>JAUIMM010000477.1:3865833-5245000 GCA_031769625.1 Taudactylus pleione | reverse complement strand
TGCTGTAACCCCCAAAAGTACAGTCCAGTCCAAACCAAAAAAAAAATTATTTTCTGTGTTTGTGAATTGTGTGCGCTGTAGCCGCACGTGCATCAACAAAGTAGTGCCAAGCGTGCGCCTGTGTCATAAGTAAAGGGCCGGCTGGCTTGACCGTTAAAGGGTGCTGTAACCCCCAAAGTACACTCCAGTCCAAACCAAAAAAAAAATTATTTTCTGTGTTTGTGAATTGTGTGCGCAGTAGCCGCACGTGCATCAACAAAGTAGTGCCAAGAGTGCGCCTGTGTCATAAGTAAAGGGCCGGCTGGCTTGACCGTTAAAGGGTGCTGTAACCCACAAAGTACACTCCAGTCCAAACCAAAAAAAAAATTATTTTCTGTGTTTAGCCGCACGTATATATCAAATCGATATAACATAAATGGAGGACCAAACTTTCTCCGATAAAAATAAAATAGAGAAAGATCAAGAACCACTTCCTCCTAGTGCTGAAGCTGCTGCCACTAGTCATGACATAGACGATAACATGCCATCAACGTCGTCTGCCAAGGCCGATGCCCAATGTCATAGTAGAGGGCACATACAATCCCAAATGGCAAAGTTCAGGAAAATGACCTTGAAAAAGACATTTAAATCAGCTGAAGAGAAACGTAAACTTGCCAATATGCCATTTACGACACGGAGTGGCAAGGAACGGCTAAGGTCGATCCCTAGTATGTTCATGACTAGTGGTTCAGCTTCACATGACGATGGAAGCCCTCCTCCCACTAAAAAAATCAAAAGAGTTAAGCTGGCAAAAGCACAGCGAAGAACTGTGCTTTCTAAGAAGATATCACAAATCCCCAAGGAGAGTCCAAGTGTGGTGGTGGTTGCGATGCCTGACCTTCCCAGCACTGGACGGGAAGAGGTGGCTCTTTCCACCATTTGCACGCCCCCTGCAAGTGCTGAAAGGAGCACCCACAGTCCACTTGCTGATATGCAAATTGAAGATGTCACTGTTGAAGTACAACAGGATGAGGATACTGGTGTAGCTGGCGCTGAGGAGGAAGTTGGCGAGGAGGATTCTGATGGTGATGTGGTTTGTTTAAATCAGGCTCCGGGGGAGACAGTTGTTGTCCGTGGGATGAAAAAGCCCATCACGGTCATGCCTGGGCAGAAGACCAAACATTCCACCTCTTTGGTCTGGCAATATTTCTATCCAAATCCGGACAACAACTGTCTTGCCATATGTACCATATGTAAAGGTGAAATAAGTAGGGGTAGGGACGTCAACCACCTAGGAACATCCTCCCTTATACGGCACCTGCAGCGCGTTCATAAAAAGTTACTGTCAAGTTCAGAAACTTTGGCTAAGACCGTAAGCAGTCCAGGGACACCTAAATCCCGTTGTCCTGTTGTATCCAAGCGCCTGCAAACCACACCATCAACTCCCTCCTCGTCAATTTCCTCCTTAGTCAGGATCGGAAGTAGTCCTGCAGGCCATGTCACTGGCATGACTGACTCTCCTATCCGGGATTCCTCTGGAGGATCCTGCATTGCTACGCCTACTGCTGCCGCTGCTGCTGTTGCTGCTGCTGGGAGTCGTTCATCATCCCAGAGAGGAAGTAGGAACACCACTACTTTTACTAAACAATTGACCCTCCAACAGTCCTTAGCGAGGAGGATGAAGTACGACAGCAGTCATCCTGAAGCAAAACGTATAACTGAGGCCTTGACTGCTATGTTGGTGTTAGACGTGCGTCCGGTATCCGCCATTAGTGCAGTGGGATTTAGACAATTGATGGAGGTAGTGTGTCCCCGGTTCCAAATCCCGTCTAGATTCCACTTCACTAGGCAGGCGATACCGAGACTGTACAGAAACGTCAGAAAAAGTGTCCTCAGTGTCCTGAAAAATGCCGTTGTACACAATGTCCACTTAACCACGGACATGTGGACAAGTGGAACAGGGCAGACTAAGGACTATATGACTGTGACAGCCCACTGGGTAGATGTATCACCTTACGCAGCAACAGCAGCAGCGTCACCAGTAGCAGCATCTCAGAAACGCCAGCTCGTTACAAGGCAGGCTACGCTGTGTATCACCGGTTTCAGTAAGAGGCACACCGCCGACAACCTCTTAGAGAAACTGAGGGAAATCATCGCCCAGTGGCTTACCCCACTTAGACTCTCCTGGGGATTTGTGATATCTGACAACGCCACCAATATTGTGCGGGCATTACATCTGGGCAAATTCCAGCACGTCCCATGTTTTGCTCACACAATAAACTTGGTGGTGCAGAATTTTCTGAAAAGCGACAGGGGCGTGCAGGAGACGCTTTGGGTGGCCCGAAAAATTTCTGGCCACTTTCGCCATTCAGCGACTGCGTGCCGAAGACTGGAGCGCCAGCAAACACTCTTGAACCTGCCCCGCCATCACCTGAAGCAAGAGGTTGTGACGCGGTGGAACTCAACCCTCTATATGCTTCAGAGGATGGAGGAGCAGCAAAAGGCCATACAAGCCTATACATCCACCTATGACATAGGCAAAGGAGGGGGTATGCACCTGACTCAAGCGCAGTGGAGAATGATTTCCGTGTTGTGCAAGGTTCTCCAGCCCTTCGAACTTGCCACACGTGAAGTCAGTTCAGACACAGCCAGCTTGAGTCAGGTCATTCCCCTCATCAGGCTTTTGCAGAAGCAGCTGGAGAAAGTGAAGGAGGAGCTAAGACGGAGCGATTCCGCTCGGCATGTGGGACTTGTGGATGAAGCCCTTCATTCGCTTTGCCAGGATTCCAGGGTGGTCAATCTGTTGAAATCAGACCACTACATTTTGGCCACCGTGCTTGATCCTAGGTTTAAAGCCTATGTGGTGTCTCTCTTTCCGGCCGACACAAGCCTGCAGAGGTGCAAAGACCTGCTGGTGAACACACTGTCAGCTGAAGCGGAACGTGACACGTCAACGGCTCCTTCTTCATTTTCTCCCGCAACTGGGGCTGCCAGGAAAAAACTTAGGTATCCTAAGCAACCCGCTGGCGGTGATGCAGGGCAGGCAGGACCAAGTTTGGACATCTGGTCTGGACTGAAGGACCTGGCAACAATTTCTGACATGTCTACTGTCACTGCATATGATACTGTCACCATTGACAGAATGGTGGAGGATTACATCGGTGACAGCATCCAAGTAGGCATGTCAGACAGTCCATACCTGTACTGGCAGGAAAAAGAGGCAATTTGGAGGCCCCTGTACAAGCTGGCTCTATTTTACCTGAGTTGCCCCCCCTCCAGTGTGTACTCCGAAAGAGTGTTTAGTGCAGCCGGGAACCTTGTCAGCGAAAGGCGTAGGAGGTTGCTTCCACAGAATGTGGAGAAGATGATGTTCATCAAAATGAATTATCAGCTCTTCCAGGGAGACCAGCCTCCAGAAGGTACAGAGGGACCTGTGGTGGTGGATTCAAGTGGGGACGAGTTAATACTTTGTGAGGATGAGGATGTACACACTGAAGAGGGTGAGGAATCGGTGGATGAGGAGGATGAGGATGACATCTTGCCTCCGTAGAGCCAGTTTGTGCAGGGACACATTAATTTCCAGCTTGTTTTGTGGGGGCCCAAACGAACCAATCATTTCAGCCACAGTTGTGTGGCAGACCCTGGCGCTGAAATGATTGATTTGTTAAAGTGTGCATGTCCTGTTTATACAACATAAGGGTGGGTGGGAGGGCCCAAGGACAATTCCATCTTGCACTTCTTTTTTTTCTTTGCATTATGTACAGTTTGGGGCCTAGTTTTTCTAACTGCCATCCTGTCTGCCACTGCAGTGTCACTCCTAGATGGGTCACGTGTTTGTGCCGCCCACTCGTGTCGCTTAGCATAGTCATCCAGCTACCTCGGTGCAACCTTTTGGACATGAAAACACTATTGTGAGGTGTGAGGTGTTCAGAATAGACTGGAAATGAGTGGAAATTAAGGTTATTGAGGTTAATAATAGCATAGGAGCAGAGAAACCAACAAATTCTGTGATTTTAGCTGTTTTTATGCTTTTTAAAAAAAAAATACAGATCCAAAACACAAAACCCAGAACCCAAAACACGGAAGGGTGGTTTTGGCAAAACCAATCCAGATCCAAAACACGAAGAAAGATCCAGATCCAAAACCAAAACACAAAACACGAAAAGTGGCCGGTGCACACCCCTAGTATATATATATATATATATATATATATATATATATATATATTAGTGATGAGCGGTTCGGATTCTGAGGAATCCGAACCGCTCCGAACAGGTGGAATCCGAGTCCACCCGAACGCAAGTTCGGGTGTTCCCGCCTGACTCGGATTCCACCTCGAGGCCGAACGTCACCCGTCCGGCGTCGGATTCTCGCGAGTGCCGAGTGACGTTCGGCCTCAATAAAAAGGCGCGGCGCCCGGCAGTCGGCGCCATTTCTCGTGCGACGCGTAGTTAGGTAGTTAGCTAGTGCGCTGTCTGTTCTAGTGTTAGATAGATTAGAGTAGGCAGTGCTCTGTGACTTTACTGGGCATAAGCCCTTGTGTGTGCTCCGTGACTGGGCATAATAAGCCCACTGTGTGTATGTGTACTCTACTACTCACTGTATTATACAAGCTCCGTGACAACTGACAGGGCATAGCCCACTGAGTGTATTATACAAGCTCCGTGACAGGGCATAGCCCACTGTGTCTATTATACAAGCTCCGTGACAGGGCATAAGCCCACTGAGTATTATACAAGCTCCTTGACAGGGCATAGCCCACTGTGTCTATTATACAAGCTCTGTGACAGGGCATAGCCCACTGTGTCTATTATACAAGCTCCGTGACAGGGCATAAGCCCACTGAGTGAATTATACGAGCTCCGTGACAGGGCATAAGCCCACTGAGTATTATACAAGCTCCGTGACAGGGCATAGCCCACTGGGTCTATTATACAAGCTCCGTGACAGGGCATAGCCCACTGAGTGTATTATACAAGCTCCGTGACAGGGCATAGCCCACTGTGTCTATTATACAAGCTCCGTGACAGGGCATAAGCCCACTGAGTATTATACAAGCTCCGTGACAGGGCATAGCCTACTGTGTATATTATACAAGCTCCGTGACAGGGCATAGCCCACTGAGTGTATTATACAAGCTCCGTGACAGGGCATAGCCCACTGAGTGTATTATACAAGCTCCGTGACAGGGCATAAGCCCACTGAGTATTATACAAGCTCCGTGACAGGGCATAAGCCCACTGTGTCTATTATACAAGCTCTGTGACAGGGCATAAGCCCACTGTGTCTAGTATACAAGCTCCGTGACAGGGCATAGCCCACTGAGTCTATTATACAAGCTCCGTGACAGGGCATAAGCCCACTGAGTATTATACAAGCTTCGTGACAGGGCATAGCCCACTGAGTGTATTATACAAGCTCCGTGACAGGGCATAGCCCACTGTGTCTATTATACAAGCTCCGTGACAGGGCATAAGCCCACTGAGTATTATACAAGCTCCGTGACAGGGCATAGCCCACTGAGTGTATTATACAAGCTCCGTGACAGGGCATAGCCCACTGTGTCTATTATACAAGCTCCGTGACAGGGCATAAGCCCACTGAGTATTATACAAGCTCCGTGACAGGGCATAGCCCATTGTGTCTATTATACAAGCTCCGTGACAGGGCATAGCCCACTGGGTCTATTATACAAGCTCCGTGACAGGGCATAGCCCACTGAGTGTATTATACAAGCTCCGTGACAGGGCATAGCCCACTGTGTCTATTATACAAGCTCCGTGACAGGGCATAGCCCACTGAGTGTATTATACAAGCTCCGTGACAGGGCATAGCCCACTGTGTCTATTATACAAGCTCCGTGACAGGGCATAAGCCCACTGAGTATTATACAAGCTCCGTGACAGGGCATAGCCTACTGTGTCTATTATACAAGCTCCGTGACAGGGCATAGCCCACTGAGTGTATTATACAAGCTCCGTGACAGGGCATAAGCCCACTGAGTATTATACAAGCTCCGTGACAGGGCATAAGCCCACTGAGTATTATACAAGCTTCGTGACAGGGCATAGCCCACTGAGTATTATACAAGCTTCATGACAGGGCATAGCCCACTGAGTGTATTATACAAGCTCCGTGACAGGGCACAGCCCACTGTGTCTATTATACAAGCTCCGTGACAGGGCATAGCCCACTGTGTCTATTATACAAGCTCCGTGACAGGGCATAGCCCACTGTGTCTATTATACAAGCTCCGTGACAGGGCATAGCCCACTGAGTGTATTATACAAGCTCCGTGACAGGGCATAGCCCACTGTGTCTATTATACAAGCTCCGTGACAGGGCATAAGCCCACTGAGTATTATACAAGCTCCGTGACAGGGCATAGCCCACTGTGTCTATTATACAAGCTCCGTGACAGGGCATAGCCCACTGAGTGTATTATACAAGCTCCGTGACAGGGCATAGCCCACTGTGTCTATTATACAAGCTCCGTGACAGGGCATAAGCCCACTGAGTATTATACAAGCTCCGTGACAGGGCATAGCCTACTGTGTCTATTATACAAGCTCCGTGACAGGGCATAGCCCACTGAGTGTATTATACAAGCTCCGTGACAGGGCATAGCCCACTGTGTCTATTATACAAGCTCCGTGACAGGGCATAAGCCCACTGAGTATTATACAAGCTCCGTGACAGGGCATAGCCCACTGAGTCTATTATACAAGCTCCGTGACAGGGCATAAGCCCACTGAGTATTATACAAGCTTCGTGACAGGGCATAGCCCACTGAGTGTATTATACAAGCTCCGTGACAGGGCATAGCCCACTGTGTCTATTATACAAGCTCCGTGACAGGGCATAGCCCACTGTGTCTATTATACAAGCTCCGTGACAGGGCATAGCCCACTGAGTGTATTATACAAGCTCCGTGACAGGGCATAGCCCACTGTGTCTATTATACAAGCTCCGTGAAAGGGCATAGCCCACTGTGTGTATACAAGCTCTGTGACTCCAGTTCATAGTGATAAAGTAATATGGATCACGAGAATGAACTGAGAGGAGAGCAGAAACAACATGTAAATGCTAGCATTGCAGCGGCTGGAAGTCCATCACTTTTATCTAAAGCTGATGCTCAAGGGCGTAGAGGCTTTAAAACCTTAGGGAACCGAAATCAAAAAATTTAGATTTTACAGGGGTAAAGACAAAAAAAAAACCTCTAAAGACTACTACTTTTGCAGAGAAACAGAAAATTGGCAACATACCATTCACCACACGTAGCGGCAAGGAAAGACTCAGGCTTTGCCCTTTATTTCTGAGTGGTGGTTCTGCAGCTGTCAGTGAGGCATCTTGTGCCTCTCGTGATGATAAAAGACCTTTTCAATCAGACTATAGAAGTGTGAAAAAATTTAAAACCAATAAGGCAGTCGAACAAACTGTGTTTTTTGAAACACAAATGTCAGAAATCCCTGAGGAGAGTCTAAGTGGGTCCACAAGTGGCATTTCTATGTGTAAGCCTGACCTTTCAGAGAAGCCGCCCTCCACAGTTTCTTTTCCATCTGTAGTTGTGGGGATGAGCAGTATTGCCGAGGACATAGAAATTGAGGATGCCACCGTGGAATTGCGAGAGGATGAGAGGAATATATGTGCAGCTGATGCTGGCACTAATGAGGATGTTGAGGATGAGGATATTATTTGTATAAGTCAGGCACCAGTGGAAGCAGCTCTTGGCCAAGATAAGAAGGCCATTGCCATGCCTGGGCATAGAACCAACAAATCCACATCTTTTGTGTGGAATTACTTTTACCCAAACCCTGACAACGTTTGTCAAGCCATTTGTAGCCTGAGACCACAGTTAGTAGAGGTAGGGACGTTAAACATCTAGGAACCTCTATGCTATTACGTCATCTGCAGCGAGCTCATGACAGGTGTTTGATAACAGAAACTACTGCAAAAAAAATAACAACAAGCAGTCCAGCATTAGCTAGATGCCTTCTCTCTACTAAATCCCAGCACCTGCAATCTCCGCCGACAACACCTTCCTCCTCAATATCCTCAGGACTGATCAGTGGTAGTACAACATCCAATTTGTTAGTGCTAAGTCACGGTGACTCCTCCAATTTCCAGGACACCTCAGAAGAAACTGAATCTTTGAGCGCTAGGACTGCTGCTGCTGCTGGTGGTGGATCTTCATCCCAGAAGTGGACAAAGAAGACTACTAGTAGTATACCAATAAAACAATTGACTGTTAAAGAATCTCTTGCAAGGGGAAGCAAGTATGACAGCTCTCACCCTGTCGCACAGCGGATCACGGATGCCATGACAGCTATGCTAATATTAGATCTGCGTCCAATATCCTCAATTAATGCAGTGGGATTTACACAGCTAGTTGAGGTCATGTGTCCCCGGTACCAAATTCCATCTCGGTTTCATTTTACCCGAAAAGCCATTCCTCGGCTGTACCAGGACGTTAAACAGAACCTAATTATTGGTCTGCAAAATGCTATTGTACCCACTGTCCACTTAACCACAGATATGTGGACAAGCGGTAGTGGACAAACTAAAGATTACATGACTGTGACAGCCCACTGGGTGGGTGAATCGCCTTCAGCAGCAGCAGTATCTAACAAACAACACCAGCTCATTCAGAGGCAGGCAACTCTGTGCATCACCGGATTCAATAAGAGGCATACCGCTGACAACCTCTTAGAAAAACTAAGAGATGTCATAGAAACATGGCTTACCCCACTTGGACTCTCCTCAGGATTTGTGATTTCTGACAATGCTACAAATATAGTGAAAGCATTACAGCTGGGTGAATTCCAACACATCCCCTGTTTTGCTCACACAATAAACTTAGTGGTGTAGGGTTTTTTAAAAAACGACAGGGGCGTTCAGGAGATGCTGTCTGTGGCCCGAAAAATTTCGGGACATTTTCGGTATTCATCAACAGTGTGCAGGAGATTGCAGCACCTGCAAGAGCAGTTTAATTTGCCCTGCCATCAACTGAAGCAAGAAGTGGTAACGAGGTGGAACTCAACCCTGTATATGCTTCAGCGGATGGAGGAGCAGCAAAAAGCCATCCATAGCTATACGACAAGCCATGACATTGGGAGAGGAGGGGGAATGTACCTTACCCCAGCACAGTGGAGAGTACTTTCTGTCTTGTGCAAGGTGCTCAAACCATTTGAAGTTGCCACTTGTGAAGTGAGTGCTGACACTGCTAGCTTGAGTAAGGTGATTCCCCTGATTTCGCTTTTGGAAAAGCAGCTGGAGAAATTGAAGGATGATATTAAACAAAGTGATTCCGCAAAGTATGCTGGACTGATAGATCAAGTCCTTTGTTCGCTTCGCCAGGATCCACGGGTGGCCAAGATCTTGAAATCTGATCATTATATTTTAGCAACCATTCTTGATCCTAGGTTCAAGTCATATGCTGTGTCTTTCTTTACAACTGACTCAGATCTTAAAAGAACCAAAGCGCTCCTGGTGAGCAAGTTGGCAGCTGAAGTGACACATGGCACTACGATGACGTTTCCTCCTTCGGTTTCTCCAGCAGCAGCCAGAAAAAAATGCACCTTTTCCAAAAGACCCAGTGGTGATGCAGATAAGTCAAGTCAACATTTTGACATCTGGTCGGGTCTAAAAGATTTGCCCAACACCAGTGACACCTCTACCGCAACTCCATCTAATACGATTACCATCCAAAGAATGGTGGAGGATTATTTTCAGGACACCATACACGTAGACATGTCACAGAGTCCCTTCGAATATTGGAAGAAAAAAAAGGCAATTTGGAGACCCTTGTATAAACTGGCTTTGCATTATTTAAGCTGCCCACCCTCCAGTGTGTACTCGGAGAGAGTTTTTAGTACAGCCGGGAACCTTGTGAGTGAACGACGAAGGAGGCTACTTCCACAAAATGTAGAAAAAATGATGTTCATTAAAATGAACTGGAAATTTCACTAGGAAAACCTTTCCCACCAATCACGTCACAGTACAGATACTTCTGTAATGGTAGATTCCAGCGGGGATGAACTGATATTGTGTGAGGAATCGGATGATGTACACACTGATGAGGGTGAGGATGGCAATGATGGTGACATCATGCCACTGTAGACCTGTTGCCTTTAGTAGATTGGAAGATTTTTTTGTGGGGGCCCAAACAAACCAAGCACTTCAGCCACAAAGTGGCAGTACCTGTCGCTGAAATGCTTCGTTTGTTAAAGTGTGCATGTCCTTTTTAAGATCCAACATAAAGGGTGGGTGGGAGGGCCCAAGGACAATTCCATCTAGCACTACCTTTCATTTCTGCCACTGCTGTGTGGCATAGTTTCATAGATGTGCTTTAAACTGTGGTGTCTGTGCCACTGCGCCGCTGCTCTGACGCTTGGTCACCAGTCAGCTCACTGCAACCTTTGGCCAATAATGGTGAAAACAATAATTTAAGCTGTGAGGTGGTCTAAATTGACTGTAAATGACTGGAAATTAATGTTATTGAGGTAAATAACACTCTAGGAAGAAAAAAAAGCCCAATTTATGTAATTTTCGCTTTTTTTGCCAATTTTGGCAAAAAATCCAAATCCAAATCCAAAGCCAGTCACCGCAGTTTGGCAAATCCAAATCCAAATCCAAAGCCGGATGACGAATTAGAACCAAATCCAAATCCGGCAAAAATGGTCCGGCGCACATCCCTAATATATATATATATATATATATATATGTATGTATGTTTGTGTTTATGCTTGTGTGTGTATATATGTGTGTATGTGTGTCTATATATATATATATATATATGTATATATATATGTATGTACGTACGTACGTACGTGTTTGTGTATATATATATATATATATATATATATATATATATTTATTATGTAGGAAGGAAGACCCGGCTCTGGAGGAAGAGATTCGGCGCTGGACAGTGTTGACCCCGCCTCTGGACAGTTGCACCCGGCGCTGGAAGAAGAGTCTGGACATCGGGCTAAGGTAAATAGAATCCCTGTGTCACACGCAGCAGCCAGGCTGAAACCTACACCCCTGCACTATATGGATGGTGGGATGGGACTTTTTTTACCTATAATATATATGTGCTACATATATATATAATATATATATATATATGTGTCTGTGTGTATGTGTGTGTGCGTATATATATATATATATATATGTGTGTGTGTGTGTATATATATATATATGTGTGTGTGTGTGTATATATATATGTGCGTGTGTGTGTATATATATATATATATATATATATTTATATATGTGTGTGTGTGTATATGTGTATATATATATATATATATATTATTAGTGTGTGTGTATGTATGTATGTATGTACTTGTTGTGCAGCCGCAGTAGGAGCCTCCAGCAGGGGGTGTATGTACTGTGGCTTCACGGGTGTACAAACATGGCTGCCTTTTAGCCCGAATAGATGCTCTCTCCCCTGATGCTGATTTTTCATGGAGGAGATGACAGCGGAGACCCAGGGGCTATACAGGGCCAGGTCTGATGGGCTGGAGAGTTGAGAAAAGGGTCCCCATCGCACCCCGCCAGGGGCCACAGGAGCCCAGCACCCCCTGCTGAGTGACCCCGGAGCGCCTCCCACAGGGGACCATGTATCCGGGGAGGGAGCGGGTAATGCCGGAGATCTGAGCCGCCCTCCCCCCAGCAGCGCCGGCACCCTCCCACCCCAGCAGCCGCCGGGCACAGATCCCAGGAGTGTGTCGGTGTCGGCAGTGATAAGGTGTCCGCGCATAGGCTCCCCCCCCCGTTGCCACTGCTGCTCCCTCATCTCCCCCGGGGCTAAAGCATTTCCCCCCACTGCTGCCACCGCCCCACTGCTGCCCGAGTGTGCCAGCACTGAAACCTCCGCCTCCCCCGCCACTGCTCACCGATGCTAACCCCCCTCCCCCCCTCCGCATCTCCTACCATTGTGGCTGCTTCCCCTGATTCAGACTAACCTGTACCGGAGTCCGAGCGGTGATGTCCTCTAACCAGACGATCAGCTGATGCTGCAGTCACCTGAGATGCAGGAACGTGCCGGCCGGCGCTTTACTGCATCTCAGCTGACAGCAGTCTTCAGAAGATTGTCTGGTCAGAGGATCGCGGACTGCCGGTCCCGGCACAAGTAAGTTTGAACCAGGGGCAGGGGGGCTGGGAAGCAGCCACTGGGGGCTCAGAGACGGTGGTTCAGTGGAGGCAGACGGGCGGGGAGATCATCTGTAGCCGGTAGCACACTTGGGCTGCAGCGGTGGGTGGGGGTAGCTAAATGTATAACAGCCAGGGCAGCGGTGGGTGGGTGTAGCTAAATGTATAACAGCCAGGGCAGGGGTGGGTGGGTGGGGGTAGCTAAATGTATAACAGCCAGGGCAGCGGTGGGTGTTTTGTAAACTCTGTTTTTTTGTTTATTTCTTCTTTGCAGTGGGCCTGTACCTGGGTCTGCGGGCCTCCCTTACCAACACCCTGCAGCTCCCCCCGAGGTGGATCGGAGCACAGAGCGGTGAGTGGCCAAGAAGCACTGTACCCCCCTACCCCTGTGTGTCACCATGGACCCCCTACTCCTGTGTGTCACCATGGACCCCCTACCCCTGTGTGTCACCATGGACCCCCTACCCCTGTGTGTAGAAATTTTTTTTTTTTAAATCCCGCAACGTAGCTGTCATTCGGGTAGTACTCTCCTTAGAGGACACTACTAATGTCCGTGGGACCGGGTAATTAATTTTTTTATTTTGCCAGGACACAGGATTTGCCTACTTTGGAATGAAGAGGACAGATCTACGCATAGGAGGAGGTGAGTAAGGAATTATTATTACAGGTACACCTTTGGATTACCTACTGGAGAAGAGGACAGATTGGCTTCAGGGATACATAGGTAAGTATGTGAGATAGTGTGTGTGCATGTATGTTTTAATAAAATTATACTTTTCTACGGTGTGTGTTGTGTGTTTTATTAATATTGCTTTTGTTGTGGAACTACAGCTACCAGCATGCTCATAATGCCCCGCATGCTGGTACTTGTGGTTCTCCAAGTACCAGCATGCGGTGGAGGCTTGCTGGGAACTGTAGTTCCACAGCAAAAGCCAATATTTATATTTTCAAATGCACCACACTTGACATAATCAACCCAGCACCCACCGCCCAGGGGTGCTGGGGATAGCCCCGGGCTATCAGCCTGGGCCTGGGGTGCCCTGAGGAGGGGGACCTCTCTATTGGGAGTCCCCAACTCCCCAGGGATCCCCGGCCTGGGCTGACTAGTGGTCAGGGGTGATGTTGCGGCTGGGGGGCCCGGTGAAAGGGCTCCCCTGGCTGTGGCATCACCCCCCCGCTAGAAGGAGTCCGGTGCTGGTTCTGGGAAATACAGGGGGGCCCTATGCATTTTTCCCCCTGTATTTCCAGAACCAGGACCGGCTCAGAGCCCTGTGCTGGTTGCGCTAAATACGGGGGACCCCTACGTCATTTGTCCCCCGTATTTCGGCAACCAGGACAGGCTCTGAAAAGCCCGGTGCTGGTTGTTCTTAATATGGGGGACCCCTACGTCATTTGTCCGTTGTATGTAGCACAACCAGCACTGCGGCTCCAAAGCCCGGTGCTGGTTGTTTCTGGGGGGCGGGGCTACGCTTTTTTTTTTTTTTACACCATAAATCTTTAACAGATGCGTAGATGGATCTCACTGCTGCATTCGTGCATCTGTGACTTATAGATTTGATTTTCTCATGTGCATACACACTACCAATGAGCCCTCCAACCTCCTGTGTGCTGTCACCTCTTCCACCTGCGTTAGTGTACCACTTTGTTGCCCTTCTCTCCTGCAGGTGGCCCGGTTTGTTCATCCAAACCCTGATAGTTATTACATTTTAAAAAAGCTATGAAATTCCATAGACAAAAAACCTTATGGTTTCACATGTCCCATTAAGGCAGCTTAGACATGATCTGAAAATTCACAAAACCTATTGATTTTCTGCCACTCAAACTGCAAAAAGCAATGAAATTAGGATCATTAAGTCTGACGCCTTAATGGACGTGTTCCTTGCGCAATACAGATATGGTATGCCATCACACCCTGTGGTTAACTGCAGATTCAGCAGGGCGGTGCGGCTGGGGAAAAACATTGGTGCGGATGAGGAAACACAGACTATCACAGTTGGGAAACCACATAGCAGTAGGGATGGAGGCATATAGGGGAAGAGAGTGTACATGCATAGACAGAGAGTGATATTTTTAAAAATAAGGGAGCTGAACGTGTATTCTAAATGAGATAAATGTATGCAGTGAGAAGGATGTGGGAAGCCAGTGAGATTGTTTTGGTGATCAAATGGGAAGATTGTGGGCACTGAGTGGGATGTGGGAGCCACATAACTGCTTTGACCTCAGTTGCATAGACTGCATGTGTGTATTCGAATGAGCAAACAAAAGATATTTAAGACTTTTAGAACTATTATATGCCCCTGCAGCCACAAGTAAAACCTGTCCCTCATTTCAGGATCAGTGACAGCTGCTGCATTTCCAGAGACCTGAGACGTCCGGCGCTGGTTGCTGTAGGGAGAGGCCCTGCACGGATCCAACTTGTAAGTATCTAGATATTATGTATTTATTTTGGATGAGTACGAGATCCCAGCATCCCGACAGGTTTAGGATAATGACACCTTCCGCCGGTGTCCTGATCCTCCCTCCCCAGTACCTGAACCTTACCTCCCCTCCCCGCACTCTAAACCTAACCCTCCCCCTAGTGCCTAACTCTAACCCCTAACCCTCCCCCTAACCCTGCTAACTTGTGGAAGTATTAAATGTTTGTGATAGACTCCCCTGGAGTAGCTGACACTGCTTCATGCACCTCAAGGGTTCTATTGCTGTTTTTATACCCCCTTCTGTCTCTCTCTTCATCCACACTACAGCACACAGCTCACTGACTCTATACCACACTACTGCACGCAGCTCACTGACTCTATACCACACTACTGCACGCAGCTCACTGACTCTATACCACACTACAGCACGCATCTCACTGACTCTATACCACACTACTGCACGCATCTCACTGACTCTATACCACACTACAGCACGCATCTCACTGACTCTATACCACACTACTGCACGCAGCTCACTGACTCTATACCACACTACTGCACGCAGCTCACTGACTCTATACCACACTACTGCACGCAGCTCACTGACTCTATACCACACTACTGCACGCAGCTCACTGACTCTATACCACACTACTGCACGCATCTCACTGACTCTATACCACACTACTGCACGCAGCTCACTGACTCTATACCACACTACAGCACGCAGCTCACTGACTCTATACCACACTACTGCACGCATCTCACTGACTCTATACCACACTACTGCACGCATCTCACTGACTCTATACCACACTACTGCACGCATCTCACTGACTCTATACCACACTACTGCACACAGCTCACTGACTCTATACCACACTACAGCACGCAGCTCACTGACTCTATACCACACTACTGCACGCATCTCACTGACTCTATACCACACTACAGCACGCAGCTCACTGACTCTATAACTTCCTACTGTCTCTCTCCTCATCTGCATTCCTACATGTGTCTCTTATTCCGCCCTGTTTATCCCCTCTATCCACATGTCTCCCTCTATTCCTTGGTTCTTATACACCCTCCTCTCTCTCCTCACCCACATTACTTCATGCACCTTGCACTCTACAATAATCTCTCTCTTCCTAACTATCTCAATAATTCTAATTTCAAACTACTCTTTATCCAACTTATTTTATTGTTTGAAAATTTTTAAAAGTATTAGAAAATATTTACATTTTTACATTAAAAAATACCTTTATTTAGGGTCATAGTTTACTACTTGTCCAAAATGAATACCAGGAAAAATAAAAGGTGGTTCACACCCCAAACCAGTTGCTTCTATTTGTGCATGTGCTTATGTCCGACATCAAAAGCGGACAAGCACAACTGAGGTAGCTGAGGAAGAATTAGTGTGATTGCAATGCAATTATGATCTGTTAAATCTGTAGTAACAGACAGTTGAAGTATGTTTCAATTAGAATTTGTATTGGAGAAAGAATAGTTTTTAATACCACCTCAATAACAATCAAATAATTTGACAAGGTGGATAAAAATGTGTCTACGTGCTGTAAACTACACCAATAGCTTCAGAACTTCTCCTCCTATTGTTAATATATATCACACTTTACTCAAGTATATTATTGAAGAGATATATTTGAGTACATCATTTAATAAAAAAATATACATATATTATGTACAGATGTAGCCACGCTCAGCTATCCCACTAATGTGCCAGCGTCTATGGCATGCGTACGCACGTGACCGCCATTGACTGCAATGGGCAAATGCTGTCCGCTCTTAATCGTGCGATGCACGTGCGCACACATTGCAGCAACGATGTAGCCGGCTACATCTGCATATTGCCCTACTTAACTCTCGTTAAAAGGAAAATAATAAGTAATTGAATACAATCATTACATTGTTCAAGATTATTTGAAGGTTTTATTTAATTTTTTGCTAAAAATTATCCATTTAAGAGAAATATTCTCTTTTTTATTTTAGGATATGTCTTCAAATGAAAGCAATTTTTCAAGACTAATATGAAGATACTGATCAAGTCGATAGGGAGAATACAATGATTTAGCAAGATTCTAAATGGTGCATAAAAGAAAAAAACAACATCCACCAGGCTTCACATTATTGTAACGCTCTCCAGGACAAGGAGTCCTGATAGTGATGATATGGCCCTCACAGACCCATGATCTCCACATCGAGTTTGTCTGGGATTAAATGAAGAGACAGAAGGATTTGAGCAAGCTACATCGACAGAAGATCTGTGCTTAGTTCTCCAAGATGTTTGGAACAACCTCCCTGCCGAGTTCCTTAAAAAACTGTGTGCAAGTGTACCTAGAAGAACTGATGCTGTTTCAAAGGCAAAGGGTGTTCACACCAAACATTGACTTGATATAGATTTCTCTGCTGTTCATACACTTTGCATTCTCTTAATAAACTAACACTTCTATTGTTAAAAGCATTCTCACCTTGCAGCATTTTTTCCCACACTTGCCTAAAACTTTCACATAACTGTGTGTATGTATGTATATATGTGTGTATGTGTGTGTATGTATATATATATATATATATATATATATATACACACACAAATCTATCTCTATCCAAAGAAGGGTGCCCTCAACAGTCTTGTATTGACAGCAGTAAAACATTTTTTCTCATAAAGCCATCATCCCACTGTGCCGTTTCAGTACTCACTGGGACTTTTATCCAAATATCACAACAGGTGTCCCATCCGATCTATAATTAGAAAAAGACAGACCAAAGTAAAAACACCCCCCTTTTCATTACGGTGAACTCATCCTATTGAGTCACTGTGTGGCCCTGACGAAGTTCAAACCTAGGCAAAATAATTTGGTAATTTCTGGCATAGCCTTAGATCTGCGTGTATGTGGATCTATCTGCTTTCTGATTTGTCGATATAAATAGATGATGGCAATTGTTGGTAATCTGTATCATTTTATCACATCTTCACAAAGAAGTACAGAATGTTCCGATTTCCTAAATACCTCTGGTTCCAAGCATTTTGGATATGGGAGACTTGACCTGTAGTACATTTATAATGTAATTGTAGCTTATACTTTTTTGGAAATTACAGTATCATATAGAATACAGTTTTGTCAAATAATATGAGGGATGAAATCTGCATTATTGACAGTATATTAAATCGTTTAGGTAAATATTTTTTTCAATATCTCTCTATTAATAGTGCACTTTAATAAAGAGACTAATAAATAGTTTATTCTTCAAAATTGGTATAACCTCATGGCACTTTTTTCAGACATAGCCTGGCCTCACTGAGGACAAAGCCAAAACAAGCGGGGTTTGTTGCTCCATATTTGATGAGGGCTTTTGCCTGGATTCAGAGATGGACAGAATTGTATAGCTGCACACAAACGGATGTGTAACTACATCTAAAATGCACATACAGGAGTAGGTGTCTCTCTAAGGAACAGACCCCTCCTTGCTGCATCTGCAAATCAGCGCTGGGACTGAGGTCGCAGCCAGGGATCACCATCATGGCTAAAGGTTGCAATGTTTGCTCCTTTGGCTAGGCTGTGGAGGCTGAAGTTTAACGCAGCAAAGCTGGGTCCTAGTCACTTGTGAGGAAAGAAAATCTGCATCCACCAGTGCAGACCTTGGTCTTGTCCCTCTTGGAAACATGCCTCTGTATCCGAGAACATTGACCATCAATGTCCACACTCCACCTCACAAACGCTGCAGCATGTCAATTATGCTGAGGCTTGGGGGGTCTGCGAGCAAGATCGCAGGACCCGTTGTGCACATGCGCAGGACAGATTCTGTGCATGCGCAGACCCCTAAACATCTAAGATGTATGTTAAGCATTTTGTAGCTTGGTGTGTGCAAAATTGATGTAGGAGATCACATGGTCCAGTAGATGCCTGTTTGTGAAGGAAAGCAAACACTTTCATGATTATACAACCCACTCGTGCCGCCTGTATCAATTCCTGCCCAGTGTTTGTGTCAAGCCTACCTCACCTTGTCATAAGTATGCGCAGAAACCGGCACAGGGCTTTGTGCTTATTCACTTAATCCTATTCTGGGGCACGTAGTACCCCATCTCCCCCTCCCACTGGGACATAAACTACTCACCTGGGTGGTCAGAAAAGTTCAAGTAGGGTATGTTCCAGAGAGAGAGGTGTGCGAGATTCTATGAGCCAGTGTAAGGGGAAGTGCCAAAGTGGGAAACCCTGTGTCGGCTTCTGCACATGCCTATGCCCTTTGTGTCTCTCCAGTCTGCTGCACCCTGTCAATCCAGCCTCCAGTCACTCTAAACTCCTGCCCTGTCACTCCATGCTCCTGCAGTCCCCTGCTCCCTGTTAGTCCATCCTGCCCATCACACCAGCATCCTGTTCCTGACACTGAAGCCTCAGATCACTCTACTGACCCATAACTACACACTCCTGTTGGTGCAGCCTTCTGTGACTCCAGCATCCTTCTTCCTGTCTCATCAACCCCCTTCACCGGCCCCTTTAATCTGCCTCCTCCTTTATTGGACTGCCTGCACCTCTACTTCAGCAGCCCAGCATGATGGGAAGAAGCATCAGTATCGCATGTGTAGAAGACGCGTTAGAGGACCCACTTTCGTGGACAGCAACTACATCCTAGTTTAGCATAGACGGGCTGACTACGGCTGCACCCATAGGCCTCAGAGCCATGCGCAATAGCCCTGCCAGGCGGCCCCTTGAGTCACCCCTGATATGAACGGTTATTTACACGACACACAAGGAGCAGCTTTATTTTTTTTTTTTATGCAAACGCCATAATCATATGGCGTTCTATCATTGCCTACAAGTGTTGTTGCCAGAACGAGACTATCGTTTGATCCCATTAAAGTGGCCTGCAGGATCCGCAATTTCATTTTGATCTATTGCTGCCTTGCAAATTCATTGCAGTAAATCCTAACCTCAAAAGAAACCGCAGTATGGTCTATAGGTAAAATTACATTTATCACGGATGCTATCACTTTATGCATGATAACTAGGATGGGTACTATCAGAATGCTAGTCTCAGGGTTTCAAATTTATGCATACAGCAGTCCAAGGGGCCTATTCATCATCAGTTAATTTTTACAAAAGCTGGTGAAAATTAACATTTTCACCTACAATTGTAAAAATTAAGTTTTTGTACCAGTCATCAAGAAGGTAAAGCAGACGATATCACAGATATCTCCTACTTACCTTCCTCTCCCAGAATGGCCTGCTGTCCCCATACACTAGTATCACAGATATCTCCTGTTTACCTTTCTCTCCCGGAATGGCCCGCTGTCCTCATACACTAGTATCACAGATATCTCCTGCTTACCTTCCTCTCCCGGAATGGCCCGCTGTCCCCATACACTAGTATCACAGATATCTCCTACTTACCGACAATCAGCTCCAGCCTCCCGGGAGGGAGCTGATTGTCGGCTAACAGTGGGGGCGGCCAGTGACGTCACATTGGAGGTGGAGCTGCACGATCGTGTCCCTGCCCCCTCTTCACAATGCTGTTATTCTCGCCATTGTGAAGCAGGGGAGGGGGCTTGCCTGCCTTTCCGGGGGGCCGTGAGCGGCACCCGAAAATTGGGAGGCTCCCGGCCAAATCGGGAGGGTAGGCAAGCCTGGCTTACCTTCATCTGGCGGAATGGCCCGCTGTCCCCATACACTAGTATGGGACAGAATTCATCAAGCTCCAATGGCGAGTGCTCCCGCTCCGTGCTTGCAACCCGCTTCTTCTCTATTGGAAGGAGTCCCAGGTTGCGAAGAGGGATCCTTTCATATCCCTCCATCCCTGTCTGGCTCCGTCCGCTGGACGTTGGGGCTTTTGTGTGCATGTGTGACCTGTAGGTCACGCATGCGCACTAGAGTCACTGCTCCTTTTGGACTGGAGCAGTGAAGCTGCTTGCGGTGACAGCATATTTTGAGATCAGCTGTCACCGCACTGGAGCAATGCTGAATTGCTCTGGATTCCACGGCGTTAGATTGTTAATAGTTTGGAGTGCGAACGGACCACAGTAAGTAACATCATAATTAGACCCCTAAGAGTACATATTTGGCGATTCATAGAGGGGGTTACCATGGAGAAGGGTATTCCTTCTCCAGCAGCACCCCTGCTTCGTGTATGAATCTGCTTTCTGTTCCTGTCCTGCGGTATAGATTCGCCGTATGAGGGTGGAGTAATCTGTACTGCAAGCCGAACAGAGCAGGGAAGCTGCATACTTCCCTGCTGTCTGCCAGGCACCCGGCGCTGTCGCCATCCCCTTTTCTCAGCGCCTATTGTAGCTGGTCTGACCTGACCTGCTGCTCAGATCCTGGCACATGCGCAGTGAGAATACAGACATATCGGGCTCCAGATATGTCTGTATTCTCACTGCACCCAGGGATTGCGGATAGGCTGGACAGTGCCGAAGATGCCGGACAGGTAAGTGTACATGAATAGCTATTAAACATTACTATATATCGCATCGATGTGATGCAATATATAGTGATATTTATCGTGAGCCACTTCATGTTCTTTATGAATAGACCTGATATTATGGAAGGAGTGCAGCAGATATCCCCGGTATCTGCTGCGATTCCTCCAATTCCATCAGCAGCACAACCCTCATAGGTTTCTATGGGGAAGGTGTTGCTGCCAGATTGACCAAATTGGTCCCCGCAGCTAACGCCATCTGAGGGTGGCATTAGCTGCTGGACTACACATTACGAAAAATACCGGTCACCCAGCAATGGCCCCTGGGCATGCGTAGACTGTAGACCACGCATGCGCTGGAGTCCTGGCACAGGAGTGAAAAGACTGCTGATGTGGTCACCTCACTCCTGGCACTTCACAGGGACGGGCTCCTTTCGGAACCCACATCCCTGCAGGTGCCATATCATAGATCCAGGTGGCATGATCACATACTGCAATGTGACCATTGGCGCTATGATCGTGCCCAAATCATATTGCAAATGTGACAGAGAGATAACATGATCAATACAATACCAAAAATAAAAGTTCCAGTGTATTTATTTTAGAACTATCATTATAAAAACATACATGACCATTTACAGTATAAACAAACAAAAAAGTTGCTTAGATAAAATAACGCCTGCAGTGTAATAATATACATAAATCGAATAATGGGGTAGATGTATGAAGCCCAGAAACGTGCGCTGATACCGTTTCTCCCCGATGTATGATCGGGGGTCTGGGCGGTAAATGACAGGGGCGCTATGCGCCGACAGCCTGGGCTATGTACGAACGGTCAGATCGTCTGACCGTTCGGCTGGCTGTAGCTGTCGTTATCGACAGCTACAGCCTGGCGATAGCCTATCCCCACAGCAGGGACAGCGCTGTCCCTGCTGTGGCGGCTACCGACTTCAGGGTGCACGCGGGGATCTCGCGATACTTGCGAGATACCGCGCATGCTCATTGGAGCCGGCCGGGCTTGACACACATCGCATCAGCACTAGGCTGATGCGATGTGGTCTGGAGCGGGTAGCGCCGGAGGGGGGAGTTAACGCTCCCCCTCTCCGGCCGGTGAGATGTTCACACATCTTACCGGTAGTGCTTACTGCTTCGCCTCGGTAAAGAGGCGAAGCAGGAAGCGTTATAGCGCCACTTAACGTGCCACTATAATACATCTACCCCACTGAAAGCTATGAAATAACATACTGACATGACATACATACATGGATGTGAGCAAACAGATATACAAATAATAGCTGCATGCTAGCAATTACATATATATATATATATAAAAAAATATATATATATATAGATATATAGATAGATATAACATAGCATGTCAGCAACCCTCAATAAAAATATATTTATATGTAAGAAAAATATTAAAATAATATTGGCTACATGCTGTTAATTATATACACATACATATAAAATAATATGCATATGGCACAGGCAGACATTTAATTCATATAGCATAATATACAGACATCACTAGACAAAACCTAGATATTAGAAGCAACTGACAAAGGAATGCCTCCTATTTCTGCAGACAAACTAAACAGCAATGTGTAAATGATATCTTTAACCAGATAGTTATGCAGGAGAACAGTCAGTGGAACGGGAGTCTTGCTGCTGTGTACACACGGCCCGGGGGAAGGAAGCAGGGGGAGAGGAGGAGAGGGGGAGGGGCCCGGGGGAAGGAAGCAGGGGGAGAGGAGGAGAGGGGGAGGGGCCCGGGGGTAGGAAGCAGGGGGAGAGCAGGAGAGGGGGAGGGGCCCGGGGGAAGGAAGCAGGGGGAGAGCAGGAGAGGGGGAGGGAGCTACTGAGGCTGAGCACAGACACATCGCATCTGCAGATAGAGGGAGACTGCATTACGCCATGTGGAGCTGGCGTTATTATCACACAGCCTCCAGGTGATATTTTTTTACAATTGCAGCTTAGTAAATGTGAGCTGATCACATTTGCCATTACAATTGTGGGAAATGCGATCTGCTCACTAAAAAAATGTGATACTTAGGAATTGGAGTAGAATTTTGAGAATTCTACTCCAATTGCCCTTTAGTACATTCATGTGATACTAAAATAATGTGAAAAGGGTGTGAAAACACCCTTTTTCACATTATTTTAGTAAAAATAATGTTGATAAATAGAGCCCTTTATACTGTATGCATGTCCAGCTTCTTAGTACTGTTCCCCTTATACTGTATGCATGTCCAGATGCTTAGTACCGCTCCCCTTATACTGTATGCATGTCCAGCTGCTTAGTACTGCTCCCCTTATACTGTATTCATGTCCAGCTGCTTAGTACCACTTCCCTTATACTGTAAGCATGTCCAGCTGCTTAGTACCGCTCCCCTTACACTGTTTACATGTCCAGCTGCTTAGTACCGCTCCCCTTATACTGTATTCATGTCCAGCTGCTTAGTACCGCTCCCCTTATACTGTATGCATGTCCAGCTGCTTAGTACTGCTCCCCTTATACTGTATGCTTGTCTAGCTGTTTAGAACAACTCCCATTATACTGTATGCATATCCAGCTGCTTAGTAGCGCTCCCCTTATACTGTATGCATGTCCAGCTGCTTAGTACTGCTCCCCTTATAATGTATACATGTCCAGCTGCTTAATACCGCTCCCATTATACTGTATGCATGTCCAGCTGCTTAGCACTACTCCCTTTGTATTGTATGCATGTCTAGCTGTTTAGTACCGCTCCCCTTATACTGTATGCATGTCCAGCTGCTTAGCACTACTCCCTATATACTGAATGCATATCTAGCTGTTTAGTACAGCTCCCCTTATACTGTATGCATGTCCAGCTGCTTAGTACTGCTCCCCTTATACTCTATGCTTGTCCAGCTGCTTAGTACTGCTCCCCTTATACTGTATACATGTCCAGCTGCTTAGTACCACTTCCCTTATACTGTATGCATGTCCAGCTGCTTAGTACCGCTACCCTTATACTGTATACATGTCCAGCTGCTTAGTACCACTCCTCTTATACTGTATGCATGTCCAGCTGCTTAGTACCACTCCCCTTATACTGTATACATGTCCAGCTGCTTAGTACCACTTCCCTTATACTGTAAGCATGTCCAGCTGCTTAGTACCGCTACCCTTATACTGTATGCTTGTCCAACTGCTTAGTATCATTCCCCTTATACTGTATGCATGTCCAGCTGCTTAGTATCATTCCCCTTATACTGTATGCTTGTCCAACTGCTTAGTATCATTCCCCTTATACTGTATGCATGTCCAGCTGCTTAGCACTACTCCCTTTGTATTGTATGCATGTCTAGCTGTTTAGTACCGCTCCCCTTATACTGTATGCATGTCCAGCTGCTTAGCACTACTCCCTATATACTGAATGCATATCTAGCTGTTTAGTACAGCTCCCCTTATACTGTATGCATGTCCAGCTGCTTAGTACTGCTCCCCTTATACTCTATGCTTGTCCAGCTGCTTAGTACTGCTCCCCTTATACTGTATACATGTCCAGCTGCTTAGTACCACTTCCCTTATACTGTATGCATGTCCAGCTGCTTAGTACCACTTCCCTTATACTGTATGCATGTCCAGCTGCTTAGTACCGCTACCCTTATACTGTATACATGTCCAGCTGCTTAGTACCACTCCTCTTATACTGTATGCATGTCCAGCTGCTTAGTACCACTCCCCTTATACTGTATACATGTCCAGCTGCTTAGTACCACTTCCCTTATACTGTAAGCATGTCCAGCTGCTTAGTACCGCTACCCTTATACTGTATGCATGTCCAACTGCTTAGTATCATTCCCCTTATACTGTATGCATGTCCAGCTGCTTAGTATCATTCCCCTTATACTGTATGCTTGTCCAACTGCTTAGTATCATTCCCCTTATACTGTATGCATGTCCAGCTGCTTAGTACCGCTCCCCTTATACTGTATGCATGTCCAGCTGCTTAGTACTGTTCCCATTATACTGTATGCATGTCCAACTGCTTATCACCGCTCCCCTTATACTGTATGCATGTCCAGCTGCTTAGTATCATTCCCCTTATACTGTATGCATGTCCAACTGCTTAGTATCTCTCCCTTTATACTGGATGCATGTCCAGCTTCTTAGTACTGTTCCCCTTATACTGTATGCATGTCCAGCTGCTTAGTACCGCTCCCCTTACACTGTATGAATGTCCAGCTGCTTAGTACCATTCCCCTTATACTGTATGCATGTCCAGCTGCTTAGTACTGCTCCCCTTATACTGTATACATGTCCAGCTGCTTAGTTCCGCTCCCCTTATACTGTATGCATGTCTAGCTGCTTAGTACCACTTCCCTTATACTGTAAGCATGTCCAGCTGCTTAGTACCGCTCCCCTTACACAGTTTACATGTCCAGCTGCTTAGTACCACTCCCCTTATACTGTATTCATGTCCAGCTGCTTAATACCGCTCCCCTTATACTGTATGCATGTCCATCTGCTTAGTACTGCTCCCCTTATACTGTATGCATATCCAGCTGCTTAGTACCACTCCCCTTATACTGTATACATATCCAACTGCTTAGTACAGCTCCCCTTACACTTTATGCATGACCAGCTGCTTAGTACCGCTCCCCTTATACTGTATGCATGTCCAGCTGCTTAGCACTTCTCCCTTTATACTGAATGCATGTCTAGCTGTTTAGAACAACTCCCATTATACTGTATGCATATCCAGCTGCTTTGTTCCGCTCCCCTTATACTGTATGCATGTCCAGCTGCTTTGTTCCGCTCCTCTTATACTGTATGCATGTCCAGCTGCTTAATACCGCTCCCATTATATTGTATGCATGTCCAGCTGCATAGCACTGCTCCCTTTATACTGTATGCATGTCCAGCTGCATAGCACTGTTCCCTTTATACTGTATGCATGTCTAGCTGCTTAGCACCGCTCCCCTTATACTGTATGTATGTCCAGCTGTTTAGTACCGCTCCCCTTATACTGTATGCATGTCCAGCTGCTTAGCACTACTCCCTATATACTGAATGCATATCTAGCTGTTTAGTACAGCTCCCCTTATACTGTATGCATGTCCAGCTGCTTAGTACTGCTCCCCTTATACTCTATGCTTGTCCAGCTGCTTAGTACTGCTCCCCTTATACTGTATACATGTCCAGCTGCTTAGTACCACTTCCCTTATACTGTATGCATGTCCAGCTGCTTAGTACCGCTACCCTTATACTGTATACATGTCCAGCTGCTTAGTACCAATCCTCTTATACTGTATGCATGTCCAGCTGCTTAGTACCACTCCCCTTATACTGTATACATGTCCAGCTGCTTAGTACCACTTCCCTTATACTGTAAGCATGTCCAGCTGCTTAGTACCGCTACCCTTATACTGTATGCTTGTCCAACTGCTTAGTATCATTCCCCTTATACTGTATGCATGTCCAGCTGCTTAGTATCATTCCCCTTATACTGTATGCTTGTCCAACTGCTTAGTATCATTCCCCTTATACTGTATGCATGTCCAGCTGCTTAGCACTACTCCCTTTGTATTGTATGCATGTCTAGCTGTTTAGTACCGCTCCCCTTATACTGTATGCATGTCCAGCTGCTTAGCACTACTCCCTATATACTGAATGCATATCTAGCTGTTTAGTACAGCTCCCCTTATACTGTATGCATGTCCAGCTGCTTAGTACTGCTCCCCTTATACTCTATGCTTGTCCAGCTGCTTAGTACTGCTCCCCTTATACTGTATACATGTCCAGCTGCTTAGTACCACTTCCCTTATACTGTATGCATGTCCAGCTGCTTAGTACCGCTACCCTTATACTGTATACATGTCCAGCTGCTTAGTACCACTCCTCTTATACTGTATGCATGTCCAGCTGCTTAGTACCACTCCCCTTATACTGTATACATGTCCAGCTGCTTAGTACCACTTCCCTTATACTGTAAGCATGTCCAGCTGCTTAGTACCGCTACCCTTATACTGTATGCATGTCTAACTGCTTAGTATCATTCCCCTTATACTGTATGCATGTCCAGCTGCTTAGTATCATTCCCCTTATACTGTATGCTTGTCCAACTGCTTAGTATCATTCCCCTTATACTGTATGCATGTCCAGCTGCTTAGTACCGCTCCCCTTATACTGTATGCATGTCCAGCTGCTTAGTACTGTTCCCATTATACTGTATGCATGTCCAACTGCTTATCACCGCTCCCCTTATACTGTATGCATGTCCAGCTGCTTAGTATCATTCCCCTTATACTGTATGCATGTCCAACTGCTTAGTATCTCTCCCTTTATACTGGATGCATGTCCAGCTTCTTAGTACTGTTCCCCTTATACTGTATGCATGTCCAGCTGCTTAGTACCGCTCCCCTTACACTGTATGAATGTCCAGCTGCTTAGTACCATTCCCCTTATACTGTATGCATGTCCAGCTGCTTAGTACTGCTCCCCTTATACTGTATACATGTCCAGCTGCTTAGTTCCGCTCCCCTTATACTGTATGCATGTCTAGCTGCTTAGTACCACTTCCCTTATACTGTAAGCATGTCCAGCTGCTTAGTACCGCTCCCCTTACACAGTTTACATGTCCAGCTGCTTAGTACCACTCCCCTTATACTGTATTCATGTCCAGCTGCTTAATACCGCTCCCCTTATACTGTATGCATGTCCAGCTGCTTAGTACTGCTCCCCTTATACTGTATGCATATCCAGCTGCTTAGTACCACTCCCCTTATACTGTATACATATCCAATTGCTTAGTACAGCTCCCCTTACACTTTATGCATGACCAGCTGCTTAGTACCGCTCCCCTTATACTGTATGCATGTCCAGCTGCTTAGCACTTCTCCCTTTATACTGAATGCATGTCTAGCTGTTTAGAACAACTCCCATTATACTGTATGCATATCCAGCTGCTTTGTTCCGCTCCCCTTATACTGTATGCATGTCCAGCTGCTTTGTTCCGCTCCTCTTATACTGTATGCATGTCCAGCTGCTTAATACCGCTCCCATTATATTGTATGCATGTCCAGCTGCATAGCACTGCTCCCTTTATACTGTATGCATGTCCAGCTGCATAGCACTGTTCCCTTTATACTGTATGCATGTCTAGCTGCTTAGCACCGCTCCCCTTATACTGTATGCATGTCCAGCTGCTTAGTATCATTCCCCTTATACTGTATGCATGTCCAACTGCTTAGTATCTCTCCCTTTATACTGGATGCATGTCCAGCTTCTTAGTACTGTTCCCCTTATACTGTATGCATGTCCAGCTGCTTAGTACCGCTCCCCTTACACTGTATGAATGTCCAGCTGCTTAGTACCATTCCCCTTATACTGTATGCATGTCCAGCTGCTTAGTACTGCTCCCCTTATACTGTATACATGTCCAGCTGCTTAGTTCCGCTCCCCTTATACTGTATGCATGTCTAGCTGCTTAGTACCACTTCCCTTATACTGTAAGCATGTCCAGCTGCTTAGTACCGCTCCCCTTACACTGTTTACATGTCCAGCTGCTTAGTACCACTCCCCTTATACTGTATTCATGTCCAGCTGCTTAGTACCGCTCCCCTTATACTGTATGCATGTCCAGCTGCTTAGTACTGCTCCCCTTATACTGTATGCATGTCCAGCTGCTTAGTACCACTCCCCTTATACTGTATACATATCCAACTGCTTAGTACAGCTCCCCTTACACTTTATGCATGACCAGCTGCTTAGTACCGCTTCCCTTATACTGTATGCATGTCCAGCTGCTTAGCACTTCTCCCTTTATACTGAATGCATGTCTAGCTGTTTAGAACAACTCCCATTATACTGTATGCATATCCAGCTGCTTTGTTCCGCTCCCCTTATACTGTATGCATGTCCAGCTGCTTTGTTCCGCTCCTCTTATACTGTATGCATGTCCAGCTGCCTAATACCGCTCCCATTATACTGTATGCATGTCCAGCTGCATAGCACTGCTCCCTTTATACTGTATGCATGTCCAGCTGCATAGCACTGTTCCCTTTATACTGTATGCATGTCTAGCTGTTTAGTACCGCTCCCCTTATACTGTATGCATGTCCAGCTGCTTAGCACTACTCCCTATATACTGAATGCATGTCTAGCTGTTTAGTACAGCTCCCCTTATACTGTATGCATGTCCAGCTGCTTAGTACTGCTCCCCTTATACTCTATGCTTGTCCAGCTGCTTAGTACTGCTCCCCTTAAACTGTATACATATCCAGCTGCTTAGTACCACTTCCCTTATACTGTATGCATGTCCAGATGCTTAGTACCGCTACCCTTATACTGTATACATGTCCAGCTGCTTAGTATCGCTCCTATTATACTGTATGCATGTCCATCTGCTTAGTACCGCTCCCCTTATACTGTATACATGTCCAGCTGCTTAGTACCACTTCCCTTATACTGTAAGCATGTCCAGCTGCTTAGTACCGCTACCCTTATACTGTATACATGTCCAGCTGCTTAGTACCGATTCCCTTATACTGTATACATGTCCATCTGCTTAGCACCGCTCCCCTTATCCTGTATGCTTGTCCAGCTACTTAGTACTGCTCCCTTTATACTGTATGCATGTCCAGCTGCTTAGTACTGCACCCCTTATACTGTATGCATGTCAAGCTACTTAGTTCTGCTCCCTTTATACTGTGCATGTACAGCTGCTTAGCACTACTCCATTTATACTATATGCATGTCCAGCTGCTTAGCACTACTCCCTTTATACAGTATGCATGTCCAGCTGCTTAGCACAATTCCCTTTATAATGTATGCAAGTCCAGTTTCTTAGCACTATTCACTTTATTCTGTATATATGTCTAGCTGTTTAGTACTGCTCCCCTTATACTGTATGCATGTCCAGCTGCTTCGCACTACTCCCTTTATACTGTATGCATATCCAGCTGCTTAGTACCGCTCCTTTTATACTGTATGCATGTCCAGCTGCTTAGTACTGCTCCCCTTATACTGTATGCATATCCAGCTGCTTAGTACCGCTCCTTTTATACTGTATGCATGTCCAGCTGCTTCGCACTACTCCCTTTATACTGTATGCATATCCAGCTGCTTAGTACCGCTCCTTTTATACTGTATGCATGTCCAGCTGCTTAGTACCGCTCCCCTTATACTGTATACAAGTCCAGTTGCTTAGTACCGCTTCCCTTATACTTTAAGCATATCCAGCTGCTTAGTACTGTTCCCCTTATAGTGTATGCATGTCCAGCTGCTTAGTACTGTTCCCCTTATAGTGTATGCTTGTCCAGCTGCTTTGTACTGTTCCCCTTATACTGTATGCATGTCCAACTGACTAAGTGCAGCTCCCCTTATACTGTCTACATGCCCGGCTGCTTTGTACTATTCCCCTTATAGTGTATGCATGTCCAGCTGCTTAGTACAGCTCCCCTTATACTGTCTGCATGCCCAGCTGCTTTATACTGTTCCCCTTATAGTGTATGCATGTCCAGCTGCTTTGTACTGTTACCCTTATAGTGTATGCATGTCCAGCTGCTTAGAACTGTTCCCCTAATACTGTATACATGTCCAGCTGCTTAGTACTGTTCCCTTTATACTGTGCATGTCCAGATGCTTAGCACTACTCCCTTTATACTGTATGCATGTCCAGCTGCTTAGTACTGTTCTCATTATACTGTATACATGTCCAGCTGCTTAGTACCATTCCCCTTATACTGTATACATGTCCAGCTGCTTAGAACTGTTCCCTTTATACTGTATGCATGTCCAGCTGCTTAGTACTGTTCCCCTTATACTGTATACATGTCCAGCTGCTTAGTACTGTTCCCATTATACTGTATGCATGTCCAGCTGCTTAGTACTGTTCCCCTTACAGTGTATGCATGTCCAGCTGCTTAGTACTAATCACCTTATACTTTTGTGCATGTCCAGCTGCTTTGTACTGTTCCCGTTATACTGTATACATGTCCAGCTGCTTTGTACTGTTCCCGTTATACTGTATACATGTCCAGATGCTTAGTACTGTTCCCCTTATACTGTATACATGTCCAGCTGCTTAGTACTATTCCCCTTATACTGTATACATGTCCAGCTGCTTAGTACTGTTCCCATTATACTGTATGCATGTCCAGCTGCTTAGTACTGTTCCCCTTATAGTGTATGCATGTCCAGCTGCTTAGTACTTTTCCCATTATACAGTATGTCTGTCCAACTGCTTAGTACTGTTCCCATTATACTGTATGCATGTCCAGCTGTGTAGTACTGCTCCCTTTATAGTACATGCATGTCCAACTGCTTAGTACTGTTCCCTTATACTGTATGCATGTCCAACTGCTTAGTACTGTTCCCTTTATACTGTATGAATGTCCAGCTGCTTAGTACCATTCCCCTTATACTGTATGCATGTCCAGCTGCTTAGTACTGCTCCCCTTATACTGTATACATGTCCAGCTGCTTAGTTCCGCTCCCCTTATACTGTATGCATGTCTAGCTGCTTAGTACCACTTCCCTTATACTGTAAGCATGTCCAGCTGCTTAGTACCGCTCCCCTTACACTGTTTACATGTCCAGCTGCTTAGTACCACTCCCCATATACTGTATTCATGTCCAGCTGCTTAGTACCGCTCCCCTTATACTGTATGCATGTCCAGCTGCTTAGTTCTGTTCACTTTATATTGTATGCATGTCCAGCTGCTTAATATGTGTCATACTAAATATTTTGAGTGTGCATTAACTCCAGCATATACAGGACCAGCAATCTCAATAAGCCTTTAGATTGGGCAGGAGGGCCATCCTGCCTGAGCTAAATGTTTATATTTCGGCTGTGGGCACCATTCCAGATCATTGGAGCAAGTTCGGGGATCTGGGGGAACAGCATAAGGATCTAGCACTACCTTGGACATATATGTACATATTGGGCTCTATAGCAGCACACCTACAACAGTTTCCAGGTCTCTTTGCATGGTTTTCAGATTTCCCTGTCGGTGCACAGGTCACTCATCACTGGCTGACACATGTCAAAAGGTGGTGCTAACTATGTAATCCGTGACACTGAGAAGAACATGCGATACTAGTAAAACTTCCAATATTTCTATGTTCTATTGTATTGGGCATCCCCTGTACAGCAGCCACGCGCTGCACCTGATCTACAGGGACATTCAAAGCCACTCCCCTCCTCTCTCAGGCAGAGGGCCCCTGAACATCTACCAGCAATGGCTGTTGGCCGAGCCCCCTGGCCGGAACGCCGATGACCCGCGCCGCACGGTGGGCCACGTGACCACTATCCGCACGGGTCTCCCAGGTCCTGCACCGCATAAGGAACCGAGCAGGCAGCACGTCTAAACTGAGCGGCCGAGGCAACCCAAAGATCCACAACAGGGAGTGGGAGGGAGAAATGAAAGGAGCAAACAGATGAAACACTAAGTAAAATTAGGAGTTAGAAGAAAAGCAAAGAGAATAACAGCACAGACTAGTAGACAAGAGGAGAAAGAAAGGAAATAGACGAAAGAAAGAAAGAAAGAAAGAATGAATGAAAGAACAAGAGAAAACAAACAGATTATGCTCCAACAATACCAATAAATTGCATAGACCACTTCCCTGACTTCTGGAAATTTCCAGTAACAAAGAGGCTGAGTCTTTGAATAACAGACCTAATATACCAGCAAGGCCCAACCCCCAAAGAACCCTATAGGCTAAGACTAATGATTGACACTAACATCAAAGTCCTTAAAGGTATACTGCTAGAACAACCATGGAGTTTAACCTGGCTCAGTCAGATTGCACCTGCCTTACGCTGTCCTTATATTGTATGCATGTTCAGCTGCTTAGTTGCTAATCCACTACGATCACTATGCAGTCGCAGCACAACATAAGGATGTCCACCTTACCTTACACACATCCGTAATCCTTAGCAAGACTGCAAAATCACGGTAACATTGAGTGCCATCGCAGCCTCACGCACACTTGCACAAGGTCTGACCTTACTCTGGAATTGCTAACCTACTGGTACGCAGTGAAAGCTCAAGTTGCATATGGCATCGCAGTGGCTAATTTATGCGTGCCCTGGAACGGCGTTCAAACGCTATGGCACGCATGCATGCGTTTCGCCGACCAACCCCCGTCACCTCCCCCAAACGGAACTTTGCGATGGGTCTATGTAGTCACTGCGATCGCAGTCCCGATCGCAGTGGCTGGTTAGCACACACCACTGCGATGCATACGCATGCACTGAACGCAACAATCAGCCGATTGTGTGCATAATTGCACTTGAGATCCTTGCTGAATCAGGCCCTAAACCCGCACATCTCTATGCAAAACCCTACCCCCTTAATATCTTTCCTCAATATTTTTCCTGTCTATTATTAATCCCGGCCTGATATGAGAACTCCAGCTGCAGACCAGTAAATGAGGACAGCAAACCCACGTCTTTTTGATAGACGCTTTGTCAATACTCCCTAGGGTGATGTGGCAGGAGATCCAAGACACCAGCCCTCCGACGCAGGCAAGTGATGTTTTTTTGGGTTTGTTGGACTTAGGGGAATACAATGGAACAATTTAGAACTACACCCAAGGGAGCTCAATACAAAACTGAGAAAAAAGAGAGAGCACTGGGTGCTTAGAAATAGCTATTCCCATTAGATGACAACCGAAACCCAAGGTCGCTCTCCCACCTTTACATTATCTCCAAACATTTTTAACAATTTTAAACCACAAAAAAGTTTCGGAGTATTTTACACTTTGCTGAATTTCTTCAAACGTTCGCCTTCACCTTGAAGAAGTCAGATCCCTTATTTACCAGGTAATATATAATTTCAGGCCCTGCATTTTGGTTGGGAAAGTTCTTTCCAGATGGAAACGTTTTCATGTTGTGATAAATGGCTTTGCCGGGTAGAGAATGGCAGCACATTTAGCTCCTGTTGTTCTCTTAATTCGTCCTTTTCTGCTTTACAATAAATACGAGTTCCTATGGGTAGCAGCAAAGTCTACGGGGTTAAGGTTTCCTTTTTACATCTGAAAATAGTGATTGCAGGAGATATATTCACTGTGTGGATAAAGCAATTCATACAAACATAGCTAATTTGTAATGTTTGGGTCATTATTGGAATTGAGATTCCTGGACAAAAGGCCCCAGGACCAGAACAGGCAGGTACAGTATGTGCTTCTTACTCTCATCACAGATTCAGCAAAAACCCACTCACAGGGCCTAATTCATGTTTGTGCGCAATTGCAAATTTTTAGGCTAATCTTAGCAGGTGTAGCTGCCGCCCAGAAAAGAAAATAGGTGCCCACCAGGGTATGCAGTCGGGATGCCGATGGTCTAAATCCTGTGCGTCGACATCCCGACTGTGTAATCCCGTCTAATGACAAGCACCAAAATCCCGACGCCTGTCATTTTACCTACGCACGGCATACCGATCGAAGGTAAGCCTGGCACCGGTCGTGGACAGTTGCGGGGGGGAGGGTTAGGTTAGGGGCTCCCAGGGGGGACTTAGGGTTAGGCTAGTGAAAGGAGGGGTTAGGTACTTAGAGGGGGGTTAGGGTGAGGCACTTGGGGGGGAGGTTAGGGTTAGGTACCCCTAAGGGAGGGTTAGCATTAAGGGAGGGTTAGTCTAGTTTGTACTCCCCTTAGCTGCTGTCGGGATCTTCACCTCTGCTGGGTTTCCACTGTCAGGATGCGACCGGCGGTAAATCATACCAGTCCCCCCACAAGGGGGGACTGGTGCGAACACATATACGCAGATTATACGCAAGAACAAGGAACATCGACTGCTAGGGAAGCCCTATGGCTATGCAGACTGGCTGAGGCATTAACAACGTAGGCACCATATTTCACTACGTACAGTACATGATTGCTGCTGACAACAGATACAGGTCCCGAAAATGGCTATGGCATGGCTGTATTTTGGCAGCCACTCCCCGTTACCTCCCCTGTCGAAGCCAAATATGTAAGCAATCGCACAACTGCGCATAACCCGCTTCACGATATTCATCGGACGATTTGATCATCCGCAGTCACTTCTTAAAATCATTCACACTCCCAATGCGCATGCAATCATCCAGTAGTGCACGCATCCCCATACAGCAGCCCCACGCCATATTGTGAATGGCACACCACGCTACTCTGCGACTGGGCGCTCGGTGCCATTTTAGATGAAATAAGTTAATATGGCAATATCTAAATATTGTATTGCACATCAATTGCACAGCAAGCTTTTTAATAATCCTTTTGGAAACCTCACCACAGTGAACGGTGGCCCTGATTCAGAGCCGGACGCTCTGACAGAACGCTCGCTCTGAATCAAGGCCGTCCCTCTTACTTTTTGGAGCGGCCTCCTGGCCACTCGCATAGCTGTGGGTGACCACCCACAGCTATAGTGAGCGGCCAAAATTATGGTCGCGATGGTCAAGACCATCGCGAACATCGGGCTTGCGACAAGACCCTTGCGGTAGGGTCTCGCTGCCACAAGCCCTGGAGAGCTTTTGGCTCTATCAGAGCCAAAAGCACTCCAACTGACATCACTAGTGATGTCAGTGGGGCCGGCCCCAGACGGTAGGCGTTCCCATGAGAACGCCTCCGTCTGGGCAGCCACGCCCCCGGCACGCCCACCGAAGGGGGCGTGCTGTCAATCACCATCGACAGCACGCCCCCTTTGGTGCGAGACCCATAACGACGGCTTGGCCATCGTTATTTGGGTCTCGCGCATGCGCACGACGGAGGCGCCTCCGTCGTGCGCATGCACACTTGGGCTACATCGACACGCTTGCGAGCGCTCGCGAGCAGGTCTGAATCAGGCCCAGTGTCCCATTCTAACAATAATCCAATGCTGAGTACACCAAAACATAACTTACATTTACCAATGGGCAGAGTGCTAAATAGCGCATACACAAACTTCAATAACATACAAACTGACACAGCAAATGTTCCATATAAAGAATATTATATTATAATAGGATGTCGACCGAATGATATTTGTTGAACACTAGATATATGATATCTGACCCCAGGAATGAGATAAACTGGTCGTGTATGGTACCTACCGATTTCCACAGGTTTATGGATCAGACAGCATGAATATCAGAAGAAACACCGACAAGTTATGAAGATCTGGAGGATTCGTATTATTTACTGTACAACTTTGAATGCATTGGCCCTTTGAATTAACATACCTAGGGCGGGAGATTAGAAACAATGGGATCCTCTAACATAGTTCAGCCCCTAGTGACACCAAATGTATACTAACCATTGAAGTGCTGCATTTACTGTGACTCATAATAAAGGCCAATGAGCCCGCTTGTTTGTTATACAATTGAATCTAAAGTGAATAAATACCGAGCCCTGGTTGAGTTGCTTACTCATACATTCCCATTGAATGAGTGGCAGCATCTTGGAGACGACTGTAATTCCTGGACCAGTGCATTTGCGAATCGTGTGGTAATTGTATCATTTATTGTTATTTACTGTACTTTGGCGCTCATTGTTTAGATTAAGGCATTTATCCCCTGTTTACAATATAATAATTTTTGTGCGTCGGAAACACAAACTCTTCAGTGTAACTACGTTATTTATGTATTAAACTAGCGATATATGTGTTCCTCTAAGACAACCAATCTCTCTCTCTTCAGTAACGTAATCTTAGATTCGTTAGTTTGGGGGCTCATGTGTTGGTATTCACCCATCCTTCCATTCGCTGCTCTGCTGCCCTCGTCTCGCAACAAAGAGTGGATTCATTGGCGCACCAGCAGACCTTTTTCCTGCTTTGCTGTTTGTTGGGAGACGGAGGATCGCAGTTTAGCGACTATGGGGAGGGCTGATTGGGACCTGGGGATAAAAGAGAGAAATTTGTGTCTTTTCATTTGCACACGCTATTGTGTAAGCGGCCGCTCTGTAGCAAACGCGACCGGTCGCACAATAGTGCTGTAAAAGTCACCACGCCACGTACAGCGGTCGCATCCTAGCGTTTGCAACCGGAAGTAGGAGTTCTATACGCCACGTGTAAGCGGTCGCATAAGAGCGAATGCGACCGGGCACACAGTTTCGTATACACGTGTTTCTTACATTTCTATATAGTTTCAAGCAATTGTTTAAGACTGCAAGACATCATAGTGGTAGGGTGTGATCTCCTAAAAGACTGCTAAATCCAAAGAAAGGCATTTAAGTTTCCTGGCCAGAAAAATAGAAAAGCATGAAAGGCTCATGTTAGCGATTGGAGAAATAGATGTACTGTGTGAGCTTCTTTTCAAAAACTAGGGTGTATATGTGACCCCTAGGGTATACATGGCAGGTATACTGGCAGAGGGGATTTTTTTGATGTCCTTTCGTTAAAGATTAATGATAAAGAATAGCTTCCAGTGTGGTCGTAAAATTCATTGGTCATTTAGGGCTTTTGAGTTTTGCGACTTTATCGCATAGGTGTGGCATCCTGTGATTGAGATCTGGGTGCGGGGAAAAGAATGGTAAATAGATTGTTAACTGTGGTTTATCTATAGTTAGATAATTCCTGTGTTCCCTATTAATAGGTTGTTAACTGTGTTTGCCTTAGTAGGTATTACTGTGTTCCCTATTTTAGTATTGTTTAACCGTAGTATAGGTGCGTGAAAGCAGCCTAAAAGTTAACTCTTTCACCGGTCTCTTCTTTGTTGGAAGGTTTAGAGTAAGTCAAAATGGGTGCTAAACAGTCAACAAAGAAGGCAGACGATGAGCTGCCTCTGCAAGGTCCGACTGGGTCGGCTCTTCATATAATGCACACCAATTACAGTGCATACGCAACAATGCACTGTGCCATGTGGGTTAAGATTAGGGGTGAGCGGGTTCAGATTTCTGAAATCCGAACCCCCCCCCGAGCCCCCCCGATCCGAGGCCGATCCGAGTCAGGCTCGACTTTTCCCGCCTGACTCGGATCTGAAATCGAGGCAAAACGTCATCATCCCGCCTTCCGGGTCTCGCGGGTTTTGGATCCTATATAAGGTACCCGCGTCGGTGCCATTTTCTCACTCGGCTGTGGACAGTGAAGAGGGAGGGTGGGAGTTAGGGCTGGCTGGGCTGTGTAGTGTAGTCTAGTGCAGAGTAGTGTTGTGCTGTGCTGTGCTGCGCTGTGCTGCTGTTGTCCATAGGGGCTGTGTCCACTACTTCAAAGTCCATAGGGGCTGGCTGTGTTGTGCTGTGCTGCTGTTGTTAATAGGGGCTGTGTCCACTACTTCAAAGTCCATAGGGGCTGGCTGGACTGTGTTGTGCAGTCAGTTGTCCATAGGGGCTGTGTCCACTCCAAAGTCCTGTGCAGTGACCCAGTCCTAAAGGGGTGCTGTAGTGTTGTCCAGGGGGTGCTCTGTCCGTCAGGGGTGCTCCCCCCAAGTGCTAAAAAAAAACGTTAAAGGTTGCTGTAACCCCCAAAGTACACTCCAAACCAAAAAAAATATATTTTTTGTGTTTGTGAATTGTGTGCGCAGTAGCCGCACGTGCATCAACAAAGTAGTGCCAAGCGTGCGCCTGTGTCATAAGTAAAGGGCCAGCTGGCTTGACCATTAAAGGGTGCTGTAACCCCCAAAGTACACTCCAAACCAAAAAAATATATATTTTCTGTGTTTGTGAATTGTGTGCGCAGTAGCCGCACGTGCATCAACAAAGTAGTGCCAAGCGTGCGCCTGTGTCATAAGTAAAGGGCCGGCTGGCTTGACCGTTAAAGGGTGCTGTAACCCCCAAAGTACACTCCAAACCAAATAAAAAAATATTTTCTGTGTTTGTGAATTGTGTGCGCAGTAGCCACACGTGCATCAACAAAGTAGTGCCAAGCGTGTGCCTGTGTCATAAGTAAAGGGCCGGCTGGCTTGACCGTTAAAGGGTGCTGTAACCCCCAAAGTACACAACAAACCAAATAAAAAAAAATTTTCTGTGTTTGTGAATTGTGTGCGCAGTAGCCGCACGTGCATCAACAAAGTAGTGCCAAGCGTGCGCCTGTGTCATAAGTAAAGGGCCGGCTGGCTTGACCATTAAAGGGTGCTGTAACCCCCAAAGTACACTCCAAACCAAGCAAAAAATTTTTTCTGTGTTTGTGAATTGTGTGCGCAGTAGCCGCACGTGCATCAACAAAGTAGTGCCAAGCGTGCGCCTGTGTCATAAGTAAAGGGCCAGCTGGCCTGACCATTAAAGGGTGCTGTAACCCCCAAAGTACACTCCAAACCAAAAAAATATATTTTTTCTGTGTTTGTGAATTGTGTGCGCAGTAGCCGCACGTGCATCAACAAAGTAGTGCACGCGCCTGTGTCATAAGTAAAGGGCCGGCTGGCTTGACCGTTAAAGGGTGCTGTAACCCCCAAAGTACACTCCAAACCAAATAAAAAAATATTTTCTGTGTTTGTGAATTGTGTGCGCAGTAGCCGCACGTGCATCAACAAAGTAGTGCCAAGCGTGCGCCTGTGTCATAAGTAAAGGGCCGGCTGGCTTGACCGTTAAAGGGTGCTGTAACCCCCAAAGTACACTCCAAACCAAATAAAAAAATATTTTCTGTGTTTGTGAATTGTGTGCGCAGTAGCCGCACGTGCATCAACAAAGTAGTGCCAAGCGTGCGCCTGTGTCATAAGTACAGGGCCGGCTGGCTTGACCATTAAAGGGTGCTGTAACCCCCAAAGTACACTCCAAACCAAATAAAAAAATATTTTCTGTGTTTGTGAATTGTGTGCGCAGTAGCCACACGTGCATCAACAAAGGAGCAGCGCCAAGAGTGCGCCTGTGTCCCATAAGTAAAGAGCCGGCTGGCTCATTTCTTAAAGGGTGGTGTAACCCACAAAGTGCACTACTCTCCTGCAAAAATAAAAAAATATTTTCTGTGTTTGTGTGCGCCTTAGCCGCACGTATATATCAATATAACATAAATGGAGGACCAAACTTTCTCCGATAAAAATAAAATAGAGAAAGATCAAGAACCACTTCCTCTTAGTGCTGAAGCTAGTCATGATATAGACGATCAGGGCCAGATTAACAATGGGGCGGATGGAGCTACAGCTCCAGGCCTCCAAATAAAAATAGGCCCATTAACATGACAGAATGATTACCAGCTACCTAACTTCCCATAAATTTGAAGTATTTAAATAATTTTTCTAGTCCCCCGTCCCCCCAAAAAAAACAAAATTATGCAATTTTTCTAATTCTATGTAGTTAGGGAATCATTGTGGTCATAGTTTAGGGGGTGTATACACCAAGGTGACTCTGACCACAGCCACACTGCACCGTTCACAGCTCTACCCCTTCTCAGTATAGGCCCTTGAACATTTTCAGCTCCAGGCCCATGTGGGCCTTAATCCGGCCCTGTAGACGATAACATGCCATCAACGTCGTCTGCCAAGGCCGATGCCCAATGTCATAGTAGAGGGCACATACAATCCCAAATGACAAAGTTCACGAAAATGACCTTGAAAAAAACATTTAAATCATCTGAAGAGAAACGTAAACTTGCCAATATGCCATTTACAACACAGAGTTGCAAGGAATGGCTAAGGTCTTTCCCTATGTTCATGTCTAGTGGTTCAGCTTCACATGACGATGGAAGCCCTCCTCCCACTAAAAAAATCAAACGAGTTAAGCTGGCAAAAGCACAGCGAAGAACTGTGCGTTCTAAGAAGATATCACAAATCCCCAAGGAGAGTCCAAGTGTGGTGGTGGTTGCGATGCCTGACCTTCCTAGCACTGGACGGGAAGAGGTGGCTCTTTCCACCATTTGCACGCCCCCTGCAAGTGCTGAAAGGAGCACCCACAGTCCACTTGCTGATATGCAAATTGAAGATGTCACTGTTGAAGTACAACAGGATGAGGATACTGGTGTAGCTGGTGCTGAGGAGGAAGTTGGCGAGGAGGATTCTGATGGTGATGTGGTTTGTTTAAATCAGGCTCCGGGGGAGACAGTTGTTGTCCGTGGGATGAAAAAGCCCATCACGGTCATGCCTGGGCAGGAGACCAAACATTACACCTCTTTGGTCTGGCAATAACAACTGTCTTGCCATATGTACCATATGTAAAAGTGAAATAAGTAGGGGTAGGGACGTTAACCACCTAGGAACATCCTCCCTTATACGGCACCTGCAGCGCGTTCATAAAAAGATACTGTCAAGTTCAGAAACTTTGGCTAAGACCGTAAGCAGTCCAGGGACACCTAAATCCCTTTTTCCTGTTTTATCCAAGGAATAGGTGGATGAGGAGGATGAGGACGACATCTTGCCTCCGTAGAGCCAGTTTGTGCAGGGACACATTAATTGCCAGCTTGTTTTGTGGGGGCCCAAACGAACCAATCATTTCAGCCACAGTCGTGTGGCAGAGCCAGGTGCTGAAATGATTGGTTTGTTAAAGTGTGCATGTCCTGTTTATACAACATAAGGGTGGGTGGGAGGGCCCAAGGACAATTCCATCTTGCACCTCTTTTTTTTCTTTGCATTATGTACAGTTTGGGGCCTAGTTTTTCAAACTGCTATCCTGTCTCCCACTGCAGTGTCACTCCTAGATGGGCCACGTGTTTGTGCCGCCCACTCGTGTAGCTTAGCATAGTCATCCATCTACCTCGGTGCAACCTTTTGAACATAAAAACACTATTGTGAGGTGTTCAGAATAGACTGGAAATGAGTGGAAATTAAGGTTTTTGAGGTTAATAATAGCATAGGAGCAGAAAAATCACCACATTCTGTGATTTTAGCTGTTTTTAAGCTTTTTTTAAAAAAAAATACAGATCCAAAACACAAAACCCAGAACCCAAAACACGGAAGGGTGGTTTTGGCAAAACCAATCCAGATACAAAGCACGAAGAAAGATCCAGATCCAAAACCAAAACACAAAACACGAAAAGTGTCCGGTGCACACCCCTAGTTAAGATGATGAGTAAGAGTGTGAGGCCTTTCCCAAAGATTGGTAGCTTTAATGTGGAGATCTTAAATAACCTCAAGGATCACATATGTAGAGTGAAATCCTTGAAGAAAAGAGTGGAGTATAATGATTGTTTTAAACTCTGGCAGCATGAGAGTAACATGTGGGTTAATGGTGCGAACGAGACGCAGTCAAGGGGCGATGCGCAGTCAAGGGGTGATGCGCACGGACGCTGAACAGCGCCGCATGTGCACCACAGGAAAACACAAATGTGCGGCACAGTAGCATTGCCAAAGATATTGCAATTCGCGCTTGTGCACCACCACCACCTTATGTGATGGGCGGTGAAGATACATTACCCACCAAAAATGATAAAAATTTAACTGAACCAAGTAAGCTGTACCCGCATCTGAGTTTGTATACTGAAAATGTTTATGATGCAGAAAATAAACCTTTAGAAATGCCAGCCGTGTCCCATGCTGTGCAATTGTTGAATGTCCCTTCCCAACAAGTACAGGCAGATTACCCATTAGCATCAGGAGTGGGGGAGGGATCCTTAGCCCAAAGGGGGAGGCCTTAGTAGAACCCATGGTGGGGGAGGTTCCTGAAATAAGGGCGCAGGAAGCATTGACACCTACCGCTTCAGTAACGGAGATTGCTAATACTGTTCGCTGCAGTAATAGAATTAGAGGTATAGAAGTGGAAAGCATCCATCCAGTACGGACAATAATTGTTCCCAATGGAGTTGCGGGTGCAAATGGTGTAATCCCCACAAGGGAAGTAGCGATGCACTGTCCATGGACACGGGCGGAACTACATTCCATTATGTCTGATTTCCCTGACCCTAGGAAACAACTGGCAAAGTGTCAGCGTTTCATCAAGGACTTAGGCAATGCCCATGAGCCAACCAATAAGGACTGGCGTGTGGTGTTAAGGGCATGTCTCCCAGAAGGTACAGATGTGAAAAAGTTTATCACAGCATGTACTCTGGATATAGATGTCCCCTTGACTGATCAAGGTAATCAGGATTGCATTTCCCACATAGTCGCCCAGTTAGCCGTATTTTTCCCCTTAGTGGTTAACTGGAGTAAAATCTTTACCATTAAGCAAAAAGAAAGTGAACCTGCAGAAGATTATTTTAATCGAGGGCTGCAGATTATCACTCAGTACACTGGGATAGAAAACATTAAGGATAGAACTCACTACCGGGGGATGGTCATCACTGTTCAGATGGATGGTCTTAAGGATAGTCTAAAGACCAGAGTTCAGACCTCACACCCCGGATGGAGAGGAATAACAGTTGACGTACTTAAGGAAACTGCTATTGAGCATGACAAGAACATACTCAGAAAGCGCGAATCACAGAGGGAAAAACTAATGGCTGTCAGTATACAAGCTCTGGAAGATATGGATTTACAGCCACAAGACACTTATCCACCTGCGCAGTTACAAGTACTTAACACATATCACCCCTTTGCGCAGTCACACATACCACAACCATATTATACTTACCACACTCGGCCACAAAACAATTTTCATCCTCAATCTAAGCTCCCATATCCATCCCCACAGCCATTCCCTACCTATAACCCTCAACACAAAAACAACAATTTCCCAGAAATAGCCAAATCCGTACACAAAAAACATGCTTTAACTGTAACCAACCGGGACATTTTAGAAAAGACTGTAGAGTCATACTACAGGGACCACCTAACCAGGAAAATGTAAACCCATCCCATAACATCAAAAATAATCAGTTAAACCCTGCCCACATAATTGCAGTAAATGCTCTGGTGGGTCAAGATAGTCAACTATAGGGATCAGGTCATACCTGTAATCTGCAGGCAGTCAGGATAACTGGAAGTACTAGAGAAGAACCGGTAATAAGGGTTAATGTAGCTGGTACTGAACATTCCTTTCTTGTAGATACAGGGGCGACCAGGTCAGTAGTAAAATCCCCTTTTAATTTGCAAATTACTAACAAGACAGTGTCAGTAATGGGTGTAACAGGTGATGTACAGCATTATCCTTTAACTGAATGTAGGGAAATTACTATTGGCCCATTGCATGCCAGACACTCCTTCCTTCTGGCAGCAATGGCCCCTACTAATCTCCTAGGAAGGGATTTATTGTGCAAGATGGGATGTGTCATCTATTGTACCCCCGACGGTATATTTATGGATGTCCCAGAAAGTTTCGCACATGAGGTAAGGGATGTGCTAGACACTCCCCATATCGGAACAATGTCCAGCACAGGTAAACAATATGTTAGCACAAATACCTGATTCCCTTTGGACCAAGGATGGACAGGACACTGGGTTAATGGCAAATGTTGTCCCCGTAATAGTAAACTTAAAAAGCGGTAGGCAAGATCCAAAAATTCCTCAATACCCGTTAAAACAGGAGGTAGAATTAGGGGTTTATCCCATAATTGAACGATAATTACAGCAGGGAATTTTAGTCCGTACAGCTAGTGTAGCCAACAGTCCCATCTTCCCTGTGAAGAAGAGTGGTGGGAGGGGGTATAGGCTGGTACAGGACCTTAGAGGGGTTAATAAAGTGGTAGAAAGCCAATTCCCCGTAGTGCCAAACCCAGCTGTCATCCTGATGCAAATTCCACCACATGCAACCCATTTCACTGTCATTGATCTCTGTTCCGCATTTTTCTGCTACATCCTGACTGTCAATATTTATTTGCATTTACATATAGGGGGGTACAATACACATGGACACGACTACCCCAGGGCTTCATAGACAGCCCCAGTATTTTCTCACAGGCCTTACATGATTGTTTACAGTCTTTCCAACCTGCCAATGGATCTGTTCTAATATAATATGTGGACAATTTATTGTTATGCTCTGATTCGTTTACGTCATGTTTAAATGATACTAAACTATTACTGCTTCACCTCTCGCACACAGGGCATAAGGTTGCTAAGGACAAGTTACAGCTGTGCCGGACCAGGGTCAAATACTTGGGACACTGTCTCACCCAGGGCTTACGACATCTGACTACTGACCGAATCCATGCCATACAGACCATGGCACTGCTGTGAAACCAGCACCAGATTCGTACCTTCCTGGGCATGTGTGGATATTGTAGAACATGGATACCAGGTTTCTCTATTCTGGCTTTACCATTGCAGGAGTTAGTCTCTTCCACCAAACCAGACATTGTCTTGCATACTGAAGAGTCAAAGCAGGCTTTCCTTAATCTTAAGGATAGTCTAACAAGAGCACCTGCATTGGGGATTCCAGATTATGAAAAACCTTTTGACCTGTTCTGTACGGAAGCCGCTGGTTGTGCTGCAGGTGTCCTTACACAAAAACATGGTGATGCCAATAGACCAGTAGCATACTACAGTGCCCAGTTGTTTAAGAAGCGTAGCTGCAACCGCTCTCTTAGTAAATAAGAGTGAGGACGTAGTGTTAGGCCATGACTTGACAGTTCATACACCACATGCAGTCTCTGCATTACTAAACTCAGCCCAGACTAGACACGTTTCTTCCGCTAGATTCACAAAATGGGAACTAGCACTGATTGCTCCCACCAACATAACTATAAAAAGGTGTAATACTCTAAATCCTGCTACATATTTACCATGTGTGCCTCATGATGCACATAGGGTGGAAGGTAAAAGTGAATCATTGCCAATGGTAGAAGGTGAGTTTGGTATAGATATTGATGTGCATGATTGTATGGAGTATCTAAATCAAAATTTTACAGCTAGGCCTGACATACGCGACATACCACTAGAGGATGTAGACTTAACATTATACGTGGATGGGAGTTGTCATAGACAGACTGACACAGGTGAGTTATGTACAGGTTATGCTGTCGTAGATGACAAAGATGTCATAGAGGCGGAACCACTGGGTCCACCACATTCAGCTCAGGTAGCGGAGCTTGTGGCACTAAGGAGAGCATGTGAGTTGGTGGAAGGAAAATCTGCCAATATCTAGACTGACTCCAGATATGCGTTTGGGGTGATGCATGATTTCGGTGCCCTATGGTGTTTGAGAAATTTTATGACAGCAGCAGGCACACCAATCACACACGCACATCACATTAAATGACTATTGACTGCAATCCAGCTACCCAAGACCGTAGCTGTCATTAAATGTAAGGCTCACACCTGTGAGGACGATCCAGTATCATTGGGTAACAATAGGGCTGATGAAGCTGCCAAATGGGCAGCAGGGTTAAAGTATAATCAAATGAATAGTGTGATGTTATTTGAAACTGTTGATGCACAGAAGCTGGTTGAAATGCAGGAAGTATGTACCTTACAGGAAAGGCGAGCTGGAGATCCAAGGGATGTGAGCAAGAGTCCTCTGGGCTGTGGAGAAGTGGACAAGGGAAGCCAGTAGCCCCTAAGGCGTACTATCCTAGCTTGGCTGAAGCAGCACATGGTCTGACTCACCTGGGCAAACAGGGTATGTGCAAATTAGTGAAAGCATACTGGTATGCACCTGGCTACTCTTCCCAAGCAGAGAAAAGAGCAATGTCCTGTTTGACCTGCTTAAGGAAGAATGTAGGAAAAACAATACCTACCGAACCATCTCACAGGTTATACAGATTGTTTTCATCCAGTTACCACCTTGCAGGAATTTGAAGTATGTACTGGTTTACAGTGAGGTACCTTATAAAAATGAGTAAGCAGCTCAAACAACAGCAACAGAAATTGAAATTGCTAACACCAGATATGCCTGAAATGAACTGTCATGATGCTGAACCTGGAGAGTATGTAATGATTCGAAACTTTTTACATTCAGGTTGCTTGACTGATCGCTGGGAAGGACCATACCAAGTGCTACTGGCAAGTACAACATCTGTGAAAGTAGCTGAGAGAGACACCAGGGTCCATTCTAGCCACTGTAAGAAAGTCAACAATCCAAAGGAGATCAAGGGCGGAGGAGAGACAGAAAACGTGGACCTGTCTATTGAAAGCCTGTTCAATTAAAGCTATTAACTGTATCAGTAGCACCTGTACGAGGCTGGTAAGACCCTGGGTCAGGTAATGGAGTTTCAAATTGTGACTGCTGTTGTTTATACTTCCAGGGTTCATCTCATGCTCTTTTGCTTTGGGGTGTCCTGGTTCTGTGTTGGTGGTTAAAGAATGGAGAGAGAGGTCGATAACGACATCAGTGGAATGGAGTTGGGAGATGTAGCTCTACTAACACAAGGGCGGTACCTAACCAATCCTGATACTGTTATTGTTGATAACCCTGATAGCTTGGAATCTTGGAGACAATGTGAAGGTTTATCATCTGAGGACTTGTGTATTTGTAGGATGTGTGGGTCCCTAGTTGATGAGAGATGTATTCAATGTTGCCAACCTGGGTATAAGCAGTATTGGGGTGGACATCCTTTAGAGGATTATCATACCATGGTGGGCCATGTCTTTAACCAGACTGACTGTTGGGTATGCTCTCATGTTCTCCAGGGACAGCACAATGTAGGGTTAGTGCCAATCCCCCTAAATGTCACAGAGATCTTGGGGTTACAAAAAGGAAAAACACTGGATGGGAAATTCTTGATGTCCAAACCACCACACTTTAGACTTCATCAATACCAAGTGGATAAATCCCTGTTATGTTTTAACATCACTAACTTCAAGAGACCAGGAAGTTGGGAAGTAACAGGGAATAATCAGACGATGACTTTCTCCTTAAGAGCAGATAATGAGCTATTAAATTTTGAATTGTTACGCTCAATTAGATCAAGTAGGAGACACTTCCGGTATCGATACACACGAGGTGACACCCAGGATATGGTTGGTAGTGTACCAGAAGGGTATTGCACTCAAGTTATACAGCCAGAATCTTATTTACTTTTAAGCAGATGGGAGAACCTGGGATAGGAAAATTTGCTAGGGAAATGTGTTCCATGATAATGATACATTCTATCCCATACATCCTCCCTGACGATGTGTATTTCATATGTGGTAGAAAAGCGTACAAGTGGCTCTCTCTGAGTTCCAGTGGTTTGTGTTATCTAGGAAATGTACTTCCTGAGATCATGACTGTTGCACATCGTGAAATGATCGGTATTCACAAGAACGTACATTCCCCATATCTTCATACACAGTAAGAACAAAAGGAATATGGTTCCTGGTGAAGTGCATAGAGCCACTCAGATGATTAGTGAAACGACTGGCTTTCAATTCCCAGTTGCACTTGATCCCACCAGGATCCCTCGGGGGTCATTAAATTTTAAATACATACAATACCTTGCCAAATTGATAGATAATATCACCAAGCTATACGATGATTGATTTAGCTTTACTGGAAAGGAGTTACAAGCGTACAAGAAAGAACTGGTCCAACATAGACTAGTGCTAAATTATTTAACAGCTGTCACTGGAGGGTATTCCGTAACCCTGGCCACCCAGTTTGGTGTTAAGTGTTGCACCTACATCACTAATAGCACTAGTGACCCAAGGAGGTGATAGACCGGAAGATGGACAAAATTCTGCAGCTAAAATGGGAATTTCGTAAGAACCATAATGCTTCAGTGGCTGAAGTAGAGGAACAGGTAGAAGAGTGGTCCTCTTGGTTGAACCCTGTTAAATGGTTCTCGGGTCTAGGAGAATGAGTTCAAGGACTAATTGCAAGCGTAGGAAAACTCCTGATCCTAGTATTAGTAGTCATCTTATTAATTGGCATGTGTGTTAGATGTGTTCCTATGGTTATGAAATGTGGGAAAGGTATTTCTAAAGGTAACAGGGAAACTGAAATAATGATGGTAGTTACCCATGATGCTGTGAATACTAATGTAACTAATACCCTACATTATAACCCTGAATTAGAGAGTTCGATCTAATGATTGCTTGCATGTTGCCATGTATGATAAAGTATTGTCAATGTTTCTTTAGGACACCCTAGTTCAAATGTAGTCTCCATTTTTCCCCCACTCGACCTTCATAGGCTTGATGAGTTCCCACATCCTGACAATGGTCTCGTATATGATCCGCTGAGTGCGTATGAGGGCTGTTTTACCCCACCTGGAGACGCACTACTAACGGTTTAAATGACCACATGGAGTCATATCGTTAAGAACATTGAACAATACTTTATAATACAGTGTCTGCCTGAAATAAGATCCGAATGGTAGTAGAAGCCCCATAAGAACGCGTACCTTGTAATGATGTGATTTGGATTTGTTTAGCAGTGCATAAAAATTTTATTAATGCTATTTCAAAACATCTTAAAAAGAAGTCTCTACATAATTCAAGGCTATCTTTATGGGTTAGGTGCATCCATACATCTATCCAATGATCATGATCATATTCTAGTATCTGGTCCGTGGTGTGCGCATAAAGTTAGTTTTATGTCCTTCCCCCTGGAGTGCTTCATTGGTGGTTAACAATTACCAACTTAAGTCACCTCATAAAAATAACATTGACTAATATTTTATAGTGTATGGCTTGACAGATTAAAATTATAGATAATTGCTTTTGTATGGTGATAGCATAAAGTTGCTATCAAAGGGTGGACTGTCGAAGCCAAATAGATTGTAAGCAATCGCACAATTGTGCATAACCCGCTTCACGATATTCATCGGATGATTTGATTGACCGCAGTCACTTCTTAAAATCATTCATGCTCCCGACGCACATTTGCGCACGCACCCGTGTGCGATCGCGATCCCAATGTGCATGCAATCATCCAGTAGTGCACGCATCCCCATACAGCTGCCCCACGCCATATTGTGAATGGCACACCATGCTACTCTGCGACTGGGCGCTCGGCGCCATTTTAGATGAAATAAGTTAATATGGCAATATCTAAATAATGTATTGCACATCAATCGCACAGCAAGCTTTTTAATAATCCTTTTGGAAACCTCACCACATTGAACTGTGTCCCATTCTAATAATAATCCAATGCTGAGTACACCAAAACATAACTTACATTTACCAATGCGCATAGTGCTAAATAGCGCATACACAAACTTCAATAACATACAAACTGACACAGCAAATGTTCCATATAAAGAATATTATATTATAATAGGATGTCGACCGAATGATATATGTTGAACACTAGATATATGATATCTGACCCCAGGAATGAGATAAACTGGTCGTGTATGGTACCTACCGATTTCCCTCTGTCACCACAGGATTATGGATCAGACAGCAGAAACACCGACAAGTTATGAAGATCTGGAGGATTCATATTATTTACTGTACAACTTTGTATGCATTGGCCCTTTGAATTAACATACCTAGGGCGGGAGATTAGAAACAATGGGATCCTCTAACATAGTTCAGCCCCTAGTGACACCAAATGTATACTAACCACTGAAGTGCTGCATTTACTGTGACTCATAATAAAGGCCAATGAGCCCGCTTGTTTGTTATACAATTGAATCTAAAGTGAATAAATACCGAGCCCTGGTTGAGTTGCTTACTCATACATTCCCATTGAATGAGTGGCAGCATCTTGGAGATGACTGTAATTCCTGGACCAGTGCATTTGCGAATCGTGTGGTAATTGTATCATTTATTGTTATTTACTGTACTTTGGCGCTCATTGTTTAGATTAAGGCATTTATCTCCTGTTTACAATATAATATTATTTGAGCATCGGAAACACAAACTCTTGAGTGTGACTACGTTATTTATGTTATTAAACTAGAGATATATGTGTTCCTCTAAGACAACCAATCTCTCTCTCTCTTCAGTAACGTAATTTTAGATTCGTTACCCCCAAACAGTCCCTTCCTGTCAATCACTCTACGATAAGGATCCCAGTCTGAGCATGATCGCAAAAACATCTTTGCAATGCCCGGTGCGATTGCTAAGCATTCGCAGTTTGCAGATAATTGCTCACTTGTGTGAACATCGATGACTGCGCACAAACATGACTTAGGCCCACAGTATACTAGAGATGCAGGGCTGTGGCTATAACCGCACAGGAATTGTTTTTACAAACATACAAAGTCACAGATGAAGCTGTATGGTACTTGGCTTGAGGCTATTCCGCGGCCGCTCGCGTGTGAGCCTTTTTTACACAGATAAAGGACGGGATGCAGCAAAGGTAGAAATGCGATCAAACCCCCAAAATGTGAGTTTGACCGCATTTCTCATTTGCACCAAGCAGTAGCGCACGCAGGGGGGGTTTCTGAGTACCCAGAGACCCCCCCTGACAGACCAAATTTTTTTTCAGAGATGGAGACAGCCTTGTCTCCATCTCTGCACCAGTTGCAGGCCACCCCCCCACGATCGGAGCTGCCTGGGCACTTCCTTACAGTCATCCCAGAGGGAGCGTGGGAGAAGGAGGTTCACCTAGCAGTCCGGCACATAGAACTTGAAGGAGGTCCGCAGCAGAGCAGAGGTGGACACTGATTGAGAACTGTGCCACCTCCGGGGATGCAGTGGAATAAAGGGCTGACAGCATGAGCAGCAAAGTGCCAACAAAAAGGTACAGGGGTTTCTGGGGCTTGAGGGGGCACACTGGTATATTAATAGCCCTGGCAGCGCTCTTTATCATAAGTGCAATAATCGGGTCCATGCGTGCGGGGAAGCTAAACGCGGCAAATTCAAAAGTGCCGTGTGTGTTCCTGTGACTGACGACTAACACAGGCAGCCTGCATTCCTCACCCCTACACTGCTCCAGAGTCCCGTTCAGCCCGGCAAGCTGACTCGTGATCATTTACTCCTTGGATGCAGGATGTAAGTAATTTGTACAGAGAGGTGTGTGTGCTGTGTGTGACAGGGTATGTGCTGTGTGTGACAGGGTGTGTGCTGTGTGTGACAGGGTGTGTGTACTGCTGCTGCATGACAGGGTCTGCTGTGTGTAACAGGGTGTGTGACAGGGTGTGTTCTGTATGTGTGCTTTGTGTGACAGGGTGTGTGTACTGCTGCTGTGTGTGACAGGGTGTGTGCTGTGTGTGACAGGGTGTGTGCTGTGTGTGACAGGGTGTGTGCTGCTGCTGTGTGTGACAGGGTGTGTTCTGTGTGTGTGCTTTGTGTGACAGGGTGTGTGTACTGCTGCTGTATGACAGGGTCTGCTGTGTGTGACAGGGTGTGTGTGCTGCTTTATGTCGGAGGGTGTGTGCTGCTGTATGTGACAGGGGAAGGAATTAAGGGGGCATATAATTGCTTCATTGTTTATGTGCTGTAAAACCCTCCTGGTCGGAGTCAGAGATAGCCACTATCTCTATTTATGTGCTGCTGGTGTTACAATATGACCTGGTTACCAGCATGCAGTCAGGAGTCTCCACTGTGTGAAGTGACAACAGTGGCAGAATTTCTATCCACATAACATCTTCTCCCTCTCCCTGTCCAAAAAAGCAATAGCAGGTCTGACTCTCCTTCCCTGTTTATGCGTGACATGTTTTTCTGGTCTAAAGTTGCATGGTGATGGTGTATATATAAATATATATGTAGTTGCTTTTTTTTTTTTAACCAACCGTTTGGAAACCCCCCTTTAAAATTCCTGCGTTTGCCCCTGGCACCAAGCCCCAGAATGTGATGCACTCCGGGGCTTGGTTGTGGAGGGTAACACCATCTTCCTGATGGTGTTACCTTATAGAAGCCTATGGGTTTCTATCGAGAGAATGCTGTGAGAGGGAACCAATCAGATCCCTACAGGCACCCCACGCGGCACCTGCTTCCTTCTCATGCGCAGAAGGTCATTAACCAGGAAGTCCCTCATTCGCAAGGGCCGCTCTTACCGAGAGAGCTGTCCTTTGTGCATTTATAATGTATCAAGGGAGTGGGAATGGGAGGAAAGAACACATCACAGGTAAATGAGGAATATGGGCCTGATTCAGAGCAGCTCGCTATTTGCGGTCATTCGTTTAAAAAAAAAGGGGTGGCTATTCAAATGAACCGTTCGCATTTTACGGTCTGTTCACGCCTCTAAGTCTGAACGAGCGAGCAAAACTTGTGGTCGAAATTTTGAAAAATACGCCCCCTTGCCGCTCGCACCATACGTCATGTCCGCTATTTATTAGATTAATCGAGTACATCGAACAGCGTATGAACTGCTCGCTATTCTTGTGGTTGGTTTTTTCAACCGCTATTTTGCGAGTAGTTCTGACTAAAAAAAAACCAAGTGACGTGGTCGCTGACGCTGCTGTATTAATTATGCACACCCATAAAATGCCCGTTTTGACCTTTAAGCATGCCTGCGTTCTGAATTCCACTCCCCGTTTTCAAGCTCCTTCCCCTGTTACCACCCACATACGCCTCCTCCTGTCACTGAAATTAGCAGGCATTCGCTATTTTGCGAACAAACGATTTTCGGCCGCACTGACTGGTTCGCGCATGCGTATTACAATCCGTACGCATGCGCAAATGAGCGAACATCGGTCAGAACGAACGAGCGGCCGCTTACGAGCGGCTCTGAATCAGGCCCTATGTGCACAATTTGAGAAATAAACATGGAATATATGTAAAAATAATTTCTACGGTTTTAGTATGAGTGACTGAGGTGCTCTCTGGGAGTAACTGGTTTATACTGAAAAGAAGAAGAAAAGAACAACTCCCTAGTTCGGGGCACACTGAGTCATATATTAATGTTAAAAATTTACTTTTATTGTTATGTAAATAAAAAAATTCATTGGTTGGAACTCTGAAAACGAAATAAACAATTTAAGAATCCTTGAAAAAACATAAAAATATACCATCATATAAAGTGGAATACACTCACATATCTAATGATTGTGCATATGAAAGTAAATAATTAGTTCATTGTGAAAAGTGCTTCTCATTATACAGCTCCATCTCCTCTCCCCGATGGCTGGCAGCTGACTGACACGGCTGGCCGGCCACTGCAGCATCAGTAGACTTTGGGCAGTAGAGTGTGCCCAGAGTCTACTGAGCATGTGCACATCGCCGGGGAAATGGCACCATTTTCCCAGCGATATCCTCACTGCGCATGTGCAAAATGGCATGCAGCACTGAGACACCCGAAGCGGGATCTCGGAGAGGAACATTTTAGATAATATGGGTGCAGGGTGTTCGGTGCGGGGTCCCCCTAGAGCCGCTGGCCCGTGTTCATCGCACACCCTGCGCCCATTATAGCTACGCCCCTGCTCGCTAGATTTGTACGCTCGCTCAATATGTATGCAAATTCGGCTAAGTGACGGCAAGGCAGGCGTTTGCACGGCAAGGCATAAGCACGCCCACTATGTCTTGGCGTGCAATCACATTGTGTATGTAGATGCCCACCAGCCTGTCTTAAGACGCCCACTTGCGCACGTCATCTCCAGGAAGTGTATGCATCCATCGGTACAATGAGGACCATCGGAAGCCAACGCAACACTTGTGGTTGACTATACCCTACCGCAAGCTCTGCGAGCACTTCAGTAAAACTCAGCCAGGTGACGTGTACTATGACGCTGCATCTTAATTATTCACGCCTCTGAAATGGTGTTAAGACGCTCAGGCAGGGCCAGATTAACAATGGGGCGGATGGAGCTACAGGCCTCCACATAAAAATAGGCCCATTGTCATGACAACATGATATTGACTGGCCATCTGCTCTCCACACAGTCAGCCATAAATCATAAGTATAAAAATTGTATTTCTATTTACCTCACAAAATGAAGCATTTTTTTTATTTGACATATTTAGGGAGACATTGGGTCTGAGAGTATAAGGGTGTACACCTCCTCTCTTCTCATAATAGGCCCTTGGTAATTTTCAGCTCCAGGCCCATGTGTCCCTCAATCCGGCCCCGCGCTCAAGCACACCTGCGTTCACACCTCCACTCCCCCATTTCTAGTGGCCAGCCCGTCACCACCCACAAACGGCTTCTCCTGTCACTCACTCTGCTGGGCTGTCTATGCGCAGCGAGTGAATGCTTCCCGATCTCTCACACTGGTTCGCGAACTGCGATGCATGCGCAGAATGTGAAAATCGGCCAGCTACAAGCGAACGCTACTTAGTGACTTGGTCTGAATCAGGTCCATTGTACATTAGCAATGTCATATTGTCGCTTCCAGTTGTTTTGTTTAGGTAAATAAAATGCACATATTAAGCAAAAAAGACGCTCGGCCGAGTCGCAGGGGACATGGCACACAGAGAGGGGCTGTTTGGTGCGACTGAAGCCACTGTACATATAAAAGAACACATATAATAATCAGCACAGCATAAGCTTTGCTAGGTTAACACCTCTTTATTATATATAAGGCCTGATTCAGAGGTGCACACAATGTCGATGTCGCAGGCAAGCGGCCGATGTTTTATGGCTGCGCATGCATCCCGATAGTTACCGCATGGAGACATAGGGCCTGATTCAGACGCACTCGTGAGCGGCTGTCCGCTCGCAAGTGGGTCGATGGTCTGCACCGAGCATGCGCACGACGGAGGGAGCTCCGTCGTGCGCATGCGCCAGACGCGACGAGCAAAGGACTTTCCTTCGCTCGTTGTGTCTGATCAAAGGGGGCGTGCTGTCGATGTTGATTGACAGCATGCCCCCTTTGGTGGGCGTGCCGGGGGCGTGCCTCCCAGACGGGGGCGTTCCCAAGGGCCAAAATCACTCCGGGCCTTGCGGTTGAAAACCTCAACCACAGGCTCCGGCTCGCAGTTTCGATGGTCGCGATGGTCATGACCATCGCGGCCATCAAACTGCACGCTCGTATAGGCTGTGGGTGGTGACCCACAGCTATACGAGCGTCCAGGAGGACGCTCCATTTTTATGGAGGGCGGCCCTCATTCAGAGCGTGCGCTCTGCTCAGAGCGTACGGCTCTGAATGAGGGCCATAGTGCGAATTTAAATGCAATGGCCCTGGATTTCAATGTGCACTCCTGGGAGGTAGCAGGGAGTGGTTAGACGGACACGGGCAAGTCACTTACAGTGACTACATCTTTTGTCGCGGTAGCACCTAGATGGATTAGCGCCATCTTGGTGGCTCTCTCGGACTCCTGGGAGAGTATGCCAGTTTCCCACATGGCGCATGCTGCAGCCCACTTCCAAAGTGGAGTGGATGGTACGAGCAGCTTGATAATAATATTGGCGTTAATTGTGTTTCATTACCCTCCCTCTTGGTTTACAAGGCCAGGAATCGTGACTGTGTAAAGTAGAGCTGAGCGGGTCCAGTCCCCATTGTGCAAAAATAAAAGTGACATTAAATTAATAATATCATTATCAATCCACAAAAACAATATATATACTGTATATATTCTTTTTTGTGTGTGTGCGTTAGCAACTTAGCTGCGCTATTATTGTTTGTTGACACTGCCGGCCAGACCGCAGTTTATCATCCACGTATTTTGGACTCTGACCTGCAGGTGGTCTGTCTGCACTCGGCAGGGGTGCTCTTCCCCAGTGTAAAAAAATTAAAGTGAAATTAAATTAATAATATCAATATCAATCGACAAAAAAAAAAAATATTTGTGTGTGCGCTAGCATCTTAGCTGTGCTGTTATTGTTTGGTGACACTGCCGGCCAGACCGCAGTTTATCGTCCACATATTGTGACACTATAAGTCGTAGCTCAGCGTATTATTCTTATTCATAAAAAATCTTGTGACACTGTAAGTGGTAGCGCAGTGTGTTTTTCTTATTCATAAAAAATCTTGTGACACTATAAGTCGTAGCGCAGTGTGTTATCCTTATTCATAAATAATTAATCTTGTGACACTAAGTGGTAGCGCAGCATGTTATTCTTATTCATAAAATATATTGTGACACTGTAAGTGGTAGCGCAGTGTGTTATTCTTATTCATAAAATATATTGTGACACTGTAAGTGGTAGCGCAGTGTGTTATTCTTATTCATAAATAATTAATCTTGTGACACTAAGTGGTAGCGCAGCATGTTATTATTCATAAAATATATTGTGACACTGTAAGTGGTAGCGCAGTGTTTTACTCATAAAAAATCTTGTGACACTGTAAGTGGTAGCACAGTCTAATATTCAACTTTTCACTTCTTTCCTCAATTGCGAATAAATGGTTACTCTACACGCCGACTACAAGACCACAACAAAGTGCTAAACAACATGTGTTATATATAAAACATAATTACATAACTGTAAGTGGTAGCGCAGTGTGTTATTCTTTTCTTATTCATTAAAAATGTAGTGACACTGTAGGTCATTGATACCACAGTGTAATATTTAAAATTGGCACAAATTGACGTGTGTGCTGTACCCCACTTAATTCGTGTTTGTTGATATGGAGAACAATCAGTTGAGACTTGAGAGGAGAGCAGGAACCACATACTAGTGCTGGAGCTGCTGCCAGTGCCACCATTCATAACGATACTAGTCCATATACATCATCTACTAAAGCTGATGCCCAAGGGAATACAGGGCTTAAGTCAGGGCATCTAAAATCAAGAACCAATCTTTCACAGTAGTAAAGAAGAAAACATCAAAGGGAAACAGCTGCAGAAAGACATAAAATTGACAATATGCCAGTTTCACCACATGAAGTGGCAAAGAAAGTCTAAGGCCTTGGCCTTTATTTATGACTGGTGGTTCTGCCTCTTATGATAATTTAAGCACAAGTGAACATGCTCACATAGAAATTGAAGATGCTTCTGTGGAAGTGCACCAGGATGAGCAGGATATATTTGTGTCGCTTACGCTAATGAGGATGTTGATGATGAGGATGTTGTTGATGAGGATGTTGTTTGTGGAAATTAAGCACCAATTCAATTCAATTCAGCTTTATTTGGCCAAGTATACATAAATACATAAATATACAAGGAATTTGTTCCGGTATAACACACTCCCATAAAACTCAAAACAAAAAATGCCACTCAACCATACCACAGCTACAGCCCACCCTATCAACCGAACTATTCAAATCAGCTATTTAACACCATAATAGCCTGTGGGAAAAAACTATTCAGATGTCTGGAAGTTCTCACCCGTTGCGACCTATACCGCCTACCAGAAGGTAACATTTGAAACAGATGACAGCCTGGATGTACATGATCTGCTACAATTGTACCATTTTATGAAACAGCTGTTGCCCATAATAAGGAAAAGCCCATTGCCATGCCTGAGCACAAGACAAAACAACTTGGTTATGTTGACTCATCTGCATCACAAGTGTTTTTTTTTGGGAAAGTTTAGTTTTTTCTCGGCAGATGCACTTGCTGGAGAAACTGAAGTAGAAGACATCGCTGCATCATGTGCCACTTGAGCTGACAATTTGCTTACCAACAGCTCTTTGCATCTCTTCAGATCTGTGTCCGTTGGGAAGAGAGACTCAACGTCTTCATCTCTTCTGATTTGAAAATCCACTCACGGCAGCAGCAGCAGGCATAGCGCTCAAGGATTCTCAAGAAAGACACAACATAAGACTTAAACCTTAAATCTTGCATTTGCTCTGTTCAGCTTGTCCACATATCTGTGATTAACTGGATAGTGGGTACAACGACATTTTGGAGGCCACAAATTACGTTTTTTTATGTCCCTGTACAGGTTGGGGAATGCTTTTCTAGTAAAGGGGAATCTTCGCAAAGGATTGTTTAACAGTCAATTGTTTTTTGAAAGCACTGCTAGTAGTCTTCCTGGTTCCCTTCTGGGATGAAAATCCACTCCCAGCAGCAGCTGCTGCAGCAGGCATAGCACTCAAGGATTCTCAAGAAAGACACAATGTAAGACTTAAACCATAAATCTTGCATTTGCTCTGTTCGGCTTGTCCACATATCAGACATTACCCAGAAATTGCTAAACTTCCTGTACGCAGCTAGAGCTCAGGCTGCCTATGCTGTCGCTGTGGCTAATTTATGCATGCCCCTGTAACGGCATTGAAACGCATTGGCACGCCTGCGTTTCTCCGACCACTCCCTCTTCACCACCCCCAAATGATACTTCCAATCACTCTGCGATGGGTCTGCATACACAGTGCATCACAGTCCCGATCGCAGTGGCTTGTTCGCACACTGCAATGCATACGCATGCGCAGAAGGCAACAATCAACCTGGTGCATGCGTTTTTGCACTTGCAATCCTTGCTGAATCAGGCCCTTATTCTTTTATTTTCCATACACCGGGCCGGATTCAGAGGTGCACGCTAACTGCACGCAATGCCGATGATCACATAGTTGAGTGAATATATGCTACTGCGCATTCGCAAAATATTCTGAGAATCGCTATGACCCATGCATTACACAGAGTGTATGCACAAATGTGTTGTTGCATACGGGACCGATGTTATCAGACATGGCGAGGGATTTTCTGGGCGGTGAACGCAATAAAGAATCTGTCACATGGGCATGTTATGGTAGTGTTGTGGGCATGTCAATGAGAGCGGCTGCATTTTGAAATGCACAACCTCAGCCACAGAAACTATGTTCGGATGGAGAGACTGCGCCTGTCATAGGGCTGATGCAAGTGTCGATGGTGTGAGGGTTGGTGCGCCGATGGTGGCATGTCAAGAATCATTGGCGGTGTTACAGCTTCCAGAGATGCCTAAAGTGGACGTTACAGTGCTTTGCACATTCTGCTGCTAGCGCATGAGGGGAAGGCTGAAGCAAGCATTTGCATATAATTACCGATGTCACTCCGCAAACACACGCACCAGCGGCTGCCACTGCGTACACCTCTAAATCCAAAGATGCACGCAAATCGGCCAAATTGCGTGCTTGGAAATTAATATGGATCTTCACCTGTATTCAGATTGGGCTTCATCTATGTAGCTGCAGGGCGCCACGTCCATATGCTGGTGAAAGTAGCCGACATCTCTATCGGCGTGTATTTGCACCAGCCCCATAACCGGTGCAAGAGATCCGTCTGAAATCCGGCGGATCTTGGCGCATGCTCACCTATGCATTGCGCAGAATCCTGCTTACAAGCCTATGACACGCCATCATAACACTTATCCTACCTGTGAATGCCCAGCTGCAACCCTGCAGCCACAAGCGGAGATTTGGGCTGCAATAAATAAGACTCTGAATTGCCCAACATTGCTCATAGATCTGTGTGCGGGCTCTGACACATGTGCAGTGCCATAAATCTCCAGATCCACTCGTAAAATGGACTTTTGTACAACTCTGAACGAATCAGGCCCAGTATCTTCTGCCCGTACAATTAAGTAATTGTACTTCTCTTTTAATTCTTATATTGTTTCCTTTTTTCTTGTACATTTAAAGAATAGGCATATAAACAACATGAAACAACTTTTACAGCCTTAATACTTTTCTTAAACTGATTTCCAGAGCCGTAACTAGACTTTTTGGTGCCCCTGTGCCAGAAAGAGCACTGGCACCCCCCACACCTATTTTTTCAAATAGGGATATATGATGTGCCCCCTAAAAAGGGGTGTGGCCTCCTGGGGAAGGCCCGTTGTACCACTGTTATCCAGATATCAGGCCAAATATGAGACAGTGTGAATCCAATGGCTGCATTGATGATGCAAAATAATTATGCAGCAACTCACCAGCTGTAGATGTAGGAGAGCGCTGGTGCAGCTGCACCTGCAGCAGGATTGGTCCATCCCAACAGCTGTGCACAAGCCTGGAGCCGGCAGTGTAGATCACTGACTGAAGTAATAGAAAGAGCGCAGCTTGTAGAGTAAATGCAGCATATATCAGTGGAAAGGAGCTCGTTTATGAACCCTGCGTCGACAGCTGAACTCACCAGCAAGTGTACTTGAGGTGTGCTGGTAACATCAGGGTCGGGAATCGGTGTCTGTGTTGAGGGCTGCCATCAGAAATTGTGAGGTGGATAGCTCCATGTGTAAGGTGCCTGACTGCTATGTGAGAGGTAATAGGTTTGAGTCCTGGGTATGACAGTAAATGTGTGTGTTGTTAAATAAATGATGATGTGACTGAAGGTGCTTGGAGAGGTCACAGGTGGAGGGGGAGGAGATAGAGGAAGCCAGGAAATGCCGGGGTTAAAAGAAGAGGAAGCTACAAGTGAGAATGATTATAAACAGAAAATTGGCAGTCCCAAACAGCGCCCCCTAACCTGCGGTTCCCCGTGCCGTGGCACCTGTCACACCACCCTAGTTACGGCCCTGTGAATTTCATTTTTGAATTAGAACGATCATTAACGCAGATCTACATATGAACATAAGGAGACTCTCATCAAGATGTATCAGTAAAAACGTATAATCCACTTGCACTTATTTGAGCAAAATAGGAATATCCCTGTAACAACGTTCCATAGCAAATGCTACTGATATTATTGAGAACTTAAATGAATGCAAGAAATAAATATTAATTGTAATTGGTATTCCACTGTTGATAATTTGCCAAAACCATCAAATCTTGAATCTTCAATTCGGTAACTGAGTACAATAAAGTCACAGATGCTATTTTCATTTTTCTTTTTTTTTTTTTAAATCCTTCTGTCGTAGTCTCCTTGTTAATGGCCATAGTGAGAAAAAAACTTCATATTTAATGCTAGGTTATAAGAATTAAAAGAGAAGAGAAGTACAATTACTTTGCCTAGCTATAAAGTAAAAACGTGACAAAAAACACCTTGAGGAAAAGAGTGGCCATTGACTATAGAAGGTCAACGATAACATAATACATGAGTGTTTTAAGAGGCTTGAATACGTACACTAGAGATGTGCGAGTCCAGTTCTTAGAGAGCCGACAACAAGCGAATTTAGGGGTTCCGAGTTGAACTGAGTCCCAGTTCGGAACTTCCTGTGGTTCGGAACTCGGATTTAAAAAAAGCAAACTCAGGTTTTGGAGTGCATGCTAACATTTCAAAATGACGATATTTTATTTTTTTTATTTTTTTTAAAAACAAGTTTTTTATTGCAGCATTGACATATAGCATCATATAATAGAAATAATTTTTACAACATGTCAAGAATGACAATAAACAAATACTAAGATATTAAGAAACAATATCATAATATAAATTTTAATATTTTGAAAAATAGAAAGGAAAAGTAACAATAAGGTTAATTAAAGAAATGTTCAGTGAATTTTTCTTTTTTAAAGGGAAGCTTACCACCAACCCATTCTAAATATATAAAATATCTTTTCTAGAAAAAGTGAAAATGGCGGACTGATGGGCTGTATCCACATCTGAAGGATAAATTTTTCTGCCGCCGCAGATATCACTAATAAAAGTTTATGAACCCCCTTTGCCACTCTAACGCCATCGGAAAGAAAAACAAATATGGCCCATTCCGGTATTAAAGACAAATACTTATAACCAAATGGCGAGTTACATAACTCTAAACTTGAGTCCAAAACCGGCATATCACCGAACATATCCAGAGACAATGAAACAAATCTGCCCTTAAAAACCGCATATGGGACAGCAGTGATCCTCCGTCAATCCTATTAGGTATTTCCAATGAGGCAAGATATACGTCCTATGAAAATATTATGTAAAAGTTCAACATATGCCGCAGCTGGAATCATTTTAATAGAATTATCCAACTTTCTCAACATACCGTAGTCTGAGTGGACAGAGAAGGAAACAGATCCCGCCATTGGGCAAATCCAGTGGTTCATTTGTCATATCCTAGTGGAGTGTGTAAATATATTTAAAAATAAATAAAAATACAGATCCAAAACCAAAACACTTTAGGGTGGTTTTGCAAAACCTAAACCAAAACATGAAGGTTAATCCAAATCCATACCCAGAACACGGGGGTCGGTGCACATCTCTAATTTACATAAGTACAAATATGAAGTATTTCTTTTTAAAAGGTGGACCTGGGTGTTTATTTTTAATCAATTTCACAGAAAAATCATGCAGCCTCTGCAAATACTACTTAATGATGACTGCCCCTAAAACACTTTTATTCCTTCACAGCTATTAAAATTAAAAGTGTAAAATAAAAAATAAATAAATCGACCATTAGCGGTAATACTGTACATACTGTACTTAGGACTATTTATTACTGAACTGCATAATATACATGAAATAACTAAAGTTACGACTTATCATGGTAATCATATTCCATGTTAGCACTGTGGAAGCAAATAATAATTCACATCATTCAGCATAGTGTAAGTGACGTACTGTACTTGTTGTTTTTCTCTGCAAAACAGCCCTTTGTGCACTGGTTTATTCATATACGTCCGTGTTTTGATATTGAGACACATGTTGTGCATTGAAGTAGGGATGTGCGCCAACCCCCGTGTTTTGTTTTTGGGTCTGGATTGGTTTTGCCAAAACCTCACCTCCGTGTTTTGTTTTTGGATTTTGGTTTTGGATCTGGATTTTTTTCTTAAAAAAATATAAAAAACACCTAGAATCACATAAAATGGGCCTTTTTTGTTCCTTCAGTATTAATAACCTCAATAACATTTATTTCCAGTCATTTAAAATCAATTTTGACCACCTCACAATATTATTTTTTTTCATCTAGTTAAGGCCAAAAGGTTGCATCCAGCTAGCTGGCTGACTAAGCTAAGTGACACAGTGGGCGGCACTAACATGTGGCAGTTCAGCTTCCAATTTCCAACACGGATACAGTGTGCTATACAGTGTGGGTTGGATACACCATTAGTGCACTTACTGTGACAGCAGTGTCGGCAGAGCGGGATTGTTGACGGTGTCCTCAGTACATGTGCAGGGTATCGGCGGTGTCAGCAGAGCAGGGGTGCCAGCGGTGTCTTCAGTGCAGGTTTGCTGGCTGTGTCAGCAGTGCAGGGGTTGCTGACAGTGTCCTCAGTGTAGGAGTGTTTACAGTGTGGGGGTCGCTGATGGTGTCCTCAGCACGTGGGGCAGCAGTGCAGGGGTGCCGGCAGTGTCGGCAGCGGGGGATGCTGCCAGTGTGGGTGCTGGCGGAGTCGGCAGCTGGGGGGTACCGGCGATGTCAGGCAGCGGGGGATGGCGGGCGCCATCTTCTTTTGCTTCCTGACTGTGTGCATAAGGGACTTAATGCTGATTGGCTGAGAGACGTGACAGACGGCTCTCTCAGCCAATCAACGTTAAGCCCGCTCAATACAAAACCTCGCGACCCAACAGCGGGATCGCAAGGTTTTGCCTTGGGTCAGGGATCCGGGACTGGCAGGCAGATCCGAGCTTGGCTCGGATCACCCCGGATCGCCGAAATTAAGGTGGGTTCGGATCTCTGAGATCCGAACCCACTCATCTTTACTTTGAAGTTTCAGCTTTTTGTCCTATGTCAGATACAGTTAGGCCAGTGACTTATAGATTTTCAATGTAGCTTCAGCCACCTGTAGCTCGGAAAAAAATAATTCAATCCCGTTTTACAATCAAGGTAGTTATAGGGTGTGTTGTGTGATGATAGAGGAAATGTGGACACCAGTTACTGAGATCATTTTCAGCGATTTAGTTTGGATGGGAACAAGGAGAGAGAGGTATCTGTAGGTCCAGGGGATAATTCTTCGAATTACCGTTGATTCAGAGCTAGCTGACAAAACAAGTGAGCTTTCCTTTAACTAGATCTTACCGAGTGGCAGCATGTCGCATAAGGCTTGAATAGGGGCATGTTGCAGTGCAATCACAAAGTGCACCTGCTGTACGACAGAGACTCGACAGTCACATTGCCTGCAGTGCACTGACATAAGCAGCATAACCATTAGATATGCCTAGCCCCACTAGGAAGAGGAGGCGTGGCCACATTGTGTCAGCATGGTCGTGCAATGTTGGAACTTTTGGGGCCCCATTCACAGGTGCCGCACAACTGTCATCACCTGGCTTCTAATCATCACCTGGAAACCATCAATGTTTGAGCTGATGATGGTTTGTAGTTGTGCATCCGTCGCCGTTGTACACTATCGATGGATCCCCATTTATGGTGAGAACCATCAAACATGGCCATCAAACCATCAATGGTTTGTAATCTCGATGGCCAACCCTAGGCTGTGCCTTTTTGGCAGTCCTCATTTATTACTAGACGCTCCTCTCTCTCTCTTCACCCCTGAGCATAAGGATGGATTGACACCATGTTCCTCTGGCTAATACATCCTTATCAACAACATATTCCACAGTTTTAAACATTGGGGAGAGTGAACCCAGTATATATTTATAATGGACCACAAATGTGAAATTTTGGCTTTCAATTTAATTACTGTAGTCTACTTTTCAGTCCTTCCCTCCGGAGTCACTAGGGGCAAATTCAGGGGGCAGGATGAAGCAAATCGCATCCTGGAGAAGCAGAGGCTGATCTCGGTGATAAAAGTCACCCCACCCAGTTCACAAGAAGGAGAAATGGGATGTGGAAGCTGGGCTTACTTTCCCAGGAGTGTTTTACGGACAATCCTGGGGAGTAGTCAAATATGTGTTTACAGCACCTAAAACTACCTACATTTCCCATTTTAAAAAGTTAAAGTATTTTTGGTATAATCAATTTACGTCAAATTAATACTCCTAGTGGCGTTCTTTGTAAAGAGAGTTTGATTTTCACCAAGGTCCTATATGTGTGGAGTTTGTATTTTCTCCCTAAATTTGCTTGGGTTTCCTCCGGGTGCTCTGGTTTCTTCCCACAATACAAAAACTTACTGGTAGGTTAATTGGATTCTGAAAAAAAATAACCCTAGTGTACTACTGCATACAGTATGTTGATGTACGTGTGATAGAGATTATATGGGGGCTGATGTGACCAAATATACTCTATAAAGCTCTGCTGAATATGTGTGCACTATATAGATAACTGGTAATAAATAAATATATTCCGGCTGGTTTGACTAGGCAAATTCCATAGGAGACAATAGGTTAAAAATACAATACAGTAAACACTTGCAATACCAGAGAGAAAACATTTACAAAGAACCCCTCCACCCAATTTTTCAGACAGGGCCTCTAATGTCAAACATAAACTTTTTATACCAGTGTAAAAATTGTATATTCTCGTTTGCTTATTTAATTTGTCTCTGCCTGCGGTTTACTGTTTTAACTCTGTCCCACTAAGCTCCGCTGTTGAAAAGTTTGTTACTCAGGTTATAAAATATACATTAGCTATGATGGTTGCAAGTTATTGATTTACACTGCTTGAATTTAATAGTTTCAAAATCCCCATTAGTACCTTTTAAACAATTATTCACCTCTTCAAAGTGAAGAGTATTCTTTTTCAAAAGAATCCAGATTTCCTGTATATTAAACAATATGAGGTATCCGTTGGTTAATTCCCCATTCATCTAACCTTATAATTACTGAAACCATGAAGCCTGTAAATGTCTGATTGCTTTTTCTGTATTTGCTAATGGAAATCCACATCTACTGAAGTGCTGGCGTTCAACTATTTTTATATCCTGCATAATACATTAAGAGAAATTAATACTGTACCTGCATTTTAAGTGCTTTCAGATCAATCCCCTCTGGTGATACACAATAAAACAAGCCGCTTACATTTACACTTTCAGGAAAATATGCCACAGTTAGGTAACTTCAAACGGATGACACAAACATTGAGTTGAGACACTAAAATCATATTTATAACTGCGTAAAATCATGGGTGTGTTGTCATTAAGGTTATAAGTATACACCAGTCCTTCAAGGTCAACCATTAGTTATTGTGACACAGTTATATATTATTCTGTAGCAATAAGAGTCAAATCATGCTAGCCATTGGTAAAGCAAGAACGTAATGTAACACGATACTCCTTATTTGGCGAACCAAATAGATTAAGGGCCGGATTCAATTAGACGCAAAGAGCCGTCATCGGCGAAAAAGTTTCACCCATTGCCGCTTTTAGCCTGTTTGCATCTCATCTCCAAATTCAATTCCAGAACGTTTTTGCCTAAGCGGAGACTCAATGCACTGGACTAGGCGGAAAAGTTTCTCCAATGAACGGCAGGCGGAAAAATGTGCAAAATCTCTATTTTGTGGTGCAAATGTGGCGAATTGATTCAGAATTGGTTCAGACACCCTGCAAAGGACAAATCTGCCAAAAAAAATAAAAAAATTACCTCAGAACACCCCAAAAAAGACATGTCATTTTTGGGGTGAAAATGAAAAAAGTGGGGGACAAGGATAAAAAGTAGCTAAATAGGTTTCTTGGGGGCTGTAAGGATGTGGCAGGTGTTTTTAGGATTGCAGGTGCTTGCAGCAGGTGGATTTTTCACATTTTTTAAAAGTGCACTTTAGAGACACAAAAAGATGCCAGCACCCATTTTCAAGTACCCCAGATTTGACTGTAATATTTATTTTCACCAAAAAATACTGTTTTCTATCACTTCACCACTTTTACATAAATGCTTCTAGAAAGCTGTTATCAAAACTTGACACAAAGTACGTTTATTAGAGCTAATAGTGCACATCTGTAATGATTTCCAGTGTCAGTGCGTCTTATTTTGGGGTACAGACTGATTCCCCCAATCTATTCAGTACTTTCTGCCTGTTATGCATTCGCCTATTTGCGTTTTCGCCTGCTCTGTAATTGAATAGGGCGAAGCACGGGGACGCGCATGTCGCGAATTCGCGTCCCAAACAGGCGAATGCGTCAGAAAGTACAATTGAATACGGCCTTAATTGCAAGCTTTTAAGATGTACAAAATATAGTGGCTTGGATCTACTCTGTTACGTTCGGATCAGGAGTGTTTAAAGAGAGGAGGGGGCCCTTGAGCAGCCACCGTTTGGGCCCCCTCCCCTCTGACAGCGCACAGAGCGCAGTAGATTCTGACTTGATGCCAGAATCTACTGGACATGCACAGGTCTTTGGGAAAATGGCACCCCCGCGCCTTATTCCTGGAGACCTCTTTTCGGCGCATGCGCGAGTCACGGAGAAGATGGACGCCACCATTTTCCCTGTGATTTTTGCTGAACTGGCACTCCACTCTGAGGACGGCGGAAAGGTAAGTATAAACAATGGTGTGCGGTGTGGGCCCCCTTGGAACCAGGAGCCCATGTGCGCTGCACACGCCCCTGGTTCGGATCTGAAAAAAGGTATTTTATTGGCTATCTGGATCTCACGTGTTTTGGAGAAGCCAATAAGATAAATCCAAACTTGCACTAATTTGGCGGAAAAAAAAACGAGTAGAATCTACTCAGTAGGTCCTAAACGCTCATCTCTAACAAAATTGTGAAAGCTGAAAATGTAAATTAATTCAGCTTGCTAATAACAGTAACAACAGAAACCCCTTCCACTTTTTCCTGTTTATTATGGTGTGCAAACGTAATATAATATTATAGACTGTATCATTTGTATTAAATGCGGTTCCTATAAGAATGATATGAATTTCATGCATAAAGTTAGGCAGCACAGATGGTGTAATGGTTAGCGTTACTGCCTCACAGCACTGAGGTCGTGGGTTCGATTTCCACTACGGCTCTAATTGTGTGTATAATCTCCCTGTGATTGCGTGGGTTTCCTCCGGGTACACCGGTTTCCTCCCACACTCCAAAAATATACTGGTAGATTAATTGGCTTCCAACACAATTATCCCTAGTGCATGTGGTAGGGAATATAGATTGTAAGATCCACTGGGGCAGGGACTGATGTGAATGGCCAAATATTCTCTGTAAAGCGCTTTGGAATATGTGTGCGCTATATAAATAACTGGTAATAAATAAATGTCGCTCCTCAATTACTAGTGAAAGAGGTAGGATGTCATTATTATATCACAAGATGGCCTTAGTATATTAAGAAAACTATAATTTACAACTAACTGTGGCTTTAGTGTTAGTAGATACCACCCTTGTATACTTAGTCAGCTTTTAGCTATCATTTCTAAAGTATAATATATAAAATGATAGCTCGCTGATTGGTTGCTATGGGCAACTTCGCCACCTGTTGTTTTTAGAAGGCTCGCTACATCTCCTGGCTGGCTATGTGGGTAGATGTATCAATGCACTTATTTATGTAGTAAACAAACAAAACAAACAGGACTTCAATTTGCAAGACAAGATTTAACTGAGTAATGAAGAATGTACATTTTCCAGATTTTTCACCCTTGAAAAGAACTTTTAACTTTTATTTTACAGGTACTCATAAGGTTCCAATAAACTAGAGTTGACATATACTTTCAATACTTTCAGCGCCTAGGGGCACCACCTGATTGGGGCAGCACTGCGGGTTCCCTGGCCCAGCCCCCTGCATCAGAGCCGTTGATTCTTTTTTTATGTAGCACCAGTGGTCAGAGGGTCGCAGGCAGCAATTTGTTTGCAGGAGATTCGGGAGAGGGGTTGGGTATGTAATGCCGACAGTCGGGATCCCAACTATCAGAATCCCGACAGGGTTAACATATCGACACTTGTTGGTCGGTATGCTAATCCTCACCATCTCCCTACCTCCTCCTCCCCGGTGCCTAACCCTAACCCTCCCCTTAGTGCCTAATCCCAAACCTAACCCCCCGATACTTACCTTCGGCATGCCGGCGATCGGTATTCTGGAGCCGGTATCCAGCGACGGGATATAGTCCGTCGGCATGCGGCGTGGAGGGGGCTGTCTGCCTAGTTGCTGTCTGCTGTAAGGCCCAGGCCTTCAAGAAAGGGACAGAACCTGAGCCTGCATGGCGTCTATGCAGAGCTGCCTGTCATTCCTGCTGGGTGGGGTCTGCAGCTATGCTTAACTGCTCCAGACTGTAGAGGTTGAGGGCAGTTGTGAAAGAAGGGGGGGGGGGGAGTATAATGTTGTGCCTAGGGACAACCTGAACCCTGAATGTGCCTTGTAATGGTAACTTATTACCAGGTCCACTTTTTCAGGGAAGAACATTTTAATAATGCAATAAAACTATCGGGCCGGCTCTTGGAGCGTTCGACCAGTGCGGTCGAACAGGGGCACCACCCCATAGAGGAGCACACCCCTCCCAACCATCCCAATTTCAGCGGGACAGTCCCATTTTACGGGCACTCCACCCATGGGCTAAGGTGCCCCATGGGCAGTCGGGAGGTTGGGAACCCCCACTGCCGAATAAGGCACGTATGAAGAATCCAGATGAGGGTTTATTTCAAGCTGATATTCTTGTAATTATGCATAACACAGTAGGTGAAAAGGAATACATACGATTTACCGCCGGCCTCAAGGCCAGAGGTTCTAATCCCGACAGTGGCATCCCGGTAGAGGAGGAAATCCTGATCGTCAAAGGTAAGTATTTACTAATCTAATTCTACCCCCTAACCCTCCCTTAGGGGTGCCTAACCCTAACCTCCCCCACAAGTGCCTAACCCTAATCCTCTAAGTGCCTAAATTTAACCCCCCTTCCCCGCCGCCTAAACCTAAGTACCCTGGGAGGGTGCCTAACGTTAATCCCCCCTTCCCCTAGCCTAACCCTCCCGAAGGGGTGCCTAACCCTAAGTCCCCCCCCAGGAATCCTAAACCTAACCCTCTCCCCCCTCGGCTGTCCGCGCCCGGCACCCGGCTTACCTTCGATCGGTAAGCCAGGTGTCGGGCTCCCGGCGTAGGCAAAATGACAGGCGTCGGGATATCGATGCCTATCATTTAACCCCTTGCCAGGATTAGACAGTTGGGAAGCTGCTTCCCGGTGAAAAGATTATAGTTTCAGAACTTCCAACATGACCCTCTCCAGGAGGGACACAGTACTCTGGTCCTGGACTTCCCTGGTAATTTATGAGTGGTGGAGGCTCCAGAGCTGGGGCTGCAGAACAGTCCAATATTCAAATAGGGGAGTCACACCAACTGCCAGTGAGTCCCAGCCCATGATGTTTGGCAGTGTGTGAAATGACAGTTGGTGTGGTTCCCCTGTTGAATTTTGAACTGTGCTGCAGCCCCGCCTCTTACCAGGGAAGTCCAGGACCAGAGCATTGTGTCCCTCCTGGAGAGGGTCATGTTGGGAGATATGTGGTTTAACAGGAACAACTGCAAGCTAAAATGGCAGACACACACACTGAGCTACAGAGAACCAGGAAGGACAAATTTAACAAGATGCAAAGCCTTGCAATAGTAACTTGACAGAAACCAAACAGCATATGAAACACATATATCGTGGGATATGACACGCACTTTAGTAAATAGACCCCCTGGAGTCTCCTCATTCTCATTAATGTAAGACAATAATGAGCAATATTTTAGATGAAAAACTGAAAAATTTGCTAAATGGTGTGGCCCCAAAGTGATAGTAAAGCATAACTCATTTTCCAGGGGCCATTTCCAAACACCTGGGAACCGGGTCTTTTCTAGGTACATTAACGGTCTGCGTATCCCAGAGGAGAACACATCTCATGTTACATGACAGCGAGAACGAAACTGTCAACCTTCTCATAAATATTCAAAATACACTTTACTAACTACTTGAGACTGTAGCACTGGAAGAATGTAACGTAGCATTATAATAAGGATAAGTGATATAGAGAGTGTGAGGAGCACGTAGGTGTGATAAAGTCATTATTATGCTGCGATACTTGAGGTGTCACTTTATAAGAGACTTGTTTCTGTAATATAAAAGTCATCGTTTGGAAGAGTAAAGTTCAGAAAGAGCTTAGCACAATGTATTACTAGATAATGAGATGAATGTGTTTCAGGATTTTGTAACACTGTACATATGTACAAAATAACATTTAAAAGATTAAATTGTTGCTATTTTATCTCTGAAGACCCGTACAATCAGCATACAGTTATGTGCTATAGAGTTTATTTGGTACATGTTTAAATTACTTCCCAAAACAGCTTATTTATGTCTACTGTGTATTCCCGGCTCTCCCTTGTCATGAATTTGAGTCGCACGCACTGCCGGACATAGTGGAGCAATGTTTATTTTGGAGAGCATATGTAAAAGTCGCACCACGCATGCATCCCGATTGTCTGCGCACAACGTTGCAATAATCATTCAGATGCACGGTCTCTGAAGTGTATTAGAAATTTGCTGGGTGTTCCTGGGCAGTGATGGTGGAGTGACAGATAGGTGCCTATTCAGACACAAGGAGGAGATGCTGCGTCTTACGGGAGCGTTATTGGAGTGTCGCCTAACTGGTTCCATACACAGATGCATAATCACTCGCATTGGAGGCCATTCTCTCATGGGCAATCTGTACCTAGTATGGGGCTGGTGTAAATTTCTACGGTGCGACCGATTGTGACGTGTAAATATGCACCAAGCACAATTGCCGCGTCTGAAGACACACAAAGTGGGCCTCACAGTCCTTGCGCATTCCGACGTATGGCTGTACACCAGGGAAGGGCTTTGTAGCAGCATTTGTATAAAGTCGCAGGCGCGAATGCGGCAAAAGTTGCATCCAAGTCCACCGCTATGTCCGACTCAGCATCAGGCCCTTTCTGCCTAAGTCATTTTGATATGGTTTTATATTGCTTTCATCGGGTAGAATATTGTATTAAATATGTATGTTAAGGGCACAGTATGAAGGCTTTTTTCTTTTCTTTTACATAATCGTAATATCTTGCTCCTAACTTCTAAGCATAGTTAGTACAACCCCAGAGAATTACCCCCTAATTCTAATCATTAGATTCTGGTGGGTATAGGTGCCAGATATAAATCATATGTGTTTTCCAAAGTTGAAGGTACTGTAATTATAGGGCCAGGAACACTAATAATGTTTCTGCTTTTTGTTTTCTTTATAGGGCTCTGTTGGTTCAGAACTGTCAAACTAATTGTGTTAACCATTTTTATACGGGTGCAGACGGGCTGATTGCAGCTTGTGCTTTCTCATCTCGCTTACACAATTCCTCGCCCCCTGGGTTTTTGGCAATGACTGTGCGATAAGTAGTGGAGCCGTGGGAAAGCTACTTCACAGACCACCCAGCGATGCCCTGGCTTAGGGGAGTGGTCACCTTAGGAACAGCTGTGAAGGACCAGTGCCAGAGCTGGGTCATCCATTACACAACCTACTGCAGCTTCTCACCTAGGGCCCATTGGGTTTTGAATGGCACAGATTGGCCAAAAATGTTTTTATGTTCTTTCTTTTTGACAAGTGGAGTATTGGAAATCATATCAAACCAATAGTTTGCCTAATGCCGGGTACGCACTAGATGATATGACATCCAATCAAGCCAGATTGGACAACATATTGGGCACATCATCTAGCATGTAACCTCACTGACGATGCTCCCTCCTGCTTGTCGTCAGCTACATCACCCGTCGGACCTCCATGTTGGGCCAACAGGCAAAATCGTTTGTGAAGACCACGCTGCCGAATGCAGCATGGCCCCCGCCATCGCTGCGACATTGGCAAGTGTGTATGTACTTGCCGAGGTCAGCACCCCACCAAGTCTCATCGCTTACGAGGTCGGCACACACTAGACATCATCTAATGTGTACCGGCCATAAGGTGCCATGGAGTCTGGTGCACTTAGTCTGAACCTTGGCAAAAGATGTCCTTAGATCAGCCAATGCCAACTTCTGTTTCTCCACAAATACTTCCATTGCTCGAAAAATGTATATGCTTTGCCAGACATCTAGGTGTACCTGCACAAATTAATGAGCACTGCACTGCCAGTATTGCCTATTCTGGTTAGGATCAATGAGATCCAGTGGTGGCAGCCATTTTGTGGACTTAAAGATATAAATGAGAATGCATTCTATAAGTTCACCAAGAAGCAATTAAGTGGTGATGACAGAACCAATAGCCATGAGAATGTAGCCTATCAAATCACTAGAAACCAGTTACTTATGATTATGAATTATAGTCACTGGATTGCTGTTGAATGTATAGGGTGAGATCTCCGGCATTCAGCTCACAAAATGGCCACCACTGTGTGTGGGCAACAGGTGCAGTGCAATAAAATTCAAACCGAATACTATCTCAACAGCTAGATTTGTAATACCCCGCTATGCAAGGAATTACGTCTGAAGGTGCCCACACACATAGCGACATTTTACACAATTTGGCCGATTTCGATGAATCGTGACGACGAATCGGGTAAAAAAAGTACAAATCGTGAGTTTATACTCACGAGCACGATGCCGATGCGCGTCCCCGCTCGTCGTATATCGCATCTTCTGATCTGCCGTGCTGTAGGGCAGATTAGCCAACCATGAACCCGATGGACGGCGATCGTGAGGGTTTTTTCCTCACGATGAATCGTACGATTCATCACACAATGCAGAATTTGACTGACAGAAGCCTGGACACGCCCCATCGCCATCTTGTGCAGCATCGTGTATGGAGCAAGTCAGTCGCACTTTGGGAGCCTGCACACTGGATATTTGTTTTGTTAGATATTTGGTGAGTATTTGTACAGTTTGCAACCACACTGACCACCAATATGTGCTCCCCACTGCCCACCAATGTATGCCCCCAGGCAATAAATGCATGACCCAGCCACCGCCCGCCGTATTGAGGCGGGCGGTGGCTGGGTCATGCATTAAGCTCCCCCACTGCCCACCAATGTGTGCCCCCAGGCAATAAATGTATGACCCAGCCACTGCCCGCCGTATTGAGGCGGGCGGTGGCTGGGTCATGCATTAAGCTCCCCCACTGCCCACCAATGTGTGCCCCCAGGCAATAAATGCATGACCCAGCCACCGCCCGCCGTATTGAGGCGGGCGGTGGCTGGGTCATGCATTAAGCTCCCCCACTGCCCACCAATGTGTGTAATACCTCAAATAAATAAATAAACACGTTTTTTCCCAAAAAACACCATACATTACATTTAAAAACACACATTATTTCAAGCTGGGGGTCTTCTACCTTTCGGTCTCCAGCTGTTGTGTAACTACAGATCCCAGGATGACCTGCCACCCACCTTTGAAACTATTTTTAGGGCATCCTGGGATCTGTAGTTCTACCACAACGACAGGCCCAGAGGTGGAAAACCCATACTGTCAAAGAAAAACATTATATTACCAAGCAATAAACACATAACATTTCTGTAAAAGAAAACATGATTAGAATACCATAACAAACCTTTAAAAACCTGTAAAAAAGAAAATATTAAAACATTAAAAATGTGAACTATAACAACATTACATTTTACAAAACTATATACACAAATATTTAAATGTCCTTTTTTTTCTTATTCATAGATAATGTCCATGGATTCTGAACATGAATTCGTTACAGCAGGGGTTCCCAACCACGGTCCTCAAGGCACACTAACAGTCCAGGTTTTAAGGATAGCCATAGTTGAGCACAGGTGACTTAATTAGTACCTTAGGTATTTTGATTTAACCATCTGTGCTTAAGCATGGATATCACTAAAACCAGGACTGTTAGTGTGCCTTGAGGACCGAGGTTGGGAATCACTGCGTTACAGGATTCATTGAAATCCTGCACTCGAAAGACTGTCTGTGGAAGATCAGTTCTCGGAAGTACCACAATAAGTCGCAGAAGTTGGCCGCACTCGAGGAACTGTTGGTGTATACAAAAAAATACATATCTGATGCAGACCTGAAAACTGTACGGCAAAAGATACAAAATCTCAGGACAGTATACATCAAAGAAAAAAAGAAGGTGGATGACTCCAAAAAATCAGGAGCGGCTACAGATGAAATATATACTCCTGCGCTGTGGTACTACCAAATGATGTCATTCATCAGTGAACAAGAGCCTCAAAGGGAATCAATCATCTTGATGTCTGAGCGTGAGGGAGACGAGGAGGTTGCAGAAGTCTTGGTAAGTAGTGACACAGTTTAAACCAAAATCCGTAATGTTTTTGTTGTTAATCCCAAATGTCCAATTTAGTCAGTAGTTCACAGATAGTCCTCCTGCCATGGTACAGCACCTGGTCCATTGAAATAGGTCATGTACTCCTCCCTCACTTCTTTGGCACGTGCGGTGGATGTTGTTGTAGTTGTTGGTGCAGACACAGATGTCAAATGTTCAATGTCCTCCAGGGGTCCTACATCTTCTGGTCTAGCTGGGACTGGTCCTCGTTGAGTAGATTTTCTTCGCAGAAAGTTGTGCAGCACACAGCACGCCATCATGACCCAGTTTATCTTCTCCACATGTAGATTGATGGTGGTGTGGAAAATGCGGAAGCGGTTGCTCATTATTCCAAACGCATTTTCCACAATGCGCCGTACCCGGGATAGACGGTAGTTGTATATCCTTTTCTCTCTGGTCAGGCCCCTGTGTGCAAATGGCTTCATCACATGTTCATGTAATGCAAAAGCCTCGTCTGCAACGAAAACGTAATTTAGGCCGTGCTTTGTCTGGTCCAGTGAGGGCAGGTTGAGGGTTTTGTTGGCGAGTCTCTGGTAGAAAGCCGTCTTTTTGAAGGATCCACCATCTGAAGCACGCCCATTCTTGCCGACATCCACAAACAGAAATTCGTAGTTGGCATTCACCACTGCCATGAGAACGATGCTGAAGAATCCTTTGTAGTTGTAGTAATATGATCCGGTGTTGGCAGGTGGGTTGATGCGGATGTGTTTCCCATCGATGGCTCCTCCGCAGTTAGGGAAATTCCAACGTTGTTCAAAATCTTCCGCGATGCTAGTCCACTCCTCCTCGGTGATAGGAAACTGAAAAAATAGGAAAAAAGATGTTAACACATGACTATAATATTTTTTATATCTTTTTTCCCTATATAGACTCCCACCCAAGACCCTGATTTAACATCAACACTGGACCTCAGTCTGCTCGGTGGCGACAGTGATCCGGAGAATAGCACACAAGTGGAAAGTCAAGTTCCACCTGGACCCTCATCTTCGCAACAACCCCAAAAAAAGAAAAAAAAAGGCAGAAAGGAGAATTTTACAGAACGAGAGGACCATTTTTTACAAAACGCAGAACGGCTGCTGCAGAAACCCCCAGATGCAATTGATGATTTCACAGCTCATGTGAACAGCACATTGAGAAATCTGGATGCAGATATCCCAAAAAAATTTTTACGGTTAAACTACAACCTCTTGAGTCGCTGTATGAGCAAAAATATCTCAAATTCGACATACATTGCAGATCCAATGCTATTTTCCCTTGCCCCAAATAGGTATGTCCGCCCCCCTCCTGCTCAGTTAGATATTACTCCCCCACCAAGCACCCCAAGCACCAGCACCACCTTGTATAATGCTCTGCTGGATGCAGCAGATGAGTCGCCCCAATATACAGAGATGTCAATTTTTTCTATATTGTAATATCACCAAATTTTATGAATTCCAATCGGTGCTTGCTGCATGGGATAGGGTGGTGATGACGCCATTTGAACAAGGTCACTACGCACATGGCACAAGTACACATAGCTGGAAGCCGGGGCCACAATGTGTACTTGTGCCATGTGTGTATTGGCCTGTTCAAACTGGCGTCTGACCCACCCTATCACATACAGCCGGCTACCTATTGGGATTCATTAAATTTGGTGATAATATTCTTTTGTAAAGTTGTAATAAAAAAGTATTTTGCACACAGTTTAGTGCACACTTTCAGTTGCCTGCAGGTCAGTGCACATTGTACTAAAAGAAGGCAATTTCTTGCTTTATATGTTGAGTAAAAAATAAATATAAAAATTTTTCTTTGCACAAGAAACCAATGTGTGGTGTTTTTTTTTAACTTACCTTGCAATACTGGTACTGTAGCACTTTTATGATGGCTTTGCAGGTCTCCGGAATGATGACGCACAAGGACTGAGGTGAGATGAGTGTCCCAAACTTTAGGTCTTCCAGTGACCTTCCTGTAGCCAGGTATCTCAGGGTAGCCACCAGTCTGTCTTCAGCAGGGATTGCACTCCGCCACCTTGTGTCCTGTCTCTTGATGTGGGGGGTCACCAGATGCAGCAATTCTTGGAAGCTGGCGTCATCCATGCGCAGGTAGTTCCGATAGTCCTCCGGGTTGTTCTCCTTGATCTCTATCAGCAGGGACATGTGAGAGCGGGTATCCCTTTGTAGCAGCCACTCCTTGGTCCAGCATGCTCTCGTCCTTCTTCGCTGGGCCCTCTTCCTAATCTCCCGGACCCCGGCTTCAGCGACCAACACTTTATACTGATAGGGACGCATCAGTACAGAATTCAGGAACAGGATAGAATGCAGGTAGGTAGCACACACTTGCAGGTAGAATAAACTTTGTATAAGGCAAGCCAAATACAAAGAGCACAGTAGCAATGTACAGGATTCAGCAGGAATACACCTAGCCTCATCTAGTAGCAGAGCAGAATGTACACAGAGTTTAAAGGGTGCCTGCTGTTTATACTCCCTAGATAGCCCCTCCCATTGTTATGGCTATTTAAATTTCCCACCAATAGTCAAGAGCCTGTTTTATTTTTTTTTTAAACTCACGATTTGTTATGTCCAATCTCACGATGCGTACGATCCGATAGATCATGAGATCGTAAGACAGATTGGGTGTCTTTTTTCCCAAATCGTGATCACGACGGCAAGGGAGCTCCCGTGAAAGTTCATGAGGAAATTGGCCATAAAATCGTATCGTGAGCACATCGGTATATGTGTGGGCACCATGACACTGTGCAGACAACAATTCCCACTGTGTCACATAACCAGTGTCTGGTGGTAAGGTCAATGACAGTTGGAGGCGAGTGGCAGTTAATCAGGAGAGAGCTGAATGTATGGTAGGTACCTCCTGAGCCAGGCAGATCTGTGCTGCTGTTTGGTCCTGTGAGGGTAGAGAAGGTGGATTCTCTCACCAGCTTCGGATAGCTGTTTAAGCAATGGATCACTGGGTAGCTCTGGAGATGGACTGAATGGAAGATCCAAAAGATATAGAACTGGTTCCATTCCCACTACTGAGATCAGGTCTATAGCTAAACATGTGCATTGCACCATTTATAGTTGCCAAAAGTAAATAAAAATAAATATAAATAAAAAGAAATACCACGCTGGTGAACAAAAATAAATATAAAAGTATAAATTTAATAAACATGGATCATAAAATACACATAACGAATTAAGTAACAAGATGTAAATAATGAAAGAAAAAGAAAAAAAAAGGACATTGGATATAGCAATAAAATAATTAATAAGGGCAGATGAAAATATAGGAATATGTTATTAATAGCCCAGTATGATAGATACCACTGTGCTGTAATCCGGATAATATTCCAACAGTCAATGATTCATAGGCAGTTAAAGTGCAACATATGTTATCATTTGACACAGGTTCATGAATGGTATCCTGTGTATAGCAACAATGTGTCCACCGTACTGTAACAAATGTATCCGCATACAGTGCCCAAAACAGCGTGGGGCTGGTAAGTAGAGGACACAAACTAGCTTGTTTGGATGTAGCTGAGTTGCACCCCGTCGGGCACCACAATACTTGTTACAAGAAGTGATGTAGTTACTAACCAGCGTTTATATATCAAGCTGTTGCAGGAACTCCGGTGCAGTGGCTCCCTGTCCAGTTTAAAGGTGGAAAAATCCGGCTGGAGAAACGGTGTTGAGGGAAAAATTAGTAGTGGTTTGAGTCATGAGGCTAAGCGCGGCCGCAACTTAGTGGAACTCCCTGCACTAGGACAGAAGACAGCAGACTCTGGGAGCAGCGTGCAGATGTCGGTAACAGCACAGATCAGCGTGGTTGGACAATGGGCAGCAACGTGTTTCGTCCCATCCTGGGACTTTTTAAACACTATAACTGGTTGAGCAGCTGAGGCAAGTCAGGTTTAGAGTCTGTGACCCCTCTGTGAGGGCCACATCAAGGAGCGCTGCTATAAGGTTTCAGACCTAGCAACTGTTCACCTTGTGTATCTGAGGTAAGAGACAGTGAAAGGAGCCCAGCAAGACCTGGTTCTCATACAACTTACCCTGCATACCTGTTTAGAGGAAGAATCTCTATATTTAAAGATATACAGAAAATGACAGATACCCAGAGACAGCACCAGTATAAAAGTAGAAAGTTTTAGGCCCTGTGTTGAACACATATAGTAAATTTAGTAATAAGACAGGAGACGGATATTGCTAGAAGCACCAGGAGAGGTCCCTTAACACAAAGCTATAATCCTCGGAAAGTGTATAACTGGAAATGCAGCATATCTGAGTAAAAACTATTTGATCTACAGCAGCTGCCTAGCCTTGTAGGAAACCTGCAAAGCTGGTCAGAGATAGACAAAAAAAAGAGAGTAACTAGGAGCTATATAGTTAAGGAACTGCCCAAAGCCAACCAGTAAACATAGGCTACAACAAACACCCCTGGCATTGTCTATAAGGTTGACTATATAGGCAACGGGATGTTTTAAAACAGGATTCTTGCTAAGATTAAACTGCAGCATCGATTTAATGCCACTCAGGTTTTGGGATTGATATTGTATATACCAGATATATTAAATAGTTAATAGTCGTAATACCTGTACTAGTAGATGTTATAGCTTAATATGCTTTGATATCACCAAAGCTCAGTAGGAGGATTTAGGATCCCAATTATATAAGAAAATTATATTAATGGTGATTGGCCAATATAAGATATATGTGTAAGTGTAAACCTTGTTATAATTAGTGTAAATATGATAGTTTTTGTTGTAAATGTTATATTTATTTTGACCTGTAAGAGTTGGCATCTTGTTCATCTTGCAAACAAAAGGATACATGCTGTACTAACTTTAATATTATCCTTCATTGTGATAAACCTTGCCACAACATAGAAGAGTTCCTGTAAAATAAAGTGAATGTAGCTTTAATGGTTGTGCCCATTATTGTGTTGGGTTGGGGAACCACTTGCCTCTCTGCTGTATGAGGAAAGAAACAAGACAACACTACAAAGCGACCCACTAAAAACTTTTGGAGAGAAGAGAGCAGAGTTTGTCCGCAGTTCATCACCTCCAAAAATATAACACTGTGAGCAACCATCATGCCCTAGGGTTGTTACAGGTGCAATGTGCAGTTCTCTGGTGCCAGCCATTTTTAGGCTGTAAGAGGCTCCTGCGGATTTTATTACTACACCTTCAAAGAAGAAATATAATGTGTGTTGATAGCTTTGACAAGGCTCATAAAACTTTAAATTAAAAAAAAAGTTAGCTTTTGCGAAACTATTGGAAATGTTTCATATACTGTATATTTGTGACAGTTACAAAATGATCAACATCCGAGAACCTAGGTGACACGGTACTTCCCGTCTAAGGGCAATCTGCCATTTAAAAAGTTTTTGAACTGTAAGCACTTACGGACTCGCAGTAATACATGAACACGCCGGGTAACCAATTAACAAAGAAAATGAATTCAGGCAATCAGACAACATGCAACACCTCCATAAAGAGTTGTTACATTAACTTAAAACATAATTTTTGTGTGATTAATTCATTGAATTATACGGTAACGCAAATGACAGAATAATAGGAAAGTGCATATTCAATGCTACCTTAATTCTGCCAGAGAAATTACCTTGGAAATTAATTGTGAAAGCAATCTTCTCGCTAAATGACTAAAATGCATAATTTTAATGATGGAGTTTGTCATTATGCCTACAGTTACCAGTCTATAACCTACACAGCGTACAGTTTGGGGACTTGATTGCTTTTCATTTATGCTTCAGTAGTAACAATGACAGCAAAAATGTTGTTTACTATGATAAAAACATTTTGCAAAGTTAATTTTTGCAGAACAAAATATGATGCTCACATGGTTAGGAGGTGACTGTATACTCCCCTTGTATTATATTCTGATACTTGGTTTTAAAAGAAAAGATCTTCTAATAATAAACTGTTCAGACATTTGTAAGTTTGAGTTGAGGTACCAGAGGAAAGAGCTGAAAGCTTACGTCTTGGGGGATAATGTATCAAGCTGCGGTTTGGAAAATTGCAGATTTTTAGTGGGATTTAAAATGATTATTTTTTTTAAATGCAAAACCCAGCATATTTTGCATTTAATAAAGTTGCATAGTTTTTTAAATCACTGCTTAATACATTTACCTGGAGCTATAGTGAGGGCGCTGCCAACAGTCATGAGCAGCATGAGGGATGGTGCCCATCTGCAACTGGGTGTGTGAGATGTGCCGTCTAGTGCTATGAGTTGATAAGGGAGTGTGGTACCGTGCAGACTCCATTTTGTTTCTCCAGTGAGGCTTTATTCCCTATTCCAAGATGGCTGCCGAAGTTACTACTGAGCTTATGTGGGGCCATCTGATCTCTACTGTGAGTGACACAGACAGACATCTCCCACTTAGTTCTGAGAGACCCGGCGTGTTAAACTGCAATTACCGCTGTTTCAGCATCCTGCACCGCTACCCACAAGCTACTGTATATGCAGTCACCGGATGGTGAGCTATATCACACCACGTTCCATCCACTCCATAATAACCAGTGTATAACAGTGAGTACGACTGTACATCACATATCTTTCAATAAACCATCCTACTATTTAAGCCGCTGGGCTGTCTGTAGTGATAAGGCATCCGCTGGTGTGTACATAACCCTGCCACCCCACCGCACCTGTACACACGCAATTTCCAACTGGGTATGGGTCCAGACACACAAGTATAACTATACAGTCCCCGAGCTACTAAGATGCCTACAGCAGCATACAAATGCCTTGTTCGGCACATGCAACAGACTGCTATAGTGTACAGTCTACATCTATTCACAATATGCCAAGCAGCACAACATGCCTTGCATGAGTGAGCCACCAGGTCCTGTGCTAGCATCGGGCGTCTTTTTTTGCCAAATATGCATCTTAGATGCCACGCGATGCGACTAGGAGGAGATTGTGCTTATTACTTTGATATGCGACACTTGTATATCTGCATGCGACTGAGGACCTGATTCAGAACCTCTCGCTAGATACGTTCGCTCGCACGATGCGTTTGCTCGTACGATGCGTATGCAAATTTGGGAAGGCAGGCGATCGTACAGCAAGGCATTAGCACGCCCACTATGTGTTGGCGTGAGATCACTCTGTGTATGCAGACGCCTACCAGCCTGTCTTAAGAAGCCCACTTGCAGACGTCATCTCCAGGAAGTGTATGCAACCATTGGTACATCGGGTAACATCGGATGGGATCGCAGCGCTTGTGGTTGACCATACCCTTTCGCAAGCACTGCTATCACTTCAGTGTAAAGTCCAACCAGGTGACGTGTACTCTGACGCTGCCTGTTAATTATGCATGCCTCTGAAATGGCGTTAAGACACTCAGGCACGCCTGCGTTCACATCTCCAATCCCCCGTTTTTAATAGCCAGCCCCAGTCAACACCCACAAATGGCTTCTCCTGTTACTCACTCTGCTAGGCAGTCTATGCACAGCGAGCAAACGCTTCCCGATCTCTCGCAGTGGTTAGCGCACGCGCACTGCGATGTGCACAATGCAAACCATCGGTAGTTACGAGCGAATGCATCTTAGCGAGCGGGTCTGAATCAGGTTCTGAGTCTGTAAGGGGAACTTGGGGTGGAAAAAAGCTGCGGTTGCCGCATCGTAGTGCATCGCGTGCTGATTCAGAATCTCAGTCGCACACCGATAAACAAGTGTTATATATCAAATTAATCAGCACAGTCTCCTGGTGCATTCTATATGCATTAACACCAAGAAAAAGACACAGAAAAAGATGCATAAAAGACGTGAGGTGCTACAGTAGCTGAGCCCCCTGGTACCTGGCGCACTGAGAGAGTCTACTTGGCGTGACTGCAGCAAAGATGTGTGACGACCCATCTATACAGAAGATGCATAACTATGGCTCCAAGGGCTCTATTTATTAACATTATTTTTACTAAAATAAAGTGAAAAAGGGTTTTTTCACACCCTTTTCACATTAATTTAGTCAGGGTAATTGAAGTACAATTCGTAAAATTCTACTCCAACCCCTAAGTATCACTTATTTTTAGTAATCAGATCGCATTTCCCATAATTGTAATGGGAAATGTGATCCGACCAAAGTTACTAAAAATAAATTGTAAAAACATACCGGGGAAAGCCCTGTGATAATAACGCCACCTGGAGATGGCATTATCCAGGGTCTCCCCCAGTTACCGGGCTCCTAGTCCCCTCTAAAAGGCAGAGCAGAACCTGGAGCTGGTCCCAGTGATCAGCTGTGTGGTCTAAACAGACCGCAAGCTGATACACTGCAAAAACAAAAATAGTCCAAAAAAAAATTCACTTACCTGACTCCAGGGACTGGTGGTCGGGGCTCCGGTGATGACTCCCCATAAAAACGGGACTGTCCCGCTGAATGCGGGACAGTTGGGAGGTATGCTATAGATGTTATCCCTATAATAGTGAACGTTTTCCATATCTCCTAGTTGGTGCACAGGTGTATTCACTACTGGCTGACACCTGACAGGGCCGTAACTAGGCTAGTGCGACCTGTGCCATGGCACAGGGCACCACAGGGCAGAGGGTGCTGTCAATTTTCCTGTTTATTATCATTCTCACTTGTAGCTTCCTCTTGTTTCATGCCCAGCATTTCCTGGCATCCCCTATCTCTTCCCTGGCCCTTCCCCATGAGGCATGGCCCTTTTTCAGGTGAACTATCTTATGTCCCTATTTAAAAAATGGGGGGGTGCTAATGCTCTCTCTGGCACAGGGCACCAAAAAGTCTAGTTACGGCTCTGCTGGCTGACACAGGGCCTGATTCAGACCCATTCGCTAGATGCGGACGCTCGCTCCCAGCATATGCAAATTCGGCTAAGTGACGTCAAGACAGGCGATCGCTCGGCAAGGCATAAGCACGGCCACTATGTCCTGGCATGCGATTGCAGTGTGTATGCAGACGCCCACCAGCCTGTCTTTAGACACCCACTAGCGCACGTCATCTCCAGGAAGTGTATGCAACCACCGGTACATCGGGTTCCATCGGAAGTGAACGCAGCGCTTGAGGTTGGCTATACCCTACCACAAGCACTGCAAGCACTTCAGTGTATAATTCAACCAGGTGACATGTACTATGATGCTGCCTGTTAATTATGCATGCCTATGAAACGGCGTTAAGATTCTCAGGCACGTCTGCGTTCGCACCTCCGCTCCCCCGTTTCCAGTGGCCTGCCCCTGTTACCACCCACAAACAGCTTGACCTGTCACTTATTCAGCTGGGCTGTCTCTGCTGGGCGAGCGAATGCTTCCTGATCGCTCGACTAGTTTGCGCATGAGCACTGCGATGCATATGTATGCGCACATTACAAAACATCGCTCTCTCCGAGCGATCGCTTGCTAGCGAACGGGTCTGAATCTGGCCCACAATTTAATAGATCCACATTAGAAACTAATCACTCCATTTGTGATACTGGGGAGATCAACATCACATCACCAAATATTAAATGCGTATTTTACATGAAACTTGATTATTTATTTTTTTTTATTAAAGTTTCTTCTATATTATATTTACATTTTTTATTAATATTATTTATCTGCAGTATTTGTGGCCAGCGCATTTTAAATCTGTTGAGCAGCTAAAAAAATAACAATGATAATCTACCATAAAGTTTGCGACGAGCCACTTGTCCCTACAGTATATCTCTAAGCAGCATTTATATAAAGTATAGATTGATATATTGCTGCCAGCACAAGCAGAAGATAAATTTCTGAACTGAGAATGAACCTCATTTAAATTAATTCTGTCCTACTTATCTATCGCTGCAGATTATGTATCACATAAAACTGGCACTTGGGAAGTTATGGAAAAGTATGTCCCAGGCACAATGACACGGACTTGCTTACTTTGATAAATAATGGTCCAGAAAAGCTGTAAATGATAAGTCACAATTCTGATGTCGTCGCAGTGAGGTTGAAGACGCAGCCAGACGGTAATCGCAGAAAAAGGGAATTAAAGAAAGTGTCAGATTACAACAGGTAACAAAGCATCGAGGTCAGATTTCTTTCATGCTGAAAACTTTTGCTGGTAAACTACTGTGGATTCATACAGTATTGCTGTCTTATCATAGCCTCAAGTATGTTCTTTTTGTTATTATCACCTCTCCACACAAAATCTAGGATCAGCGTGGATTTTAGGATTTCTGCACTCCAAGCCAAGCGTAACAAATTTGAAAGAAAAGTCCCTGATGCCTTATACAAGTCATATCCACCAACTGTTAACAGGATAATATGTGAATTGTTTTATTATTGTTGTTATATTATTGTTATAATTAGTATTTCTGTTATGATAATTTATGCTGCATTTTAGGGCACAATAAGCATATATTATTTGTTGGAGTTGGAGAGCGCTACTGCTCATGCTCCATGTCTAGGTTCCTACAAGAAGACTTCAAATCCCTGACCAAGATGGCCGCCGGCCATATTTCTGCGCATGAGTGGCGCAAACTTGTCACTGTGGTACAACGCCCAAGTGGGAGACAGATCTCTTCCACTTAGCTGCAGAGAGACGCTGAGATTGCCACTGGTCCATCTAGCCAGAGCTAATATTGCCACTTGTACACTGCACTGCTACCCAGATACAGTCACCGGCTAGTGACCTGTATAAGAGTCTGTGTAAGCATAACTGTGAGTAAGGCTGTACAATTCACATCACTGCTGAATAAACAACCTACTAGGTTATTCATTATTGTTCGTTGACTCAGGGCATCCACTGTTGTGTACATACATTCTGCCATACCACCGCCACCTGTACACACATATTCCAATGGGTTGTGGGCTCAGGCATGTGAGTTACAGTCACACAAGCCCAAAGCTACTAGAATACCCAGCAGCACACAGACCCAACTTTAGTCATGTGTTTTCATACACATAGTTAAGACAGCACAGATAGATAACCAAAGCACAGAAGCTACATATCAGTAAGAAGTATGCACACAGGAGCTACACCCATACTGGGATTATTAAATTTACAAGGTGCAGAGAATTTTACCACCTGGAAGTTTGCTATGGAAAAGGTAAAATGTGAAATGTTGTGGTAAGTAACAGTTGATCCTGGTGACAATCCAAACCCAGATGATGTAGAGAGAGCTATGGGTAAAATTGGCTTAAGTATAGAGCAAAAAGTGTATTCTGTCATATGGGATGTAGTCGACATACCTGGTCAGGAAGCCAGCAGTCAGAATATTGGCGCAAGAATTCCGACAGCAGCCGGAATCCTGTTTCCAGAATCCCAACCGCGGACATCCTGACGGTAAGTATTAGGGTTAACTTTATTAGGGTTAGGCTCTAGAGGGAGGGTTAGGGTTAGCCTGCAGCAAAGGTGGGTTAAGGGTTAGGGTTAGGATACTTACCTAATTTTCTCAGGATTCTGACTGTCAGAATGCTGCTATTGGTATTCTGACTGCTGGAATCCTGACTGCTGGGATTCCATACCCAATGCTATCATACATGGGAAAGTGTCAGTAAAAGACATGTAGATAGCACTACAGGCAGCATATCAATATGGGGGGATTTAATGAGAAGAATTAATTTGAGATGTGCATAGTACAATACCAAGCTATGTGAATGCAGCAGTATGAGTGACTGCATTGACCATAGTATGTCTATTTCTCAGCAACTAATGTCTGTAGGAGTTCAAGTAGATGATGAGGAGATTGGTACAGCAATGTTACAAAACATAACACCTGAGATTGACTTTCTAGTCATACTGTAGCATTGGAATCAGCCTGGGAAGATGGGCGGCAGTGGCAGCTAGTAATGGAGGAATATGCAGGGGAGGAGACACAGCTTCCAGCCCAGCCCAGGGAAGGGAATTCCTGCCCAATGAAGATGGGCAGTAGAACTGCGCTCTCGTTGACCAGGGGGTGGTGTGTTGTGGTTTTGGGGTGCTGCACCTTTGTGTGGGAGTACCTTTCCCGCACTGAAAACATATGGGGGTAGGGGGGGTAAGGTTCGCTCTTCCTGCTAGAAGTGGTGATGGTGATGACTTGTGTGTGTTTGTGAGTGGTGTTAATTAGAATGTTTCTTCTGGTGGTGGTGGTGGTGTTTTGGGAGTGAGAAGGAGGGTGTGATTGGGTATGGAGTGTAGTTTGGAGTAATGTGAAAAGGGGAATGAAATAGGATCAAAATGAGGCCAGCGAGACACAGTAATGTGGGGCAAAATCTTTTATTGAGTAGTAACAATGCTGCTCTGTTAAGATCCCAGGCAGGTGGGTGGGGTTCAGTGATGAGTGGTGATGAGACTGGGGAGGTAGGTGGACCCTTTTAGGGGGCTCCTTCCCGTGCGGTTCAGTGACCTTGCACGTCACCCCTGCTGGACCTATGGTCGACAGTCTAGGAAGTTTCGGGGGGTGGGGGGATTTGCCCACTTACCGGTAGGTAAGTACTGCCAAGACTCACACCAACACGCGGGACGCCGCACAGGTGTTCCAACCCACTCTGCAAATCCCCCCACCCCCCGAGACTTCCTAGACAGTCGACCATAGGTCCAGCAGGGGTGACGTGCAAGGTCACTGAACCGCACGGGAAGGAGCCCCCTAAAAGGGTCCACCTACCTCCCCAGTCTCATCACCACTCATCACTGAACCACACCCACCTGCCCGGGATCTTAACAGAGCAGCATTGTGACTACTCAATAAAAGATTTTGCCCCAAATTACTGTGTCTCGCTGGCCTCATTTTGATCCTATTTCATTCCCCTTTTCACATTACTCCAAACTACACTCCATACCCAATCACACCCTCCTTCTCACTCCCAAAACACCACCACCACCAGAAGAAACATTCTAATTAACACCACTCACAAACACACACAAGTCATCACCATCACCACTACTAGCAGGAAGAGTGCATCTTACCCCCCTACCCCCAAGTCATGCCCAATGCCTATAGATGCAGATTACATGCTCCCCAACTCGGCACAGGCAGGTAACCAGGCTCTCACCCTGCATCAGCAGTGATAATATACAAGACGGTCTGTAGATGTGAAGAGACTTCCCGTCCCAACTCCCAGAGCCAGCCCTCACTAGGTAGGGGAACAATGATGGTCAGCCCAGGTAGAAAGGCCTAGCAGTGACCAGAGTTGTCCCTGTTATTTTTCACAGCTATAGTCAGTCTCTGGTCTGAGATTTCTATATTGCACATTCTAACCCAGTTTCTTTTATAGGTTGCTACATGAAAGCTTTATTTGAAAGTTTGTGTAACATGGAGAAGCTTATAGCGATGGGGGTGTTGAAAGAGGAGTGCGCTTGCACAGAATACAGTCTTCCTGGTCCTCCAGGGAGGCTTCATGCCCTGTTCCAAAATGGCCACCATGATCACTACTGAGCATGTGCGGGTGGCAACGTGTCTTTATGTGTAGAGTGACATGGTAGGAGACAGTAGTCTCCACCTTAGCTCTTATGAGTGACCTGGTTAATGTCTGCATAAAACGGTTTCAGAATCCTGCACCACTACCCGTTTTCAGCATACTCTCACTGGCTCGTGAGCTGTATGAAACCCTGCTCCGCTCAAGCTTCGCACCATCACCAGTGTGCATGTAACAGTGAGTACAGTTGTACCTGCTATATTTCAATAAACCAACAACACTGGTTAAGCAAATGGGCTGTGCATAGTTTGAGTCATCTGCTGGTGTGAGCCTATATAACTCTGCAGAGTCAACACCTGCACACACATTTCCTACAGACATAGCATTCCACACTCCAGTTAATGAGTGTGGATGGAAGATGTAGATCTTGGACAGCACAGAGAGGTTGAGTGGGAGATATTTTGAGTTAAATGAAGGGATGTATGTTGGTGCAGTTTTGTTAGTGGCTATGTGTATAAAGTAACAGCTCAAAAATTGGGAAATGGATACAAGTGACAATAGATCATTATAATTTGTTTAAACTAGAGATGTGCGCTGACCCTCGTGTTTGGTTTTGGTTTTAGATCTGGATCTCCACTGGTTTTGGATCTGGATTGGTTTTGCCAAAACCTCACCTCTGTGTTTTGTTTTTCGGTTTTGGATCTGGATTTTTTCTTAAAAAATCATAAAAACAGCTAAAATCACATAAAATGGGCCTTTTTTTGTTACTACAGTATTATTAACCTCAATAATATTTATTTCCACTCGTTTGCAGTCAATTTTGACCACCTCACGGCTCACAATATTTATTTTTTTCATCAAGTTTAGGCCCAAAATTTGCACCAAGATACAGTAGCAGTGAGCTAAGCTGCAGCAGTGGGCGGCACAAACACATGGCAGTTCAACTTCAAACATGGCACATCAGGAAACACTTTTATTATTCAAGAGAGGCCTGAGGGAGTTGGAGTATGTATATAGTTGAAGGCAGGGCAGGGACAGGAAGGGTTGATTGGTAGAAAATTTAATTTTGTTTTTTTGATTCCGAAGAAATTTATGAGGGAGAAGGGGAGGGGAGGAGGCATTTACAAAAAAATGTGATACATTTATATCAGTCCTTGCCACAGGATAATCCTTGAGCATGGCTGCTGCTGCTGGGAGTTGACTTTCTCATCCCAGAAGGAGACCAGGAAGAGTGCTTTCCAAAAAAAAAAACAACAATTGACAAATCATCCTTTGCAAACCTTCTATAAAAGGAATTTCCCATCCTGTACAGGGACATAAAAAAACATAGTTAGTGGCCTCAATGCCACTTAACAAGCACAGAAATGTGGACAAGCGTAAGATCTATGATTTAAGGGCAGGGGTTGCCAACCCTGGTCCTCGAGAGCTACCAACAGTGCATGTTTTCCAGGTCTCCTCACAGAATCACAACTATAATAATTAACTCCACCTGTGGATCTTTTAAAATGTTTTGGTGAGTAATGAATACACCTGTGCACCAGCTAGGTCATCTGGAAAATGTAAGCTCTCGAGGATCAAGGTTGGCTACCCCTGATTTAAGGCCTTATGTTGTGTCTTTCTTGAGAATCCTGCACCTGCTTCTGCAGCTAGGAGTGGATTTTCATCCCAGAAGGGGACCATGAAGAGTGCTTCCAAAAAACAATTGACAAATAATCCTTTGCAAACCTTCTGTAAAGGCATTTTCCAACCTGTACAGCAGGGGTGGGGAACCTTTTTTCTCCCGAGGGCCATTTAGACATATATAACATTATTTGCGGGCCCGGTGCAGGCCGCATGCCCCTCCGTGAGACGTCACATGGGGACGGAGCCCACAATCGCCGGTGATTACAGCAATGCCCAGAGTATCCTAAGGATGCTCCAGGGAGCTGTAAGGGCAGCGGTGTGACCATCTGAAGCATTCTAAGGACACTCCAGGTGACACTGCTGCATAGATTCTGGCTGCAGGGTGCCATTATAGGCACCCTGCTAGCCAGATGAGGCTATCAGAAAAAAGCTTTGAGGGCCAGACCAAATGATACCAGGGGCCTTATATGGCCCCCAGGCCTGAGGTTCCCCATCCCTGCAGTACAGGGACATTAAAAAAAAACAGATTTAGTTAGTGGCCTTCAAACTGCCGTTGTTCCCACTGTCCACTTAACCATATCAGATATGTGAACAAGTGGAACAGAACATTAAATGCAACATTTCAGATTTAAGGTTTAAGTCTTACGTTGTGTCTTTCTTGGGAATTCTTTCTTGAGCGCCATGCCTGCTTGCTGGGAATGGATTTTTTTCATCCCAGAAGGGGACAAAGGAAAAGGAAGCATGCTTTCCAAAAATAGATAAACAATTGCCTTGAATAATCCTTTGCAAACCTGCTGCTCTGTAAAGGAATTTCCCAACCTGTACAGTGACATTAAAAAACCAGAGTTAGTGAGTGGACTTCAAATTGCCGTTGTTCCCACTGTCCACTTAATCATATTACTTAGATATGTAAATAAGCGGAAGAGAGCATTAAATGCAACATTTCAGTTTAAGGTTTAAGTTTTACGTTGTGTCTGGAGATCATTTAGAAAGCAGAAAAAGAGCTCCACCACAAGCGGCAGATGACTAAACTCACACACAAAGGTTTAATAGCAATAGATACAACACCAGATTAGATGTTTACCCTGGAGGATCTGTCTGATTCATCATGGTGCCCCCAAGACCAAGATTGTGCAAATTCTGCCAAAAGAGAGACTGACACCATGGATAAACATAAGAGTTATCTTCTGGATGTGAATTGTCTCATTTGCATGGGGAAAACCCAACCCTCAGATGAGATGTATCTCAGCCAGTGAACAACATTGAAATCACCATTAAAAAGTCACAATGGAAAACTACAGTGTGGAGAATCTTTCTTCACAGTCAGGAAAGGCCTCAGAACATGAAAAAAAATGCTCTAGGTGCTGAACTTCAAGGGATTTCTCCATCATGTTCTGCATGTTTTCTATAAAGCAGTTCAAAGTTACAGCCTTCAAAGTGTCTGGCTATAGCAACCATCTTTGTCAGGAATTACCAAAGATTATCACAAGCAAGGGATTCATCTGTCCAGAATCTGTCTGGGAAGTCATGGATCGTATATAGCCTGAATGCACTAAGACATCCAGTGATTCTGTGTTCTATAGCCGACTTTATTCCTACCTGAATTGCAAAATACGGAATAGTGAGCACAGACAACATGGAGGCCTTTGTTATTCTGCTACCTGCATGCCAACCAATACCTCCCAGACTACACCCACTGGGGGGACCAGGTCTTGATATTGACCATCCCCATCTGTTGCTAGGCCTTCTTCTTCCAAACCATCCATCCTGAATGAGCAGGGTACAGAAAGAGGAGCTAGATGTTCCCGATGACATTTTTTTTTATAATAATAATAATTTTATTTGTATAGCGCTTTTCTCCTAAAGGACTCAAAGTGCTTTACATTTGCCTTTACAGTACAAAATAAGCTTAAACAAGGGACATTAGTGAAATGCTTGGGTGAAGAGGTAAGTCTTGAGTCTATAATAGATGATGTGGGGAGAGAAGAGCTTCAGATGTTGGAACAGGGGCTCCCACCTATTTGGCTTCCGTCCAGAGAGCAGAGCTCTGTTCCTCAGGAAGTGTATATGCCTGAGCTGATAGGTAGGTAGTCTCTGTCTGTTGGTAAACACCCTTCAGGAGATGGCAACCCAAAATAGCAACTATAATAAATGATGTGTCCACTAATAACCAGCTTGATCCCTTAACAGCAACATACCCCATATGGCCAACTCATAATATGACACCCAGTTTGCAGCCTCCTCTTGCTTATGACACTAATCCAGTCGCCATGGTTGATCAATCAGCCATGTGTAGTCCACCCAATTTTTGGCCTTCTACATTCTAACTTCATAATAACACACTATAACAAACTAGACTTTGCTTTTGTTTATGTTTTTGAATAGAATAGTTTTAGAATTTAGGATGTCCACTCTATATAGGTTTGCACATAAATGTAGGCTTTAGTTTTTTAGAGCATATAACTTTATAAGCTGTTAGGATAACATTTCTGCTATGTTTAAGATACAAAAACAAAAAAAACTTTGTAACCCAATAACTTTCAAAAAAAGTTTTCATTGCAATATTCATGCAGCCCCTTGACAGACAGGAGCACAGCACCCTTGCACAGTTACGCCGATGACAGTGACAGCCAGGTGTGGCTGACTCGCACACGAAAAAAATTGTTTATTTATTTTTTGGGCAGCAGTCCCTCAACAGACAGGAGCACTGAACCCCTGCACAGCTACGCCGATGACAGTGACAGACAGGAGCACAGCTCCCTCCTCGCGGGTCTGCGAATAGCGGACTTTTCTGGGAATGGGGTGGGGCCTAATAATGTCATCAGTCCGGCCTTGCCTACCCGAACCGGCCTCCTGCGACAGCTCTGGGAGCTGCTCCTGTATTTGTTGTCTAAACAGTTGGTAAGTATGCATAGGGCCTGATTTAGAGTCGTACGCTAATGCCCTCGCAGCTGCCCGCAACTGTTTTACACAAATGCAGCCTTGGATGCAGATCCTGAAAATATCGACTCATGGGTGTAAATTTACTAAGATGGGAGTTCTATTTAAGCAGTGATGTTGCCCATAGCAACCAATCAGATTCCAGCTATTATCTTCTAGAAAGTGCTTGATAAAAGAGAAGTAGAATCTGATTGGTTGCTATGGGCAACATCACTTCTTAAATAGAACTCTCATCTTCATAAATTTACCCCCTGGAGTGAGTCTGTGGTCACTCAGAATGGCTGCGGTAACTGAGGCACTGGAGCTTTGTTCTCTGCGGTCGCGATAGCAGATGCTGGCTAGTACACGCCCAGGAGACGTTCCCGAGATGCCCGCGTTTTGGCCGGCACTCCCAGTGACCACCCACAAAACGGTCTCACAGAGATCGCAATTCATTCGCAGCACATGCGCAATGCGGCTGTGACGCATGGCGAGACCACCGATAATCGCTCAAATGCATGAAAATCGGCATAGAGATCAACTCAGAATCAGGCCGATAGTCAAATGCAGACATGGTTGCCGAGTCAATGTGAGAAGCACTGCTGCACAAAGTGGTAAGTAAATGTCATATACACAGATAGGACCGCCGAGACTGCCTCATACAATTGGGTTAGGAAGAGGAGATTAACATTTTAAAAATATTGGGCCTGATTCAGACCCACTCGCGAGCAGCTGTCCGCTCGCAAGTGGGTCGATGGTGTGCACTGCGCAAGCGCACGACGGAGGGAGCTCCGTCGTGCGCATGCGCGAGACGCGACAAGCGAAGGACTTTCCTTCGCTCGTTGTGTCTGATCAAAGGGGGTGTGCTGTCGATGTTGATTGACAGCACGCCCCCTTTGGTGGGCGTGCCGGGGGCGTGCCTGCCAGACGGAGGCATTCCCAAGGGAACGCCTACCGTCAGAAGCCGGCCCCACTGACATCACTAGTGATGTCAGTGGGAGTGATTTTGGCTCTAATAGAGCCAAAATCACTCCTGGCCTTGCGGTTGAGAAACTCAACCGCAGGCTTCTGCTCGCACTGGCGATGGTCAAGACCATCGCGACCATCATCCAGGAGGACGCTCCATATTTATGGAGGTGGGCCCTGATTCAGAGCGAGCGCTCTGGTCAGAGCGTCCGGCTCTGAATCAGGGCCTTAGTTTGTTTGATTTGAAACCGATGAGCATCTAGGACAAATAGAATTAAAAAGATTGCCCCAAAAGCTTTACCCCCAAAGTGGTATCCCAGAAAAACAGTACCCCCTGTACATATAATGGGGAAGCAGATAATAAGTGACAACCCCTTTAAAGTTTTACAGTCAGTTTCTTCCTCTTTAATCATTTATCTTTAGTGGGAATTAGCCATACTTGCCTACTTTTGAAAAAGCATTTCAGGGAGATTGTGAAAGTAACACCTAGGGCACAGCGGTAAAGTGGGCGTGTACTGCTACATCTGAGAGGCGTGTCATATAATTGATTTACATACAAATGTAAATGTACCCAAAAGAAGTTAGTAAGATCTACTTGTTGATGAAAACACACTGATACTTTTCAGAAAATACATGTAGCCATAGGGATCATTGTGATATATACCCAATGCAGGGAAATGATACTAATGATCCCATTTGAATGTATATAGCTCTGTTTTTTTCTTTTATATAACAGCTACATAATGGGGCTAAGGTGCTATCAGGGAGATTGCTAGACTCTTCAGGGAGTCAGGGTGATTGCTGCAATTTCAGTGAGACTCACTGACAATCAGGGAGAGTTGGCAAGTATGGAATTAGATATGCTATTTAATAAACTTAATTATGTCAAAATTGGTGTGGTAGATAATGTCAACATTGCCAGAATGTCAAAAGACGGCATGTCGACACATCATTTTCAAGTGATTGACACATTAACCCTAAAACTAACCCTACCCTAACCTTTACTGCAGCATAACCCTGGGCCTGATTCAGAGATCTACGCAAACCATCGGGTCTGCATACATCTCCGATTGCGGTGGGCTACAGGATGCCGGTGCTCAGACCCCAGCGGTTGGAATCCTGATGCCGGCATCATTTGTTAGTCAGTAGCCTAACCCTCCCCCTCTCCCTACCCCTAAAACTAACCCTCTGTTATGCCTAAACCTAACCTCCCCCAAGTGCCTAAACCTAACCCCCCCTCCCCACACCCTAACCCTCCCTAGTGCCTAACCCTAACCCCTACCCCTCACTTTAACCCCAGTACTTCCCATTGGGATGCCAGCTCCGGAATTCTGACAGGTGTCCTAACTGTTGGTATTTTGACCGGATCCCCTCCGATTGTTGGGGGTGTGCGCAGGACCTGATCTGCGCATGTACAGAATGGGTCCTGCATGATTGCTCACAGGCCCCCCTTAGTCGCAGCACGATTGACACTGTAGCATTTGGGGGGCGGACACAAGAAACATTCTACATAATGAGATCATGACGCCACCATTTTGTAGACGTGCCAAGCCCATGGCCCGGGTCATTGGACACAGACTTCCTGGATCCGGCTGTCCAGTTCTACAGCCAGTCTGAGTATGTTTTAGCTTACGCAGGCTGGCCGTGGGTAACGACTATTTCGATGGTGATCTGAAGCTGCATCTTCGGATGCAGCACTCGGATCACTAATCCAGATGTATATAGGCGGTGTCTTTGTCCTACAGACGCCTCCTCCTGCATGAGAATATTAATTGGACGGTATTGCACAGTCACCTCCCTGTCGTTCTGCAATACCGTCCATCTCTGAATCATGTCCGCTAACCATAACGGCAGCCTCACACTAACATCAACTGACCAATGACCTTGTAAACATTATGTCTATGTTGACATTCTAAATGTCGACCAAATGATTGCATACTGTCAAAATGTAGAACAACAAAGGGCGGTATTCAATTTGTTTCGCACCTGCGATAAAGTTTCACATGCCGGACTTTTCGCCTACATCGCGTATTTTAGCAGCAGAAACTTATTGTGCACGTATCCGCTATTCGCACTATTCAATTCCAAAATACACAAAAATGGCAATACGCGAAGTCAGAACAGGTGGAAAGTGGTGTCAGAATTGGTGAAATCAGCCTGAACCCCCCAAAAAGATGTAGAAACATTGGGAATCAATGTAGTAGTGCCCAATTAGACCTACTAAAGCTGTTTGGGGTACTTAAGTTGGTACAATTGCCACTAATTTGCATCTTTGCAAAAGTGGTGAAGCATAAAGCAGTATTTTTTGGAGAAAATAAGTAGTCCTGGCACATTTGGGGTACCAGAAAATGGGTGCAAGCAGGGGCGGAATGGGAATTTAAAGTGGCCCTGGAAAAAAACGTAGAAAGTGGGCGCGCGCCCGAAAAGTGGGTGTGGCCCTGTGGCAGGGGTGTGGCCTAATGTGAAATGTTATGCACGCAAGCCACTCCCCCCATTTTCATCATGCTGGGAGCATGCCCACCGCTCCAAAAGCTGATAGCCATGCCCCCATTCTTTCTAGTGAATAAGCACAGCAAACATGCTAATGACGATTAGTAGTTTCTTACCTATATGATTTCTCTGCAACGAGGGAACCTCTGAAGAAATTGAAACTCCCTGGACAGGCAGTGTCTTGAGCTGGTATTCACTATTCATGCAGGAGATCACATGGTCTGGAAGCTGCCTGTGTGTGTAGTAATAAAGCCAATGTCATTATCGTTCAACAGAGGTTCAATCAGAAGTTTTGGGGCAGGACAAATGTGAGTTTCCCATATCAAACAATTTTATATTAATAAAATATATTTGCTAATTTGGTTCCATTTGCATCAGTAATATGGTTTTGTTAGGATTGTTGTATTACTGAAGATTATTGTCCCCCAGTCTTTTCTTCTCATAGTACCAGTGGTCCTACTATCCTCTATGTGTGTCTCCAGCACCATCGCCTTGGGTGTCCCCAATGCCATCATCCTGCATTTTCCCAGTGCCATCATCCTGCGTCTTTCTAGTGCCATTATCCTGCATCTCCCCAGCAGCATCCTCCTATCTTGGCACATAATAGCCCCCCTCCCCAACACACAGATCATATTCCCATTCAACAGAATATCCCCCATCCCCACAGACAGATCTCCCCCTAGCATAGCAGATCCCCCTCAGACAGATCATCATCTCCCCCTAGCACAGCATAGTCCCCCTCAGAGATCATCCCCCCTTAGCACAATATAACCCCCCTCCCCCAGGCAGATCATCATCTCCCCTTAGCACATAATTACCCCTCCCCAGGGATAGATCATCATCACCCCTAGTAGAGCAGATCCCCATCCCCCTCAGACAATCATTTGTCCTTAGCAAAAAATAGATCCCTCCCCCACAGACAGATCATATTAATATAGAATAACTCCCCCCCCCTCAGATCAGCATTAATTCCCCCCACTCCCTCAGACAGATCTCTATCAGCCACAAAAAACAAAACAAAAGAGACCTGACTCCTGCATGCAGGGGCCGGTGGAAGTCTCCCATCCAGCCAGCCCTCCCCCTTTTGTTTCCACTGGGCTGCAGCTAGTTAATTAAACCCAAGTCTCCCAGACAGCCAGCCCCGATTGTCTCCTCTACACTCTGTCCCTTCCCCAGGCTGTGAAGTTGACACTTCACAGTCTGGGGAGGGGACAGAGTGCAGAGGAGACAATCGGGCTGGCTGCTTGAGCATCCATTAACTTACCCCACCTGCCGCTGGCTGCGGACCCGCGTGGCGCCTGAGCACTCTTACTGGAGGGTGCTCGCTCGGACGTAGTCAGTCCCTCCTGGAAAGCGGCAAAGCCTCTTCTCACGATAGAGGAAGGCCGCAGGGAGTTGACAGCGGGGCTGTACAGTGAAAAAAAAAAGAGCCGGGTGACGCGATTCTGGGGGCGGTGCACAGTTGAAAAGCAGCCCCAAAGACCAATCGGCCCACCGGGATTATCCCCGCTAGAGGTAACAGCCAATCCGCCCCTGGGTGCAAGCATCTTTTAATGTCTCTAAAGTGAAGTATTAATAAAAGTGAAATTCTGCTCTCATAAAAGCACCTGCAATCCCAAAGCGGATAGAATTGAATACGGAGATAAGTTTCCGACAGGCGAAAAGACGCAATCGGCGATACTATTTCGCGGATCTCGGCTTTTCAATTCTAATTGAATACGGCCCTTAATAGTATACACTACACAATTTTGCTACAAACTACCCAAGCCTAATGTTCCCTTCAGCTTATTCCTGCTTGCTATCCTTAGTGAGAACAGAAGGGCTTATGTTTGTTCTCTCTCATTATCTTGTTTTCAAACACTTTGCACCCAATAACATTAATGATGTTTATAAATGTCCCCAGAATCAGAAATCTAACTACTGAATCTGTCTGTTGGCACTGACCGCTTATTATACAGAGAAGACATCCGCCCGCCACACATCTATAAAAATAGCCTTCTAATCTCACATGCAGACAGATGTTCCGTGGGGGGTGGGGGGGGAGTAAAACAAAATCCAATTTATCTACCAGCCGTTAGCAGTCTGAAAATATTAGCCTACTGATCGCTGGTATATTTTTTCTGCTGTTTCCCGTCCAGTAGCATTTTGTGCTTCATTTTCAGTATTTTTAATTTCCTTTTTGAAACGGATTGTGTAACCTATTGGCGTGGAATCCTGCCCAGTGTGCCAGTTTTTGTGCTCTCATTGTGTCAGTTCCAGTTTATACTTGGAAGTGTTTCAGTACTGTGAGCAAAACTTACACACGACTTTATTTGTGTGGCTAATACTACACCTTTTTTTTTTTAAATTAATAAAGGGGCTGATAGGGAGTGGAATGCAAGTCAGTTCTGCGGGTGGGTTTTGCGTGCTTTCGCACTGCGCGTGCTCTGGAGACTGCACAACTATGGACAGTTCAGAGTTATAAACTTCTCTATCGTCAAATGACAGATGAACCATACTAAATAATCTTAAACTCTAAACTTAACTAAAATAAAGACATGAGACCAAAAGTGCCAAATTAGTGCCAAAAGTTCAAAATTAATGATCAGCTTTATTTTATTACAACAGAAGAATGGTGGCATAAGAAAGAACGGCAGCATATTGCGAACCAGTTGACTTAGGCAAATGGTGTCACAAATTGCGAGGGCCAATGGGAAATTAGCTTGCAAAGGCCAACTATCCCTTTCTAGCAAGAGGGGAGGTATCCGACACCCATACCAATGCACTATTAAGGCCCCCTCGGGTGAGAGGCATCGCTGACCCCAGTAGGGTGAAATCAGCCTAACCAATGCATTGAACGGGAGTGCACCCCCCATACTGCAGCAAGCTGGCCGCCAAGTTGCCGTTCTTCCCCAGCACGTCAATAAAGCTGACACAGACAAGACACAAAAAGGGAAGGGAGGGTGGGAGATCAAATCAAAGAGGCAGGAATAATATACATCACTGACCTAAATCTCTCTAGACCCCTCCCTAAAGATGATGCTCACCAATCAAACTGCTACCCGAGCTGTCCGTCAACCTACAAACACAACCCCCTAACTATTAACTCATTCCGTCCCTGATTTGAGGTTTATGAGCCTTCAGTTTTAAGGCAAAACTTCAGTTATCTTTTGCAATTTAGTTGCATCTTCATTTGAAAGGCTGGAACTTGGTAGTAATGGGGCATTAGCATGAAGGCAATGTTTAGACAGGGCGGGTTGACAGACTTGCAGGCCCTGCATAGGAGAAACGCCTGTTTTCAGACTGATCTCCTGCAGCGCAGATAGGGGTCGGCGCAAGTGTACAGGGATAAAGATGGGAACCAAGCCGACACATGGGGGCAGGGGGTTTGCATAGATATGTAAAACTCAACAGAGGTGCAAATATTGGTATCCTTCACATTCAGAACCTGTTGACATTATGAATGTCGACTTTTCACACCACACTCCAATTATCCATATACAGTACAAGACCTGATTCAGAGGTGCACGCAAAGCCCATCACGGCTGCAATCCCGTAGGCAGCGGTTCTACGTAAATATGCAAATGTTGCAGGCAAACAAATTTGTACTGATACGCCCATTAGTGTCATCTCAAATCCACCATTGCATACACCCAGGGCTACCATCAGAAATCGTGGGGCCTGGTACAAATGAAAATGGCAGGGCCCCCCCACCCCCTTTGTTCTTCCCCCCAAAGGTCTGGTGGATGCAAAGGGGTGGGGTTGAGCTCTGGTATCTGGAGTATGTATGTATATATATATATATATTTTATTATTATTTATTTTTATTTTTTTCCCTTTAAATATTAAAAATGAATAAACAGATTTTTTGTTTCTTAAATTGAGAAAAGCCTAATGATTTACAACAGAACTGTACTAACCTGCCATCCGGAGGTTCAATTACTGTATGTGGTATGGAACACTGGACCTCATTCAGACCCGCTCTCAAGATGCGCTCGCTCGCTGCAAATAAAAGGGCCGGATATTTAAATTATGTGATCGCACTGCGTCGCGTAAGGATGCCCTCTATGTCTTAGCGAGCTACGGCACTGAGCGCTCGCAAGTGTGTTAAGACGCCCCCTTTCACCTCGCAACACACGTCATCTCCTGGGATTGTTGGATGAACCGGTGACATCGAGAGCCATCGGAGCTGATCGCAGCCCTTGAGGTAGCCTTACCCCGCCGCAAGCACTGCGATCAGTGCTGGCTGAAATACATGGAGGTGACGTGTACAATGACGCTACTTTGCTAATTATGCACGCCCTTTAAACTGCGTTTTGTTGGGAATTGGATGCATGCGCATTGAGCAACAATTGCCCGGCAGCGAGTGATCGCTCCTTAGCGGCCAGGTCTGAATCAGGCCCAGCACGGACATGGCAAGGGGGCAGAGGTGCAAATAGAGAGAGGCACACTTAAGTAAAGGACACAGATGGGATAGGAGCAGAGTCAAAAATGGGAAGCGGGCAGAGGCAGAGATGGAGAGGGGGCAAAGGCACAGGTATGGGGGAACAGGGGCACAGATATGGACACATATGGGGAGAGTACAGAGATAGAAATTTGGGGAGGGGGGAGACAGAAGCAGAATTCATGAATATCACAGGGGACAGTGGGGCAGATTGTATAGGAGGGGGAGGGGGGACAGAGCAGGATTCAGAAATAGAACAGGGAACATATTGTATAGGAGGGGGAGGGGAGGGCAGAGGCAGGATTTAGGCATAGTACAGGGGGCAATGGGGCAGATTGTATAGGAGGGAGGGATGGGGCAGAGGTACCTCTGTGTGGGCACCGCAGTTGCTCTCTTCCATTTCCTTCCTCAGTGCAGTGCACACAATATCTGGCCAATGAGAGCAGGGGGAGGAGAGGAGGAGAGCTGAGGGTGGAGCAACTATGGAGGCAGAGGTGACTGAAGTAACTAATTTGATAGGGTCCTGAGAGGGGACCTGTCTGTGAGGGGGGCCAGTGCTCCTACCTTTATTATATAAGCTGGTCCTCCTGCAGCTGCTCCTGATCACAGTAACAGAAGCAGGACACTGGTGCCGCGTGTGTGTATGATGATCATGCAGTGCTGCCCGGAGAGTTCATTAATGAATGAGTCATCATACACTGCTGAGCTGTGAGTGATGACTCATTCATAGAACTCTCCGGCCAGCACTTAGCAGCCTCAGCTGTCCTGTATGAGGGTAATAAATTAGCAACAGAAAAAAAAGGGATTTCCCTCCAGCACACTGCAGCAAAAACAAAAATACTTGAATCCTACATGATAATAGAAATTCAGAGGTATTGGTTTACATACATTTGCAAATATATGAATAAGCGCTGGGCCAAACGTCAAGGCTCCTCTGTACCAGCGTCCCTAACATTATGGGGTTCACGTCCGAGACACAGGGAACCCCAAAAGAATCCAGCCAAGGACCATCCCCAGGGCATCACACGAATAATGGAAAAAAGGGTGAAAGTGAAGTGTAAAGTATAGTTGTGTAAAGATAAATCAATAAGTGTTAATGGTAAGGGGTTAAAATGACATAAATAATAGACAAACAAATAGAAAGGTGATAAAAAAATATCTATGTGAATTAAGTGGTGATGCCCTGAAAAAAGGCCCAGCCAGAGCAACCTTGGGGGCCCCACGCCCAAACGCTCACCCCAAAATAATTGTTGCTACCTAATAGTAGCACCCACTCTGGGTCATATAATTACAAATTAATGTACTGCATAATAACAGTACATGTATAAGCTGAGAGCAGACTTACCTAGAAGGTACCCCAGAAACCTCCTAATGGCACTATTCAGACCAACACATCCTCCCAATGCTGGCTCCTTTCATGCCTCACAAATAAATTAGCAATTAACTCTGCTTGCCGGCGTCCGGGCCCGGTACAGGAGTACTGGCTGTCCCCCCTGATGGCGGCCCTGACCACCACTGTGTATATACACATACAGGTGTGAGCTACACCAACCAACATTAACCCTATATGTTCCTGGTTGCACCTGGAGATGCTGCATTGTGTACCTGCTGTATGCTATTTAACCCTGTGTTACTCTGCACCTGCCTTCTACCGATTAATAAACCATCCCTGGTTAAGTTACAGTATCTACCGTGTGGGCTCACCTCCACACCTAAGACTGCTGCATTTTATTATCCTTATACCTTACACAGATGTGTCCACGTACTGTATTGTCTGTTATAGGAAAACAAAGTACCAGGGCTTACTATACAGTAAGTAGCTGCCTATCATCATTAATAATGACTTATGCCAGTACAAAGAGCTATGGGCCTGATGTACTGCACAGGTGCACGCAAAGCAGATTTTTGTGGACCTGAGCGATTTCTTTACACTGCTTATGTGCCAAGTTACTGTAGATTACCGATGGCGGTTGCAGTGAGGACTTGAACTCAACGTGACTGACTGTCGGGAAGTGTTTGTGGGAGGTTAAGGCGAAGCATGCACAGGCGTGTCGAGACCTGAAATGTCAATTTGGGAAAGGCTCTGACAACTTCCTTGCGACAGACATTCTGGGGGTCATTCAGACCTGCTCGTGAGCGCAGGACGCTTGCAAGCGGGTCGATGTTTCCCCAATGCACATGCGCACGACGGAGGGAGCTCCGTCGTGCGCATGCGCGAGACCCGAATAACGACGGCCAAGCCGTTGTTATGGGTCTCGCAATAAAGGGGACGTGCTGTCGATGGTGACTGACAACACGACCCCTTTAGTGGGCGTGGTTGCCAGACGGAGGTGTTCCCATGGGAATGCCTACCGTCTGAGTCCGGCCCCACTGACGTCACTAGTGACGTCAGTGGGAGTGATTTTGGCTCTGATAGAGCCAAAATCACTCCAGGGCTTGCGGCAACGAGACCCTACCACAAGGGTCTCGTCGCAAGCCCGATGGTCGCGATGGTCTTGACCATCGCGACCATCTTTTTGACCGCTCGCATATGCTGTGGGTGGTCACCCACAGCTATGCGAGTGGCCAGGAGGCCGCTCCATTTTAAGGTAGGAGGGCACTGATTCAGAGGGAGTGCTCTGGTCAGAGCGTCCGGCTCTGAATCAGGCCCTCTGAGCCACCATAGGGTTGCTCAGAATATCGATGGTGCAACTGATGTGTGACCAATGGTGAGATCGATGGTGCAACTGATGTGTGACCGATGGTGTATGCAGGGCCGCCATCAGGGGGGGACAGCCAGTACTCCTGTACCGGGCCCGGACAGCTGAGGGGCCCGGACGCCGGCAAGCAGAGTTAATTGCTAATTTATTACCCTCATACAGGACAGCTGAGGCTGCTAAGTGCTGGCCGGAGAGTTCTATGAATGAGTCATCACTCACAGCTCAGCAGTGTATGATGACTCATTCATTAATGAACTCTCCGGGCAGCGCTGCATGATCATCATACACACACGGGGCACCAGTGTCCTGCTTCTGTTACTGTGATCAGGAGCAGCTGCAGGAGGACCAGCTTATATAATAAAGGTAGGAGCACTGGCCCCCCTCACAGACAGGTCCCCTCTCAGGACCCTATCAAATTAGTTACTTCAGTCACCTCTGCCTCCATAGTTGCTCCACCCTCAGCTCTCCTTCTCTCCTCCCCCTGCTCTCATTGGCCAGATAATGTGTGCACTGCACTGAGGAAGGAAATGTGAGAGAGCATCTGCGGTGCACACACAGAGGTACCTCTGCCCCATCCCTCCCTCCTATACAATCTGCCCCATTGTCCCCTGTACTATACCTAAATCCTGCCTTTGCCCTCCCCTCCCCTCCCCCTCCTATACAATCTGTCCCACTGTCCCCTGTGATATTTATGAATCCTGCTCTGTCCCCCTCCCCCTCCTATACAATCTGCCCCATTGCCCCCTGTACTATGCCTAAATCCTGCCTCTGCCCTTCCCTCCCCCCTCCTATACAATCTGTCCCATGTACTATTTCTGAATCCTGCTCTGTCCCCCTCCCCCCAAATTTCTATCTCTGTACTCTCCCCATATGTGTCCATATCTATGCCCCTGTTCCCCCATAGCTGTGCCTTTGCCCCCTCTCCATCTCTGCCCGCTTCCCATTTTTGACTCTGCTCCTATCCCATTTGTGTCCTTTACTTAAGTGTGCCTCTCTCTATTTGCACCTCTGCCCCCTTGCCATGTCCGTGCTGGGCCTGATTCAGACCCGGCCGCTAAGGAGCGATCACTCGCTGCCGGGCAATTGTTGCTCAATGCGTATGCATCTAATTCGCAGTACACGTGCGCAAGCCAGTCTCTGCGATGGGAAATTGTGCGCTCATAGCACACAGACTGCCCACTGCTTTGAGTGACAGATAGTGCCGTTTGTGGGTGGGTAACAGGGGAAGGTGCTTATAACGGGGGAGTGTTGTTGCGAACGCAGGCGTGTCAGGCCAACAAAACGCCGTTTAAAGGGCGTGCATAATTAGCAAAGTAGCGTCATTGTACACGTCACCTCCATGTATTTCAGCCAGCACTGATCGCAGTGCTTGCGGCGGGGTAAGGCTACCTCAAGGGCTGCGATCAGCTCCGATGGCTCTCGATGTCACTGGTTCATCCAACAATCCTAGGAGATGACGTGTGTTGCGAGGTGAAAGGGGGCATCTTAACACACTTGCGAGCGCTCAGTGCCGTAGCTCGCTAAGACATAGAGGGCATCCTTACGCGATGCAGTGCGATCACATAATTTAAATATCCGTCCCTTTTATTTGCAGCGAGCGCATCTTGAGAGTGGGTCTGAATGAGGTCCAGTGTTCCATACCACATACAGTAATTGAACCTCCGGATGGCAGGTTAGTACAGTTCTGTTGTAAATCATTAGGCTTTTCTCAATTTAAGAAACAAAAAATCTGTTTATTCATTTTTAATATTTAAAGGGAAAAAAAAAAAAAAAAATAATAATAATAAAAAAATATATATATATACATACTCCAGATACCAGAGCTCAACTCCACCCCTTTGCGTCCACCAGACCTTTGGGGGGAAGAACAAAGGGGGTGGGGGGGCCCTGCCTTTTTCATTTGTACCAGGCCCCATGATTTCAGGCCCACAGTGCGAGTCGGAAACAGTGTGTTATACAGTGTTTGTTGGATACACCAATAGTGCACTTACTGTGACAGCAGTGTTGGCAGTGCGGGGGTGACAGTGGAGTCCTCAGTGTGGGGTTGCTGACATTGTCTTCAGTATGTGGGGAGTGCGGGGGTGCAGGTGGTCTCCTCAGTCTAGGAGTGTCGGCAGTGTAGGGTTGCTGACGGTGTCATGAGTGCGGGGGTGCTGGCAGTGTCCTCAGAGCAGGGTGCCGGCAGTGTCGGCAAACTGGGGGTGCAAGCGGTGTCCTCAGTGCGCATGTGCTGACAGTGTCAGCAGTGCAGGGGTGCTGGTGGTATCCTCAGTACGTGGGGTAGCAGTGCAGGGGTGCTGGCAGTGTCCTCAGTGCAGGGTGCCGGCAGTGTTGGCAGAGCGGGGGTGCCAGTGGTGTCCTCAGTGTGGGGGTCTTGATGTTGTTGGCAGTGCAAGGGTACCGGTGGTGTCCTCAATCCATATTGCCAGCAGTGTCGGCAGCGGGCTTGTCTACAGCTTGGAGTGCTGGTAGCAGGGGGTCCTACCTTCCTGTGCCCATTGAATTCAATGGGCTTAACGCTGATTGGTTGAGAGCCGTGACAGATGGCTCTCTCAGCCAATAAGCGATAAGCCCAGTAAATTCTAAAATGGCCGCTTGATGCAAAACCTCGAGATCCGACAGCGTTATTGCAAGGTTTTGCCTCGATTAGGGATCCAGGGCAGGCAGGGAAATCCGAGCTGTGTCTTGAATGCCCCCGGATCCCTGAAATTCGGGTGGGTCTATTTGTAATATACAGTCTTCATTGTAGGAGACACTTAGGGGCACATCCTTCACTACACAGGACAGAGGAGAGAAAACGCACAGAGAGCCATGCATGAGCAGTAGCGCACTTGGTCAGGGCCAGAGGTTTCTCCTCCGGCTGTCCGGGATCCTAGTGCTTGAACAGTAGAGTAGACAGCGCAGAGCACTGTACAGAGATCATTCTGGAGACCTCTGTACAATACAGAGATCATTCTGGAGACCTCTATACAATACAGAGATCATTCTGGTGACCTCTGTACAACACAGAGAGCATTCTAGTGACAAACAATATGGAGACCTTATTAGTGTAATACCCCACCAGGTATTGCAAAGGTTTTATGTGATAGTTCCACTCTTACCAGATCTGGATGATTCTTTTGGTTCTTCTTGGTATAGCAGAGAAGTAAGGAGTATCATACAGGCATAGTAATGGCTCAAATACAGAAAGATACGGTGTATCCTTAATTACATTTTTATTTATTTAAATTCAATAGAAGTCAGAAAGAAAAGGATATATTCAAGATCAGTCGCTTTCTTTTCATTTAACATACCTAAAATCAATTACAATCATTAGCAATTGTTTCTAATGGTACACATTCAGCACAAAAGATATGTTTATTAAACAGGAATATTTATTTGCAGGTACTGTAAGGTGAAAGGTTATACAGTACATGTTCGACAAGATACCAATCTCCAACAAAATACTATATGCTAGCATCAGCAATACATAAATTGCAATATAGTTTACATTTATATACATAGACCCTGGCCAGACATCTTTCTGTTGGTGCACATTTGAAGAAACCAATGTTGTCCTTTCTTTAGGACAGTGTGAGTAGAGGAAATGTGTCTATAATAATCTACTATGAAGTAATATCGTGCCTGTGGAAACTTGGAGGAATTATACTGTAACTTGGATGGTGCAAGCCCGGGCCTGGAAATGTACTTGTTCTCTTGAAGCTGATGTAGAATTAATTGAAGGGTTTGTTTAGTCTCTAACTGCTGGAGTACTAGCAGGGTTTTTAAATATATGATGTTTTCTCCCTCTCACATGCAGTTCAATCACCTCAGAATTAGGCTGTTTTAGTCCTTGTTTTTCCAAAAGGAGCTATTTATTACCTTTCCTGAGGTGTAAGCTAACTTGCACTCTGTGTAGCCTGTCACCAGTGATGTATGCCAGCTGTCAGAGGACTGCACTGGGGGTCCTGAGGAGGCTGCATATGACACTACCTTCCTCACCAGCTAGCCGCTCTCCTGGGCGGATCCTGCCTGTGTGTCTGCCACCCACTGACTGTGAGGTAAGGACAAGAGTCTGCCTTACCACCAGCTTCAAGGGAAGATGACCGCTACGATAAGCCTCCGGACCATCTGCTCTCATCGGATATTATGGAATGAACTGTTCCCCTCAGCCACCTGCAGCTGGTTCCAGTACGAGTCATGTGACCTGCACTAGTACATATATTTTGTTTTTATAGGGGCTTTAAATACACTAGTGATACCCACCATAGCCTTAAACTCAGTGTTTTGGTGGGGTATCACATTAGCAAATTATGGGCCTGATTCAGAGCCACTCGTAAGTGGCAGCTCGTTCGCTCCGAGCGATGTTTGCCCAACTGCGCATGCGTACGGATCGTAATACGCATGCGCGAACCAGTCAGTGCGGCCGAAATTCATGTGCTCGCAAAATAGCGAATGCCTGATAATTTGAGTGACAGAAAGAGTCGTATGTGGGTGGTAAAAGGGGAAGGTGCTTGAAAACGGGGAGTGGAGATCCGATCGCAGGCGTGCTTAAAGGTCAAAACGGGCGTTTTATGGGTGTGCATATTTAAAACAGCAGCGTCATTGACCACGTCACTGGGTTCTTTTATAGCCAGAACTGCTCGCAAAATTGTGGTAGCAAAAACCAACCAAAGAATAGCGAGCAGTTCATACCCTGGTCGATGTACTCGATTAATCTAATAAATAGCGGACATGACGTAGGATGCGAGCGGCCAGGGGGCGTTTTTATCAAATAAACGAGCGTATGTTTTGCTCGCTCGTTCAGACAGAGGTGTGAACAGACTGCAATGTGCGAACGGATCATTTGAATAGCCACCCCTTGTTTTAGAACGAACGACCGCAAATAGCGAGTGGCTCTGAATCAGGCCCTATATGCAATGTAAAGGGCATTCTACTCACTGATTTACTGACTTGCTGAAGGACTAAGAAAAGCTTCCATAAGCGATTTCCAGGGAAACCCTATTTTAGCAGCCAGCTGACCCCACCCAAAGGGTTGGTAATGCCAGGAGCAATTGAGGTAGTCATGCCCTACTGTCCCTTGATGCTTCCTGTTTCGTGGCTCAGTGGTCAGGCGAGTGGTTTAAAGTATGCACACACGGCCACACTGCAGGGAATTGATTACACTAGGCTTAGTACCTGCAGAGCTGTTGCATTGACTTCCTGCACCTTTGCTGTTCAGGTAACTGTTACACTGTCTTCTCTGCTGTGATAGTTCTGCTTTCCTCCCACTATTATTTCATTTCTGACTGGCAAGGAGAGATTGGCCTTGGAAGAAAAAGCAACTCTCTACCCCGTACTTTTCTCTGTTGTTGTAAGTCTGTAATAAAATCAAATAAGTCTCATGTTTTCTGGTAGCTTTCTACTAAATTTATTGACCAACTAGTGAAATGGAAGATGGACGGGAGGTGTAGAATGGCAGGCCATGATTACGGGATCTGCGCATGCCCTGGACTCTCCTGATTGGTCAGACGAAGGCCCACCTGGAAAATGTAAAAAAAAATACCAGACCATGCAATGACAGAGGTACAACCACCTACTCCAGGTATTAGTCACATTCTTTAAAAAAAAAAAAATATATATATATTTTTTGAAAAATTACAATAGAGTTGTCAATCTCAATACTTTACCATAATACACATCTATATAATAATGGATGATGACCTGTTCTATCTCTGTCATGCGCAGAGGGAGTGCCCACCGCCTATGGCTCCCATCACAACAACGGAGAAGGGATAGACCAGGAGAGGGTGAACCCTGCAGCCCTGGGTCCAGCACAGGGTGAGTATAGCAGGGAGAGACTGGATTGACCCAGTATACGCCAGGTCCATATTTACTAGTGTAGCATATAACATATTTATATGAAATCACAGTTCCTGTGAAATATTAAATAGTGTGCTCTGCATATCCAAGTACCCAGCATATAATAAAACCTTATGTCATGAGATACAAGTGCCAAGTGCCAGCGCACAGATACAGTACAACCTGAGCCCCCTGTAATTAATTCATCAGTTTTCTCCACCTAGGGCTTCCTAGGATCCCTTGATGAAGTCAAACGCGTTGGGGGCTGCTGCTCTTCTTGCCTCATGATCTATTTTGCACCTTACTCAGATAAGCATTGACTTTTTAAAATCCTATTGTTTTTTTTAAACCTTTCTAAACCTTATTGCTTTTAGTTTGGTTGTGCTATGAATTGGATCTTATTTATTAGTGCCCTCTAAGTGCAGTATATTGGCTACCGTGCGGTTAACAAAGGATAACTGTATGCGATTTTGCATAGCACATTGCACTTTTTGTATAGTCATATGCAGATTACGGTAGGTGGCTACCCATTAGGGGTTAACTAGTTATTATGATTATTATATGTGTTGTTTAGATCCTTGCATATTATGTATAGAAATAAATTGTCATTATTCTTATCTTAATGTATGGGGGTATTATAACCATTTAATTACTGATCTTATTTATATCAGCATGGTTTAAGCACTTTTGCACAGATTGCACCTTAAACGCTGTGTATGTACATATGATTATGAATGAAAAACACATGAGTCGGTTAGACTAATTGTATAAATTATTTTTATATATTGGTTCTATACGCTATTGCACTTTATTATATACCGATAGGGGGATTACATATGGTTATACAAAAGAAACACGCCAGTCACTTGAACCAGTTACATTTATTTGATTGAGATATATTATATATACATATATATAAGAAATCTCTTCTTACACTGCCCCTTGTGAATTATGGGCCTGATTCAGAGCCGGACGCTATTTGCGCTCGCTCGTTCAGAAAAAAGGGGTCGCTATTCAAATGAACCGTTCGCTCTTTGCGGTCTGTTCACGCCTCTAGGTCTGAACGAGCGAACAAAACTTGCGGTCGTTTTTTGGAAAACTACGCGCCCTGGCCGCTCGCATCCTACGTCATGTCCGCTATTTATTAGATTAATCGATTACATCGACCAGCGTATGAACTGCTCGCTATTCTTGTGGTTGGTTTTTCCTACCACAATCTTGCGAGCAGTTCTGACTATAAAATAACCCAGTGACGTGGTCAATGACGCTGCTGTATTAATTATGCACTCCCATAAAACGCCCGTTTAGACCCTTAAGCACGCCTGCGTTCTGATCTCCACTCCCCGTTTTCAAGCACCTTCCCCTGTTACCACCCACATATGCCTCCTCCTGTCACTCAAAATAGCAGGCATTCGCTATTTAGCGAACAAACGATTTTCGGCCGCACTGACTGGTTTGCGCATGCGTATTACGATCCGTACGCATGCGCAGTTGTACAAACATCGCTCGGAACAAATGAGCGGCCGCTTACGAGCGGCTCTGAATCAGGCCCTATCTTCAACAATAGTTTAAAACAAATTTAATCTCTAAAAAATAATTGACAGTGAACACATTACTCTACAAATAAACAGGAAACCGTTAGGCATTGAAGTTCATATGGACATATTTCGGAAATTCTACATCTGTTTTAAAATAATATTGTTTGGTCTAGGTAGAAACCTAACACTTAACCGCAGAAAAGAATTAACTGACCCATCTGTCCTGCCAGTTCTCCTATCAAGTTTACAATCTAAAACTTAGTATTAAGTTCTGCAACTACAGAATGATACAAGTTGATTTGTACAATAATACAATAAAGGTTTTACAAGCCTAAGAGACAATTGGTCTATAAACCAAATGTTTGTGATTGTTGTAAAGTTGTATCATATTATTGTTCAAACTCATAAAAACCCCATATTGTTGTAGTGTTATGATCACGCTCCCTATAATGCAGGGGGGTTTGTGTTACATACTTGTCATATTGGTCTTATAACAATGCATGATTTACTAGTCCTTTCACAGAACTTGTCAACCTGTATTCTAACACACAGTTTATGACAGCAGATGCTTATAAAGGGGAGCTAATTTTGAAGAAAAGGACATGTCACAATAAACCATATGTTGGAAGCAAACTCCGTAACCTATAACAGAACCCCCCCCCCCTAACGCGCCCCCACCCCCGCCGACCATATTTCTTATTCTGATTGTTTTAAAAGCCTGCGGCCTGTACCGCCAGATGTAACAAATCATTTAATTAAATTGTAAAAGATAAATTGGATTCAAATCATGGACTTCCAATTAACTACACATGCAAAGACACTGTTACGGTTTTTCCAGGATACCCTGTGTAAACCCCCAAAACTCAAAGGACGAGATCTTCTGCCACTAACAGCCGCCAGTTGTTCCATTAGAACTAGGTACGTTCACCGGGACTTAGGGCCTAATTCAGACCCATTCGCGAGCGCTGAGCACTCGCAAGCAGGTCGATGGTGCCCTAATGCGCATGCGCACGACGGAGGGGGCTCCGTCGTGCGCATGCGTGAGACCCGCATAGCGACAGCCAAGCTGTCGTTATGAGTCTCAAGCCAAAGTGGGCGTGCTGTCAATGGTGAGTGACAGCATGCCCCCTTTGGTGGTCGTGCCGGGGACGTTGCTGCCCAGACGGAGACGTTCCCATGGGAACGCCTACCGTCTGGATCCGGCCCCACTGACATCAGAGCCAAAAGCACTCCTGGGCTTGCGGCAGCGAGACCCTACCGCAGGACCATCGCGACCATCTTTTTGGTCACCCACAGCTATGCGAGCGGCCAGGAGGCCGCTCTATTTTTAGGTAGGAGGGCACTGATTCAGAGCGAGCGCTCTGGTCAGAACGTCCGGCTCTGAATCAGGTCCTTAGGCGGCTGCCTGGACTTAAACTCAAAGTAATAGGGGTTTACGAAGACCACCCAGGAGTTCCGGAATAGAAGATGGCACAAATGAGAACCGGTAGCTGAGATGCGGCTAGTGCAGCACTGGTGGTATAGATGCAGTACTGCAGCACTGGTGGTATAGATGCAGTTAATGCAGCCCTGGTGGTATAGATGCGGCTAATGTGGCACTGTTGGTACAGACGCGGCAGTTGGCGCTGGTGAAATAAAGCGCTTGGTACAGTCTATAGAATTGATACAGCTTATAGCTGGAGGATTAGAGATGGCAGGTATAACCTGACGCAGCAAGTAGCTGGTAGAATTAATGTGGCTGGTATAGCCTGTAGGATTGATGCAGTCAGTAGCTGGTAGAATTGATGTGGCTGGTATAGCCTGAGGAATTGACGCAGCAAGTAGCTGGTAGGATTGATGTGGCCTGATGACTGAGGCACAATTTGGAAGATGCAGGAACAGAGGGCTTGATTCAGAGCCGGATGTTCTGACAGAGCTCGCTCTGAATCAGGGCCGTCCTTCTCTGTTTTTAGAGCGGCCTCCTGGCCGCTTGCATAGCTGTGGGTGACCACCCACAGCTATAGCGAGCGGCCAGGAAGATGGTCGCAATGGTCAAGACCATCGCGATCATCGGGCTTGCGACGAGACCCTTGTGGTAGGGTCTCATTGCCGCAAGCCCTAGAGTGCTTTCGACTCTACCAGAGCCGAAAGCACTCCCACTGACATCACTTGTGATGTCAGTGGGGCCGGCCCCATGGGAACGCCTCCGTCTGGCCAGCCATGCCCCTGGCCCGCCCACCAAAGGGGCGTGCTGTCACTCAACATCGACAGCACGCCCCCTTTGGTACGAGACCCGGAGCAACGGTTTGCCCGTCGCTATCCGGGTCTTGTGCATGCGCACAACGGAGCTGACTCCGTCGTGCAAATGCACACTGGGCACCATCGGCCCGCTTGCGAGCGCTCAGCGCTCGCGAGTGGATCTGAATCAGGCCCAGGGTCCAGAAGCAGGATCTGGAAGGGTACGTACAGAGACGCTATAGCTGGCAAGGCTGTGAGGATGCTGCCTGATATTTAAACATATGAAGAACCAATCAAAGTAACGGTAGATCCTCCAGTAACATGTGATGTTGTGTACCCTAACCCTAACCCCTAAATCTAATCCTACCCTATCCCTAAACCTAACCCTAGTCTAGCCCTAAATCTAATCCTACCCTAAACCTAACCCTACCCTAAAACTAATCCTAACCTAAATCTAATCCTACCCAAAATCTAATCCTACCCTAAACCTAACCCTACCCTAACCCATGCGGGTGGAGGGAAGCGGACCCGCACGTGACCGCTGGACATATAAGGGGCTACAGAACTAACAGTTGTGGGTGTGTCGCCTGAGGTAATCAAGTGGAGCGGAGTTCCTGTGTTAAGCGTCCTGTACCTTAGGGACATTTGTGGTGGTGCCGCTGAGAGAGAGTCCTGAGGGAGCCTTCTAGGAGAGGAGTCCCACGCTTTAACACTAACCGGTAAACGGAGGTCAGCGGCGGTAATTAGCGCTGAGTTACCAGTTGTCTCTCTGTAGACTGGGCAGGTGGTCAGGAACTGATAGAGAGGAGGATCCGGGCAGGCTTTCCCCACCCAGAGGCCGGCAGTAAGGCAGAACTTATCCCCACAAGGCAGAGAGTGGGCGGCATCCTAAGAAGCAGATCCTCCTCAGTGGGTGGCACAGCATGAGACAGGCTGGCTGATCTGTCTTGACGAGGGGAGAGCACGAGCAGCAGCTTCAGCGGTCACAGAGAGCTGCTTAAGGGCAACTAAGTCAAGCACTGGAGTGAGGTGTGTAATAGGTGGTCTACCACAGCCCTGCATTACAGTTTTACACTTCAGTGACAGCCCACATAAAGGACCTAATTCAGAGTCGGTCGTTGCGGCCGCACGGTCGTAAGGGAAAAGGGGCCGGATATGCAAATGATGCACTCGCAAGTTGCGTCCTTAAGATCGGATCGTTAGCTGGCCGACCGAGGGGAGGATGCGGCCGTAAGGCAAAAAATATGCCCCCTTCTCGTACGCATTACACGTCATCTCCAGCCATATAAGGATTAATCAAGACCATCGGTAACCGTCGGAACTGGTCGTAGAGCTTAAGGTTGACCATACCCTCTCTTAAGCACTACGATCAGGTCAGTGTACAAACCACCCATGTCACGTGTGCCATGACACTACTTTGTTAATTATGCACTCCCATAAAACGCCGTTCGCATAATTAGGCACGCCTGCGTTCGGATCTCCACTCCCCCGTTTTCAAGCACCTTCCCCTGTTACCATCCACAAACGCCTCATTCTGTCACTCAAACTACCGACCTGGCTGTGTTCAAGAAGAGAGAAATTTCTGATCGTAGCAGCTAGTTTGCGCACGCGCATTGCGAACTTTACGCATGCGCAGTTTAGCGAACATCGGTGGCGTACGACCGTGCGGCCGCAACAACCAATTCTGAATGAGGTCCAAAGTGCTAGGCACAGATGAAAATGAGCAGGATAACTAACCATTATAGGTACTACTTCTGCCTTCCACATTAAAAGCGTATTCTCATTCAGTAACAGTTGCAAAACAGTGGGAAAAGCAAATACTGCAGCAAGTAAATCAGGAGTCACTTCAATGCTAATTTCATTAGCCTGCTAATCAGATACATTGCAGCAGATATAATACAGTTACATTTGAAGGGATATTTTTGCATTCAACATTGTATTCAGGCAAGTTACCTAGTACTATCCAGCAAGAGAAGGCAGAGAGGATTAATATGTGAACATTAATACCTGCGACAAGTAACCTTAACCGTTTAAAAAGCATCAGTGCAGGATATTGCATAATAGTAAAGGACACTTCGTTTCATCCTTCAAACATTATTCTTCAACCCGGGCAAGGTGTCACAAATACTGCTGACTAGATAAATAACCTCTTGCATGCATTGAAAGGACTAGAGACTATTGTATTCTGTTGGTTTGGTGCACCAAATAATTTGTTGGGCATAGTTCATCCTTTTATGCAATTACACCTGAATGTGAAGCTATATGTATGTTTGCTGTTAACCCATTATTTCCTGCAGTGGGATCAAGGATCCAGAGATCCAGTTCAATAAAATTCACTGATCCAAGTGTTATTTATTCGCTTAGAAGGTGTTGAGCAAATTGAATTGTAATCAAAATTTTTAAATGTTTGTGTGAAAATCTCTTCTTGGTTAATTGAACTGATCTTGTTGAATAATTACTTTAATTTATTTGCCATTATTGCCTGTATCTATTTGGTAACATTCTGGAAGAGCCCAAGGTGATCCAGATACAGAGGGCCTGATTCAGAGCCGGACGCTCCGACAGAGCGCTCGCTCTAAATCAGGGCCGGCCCTCTGTTTTTTTAGAGCGGCCTCCTGGCCGCTCGCATAGCTGTGGGTGACCTCCCACAGCTATAGCGAGCGGCCAGGAAGATGGTCGGATGGTCAAGACCATCGCGACCATCGGGCTTGCGACGAGACCCTTTGTGGTAGGGTCTCATTGCCGCAAGCCCTAGAGTACTTTCGGCACTAACAGAGCCGAAAGCACTCCCACTGACATCACTTGTGATGTTAGTGGGGCCGGCCCCAGACGGTAGGCGTTCCCATGGGAATGCCTCCGTCTGGGCAGCCACGCCCCCGGCCCACCCACCAAAGGGGGCGTGCTGTCACTCAACATCGACAGCACGCCCCCTTCGGTACGAGACCCGGAGCGACGGTTTGCCCGTCTCTATCCGGGTCTCGCATTTGCGCACGACGGAGTCGGCTCCGTTGTGCGCATCCGCACTGGGCCACCATCGACCCGCTTGCGAGCGCATAGCACTCGCGAGCGGGTCTGAATCAGGCCCAGAGTACTTGGTAAGGAAGCACCCTAACACACCACTCTTAGAACAGTAAACCCTTAGCCGGGTGTTACATTATGTCCATGTTGACAATGTGAAGGTCGAGTCGACATGTTCACTATAAACATTTCAACCAAGTTGTGCGTCTGGTGTCGACATTCAGAATGATGATAAAATGTCTACTGTACATAACCTTAGGACCACATGTCCAGGTTTTGATATGAAAGAAATGCTGTAAATACCGGTAGGTTGCTAAACTCCCTCATTATGGTGCTAAGAGGAACCTACCCAATATGTACAGTAAGGCATGTCTGCATTTTTGCGCTTTTGCCTTCCACTATACAGATCATCTGGGGCTTAGAGGGATATTAATTCTGAGTATATTTATTAGAGATGTGCGGGTCAGGTTCTCAGAGAACCGACAACAACCAAATTTAGGGGTACCGAGTCGAATTGAGTCCCGGTTCGGATCTTCCCACGTTTCGGAACTCAGATGTAAAAATTAAACTCAGGTTTTTGGATTACATGATAACAGGCCAAAATGATGTAATATTAGCTGTTTTTTTTAGCTGAGGGTGGTTTTGCAAAACCAAGACCAAAACATGAAGGTGAATCCGGATCCCAAACCAAAACAAGGGGGTGAGTGCATATCTGTAATATGTATTAGGCTAAAATAAAGGGCCTGATTCAGAGCCGGATGCAATTAGCGCTCGCTCGTCCAGAAAATAGGGGTGGCTATTCAAATGAACCGTTCGCTCTTTGCGGTCTGTTCACGCCTCTAGGTCTGAACGAGCGAACAAAACATGCGAACGTAATTGTGAAAAAAACGCCCCCTGGCCGCTCGCATCCTACGTCATGTCCGCTATTTATTAGATTATTCGAGTACATCGACCAGCGTATGAACTGCTCGCTTTTCTTGTGGTTGGTTTTTGCTACCACAATCTTGCGAGCAGTTCTGGCTATAAAATAACCGAGTGACGTGGTCAATGACGCTGCTATATTAATTATGCACACCCATAAAACGCCCGTTTTGACCTTTAAGCACGCCTGCGTTCGGATCTCCACTCCCCGTTTTCAAGCACCTTCCCCTGTTACCACCCACATACGCCTCATTCTATCACTCAAAATAGCAGACATTCGCTATTTAGTGAACAAACGATTTTCGGCTGCACTGACGGGTTCGCGCATGCGTATTACGATCCGTACGCATGCGCAGTTGGGCAAACATCGCTCGGAGCGAAAGAGCGGCCGCTTACGAGCGGCTCTGAATCAGGCCCAAAGTCCCTTTCCTACTGTTTTCATCATACTGTAGAACAGGCTTTTCTCACTTTATCAAAAAGTTAACACCTGAGAAATCAGCAATGTCTCCGATGCTTTCCTATTTAGCTGGCAACCCCATAGGCTTGTATGATACCATATATTTACTGAGCATACTGTTATAAGGCAGAGGGGGCCTGATCTTGAGTCATATGCTGCTGCGTCCGCTTTAGCTTCTTATGCCGCATGCAAGCAGCTTTGCAATTCCGTCCTTGTTGTCTGACGCCCCCTGGGTGCATCTGCGAACCCAGCGCTGCGACCAAGATTGCAGCCTGTCATCACCATCCATGGAAGTAGATCCTGGCCTTGCCACTCCCGGAAAAGAGGGCGATGCCCCCATTTCCTGGAATGCAGGCCGTCCTTGCACCGTCCCATAAAGGCCTCTGCCTATCAATCAGGCAGAGGCATACGAGGGGCCGGCATGCAATCATGCCTGACCCCGTTCTGCACTTGCCCTAAACGGATCCTGCGCATTGTGATAATCGGGAATCTGCGTGCACTGCTGAATCAGGCCCTTCGTGCATACACACTGAGGGGCTCATGCACCATATGAGTTTTTAGCGCTTTTCGCACATGCGCAGTTGCTAAAGAATTGCTCCACCCACAGCTTATGCAAGCGTCCATGATGATGGTCGCGATGGTCAAGACCATCGCGACCATCGGGCTTGCAACGGAGACCCTGCGGTAGGGTCTCCTTGCCGCAAGCCCTGGAGTGATTTTGGCTCTATCAGAGCCAAAATCACTCCCACTGACATCACTAGTGATGTCAGTGGGGCCGGTTTCAGACGGTAGGCATTCCCATGGGAACGCCTCCGTCTGGCAGCCACGCCCCCGGCACGCCCACCAAAGGGGGCGTGCTGTCAATCAACATCGACAGCACGCCCCATTTGGTGCGAGACCCGGAGCTACGGAGAGCCCGTCGCTATCCGGGTCTCGCGCATGCGCACGACAGAGCTCCCTCCGTCGTGCGCATGCGCAGTGGGGCAACATCGACCCGTTTGCGAGCGTCCTGCGCTCGCGAGCGGGTCTGAATGACCCCCAGAGACCACTGCTGTGAATGTAATCGCTCCCATATGAGCTGGCGATGGAAAGCCGCGGATGTTCCTGGGATGTAAATGGGAGGAGGCTTCAGGGCCGGCTCTACCATTAGGCAGTTTTAGGCAGCTGCCTAGGGGCGCCACGATATGGGGGAGCCACAGAGTCTGCCCATCACAATATTATGGATGTGTCTTGAGAGATGCAGGTGGCAGCTGTGGAATTAAGATGATGCCTTCTCACCTGATAGGTTGGAAAGTGGGTATTGGTGGCGGTGGTAGGGGGCGGCTCAGTAGGTTGCAGTTTTGCAGGGCCGCAACTAGGGGGGGCTAAGGGTGCATGTGCACCGGGTGCCGGATCTGAGTGGGTGACGAGATGAAAGTCTCTCCAGACAAGGAAGCAGTGCAGTGTGCGCAGGACACAGACAGAGCGGCATGACGGCCACTGCCGTGACCAGGATGATGAGCGCGCTGAGGGCTGTTGGTGGCTCTGCCTCAGCAGCACGAAGGTGATGTGCGGGATGTGAGCGGGTGATGTGGGGCCTCTAACGTACCGGCAGCAGCAGCATATCTAGAGTCTCTGCAGCCCCCGCGGTGGCTTGGGGGCGGCGCCGAATGAGGGCTGCGCCGGCCTCATTGAGGTGGAGAGTGCAGCACTATTCACTGCGCTGCCGCCGGAGTGACTGTCAGGCGGACCGCGGAATCCGGTGAATCACCGGCCGGGGGTGATACAAGGCTGGATAGCGGCTGCTCCGCTCCTGGCTGTGTGATCTGTTCAGCGAGAGCTGAGCTGCCATGAGGTGAGGACTGCATGTGGCCTGCAGGGACAGGCAGGTGGTGCTGGGCTCAGTGAAAAGTCAGTGGGCTGCAGTGCTGGCACATGAAGGGAAAGAGAGGCGTCTGGTAGAGAAAGATACGGTGTGGTAGGGATAAGACAGGAGAAGGGGGAGCGAGATGGCAAGAGGGCAGAAGAGAGGAGGGGAGAAAAAACTTCTGGGCACAAGCTAATGCCCACTGCCTTGGCAAGTGAAAGGTCCTCAAAACTAGTATAGTAATATTTGCTAAAAAAGGTGCTTATAAGGTAGAAAACAATATGCTAAATATATAACATTAGGCTGGTCGGTGTTCCCTATAGTTTTGTCCTACACAATATGATTAGCGTTCATCTTTGTAAATTGCAATAAGTCGTTCTATTCTCAATTTCTCATGCAACCACATGCAATATCATACTGCTTAAAACTGTAGCTTCCTCAAACGTTACTTTTTCATGGTGGTTTCTTTATATCTCTGGTCGATATCATATCATGTGTGAGTGTGCATTAAAACTTGCTCCCGAAGACATTTTAAACATCATCACCTGAGAGGGAGGGGAGGGGGTGGGCGGGCTCCAAATTACTGTCTTGCCCCGGGTGACAAAAGTCCTAGTTTCAGCCCTGAGTTTTGCCTAGGGTGCAGAGAAACCTTGCACTGGCCCTGGGTGGCTTGAAGTGTTCGCAAAAAAAGGCTGTCTCATGGCAGTGTCATGGGCGTGTCAGTAATCGTGGCTGCATTCCCGAATGCAGAACCGCAGCCACAGAGGCCATGTTTACAGAACGTTCAGAAAGAGACACTGCGCCAGTCATATGGCATTGTAAGTGCTGATGGTGATCACGATGGTGGAGTGTTTCATTACACCAATGGATTGGCACAGACCACTGACTTTTAAAGTGGGCGTCTCAGGGCTTGCAATGTCTCGCGCTCACAAGTACACATGGTGTATTATTGCAGCTGCGAATCCGAAATAAATCACAGCTGTGCATACATTAATGTCCACTTCTCAATCAGGCCCTCATTCAGCAATGTAGTAATACAGGCGATATCACTAAAGTCCCAATGATGCATACCTTCCCCATACACAAGTATGCGGGAGACTAGTCACAAAACTCCAAAAACTAAACACTTCCTGGAATGGCACCCTGAAACTTGGAGAGCCGCCTAAGAGCTGCTGCGGCATTGCCAACACAAAAATACATACGGCTCACAGAATTGCATATGCATACTTATTGTAATGTGCATGCAGATGCATTATGTGTGGCTACAATGCGTACCAGAAAATTGCTTATATTTTGCTCATCTGTTTTTGTCTTTCTTCTGGGTAACTTCAAGTTCAACTTTACATCTCAGGATGCATATTTTCCATTATTAAACGTTAGGTGGAAATTCGCACTAGAGGGAACCCATGAAGAAAAAAGACAGAAACAGGTGAGCACATATACTGTATGCAATTTTCTGGTACGCATTGCATTTGGAAAGATGAATACAATCATATGTTGGAATGGACAGATAATGGTGTAAACTAGGAGGTACCTACTCATTGCAAATATGAACATATATATATAAAATTATATATACATATATGGTAAAAGACACAAACATAGTTTTTATACATATATCCTACACTATTGAATCCTGCTAGCAACAATTCCGGATAGGGCTGCACTCCGGGAACGTCAATAAATACATTCAATCTCATTGCAATGTACTAATCCAAAGTTTCAGTTATTTCAGAAATCGCTGATGAAAGTTTAAAAAAAATAAAAAATAAACTGAAACGTTGGATTATTACTGTGGAAGCTGATTGAAAGCCTCTTTAATTCCACAACTAAACAGTAACTGTTATTGAAGTTTTTTTTTATTGAGAGATCTTCCAGCTTGCTTGTTTATCTCTGTGTCACCCTCAGATCTTAGTGTTCTGTTTTAAACAATATCGTTATACGGCTAATGTAGCAAATTCTATCAAGTTTAAGTTCTTTTATATTGCCATTTTAGTAGCCCATTAAAACAAGTCAATCCGTTGAGATATGTAAACATTATCACGTCAGTTTGATACTAAAACCAAAGAGTGTCGCTATTTATGAATTTTTATTGTCTGCGGATAAAAACTTTAATTTATTGTCCAGTCTGATGTTATTTTTATTATTTTATGTGAAGAAGTTGAATAAAACTGGCTGTGGCAATTGAATGATGGCTATAAATATAGATTTAGTTCTGTGTTCTCAATAGAACTAAAATGGCTTTCTCCTTCCATTTTGTACAGGGAATTTTGCATTAGCTGCAGAAACTGCAAATAGCTTTTTTTATTTAATAGGAACTGGGATAATTATGTTTATTGTAGTGTTACATATAGCCGCTATTAAACTCCTTTATATGCATTTAAGTAGTAGCTATACATATTTACAGAAAGTTGAGATATATATTTTGTTTATGGCATAATTCACCATGAAATCAGATTGGAAATGATATGGAGTTTATCTTGTAGAGGGTGATATGTTGAGCATCTGCTGTAAACATGGATGAATACTGTACAACATGGCCGGTACCCACAGCAAAATTTGGGAGGCGTCTGTGTATGTGCAGGGGTTGCAGCATGAGAATTAGGACTGAGTGCATTTCATATGCAGGGAGTTAAAGTAAACACCTGAGCCTGTGGGTTTCGGCCTCTGGACAAGAAGGGGCTAGTTGTTTAGTGAGGTAGTGTTGTTGGGTTGGGTTAGGTTTGGTTAGCCTATAGGATTGGGCAGGGGGTTGGGTTAGGTTTGGTTAGCCTATAGGATTGGGCAGGGGGTTGGGTTAGGTTTGGTTAGCCTATAGGATTGGCAGAGGGTGGGTCAGTGCTATGTCAGAGTTGCTGCTTGGCAGCCATTTTATAGAAATTTCTCTGGTCGGCTGTTCCCCTCCCTCCCTCCCTCCCTTATTCATTGTTGTTTGGTGTCGGCTTTTCTTGTGGCGGGAAAGAACGGTAGCAGTCGCCATCTGTCTTTGGAGCTTGTGGTGCTCTCCCTTCCAATACATGGCTTAGGCTGATTTTACCCTACTGGGGTCAGCGGCAACCACATAACCAGGTGGGCCTCACGTCGTGTCATTGGGGTGGGAGGTGGATACCTTGGGCGTGGTAATGGGCTGGCTGCTCACCTCCCATTTAGACGATCGATGTGAGTATGCAGTTGGTGATCTGACATTGTGGGGCCGTTCTTTCTGCGCCACCATACTTTGTCCGTCTTTCTTTCTTATTCTATTAGTTAGTTCAGTTATACATTAAATAGTTTAATTAGTTTAAAATTAAATAAAGCTGACCTTCCTTTCCCCTCATATAAGTCTCTGTGTCATTATTTCATTATGACTATGGATGATGATTTACCCTGCACTGTTAGGAGGGAGCTCTCATCAGGCGATGGAGAGTTTAATAGATCTGTCACAGGACACAAATACTGGGATTAACAAGGAATCAATTGTCCACGGTGTGCCGTGTGTGGTTGTGAGGTGTGCCGCTGCGGTCAGAGCCGCCGTTCACATTACAGTTCTGCGAACCGGGCTACTGCTGAGCTCCACTGGGAGACGCAGGCGCGCCCGGGTCTTGACCTGCCTAGACGTGGTGGCGTGACATCACAGGTCATGCACGCCGCGTTGGCCGCCATCCAGCCCACTCCGCCAGCCCACTCTCTCTACTTCCACCAGGCCGCCCGCCCACAGGCTGCCTGCACACCCGCCTGCACACTCGAACGCTGACAGCTCTGCGCTGTGGGTCTGATTCAGCTTGGATCACAACTGCTAATACGCACGCAATCGTTGATTGTTGCTTTCTGCGCATGCGACCAGTGACTACGCAGACTTATGGCAGAGTGATTGACAGGAAGTGCCGTTTGTGGGTGGTGACAGGAGGGTGGTCGAAGAAACACAGGCGTTTCAGTGCGTTTGAACTAGGGGTGAGCGGGTTCGGATTTCTGAAATCCGAACCCCCCCGAGCCCCCCCGATCCGAGGCCGATCCGAGTCAGGCTCGACTTTTCCCGCCTGACTCGGATCTGAAATCGAGGCAAAACGTCATCATCCCGCCTTCCGAGTCTCGCGCGTTTTGGATCCTATATAAGGTACCCACGTCGGCGCCATTTTCTCACTCGGCTGTGGACAGTGAAGAGGGAGGGTGGGAGTTAGGGCTGTGTAGTGTAGTGTAGTGTAGTGCTGCTGTTGTCCACTACTTCAAAGTCCATAGGGGCTGGCTGTGTTGTGCTGTGCTGCTGTTGTTAATAGGGGCTGTGTCCACTACTTCAAAGTCCATAGGGGCTGGCTGGACTGTGTTGTGCAGTCAGTTCTCCATAGGGGCTGTGTCCACTCCAAAGTCCTGTGCAGTGTCCCAGTCCTAAAGGAGTGCTGCAGTGTTGTCCAGGGGGTGCTCTGTCCATCAGGGGTGCTCCCCCCAAGTGCTAAAAAAATAATATATTTTCTGTGTTTGTGAATTGTGTGCGCAGTAGCCGCACGTGCATCAACAAAGTAGTGCCAAGCGTGCGCCTGTGTCATAAGTAAAGGGCCGGCTGGCTTGACCGTTAAGGGTGCTGTAACCCCCGAAAGTACACTCCAGTCCAAACCAAAAAAAAAATTATTTTCTGTGTTTGTGAATTGTGTGCGCAGTAGCCGCACGTGCATCAACAAAGTAGTGCCAAGCGTGCGCCTGTGTCATAAGTAAAGGGCCGGCTGGCTTGACCGTTAAGGGTGCTGTAACCCCCGAAAGTACACTCCAGTCCAAACCAAAAAAAAAATTATTTTCTGTGTTTGTGAATTGTGTGCGCAGTAGCCGCACGTGCATCAACAAAGTAGTGCCAAGCGTGCGCCTGTGTCATAAGTAAAGGGCCGGCTGGCTTGACCGTTAAGGGTGCTGTAACCCCCGAAAGTACACTCCAGTCCAAACCAAAAAAAAAATAATTTTCTGTGTTTGTGAATTGTGTGCGCAGTAGCCGCACGTGCATCAACAAAGTAGTGCCAAGCGTGCGCCTGTGTCATAAGTAAAGGGCCGGCTGGCTTGACCGTTAAGGGTGCTGTAACCCCCGAAAGTACACTCCAGTCCAAACCAAAAAAAAAATTATTTTCTGTGTTTGTGAATTGTGTGCGCAGTAGCCGCACGTGCATCAACAAAGTAGTGCCAAGCGTGCGCCTGTGTCATAAGTAAAGGGCCGGCTGGCTTGACCGTTAAGGGTGCTGTAACCCCCGAAAGTACACTCCAGTCCAAACCAAAAAAAAATTATTTTCTGTGTTTGTGAATTGTGTGCGCAGTAGCCGCACGTGCATCAACAAAGTAGTGCCAAGCGTGCACCTGTGTCATAAGTAAAGGGCCGGCTGGCTTGACCGTTAAGGGTGCTGTAACCCCCGAAAGTACACTCCAGTCCAAACCAAAAAAAAATTATTTTCTGTGTTTGTGAATTGTGTGCGCAGTAGCCGCACGTGCATCAACAAAGTAGTGCCAAGCGTGCGCCTGTGTCATAAGTAAAGGGCCGGCTGGCTTGACCGTTAAGGGTGCTGTAACCCCCGAAAGTACACTCCAGTCCAAACCAAAAAAAAAATTATTTTCTGTGTTTGTGAATTGTGTGTGCAGTAGCCGCACGTGCATCAACAAAGTAGTGCCAAGCGTGCGCCTGTGTCATAAGTAAAGGGCCGGCTGGCTTGACCGTTAAGGGTGCTGTAACCCCCGAAAGTACACTCCAGTCCAAACCAAAAAAAGAATTATTTTCTGTGTTTGTGAATTGTGTGCGCAGTAGCCGCACGTGCATCAACAAAGTAGTGCCAAGCGTGCGCCTGTGTCATAAGTAAAGGGCCGGCTGGCTTGACCGTTAAGGGTGCTGTAACCCCCGAAAGTACACTCCAGTCCAAACCAAAAAAAAAATTATTTTCTGTGTTTGTGAATTGTGTGCGCAGTAGCCGCACGTGCATCAACAAAGTAGTGCCAAGCGTGCGCCTGTGTCATAAGTAAAGGGCCGGCTGGCTTGACCGTTAAGGGTGCTGTACCCCCGAAAGTACACTCCAGTCCAAACCAAAAAAAAAATTATTTTCTGTGTTTGTGAATTGTGTGCACTGTGGCTGCACGTGCATCAACAAAGGAGCAGCGCCAAGCGTGCGCCTGTGTCCCATAAGTAAAGAGCCGGCTGGCTCATTTCTTAAAGGGTGGTGTAACCCACAAAGTGCACTACTCTCCAGCAAAAATAAAATAATATTTTCTGTGTTTGTGTGCGCTTTAGCCGCACGTATATATATCAATATAACATAAATGGAGGACCAAACTTTCTCCGATAAAAATAAAATAGGGAAAGATCAAGAACCACTTCCTCCTAGTGCTGTTGCTGCTGCTGGGAGTTGTTCATCATCCCAGAGAGGAAGTAGGAACATCACTACTTTTACTAAACAATTGACCCTCCAACAGTCCCTAGCGATGAGGATGAAGTACGACAGCAGTCATCCTGAAGCAAAACGTATAACTGAGGCCTTGACTGCTATGTTGGTGTTAGACGTGCGTCCGGTATCCGACATTAGTGCAGTGGGATTTAGACAATTGATGGAGATAGTGTGTCCTCGGTTCCAAATCCCGTCTAGATTCCACCTGCATCCTCAAAGCAGCAGCGACAAGCGTGCGTCTGTCTGTTAAAGGGTGGTGACACCCTCAAAGTGTGCTACACAAACAATTAAAATATTGTTCTTTTTTTTTCTGTCTTTGTGAATTGTGTGGGCTGTAGCCGCACCTGCATCCTTAAAGCAGCAGCGACAAGCGTGCGTCTGTCTGTTAAAGGGTGGTGACACCCTCAAAGTGTGCTACACAAACAATTAAAATATTGTTCTTTTTTTTTTTGGTCTTTGTGAAATGTGTGGGCTGTAGCCGCACCTGCATCCTTAAAGCAGCAGCGACAAGCGTGCGTCTGTCTGTTAAAGGGTGGTGACACCCTCAAAGTGTGCTACACAAACAATTAAAATATTGTTCTTTTTTTTTCTGTCTTTGTGAATTGTGTGGGCTGTAGCCGCACCTGCATCCTTAAAGCAGCAGCGACAAGCGTGCCTCTGTCTGTTAAAGAGTGGTGACACCCTCAAAGTGTGCTACACAAACAATTAAAATATTGTTCTTTTTTTTTTGGTCTTTGTGAAATGTGTGGGCTGTAGCCGCACCTGCATCCTTAAAGCAGCAGCGACAAGCGTGCGTCTGTCTGTTAAAGGGTGGTGACACCCTCAAAGTGTGCTACACAAACAATTAAAATATTGTTCTTTTTTTTTTGGTCTTTGTGAAATGTGTGGGCTGTAGCCGCACCTGCATCCTTAAAGCAGCAGCGACAAGCGTGCGTCTGTCTGTTAAAGGGTGGTGTAACTCTCAAAGTGCTCCAAAAAATAAAAAACTATTTTTTTAATGTGTTTGTGACTTGTGTGCGATGTAGCCGCACCTGCATCCTTAAAGCAGCAGCGACAAGCGTGCGTCTGTCTGTTAAAGGGTGGTGACACCCTCAAAGTGTGCTACACAAACAATAAAAATATTCTTCTTTTTTCTGTCTATGTGAATTGTGTGGGCTGTAGCCGCACCTGCATCCTTAAAGCAGCAGCGACAAGCGTGCGTCTGTCTGTTAAAGGGTGGTGACACCCTCAAAGTGTTCTACACAAACAATTAAAATATTGTTCTTTTTTTTTCGGTCTTTGTGAAATGTGTGGGCTGTAGCCGCACCTGCATCCTTAAAGCAGCAGCGACAAGCGTGCGTCTGTCTGTTAAAGGGTGGTGTAACTCTCAAAGTGTTCCAAAAAATAAAAAACTATTTTTTTAATGTGTTTGTGACTTGTGTGCGATGTAGCCACACTTGCATCCTCAAAGCAGCAGCGACAAGCGTGCGTCTGTCTGTTAAAGGGTGGTGACACCCTCAAAGTGTGCTACACAAACAATTAAAATATTGTACTTTTTTTTTCTGTCTATGTGAATTGTGTGGGCTGTAGCTGCACCTGCATCCTTAAAGCAGCAGCGACAAGCGTGCGTCTGTCTGTTAAAGGGTGGTGACACCTCAAAGTGTTCTACACAAACAATTAAAATATTGTTCTTTTTTTTTTGGTCTTTGTGAAATGTGTGGGCTGTAGCCGCACCTGCATCCTTAAAGCAGCAGCGACAAGCGTGCGTCTGTCTGTTAAAGGGTGGTGACACCTCAAAGTGTTCTACACAAACAATTAAAATATTCTTCTTCTTTTTTCTGTCTTTGTGAATTGTGTGGGCTGTAGCCGCACTTGCATCCTCAAAGCAGCAGCGACAAGCGTGCGTCTGTCTGTTAAAGGGTGGTGTAACCCTCAAAGTGTGCTCCACAAACAATAAAAATATTCTTTTTTTTTTCTGTCTTTGTGAATTGTGTGGGCTGTAGCCGCACTTGAATCCTCAAAGCAGCAGCGACAAGCGTGCGTCTGTCTGTTAAAGGATTACATCGGTGACAGCATCCAAGTAGGCATGTCAGACAGTCCGTACCTGTACTGGCAGGAAAAAGAAGCAATTTGGAGGTCCCTGTACAAACTGGCTCTATTTTACCTGAGTTGCCCCCCCTCCAGTGTGTACTCCGAAAGAGTGTTTAGTGCAGCCGGGAACCTTGTCAGCGAAAGGCGTAGGAGGTTGCTTCCACAAAATGTGGAGAAGATGATGTTCATAAAATGAATTATCAACTCTTCCAGGGAGACCAGCCTCCAGAACGTACAGAGGGACCTGTGTTTCCAGCAGGGACGAATTAATACTCTGTGAGGATGAGGATGTACACACTGAAGAGGGTGAGGAATCGGTGGATGAGGAGGATGAGGATGACATCTTGCCTCCGTAGAGCCAGTTTGTGCAGGGACAGATAAATTGCCAGCTTGTTTTGTGGGGGCCCAAACGAACCAATCATTTCAGCCACAGTTGTGTGGCAGACCCTGGCGCTGAAATGATTGGTTTGTTAAAGTGTGCATGTCCTGTTTATACAACATAAGGGTGGGTGGGAGGGCCCAAGGACAATTCCATCTTGCACCTCTTTTTTTTCTTTGCATTATGTACAGTTTGGGGCCTAGTTTTTCAAACTGCCATCCTGTCTGCCACTGCAGTTTCACGCCTAGATGGGTCACGTGTTTGTGCCGCCCACTTGTGTCGCTTAGCATAGTCATCCAGCTACCTCGGTGCAACCTTTTGGACATAAAAACACTATTGTGAGGTGTGAGGTATTCAGAATAGACTGGAAATGAGTGGAAATTAAGGTTATTGAGGTTAATAATAGCATAGGAGCAGAAAAACCTACAAATTCTGTGATTTTAGCTGTTTTTATGCTTTTTTTCAAAAAAATACAGATCCAAAACACAAAACCCAGAACCCAAAACACGCAAGGGTGGTTTTGGCAAAACCAATCCAGATCCAAAACACGAAGAAAGATCCAGATCCAAAACCAAAACACAAAACACGAAAAGTGGCCGGTGCACACCCCTAGTTTGAACGTTGTTGCAGGGGCGTGCATAAATTAGCCACTGCGATGCCTTACGCAGCTTGAGGTCTTATAGCGAGCGTGGACGTTAGCAATTTCTGGGCAAGGTCTGACCTTGTGTAAGTGCGTGAGGCTGTGATGGTGCTCCATTGTACCCATGGTTTCACAGACTTACTAAACATTACAGTTGTGTGTAAGGTAAAGTGGGCGTCCTTATGTTCTGCTGCAGCGGCATAACGATCGCAATGGATTAACATACTATCGCAGTGGAACTGCGTGTGTAATTGCTATTGCTCCTTCCGGGAGGGAGCTGATTGTCGGCTAACAGCAGGGGGCGTGTCCGGACAGTTATGACACATTGGAGGTGGAGCCAGGGTGGGGTCGCGTGATGGTGTCATCGTGGCCCCGCCCCCTCTTCACAATGCCGTTATTTTCAGCATTGTGAAGCAGGGGGCGGGGCCGCGATGATACGATTCAGCGCGAATCGCGTCACCGTCATATTCGGGAGGTTCCCGGCCAAATCGGGAGGGTAGGCAAGCCTGGACTTATTACCGCAGCCTGCCATCACCTGTCAGTGAGCCATGTAGAGAGCATCACTCTCCCCCACATGTTAGTCTGCAAGGAAAGTCAGATCAGTGTAAGGAGCAGAGCACCACAGCTTTACCCAATGGAGCCTATTGGTCTATTCATCTGCTAAAACAGCCATTTAACTGGGAAATTTTGGGCAGCCAACCAGTGTGGGAACACCCCTGTGGAGACATTGAGCAGCCTATACAGTGCCTTCCAGCCTCAGCTAGAGACTCACAGCAGACAGCTACTCCCTGCCTCCTGTACAGTATTTCAGTCAGGTCAGGAGAGCCTTATATCAGTGCCACTGTACAGCATTAAAGTCAATGAGAGACATATCAGCACCACTGTATTATCCACTTCATACTGCAATCAGCTAGAGGAAACTGTACTATTACTTAATATTGCAATCAGCAAAAGGGAACTGTATTATTTTAGTACATAGCCAGCTTGTAGCTGAGAGAGGCACTGTGTTAACAACTGTACTACTGGCTTACCTTCAGCCCATCCCTGTCACCTGGTAGCTATTCATAATATTGCTGGAATACACCTAAATAGGAGAATACTGGAGAGAGTGTATTGTTTATACTACCCTAATGGTGCGTAGACACGGTACGATTTTAAAAAACTATAACGATATCGATCAACGATAAATCGTTCATATCATTAATTTTTATGCAGCAAATGATCAACGAATGACTAACGATGCGCGTTCCCGCATGGACGATAACGATATCTATGGTCTTCCGTACATGCAGGCCAACTTGGACGATTTCAATACGAGATGACTTCACTGAAATATCTATCATGCTCTAGAGCTATCACTGTGTACGGCCAAAATCGTTTGCCCTGCACTACAGAGAGTTGAAGGGAAATCTGTCAGTGATATCGTTGGTTGTGCAGGTTGTACCGTGTGTATGTACCATAAGGTCTCTCAGTGTTACCTCACATCTAAGGAGAGGCGGTGCTTGGGAACTTTGCCAAAGAGAACACAAACAGGAACAGTCTTCAGCCCTGAGTTTATTATTACTGATGCTCAGTTAATGGAGGCAGAGGGGAGAATTTATTAAGCAGCGTCTTCTGTAAGCACGCTGGGCTTTACACTGACTCCGAGTGCCGTTATAAATACTCACCTGCAATCCGTCGGGAAGCAGCCGCTTAGGCAGTGGTTAGGCTGTTTTGTTCTTTACTGTATATGCATGTTCATTGTGAATCTAGTAACATATTTACAAAATGTGTCTTTTGTAAACTTAATTAGTATTATATATTGTGTTGATGTATAACCAAAAGTAAATTTCATTATATATGTCACTACAAACCTAACGTTTTACCTCCAAGTGACATGACAGTACATTCCAGATATATAAAATATATAGTCACTGTCCACACGTGTTTTCACTTGTTTGGGGGTTGTCTCTGGGGTCCTCATCTCTCTGCCTAAGCATACAGGGGGTCCAGAAGCAGGAGTGATCGTGAGTCCGCTTGCAGATGGTATAAAACGCAGCTGCCAGGCTGTTAACCAACCAGCCCCGTTGCAGCCACATAACACCCATTCTCTACTCCCTTCACTGGCTGCCTGTCAGATGGTAAATTGTTTTCAAGATCGGCTTACTAACTTACAAAGCCCTACATGACCATGGCCCAAGGTACCTAAACCAGCTTCTGATTCTGTACCGTCCCACACGATTACTGCGATCTGTTAGCGAAGGACTATTAACAGTACCTAGAATCTCCCGGAATTCGTCTGGGGGTCGAGCTTTTAGTTTTGGGGCTCCAACCTTATGGAACTCACTTCCCCGCACAGTTCGAGAGGCCTCCACTCTAGAATCCTTCAAAAATAGACTCAAGACTTACCTCTTCACAGTGGTGTAACTAGGGTATTTGGAACCCAGGGCAAATTTGAAAAGGGAGCCCCCCCACCCGATGTGCAAAAAAATGGGCGTGGTCACTTAAAAATGGGGCGTGACAACATGACACACCCCTTTATTTTCAAACTGAACATTCCTATCCATATGCACCTTAACCCCAGTAGTACCCCTTATACAGTACCCTCAGTATGCAGTTGTGGTCCCTCTTATGCAGGCCCATAGTAGTGCCCCTTATACAGTATCCCCAGTAGTGGTCCCCCTTATACAGCCCCCAATTAGTTTCCCTTACTCAGTACCCCCAGTAGTGGCCCCCCCAAATGCAGTGCCCCATGTAGTGTTCCCCCGTATGCAGTGGCCCCAGTAGCAGTCCCCACAATGCAGTGCGCCCAGTAGAGGTATTCCCTTATGCAGTGCCCTTTATATGGTGCCCCCAGTAGTAGTCCCCCCCCCTATGCAGTGCCCTTTATATAGTGCCCCCAGCAGTAGTCCCCCCCCATGCAGTTTTCCCAGTAGTGGTCCCCTTATGCAGGCACCCTGTAGTGATCACCCCTATCCAGTGCCCCCTGTAGTGGCCCTTCCTATTATTGCCCCCAGTAGTGGTCCCCCGAGTGCAGTGCCTCTAGTACTAGGCCCCTTTTATAATGCCCCCAGTGGTAGTTCCCCCCCAAGTAGTAATCCCCAGTAGAAGTTCCCCCTCCCGATTAAGTGCCCCCAGTAGTAGCCCCCCCGGTAGAGGTCCTCCCAATAATTGCGCCCCCAGTAGTAGCCCCCTCCCCCAGTAGAGGTCCCGCCAGTAGTAGCCACCCCCCTCCCCCGTTGTGCAGATAGGTTAAAATATATATATATATATATATAAAAATATACTTACCTGAATCCACGCTGCTCCTGCTCCTGTCCGCGACGCCGCTCCCGCCCGCCAGTCCGCCCGGGCTGGCGCGCTCAGCATTATGGGACAGATGTCATGACGTCAGTCCCATTACCCACTGCAGTAGCCGGAGCGAAGTGCTGCAGCAGTCAATGAGAGTCTATCTGACTCTCATTGGCTGCTGTTTAACACACGCATCGCCGCCAGCACTGGCGGCGAGGTGTGTGTTATGCATAGCCTGACCCCGCCTCCTAGCGCTATTGGGCAAGGGCTCAGTAGGAGGGAACGGGCTCAGGTGTGAAGCACAGGACCGGCGCTGGAAGCCTAGCGCCGGTCCTGTGTAAATGTGTAGCGCTGACCGCACTCATTACACTGGCTAACTAGGGCGGGCGGGCCGGTACTGTGGCCAGCGGCGCCCCCCCACGCCGCCGGTCCAACGGCACCCAGGGCACGCACCCTGCCAGCCCTGCCCTAGTTACGCCACTGCCTCTTCACCCAAACATTTCACTAATGTCCCTTGTTTAAGCTTATTTTGTATTTTATACTGTAAAGGGAAATGTAAAGCACTTTGAGTCCTTTAGGAGAAATGTGCTATATAAATAAAATTATTATTATTATTATTATTGAGTCAGCAAAGAGGCTGGGAACGGCAACAGTTGCTGGGAAGACAGGTACGACAAGCACACCTTTGACCTACATACACTATCTTTAGGGTCCTGTAACAATAGGACAGTTTTGAAATTTTTTTTAGGTAATTTGCAACTACTGTTCCCATCAGATGCCGCTACCTTGATTGCAATAGCTTTGAAAATTGTTTTTTTCACCCCCAAAATGAAAGTACTTTTGGAGTGTCCTGTGGAACTTTAAAAAAAAAATTGACACAGTTTACCTTTGATGGACAGTGCAAGGGGTGCTGGATGGTTTCCGGAAGTTTGGACCCAAAAACTCCAATTCTGCACTTTTATTTGACACCTATTCATAGGTGATACTTTACCACTGACTTTCCGCACCGGCGAAAAGTCAGGAGAATTGAATACGGGGATAAGTTCAGATTGGCGAAATGATGTAATCGGTGAAAAAGTATCGCCGATAGCGGCTTTTTGATGGCAAATAAATATGGCCCTATGACTTTATTGCCTCCCTATCTAGTGTGTGTTGAGTACTGGGGGAGGGGTCCCAATCATTGAGTACACAGACACATGTTTGTTTGTAGATATACTTATTATTAGTGACCAGGAAGGCTGCATAGACATAGGTTGCTATAGTCAGTGTTAGATTATAAATGTAATTACAATTTTATAAGTGACGGAGTTAAGCTGGAGGAAAACTGAAGGAGAACTTCCTGAAATGCCAGAACTCCTTCTGGAGGACATCATACAACATACTTATATGAATTAGCTGATTCACCATCATTAATAGATGCTGTATGTATATCCAGGAAACTCCTTACTGCACTCCAGGCTTGGACATTGCAAGTACTTCCCTATCTGCTTCCTGCTCTTACTGATTGTTTCTATTGTTCAAAACACCTCAGACTGGATCGATTCTGTACTATGTAACTTTTGCCTTCATACTACAGAAAATCCTATTTGTATTGCCTTTTTCCTTTGTATCGCATCTATCCACTTTAAACATTCTTTAATTCAATATCCAATTCCTGCACCCACTACTCACATACTTCTCTTTATATTTCAGTTTTGTAGCTGTGCTCATACATTACCAGCACTTTTCTTTTACAGGTTGAACCTCCCACATCAAAATATTCCTAAATACGGAATATTTTTAGCATTAGTAAGATAGTGAAACCTTTGCTTCTTGATGGTTCAATGTACACAAACTTTGTTTAAGGCACAAAATTATTAAAAATACTGTATAAAATAACTTTCAGGCTGTGTGTATAAGGTGTATATGAAACATAAAAGAATTTCATGTATGTATACAAACTTTTTTTGATGCACAAAATTATTAAAAATATTGTATAAAATGACCTGCAGGCTGTGTATATAAGGTGTATATATAACATAAATGCATTCTGTGTGTATATTTGGGTCCCATTCCCAAGATATTTCTTATGGTATGCAAATAATCCAATATACAGAAAATTCCGATATTCAAAATACTCTTGGTCCCAAGCATTTTGGATATGGGAGATTCAACCTGTACATGTATTTTTGAACATTTAACTGCATTTATCCACACTGTCTCCATATCACATAGCCTCCACTCCAGTTTTTATCTCACTTATTACCTCGTCCACAGCATGAACACCTCTACTTCAACCACCCCCCTTATTCAGTGCCCACATAATCCTTTACTCTACCTACTTTTTCCACCCCTATCCTCCCCCTCTAATCTCCTCCACTTGATGATCCTCATTTCTTCTCTCCTCAGTCTGCATTCCAACAATCTGCTTCTCTCCCCCACCTTTACTCCATTCTCAACCACCTCCTTCCCTCCATGGCCTTGCTACCCCACCACTAAGCCCCATTCCCTCCTGTTAATGCCTGACACCCCCAGGGCTGCCAAGAGAAATCATGGGGGCACCTCATGGAGGGGGCATGGCCACAGCATGTTTCGCATGGCTGCACCTCTTTTTGGGTGAGTCTAGCATGTGAGAAGCACCCACTCACAAGAGCATGGCATAGCACCCTGCAGTTGGGACAAAGTATTCACTATTAGGATGTCGGGACTGTCCCATAATATCTGCATTTTTAGCTGGATGAATTTAGATGCTAAAATGCAGAGCCGTAACTAGGCTTTTTGGTTCCCTGTGCCAGAAAGAGCATTGGCGCCCCCCTCATTTTTCAAAGGGACATAGTGCACCCAAAAAAGGAAGAGTCAGGGAAGAGATAGGGGAGGACAGGAGATGCTGGGGATGAAATAAGAGGAAGCTACAAGCAAGAATGATAATAAACAGAAATATGACAGGCCCAAACAGCGCCCCCTGACCTGTGGTGCCCTGTGTGATGGCACCGGCCACACTACCCTAGCTATGGCCCTGCTAAAATGTAACAGACAAAAATGAAAGTGCAACAGCTTTTTTTTTTTTTTTTTTTGTAAATAAAATAACTAAAATCTATTTGTTATAGAGATAGATGAATGTAGAACTTAAGTTTGATATAACATAAGGTCATTAAAAAACTAGAAATGAGCGGGTTCGGATTTCAGAGATCCAAACCCATCCGAACTTAGGAGATACGAGGCACATCCGAGTCGGCCCGGGTTTTCCTGCCTGACTCTGATCTCAAAATGAGGCGAAACATCATCATCCTGCTGTCGTATTCTCGCGGGTTTTGGATTGTATAAAAGGTCCTGCGATCGCTGCCATTTTCATTCTGGCTATGGAGAGTGAAGAGGAAGGAGGGGGCTGTGCTGTTGCTGACTGTGTTTAAGGGGCTAGCTACAGTTGTCACTTGTCAGGGGCTGGCTACTGCATAGGTAGCTGGCTGTTGTCACTTGTCAGGGGCTGGCTACTGTTGTCACTTGTCAGGGGCTGGCTGCTGCATAGGGGCTGGCTGTTGTCACACTTGTCATAGGGGCTGTCTGGCTGGCTGTTGTCCACTCCATACTAGGGCTGGCTGCTGTGCTGAGCTGTTCTGTGCCTCTGTTACTCTATCTACTATACTAGGAGCTTTGCTGCAGACAGAAGGCTTCAGTGGCTCCTGTGTCACTGCAGTCCATAAGGGCTGCTGCTGTGTTGTCCAAGGGGTGCTCTGTCCATCACGGGTGCTCTTCACCCAGTGTGAAAAAAATAAAGATTTTTTTTTTCTGTATGTGAGCTGCACAGGGGTGCTGTCTGTGTTTATCAAGGGGCTGCTGCCTCGTTCACGGGTGCTCTTCTTCCCCCCAGTGCAAAAAAAGTAAATAAAAATTAAAAGTGTTTTTGTTTTTCTGCGTGTGTATTAGCCACACTTATCAGCAGAGTAGCTGCGCAGGAGACAGTGCTGCCTGTGTCGTTTATCAAGAAGCTGCTGCCTCGTTCGGGTGCTTTCCCTCCCAAGTGCCCCCCAAAAATTAATCAATGAATCAATCAATGTGTTTTTTTTTTCTGTGTGTGTGTGTGTGTGTGTGTGTGTGTGTGTGTGTGTGTGTGTGTGTGTGTGCATTAGCCATGGCATCACAAACGCCTCTGCTGAGATTTGCATAAACATTTTCAAAGGTGAAAATAGAGGATATGGTTGCAAAAAATGGAATAAAGCAGCTAAAACTGCATTCTCTGATTATAGTGTCCCTACTCCCAGTCCCTACCCTTGGTCCCTCTACCTGAATTTCAGCGAGGCAGAGGGGAAACTCCATGCAAACTTATTCCAGAGCGCAGCTGCTCCTCCTGTAGCCCAGGTCAGAAGATGTGTAATGGGTGTGTGGTGATGATATGGACTAAAATGGAGCTCACATCCCCTAAAGTGGACAATGAATCCCCAATCTAACAGGGAGCACAGCTGTAATTTATATACAACACAGGATGGGAAGACGATATAGGCTTGGGTGATGGTATAATCTGGGGTGATGTATACATCATCTTCTTCACACAATATTAATTTGTCCCCGCTGGAATCCACCATTACAGGTGCCTCTGTAATTTTTGCACATAATTGACAGTAAAGGTTTTCTCGTAGAATTTGTAGTTGATTTGATGGACATCATCTTTTCCACATTTGGGGGGAGCAGTCTCAGGCCAATCACTGACAAGGTTCCCGGATGTGCTGAAAACTCTTTCTGAGTACACACTGGAAGGTGGGCAGCTCAAGTAAAGCAAAGGCAGTTTTGTGTAAGGGCCTCCAAATTGCCTCTTTTTCCTGTCAGTAGTTATTTACATCTCTTCAGATCTGTGTCCGTTGGGAAGAAAAAACAATGTCTTCATTCCTTCTGGGATGAAAATCCACTTCCAGCAGCAGGCATGGCGCTCAAGAATTCTCAAGAAAGACACAACGTAAGACTTAAACCTTAAATCTAAAATGTTGTATTTGCTGCTCTGTTCTGCTTGTCCAGATATCATTCTGCTCTGGTTAAGTGAACCTTTGTGGCACCATATAAATAAAGGATAATAATAATAGTAGTTTTTTTCTGTGGGGAGCAATGTGGCATAGTTGTTTTTCTTGTGGGGGCCAATGTGTTATATATTTGTTCCTGTCGGGGCCTATGTGTGTGTTTTTTTCCACGTGGTGTGCCTTGGCAATTTTAAAATCGTGTTCAGTGTTGAAAAAGGTTGAAAATCACTGCAGTAGAAAGACAGAACAGGTAGTCTGGAGAGGCCGAGGAACAGGCATTATACCTGCGTAAGATGATTACAGGCAGTAGAGTGTCTTCAGTGTTGGGGTAGACCCAAAGGGCTTCAGGAGACAATCAGGGACAAACAAGGAAATCCAAAATACAAGCTGCATTAAGGAGTGTCCAAGATCAATCTAGTTAAGACAAGCCTGACAAGGCAGGTCAGCAGATATTATATAAATAGGAACAAACGTTGCTATAAGGATAGGTATCGTAGAGACTACTCAGTAGTAGAGCACTGAATATGGGAAAGCAGAATCTGATAATCTGGGACAACTGCAACAAGGATAGGGAACAGAAATGAGCATGACTCTCTGTAAGATATGTCTTCTTCTCTTGGGATTTGTTCCTGTGATGAATATTAGCAGATGGCACAGAGCTTATCAGTATTCCCTTTAGCAGATACCAGATGCTACTGGGACTGGGCTCCTGCAGGTGGATTTAATGGTGGAAGGCAATCAATCCAGCAATTTGAATGACGGTACTAGGTTGCCAGTTCTAAACTAGAAAGGTTACTTATAAGACAGGTGAGTGAGTCTATTCACTGTTGAATCCATGGAAGAAACAAAAAAAAAGCTCTCAAATTCCATCACTGCCATCCGATTGGTCTGTGAGGTATTGCTGGAACTGAGACCTGGAAGAGAAACAACCGTAGTGCAAGCACCGGGGGGGAAACTGGTTCAGGAACTACAGATCTTGATGGTGAGAGTGCAAATTCATGAATGACACAAGCACTAATAATGTCACCACTTTCAGTGTTGAACTCCAATTTACAAGGCTCTTAGTCAAATGGCAATATACAGTGAGGAACCCTATTTGTATGTTTAAAGAGTTATTCATATGTCATGGATCACAATGGATTAGTAGCAATATCCACGATCAGTTGACACTTTAGCAGAGAGAGTAGACTGCTTAGCGTGAAGCATGAGTCAGAAAAAAGCCACTGGTTAAGCACACCGAAGTTGATATAGAAGTAGGGGTCAGATAGAAGAGTAATTGAATTTTCAGTCCCAATATTCACGACACAGTAGTTTGCAATGGGTTGGATACGGAATGTTCAGAATTCCGACGCTGGCATCCCGACAGGGTTAGGATACCGACACCTGCAGGTCAGTATCCTAACCCTCCCCCTATCCCTACCCCTAAATCTAACCCTCCCTTCCCACAGCCTTAACCTAACCACCCCCCGCAGCTTTAACTTAACCCTCCCCCCGCAGCCTAAACCTAACCCCTAACCCTAATACTTACCCTCGGTATGCCGGCGTCGGGATTCAGACTGGTTCAAAATATCAGCATCTGCTTTCTAAGTGTCGGCATCCCAAAAGCAGGTGTATAAACTACATCCCATTTGCAAAGTATCAGATGAGAAGGATAAACAAAGTACAGTCAGAAGGCAAATCGGTACATGACAATCACAAAGAGGAAGCAGAAGAATCGCTAAAAATTACACTTAAAGGTCAAAATTCACAGATTCTAGAAGAGGTTTTGTAGGGTATGTACACAGCAGGTACAGTACATGGAACAATCACCTAGCACTGTTTGCTAGCTGAAGCCTCACTATAAGCATCAGGAGGTGTAACTCCACTCACCGGCATGTTAGTAATGTCTGTGTAGCTAGTTTAATGCTTTGCTGATAATCCATCTCTACCTGGAATACTCTGTGAGTAACATCAATATTGTAGATGTGTGTTTGAGTGGTTGGCGGAAGTTATGCTATGCCAAGCACTCCTTTATTCAGGAAGTGTTACCAGTGACCATTTAGTTTGCTTGAAATAAAAACACATTTGGCAGTACTCCTGAGATTTGCCATTTCTCATACATACCCCAATCTACGTGGTGCCAGAAAATTGGCTGTCATGGCTCAAGGTCTTTGATGCATAGAACTACTGGTCTTTGATGACAACTTTGTAGATGTTTCATTCAAGTTCTGAAAAGAATGGAGGAAGAATGATGCAATGGGCTGTCTGATAAATCAAAGAAGGTACAGGCTTACACTTTGTTAAACCTAGCAGGTGCTCAGGCAGCTGACAAGACTTTTGTCTTTTCTGAAGGGAAGGATAAGGAGAATCCAGAAACACTAATAAGGAAGTACGAGGAGATATGCTTACCTGTTATAAAAAGCCATCACAGACAGGCATGCTTTTAACTAGGGGTGTGCACCGGCCACTTTTCGTGTTTTGTGTTTTGGTTTTGGATCTGGATCTTTCTTCGTGTTTTGGATCTGGATTGGTTTTGCCAAAACCACCCTTCCGTGTTTTGGGTTCTGGGTTTTGTGTTTTGGATCTGTATTTTTTTGAAAAAAAGCATAAAAACAGCTAAAATCACAGAATTTGTAGGTTTTTCTGCTCTTATGCTATTATTAACCTCAATAACCTTAATTTCCACTCATTTCCAGTCTATTCTGAACACCTCACAATAGTGTTTTTATGTCCAAAAGGTTGCACCGAGGTAGCTGGATGACTATTCTAAGCGACACGAGTGTGCCAAACACGTGACCCATCTAGGCATGATACTGCAGTGGCAGACAGGATGGCAGTTTGAAAAACTAGGCCCCAAACTGTACATAATGCAAAGAAAAAAAAGAGGCGCAAGATGGAATTGTACTTGGGCCCTCCCACCCACCCTTATGTTGTATAAACAGGACATGCACACTTTAACAAACCAATCATTTCAGCGCCAGGGTCTGCCACACAACTGTGGCTGAAATGATTGGTTCGTTTGGGCCCCCACAAAACAAGCTGGCAATTAATCTGTCCCTGCACAAACTGGCTCTGCGGAGGCAAGATGTCATCCTCATCCTCCTCATCCACCGATTCCTCACCCTCTTCAGTGTGTACATCCTCATCCTCACAAAGTATTAACTCGTCCCCACTTGAATCCACCACCACAGGTCCCTCTGTACGTTCTGGAGGCTGGTCTCCCTGGAAGAGCTGATAATTAATTTTGATGAACATCATCTTCTCCACATTCTGTGGAAGCTACCTCCTACGCTTTTCGCTGACAAGGTTCCCGGCTGCACTAAACACTCTTTCGGAGTACACACTGGAGGGGGGGCAACTCAGGTAAAATAGAGCCAGTACAGGGGCCTCCAAATTGCCTCTTTTTCCTGCCAGTACAGGTATGGACTGTCTGACATGCCTACTTGGATGCTGTCACCGATGTAATCCTCCACCATTCTGTCAATAGTGACAGTATCATATGCAGTGAGAGTAGACATGTCAGAAATTGTTGCCAGGTCCTTCAGTCCGGACCAGATGTCCAAACTTGGTCCTGCCTGCCCTGCATCACCGCCAGCGGGTTGCTTAGGATACCTAAGTTTTTTCCTGGCAGCCCCAGTTGCGGGAGAAAATGAAGAAGGAGCTGTTGACGTGTCACGTTCCGCTTCAGCTGACAGTGTGTTCACCAGCAGGTCTTGGCACCTCTGCAGGCTTGTGTCGGCCGGAAAGAGAGACACCACATAGGCTTTAAACCTAGGATAGAGCACGGTGGCCAAAATATAGTGGTCTGATTTCAACAGATTGACCACCCTGGAATCCTGGCAAAGTGAATGAAGGGCTTCATCCACAAGTCCCACATGCCGAGCGGAATCGCGTCTTAGCTCCTCCTTCACTTTCTCCAGCTGCTTCAGCAAAAGCCTGATGAGGGGAATGACCTGACTCAAGCTGGCAGTGTCTGAACTGACTTCACGTGTGGCAAGTTCGAAGGGCTGGAGAACCTTGCACAACACGGAAATCATTCTCCACTGCACTTGAGTTAGGTGCATACCCCCTCCTTTGCCTATGTCATAGGTGGATGTATAGGCTTGAATGGCCTTTTGCTGCTCCTCCATCCTCTGAAGCATATAGAGGGTTGAGTTCCACCGCGTCACAACCTCTTGCTTCAGGTGATGGTGGGGCAGGTTCAAGAGTGTTTGCTGGCGCTCCAGTCTTCGGCACACAGTCGCTGAATGGCGAAAGTGTCCAGAAATTTTTCGGGCCACCCAAAGCGTCTCCTGCACGCCCCTGTCGCTTTTCAGAAAATCCTGCACCACCAAGTTTATTGTGTGAGCAAAACATGGGACGTGCTGGAATTTGCCCAGATGTAATGCCCGCACAATATTGGAGGCGTTGTCAGATATCACAAATCCCCAGGAGAGTCTAAGTGGGGTAAGCCACTGGGCGATGATTTCCCTCAGTTTCTCTAAGAGGTTGTCGGCGGTGTGCCTCTTACTGAAACCGGTGATACACAGCGTAGCCTGCCTTGTAACGAGCTGGCGTTTCTGAGATGCTGCGACTGGTGATGCTGCTGCTGTTGCTGCGTAAGGTGATACATCTACCCAGTGGGCTGTCACAGTCATATAGTCCTTAGTCTGCCCTGTTCCACTTGTCCACATGTCCGTGGTTAAGTGGACATTGAGTACAACGGCATTTTTCAGGACACTGAGGACACTTTTTCTGACGTTTCTGTACAGTCTTGATATCGCCTGCCTAGTGAAGTGGAATCTAGATGGGATTTGGAACCGGGGACACACTACCTCCATCAATTGTCTAACTCCCACTGCACTAATGGCAGATACCGGACGCACGTCTAACACCAACATAGCAGTCAAGGCCTCAGTTATACGTTTTGCTTCAGGATGACTGCTGTCGTACTTCATCCTCCTCGCTAAGGACTGTTGGAGGGTCAATTGTTTAGTAAAAGTAGTGGTGTTCCTACTTCCTCTCTGGGATGATGAACGACTCCCAGCAGCAGCAACAGCAGCAGCGGCAGCAGGAGGCGTAGCAATGCAGGATCCTCCGGAGGAATCACGGATAGGAGAGTCAGTCATGCCAGTGACATAGCCTGCAGGACTACTTCCGATCCTGACTAAGGAGGAAATTGACAAGGAGGGAGTTGACGGTGTGGTTTGCAGGCGCTTGGATACAACAGGACAACGGGATTTAGGTGTCCCTGGACTGCTTACGGTCTTAGCCAAAGTTTCTGAACTTGACAGTAACTTATTATGAACGCGATGCAGGTGCCGTATAAGGGAGGATGTTCCTAGGTGGTTAACGTCCCTACCCCTACTTATTCCACCTTTACATAAGGTACATATGGCAAGACAGTTGTTGTCCGGATTTGGATAGAAATATTGCCAGACCAAAGAGGTGGAATGTTTGGTCTTCTGCCCAGGCATGACCGTGATGGGCTTTTTCATTCCACGGACAACAACTGTCTCCCCCAGAGCCTGATTTAAACAAACCACATCACCATCAGAATCCTCCTCACCAACTTCCTCCTCAGCGCCAGCTACACCAGTATCCTCATCCTGTTGTACTTCAACAGTGACATCTTCAATTTGCATATCAGCAAGTGGACTGTGGCTGCTCCTTTCAGCACTTGCAGGGGGCGTGCAAATGGTGGAAAGAGCCACCTCTTCCCGTCCAGTGCTGGGAAGGTCAGGCATCGCAACTGCCACCACACTTGGACTCTCCTTGGGGATTTGTGATATCTTCTTAGAACGCACAGTTCTTCGCTGTGCTTTTGTCAGCTTAACTCCTTTGATTTTTTTAGTGGGAGGAGGGCTTCCATCGTCATGTGAAGCTGAACCACTAGTCATGAACATAGGGAAAGACCTTAGCCGTTCCTTGCCACTCCGTGTCATAAATGACATATTGGCAAGTTTACGTTTCTCTTCAGATTTAAATGTTTTTTTTAAGGTCATTTTCCTGAACTTTGTCATTTGGGATTGTATGTGGATTCTACTATGACATTGGGCATCGGCCTTGGCAGACGACGTTGATGGCATGTTATCGTCTATGTCATGACTAGTGGCAGCAGCTTCAGCACTAAGAGGAAGTGGTTCTTGATCTTTCTCTATTTTATTTTTATCGGAGAAAGTTTGGTCCTCCATTTATGTTATATCGATTTGATATATACGTGCGGCTAAGGCGCACACAAACACAGAAAATATTTTTTTATTTTTGCTGGAGAGTAGTGCACTTTGTGGGTTACACCACCCTTTAAGAAATGAGTCAGCCGGCTCTTTACTTATGGGACACAGGCGCACGCTTGGCGCTGCTCCTTTGTTGATGCACGTGCGGCTACTGCGCACAAAATTCACAAACACAGAAAAAATATTTTGTTATTTGGTTTGGAGTGTACTTTGGGGGTTACAGCACCCTTTAACGGTCAAGCCAGCCGGCCCTTTACTTATGACACAGGCGCACGCTTGGCACTACTTTGTTGATGGACGTGCGGCTACTGCGCACACAATTCACAAACACAGAAAATATTTTTTTATTTGGTTTGGACTGGAGTGTACTTTGGGGGTTACAGCACCCTTTAACGGTCAAGCCAGCCGGCCCTTTACTTATGACACAGGCGCACGCTTGGCACTACTTTGTTGATGCACGTGCGGCTACTGCGCACACAATTCACAAACACAGAAAAAATATTTTGTTATTTGGTTTGGAGTGTACTTTGGGGGTTACAGCACCCTTTAACGGTCAAGCCAGCCGGCCCTTTACTTATGACACAGGCACACGCTTGGCACTACTTTGTTGATGCACGTGTGGCTACTGCGCACACAATTCACAAACACAGAAAATATATATTTTTTTGGTTTGGACTGGAGTGTACTTTGGGGGTTACAGCACCCTTTAACGGTCAAGCCAGCCGGCCCTTTACTTATGACACAGGCGCACGCTTGGCACTACTTTGTTGATGCACATGCGGCTACTGCGCACACAATTCACAAACACAGAAAAAATATTTTGTTATTTGGTTTGGAGTGTACTTTGGGGGTTACAGCACCCTTTAACGGTCAAGCCAGCCGGCCCTTTACTTATGACACAGGCGCACGCTTGGCACTACTTTGTTGATGCACGTGCGGCTACTGCGCACACAATTCACAAACACACAAAAAATATTATTTTTTTAGCACTTGGGGGGAGCACCGCTGATGGACAGAGCACCCCCTGGACAACACTACAGCACCCCTTTAGGACTGGGACACTGCACAGGACTTTGGAGTGGACACAGCCCCTATGGAGAACTGACTGCACAACACAGTCCAGCCAGCCCCTATGGACTTTGAAGTAGTGGACACAGCCCCTATTAACAACAGCAGCACAGCACAACACAGCCAGCCCCTATGGACTTTGAAGTAGTGAACAACAGCAGCACAGTGCAGCACAGCACAACACTACTCTGCACTACACTACACTACACAGCCCAGCCAGCCCTAACTCCCATCCTCCCTCTTCACTGTCCACAGCCGAGTGAGAAAATGGCGCCGACGCGGGTACCTTATATAGGATCCAAAACCCGCGAGACCCGGAAGGCGGGATGATGACGTTTTGCCTCGATTTCAGATCCGAGTCAGGCGGGAAAAGTCGAGCCTGACTCGGATCTGACTCGGAGCGGGGGGTCTCGGGGGGGTTCGGATTTCAGAAATACGAACCAGCTCACCCCTACTTTTAACAGTTATACAAATCCATCAAAATATAAATTGGCCCTGGTGCCCAACGCAACATTACATCGAGAGACCTTCTCTACTGCGCCAATCCCCACAAATGCGCATTGATCACTTTCACGCTGCAAACTTAATTGCCTATTGCAGATATACTGTAAGTGTGCTACTGCAGCTTCACCTAGTGGGCAGTGACATCAAGTAGCTCCTAGGTTTGCCAAGGACAGATAATAATGTACACATCATTCAATAGGACATTCCAGAAAACCGGAGACTTTGCTGACCTCTTTGATTGTAGCACCATTGAGAAACGACCTGTGAAATATCATTTGCATTTGGAGGAGACTGTCAGTCACTGCCACAATATGTGCTGCCAGACTAGGAGCAATCACTTCTGTGGTAGAAGACACCCATTGTGTTTCTGCCGTGGTGGCTGAAGTGAAAAAAAATGGCTCTGTTAGCTTTCAATATTAACCTGAAACCTGATAAATGCCAATAAAAAGTATCAGAGGTTTCTTATGCGGGTCACCTACTCAGTACCCAGATTGTCAAACCTGACCAAGCCAAGACAATAGCTATCTAGCAAATGTGCACCCCACAGGCAAGCTCAGCCTGCAGCGTTTTCTGGAAATGACCACCTACCTGTCCAAGTTCTTGCCCCACTACTGTGATGTAACTTCTCCACCTTGACAGCTTCTGCGTATGGCCACTGGATGGTGTTGGATGAAACATCATGATTCTGCAGTCTCTTTCTTGAAGCCCATGTTGAACAGCAGTCCAGTTCTTCAATACTTGGACATACACCTTCTAGTCCTTATTAGACCACCCAACATGGTCTAGAAGCTGTCTGTATGCAGAGCAACAAGCCTGTTGCCTTTACCTCCAGGGTCCTCTCGGAGCTGAAAACGAGGTAAGCACAGATTCTAAAGGAGCTGTTGGTGCTGGTATTTGCCTGCAAGAAGTTCCAGGAATTCATCTATGGTCAGCCGGTGATTGTTGAAACCAACCATCAGCAACTCATCATCATTTTACACAAGCCATTACACTCTGCATTGGCACGTAACACAACGTTTCATCAGGGGTGCTGAGAGTGGGGGGAGCGGGTACAAATTACCCGGGCCCAGGCTTGCTGGAGGGGCCCGGCGGGGGCCCGGGTCCGGTACTGCTCCTCCCCCTCTTTCATCACAGCAGCCCAGCACACTGCTGTGTGCTGGGCTGCACTGGGAGACTGCTCGCGGCTGCTATGATGCAGACACAGCAGTCTCTTATACTTGTGGAGGGAGCGATCAAGCTGATTGCGCCACCCACTGGTTATGCGTCGGGCTGAGGGGGCTCAGAGCGCTCCACTTCGCGGCACTACAAAAGCAAAACTTTTTTTCTCGAAAGGGGCGTGACCACACCTCCCACGATTAGGCCACGCCCCCTTTACCCGGGCCCCCTGCCGCTCTCGACGGGCCTGCATTTCATGCTCAAGCTACAATGTTATCACCTAGATGTGGTTCTAAAACACACTTTGGCAGTACTCCAGCATTCTGTCATGTTTCACAACCCCCCCTTTCCCAATCTCCAATATCACTGGGCTATCTTCTATCTTATGAAAGTGAGTGAGTGATACTAGTCCTGAATTAATCCATTAGTAGTGCAATATAGAGCTCTGACGGTGACAATGAATTATAGGGTTCATTAAAACATCTATGTCAGAGAACACGGAGCAGTCAGTCTCAATGAGACTCTGGAACTTTCAGTTTATTTAGTTAATTGGCTTAACATACTGTACAGTACAGTAAAAAGGCTGCTGTTAACTGGTTGAGAGACTGCCACAGGAATGCAGACCACTGTGCCAGGCCCCATGAAAATAAAATGGTGGAGACTCTGAGGTTTCAAACACAAGAGTGGCAGATGCCTAAGCAGTGACTGGTAGTGCAGTCATAGGCCACACCATTACCACAATAGAAATAGTAATATAATAGAATTTTACTACTGGTGCATGTTCTTGGAATGGTGCCCACATCTAAAATAAAAACATTCAGCTCAGGCAGGATGGACCTAGTGCTGCACCTAATGGCTTACTGTAATCGCTGGTCCTGTATCTGCTGGAATTATGACACACAATACACTTTGTATGATGCATATTAAAGCTGGTTAACTGCTAATTATGCCCTCTTCATGGAATGGCCACACTCACTCTAAAATTGAGCATTTGGAAATCCCCCTCTAGAAATCCTGCGTTTGCCACTGGCAGTCACCTCTAAGGCCCCTGGCAATGCAGTCACCTCTGAGGCCTCTGGCACTGCAGTCACCTCTGAGGCCTCTGACAGTGCTGTCACCTCTGAGGCCTCTGGCAGTGCAGTCACCTCTGAGGCCTCTGGTACTGCAGTCACCTCTAAGGCCTCTGGCAGTGCTGTCACCTCTGAGGCCTCTGGTAGTGCAGTCACCTCTAAGGCCTCTGGTAGTGCAGTCACCTCTGAGGCCTCTGGCAGTGCAGTCACCTCTGAGGCCTCTGGCAGTGCTGTCACCTCTGAGGCCTCTGGCAGTGCTGTCACATCTGAGGCCTCTGGCAGTGCAGTCACCTCTAAGGCCTCTGGTAGTGCAGTCACCTCTGAGGCCTCTGGCAGTGCAGTCACCTCTAAGGCCCCTGGCAGTGCAGTCACCTCTGAGGCCTCTGGCAGTGCAGTCACCTCTGAGGCCTCTGGTAGTGCAGTCACCTCTAAGGCCCCTGGTAGTGCAGTCACCTCTAAGGCCTCTGGCAGTGCTGTCACCTCTGAGGCCTCTGGCAGTGCAGTCACCTCTGAGGCCTCTGGTAGTGCAGTCACCTCTAAGGCCTCTGGTAGTGCAGTCACCTCTGAGGCCTCTGGCAGTGCAGTCACCTCTAAGGCCTCTGGCAGTGCAGTCACCTCTGAGGCCTCTGGCAGTGCAGTCTTTTGGCAGGGAAGTCATCCCAAAGACTACAGGCACGTCAGCCATCTCAGTAAAAGAGGTAGTGAGTAAGAAAGGAGGCGCCTGTAAAGAACAGAAGATAATAAACATTATCAGGGTAATATATAGTCAGAAAATGTAACAAAACCCCACTCAGTATACACTGTACAAGTACATAAAATGTGTGTACTTTCCCTTAGTATTATTTATAAGCATAGAGAGTAATTGCTCGAGGCACTGACTGCTTAAGGATTGGGATTGGGTTTTCTTTAACCTGATTTCCCTCATTTATGTTCTGTACTGACATTTCCAGTTTTGGTATATTTTGGTATATTTTAGGGGTGTGCACCAGCCACTTTTCGTGTTTTGTGTTTTGGTTTTGGATCTGGATCTTTCTTCGTGTTTTGGATCTGGATTGGTTTTGACAAAACCACCCTTCCGTGTTTTGGGTTCTGGGTTTTGTGTTTTGGATCTGTATTTTTTTTTAAAAAAAGCATAAAAACAGCTAAAATCACAGAATTTGTGTGTTTTTCTGCTCCTATGCTATTATTAACCTCAATAACCTTAATTTCCACTCATTTCCAGTCTATCCTGAACACCTCACAATAGTGTTTTTATATCCAAAAGGTTGCACCGAGGTAGCTGGATGACTATGCTAAGAGATACGAGTGGGCGGCACAAAAACGTGGTCCATCTAGGAGTGACACTGCAGTGGCAGACAGGATGGCAGTTTGAAAAACTAGGCCCCAAACAGTACATAATTCAAAGAAAAAAAAGAGGTGCAAGATGGAATTGTCCTCCCACCCACCCTTATGTTGTATAAACAGCACACTTTAACAAACCAAACATTTCAGCGCCAGGGTCTGCCACACGACTGTGGCTGAAATGATGTGTTCGTTTGGGCCCCCACAAAACAAGCTGGCAATTAATCTGTCTCTGCACAAACTGGCTCTATGGAGGCAAGATGTCGTCCTCATCCTCCGATTCCTCACCCTCTTCAGTGTTGTGTACATCCTCATCCTCACAGAGTATTAATTCGTCTCCGCTGGAATCCACAACCACAGGTCCCTCTGTACGTTCTGGAGGCTGGTCTCCCTGGAAGAGTTGATAATTAATTTTATGAACATCATCTTCTCCACATTTTGTGGAAGCAACCTCCTACGCCTTTTGCTGACAAGGTTCCCGGCTGCACTAAACACTCTTTCGGAGTACACACTGGAGGGGGGGCAACTCAGGTAAAATAGAGCCAGTTTGTACAGGGACCTCCAAATTGCTTTTTTTTCCTGCCAGTACAGGTACGGACTGTCTGACATGCCTACTTGGATGCTGTCACCGATGTAATCCTTTAACAGACAGACGCACGCTTGTTGCTGCTGCTTTAAAGATGCAGGTGCGGCTACAGCCCACACATTTCACAAAGACAAAAAAAAAAATAAGAATTTTTTAATTGTTTGTGGAGCGCACTTTGAGGGTTACACCACCCTTTAACAGGCAGACACACGCTTGTCGCTGCTGCTTTGAGGATGCAAGTGCGGCTACAGCCCACACAATTCACAAAGACAGAAAAAAAAAGAAGAATTTTTTTATTGTTTGTGGAGCGCACTTTGAGGGTTACACCACCCTTTAACAGACAGACGCACGCTTGTCGCTGCTGCTTTAAGGATGCGGGTGCGGCTACAGCCCACACATTTCACAAAGACAGAAAAAAAAAGAAGAATATTTTTATTGTTTGTGGAGCACACTTTGAGGGTTACACCACCCTTTAACAGACAGACGCACGCTTGTCGCTGCTGCTTTGAGGATGCAAGTGCAGCTACAGCCCACACAATTCACAAAGACAGAAAAAAAAAGAATATTTTTATTGTTTGTGGAGCGCACTTTGAGGGTTACACCACCCTTTAACAGACAGACGCACGCTTGTCGCTGCTGCTTTAAGGATGCAGGTGCGGCTACAGCCCACACATTTCACAAAGATAGAAAAAAAAAAAAGAATTTTTTAATTGTTTGTGGAGCGCACTTTGAGGGTTACACCACCCTTTAACAGACAGATGCACGCTTGTCGCTGCTGCTTTGAGGACAGTATCATATGCAGTGACAGTAGACTTGTCAGAAATTGTTGGCACGTCCTTCAGTCCGGACCAGATGTCCAAACCGGCCCCTGACTTATGACACAGGCGCATGCTTGGCGCTGCTACTGTGTTGCTGCACGTGTGGCTACATCGCACACAAGTCACAAACACATAAAAAAAATATTATTTATTTTTTGGAGCACTTTGAGGCTTACACCACCCTTTAACAGACAGACGCACGCTTGTTGCTGCTGCTTTGAGGATGCAAGTGCGGCTACAGCCCACACAATTCACAAAGACAGAAAAAAAAGAAGAATTTTTTAATTGTTTGTGGAGCGCACTTTGAGGGTTACACCACCCTTTAACAGACAGACGCACGCTTGTCGCTGCTGCTTTGAGGACAGTATCATATGCAGTGACAGTAGACTTGTCAGAAATTGTTGGCACGTCCTTCAGTCCGGACCAGATGTCCAAACCGGCCCTTGACTTATGACACAGGCACACGCTTGGCGCTGCTACTGTGTTGCTGCACGTGCGGCTACATCGCACACAAGTCACAAACACATAAAAAAAATATTTTTTATTTTTTGGAGCACTTTAAGGGTTACACCACCCTTTAACAGACAGACGCATGCTTGTCACTGCAGCTTTAAGGATGCGGGTGCGACTACAGCCCACACATTTCACAAAGACAGAAAAAAAAAGAAGAATATTTTTATTGTTTGTGGAGCACACTTTGAGGGTTACACCACCCTTTAACAGACAGACGCACGCTTGTCGCTGCTGCTTTAAGGATGCAGTTGCAGCTACAGCCCACACATTTCACAAAGGCAGAAAAAAAATAAGAATTTTTTTATTGTTTGTGGAGCGCACTTTGAGGGTTACACCACCCTTTAACAGACAGACGCACGCTTGTCGCTGCTGCTTTGAGGATGCAGGTGGAATCTAGATGGGATTTGGAACTGGGGACACACTACCTCCATCAATTGTCTAAATCCCACTGCACTAATGGCGGATACCGGACCCACGTCTAACACCAACATAGCAGTCAAGGCTTCAGTTATACGTTTTGCTTCAGGATGACTGCTGTCGTACTTCATCCTCATCGCTAGGGACTGTTGGAGGGTCAATTGTTTAGTAAACGTGGTGTTGTTCCTACTTCCTCTCTGGGATGAACAACTCCCAGCAGCAGCAACAGCACTAGGAGGAAGTGATTCTTGATCTTTCCCTATTTTATTTTTATCAGAGAAAGTTTGGTCCTCCATTTATGTTATATTGATATATACGTGTGGCTAAAGCGCACACAAACACAGAAAATATTTTTTTATTTTTGCTGGAGAGTAGTGCACTTTGTGGGTTACACCACCCTTTAAGAAATGAGCCAGCCGGCTCTTTACTTATGGGACACAGGTGCACACTTGGCGCTGCTCCTTTGTTGATGCACGTGCAGCCACAGTGCACACAATTCACAAACACAGAAAATATTATTTTTTTTTGTTTGGACTGGAGTGTACTTTGGGGGTTACAGCACCCTTTAACGGTCAAGCCAGCCGGCCCTTTACTTATGACACAGGCGCACGCTTGGCACTACTTTGTTGATGCACGTGCGGCTACTGCGCACACAATTCACAAACACAGAAAATATTTTGTTATTTGGTTTAGAGTGTACTTTGGGGGTTACAGCACCCTTTAACTTTCAAGCCAGCCGGCCCTTTACTTATGACACAGGCGCACGCTTGGCACTACTTTGTTGATGCACGTGCGGCTACTGCGCACACAATTCACAAACACAGAAAAAATATTTTGTTATTTGGTTTGGAGTGTACTTTGGGGGTTACAGCACCCTTTAACGGTCAAGCCAGCCTGCCCTTTACTTATGAAACAGGCGCACGCTTGGCACTACTTTGTTGATGCACGTGCGGCTACTGCGCACACAATTCACAAACACAGAAAATATTTTTTTATTTGGTTTGGACTGGAGTGTACTTTGGGGGTTACAGCACCCTTTAACGGTCAAGCCAGCCGGCCCTTTACTTATGACACAGGCGCACGCTTGGCACTACTTTGTTGATGCACATGCGGCTACTGCGCACACAATTCACAAACACAGAAAATATTTTGTTATTTGGTTTAGAGTGTACTTTGGGGGTTACAGCACCCTTTAACGGTCAAGCCAGCCTGCCCTTTACTTATGACACAGGCGCACGCTTGGCACTACTTTGTTGATGCACGTGCGGCTACTGCGCACACAATTCACAAACACAGAAAAAATATTATTTTTTTAGCACTTGGGGGGAGCACCGCTGATGGACAGAGCACCCCCTGGACAACACTACAGCACCCCTTTAGGACTGGGACACTGCACAGGACTTTGGAGTGGACACAGCCCCTATGGAGAACTGACTGCACAACACAGTCCAGCCAGCCCCTATGGACTTTGAAGTAGTGGACACAGCCCCTATTAACAACAGCAGCACAGCACAGCACAGCACAACACTACTCTGCACTACACTACACTACACAGCCCAGCCAGCCGTAACTCCCACCCTCCCTCTTCACTGTCCACAGCCGAGTGAGAAAATGGCGCCGACGCGGGTACCTTATATAGGATCCAAAACCTGCGAGACCCGGAAGGCGGGATGATGACGTTTTGCCTCGATTTCAGATCCGAGTCAGGCGGGAAAAGTTGAGCCTGACTCGGATCTGACTCGGATCGGGGGGGCTCGGGGGGGTTCGGATTTCAGAAATCTGAACCCGCTCACCCCTAGTGTATTTTTAACTGACTTGTCCATCAGATACTGGGCCTGGGTCTGATTCAACAAGCAACGCAAAGGAGAAAACACACGCACTTGGCCAATGGTTTTGTACTGCACATGCATCGCACAATGCGTGCGCGAACTGGCCAGTGCGGTCGGGTAAGCGTACACAGACTACACGCAGCATGCACGCAGACCCCTTCCGATATTAATTGACAGGAAGTGTCGTTTGTGGGTGATGACGGGGGGAGGTCGGGCGAACGCAGGCGTGCCTGTGCATTGGGATGCCGTTTTAGGGGCGTCCATAATTAAGCCAGTGTGGCGACAGACGCAGTAATGAGACTGTGCACACAGGAAGTTGCCAAGATCCTGCCCGAGGTCTGGCCAACCACTATTATGCAATTGTGGTCAGTGGTTCTTGATGTTACAGATGTTTACGCTATCTTGCGTACTCACCAGGCTTTGAGTTAAGGGAGATGGGTGGCTTAATATAGGCCTGGGAGTCTGCATCTTATGCTTCTGTCTCCGTACGTATGCATTGATTAGCATAGTCTCGCAGCGGACGGGTGCGTGCGTTCTCTCCTTTGCGTTGCTTGCTGAATCAGGCCCACTGTACACAGAGTGAGAGCAAAATGGAGAGAAAGTAGGTGGAGATTGATGGAAAGCAAAGTAGGGGCCCAGAAAGGAGGTGTGGACCAAATGGCTTCTTATTGGTGGCTGGTCCTGGGATATAGACCAGTCACAGAAGCACAACAAATATTCCCTGGAACCCTAGTGCCCTGGGTATACAATGCTCCCTCTCGTCTACAATCCTGAATCTGGAACTCTTATTTAGACCAAGTCATGTGTCACGCCTGAAACTAGAGAAGAGGACGTGGTGGGCCTAAGTTGGGGAAAGAAGCGGAGACGAGAGGCCTGGATGTACGTTCTCCTCATCCACAGGTCTTGAGTGTTGGCGAGACCTGGGCAAAGGTGCGGAGTCTAACCCACAGGATGGTGTTCGCCAGTGACCTCCCCAAATTGGGATATTGGCTTAGCTGCACCCCGTGAGCAGGTCGCGGTCCTTTGACCAGGTACCCAAGCCCTGCAGGGATAGAGACACTACACCCGTGGTCCAGCGAGGATATGCCTGTTTAGGCACAAAACAGTCCCTTAAAATACAGTATAGAAACACCTTGACACGAGGATCAAAAACGTCAATAAGGATTTCAAGTGGGAAGCGACTCACGGTTACTTGAGACATCACCAGAGATAGAAGGCACACGGATAGAGGCGGTATACGTTGTAGCACGGATGTTCACTGGAGACGTAAGGCACACAGGTGGGGATGGTAACACTGCTGCACGGGTATTCACAGAGAGAGATAACGTCAGTGAAGGATTCTGGCAAATCTCTGGAGGCAAGCTCATCCTTCATCCTCTCAGAGAGTCCATGAAGGAAGGACGCTTTAAGAGCTTCCTCGTTCCATTTTAATTCAGATGCCAGGGTCTGAAATTGGACTACATACTGCCCCACGGACCGTGTGCCCTGTCACACTCGGAGGAGGTGAAAGGATGCAGATGCAGAACGGCCTGGCTCGTCAAAAATTCTCTTAAATGCGGAAACGAATTCCTCGTAGGTAGATACGATGGGGTCGGCCCAGTCTAACGCTGCTCCTGTTAATAATGAAATCACATATGCTACTTTGGCCCGAAACGTGGGAAAGTTCTGGGGAAGACATTCGAATTGGATTTCACATTGGTTGATGAACCCGCGGCACCGCCAGGGGTCGCCATCAAACCTTTCTGGAGTGGCAAGCTGTAGTCGGGGTTTGGGAGTAGGAACCACTGGTGGAGGAACTGATGGAGAAGGTACAGGAACCGCAGGCGGGGGAACCGGGAGAATAGAAGCCAACGTGGTTTGGATTGAAACCAGTTGCCTCGAGAGCTCCTGTAAATACTGAGCCACTTGTTGTTGTTGCGCCTCCTGGTTGTCCATCCGAGAGGTCAACTCTTGCAGAGACCCAGTACCTTGGGATCCTGCAGCCTCCATTTGGCCTGAACAAACTGTCACGCCTGAAACTGGAGAAGAGGACGTGGTGGGCCTAAGTTGGGGAAAGAAGCGGAGACGAGGGGCCTGGATGTACGTTCTCCTCATCCACAGGTCTTGAGTGTTGGCGAGACCTGGGCAAAGGTGCGGAGTCTAACCTACAGGATGGTGTTCGCCAGTGACCCCCCCAATTGGGATATGGGCCTAGCTGCACCCCGTGAGCAGGTCACGGTCCTTTGACCAGGTACCCAAGCCCTGCAGGAATAGAGACACTACACCCGTGGCCCAGCGAGGATATGCCTGTTTAGGCACAAAACAGTCCCTTAAAATACAGTATAGAAACACCTTGACACGAGGATCAAAAACGTCAATAAGGATTTCAAGTGGGAAGCGACTCACGGTTACTTGAGACGTCACCAGAGATAGAAGGCACACGGGTAGAGGCGGTATACGTTGTAGCACGGATGTTCACTGGAGACGTAAGGCACACAGGTGGGGATGGTAACACTGCTGCACGGGTATTCACCAGAGACGTATAGGCACACAGGTAAAGGTGGGTACACTGCTGCACAGGTATTCACCAGAGACGTAAAGGCACACAGGTAAAGGTGGTAACACTGCTGCACGGGTATTCACCAGAGATGTTTAGGCACACAGGTAAAGGTGGTAACACTGCTGCTGTACGGATGAATAGGAACCTGGACCGGGAACTCACTAAAGCACGCTAGGAGACAACCGTTGTTCAGGCAATTTCCCATAACCTGTGGAACAGTTTTATACCCAGGGGAACCCTTAGACAGGTGCACAGCATCAGCTGAAAACGGGCCTATCAGGGAGAAGGATCCAGTCACATGGGCCGACTGTCATGGCAGCGCCCATGTCCGGATTTGCGATGCCGGACACCTGCCCTCCAGGAAGCCACAGCAAGCGGGGAGAATACTCAGCTTCTCCCCCGCCGTTGCACAGGCCGACCGACCACCCAGGATGAAAGGGGAAGGCGGCGGTGTGGTAAGCGGGCGCCGATCCCCGGCTGAGCCCTGACAGTACCCCCTCCTTTAAGGGTGGGCACTGAACACCCAACAGGCTTATCTGGAAATCGCCTATGAAAACTCTGGATTAGTCGCGGAGCATGTACATCAGAGGCTCTGATCCAGGCCCTTTCCTCGGGGCCGTAGCCCTTCCAATCGATGAGATATTGAAGGGTGTGGAATCTGTGCCAGGAATCCAAGATCTTTTCCACCTCAAATTCAGTGCCTTGTAATGTCTTGACTTGAGGCAATTTAGGGGAACAATTCTGAAAACGATTGAGCACCAGGGGCCGTAAGAGAGAAACGTGAAAAATATTTGAAATCTTCATTTGAGGAGGAAGTTCCAATTTATAAGTTACTGGACTGATTATCTTAATGATACGATATGGACCGATAAAACGCGGAGCGAGTTTCATGGACGGGACTCTTAAGCGAATATTTTTGGAAGATAACCAGGCCCTGTCCCCGACTCTCAACAGAGGAACCGCCAAACGTTTCCTGTCCGCAAATTTCTTGTAATTCCTAGAAGATTGCTTTAGAGATAAGTGACTTTTATTCCATAAAACTGAAAAGGATTGAATCTCTTGATTCACAGCTGGAACATCTATAGATGGAAGCTTCTGGAAATCTGGAACTCGTGGATGTCTACCAAAAACCGTAAAAAAAGGAGTGGATTTAGAGGAAGAATGGAATTTAAAGTTATGAGAAAACTCTGCCCATGGCAGGAGGTCCACCCAATCATCCTGGGAAGATGACACAAAGAGCCTAATGAAGGTCTCTAGCTCTTGATTGACCCTTTCCGTTTGACCATTCAACTGTGGGTGGTAGGCTGAGGAAAAGTTCAGTTTGATTCCACAGGTACTCAGGGCTCTCCAGAATTTGGCTGTAAACTGAACACCTCGATCAGAGACTATTTCCCTGGGGAGACCATGTAATCTGAAGATGTCTCGAATAAAAATTTTTGCTAATTGAGGAGCAGAAGGAAGGCCAACGAGCGGGATAAAATGTGCCATGTTAGAAAAGCGATCCACGACCACCCATACCGTGTTATGTTCCTTGCACCGAAGTAATTCAGAAATAAAATCCATTGAGATGTGGGTCCATGGAGCAGTTGGGATAGACAAGGGATGAAGAGGACCAACCATCTGTCTACGTGGAGATTTATGTTGGGCGCATTTGATACAGGAGCGGACAAACTCCGTGACATCCTTCTTCATGGTCGGCCACCAGTACGATCGAAGTAAGAACTGGTAGGTCTTGGTGATTCCAGTGTGACCTGCGAATAAGGATGCATGAGCCCAAACCAGCAATTTTTTACGTAAATTAGGAGGTACAAAAATTTTCCCAGGTGGCAAGGACACTACTTGAGTAGGAGCAAATACAATTGGGTCAAAAATGGAACGAACTTGAGAACACTCCTCCTCCTCCAAGTTAGTCATGAAGGAGCGAGATAATGCATCGGCCTTCTTGTTCAACACGCCAGGACGAAACTGGAGTTTTAAATCAAACCTAGAAGAAAAAAGTGACCATCGTGCCTGCCTGGCATTCAACCGGTGTGCAGTTTGCAGATAGATCAGATTCTTATGGTCTGTAATAATCGTGACAGGAAATTTGGCCCCTTCCAGAAGATACCGCCATTCCTCTAAGGCTAGGCGCATGGCTAGAAGTTCTTGGTCGCCTATAATATAATTTCTCTCAGCAGTTCTCTGGAAAAGATTAAAATATCATCGAGATAAATCACAACAAATTTATGAAGAATATCCCGGAAGATCTCGTTGACGTAACCTTGAAAAATAGCTGGTGCATTACAAAGACCGAAGGGCATTACGAGGTACTCAAAGTGTCCGTCTCTGGTATTGAACGCGGTCTTCCACTCGTCCCCGGTTTTAATTCGAATCAGATTATACGCACCACGTAGATCCAGCTTCGTGAAAACCTGAGCCCCTTGAACCTTGTCAAACAGTTCTGAAATTAAAGGTAGAGGGTACCGATTCTTTATGGTGATTTGATTTAATCCTCGATAATCTATACAGGGGCGGAGTCCACCATCCTTTTTCCCTACAAAAAAGAAACCTGCCCCTGCAGGAGAAGAAGAAGGCCGAATTAATCCTTTAGCAAGGTTTTCCTTAATGTATTCCTCCATGGCCGCGGTCTCAGGCACGGACAAAGGGTAAACACGGCCACGTGGAGGACTTTTCCCAGGAAGCAAATCGATGGCACAATCCCAAGGTCGATGTGGAGGAAGTTTATCTGCGGCTTGTTCACAAAATACGTCAGCAAAGTCTTGATAAGCCTCGGGCAAGCCCGGCTGGGGGGAATGTTTAGAAGACTCTGGTCGAAGGGACTTCTTAGCCGGGTTGGAAACCGTCGCTTGGTTATATACTGGAACGACCTTGGTCAAACAATCTTGGAAACACTGTGAACCCCAGGATAGGATTTGCATAGCATCCCAGTCGAAGACAGGATTGTGTCTTCTCAACCAGGGCAGCCCTAATACCAGCTCATAGGAGGATTCGGGTAACACAAAAAATTCCAGCATTTGATGATGTAGGCACCCAATTTGGACAGACACAGGATGAGAGAGTGAAGAAATGGGTAACCCCACCAGAGTTTTACCATCTAGACCAGACAGTAACAACTTATTAGGTAGGGAAACGACTGGAACACCCAAGGTGTGAATCAATCTCTCTGCAATAAAATTACCAGTGGCTCCAGAATCAATTAAAGCGTGAACCTTTCTTGTCCTGGACTTATGGGAAAGCGACACTACTAAAAGACTCTCGGATAATTGGGATGGCTTGAGAATAACCCCCAACTGAATGCTCCCTACTTCAGTCAGGGTTTCGCATTTCCCGCAAGTAAAGGACAATTCCTCAGAATGTGGTTAGGTGCAGCGCAATAGATACACAATTTATTTTGGAAGCATCTATTACGCTCTTCCGGGGTGAGTTTGGCTCTGTTGACCTGCATCGGTTCCTCTTCACTAGCTAGGGTGGGTATAGGCGGACTAACAGCAGAAGAGCGGACTGGTAGACGTTCACCTCTTCCCTTACTAGCCCATCTTTCCTGATGGCGAAGGTCAATTTTGATACAGAGAGAGATAACGTCAGCGAAGGATTCTGGCAAATCTCTGGAGGCAAGCTCATCCTTCATCCTCTCAGAGAGTCCATGAAGGAAGGACGCTTTAAGAGCTTCCTCGTTCCATTTTAATTCAGATGCCAGGGTCTGAAATTGGACTACATACTGCCCCACGGACCGTGTGCCCTGTCACACTCGGAGGAGGTGAAAGGATGCAGATGCAGAACGGCCTGGCTCATCAAAAATTCTCTTAAATGCGGAAACGAATTCCTCGTAGGTAGATACGATGGGGTCGGCCCAGTCTAACGCTGCTCCTGTTAATAATGAAATCACATATGCTACTTTGGCCCGAAACGTGGGAAAGTTCTGGGGAAGACATTCGAATTGGATTTCACATTGGTTGATAAACCCGCGGCACCGCCAGGGGTCGCCATCAAACCTTTCTGGAGTGGCAAGCTGTAGTCGGGGTTTGGGAGTAGGAACCACTGGTGGAGGAACTGATGGAGAAGGTACAGGAACCGCAGGCGGGGGAACCGGTAGAATAGAAGCCAACGTGGTTTGGATTGAAACCAGTTGCCTCGAGAGCTCCTGTAAATACTGAGCCACTTGTTGTTGTTGCGCCTCCTGGTTGTCCATCCGAGAGGTCAACTCTTGCAGAGACCCAGTACCTTGGGATCCTGCAGCCTCCATTTGGCCTGAACAAACTGTCACGCCTGAAACTGGAGAAGAGGACGTGGTGGGCCTAAGTTGGGGAAAGAAGCGGAGACGAGGGGCCTGGATGTACGTTCTCCTCATCCACAGGTCTTGAGTGTTGGCGAGACCTGGGCAAAGGTGCGGAGTCTAACCTACAGGATGGTGTTCGCCAGTGACCCCCCCAATTGGGATATGGGCCTAGCTGCACCCCGTGAGCAGGTCGCGGTCCTTTGACCAGGTACCCAAGCCCTGCAGGAATAGAGACACTACACCCGTGGCCCAGCGAGGATATGCCTGTTTAGGCACAAAACAGTCCCTTAAAATACAGTATAGAAACACCTTGACACGAGGATCAAAAACGTCAATAAGGATTTCAAGTGGGAAGCGACTCACGGTTACTTGAGACGTCACCAGAGATAGAAGGCACACGGGTAGAGGCGGTATACGTTGTAGCACGGATGTTCACTGGAGACGTAAGGCACACAGGTGGGGATGGTAACACTGCTGCACGGGTATTCACCAGAGACGTATAGGCACACAGGTAAAGGTGGGTACACTGCTGCACAGGTATTCACCAGAGACGTAAAGGCACACAGGTAAAGGTGGTAACACTGCTGCACGGGTATTCACCCGAGATGTTTAGGCACACAGGTAAAGGTGGTAACACTGCTGCACGGGTATTCACCAGAGATGTTTAGGCACACAGGTAAAGGTGGTAACACTGCTGCTGTACGGATGAATAGGAACCTGGACCGGGAACTCACTAAAGCACGCTAGGAGACAACCGTTGTTCAGGCAATTTCCCATAACCTGTGGAACAGTTTTATATCCAGGGGAACCCTTAGACAGGTGCACAGCATCAGCTGAAAACGGGCCTATCAGGGAGAAGGATCCAGTTACATGGGCCGACTGTCATGGCGGCGCCCATGTCCGGATTTGCGATGCCGGACACCTGCCCTCCAGGAAGCCACAGCAAGCGGGGAGAATACTCAGCTTCTCCCCCGCCGCCGCGCAGGCCGACCGACCACCCAGGATGAAAGGGGAAGCCGGCGGTGCGGTAAGCGGGCGCCGATCCCCGGCTGAGCCCTGACATCATGTCTCAATTTATCCTTTTAAAAATAGAGTAATCCTGGAAGGGTGGGCCAAATGGCCTATATTGAGGCTTAAACTACCATCTAAAATACCTAATGTGATCTGGTCCTGTGATATGGTTACATACAGGCCGAGGTTGGGACTGGCAACTCAAGTGCAAAATCAGAATACAGTTTGAGTCTCCCATATCCAAATATTCCGAAATACAAAATATTTTTAGCAAGACCGAGAAAGTGAAACCTTTGCTTTTTGATGGTTCAATGTATACAAACTTTTTCTAAAGCACTAAATTATTAAAATACAGTATAAAATAACCTTCAGGCTGTGTGTATAAGGTGTATATGAAACATAAATGAATTTCATGTATGTACACAAACTTTTTTTGATTCTCAAAATTATTAAAAATATTGTATATAATGACCTGCAGGCTGTGTGTATAAGGTGTATATAAATCATAAATGCATTCTGTGTTTAGATTTGGGTCCCATTCCCAAGATATTTCATTACGGTACGCAATTATTCCAAAATACGGAATAATCCGATATCCAAAATACCCCTGGTCCCAAGCATTTTGGATATGGGAGACTCAACCTGTACTAGCCCAATGTCAAGGGCAAGCAGCAGAGGTTCATTAGTGGATGACTAAACCAGAAATCAGGTTCACAAAAAAATTCCAAACGGAGGCCTGGTTGGCACACAGTAATACAGTTATATAGCATGAAGAACTATTGGTATAAAATCTATTCCCCAGGCATTAGTCAAAGGGCAGAGTGGTTGAAATTGAGTCAATATATATGTTGCATGCATTTTTATAAACTTATTATCTGTTATTTGTTAGGCTCCACAGGTTGTACGTACAAGTAACTAAAACAAGTGAAGAAAGCAGTAGGAATACAATACACAGTACAACAGCAAGAATCACAGGAGCACAAAGCATAAAGCATATGAAACCACAGACAAGGAGTGACAAGGACAGGGGAAGGGTAGAGCAACTCGCAGTAACTGGTCAGCCGGCAGTGGTAAATTGCCAGGGAAGTCACAACAGCTCTCATACCCATTATATGGGCGAGCAGGCAGCGTCAGAGTCACTGCCGAGGAGAAGGAGACAAAAGACAAGGAGCACTGGTGGCCAGGATAGTGCGAGGAGATGAACAAGAGTGTAGAGGGCCCTGCCCCACAGCTTACGCTCTATATAACTGTGTTCCTAAATTAACTTTGCTCGCTCATGACAGCAGAGCGCTTGAGATGGCCCAATCATAAGGACAGCTTGTTACAGTAAGGTTTAATGGCACCCTTTTCCAAGGCCAGATGTTCCATCATGATGCTGTACCCAGAAACACTGCTGTTTTTCCTGACAATTGAACATTATAGCATTATCCCATATAAAGAGCTATTCAAAATAATGAGAACAATTTGTATGCCATAAAGAGATAATTTCCAAGCCAGGGATCATAAAAATATATAAATACTGAGTGCTTTTTTTTCTTCCGATACTCAACGTTACGCAGCACCACCACCTTTATTTTGCTATACTTTTTCATTCTTACAGCTACAGTGCTTCCGGACACAGAAAGAAAAATAATTTCAGAAATGAATAAGAATCTCAAGCTGCTAAAAACCCCTGTATCAGCTTTTGACTTTAGGTGAGTACCAGTACCTTTTTCTAAATAACCAATGGCGGCACCCTGGTGTGGGACTGCAGCGCAGTCCAAAATTCACACCAACTGCCAGGGGATCCACACCAACTGCCAGTGAGTCCCGGCATGCGATCTTTGGCAGCATTTGGGATGGTAGCTGGTGTGGCTCCCCTATTTGAATTTCGGACTGGGCTGCAGCCCCACCTATGGAGCCGCCATTGGAAATGACGGTACATGTTTCATAGAAAACAAATACATCAAAATGTAATAAGGATAAAAAAAAGTAAAGAATTTATTTTAACACACTATTTAAAAAAGATTTAAAAAAAAAATAAATTCATTCTTATGTGTGTACTTTTAGCTTTATGTGTCAAATTGATGTTGATGACTGGTGATTACAATGTATATATATATATATACAGGTTGAGTCTCCCATATCCAAATATTCTGAAATACGAAATATTCCAAAATACGGAATATTTTTAGCATGACTGAGATAGTGAAGCCTTTGGTTTTTGATGGTTCAGTGTACAAAAACTTTGTTTAAGGCACCAAATTATTAAAAATATAGTATAAAATAACCTTCAGGCAGTGTGTATAAGGTGTATATGAAACATAAATTAATTTCATATATGTACACAAACTTTGTTTGAGCCACAAAATTATTAAAAATATTGTATAAAATTACCTGCAGGCTGTGTATATAAGGTGTATATAGTACATAAATAGATTTGGGTCCTATTCACAAGATATTTTATTATAGTATGCAAATATTCCTAAATACGAAATATTCCAATATCCAAAATACCCCTGGTCCCATGTGTTTTGGATATGGGAGACTCAACCTGTTTATATATATATATATATATATATATTAGGGGTGAGCGGGTTCGGATTTCAGAAATCCGAACCCCCCCGAGCCCCCCAGATCCGAGTCCGATCCGAGTCAGGCTCGACATTTCCCGCCTGACTCGGATCTGAAATCGAGGCAAAACGTCATCATCCCGCCTTCCGAGTCTCGCGGGTTTTGGATCCTATATAAGGTACCCGTGTCGGCGCCATTTTCTCACTCAGCTGTGGACAGTGAAGAGGGAGGGTGGGAGTTAGGGCTGTGTAGTGTAGTGTAGTGTAGTGTAGTGCTGCTGTTGTCCACTACTTCAAAGTCCATAGGGGCTGGCTGTGTTGTGCTGTGCTGCTGTTGTTAATAGGGGCTGTGTCAACTACTTCAAAGTCCATAGGGGCTGGCTGGACTGTGTTGTGCAGTCAGTTCTCCATAGGGGCTGTGTCCACTCCAAAGTCCTGTGCAGTGTCCCAGTCCTAAAGGGGTGCTGTAGTGTTGTCCAGGGGGTGCTCTGTCCATCAGGGGTGCTCCCCCCAAGTGCTAAAAAAATTATATATATTCTGTGTTTGTGAATTGTGTGAGCAGTAGCCGCACGTGCATCAACAAAGTAGTGCCAAGCGTGCGCCTGTGTCATAAGTAAAGGGCCGGCTGGCTTGACCGTTAAGGGTGCTGTAACCCCCGAAAGTACACTCCAGTCCAAACCAAAAAAAAAATTATTTTCTGTGTTTGTGAATTGTGTGCGCAGTAGCCGCACGTGCATCAACAAAGTAGTGCCAAGCGTGCGCCTGTGTCATAAGTAAAGGGCCGGCTGGCTTGACCGTTAAAGGGTGCTGTAACCCCCAAAGTACACTCTCAGTCCAAACCAAAAAAAAAATTATTTTCTGTGTTTGTGAATTGTGTGCGCAGTAGCCGCACGTGCATCAACAAAGTAGTGCCAAGTGTGCGCCTGTGTCATAAGTAAAGGGCCGGCTGGCTTGACCGTTAAAGGGTGCTGTAACCCCCAAAGTACACTCCAGTCCAAACCAAAAAAAAAATAATTTTCTGTGTTTAGCCGCACGTATATATCAAATCGATATAACATAAATGGAGGACCAAACTTTCTCCGATAAAAATAAAATAGAGAAAGATCAAGAACCACTTCCTCTTAGTGCTGAAGCTGCTGCCACTAGTCATGACATAGACGATAACATGCCATCAATGTCGTCTGCCAAGGCCGATGCCCAATGTCATAGTAGAGGGCACATACAATCCCAAATGGCAAAGTTTAGGAAAATGACCTTGAAAAAGACATTTAAATCAGCTGAAGAGAAACGTAAACTTGCCAATATGCCATTTACGACACGGAGTGGCAAGGAACGGCTAAGGTCGATCCCTAGTATGTTCATGACTAGTGGTTCAGCTTCACATGACGATGGAAGCCCTCCTCCCACTAAAAAAATCAAGAGTTAAGCTGGCAAAAGCACAGCGAAGAACTGTGCTTTCTAAGAAGATATCACAAATCCCCAAGGAGAGTCCAAGTGTGGTGGTGGTTGCGATGCCTGACCTTCCCAGCACTGGACGGGAAGAGGTGGCTCTTTCCACCATTTGCACGCCCCCTGCAAGTGCTGAAAGGAGCACCCACAGTCCACTTGCTGATATGCAAATTGAAGATGTCACTGTTGAAGTACAACAGGATGAGGATACTGGTGTAGCTGGCGCTGAGGAGGATGTTGGCGAGGAGGATTCTGATGGTGATGTGGTTTGTTTAAATCAGGCTCCGGGGGAGACAGTTGTTGTCCGTGGGATGAAAAAGCCCATCACGGTCATGCCTGGGCAGAAGACCAAACATTCCACCTCTTTGGTCTGGCAATATTTCTATCCAAATCCGGACAACAACTGTCTTGCCATATGTACCATATGTAAAGGTGAAATAAGTAGGGGTAGGGACGTCAACCACCTAGGAACATCCTCTCTTATACGGCACCTGCAGCGCGTTCATAAAAAGTTACTGTCAAGTTCAGAAACTTTGGCTAAGACCGTAAGCAGTCCAGGGACACCTAAATCCCGTTGTCCTGTTGTATCCAAGCGCCTGCAAACCACACCGTCAACTCCCTCCTCATCAATTTCCTCCTTAGTCAGGATCGGAAGTAGTCCTGCAGGTCATGTCACTGGCATGACTGACTCTCCTATCCGGGATTCCTCCGAAGGATCCTGCATTGCTACGCCTCCTGCTGCCGCTGCTGCTGTTGCTGGGAGTCGTTCATCATCCCAGAGAGGAAGTAGGAACACCACTACTTTTACTAAACAATTGACCCTCCAACAGTCCTTAGCGAGGAGGATGAAGTACGACAGCAGTCATCCTGAAGCAAAACGTATAACTGAGGCCTTGACTGCTATGTTGGTGTTAGACGTGCGTCCGGTATCCGCCATTAGTGCAGTGGGATTTAGACAATTGATGGAGGTAGTGTGTCCCCGGTTCCAAATCCTGTCTAGATTCCACTTCACTAGGCAGGCGATACCGAGACTGTACAGAAACGTCAGAAAAAGTGTCCTCAGTGTCCTGAAAAATGCCATTGTACACAATGTCCACTTAACCACGGACATGTGGACAAGTGGAACAGGGCAGACTAAGGACTATATGACTGTGACAGCCCACTGGGTAGATGTATCACCTTACGCAGCAACAGCAGCAGCGTCACCAGTAGCAGCATCTCAGAAACGCCAGCTCGTTACAAGGCAGGCTACGCTGTGTATCACCGGTTTCAGTAAGAGGCACACCGCCGACAACCTCTTAGAGAAACTGAGGGAAATCATCGCCCAGTGGCTTACACCACTTAGACTCTCCTGGGGATTTGTGATATCTGACAACGCCACCAATATTGTGCGGGCATTACATCTGGGCAAATACCAGCACGTCCCATGTTTTGCTCACACAATAAACTTGGTGGTGCAGAATTTTCGGAAAAGCGACAGGGGCGTGCAGGAGACGCTTTGGGTGGCCCGAAAAATTTCTGGCCACTTTCGCCATTCAGCGACTGCGTGCCGAAGACTGGAGCACCAGCAAACACTCTTGAACCTGCCCCGCCATCACCTGAAGCAAGAGGTTGTGACGCGGTGGAACTCAACCCTCTATATGCTTCAGAGGATGGAGGAGCAGCAAAAGGCCATTCAAGCCTATACATCCACCTATGACATAGGCAAAGGAGGGGGTATGCACCTGACTCAAGCGCAGTGGAGAATGATTTCCGTGTTGTGCAAGGTTCTCCAGCCCTTCGAACTTGCCACACGTGAAGTCAGTTCAGACACTGCCAGCTTGAGTCAGGTCATTCCCCTCATCAGGCTTTTGCAGAAGCAGCTGGAGAAAGTGAAGGAGGAGCTAAGACGGAGCGATTCCGCTCGGCATGTGGGACTTGTGGATGAAGCCCTTCATTCGCTTTGCCAGGATTCCAGGGTGGTCAATCTGTTGAAATCAGACCACTACATTTTGGCCACCGTGCTCGATCCTACTTTTAAAGCCTATGTGGTGTCTCTCTTTCCGGCCGACACAAGCCTGCAGAGGTGCAAAGATCTGCTGGTGAACACACTGTCAGCTGAAGCGGAACGTGACACGTCAACGGCTCCTTCTTCATTTTCTCCCGCAACTGGGGCTGCCAGGAAAAAACTTAGGTATCCTAAGCAACCCGCTGGCGGTGATGCAGGGCAGGCAGGACCAAGTTTGGACATCTGGTCCGGACTGAAGGACCTGGCAACAATTTCTGACATGTCTACTGTCACTGCATATGATACTGTCACCATTGACAGAATGGTGGAGGATTACATCGGTGACAGCATCCAAGTAGGCATGTCAGACAGTCCATACCTGTACTGGCAGGAAAAAGAGGCAATTTGGAGGCCCCTGTACAAACTGGCTCTATTTTACCTGAGTTGCCCCCCCTCCAGTGTGTACTCCGAAAGAGTGTTTAGTGCAGCCGGGAACCTTGTCAGCGAAAGTCGTAGGAGGTTGCTTCCACAGAATGTGGAGAAGATGATGTTCATCAAAATGAATTATCAGCTCTTCCAGGGAGACCAGCCTCCAGAAGGTACAGAGGGACCTGTGGTGGTGGATTCAAGTGGGGATGAGTTAATACTTTGTGAGGATGAGGATGTACACACTGAAGAGGGTGAGGAATCGGTGGATGAGGATGACATCTTGCCTCCGTAGAGCCAGTTTGTGCAGGGACAGATTAATTGCCAGCTTGTTTTGTGGGGGCCCAAACGAACCAATCATTTCAGCCACAGTTGTGTGGCAGACCCTGGCGCTGAAATGATTGATTTGTTAAAGTGTGCATGTCCTGTTTATACAACATAAGGGTGGGTGGGAGGGCCCAAGGACAATTCCATCTTGCACCTCTTTTTTTTCTTTGCATTATGTACAGTTTGGGGCCTAGTTTTTCTAACTGCCATCCTGTCTGCCACTGCAGTGTCACTCCTAGATGGGTCACGTGTTTGTGCCGCCCACTCGTGTCGCTTAGCATAGTCATCCAGCTACCTCGGTGCAACCTTTTGGACATAAAAACACTATTGTGAGGTGTGAGGTGTTCAGAATAGACTGGAAATGAGTGGAAATTAAGGTTATTGACGTTAATAATAGCATAGGAGCAGAAAAACCTACAAATTCTGTGATTTTAGCTGTTTTTATGCTTTTTTAAAAAAAAAATCCAGATCCAAAACACAAAACTCAGAACCCAAAACACGGAAGGGTGGTTTTGGCAAAACCAATCCAGATCCAAAACACGAAGAAAGATCCAGATCCAAAACCAAAACACGAAAAGTGGCCGGTGCACACCCCTAATATATATAAATATATATATATATATATATATATTGTGGTGGTGGGGTTTTCGCTCGCCTGAATTTCCCACATTCTGGTGGGATAAGCTCCCTCCAAGAGAGAGTAAAACAAGATCAGCACATTCTGCAGGTAGCCAGTTACATTAGAAGTTTGGAATTCCAGGTTTTCTGAGCTGCACAGCGCAATGTGGAGATATGGAGCTCCTTGTTTTCAAGGTCGCCCAGAGCCAGCAGGAAGTCATCAGCACAGAAAGGGTTTACAACTCTCACACACCTGATGCTCATTGCCCTGATGCTGAGTAGCAGCCAGGAAGTAAGGACACAGTGTTGTAGTATCAGGGTCCAAGGGCTATGTTGGGAGAGCATGCCCAAATTGTGGCTGCAAGGCACTGCTGACTGATTAGCACAAGTAGTGCTGAGACTTTTCTGTTTGTTTATTTTATGTTATATGTGCCTGCATGTGTGCAGGCCTAAACTCACATATGCTAAGGTGCAGTGTTTGCTGCTATTAAAAATCCACTGCTTTACCAAAAACACCTCCGTGTCTGGAATCCTCATTTCAATACCTCATGTTATAATATATATAAATATATATATATATATATATATATATATATATTACTGTGCAAAAGTTTTAGGCAGGTATGGAACAAATGCTGCCAAATAAGAATATTTTCAAAAATAGAGGTGTTGATAGTTTATTTTTATCAGTTAACAAAATGCAAAGTGAACATAAGAGAAATCTAAACCAAATCAGTATTTGGTGTGACCACTCTTTGCCTTCAAAACAGCATCAATTCTTCTTGGTACACTTGCACACAGTTTATGAAGGAACTCGGTAGGAAGGTTGTTCCAGACATCTTGGAGAACTAACCACAGATCTTCTGTGAATGTAGGCTTGCTCAAATCCTTCTGTCTCTTCATGTAATCCTAGACAGACTCGATGATAGTGACATCAGTGCTCTGTGGGGGCCATATCACTTCCAGGACTCCTTGTTCTTCTTTACACTGAAGATAGTTCCTAATGACATTGGCTGTATGTTTCGGGTCATTGTCCTGCTGCAGAATAAATTTGGAGCCAATCAGACACCTCCCTGATGGTGTTGCATGATGGATAAGTACCTGCCTGTATTTCTCAGCATTGAGGACACATTAATCCTTACCAAATCTCCAACTCTATTTGCTGAAATGCAGCCCCAAACTTGCAAGGAGCATTCACCATGCTTCACTGTTGCCTGCAGATGCTCATTATTGTATTTATATTTATAGGATGATGAATGGACCTCTCAGAATCAGCCCCTTAGGGTTCTATTTAGTGAACAGCAAAAAGCCGTATTTGCAGCAAAATTGGTGTTTCCCTTTCTAACAAATACAGGGGAGTCATGTACAGCTATGGCCAAACGGTTTGAGAATGACACTAGTACTGGTTTTCACAAAGTTTGCTGCTTCAGTGTTTTTAGACCATTTTGTCAGATGTTACTATGGTATACTGAAGTAACATTACAAGCATTTTATAGGTGTCAAAGGCTTTTATTGACAATTACATTCAGTTTATGCAAAGAGTTAATATTTGCAGTGTTGACCCTTCTTTTTCAAGACCTCTGCAATTCGCCCTGGCATGCTGTCAATCAACTTTTGGGCCACATACTGACTGACTGATGGCCGCCCATTCTTGTCTAATCAATGTTTGGAGTTTGTCAGAATTTGTTGGTTTTTGTTTGTCCACCCGCCTCTTGAGGATTGTCCACAAGTTCTCAATGGGATTAAGGTCTGAGGAGTTTCCTGACCATGGACTCAAAATTTTGATGTTTTGTTCCCCGAGCCGCTTAGTTATCACTTTTGCCTTGTGGCAAGGTGCTCCATCATGCTGGAAAAGGCATTGTTCCTCCTCATCTGTCTGTTCATCCATCTGCTTCCCCCCTCATCTGTATGTCCATTTATGTGTTTAACCCTCATCTGTATGTCCATTTATGTCCTCCCCCCTCATCTGTATGTCCATCTATGTGCTCCCCCTCATCTGTATGTCCATTTATGTGCTCTACCTCATCTGTATGTCCATCTATGTGCTCCTCCTCATCTGTATGTCCATTTATGTGCTCCACCTCATCTGTATGTCCATCTATGTGCTCCCCCTCATCTGTATGTCCATTTATGTGCTCCCCCTCATCTGTATGTCCATCTATGTGCTCCACTTCATCTGTATGTCCATTTATGTGCTCCCCTCATCTGTATGTCCATTTATGTGCTCCCCCTCATCTGTATGTCCATCTATGTGTTCCCCCTCATCTGTATGTCCATCTATGTGCTCCCCCTCATCTGTATGTCCATCTATGTGCTCCCCATCATCTGTATGTCCATTTATGTGCTCTACCTCATCTGTATGTCCATCTATGTGCTCCTCCTCATCTGTATGTCCATCTATGTGCTCCACCTTATCTGTATGTCCATCTATGTGTCCCCCTCATCTGTATGTCCATTTATGTGCTCCCCCTCATCTGTATGTCCATCTATGTGCTCCACCTCATCTGTATGTCCATTTATGTGCTCCCCTCATCTGTATGTCCATTTATGTGCTCCCCCTCATCTGTATGTCCATCTATGTGTTCCCCCTCATCTGTATGTCCATCTATGTGCTCCACCTCATCTGTATGTCCATTTATGTGCTCCCCTCATCTGTATGTCCATTTATGTGCTCCCCCTCATCTGTATGTCCATCTATGTGTTCCCCCTCATCTGTATGTCCATCTATGTGCTCCCCCTCATCTGTATGTCCATTTATGTCCTCCTCCCTCATCTGTATGTCCATTTATGTCCTCCCCCCTCATCTGTATGTCCATTTATGTGCTCCTCATCATCTGTATGTCCATTTATGTCCTTCCCTCTCATCTGTGTGTCCATTATTATTATTATTATTATTATTATACTTTATTTATATGGTGCCACAAGGGTTCCGCAGCACCTTACAAAGTACTGTACAAAAACAAAGTACAGAAACAGTTGAACAGTACAAGACAAGTACATGGCATATAGACATTGCTGCAGCAGTAGCAGGGTGTCAAGAGTTAGGTGCTGTTGTAAGGAGTATAGAGTAGATAATATAAGTAAAGGAAGAAAAATCACATGAGGGAAGAGGGCCCTGCTCGTGAGAGCTTACATTCTAAAGGGGAGGGGCAGACAGGCAGGGGTGACACAGATGGGGTGGACAGAGGGTTAGGATGACAGATGGGTGGATTCCTATTTTACAGTATGTGAGGAAGTCATTTGGAGTAAGATTTACACTACTGACATTCTACTTTACGTGACAGTATTTGTAGGAGTCTGTGGAAAGCCATGGTTGTTATTTCAGTTTACGTGAAGTTGATGTGTGCTTCCCTCCTCATCTCTATGTCCATTTATGTGCTCCCCCCTTATCTGTATGTCCATTGATGTGCTCTCCCCTTATCTGTATGTCCATTGATGTGTCTCCCTTCATCTGAATGTCCATTCATGTGCTCCCACCCCCATCCGTCATCTGTATGTCAATTCATGTGCCGGCCCTCCTGTTGCTCCCAATATGTTACTCCTCTCTCTGCTGCCTAGACATGGCCGGTGCTACCATTAGGCAGCTGCCTAAGGGCGCTGGCCTCTGGAGGGAGGCAGAGAGTCCATCTAACAGAAAAAGAAGGATGTCTCTCAGAAACATTTTACATGGTGCTGGGAGGGCAGGACTACTGGTAGAGCAGCGACCAGAGTCCCCCTCACACAGGGATTGCCACCAGGATGGTGTAGGGCCCGGACCCCAAGCCCCCATTTGCTGGTGGTACCTGTCCCCGGCAGCTTCATGGATGTGATGTAATGACATTGAGACGCTGCCACTAAAAGTCTGGACTGGAGGAGCCTGTAGATCGTTAGGTCAGAGGAGAGCACCGGAGGTGGAGCAGACACAGGCGAGGAATGGAGGAGCACAGCACGAGACGAGAGGATGACCTGAGGTAAGTGAACAAGTGGATAGAAAACTGGGGGGAGTAGGGGCAGCATAGTGAAACTTTGCCTAGGGCGCTTGCAACCCTAGCACCGACCTTGTGTAGAGGCTACACTGATATTCCAGGTGAGTATTGAGTTTTGGTGTTACCAAACCGGATATCATATAGTGGAGGAGGTAGCGTCAGCTGAGCTTCTCACCAGTTACATGCTCCATGACCTAACTCATCCTTGGGCAGCTCACAGCACAAAAAGAAATGCCCCTCCTTCACCCTTTCCTTCCCTCCCAGCATCCCACTTAAAGTCTTGTGAGACCAGACTAAGCTGCTCTGTACCTGACCTATTGCTGGTATGGCTTCCTGCTAGTCTCTATCCTGTGTTATTCTCTGATAGGCAGCTTAGTGTCCAGACAGTGCAGCACAGGAGAGTGGACAACGGACATCGACACTGACAGCAGGATCCTACCCCCCATCTGGCCTAAGAAGGCCACAGCGCTGGGCAAGTGTCTCCTTTTGCAGCTCGCTGGGCCACTTACCCTCACCACACCCTGGACCTCATTCAGAGTCGGTCATTGCGGCCGTACGCCACCGATGTTCGCTATACTGCGCATGCGTAAAGTTCACAATGCGCGTGCGCAAACTAGCCGCTACGATCAGAAATTTCTCTCTCCTTGAACACAGCCAGGTATGTTGTTTGAGTGACAGATGGAGGCGTTTGTGGGTGGTAACAGGGGAAGGTGCTTGAAAACGGGGGAGTGGAGATCCGAACGCAGGCATGCCTCATTATACGAATGGCGGTTTATGAATGAGGTCCCCTGTTCAATACTCAGGCATACTCAGGCACCTTGGCTATCTCAATGGCCCTGCTGATGATGATGACAGGAGAAACAAAATACCTGTCAACAGTGGTGTAACTGCTTCATGCTGGTGTGGGCCTGTTTTCATCTGGGGCCTGGAGTTGCAGCTACACCTGGCTCCATTGTTTATCTGGCCAGAGAAGAGGGGTAGGGAGCAAGAGGTCTTGGAGGCAAGGTGACCAGGGTGGAGGTGAGGCAGCACTTCATGGAGTACCTGGAAAGGTTGCCTATTCAGGATAGACCTTATCTCCAGGGAATATACCACACTTCCTGTGCATTTTGTTATGCTTGCATGGCCCCGAATCTCCACTCTGAAAGTAGGAGGCCACAAGGACAGTATGTGAAGTGCTTTTCATCTATGTTTGTTTGGTTTTCTGTTAGCATTAACCATTTTGAGACTTAAACCAATATTCCTTATAATTCATTGTGAACCAACACCATAGCTCAGGAATCAGACACTTGGGGAGTTCATAGCTGAATATTTGTCTACTCAGGGACGTATTAAGGGAATAGGGGGCCCGAGTGCATTCCCCGTCCGGGGCCCCTTACTCTATCCCTCATCGCAGCAGTAGACTCTGGGCACTAGTCTGTGCCCAGAGTCTACTGCACAGGTCACTGAGGAAAATGGCACGGCCACCATTTTCCAGGCGATTTTTCCACTGTGCATGCATTAACTGCCGGGAAAATGGCAGCAGAAGCCATTTTCGAGGTGTTTTATGCAGGGCTGCGCACCCGACGTGGGACTTCGGAGAGGTAAGTATTAGAAAATATGGGTGCAAGGGTGTACAGTGTGGCCCCCCCCTGGACCCAGGGACCCGTGTGTACCATACACCCTGCGCCACAGTGTCTAACTTACAAAATGGCAACTTCCCTCATGGCTAAAGGTGGGAAAGATATATGAACAGATGATGGTTGTTCATACACACTGAACAACCATCACTGCCTCTGGCTGCGGGTCCCGATGGCCAGGGGTCACGTCTCCTCCCTGCCGGCCTATGCAGCAAGCGTATGTGCGGTCAGCTGACCGCCCGTACACACAGCACGATGAGCAGATATATCTGCCATCAGCTGTGCTGCACAGCCGACATGATATGTCTGAGAACAACGTGACTCACAGACATTCGTCTGTACACACTGGCCGACATGCACATGATATACTGGCCGTTCAATTGAATGGCCGATATTTCGGCCAGTGTGTACCCAGCATAATACACTTTAAATAAGCCTGACAGCCATTAATAACTATTTTAATTGTGTTGTTTTACCAGACACAAAATTAAATATATTTTTAACAGACAGTTCCTCAATAGTTCAGTTACCATTATGTTTTTTCCTCACACATTTACTGTAACGCTGCATACCAAAATGATGTTCCATCCATCCATGTATTCTGAACAATATTTTATACAGTTATTTTCTAACACAAACTCACATAACTAATTTTTTTCTTAATTTTCTGGGGGTTACTTGTATTTAGCAAACAGGATGAATATGTAACAAAGCTTTACACTATCTCTTTGCATAGACTGTGAGCAAATGTTATTTTTTATTTTTTTATCTATAGTATAAGTCTGTCAAACCATAACTGGGGGATATCAGACCCTCTCACTGCCAACACGCCCCCCACCTCACCAGTCTGCTAAACTGTGTGCATATCACTCATTGATTCTGTAAAGTGATAAAGATAATATGGACCAGAGGCTACACTAGGAGGCCAATAGGACAAATAATCACCATATAGCACTGTAATTTGGTATTTATTTTTGGGGCAATTAAACAATGCTGGCACAGTGGGACGCGGTCTCCGAGAAAAGCCTGTCCCAGCTAAAGGTGCGTCATACTTGCCGACAATCAGCTCCAGCCTTCCGGGAGGGAGCTGATTGTCGGCTAATAGCAGGGGGCGGGGCCGGCCTTTGGGGGCGGAGCCGGGGGCGGCCATTTGGTGGCACACAGGGGGCGGGGACGGGGGCGGGGATGCACGATCGCGTCATCGTGACTCCGCCCCCTCTTCACAATGCTGTTATTTTTAGCATTGTGAAGCAGGGGGCGGGGCCACGATGACACGACTCTGCGCGAATCGCGTCACCGGGCCCCCCGCTGCGAGGGTTTCCGTTTGTTTCAGGGGGGAGGTTGGGAGGGTCGAAAGCTTCCGGGAGGTTTGCCTGCCTTTCCGGGGGGCCGGGAGCAGCACCTGAAAATCGGGAGGCTCCCGGCCAAATCGGGAGGGTAGGCAAGCCTGAGGTGCGTACACACTTGCCGATATTTTGAACGACTAAACGTCGTTATCGCTCACTATATCAGCCAGTGTGTACGCTAAAATGATGAACGATAACGACGAACGACCAACAATGCGCGCTCCTGCGGGTCGTTGGTCATTGTCGTTCATCGCCCCGAACATGCAGGCCAACCTGACAATATTATCAGGTTGTTGCATGTTCAGGGATGAGGGAGGGTGCCCGACACTGAACGATGTCGGTCATGATATTGTTCAGTGTGTGTGCTCCATGTTGTTGACGACACTGAGCACACCCCTGTCGGGGACACACTAGACGATATAACTCATGGAGAGAATCGTCTAGTGTGTACGCACCTTAAGACTGTAAAGTTACATGAACACTATACATCTGGTTTCAGACCTAGCTCAGCTACTGAGCATGCTCAGCCATCAGATCGCCCAGCATAAAACAGCCTACAACGGGGTAATGCTATCAAAAAACAGTGTTAACTAATGGGGTCAAACTCCCAATGGCTAAGCTGTTTGGAGCTTGTTAAATAGGTCTTTTTTGCATTCCCCATAGACAGCTACAAGACTGCTTTTGTGATCGCCTGTACTTATAACGGGATGCAGTCAGCAAGCCGATGGTCAAAATGCCGACCGCCGGCTTCCCAACTGTCAAATCCCGGCAAGGTACTAATGTCAGGCTTCGAAATCCCAACGCCTGTCTTTAGACCTACGCCGGGAGCCCGACGCTCGACATATCGAACGAAGGTAAGCCGGGTGCCGGACTCAGACAGCCTCGGGGGGTTAGGTTTTAGGGCTCCCGGGGGGACTTAGGGTTAGGCATTCCCCCGGGAGGGTTAGGGTTAGGCTAGGGGAAGGGGGGGTTAGGGATAGGCACCCCCGGGGGGAAGTTAGGGTTAGGCACCCCCCCGGGAGACTTAGGTTTAGGCTGCAGGGAAGGGGGGGTTAGGTTTAGGCACTTAGAGGGGGGTTAGGCACCCCTAAGGGAGGGGTAGGGTAGGGAGTAGGGTTAGCAGTACTTACCTAAATTAGCGATAGGGATCTTCAACCCTGCCGGGCATCCTCTGTCGGAATTAGAACCGCCGGGCATACATACTGATTCCCTTATATCTGATATTTGCCTTGGTACTTAGGGCCTGATTCAGACTCGCGAGCGAGCGCTATGCGCTCGCAAGCGAGTCGATGGTGGCCCAGTGCGCATGCGCACAATGTCTACCGTCTGGGGCCGGCCCCACTGACATCACAAGTGATGTCATTGGGAGTGCTTTCGGCTTTGTTAGAGCCGAAAGCACTCTGGGGCTTGCGGCAACGAGACCCTATAACAAGGGTATTGTTGCAAGCCCGATGGTCGCGAAGGTCTTGACCATCGTGACCATCTTCCTGGCCGCTCGCTATAGCTGTGGGTGGTCACCCACAGCTATGCGAGTGGTCAGGAGGCCGTTCAAAAAAAAAATAGCCCGGCCCTGATTCAGAGCGAGCACTCTGTCAGAGCGTCCGGCTCTGAATCAGGGCCTTAGGGCCTGATTCAGAGCCGCTCGTAAGCGGCCGCTCGTTCGCTCCGAGCGATGTTTGCCCAACTGCGCATGCGTACGGATCGTTATACGCATGCACGAACCAGTCAGTGCAGTCGAAATTCATGTGCTCGCAAAATAGCGAATGCCTGACAATTTGAGTAACAGAATGAGGCGTATGTGGGTGGTAACAGGGGAAGGTGCTTGAAAACGGGGAGTGGAGATCCGAACGCAGGCATGCTTAAAGGTCAAAACGGGTGTTTTATGGGTGTGCATAATTAAAACAGCAGCGTCATTGACCACGTCACTGGGTTATTTTATAGCCTGAACTGCTCGCAAGATTGTGGTAGCAAAAACCAACCACAAGAATAGCGAGCAGTTCATACGCTGGTCGATGTACTCGATTAATCTAATAAATAGCGGACATGACGTAGGATGTGAGCGGCCAGGGGGCGTATTTTTCCAAAAAACGACCGCAAGTTTTGTTCGCTCGTTCAGACCTAGAGGCGTCAACAGACCGCAAAGAGCGAACGGTTCATTTGAATAGCCACCCCTATTTTCTGGACGAGCGAGCGATAATTGCGTCCGGCTCTGAATCAGGCCCTTAGTTTGGTGAACGGGCCCCTATTTAGAGTGTGGTATAAAAGATCAACAGACAAAAGGTCGACAATGCATAGTTTAACCCCAAATGGTCGACAAGCAATAGATCAACAGGTACAAAAGGTTGGCAATGCAAAAAGTCGTCAGGTACAAAAACTCTATAGGGACAAATGGTCGACACACATATAGTCGACACAAAAATGGTTGACATATGTCTTTTTCTGGCCTTTTTTTGTGTTCGACCATTGCAACCTGTCGGCCCTTCATCCTGTACCCTATTTAGGGACCCATTTACCAATAGCCCACAGGCCTATTTATAACACGTATTATACCTACTTTATTAATATTTTCAATTTAAATACGGGAATAAAACAGGGCTCGTGCGCCTTTAAATAGACACATAATAAAGTGATGGAATAAAATAATTACAGAATGTTTCTCAAGTAGACAAGGGAGTCAGTGTAGGTTTAAGGTGCACTGAAGTAGGATTTAATAACTGCAGTGAGAGGATCCTTTGGGCACGAGACAAGCACACAGCTGTTCACTGCTGGAAAATATAATGAAACTTATAAAGGGAACATGCATGTTCAAAAATATAATAAGGTAGGACATTTAAAACTGTCACATGTGATGCAAATAATTTTCTCTTTCAAAAGTTGTGCATCATTCTGATGCTATTCCTTTTATTAAAAAATAATCTTCTGTGCAACGCAATGGCATTGGGAATACTCAACATCACAGGTGATTTCATTAGGCTTCCATCCCGCAAAATTACATTTTTGTTGCTATTCCTGTGCGCGCCCCTGGGCCATGGGACTGAATGCAATTTTCAATTTCTTAAAAATACAGATGCTCAGGGCAAAAGAGACAAGAGGTTTTTTTTACTCAATATTTCAAAGGAAAGTAATGATAAAATGCCGTCATCTCAAATAAGATCTACCTACTCTGCTTGTGATAAATAATGTTTTTTTAGTATATATATATACTGTAGGGGTTTATTAATCATCACTTAGTTTATACAAAAGCTGGTATAAAAATAAACATTTTCACCTGCTTCTGTATAAATTAAGTATTGGGGCTATTCATTATAAAGGTAATGTAGGAGGCATCACAGATATCTCCTGCTTTCCTTTCAGCCCCGATCTGTCCCGCTGTCCCCATACACTAGTATGGGTACCAAAATTCATCAAGTTATTTTTGGAGCTTGACTTTGGGAAGGAGTCCTGGGTTGTGAAGAGGGATCCATTTGGACTCCAGACACTGGGGCTTTGTGAGTCTGCAGATCAGCTGTATCGACGCCAGAGCAATGTTGCAATGTTTAATTGCTGCAGCGTTTGCAATTAGGGGAGGTTCAAGGGGCTGGCTGGCAGGGCTATTGTGCCCTATAGGCGTTGCAGCAGTCGCCCCGCCAGCGCCACCACCACCACTCTTACTGCCGTTTTTCTGCCGACCAACAGCCACTGAGCACTAAGCATTCAGAGGTGGCCGCAAGAAACGATCGCTCTCTCTGAATGAGGACGGGTGCTTCTTTTTTATTTAGGGCGGCCTCCTGGTCGCAAGCTAAGCTGTGGGTTACCACCCACAGCTTAGCTAGCGACCAGGGTGATGGTCGCAATGGTCAAGACCATCGCAACCATCGGGGCTTGCGACGAGACCCTAAGGTTGGGTCTCGGCAACCGCAAAACCCAGGGAGCTTCCTGCTCTGAAAGAGCAGGAAACTCCCCACTGACATCACTGATGATGTCAGTGCAGCCGCCCACAAAACAGTAGGTGTTCGTTAAGGAATGTCTCCGTTTTGGAAACCACCCCCCCAGCCCGCCTACAAAACGGGGCGAGCTGTCGATCAACATCGACAGCCACCCCTTTTGTAGCGAGCTCTGGAGCGAGAGAGTTTCTCTCTCGCTCCGGGGCTTGCGCACGCGCAGTGCGGCCGCTGTGCGTGCGCAAGGCTAACTATCGACCCGGTTGCGAGCACATCGGTGCTGGAGTGGCAGGGGCATGATGCTAGAGTTAAGGGGTAGGAGTTTGGAGTGACAGGAGGCAGAAGGCTATAAAGACAAGGGGCAGGAGGCTGGAATTAAGGAAATAAGAGGTTGGAGCAGGAGGGAGCTTGAGACTAGAAAGACATGGGGCAGGACAGACATGGGACAGGATTGACAGGGGCAGGATCCTGGAAAGATGGGATGCTGGAAAGACAAGTGGCTGAAGAGTAACCCAATGGTTTGCCACAGATGGGCAATTGTTCTCCACCATTGATGGAATCCTGTCAGTGTTGCTTTTTTTTTTTTTTAATCCCTGTCCTGGTCTTGATTGATCCACGACCTGCTGTATCCACAGAAGGGTTGACCATCGATGGCATGAAACCATTGATAGTTCTCTGTTGATGGGTTATAGCCATCGATGTTAACCACCAGTGGCACTATCGATGGCAACCATCACTAATTGGCCCACCACTTGCCACACCTATTTCGGCAATATCAAACCATAGGCAGCCCGATAGATAAGGCAGTACTTATATATCATACTTCAACAGAAAAGCAGCAGGGCAGAGAGAGAAGATGGCGGGAGGCACATGATGACGGGAGAAGAGAGAGGCTCTTATTTCATTTAGAACCTCATAGTTCCTATAATCCATTTCACCACAACTCCTAACTGTTCTAATTAAGCTAGGACTGTATTGACATGAGGGGACAGTCCTGCCAGATGGCATATGTTCCCACTGCTGAGCAGTTGATGGATAAGGCAATTTAGGGACCTTTTTAGGGTCGCGGAAGGATTGCTTTATAATTGATAGGCAGTTTGCGGTGGTATGATCACAACTGGTGGCGATGTATCAGTAGTGGCATTATGGATAGTATTTTCCCCACTATACCTAAATCTAATCCCTAACCCTTCCCAAGTATCTAACCCTAACCGTTTCTGCAGCTACACTGATTCCAGCAGCCAAGTTTAGACGGACATTCCGCGCCTCTATAGGGCTGGTGCAGTGTTTCATGGTGTAACCGATGCTTCGACTTTTACACCAAGTGGCCAATAATCGCAGGCAAGCTTTCCCATATAGCTGGATGTATTTTTTCTCACCAAGGGGGGGGATGTATCAAATGACAGTTAGACGCAACTCAAAAACAATAGTACAGTTGAGTCCGCATACACTGACCCTCAAATAGCCCCATTCATGGCTGAGCCGTGCCATGTACTTTTTCACAAAATATGCATCTTATTCACATCACTAATATAATAAAATGACAATGTACGGGCACCCTGCAAACTGGCGCTGGCCCCGCACGCAGCTGCCTTGTGCAACTCAGGCGCTAACCTATGCAAAAAGGCCGATGGCAGAGGTTCAATAGAAATGAGCCGCACCAATGGTTCACACCAAGTATCGTTGTGCGTAATCTATGACTTTGTACCAATTCCTTTGCAACACAAAATACGAATACTAAGTGCCTTGGACACTATGAACTGGTTACAATTAGGGGTGTGCACCGGCCACTTTTCGTGTTTTGTGTTTTGGTTTTGGATCTGGATCTTTCTTCGTGTTTTGGATCTGGATTGGTTTTGCCAAAACCACCCTTCCGTGTTTTGGGTTCTGGGTTTTGTGTTTTGGATCTGTATTTTTTTGAAAAAAAGCATAAAAACAGCTAAAATCACAGAATTTGTAGGTTTTTCTGCTCCTATGCTATTATTAACCTCAATAACCTTAATTTCCACTCATTTCCAGTCTATTCTGAACACCTCACACCTCACAATAGTGTTTTTATGTCCAAAAGGTTGCACCGAGGTAGCTGGATGACTATGCTAAGCGACACGAGTGGGCGGCACAAACACGTGACCCATCTAGGAGTGACACTGCAGTGGCAGACAGGATGGCAGTTAGAAAAACTAGGCCCCAAACTGTACATAATGCAAAGAAAAAAAGAGGTGCAAGATGGAATTGTCCTTGGGCCCTCCCACCCACCCTTATGTTGTATAAACAGGACATGCACACTTTAACAAATCAATCATTTCAGCGCCAGGGTCTGCCACACAACTGTGGCTGAAATGATTGGTTCGTTTGGGCCCCCACAAAACAAGCTGGCAATTAATGTGTCCCTGCACAAACTGGCTCTACGGAGGCAAGATGTCATCCTCATCCTCCTCATCCACCGATTCCTCACCCTCTTCAGTGTGTACATCCTCATCCTCACAAAGTATTAACTCGTCCCCACTTGAATCCACCACCACAGGTCCCTCTGTACGTTCTGGAGGCTGGTCTCCCTGGAAGAGCTGATAATTCATTTTGATGAACATCATCTTCTCCACATTCTGTGGAAGCAACCTCCTACGCCTTTCGCTGACAAGGTTCCCGGCTGCACTAAACACTCTTTCGGAGTACACACTGGAGGGGGGGCAACTCAGGTAAAATAGAGCCAGTTTGTACAGGGGCCTCCAAATTGCCTCTTTTTCCTGCCAGTACAGGTATGGACTGTCTGACATGCCTACTTGGATGCTGTCACCGATGTAATCCTCCACCATTCTGTCAATGGTGACAGTATCATATGCAGTGACAGTAGACATGTCAGAAATTGTTGCCAGGTCCTTCAGTCCGGACCAGATGTCCAAACTTGGTCCTGCCTGCCCTGCATCACCGCCAGCGGGTTGCTTAGGATACCTAAGTTTTTTCCTGGCAGCCCCAGTTGCGGGAGAAAATGAAGAAGGAGCCGTTGACGTGTCACGTTCCGCTTCAGCTGACAGTGTGTTCACCAGCAGGTCTTTGCACCTCTGCAGGCTTGTGTCGGCCGGAAAGAGAAACACCACATAGGCTTTAAACCTAGGATCGAGCACGGTGGCCAAAATGTAGTGGTCTGATTTCAACAGATTGACCACCCTGGAATCCTGGCAAAGCGAATGAAGGGCTTCATCCACAAGTCCCACATGCCGAGCGGAATCGCTCCGTCTTAGCTCCTCCTTCACTTTCTCCAGCTGCTTCTGCAAAAGCCTGATGAGGGGAATGACCTGACTCAAGCTGGCAGTGTCTGAACTGACTTCACGTGTGGCAAGTTCGAAGGGCTGAAGAACCTTGCACAACACGGAAATCATTCTCCACTGCGCTTGAGTCAGGTGCATACCCCCTCCTTTGCCTATGTCATAGGTGGATGTATAGGCTTGTATGGCCTTTTGCTGCTCCTCCATCCTCTGAAGCATATAGAGGGTTGAGTTCCACCGCGTCACAACCTCTTGCTTCAGGTGATGGCGGGGCAGGTTCAAGAGTGTTTGCTGGCGCTCCAGTCTTCGGCACGCAGTCGCTGAATGGCGAAAGTGGCCAGAAATTTTTCGGGCCACCCAAAGCGTCTCCTGCACGCCCCTGTCGCTTTTCAGAAAATTCTGCACCACCAAGTTTATTGTGTGAGCAAAACATGGGACGTGCTGGAATTTGCCCAGATGTAATGCCCGCACAATATTGGTGGCGTTGTCAGATATCACAAATCCCCAGGAGAGTCTAAGTGGGGTAAGCCACTGGGCGATGATTTCCCTCAGTTTCTCTAAGAGGTTGTCGGCGGTGTGCCTCTTACTGAAACCGGTGATACACAGCGTAGCCTGCCTTGTAACGAGCTGGCGTTTCTGAGATGCTGCTACTGGTGACGCTGCTGCTGTTGCTGCGTAAGGTGATACATCTACCCAGTGGGCTGTCACAGTCATATAGTCCTTAGTCTGCCCTGTTCCACTTGTCCACATGTCCGTGGTTAAGTGGACATTGTGTACAACGGCATTTTTCAGGACACTGAGGACACTTTTTCTGACGTTTCTGTACAGTCTCGGTATCGCCTGCCTAGTGAAGTGGAATCTAGACGGGATTTGGAACCGGGGACACACTACCTCCATCAATTGTCTAAATCCCACTGCACTAATGGCGGATACCGGACGCACGTCTAACACCAACATAGCAGTCAAGGCCTCAGTTATACGTTTTGCTTCAGGATGACTGCTGTCGTACTTCATCCTCCTCGCTAAGGACTGTTGGAGGGTCAATTGTTTAGTAAAAGTAGTGGTGTTCCTACTTCCTCTCTGGGATGATGAACGACTCCCAGCAGCAGCAGCAACAGCAGCAGCGGCAGCAGTAGGCGTAGCAATGCAGGATCCTCCGGAGGAATCCCGGATAGGAGAGTCAGTCATGCCAGTGATATGGCCTGCAGGACTACTTCCGATCCTGACTAAGGAGGAAATTGACGAGGAGGGAGTTGACGGTGTGGTTTGCAGGCGCTTGGATACAACAGGACAACGGGATTTAGGTGTCCCTGGACTGCTTACGGTCTGAGCCAAAGTTTCTGAACTTGACAGTAACTTTTTATGAACGCGCTGCAGGTGCCGTATAAGGGAGGATGTTCCTAGGTGGTTGACGTCCCTACCCCTACTTATTTCACCTTTACATATGGTACATATGGCAAGACAGTTGTTGTCCGGATTTGGATAGAAATATTGCCAGACCAAAGAGGTGGAATGTTTGGTCTTCTGCCCAGGCATGACCGTGATGGGCTTTTTCATCCCACGGACAACAACTGTCTCCCCCGGAGCCTGATTTAAACAAACCACATCACCATCAGAATCCTCCTCGCCAACTTCCTCCTCAGCGCCAGCTACACCAGTATCCTCATCCTGTTGTACTTCAACAGTGACATCTTCAATTTGCATATCAGCAAGTGGACTGTGGGTGCTCCTTTCAGCACTTGCAGGGGGCGTGCAAATGGTGGAAAGAGCCACCTCTTCCCGTCCAGTGCTGGGAAGGTCAGGCATCGCAACCACCACCACACTTGGACTCTCCTTGGGGATTTGTGATATCTTCTTAGAAAGCACAGTTCTTCGCTGTGCTTTTGCCAGCTTAACTCTTTTGATTTTTTTAGTGGGAGGAGTGCTTCCATCGTCATGTGAAGCTGAACCACTAGTCATGAACATACTAGGGATCGACCTTAGCCGTTCCTTGCCACTCCGTGTCGTAAATGGCATATTGGCAAGTTTACGTTTCTCTTCAGCTGATTTAAATGTCTTTTTCAAGGTCATTTTCCTGAACTTTGCCATTTGGGATTGTATGTGCCCTCTACTATGACATTGGGCATCGGCCTTGGCAGACGACGTTGATGGCATGTTATCGTCTATGTCATGACTAGTGGCAGCAGCTTCAGCACTAGGAGGAAGTGGTTCTTGATCTTTCTCTATTTTATTTTTATCGGAGAAAGTTTGGTCCTCCATTTATGTTATATCGATTTGATATATACGTGCGGCTAAACACAGAAAATAATTTTTTTTTTGGTTTGGACTGGAGTGTACTTTGTGGGTTACAGCACCCTTTAACGGTCAAGCCAGCCGGCCCTTTACTTATGACACAGGCGCACTCTTGGCACTACTTTGTTGATGCACGTGCGGCTACTGCGCACACAATTCACAAACACAGAAAATAATTTTTTTTTGGTTTGGACTGGAGTGTACTTTGGGGGTTACAGCACCCTTTAACGGTCAAGCCAGCCGGCCCTTTACTTATGACACAGGCGCACGCTTGGCACTACTTTGTTGATGCACGTGCGGCTACTGCGCACACAATTCACAAACACAGAAAATAATTTTTTTTTGGTTTGGACTGGAGTGTACTTTCGGGGGTTACAGCACCCTTTAACGGTCAAGCCAGCCGGCCCTTTACTTATGACACAGGCGCACGCTTGGCACTACTTTGTTGATGCACGTGCGGCTACTGCGCACACAATTCACAAACACAGAAAATAATTTTTTTTTAGGTTTGGACTGGAGTGTACTTTCGGGGGTTACAGCACCCTTAACGGTCAAGCCAGCCGGCCCTTTACTTATGACACAGGCGCACGCTTGGCACTACTTTGTTGATGCACGTGCGGCTACTGCGCACACAATTCACAAACACAGAAAATAATTTTTTTTTTGGTTTGGACTGGAGTGTACTTTCGGGGGTTACAGCACCCTTAACGGTCAAGCCAGCCGGCCCTTTACTTATGACACAGGCGCACGCTTGGCACTACTTTGTTGATGCACGTGCGGCAACTGCGCACACAATTCACAAACACAGAAAATAATTTTTTTTTTGGTTTGGACTGGAGTGTACTTTCGGGGGTTACAGCACCCTTAACGGTCAAGCCAGCCGGCCCTTTACTTATGACACAGGCGCACGCTTGGCACTACTTTGTTGATGCACGTGCGGCTACTGCGCACACAATTCACAAACACAGAAAATAATTTTTTTTTAGGTTTGGACTGGAGTGTACTTTCAGGGGTTACAGCACCCTTAACGGTCAAGCCAGCCGGCCCTTTACTTATGACACAGGCGCACGCTTGGCACTACTTTGTTGATGCACGTGCGGCTACTGCGCACACAATTCACAAACACAGAAAATAATTTTTTTTTGGTTTGGACTGGAGTGTACTTTCGGGGGTTACAGCACCCTTTAACGGTCAAGCCAGCTGGCCCTTTACTTATGACACAGGCGCACGCTTGGCACTACTTTGTTGATGCACGTGCGGCTACTGCGCACACAATTCACAAACACAGAAAATAATTTTTTTTTAGGTTTGGACTGGAGTGTACTTTCGGGGGTTACAGCACCCTTAACGGTCAAGCCAGCCGGCCCTTTACTTATGACACAGGCGCACGCTTGGCACTACTTTGTTGATGCACGTGCGGCTACTGCGCACACAATTCACAAACACAGAAAATAATTTTTTTTTTGGTTTGGACTGGAGTGTACTTTCGGGGGTTACAGCACCCTTAACGGTCAAGCCAGCCGGCCCTTTACTTATGACACAGGCGCACGCTTGGCACTACTTTGTTGATGCACGTGCGGCTACTGCGCACACAATTCACAAACACAGAAAATAATTTTTTTTTGGGTTTGGACTGGAGTGTACTTTCGGGGGTTACAGCACCCTTAACGGTCAAGCCAGCCGGCCCTTTACTTATGACACAGGCGCACGTTTGGCACTACTTTGTTGATGCACGTGCGGCTACTGCGCACACAATTCACAAACACAGAAAATAATTTTTTTTTTGGTTTGGACTGGAGTGTACTTTCGGGGGTTACAGCACCCTTAACGGTCAAGCCAGCCGGCCCTTTACTTATGACACAGGCGCACGTTTGGCACTACTTTGTTGATGCACGTGCGGCTACTGCGCACACAATTCACAAACACAGAAAATAATTTTTTTTTTGGTTTGGACTGGAGTGTACTTTCGGGGGTTACAGCACCCTTAACGATCAAGCCAGCCGGCCCTTTACTTATGACACAGGCGCACGCTTGGCACTACTTTGTTGATGCACGTGCGGCTACTGCGCACACAATTCACAAACACAGAAAATAATTTTTTTTTTGGTTTGGACTGGAGTGTACTTTCGGGGGTTACAGCACCCTTAACGGTCAAGCCAGCCGGCCCTTTACTTATGACACAGGCGCACGCTTGGCACTACTTTGTTGATGCACGTGCGGCTACTGCGCACACAATTCACAAACACAGAAAATAATTTTTTTTTGGTTTGGACTGGAGTGTACTTTCGGGGGTTACAGCACCCTTTAACGGTCAAGCCAGCCGGCCCTTTACTTATGACACAGGCGCACGCTTGGCACTACTTTGTTGATGCACGTGCGGCTACTGCGCACACAATTCACAAACACAGAAAATATATTATTTTTTAGCACTTGGGGGGAGCACCCCTGATGGACAGAGCACCCCCTGGACAACACTACAGCACCCCTTTAGGACTGGGACACTGCACAGGACTTTGGAGTGGACACAGCCCCTATGGAGAACTGACTGCACAACACAGTCCAGCCAACCCCTATGGACTTTGAAGTAGTGGACACAGCCCCTATTAACAACAGCAGCACAGCACAACACAGCCAGCCCCTATGGACTTTGAAGTAGTGGACAACAGCAGCACTACACTACACTACACTACACAGCACTAACTCCCACCCTCCCTCTTCACTGTCCACAGCCGAGTGAGAAAATGGCGCCGACGCGGGTACCTTATATAGGATCCAAAACCCGCGAGACTCGGAAGGCGGGATGATGACGTTTTGCCTCGATGTCAGATCCGAGTCAGGCGGGAAAAGTCGAGCCTGACTCGGATCGGACTCGGATCGGGGGGGCTCGGGGGGGTTCGGATTTCAGAAATCCGAACCCGCTCACCCCTAGTTACAATGCGCATAAAATATTAAATACAGGAAGTAATATAAACATCCGAGAGTCACTACCTGTGGCAAAGTGTCTAAGCTGCACCAGGCATCTTGCGCCATATAGTGCAAAAAGAACAGATGTATGAGGATGCATTGGCATCATCTCTCAGGCATACATCAGGCATACAAGCGTGTATACATAATATATGTGCTGCAATAGCATGGAGATGTTACTTAGTAGTGTTTGTGATAGTCACATTAGGGGTGTAACCAGGGGGGGTCCATGTGGGGTACATTGCCCTGGGCGCCATCTGACAGGCCCGACGCTGGGATCAAGTGTTGACACATCTCACCGAACTGTTTCCAGTGGCAGGTGATATTTGACGCCTGCTGTGAGCTGGATGCAGCTCATGGACCGGCGGCCATTTGAATTTTTGTGACAGCCGTGAGCCAATTACGGCTTGTGGACTAGCAGCTAATACAAAGCCGCGTCATGGCTGGCTCCCCCTGCGGCGTCCGATGTCAGATGCTACTGGGCGGAATAGTCAGTTTGGCAGCGGTGGCGGCGGGTGGAGGAGGCAGATGTCGTGGGAAAAGCTCCGGCGGCTCTGGAAGAGGCCAGAAGATGTGGGGCTCAAGACAGAAGATCTCCGGTGGCAGTGCCACTGGCCAGGACAGGCCAGCGGCAGAAGAATGCGGCTTAGAACCGGAAAGGTAGACTACCATTAATCCCTCCCTAGACCACCAGGTTGTTGGGTACTAGGCCTGTTGGGTAATTAGGCCTTTGGCACTTATAAGGGTGGGGCGCGGTTTATTCCCTTGCCATGGGTGCCAAACCCACTAGTTACGCCCCTGATTGGTACGCAATATAATAATGGAAAATCAATTCATACTGTACAAACAAGAGAGAGAATTTTTTCTTGTTCATGTTATTTATTTTGATTTCCTTTTTTGTTTTACATTTTATTGTTTGACGCTCGCCCACGTCCGGTGCCTCATTTTTAAAAAAGGGCATGATGATGTGGGGACAGCACAGTAACTATTTTAGGCTGCTGACAATGGGGCTTGTGAGTCGGACGGAAAGCGACGGTAATAACGGGCAGCTATGAAGGTCAGAATTACTACCTTATGCCAATTCCACATTCCGCAGGGCCAATGAGGTGGTCCGTGCATCTGAAAGCCGGATGCCAGGCTGCCCACTGACTTTGGATCATTAGTATTGGTACCTGCACCAGCCCCATGCTAAGTGCAAAAGATCCATCAGAAAGAGTCTTCCCCTCCCCCCCATACACATGACTCGCAGGGCGTGTTTGATACAAACCCAGGACACACCCATGACGCTACCACAAATCAGGGAGGTACCGTGTGATCGCATTGTCACTACCGAGTTCCCGCTCCCCCAAAAAAGCCAAATTTCATGGAAAGACAGATCTGCGTAAATTCACATCTGCACATGCGCTGTAAGCAAATACTCGCCATTTGCGACCGTGAACAAAGATCTGTGCCAATCAGAATCAGCCCCAATGCCCGCAATTCCCTAAATGCAGTCTGGATATGCTGCATACATAACACACACAAACACGATCAGACTAGTGCATAGTCTAATGATCCGACCTCTCCTTGTAGAATGTGCACACAATGGAAATGAAGAGCCTTAGGGTTCCGAGGCTCTTGTCTGTCTTTGGCTGCTCATTATAACAACGCCAACAGCGTTATGCACGTATTTAGAAATTAACGTGGTGGACTGGAAAATGGAAATACAATGTGCTGTAGATGATGAGAAGTTTTATTAGGAAATTCAAAAGTACTGTACCTAGCAGGCTAGTAAAAGACAAGGAGAGAGATGTACTAAGCTCAAGTACCAACCAATCAGCTCCTATCTGTCACTTTTCAAACAGTTTGTAGAGTGACAGTTAGGAGCTGATTGGTTGGTACGTTATCTCCATCCTCTTTATCTGCTTAAACAGCACTTCCTGTCACTCACTCTGCGATGGCTCTGCGCAGCCTTTGCGATCGCAGTCCCAATCGCAGCATCTGGTTTGCGCACGTGCACGATGCATACGCATGCGCAGTGTGAATTAATCAGCTGATTGCATGCGTATAAGCAACTGCGATCCTTGCTGAATCGGGCCATAGACCCCAAACACTGATAATAGAGCGGATAGCTGCTGATGCATCGGATGCAGGGTGAGATAGTATCAGGTTGATTTGTCTGCATTTATGTGAGGATAGAAAACGTTGGACATGCATAAGAAGGTCTGTGAGGAAAACATGTTCGTTTAGCAGCTCTCAGAGGTTTTTCACAACTTAACGAAAAGAAATGAGGCTTTTGCATATCTGCTTTGGATCATTATTGGTCAGACTGCAGATGTCGGCTCTGCATTTAATATACGCGGAGGTAAATTAAACACACGAACCTGGGGGTGACCTTATTTCTGCTAGGAAAGGGTTAATTGTGGTGAGCTGAGATTGTGGGTGGGGTTAGAGGTGTAGCTTTAGTATATGGGGGTGGAGTTGAGGAGCCATTTTAGTATTTGCTGGTGGAAGACATTTTAGACAGCCTTCCTGGAATTGTTTGGAGCAGGGAAGTACTTTTCTACTCTGCATTTTCATTTATCTTTTTACTCGTTTCTCCCTCTTGTTCTTTTCTCCTTGTGTCACTTATTCTTCTTTTGCTTCCATCCTCTAATCTCCTTTAGTACTTACTTTCCTCTTTCTTCCCACTCGCGCTTCCCTGTTCCTCTCTTTCCTTTCTCTGCCTCCTTCTCCCTCGCCTATTCCTTACCTGCGGCTGCCATGTCTCGCCCCCAACGGCATGCGGCGGTCCGCGCTCGTTACCCCGCGTCGAAGCGGCGGGTCTGTCTGCATCACCAGGCCTGAGGAGTCCCTCTCGGGATGCCGGCCGTGCTCTATGTCCAAGCACTCCTCGCACTGTTGTTGGACGCTGGCTCGGCGTCATTCTCCTGCACCCTTTCGCGCTGCTAGAGGATCCAGGGTCGCCTGCTGGGGGACAGAGTTGTGTTTACCAGCGCTCAGGGGCTGGTGGGGCCGTTAGGCAGGACAGGCATGGCCATGGCAGGTCTGACCTGGACTCCATTATGAGGCCCTTAGGGCAGGTGGGGACACTGCTTGGGGGGGCCTAATATTAACTGTCATCTAAGCTCGAGTGGTGGTCGGTGGAATGCTTATGGCCCCCACAGCTTCTGCGGCCCCTTCGATTCCCCGCCCTGCAGTGTCTGTGCCCGCAGTTCAGTTAGCCCCTGCGCCCTCACCCTTTGATCCTTCAGCTCTTTCCTCCTTTTTGGCGGCAATGGATTCCGCTGTGGCCCCATTGCTTACTGGGGGGCAGGCCGGGGTTTCAGCTGTAGTGGTAGCCGTTAGTGGGTCTGCATCTGGGGGATCAGGAATAGATTTTCAGTAGCTAGGAATGCAGTTTTCCCCTCTGGCGGCTCAGTTCATGCAGATTATAGTGCCTGGTTTGGGTCTTCCAGGGCCCTTTTCTGATACTGGAGCCCTTGTAGTAGGGTCGCTAGGGGTTGCCTTGGCGGCTACGGCAGATCAGATTGCGGGGTCTGCTGCTAATGATACCACTGATCCTGCTCCTCTTTCTGTGTCTTTTTCAGCGGCAGCTGTGGTGGGGGTAGGGTGGCGCGCCTGCTAATTCTGCTGAAATTGTGCACGAGGATGGATCCGGTGAGTCAGGTGCTACTTCTGATGTAGATTGGGGATGGAGATGGCGTCCTCCAGAGGTACCGCTGGTTCTAGCAGTAGTTCTCGGGATTCTGGGTCAGTTACTCTCCTGCAGTGGCCAGCAAAAATGCATAAACATGGGCGTAGGGGATGGCGGGTTAGGACTAGCCACCGGGATGGTACTTCCACTTCATCCACGGATTCACCATTGACTGAGTTATCTAGCGATGGAAACAAAGGTTCCAAGCGGCGACATAGACGGCGGTCTTTTAGCCTTAGCTCCTTCGGTCTAGAAGACCCAGACGTGGCAGTTCATTGTGCTAACACGGCGGTTCTGCAGGATATCCATCCATGGGTTAGGGAGCGAATTCATGTAGGGCGGTATGTGTACATAGTCGCATTGACATCTAAAGCCTAGAGCAGGGGTCTTCAAACTTGGCCCTCCAGCTGCTGTGGAACTACACATCCCAGCGTGCACTGCCACCTTTTTGATATAACAGCATGCTAAAACTATGTGCAGTGCATGCTGGGATGTGTAGTTCCACAGCATCTGGAGGGCCAAGAGCCTTGGTGGCAGCGTGTAAGGATAAGTCGGTGGATTCGTATAGATCTTATACGAATTGGCTGAGTGTTTTTTGTGTGTTCATGGCGTGCTATTTGCGCACATGTCCTGATGAACACATGAATATGGTGCATTATTTACATCTGATACACAGCTTGTATCGGTCTGCAAAAGGTAGTGTTTATTTGCCTACGACGAGGAGTTCCGTTGGAAGCAACATGGGTTAGCGATCATGCAATTTGGCGCATGGGACGTTGAGGTTTGGTTAGACGCGACTAACCCTCAGCATCCTGCCACTGATCCTTCATTCAGTAGATGTGGGCAGCCAGTGTCTAAGGAGATGACACCTCAGGCAACAGGGTCGTCAAAGGGCAAGTGCTTCACATTTAATAATGGGTGCTGTTCTTTTAGGTCGAAATGTATTCAACACCAATGCCTTAGTTGCGAGGGTGCACACTCTGGGAAAGAATGTACTAGAGGGGCAGGGGAGGTGGCCCCTCAACTGGGGGACAGGCTGGAGGTCCTGGTGCAAAGTAGGGCACCCACACCTGTGGACATTCATGCCATGGCCCCTTGGCTTTATGCTTATCCCTGTACCGCAGATGCAAAATTGTTGAGGTATGGTTTCCTTCATGGCTTTCATCTTCCCATTGTTGGTCAAGTCCATATGGGGGTTGCCGCAGAACTTATGTTCTGCAAGTTATTTTCCTTTGGAGGTAAGGAGGAAGGTGATGAAGGATGTCAATTTGGGTAGGAATGATTGGTCCCTTTTCGGAGCCCCCTCTGCCTAACTTGGTTTTGCCTCCGGTTGGGGTTGTTCCAAAGAGGATTCAAGGTAAATTTAGGTTAATACAACATCTGTCTTGACCTGAGGATTCCTCAGTTAATGGTGTAATCCCGGAGGACCTGTATCAGTCATTCGAGGAGGCTTTGTATATGGTCAGGCCTTTTGGGACAGGGGCTCTCATGGCTAAGATAGATGTAGAGTCTGTTTTTCGGTTGTTGCTCCTGCATCTGGAATTTTCCCGATTCATGGGATTTCGGCTGGAGGACGGGTTCTATTTGGACACATGCCTTCCCATGGGGTGCTCGATTTCTTGTGCATTCTTCGAGAAATTTAGCACCTTTGTGCACTTTTGCATTTGCTGGCAGTCGGGCGAGTAGGGAGGTGGCTCACTATTTGGATGATTTCCTTTTAGTGGGTTCCTCAGGTTCCTTGCATTGCGCTAACATGCTCAAGGGGGCTCTTTCTTTGTTGGCGGAATTCGGCATTCCCGTCGCCCGCCTTAAGACGGTAGGGCCCTCGATGGTTTTGTCCTTTTTGGGGATAGAAATTGTTACCCAGGAAGGAGTTTGCCATCTCCTCCGGGTGACCCAGTTAGTCGATGCGCTGACTCTAGCTTTTGCTGTCGTCCAGGCTCAATCATTGCTGGGACTTCTAAATTTTGCATGTCGTTATCCCCATGGGCCATGCTTTTAGTCGCAAGCTGAAACGTGCTACATCTGGGGTGTGTCGGTCAGGTCATTTTATCAGGTTGTCAGTTGAGCTCCAGAGGGACCTCAGGGTTTGGGTGGAGTTCGTTTCTGCATTCAACGGAACACGCATTTGGGTTTCACACATGTGGAGCCCAGTTGCGTTCTTCAGTTATTTACGGATGCAGCAGGCTCTTCAGGTTTTGGGGCATACGTCAATTGTCGTTAGTGCGCTGCTCCTTGGCCCGCTGAGTGGGTGACCAGAGGCTTGATGAGGGATCTTCTCCTCCTTGAGCTCTTCCCTATTTTGGTCTCCCTTGAACTCTGGGTCCTTCTTTGGGTAACCACAGTGTCATGTTTTGGTGCGACAACCTTGGAGTGGTGTACGCGATCAATCAGCAGCATGCGGCTTCATTGCCTGTGCTCTGATTGCTGGCATAATTTGTTTTGCGTTGCCTGCAATACAATATCACATTTCAGGCGCAGCATATGCCTGGAGTGGATAATGATATAGGGGATTCCCTGTCACGTTTTGATTGGCCACTGTTCCACGCTTTGGCTCCGTCGGCTTGTCAGATTGGTGAGTTGTGCCCTTCTTATGTCTGTCAAGTTATTGAGCCGGCATGGAGGGGCTAGCCCATTGATCCCTGGTGCCAGGAACCCTGAGAAGCTATCAGGCGGCCTGGGTTGAATGAAGCAGGTTCACGTCCCACAGCGAGGTAAGGCTGGCCGGACACTTATCCTCGAGTTTATTTGGAGTCTCTTTGAGTCAGTCAGGTCCAGGGGTGTGGTGGTCAAATTGTTGGCGGGAATGTCCCACTTTTTCGGGTTAAGGTTTCGGAGGATCTTTCAAAGAGCTTTTTGGTCCAGAAGGCTTTGAAAGGTCCTCCGGACTCATGGCGACCCATTGATTTGAGACTGCTGGTGTGTTTGCTGCTTGCTCTTCAGATTATGAGGTCCGGTTATTTGGAGTGGCTTTCGTGATAGCTTTTCACTGAGCTTTCTGGGTATAGGAATTAGGAGTGCCCTCTAAGCGGAGCCCTTCATCTCTGCTCAGGTCCCATGTTTCAGTTGAAGATGCGGCGGTACTTTGCCGGATATGTCGGTCTAAAACGGACCAGTTGAGAAGGGGTTGTTGGGTATCCACGCAGGCATACGATAATCCTGAGTTGTGCCCAGTGGCATGGGCAAAGCTGTATCAATATCTTCATCCTCTCTTGGAGGGGGCATGGTTGATACATGTGAAGGATCCCCAATTCGGTTGGGTGTTAAAGCGTTGTTTGGAGGAGGTCGGGTTGTCCCCGCATGACTTCAGAACTCATTCATTCCGAATAGGCGCAGCTACAACCGCTGCTGCATCTGGTTCCTCTGTGGAGCATATTATGGTCTTGGGCCACTGTAAGTCTAGTGCTTATAAAACATACATTAGACTTCGGTAAGTTGTTTTTTTCATCCTAAATTTGGGCGTAGCTACTCGGATTATTTGGGGGTCCAGAGGAATTTTGAAGGAAGGTATTTGAGGGTCCTGAGGAAGAAGGGCACAACTCACCAATCTGACAAGCCGACGGAACCAAAGCGCGGAACAGTGGCCAATCAAAACCACTAGTTTTAGCTCAAGCTACAGCCGGGGCATACCTCAATTCATGTCATAATATATAGCTTTTAATTAATACATTAACATGAATCAGGGGATGAGATGAGATATACATATGAACATCGTATTGGTCTTGGTGCATGTACGGCGCTGCGGACCACTTGTGGCGCCTTATAAATAAAATGTCATACTAGGGAAGCGACAGGAGAGTTTGGTCCCTGATGGTAACAGACGCGCAAGAAAGTATTTCCCATTAACCACTTGCATGGCGTGGTCGTGGTCTGACCACGTCAGACTGTGCAATACCTGACATGGTTGCAAACAATGTGACCAGTCAAACTGGGCGGCTGCTGAGTGGCAGAGGGTGCCTCCATCCCTTCACCCTCCCAATGTGCGACCAGTCAGAAGTGCAAACTGGGCGGCAGTTGAGTGCCACAGGGAGCCTCCATCCCTTCACCCTTCCTCAGTGTCTGCCGTGCTACCAATCACTGGTGATCAGACAGACAGAACCTCCCCACCCGGTGGCTGCAGAGAGGAGCATCCACTGAGGAAATGTAAATGAACAGCCCTCAGTGTGTACCTGATGGCTGCTCAGTGGAGTAGCCGCTGGGGAAATGCAGAGTCGCAATGTTGCGATGGTCCAATCATCAACAGTCCGATATATCGATGACTGATATGTTAAAAATCTTTATTGATGTTATGTGTTTAAAAAAATAATTGTTTATACAATTTTGTTGCAAAAGTTATATATAGAAGTTCTTGACCTAATCCAATCATAAAATAATCACAATTTCTGAGCTGTTTTTGGAAGATAAATGAGCCAGTTAGTGATTTTGGGCCTGATTCAGCAAGGGACGCATGTGAGAGATCGCACTGACCGGCTGCTGTGAGTATATGCTAATCAATGCATACGCACGGCATCCGCAGCACAAGGATGCAGGCGCACAGCAATACATGTGCCGCCCATCTCCCTTTACTCAATGCCCAATCAGTAGCGCAAACATCGGTAACATCAAGAACCATTGGACCCAGACGCCTAATAGGGGATGAGCTGACCTGGAGCAGGATTTTGGCCACTTCCTGCGTGTATCGAGTCGCCTGGCTGCGTATGCCGCGCACTGACTTAATTATGCACGCCCCTATAACGGCATCCCAACACACAGGCACGTCTGCGTTCACCCAACCATCCCCCGTCACCACCCACAAACAACACTTCCTGTCAATCAATATCGGAAGGGTCTACATAACACTGCGTTTATTCTGCGTACCCTTACCCGATCATACTGGCTAGTTCGCGTGTGTGCGCAGTGCGAAAGCATCGGCCGAGTGCGTGCGTTCTCCCACTTGCGTTCCTTGCTGAATCAGGCCCTTTCTGTTGCCCCTTAATTACAACTCATGTCTTAAATAAGTTGCAGTGAGAATAACGAGACCAGAGCCGGCCATTTTGTTTTTTTATTTTATGTTATTACTGTATATTAAAAATAAAATGTTTGCTTCTAAATATCCTTTCCTGTGTACTGTACCGTATATTGTGTTTATTTGAGCCTCCCACTGAAGGCATTGCCCCGCATCTGATCTCCTTCACAAACATCATCTATTGGTTCTCAGTGGTGGAACGTCTGCTGTAGCGTGACCCTGAGGTAAGGGTGGCCTGGCAATGATTGTTGAGCTTTGCCACAAAACATGGCGCCCCGGTGCGCAAGTCCTCCCGCTCTACCTGCGCCAATTTCAGTTCCTCCGCAAAAAAAATGCGGCCAGCTCATTACTAAAACATGGTGGGTCCACTTAAAAGTCAAAAACAACCTTTGCATCGAATGAAAACAAATAAAACAAATCCCCCCCCAAAATAATGACACATTCCGTGTACTGTAAGTCAAGAAGAAAAAAAAAAAGTAAATGAAGGAGAAAATATAAAATGAAATCTGAATGACAATGCGCTGCGTTCCCATGGCTGCGCCGGGGGACGCTATAAACCTGCAGATAACAGCTATGCTATATGAATAGCATGATTTAATCTCCTACATTTTTAATCACAATGTATTTTTTTTTCTTTTTCAAGACGATACATCACGGCAGCAAATTATGTTGTCTACTCACATAATGCGAGCGCAAAGGTAAAGAACCATTTTCTTAGTTGAGCAGCGTGAATCCCGAGATGCTAACAGCGTGGATATCATCTTTCATTTCCTCCCTTCCTCATCCCCAGATATTACAGAAAAAAATAAGCTTATTTTACAACCACTTTGACATCAGTATTGTATTTGTCATAGGATGTTGTGTCAGATAAAGCCATGAAATGCCTCAGTGCTGACCGGGCTCCATCACTATTAAACCCCTGGTTTACATATGTATAAATATATATAACCTTTGCTTAGGGTTCACAGTGTCCTAGGACTCTGTAAATCTTATGCTGGGTACACACTGGCAGATATACTGGCCGATCAATTAATCGGCCGATATATCATTGGCCAGTGTGTACCAGCAATATGTCTGTGAATGACGTAGATCACAGACATATCACTTCGGCTCTGCTGCACAGCCAATGGCAGATATATCTGTCCATCATGCAGTGTGTACGGGTGGTCTACTTGCAGCAGAGGCCGGGGAAGAGGGTTGCGTCACAACCCGCGGCCAGCAAGACCCGTGGGGGTATATGTATAAATCCATTTATAAGTAAGTATACTGTAAGTATGAAATATGTGAGAGCCTGCTGTGAGTGCGACTCTGCATGTATGAGAGCCTGCTCTGAGTGTGACTCTGCATGTATGAGAGCCAGCTGTGAGTGTAATTCTGCATCTGTGAGAGCCTGCTGTGAGTGCGACTCTACATGTGTGAAAGCCTGCTGTGAGTGCGACTCTGCATGTGTGAAAGCCTGCTGTGAGTGCGACTCTGCATGTGTGAAAGCCGGCTGTGAGTGCGACTCTGTATGTGTGAAAGCCTGCTGTGAGTGCGACTCTGTATGTGTGAAAGCCTGCTGTGAGTGTGACTCTGCATGTATGAGAGCCTGCTGTGAGTGTAATTCTGCATCTGTGAGAGCCTGCTGTGAGTGTAATTCTGCATCTGTGAGAGCTTACTGTGAGTGCGACTCTACATGTGTGAAAGCCTGCTGTGAGTGCGACTCTGCATGTGTGAAAGCCTGCTGTGAGTGCGACTCTGCATGTATGAGAGCCTGCTGTGAGTGTGACTCTGCATGTATGAGAGCCTGCTGTGAGTGTAATTCTGCATCTGTGAGAGCCTGCTGTGAGTGCGACTCTACATGTGTGAAAGCCTGCTGTGAGTGCGACTCTGCATGTGTGAAAGCCTGCTGTGAGTGCGGCTCTGCATGTGTGAAAGCCTGCTGTGAGTGCGACTCTGTATGTGTGAAAGCCTGCTGTGAGTGCGACTCTGCATGTGTGAAAGCCTGCTGTGAGTGCTACTCTGCATGTATGAGAGCCTGCTGTGAGTGTGACTCTGCATGTATGAGAGCCTGCTGTGAGTGTAATTCTGCATCTGTGAGAGCCTGCTGTGAGTGTAATTCTGCATCTGTGAGAGCTTACTGTGAGTGCGACTCTACATGTGTGAAAGCCTGCTGTGAGTGTGACTCTACATGTGTGACAGCCTGCTGTGAGTGCGACTCTGCATGTGTGAAAGCCTGCTGTGAGTGCGACTCTGTATGTGTGAAAGCCTGCTGTGAGTGCGACTCTGCATGTATGAGAGCCTGCTGTGAGTGTGACTCTGCATGTATGAGAGCCTGCTGTGAGTGTAATTCTGCATCTGTGAGAGCCTGCTGTGAGTGTAATTCTGCATCTGTGAGAGCTTACTGTGAGTGCGACTCTACATGTGTGAAAGCCTGCTGTGAGTGCGACTCTGCATGTGTGAAAGCCTGCTGTGAGTGTAATTCTGCATCTGTGAGAGCTTACAGTGAGTGCGACTCTACATGTGTGAAAGCCTGCTGTGAGTGCGACTCTACATGTGTGAAAGCCTGCTGTGAGTGCGACTCTGCATGTGTGAAAGCCTGCTGTGAGTGTAATTCTGCATCTGTGAGAGCTTACTGTGAGTGCGACTGTACATGTGTGAAAGCCTGCTGTGAGTGCGACTCTACATGTGTGAAAGCCTGCTGTGAGTGCGACTCTGCATGTATGAAAGCCTGCTGTGAGTGCGACTCTGCATGTGTGAAAGCCTGCTGTGAGTGCGACTCTGCATGTGTGAAAGCCTGCTGTGAGTGCGACTCTGCATGTATGAGAGCCTGCTGTGAGTGTGAATCTACATGTGTGGGAGCCTGCTGTGAGTGTAATTCTGCATGTATGAGAGCCTGCTGTGAGTGCAGATCTGCATGTATGAGAGCCTGCTGTGAGTGCGACTCTGCATGTATAGGAGCCTGCTGTGAGTGCAACTCTACATGTGTGAGAGCCTGCTGTGAGTGCGACTCTGCATGTATGGGAGCCTGCTGTGAGTGCAACTCTGCATGTATGAGAGCCTGCTGTGAATGCAACTCTGCATGTGTGAGAGCCTGCTGTGAGTGTGACATGCATATGTGAGATCCTGCTGTTATTGCGACTGTACATGTGTGAGAGCCTGCTGTCAGTGTGATTATGCATCTGTGAGAGTCTGCTGTTAGTGCAACTCTACATGTATGAGAGCCTGCTGTGAGTGTATCAGTGAGAGGCTGCTGTGAGTGTGATCTGCATCTGTGAGAGCTTACTGTGAGTGCAACTCTACATGTGTGAAAGCCTGCTGTGAGTGCGACTCTGAATGTGTGAAAGCCTGCTGTGAGTGTAATTCTGCATCTGTGAGAGCTTACTGTGAGTGCGACTCTACATGTGTGAAAGCCTGCTGTGAGTGCGACACTGCATGTGTGAAAGCCTGCTGTGAGTGTAATTCTGCATCTGTGAGAGCCTACTGTGAGTGCGACTCTACATGTGTGAAAGCCTGCTGTGAGTGCGACTCTACATGTGTGAAAGCCTGCTGTGAGTGCGACTCTGCATGTGTGAAAGCCTGCTGTGAGTGTAATTCTGCATCTGTGAGAGCTTACTGTGAGTGCGACTCTACATGTGTGAAAGCCTGCTGTGAGTGCGACTCTACATGTGTGAAAGCCTGCTGTGAGTGCGACTCTGCATGTGTGAAAGCCTGCTGTGAGTGCGACTCTGCATGTGTGAAAGCCTGCTGTGAGTGCGACTCTGCATGTATGAGATCCTGCTATGAGTGTGAATCTACATGTGTGAGAGCCTGCTGTGAGTGTAATTCTGCATCTGTGAGAGCCTGCTGTGAGTGCGGATCTGCATGTATGAGAGCCTGCTGTGAGTGCGACTCTGCATGTATAGGAGCCTGCTGTGAGTGCAACTCTACATGTGTGAGAGCCTGCTGTGAGTGCGACTATGCATGTATGGGAGCCTGCTGTGAGTGCAACTCTGCATGTATGAGAGCCTGCTGTGAATGCAACTCTGCATGTGTGAGAGCCTGCTGTGAGTGTGACATGCATCTGTGAGATCCTGCTGTTATTGCGACTGTACATGTGTGAGCGCCTGCTGTCAGTGTGATTATGCATCTGTGAGAGTCTGCTGTTAGTGCAACTCTGCATGTATGAGAGCCTGCTGTGAGTGTATCAGTGAGAGGCTGCTGTGAGTGTGATCTGCATCTGTGAGAGCTTACTGTGAGTGCAACTCTACATGTGTGAAAGCCTGCTGTGAGTGCGACTCTGAATGTGTGAAAGCCTGCTGTGAGTGTAATTCTGCATCTGTGAGAGCTTACTGTGAGTGCGACTCTACATGTGTGAAAGCCTGCTGTGAGTGCGACTCTGCATGTGTGAAAGCCTGCTGTGAGTGTAATTCTGCATCTGTGAGAGCCTACTGTGAATGCGACTCTACATGTGTGAAAGCCTGCTGTGAGTGCGACTCTACTTGTGTGAAAGCCTGCTGTGAGTGCGACTCTGCATGTGTGAAAGCCTGCTGTGAGTGTAATTCTGCATGTGTGAAAGCCTGCTGTGAGTGTAATTCTGCATCTGTGAGAGCTTACTGTGAGTGCGACTCTACATGTGTGAAAGCCTGCTGTGAGTGCGACTCTACATGTGTGAAAGCCTGCTGTGAGTGCGACTCTGCATGTGTGAAAGCCTGCTGTGAGTGCGACTCTGCATGTGTGAAAGCCTGCTGTGAGTGCGACTCTGCATGTATGAGATCCTGCTATGAGTGGTAATCTACATGTGTGAGAGCCTGCTGTGAGTGTAATTCTGCATCTGTGAGAGCCTGCTGTGAGTGCGGATCTGCATGTGTGAGAGCCTGCTGTGAGTGCGACTCTGCATGTATGGGAGCCTGCTGTGAGTGCAACTCTGCATGTATGAGAGCCTGCTGTGAATGCAACTCTGCATGTGTGAGAGCCTGCTGTGAGTGTGACATGCATCTGTGAGATCCTGCTGTTATTGCGACTGTACATGTGTGAGAGCCTGCTGTCAGTGTGATTATGCATCTGTGAGAGTCTGCTGTTAGTGCAACTCTGCATGTATGAGAGCCTGCTGTGAGTGTATCAGTGAGAGGCTGCTGTGAGTGTGATCTGCATCTGTGAGAGCTTACTGTGAGTGCAACTCTACATGTGTGAAAGCCTGCTGTGAGTGCGACTCTGAATGTGTGAAAGCCTGCTGTGAGTGTAATTCTGCATCTGTGAGAGCTTACTGTGAGTGCGACTCTACATGTGTGAAAGCCTGCTGTGAGTGCGACTCTGCATGTGTGAAAGCCTGCTGTGAGTGTAATTCTGCATCTGTGAGAGCCTACTGTGAGTGCGACTCTACATGTGTGAAAGCCTGCTGTGAGTGCGACTCTACATGTGTGAAAGCCTGCTGTGAGTGCGACTCTGCATGTGTGAAAGCCTGCTGTGAGTATAATTCTGCATCTGTGAGAGCTTACTGTGAGTGCGACTCTACATGTGTGAAAGCCTGCTGTGAGTGCGACTCTACATGTGTGAAAGCCTGCTGTGAGTGCGACTCTGCATGTGTGAAAGCCTGCTGTGAGTGCGACTCTGCATGTGTGAAAGCCTGCTGTGAGTGCGACTCTGCATGTATGAGATCCTGCTATGAGTGTGAATCTACATGTGTGAGAGCCTGCTGTGAGTGTAATTCTGCATCTGTGAGAGCCTGCTGTGAGTGCGGATCTGCATGTATGAGAGCCTGCTGTGAGTGCGACTCTGCATGTATAGGAGCCTGCTGTGAGTGCAACTCTACATGTGTGAGAGCCTGCTGTGAGTGCGACTCTGCATGTATGGGAGCCTGCTGTGAGTGCAACTCTGCATGTATGAGAGCCTGCTGTGAATGCAACTCTGCATGTGTGAGAGCCTGCTGTGAGTGTGACATGCATCTGTGAGATCCTGCTGTTATTGCGACTGTACATGTGTGAGAGCCTGCTGTCAGTGTGATTATGCATCTGTGAGAGTCTGCTGTTAGTGCAACTCTGCATGTATGAGAGCCTGCTGTGAGTGTATCAGTGAGAGGCTGCTGTGAGTGTGATCTGCATCTGTGAGAGCTTACTGTGAGTGCAACTCTACATGTGTGAAAGCCTGCTGTGAGTGCGACTCTGAATGTGTGAAAGCCTGCTGTGAGTGTAATTCTGCATCTGTGAGAGCTTACTGTGAGTGCGACTCTACATGTGTGAAAGCCTGCTGTGAGTGCGACTCTGCATGTGTGAAAGCCTGCTGTGAGTGTAATTCTGCATCTGTGAGAGCCTACTGTGAGTGCGACTCTACATGTGTGAAAGCCTGCTGTGAGTGCGACTCTACATGTGTGAAAGCCTGCTGTGAGTGCGACTCTGCATGTGTGAAAGCCTGCTGTGAGTGTAATTCTGCATCTGTGAGAGCTTACTGTGAGTGCGACTCTACATGTGTGAAAGCCTGCTGTGAGTGCGACTCTACATGTGTGAAAGCCTGCTGTGAGTGCGACTCTGCATGTGTGAAAGCCTGCTGTGAGTGCGACTCTGCATGTGTGAAAGCCTGCTGTGAGTGCGACTCTGCATGTATGAGATCCTGCTATGAGTGTGAATCTACATGTGTGAGAGCCTGCTGTGAGTGTAATTCTGCATCTGTGAGAGCCTGCTGTGAGTGCGGATCTGCATGTATGAGAGCCTGCTGTGAGTGCGACTCTGTATGTATAGGAGCCTGCTGTGAGTGCAACTCTACATGTGTGAGAGCCTGCTGTGAGTGCGACTATGCATGTATGGGAGCCTGCTGTGAGTGCAACTCTGCATGTATGAGAGCCTGCTGTGAATGCAACTCTGCATGTGTGAGAGCCTGCTGTGAGTGTGACATGCATCTGTGAGATCCTGCTGTTATTGCGACTGTACATGTGTGAGAGCCTGCTGTCAGTGTGATTATGCATCTGTGAGAGTCTGCTGTTAGTGCAACTCTGCATGTATGAGAGCCTGCTGTGATTGTATCAGTGAGAGGCTGCTGTGAGTGTGATCTGCATCTGTGAGAGCTTACTGTGAGTGCAACTCTACATGTGTGAAAGCCTGCTGTGAGTGCGACTCTGAATGTGTGAAAGCCTGCTGTGAGTGTAATTCTGCATCTGTGAGAGCTTACTGTGAGTGCGACTCTACATGTGTGAAAGCCTGCTGTGAGTGCGACTCTGCATGTGTGAAAGCCTGCTGTGAGTGTAATTCTGCATCTGTGAGAGCCTACTGTGAGTGCGACTCTACATGTGTGAAAGCCTGCTGTGAGTGCGACTCTACTTGTGTGAAAGCCTGCTGTGAGTGCGACTCTGCATGTGTGAAAGCCTGCTGTGAGTGTAATTCTGCATCTGTGAGAGCTTACTGTGAGTGCGACTCTACATGTGTGAAAGCCTGCTGTGAGTGCGACTCTACATGTGTGAAAGCCTGCTGTGAGTGCGACTCTGCATGTGTGAAAGCCTGCTGTGAGTGCGACTCTGCATGTGTGAAAGCCTGCTGTGAGTGCGACTCTGCATGTATGAGATCCTGCTATGAGTGTGAATCTACATGTGTGAGAGCCTGCTGTGAGTGTAATTCTGCATCTGTGAGAGCCTGCTGTGAGTGCGGATCTGCATGTGTGAGAGCCTGCTGTGAGTGCGACTCTGCATGTATGGGAGCCTGCTGTGAGTGCAACTCTGCATGTATGAGAGCCTGCTGTGAATGCAACTCTGCATGTGTGAGAGCCTGCTGTGAGTGTGACATGCATCTGTGAGATCCTGCTGTTATTGCGACTGTACATGTGTGAGAGCCTGCTGTCAGTGTGATTATGCATCTGTGAGAGTCTGCTGTTAGTGCAACTCTGCATGTATGAGAGCCTGCTGTGAGTGTATCAGTGAGAGGCTGCTGTGAGTGTGATCTGCATCTGTGAGAGCTTACTGTGAGTGCAACTCTACATGTGTGAAAGCCTGCTGTGAGTGCGACTCTGAATGTGTGAAAGCCTGCTGTGAGTGTAATTCTGCATCTGTGAGAGCTTACTGTGAGTGCGACTCTACATGTGTGAAAGCCTGCTGTGAGTGCGACTCTGCATGTGTGAAAGCCTGCTGTGAGTGTAATTCTGCATCTGTGAGAGCCTACTGTGAGTGCGACTCTACATGTGTGAAAGCCTGCTGTGAGTGCGACTCTACATGTGTGAAAGCCTGCTGTGAGTGCGACTCTGCATGTGTGAAAGCCTGCTGTGAGTATAATTCTGCATCTGTGAGAGCTTACTGTGAGTGCGACTCTACATGTGTGAAAGCCTGCTGTGAGTGCGACTCTACATGTGTGAAAGCCTGCTGTGAGTGCGACTCTGCATGTGTGAAAGCCTGCTGTGAGTGCGACTCTGCATGTGTGAAAGCCTGCTGTGAGTGCGACTCTGCATGTATGAGATCCTGCTATGAGTGTGAATCTACATGTGTGAGAGCCTGCTGTGAGTGTAATTCTGCATCTGTGAGAGCCTGCTGTGAGTGCGGATCTGCATGTATGAGAGCATGCTGTGAGTGCGACTCTGCATGTATAGGAGCCTGCTGTGAGTGCAACTCTACATGTGTGAGAGCCTGCTGTGAGTGCGACTCTGCATGTATGGGAGCCTGCTGTGAGTGCAACTCTGCATGTATGAGAGCCTGCTGTGAATGCAACTCTGCATGTGTGAGAGCCTGCTGTGAGTGTGACATGCATCTGTGAGATCCTGCTGTTATTGCGACTGTACATGTGTGAGAGCCTGCTGTCAGTGTGATTATGCATCTGTGAGAGTCTGCTGTTAGTGCAACTCTGCATGTATGAGAGCCTGCTGTGAGTGTATCAGTGAGAGGCTGCTGTGAGTGTGATCTGCATCTGTGAGAGCTTACTGTGAGTGCAACTCTACATGTGTGAAAGCCTGCTGTGAGTGCGACTCTGAATGTGTGAAAGCCTGCTGTGAGTGTAATTCTGCATCTGTGAGAGCTTACTGTGAGTGCGACTCTACATGTGTGAAAGCCTGCTGTGAGTGCGACTCTGCATGTGTGAAAACCTGCTGTGAGTGTAATTCTGCATCTGTGAGAGCCTACTGTGAGTGCGACTCTACATGTGTGAAAGCCTGCTGTGAGTGCGACTCTACATGTGTGAAAGCCTGCTGTGAGTGCGACTCTGCATGTGTGAAAGCCTGCTGTGAGTGTAATTCTGCATCTGTGAGAGCTTACTGTGAGTGCGACTCTACATGTGTGAAAGCCTGCTGTGAGTGCGACTCTACATGTGTGAAAGCCTGCTGTGAGTGCGACTCTGCATGTGTGAAAGCCTGCTGTGAGTGCGACTCTGCATGTGTGAAAGCCTGCTGTGAGTGCGACTCTGCATGTATGAGATCCTGCTATGAGTGTGAATCTACATGTGTGAGAGCCTGCTGTGAGTGTAATTCTGCATCTGTGAGAGCCTGCTGTGAGTGCGGATCTGCATGTATGAGAGCCTGCTTTGAGTGCGACTCTGCATGTATAGGAGCCTGCTGTGAGTGCAACTCTACATGTGTGAGAGCCTGCTGTGAGTGCGACTCTGCATGTATGGGAGCCTGCTGTGAGTGCAACTCTGCATGTATGAGAGCCTGCTGTGAATGCAACTCTGCATGTGTGAGAGCCTGCTGTGAGTGTGACATGCATCTGTGAGATCCTGCTGTTATTGCGACTGTACATGTGTGAGAGCCTGCTGTCAGCGTGATTATGCATCTGTGAGAGTCTGCTGTTAGTGCAACTCTGCATGTATGAGAGCCTGCTGTGAGTGTATCAGTGAGAGGCTGCTGTGAGTGTGATCTGCATCTGTGAGAGCTTACTGTGAGTGCAACTCTACATGTGTGAAAGCCTGCTGTGAGTGCGACTCTGAATGTGTGAAAGCCTGCTGTGAGTGTAATTCTGCATCTGTGAGAGCTTACTGTGAGTGCGACTCTACATGTGTGAAAGCCTGCTGTGAGTGCGACTCTGCATGTGTGAAAGCCTGCTGTGAGTGTAATTCTGCATCTGTGAGAGCCTACTGTGAGTGCGACTCTACATGTGTGAAAGCCTGCTGTGAGTGCGACTCTACATGTGTGAAAGCCTGCTGTGAGTGCGACTCTGCATGTGTGAAAGCCTGCTGTGAGTATAATTCTGCATCTGTGAGAGCTTACTGTGAGTGCGACTCTACATGTGTGAAAGCCTGCTGTGAGTGCGACTCTACATGTGTGAAAGCCTGCTGTGAGTGCGACTCTGCATGTGTGAAAGCCTGCTGTGAGTGCGACTCTGCATGTGTGAAAGCCTGCTGTGAGTGCGACTCTGCATGTATGAGATCCTGCTATGAGTGTGAATCTACATGTGTGAGAGCCTGCTGTGAGTGTAATTCTGCATCTGTGAGAGCCTGCTGTGAGTGCGGATCTGCATGTATGAGAGCCTGCTGTGAGTGCGACTCTGCATGTATAGGAGCCTGCTGTGAGTGCAACTCTACATGTGTGAGAGCCTGCTGTGAGTGCGACTCTGCATGTATGGGAGCCTGCTGTGAGTGCAACTCTGCATGTATGAGAGCCTGCTGTGAATGCAACTCTGCATGTGTGAGAGCCTGCTGTGAGTGTGACATGCATCTGTGAGATCCTGCTGTTATTGCGACTGTACATGTGTGAGAGCCTGCTGTCAGTGTGATTATGCATCTGTGAGAGTCTGCTGTTAGTGCAACTCTGCATGTATGAGAGCCTGCTGTGAGTGTATCAGTGAGAGGCTGCTGTGAGTGTGATCTGCATCTGTGAGAGCTTACTGTGAGTGCAACTCTACATGTGTGAAAGCCTGCTGTGAGTGCGACTCTGAATGTGTGAAAGCCTGCTGTGAGTGTAATTCTGCATCTGTGAGAGCTTACTGTGAGTGCGACTCTACATGTGTGAAAGCCTGCTGTGAGTGCGACTCTGCATGTGTGAAAGCCTGCTGTGAGTGTAATTCTGCATCTGTGAGAGCCTACTGTGAGTGCGACTCTACATGTGTGAAAGCCTGCTGTGAGTGCGACTCTACATGTGTGAAAGCCTGCTGTGAGTGCGACTCTGCATGTGTGAAAGCCTGCTGTGAGTGTAATTCTGCATCTGTGAGAGCTTACTGTGAGTGCGACTCTACATGTGTGAAAGCCTGCTGTGAGTGCGACTCTACATGTGTGAAAGCCTGCTGTGAGTGCGACTCTGCATGTGTGAAAGCCTGCTGTGAGTGCGACTCTGCATGTGTGAAAGCCTGCTGTGAGTGCGACTCTGCATGTATGAGATCCTGCTATGAGTGTGAATCTACATGTGTGAGAGCCTGCTGTGAGTGTAATTCTGCATCTGTGAGAGCCTGCTGTGAGTGCGGATCTGCATGTATGAGAGCCTGCTGTGAGTGCGACTCTGCATGTATAGGAGCCTGCTGTGAGTGCAACTCTACATGTGTGAGAGCCTGCTGTGAGTGCGACTCTGCATGTATGGGAGCCTGCTGTGAGTGCAACTCTGCATGTATGAGAGCCTGCTGTGAATGCAACTCTGCATGTGTGAGAGCCTGCTGTGAGTGTGACATGCATCTGTGAGATCCTGCTGTTATTGCGACTGTACATGTGTGAGAGCCTGCTGTCAGTGTGATTATGCATCTGTGAGAGTCTGCTGTTAGTGCAACTCTGCATGTATGAGAGCCTGCTGTGAGTGTATCAGTGAGAGGCTGCTGTGAGTGTGATCTGCATCTGTGAGAGCTTACTGTGAGTGCAACTCTACATGTGTGAAAGCCTGCTGTGAGTGCGACTCTGCATGTGTGAAAGCCTGCTGTGAGTGTAATTCTGCATCTGTGAGAGCCTACTGTGAGTGCGACTCTACATGTGTGAAAGCCTGCTGTGAGTGCGACTCTACATGTGTGAAAGCCTGCTGTGAGTGCGACTCTGCATGTGTGAAAGCCTGCTGTGAGTGTAATTCTGCATCTGTGAGAGCTTACTGTGAGTGCGACTCTACATGTGTGAAAGCCTGCTGTGAGTGCGACTCTACATGTGTGAAAGCCTGCTGTGAGTGCGACTCTGCATGTGTGAAAGCCTGCTGTGAGTGCGACTCTGCATGTATGAGATCCTGCTATGAGTGTGAATCTACATGTGTGAGAGCCTGCTGTGAGTGTAATTCTGCATCTGTGAGAGCCTGCTGTGAGTGCGGATCTGCATGTATGAGAGCCTGCTGTGAGTGCGACTCTGCATGTATAGGAGCCTGCTGTGAGTGCAACACTACATGTGTGAGAGCCTGCTGTGAGTGCGACTCTGCATGTATGGGAGCCTGCTGTGAGTGCAACTCTGCATGTATGAGAGCCTGCTGTGAATGCAACTCTGCATGTGTGAGAGCCTGCTGTGAGTGTGACATGCATCTGTGAGATCCTGCTGTTATTGCGACTGTACATGTGTGAGAGCCTGCTGTCAGTGTGATTATGCATCTGTGAGAGTCTGCTGTTAGTGCAACTCTGCATGTATGAGAGCCTGCTGTGAGTGTATCAGTGAGAGGCTGCTGTGAGTGTGATCTGCATCTGTGAGAGCTTACTGTGAGTGCAACTCTACATGTGTGAAAGCCTGCTGTGAGTGCGACTGTACATGTGTGAGAGCCTGCTGTGAGTGTAATTCTGCATCTGTGAGAGCTTACTGTGAGTGCGACTCTACATGTGTGAAAGCCTGCTGTGAGTGCGACTCTGCATGTGTGAAAGCCTGCTGTGAGTGTAATTCTGCATCTGTGAGAGCCTACTGTGAGTGCGACTCTACATGTGTGAAAGCCTGCTGTGAGTGCGACTCTACATGTGTGAAAGCCTGCTGTGAGTGCGACTCTGCATGTGTGAAAGCCTGCTGTGAGTGTAATTCTGCATCTGTGAGAGCTTACTGTGAGTGCGACTCTACATGTGTGAAAGCCTGCTGTGAGTGCGACTCTACATGTGTGAAAGCCTGCTGTGAGTGCGACTCTGCATGTGTGAAAGCCTGCTGTGAGTGCGACTCTGCATGTATGAGATCCTGCTATGAGAGTGAATCTACATGTGTGAGAGCCTGCTGTGAGTGTAATTCTGCATCTGTGAGAGCCTGCTGTGAGTGTAATTCTGCATCTGTGAGAGCTTACTGTGAGTGCGACTCTACATGTGTGAAAGCCTGCTGTGAGTGTGTCTCTACATGTGTGAAAGCCTGCTGTGAGTGCGACTCTGCATGTGTGAAAGCCTGCTGTGAGTGCGACTCTGTATGTGTGAAAGCCTGCTGTGAGTGCGACTCTGCATGTATGAGAGCCTGCTGTGAGTGTGACTCTGCATGTATGAGAGCCTGCTGTGAGTGTAATTCTGCATCTGTGAGAGCCTGCTGTGAGTGTAATTCTGCATCTGTGAGAGCTTACTGTGAGTGCGACTCTACATGTGTGAAAGCCTGCTGTGAGTGCGACTCTGCATGTGTGAAAGCCTGCTGTGAGTGTAATTCTGCATCTGTGAGAGCTTACAGTGAGTGCGACTCTACATGTGTGAAAGCCTGCTGTGAGTGCGACTCTACATGTGTGAAAGCCTGCTGTGAGTGCGACTCTGCATGTGTGAAAGCCTGCTGTGAGTGTAATTCTGCATCTGTGAGAGCTTACTGTGAGTGCGACTCTACATGTGTGAAAGCCTGCTGTGAGTGCGACTCTACATGTGTGAAAGCCTGCTGTGAGTGCGACTCTGCATGTATGAAAGCCTGCTGTGAGTGCGACTCTGCATGTGTGAAAGCCTGCTGTGAGTGCGACTCTGCATGTGTGAAAGCCTGCTGTGAGTGCGACTCTGCATGTATGAGAGCCTGCTGTGAGTGTCAATCTACATGTGTGGGAGCCTGCTGTGAGTGTAATTCTGCATGTATGAGAGCCTGCTGTGAGTGCAGATCTGCATGTATGAGAGCCTGCTGTGAGTGCGACTCTGCATGTATAGGAGCCTGCTGTGAGTGCAACTCTACATGTGTGAGAGCCTGCTGTGAGTGCGACTCTGCATGTATGGGAGCCTGCTGTGAGTGCAACTCTGCATGTATGAGAGCCTGCTGTGAATGCAACTCTGCATGTGTGAGAGCCTGCTGTGAGTGTGACATGCATATGTGAGATCCTGCTGTTATTGCGACTGTACATGTGTGAGAGCCTGCTGTCAGTGTGATTATGCATCTGTGAGAGTCTGCTGTTAGTGCAACTCTGCATGTATGAGAGCCTGCTGTGAGTGTATCAGTGAGAGGCTGCTGTGAGTGTGATCTGCATCTGTGAGAGCTTACTGTGAGTGCGACTCTACATGTGTGAAAGCCTGCTGTGAGTGCGACTCTGCATGTGTGAAAGCCTGCTGTGAGTGTAATTCTGCATCTGTGAGAGCCTACTGTGAGTGCGACTCTACATGTGTGAAAGCCTGCTGTGAGTGCGACTCTACATGTGTGAAAGCCTGCTGTGAGTGCGACTCTGCATGTGTGAAAGCCTGCTGTGAGTGTAATTCTGCATCTGTGAGAGCTTACTGTGAGTGCGACTCTACATGTGTGAAAGCCTGCTGTGAGTGCGACTCTACATGTGTGAAAGCCTGCTGTGAGTGCGACTCTGCATGTGTGAAAGCCTGCTGTGAGTGCGACTCTGCATGTGTGAAAGCCTGCTGTGAGTGCGACTCTGCATGTATGAGATCCTGCTATGAGTGTGAATCTACATGTGTGAGAGCCTGCTGTGAGTGTAATTCTGCATCTGTGAGAGCCTGCTGTGAGTGCGGATCTGCATGTATGAGAGCCTGCTGTGAGTGCGACTCTGCATGTATAGGAGCCTGCTGTGAGTGCAACTCTACATGTGTGAGAGCCTGCTGTGAGTGCGACTATGCATGTATGGGAGCCTGCTGTGAGTGCAACTCTGCATGTATGAGAGCCTGCTGTGAATGCAACTCTGCATGTGTGAGAGCCTGCTGTGAGTGTGACATGCATCTGTGAGATCCTGCTGTTATTGCGACTGTACATGTGTGAGAGCCTGCTGTCAGTGTGATTATGCATCTGTGAGAGTCTGCTGTTAGTGCAACTCTGCATGTATGAGAGCCTGCTGTGAGTGTATCAGTGAGAGGCTGCTGTGAGTGTGATCTGCATCTGTGAGAGCTTACTGTGAGTGCAACTCTACATGTGTGAAAGCCTGCTGTGAGTGCGACTCTGAATGTGTGAAAGCCTGCTGTGAGTGTAATTCTGCATCTGTGAGAGCTTACTGTGAGTGCGACTCTACATGTGTGAAAGCCTGCTGTGAGTGCGACTCTGCATGTGTGAAAACCTGCTGTGAGTGTAATTCTGCATCTGTGAGAGCCTACTGTGAGTGCGACTCTACATGTGTGAAAGCCTGCTGTGAGTGCGACTCTACTTGTGTGAAAGCTTGCTGTGAGTGCGACTCTGCATGTGTGAAAGCCTGCTGTGAGTGTAATTCTGCATCTGTGAGAGCTTACTGTGAGTGCGACTCTACATGTGTGAAAGCCTGCTGTGAGTGTGACTCTACTTGTGTGAAAGCCTGCTGTGAGTGCGACTCTGCATGTGTGAAAGCCTGCTGTGAGTGCGACTCTGCATGTGTGAAAGCCTGCTGTGAGTGCGACTCTGCATGTATGAGATCCTGCTATGAGTGTGAATCTACATGTGTGAGAGCCTGCTGTGAGTGTAATTCTGCATCTGTGAGAGCCTGCTGTGAGTGCGGATCTGCATGTGTGAGAGCCTGCTGTGAGTGCAACTCTGCATGTATGAGAGCCTGCTGTGAATGCAACTCTGCATGTGTGAGAGCCTGCTGTGAGTGTGACATGCATCTGTGAGATCCTGCTGTTATTGCGACTGTACATGTGTGAGAGCCTGCTGTCAGTGTGATTATGTATCTGTGAGAGTCTGCTGTTAGTGCAACTCTGCATGTATGAGAGCCTGCTGTGAGTGTATCAGTGAGAGGCTGCTGTGAGTGTGATCTGCATCTGTGAGAGCTTACTGTGAGTGCAACTCTACATGTGTGAAAGCCTGCTGTGAGTGCGACTCTGAATGTGTGAAAGCCTGCTGTGAGTGTAATTCTGCATCTGTGAGAGCTTACTGTGAGTGCGACTCTACATGTGTGAAAGCCTGCTGTGAGTGCGACTCTGCATGTGTGAAAGCCTGCTGTGAGTGTAATTCTGCATCTGTGAGAGCCTACTGTGAGTGCGACTCTACATGTGTGAAAGCCTGCTGTGAGTGCGACTCTACATGTGTGAAAGCCTGCTGTGAGTGCGACTCTGCATGTGTGAAAGCCTGCTGTGAGTATAATTCTGCATCTGCGAGAGCTTACTGTGAGTGCGACTCTACATGTGTGAAAGCCTGCTGTGAGTGCGACTCTACATGTGTGAAAGCCTGCTGTGAGTGCGACTCTGCATGTGTGAAAGCCTGCTGTGAGTGCGACTCTGCATGTGTGAAAGCCTGCTGTGAGTGCGACTCTGCATGTATGAGATCCTGCTATGAGTGTGAATCTACATGTGTGAGAGCCTGCTGTGAGTGTAATTCTGCATCTGTGAGAGCCTGCTGTGAGTGCGGATCTGCATGTATGAGAGCCTGCTGTGAGTGCGACTCTGCATGTATAGGAGCCTGCTGTGAGTGCAACTCTACATGTGTGAGAGCCTGCTGTGAGTGCGACTCTGCATGTATGGGAGCCTGCTGTGAGTGCAACTCTGCATGTATGAGAGCCTGCTGTGAATGCAACTCTGCATGTGTGAGAGCCTGCTGTGAGTGTGACATGCATCTGTGAGATCCTGCTGTTATTGCGACTGTACATGTGTGAGAGCCTGCTGTCAGTGTGATTATGCATCTGTGAGAGTCTGCTGTTAGTGCAACTCTGCATGTATGAGAGCCTGCTGTGAGTGTATCAGTGAGAGGCTGCTGTGAGTGTGATCTGCATCTGTGAGAGCTTACTGTGAGTGCAACTCTACATGTGTGAAAGCCTGCTGTGAGTGCGACTCTGAATGTGTGAAAGCCTGCTGTGAGTGTAATTCTGCATCTGTGAGAGCTTACTGTGAGTGCGACTCTACATGTGTGAAAGCCTGCTGTGAGTGCGACTCTGCATGTGTGAAAGCCTGCTGTGAGTGTAATTCTGCATCTGTGAGAGCCTACTGTGAGTGCGACTCTACATGTGTGAAAGCCTGCTGTGAGTGCGACTCTACATGTGTGAAAGCCTGCTGTGAGTGCGACTCTGCATGTGTGAAAGCCTGCTGTGAGTATAATTCTGCATCTGTGAGAGCTTACTGTGAGTGCGACTCTACATGTGTGAAAGCCTGCTGTGAGTGCGACTCTACATGTGTGAAAGCCTGCTGTGAGTGCGACTCTGCATGTGTGAAAGCCTGCTGTGAGTGCGACTCTGCATGTGTGAAAGCCTGCTGTGAGTGCGACTCTGCATGTATGAGATCCTGCTATGAGTGTGAATCTACATGTGTGAGAGCCTGCTGTGAGTGTAATTCTGCATCTGTGAGAGCCTGCTGTGAGTGCGGATCTGCATGTATGAGAGCCTGCTGTGAGTGCGACTCTGCATGTATAGGAGCCTGCTGTGAGTGCAACTCTACATGTGTGAGAGCCTGCTGTGAGTGCGACTCTGCATGTATGGGAGCCTGCTGTGAGTGCAACTCTGCATGTATGAGAGCCTGCTGTGAATGCAACTCTGCATGTGTGAGAGCCTGCTGTGAGTGTGACATGCATCTGTGAGATCCTGCTGTTATTGCGACTGTACATGTGTGAGAGCCTGCTGTCAGTGTGATTATGCATCTGTGAGAGTCTGCTGTTAGTGCAACTCTGCATGTATGAGAGCCTGCTGTGAGTGTATCAGTGAGAGGCTGCTGTGAGTGTGGTCTGCATCTGTGAGAGCTTACTGTGAGTGCAACTCTACATGTGTGAAAGCCTGCTGTGAGTGCGACTCTGAATGTGTGAAAGCCTGCTGTGAGTGTAATTCTGCATCTGTGAGAGCTTACTGTGAGTGCGACTCTACATGTGTGAAAGCCTGCTGTGAGTGCGACTCTGCATGTGTGAAAGCCTGCTGTGAGTGTAATTCTGCATCTGTGAGAGCCTACTGTGAGTGCGACTCTACATGTGTGAAAGCCTGCTGTGAGTGCGACTCTACATGTGTGAAAGCCTGCTGTGAGTGCGACTCTGCATGTGTGAAAGCCTGCTGTGAGTGTAATTCTGCATCTGTGAGAGCTTACTGTGAGTGCGACTCTACATGTGTGAAAGCCTGCTGTGAGTGCGACTCTACATGTGTGAAAGCCTGCTGTGAGTGCGACTCTGCATGTGTGAAAGCCTGCTGTGAGTGCGACTCTGCATGTGTGAAAGCCTGCTGTGAGTGCGACTCTGCATGTATGAGATCCTGCTATGAGTGTGAATCTACATGTGTGAGAGCCTGCTGTGAGTGTAATTCTGCATCTGTGAGAGCCTGCTGTGAGTGCGGATCTGCATGTATGAGAGCCTGCTGTGAGTGCGACTCTGCATGTATAGGAGCCTGCTGTGAGTGCAACTCTACATGTGTGAGAGCCTGCTGTGAGTGCGACTCTGCATGTATGGGAGCCTGCTGTGAGTGCAACTCTGCATGTATGAGAGCCTGCTGTGAATGCAACTCTGCATGTGTGAGAGCCTGCTGTGAGTGTGACATGCATCTGTGAGATCCTGCTGTTATTGCGACTGTACATGTGTGAGAGCCTGCTGTCAGTGTGATTATGCATCTGTGAGAGTCTGCTGTTAGTGCAACTCTGCATGTATGAGAGCCTGCTGTGAGTGTATCAGTGAGAGGCTGCTGTGAGTGTGATCTGCATCTGTGAGAGCTTACTGTGAGTGCAACTCTACATGTGTGAAAGCCTGCTGTGAGTGCGACTCTGCATGTGTGAAAGCCTGCTGTGAGTGTAATTCTGCATCTGTGAGAGCCTACTGTGAGTGCGACTCTACATGTGTGAAAGCCTGCTGTGAGTGCGACTCTACATGTGTGAAAGCCTGCTGTGAGTGCGACTCTGCATGTGTGAAAGCCTGCTGTGAGTGTAATTCTGCATCTGTGAGAGCTTACTGTGAGTGCGACTCTACATGTGTGAAAGCCTGCTGTGAGTGCGACTCTACATGTGTGAAAGCCTGCTGTGAGTGCGACTCTGCATGTGTGAAAGCCTGCTGTGAGTGCGACTCTGCATGTATGAGATCCTGCTATGAGTGTGAATCTACATGTGTGAGAGCCTGCTGTGAGTGTAATTCTGCATCTGTGAGAGCCTGCTGTGAGTGCGGATCTGCATGTATGAGAGCCTGCTGTGAGTGCGACTCTGCATGTATAGGAGCCTGCTGTGAGTGCAACACTACATGTGTGAGAGCCTGCTGTGAGTGCGACTCTGCATGTATGGGAGCCTGCTGTGAGTGCAACTCTGCATGTATGAGAGCCTGCTGTGAATGCAACTCTGCATGTGTGAGAGCCTGCTGTGAGTGTGACATGCATCTGTGAGATCCTGCTGTTATTGCGACTGTACATGTGTGAGAGCCTGCTGTCAGTGTGATTATGCATCTGTGAGAGTCTGCTGTTAGTGCAACTCTGCATGTATGAGAGCCTGCTGTGAGTGTATCAGTGAGAGGCTGCTGTGAGTGTGATCTGCATCTGTGAGAGCTTACTGTGAGTGCAACTCTACATGTGTGAAAGCCTGCTGTGAGTGCGACTCTGAATGTGTGAGAGCCTGCTGTGAGTGTAATTCTGCATCTGTGAGAGCTTACTGTGAGTGCGACTCTACATGTGTGAAAGCCTGCTGTGAGTGCGACTCTGCATGTGTGAAAGCCTGCTGTGAGTGTAATTCTGCATCTGTGAGAGCCTACTGTGAGTGCGACTCTACATGTGTGAAAGCCTGCTGTGAGTGCGACTCTACATGTGTGAAAGCCTGCTGTGAGTGCGACTCTGCATGTGTGAAAGCCTGCTGTGAGTGTAATTCTGCATCTGTGAGAGCTTACTGTGAGTGCGACTCTACATGTGTGAAAGCCTGCTGTGAGTGCGACTCTACATGTGTGAAAGCCTGCTGTGAGTGCGACTCTGCATGTGTGAAAGCCTGCTGTGAGTGCGACTCTGCATGTATGAGATCCTGCTATGAGAGTGAATCTACATGTGTGAGAGCCTGCTGTGAGTGTAATTCTGCATCTGTGAGAGCCTGCTGTGAGTGTAATTCTGCATCTGTGAGAGCTTACTGTGAGTGCGACTCTACATGTGTGAAAGCCTGCTGTGAGTGTGTCTCTACATGTGTGAAAGCCTGCTGTGAGTGCGACTCTGCATGTGTGAAAGCCTGCTGTGAGTGCGACTCTGTATGTGTGAAAGCCTGCTGTGAGTGCGACTCTGCATGTATGAGAGCCTGCTGTGAGTGTGACTCTGCATGTATGAGAGCCTGCTGTGAGTGTAATTCTGCATCTGTGAGAGCCTGCTGTGAGTGTAATTCTGCATCTGTGAGAGCTTACTGTGAGTGCGACTCTACATGTGTGAAAGCCTGCTGTGAGTGCGACTCTGCATGTGTGAAAGCCTGCTGTGAGTGTAATTCTGCATCTGTGAGAGCTTACAGTGAGTGCGACTCTACATGTGTGAAAGCCTGCTGTGAGTGCGACTCTACATGTGTGAAAGCCTGCTGTGAGTGCGACTCTGCATGTGTGAAAGCCTGCTGTGAGTGTAATTCTGCATCTGTGAGAGCTTACTGTGAGTGCGACTCTACATGTGTGAAAGCCTGCTGTGAGTGCGACTCTACATGTGTGAAAGCCTGCTGTGAGTGCGACTCTGCATGTATGAAAGCCTGCTGTGAGTGCGACTCTGCATGTGTGAAAGCCTGCTGTGAGTGCGACTCTGCATGTGTGAAAGCCTGCTGTGAGTGCGACTCTGCATGTATGAGAGCCTGCTGTGAGTGTGAATCTACATGTGTGGGAGCCTGCTGTGAGTGTAATTCTGCATGTATGAGAGCCTGCTGTGAGTGCAGATCTGCATGTATGAGAGCCTGCTGTGAGTGCGACTCTGCATGTATAGGAGCCTGCTGTGAGTGCAACTCTACATGTGTGAGAGCCTGCTGTGAGTGCGACTCTGCATGTATGGGAGCCTGCTGTGAGTGCAACTCTGCATGTATGAGAGCCTGCTGTGAATGCAACTCTGCATGTGTGAGAGCCTGCTGTGAGTGTGACATGCATATGTGAGATCCTCCTGTTATTGCGACTGTACATGTGTGAGAGCCTGCTGTCAGTGTGATTATGCATCTGTGAGAGTCTGCTGTTAGTGCAACTCTGCATGTATGAGAGCCTGCTGTGAGTGTATCAGTGAGAGGCTGCTGTGAGTGTGATCTGCATCTGTGAGAGCTTACTGTGAGTGCGACTCTACATGTGTGAAAGCCTGCTGTGAGTGCGACTCTGCATGTGTGAAAGCCTGCTGTGAGTGTAATTCTGCATCTGTGAGAGCCTACTGTGAGTGCGACTCTACATGTGTGAAAGCCTGCTGTGAGTGCGACTCTACATGTGTGAAAGCCTGCTGTGAGTGCGACTCTGCATGTGTGAAAGCCTGCTGTGAGTGTAATTCTGCATCTGTGAGAGCTTACTGTGAGTGCGACTCTACATGTGTGAAAGCCTGCTGTGAGTGCGACTCTACATGTGTGAAAGCCTGCTGTGAGTGCGACTCTGCATGTGTGAAAGCCTGCTGTGAGTGCGACTCTGCATGTGTGAAAGCCTGCTGTGAGTGCGACTCTGCATGTATGAGATCCTGCTATGAGTGTGAATCTACATGTGTGAGAGCCTGCTGTGAGTGTAATTCTGCATCTGTGAGAGCCTGCTGTGAGTGCGGATCTGCATGTATGAGAGCCTGCTGTGAGTGCGACTCTGCATGTATAGGAGCCTGCTGTGAGTGCAACTCTACATGTGTGAGAGCCTGCTGTGAGTGCGACTATGCATGTATGGGAGCCTGCTGTGAGTGCAACTCTGCATGTATGAGAGCCTGCTGTGAATGCAACTCTGCATGTGTGAGAGCCTGCTGTGAGTGTGACATGCATCTGTGAGATCCTGCTGTTATTGCGACTGTACATGTGTGAGAGCCTGCTGTCAGTGTGATTATGCATCTGTGAGAGTCTGCTGTTAGTGCAACTCTGCATGTATGAGAGCCTGCTGTGAGTGTATCAGTGAGAGGCTGCTGTGAGTGTGATCTGCATCTGTGAGAGCTTACTGTGAGTGCAACTCTACATGTGTGAAAGCCTGCTGTGAGTGCGACTCTGAATGTGTGAAAGCCTGCTGTGAGTGTAATTCTGCATCTGTGAGAGCTTACTGTGAGTGCGACTCTACATGTGTGAAAGCCTGCTGTGAGTGCGACTCTGCATGTGTGAATGCCTGCTATGAGTGTAATTCTGCATCTGTGAGAGCCTACTGTGAGTGCGACTCTACATGTGTGAAAGCCTGCTGTGAGTGCGACTCTACTTGTGTGAAAGCTTGCTGTGAGTGCGACTCTGCATGTGTGAAAGCCTGCTGTGAGTGTAATTCTGCATCTGTGAGAGCTTACTGTGAGTGCGACTCTACATGTGTGAAAGCCTGCTGTGAGTGTGACTCTACTTGTGTGAAAGCCTGCTGTGAGATTGCGACTCTGCATGTGTGAAAGCCTGCTGTGAGTGCGACTCTGCATGTGTGAAAGCCTGCTGTGAGTGCGACTCTGCATGTATGAGATCCTGCTATGAGTGTGAATCTACATGTGTGAGAGCCTGCTGTGAGTGTAATTCTGCATCTGTGAGAGCCTGCTGTGAGTGCGGATCTGCATGTGTGAGAGCCTGCTGTGAGTGCAACTCTGCATGTATGAGAGCCTGCTGTGAATGCAACTCTGCATGTGTGAGAGCCTGCTGTGAGTGTGACATGCATCTGTGAGATCCTGCTGTTATTGCGACTGTACATGTGTGAGAGCCTGCTGTCAGTGTGATTATGTATCTGTGAGAGTCTGCTGTTAGTGCAACTCTGCATGTATGAGAGCCTGCTGTGAGTGTATCAGTGAGAGGCTGCTGTGAGTGTGATCTGCATCTGTGAGAGCTTACTGTGAGTGCAACTCTACATGTGTGAAAGCCTGCTGTGAGTGCGACTCTGAATGTGTGAAAGCCTGCTGTGAGTGTAATTCTGCATCTGTGAGAGCTTACTGTGAGTGCGACTCTACATGTGTGAAAGCCTGCTGTGAGTGCGACTCTGCATGTGTGAAAGCCTGCTGTGAGTGTAATTCTGCATCTGTGAGAGCCTACTGTGAGTGCGACTCTACATGTGTGAAAGCCTGCTGTGAGTGCGACTCTACATGTGTGAAAGCCTGCTGTGAGTGCGACTCTGCATGTGTGAAAGCCTGCTGTGAGTATAATTCTGCATCTGCGAGAGCTTACTGTGAGTGCGACTCTACATGTGTGAAAGCCTGCTGTGAGTGCGACTCTACATGTGTGAAAGCCTGCTGTGAGTGCGACTCTGCATGTGTGAAAGCCTGCTGTGAGTGCGACTCTGCATGTGTGAAAGCCTGCTGTGAGTGCGACTCTGCATGTATGAGATCCTGCTATGAGTGTGAATCTACATGTGTGAGAGCCTGCTGTGAGTGTAATTCTGCATCTGTGAGAGCCTGCTGTGAGTGCGGATCTGCATGTATGAGAGCCTGCTGTGAGTGCGACTCTGCATGTATAGGAGCCTGCTGTGAGTGCAACTCTACATGTGTGAGAGCCTGCTGTGAGTGCGACTCTGCATGTATGGGAGCCTGCTGTGAGTGCAACTCTGCATGTATGAGAGCCTGCTGTGAATGCAACTCTGCATGTGTGAGAGCCTGCTGTGAGTGTGACATGCATCTGTGAGATCCTGCTGTTATTGCGACTGTACATGTGTGAGAGCCTGCTGTCAGTGTGATTATGCATCTGTGAGAGTCTGCTGTTAGTGCAACTCTGCATGTATGAGAGCCTGCTGTGAGTGTATCAGTGAGAGGCTGCTGTGAGTGTGATCTGCATCTGTGAGAGCTTACTGTGAGTGCAACTCTACATGTGTGAAAGCCTGCTGTGAGTGCGACTCTGAATGTGTGAAAGCCTGCTGTGAGTGTAATTCTGCATCTGTGAGAGCTTACTGTGAGTGCGACTCTACATGTGTGAAAGCCTGCTGTGAGTGCGACTCTGCATGTGTGAAAGCCTGCTGTGAGTGTAATTCTGCATCTGTGAGAGCCTACTGTGAGTGCGACTCTACATGTGTGAAAGCCTGCTGTGAGTGCGACTCTACATGTGTGAAAGCCTGCTGTGAGTGCGACTCTGCATGTGTGAAAGCCTGCTGTGAGTGTAATTCTGCATCTGTGAGAGCTTACTGTGAGTGCGACTCTACATGTGTGAAAGCCTGCTGTGAGTGCGACTCTACATGTGTGAAAGCCTGCTGTGAGTGCGACTCTGCATGTGTGAAAGCCTGCTGTGAGTGCGACTCTGCATGTGTGAAAGCCTGCTGTGAGTGCGACTCTGCATGTGTGAAAGCCTGCTGTGAGTGTAATTCTGCATCTGTGAGAGCCTACTGTGAGTGCGACTCTACATGTGTGAAAGCCTGCTGTGAGTGCGACTCTACTTCTGTGAAAGCCTGCTGTGAGTGCGACTCTGCATGTGTGAAAGCCTGCTGTGAGTGTAATTCTGCATCTGTGAGAGCTTACTGTGAGTGTGACTCTACATGTGTGAAAGCCTGCTGTGAGTGCGACTCTACTTGTGTGAAAGCCTGCTGTGAGTGCGACTCTGCATGTGTGAAAGCCTGCTGTGAGTGCGACTCTGCATGTGTGAAAGCCTGCTGTGAGTGCGACTCTGCATGTATGAGATCCTGCTATGAGTGTGAATCTACATGTGTGAGAGCCTGCTGTGAGTGTAATTCTGCATCTGTGAGAGCCTGCTGTGAGTGCGGATCTGCATGTGTGAGAGCCTGCTGTGAGTGCGACTCTGCATGTATGGGAGCCTGCTGTGAGTGCAACTCTGCATGTATGAGAGCCTGCTGTGAATGCAACTCTGCATGTGTGAGAGCCTGCTGTGAGTGTGACATGCATCTGTGAGATCCTGCTGTTATTGCGACTGTACATGTGTGAGAGCCTGCTGTCAGTGTGATTATGCATCTGTGAGAGTCTGCTGTTAGTGCAACTCTGCATGTATGAGAGCCTGCTGTGAGTGTATCAGTGAGAGGCTGCTGTGAGTGTGATCTGCATCTGTGAGAGCTTACTGTGAGTGCAACTCTACATGTGTGAAAGCCTGCTGTGAGTGCGACTCTGAATGTGTGAAAGCCTGCTGTGAGTGTAATTCTGCATCTGTGAGAGCTTACTGTGAGTGCGACTCTACATGTGTGAAAGCCTGCTGTGAGTGCGACTCTGCATGTGTGAAAGCCTGCTGTGAGTGTAATTCTGCATCTGTGAGAGCCTACTGTGAGTGCTACTCTACATGTGTGAAAGCCTGCTGTGAGTGCGACTCTACATGTGTGAAAGCCTGCTGTGAGTGCGACTCTGCATGTGTGAAAGCCTGCTGTGAGTATAATTCTGCATCTGCGAGAGCTTACTGTGAGTGCGACTCTACATGTGTGATAGCCTGCTGTGAGTGCGACTCTACATGTGTGAAAGCCTGCTGTGAGTGCGACTCTGCATGTGTGAAAGCCTGCTGTGAGTGCGACTCTGCATGTGTGAAAGCCTGCTGTGAGTGCGACTCTGCATGTATGAGATCCTGCTATGAGTGTGAATCTACATGTGTGAGAGCCTGCTGTGAGTGTAATTCTGCATCTGTGAGAGCCTGCTGTGAGTGCGGATCTGCATGTATGAGAGCCTGCTGTGAGTGCGACTCTGCATGTATAGGAGCCTGCTGTGAGTGCAACTCTACATGTGTGAGAGCCTGCTGTGAGTGCGACTCTGCATGTATGGGAGCCTGCTGTGAGTGCAACTCTGCATGTATGAGAGCCTGCTGTGAATGCAACTCTGCATGTGTGAGAGCCTGCTGTGAGTGTGACATGCATCTGTGAGATCCTGCTGTTATTGCGACTGTACATGTGTGAGAGCCTGCTGTCAGTGTGATTATGCATCTGTGAGAGTCTGCTGTTAGTGCAACTCTGCATGTATGAGAGCCTGCTGTGAGTGTATCAGTGAGAGGCTGCTGTGAGTGTGATCTGCATCTGTGAGAGCTTACTGTGAGTGCAACTCTACATGTGTGAAAGCCTGCTGTGAGTGCGACTCTGAATGTGTGAAAGCCTCCTGTGAGTGTAATTCTGCATCTGTGAGAGCTTACTGTGAGTGCGACTCTACATGTGTGAAAGCCTGCTGTGAGTGCGACTCTGCATGTGTGAAAGCCTGCTGTGAGTGTAATTCTGCATCTGTGAGAGCCTACTGTGAGTGCGACTCTACATGTGTGAAAGCCTGCTGTGAGTGCGACTCTACATGTGTGAAAGCCTGCTGTGAGTGCGACTCTGCATGTGTGAAAGCCTGCTGTGAGTGTAATTCTGCATCTGTGAGAGCTTACTGTGAGTGCGACTCTACATGTGTGAAAGCCTGCTGTGAGTGCGACTCTACATGTGTGAAAGCCTGCTGTGAGTGCGACTCTGCATGTGTGAAAGCCTGCTGTGAGTGCGACTCTGCATGTGTGAAAGCCTGCTGTGAGTGCGACTCTGCATGTATGAGATCCTGCTATGAGTGTGAATCTACATGTGTGAGAGCCTGCTGTGAGTGTAATTCTGCATCTGTGAGAGCCTGCTGTGAGTGCGGATCTGCATGTATGAGAGCCTGCTGTGAGTGCGACTCTGCATGTATAGGAGCCTGCTGTGAGTGCAACTCTACATGTGTGAGAGCCTGCTGTGAGTGCGACTCTGCATGTATGGGAGCCTGCTGTGAGTGCAACTCTGCATGTATGAGAGCCTGCTGTGAATGCAACTCTGCATGTGTGAGAGCCTGCTGTGAGTGTGACATGCATCTGTGAGATCCTGCTGTTATTGCGACTGTACATGTGTGAGAGCCTGCTGTCAGTGTGATTATGCATCTGTGAGAGTCTGCTGTTAGTGCAACTCTGCATGTATGAGAGCCTGCTGTGAGTGTATCAGTGAGAGGCTGCTGTGAGTGTGATCTGCATCTGTGAGAGCTTACTGTGAGTGCAACTCTACATGTGTGAAAGCCTGCTGTGAGTGCGACTCTGAATGTGTGAGAGCCTGCTGTGAGTGTAATTCTGCATCTGTGAGAGCTTACTGTGAGTGCGACTCTACATGTGTGAAAGCCTGCTGTGAGTGCGACTCTGCATGTGTGAAAGCCTGCTGTGAGTGTAATTCTGCATCTGTGAGAGCCTACTGTGAGTGCGACTCTACATGTGTGAAAGCCTGCTGTGAGTGCGACTCTACATGTGTGAAAGCCTGCTGTGAGTGCGACTCTGCATGTGTGAAAGCCTGCTGTGAGTGTAATTCTGCATCTGTGAGCGCTTACTGTGAGTGCGACTCTACATGTGTGAAAGCCTGCTGTGAGTGCGACTCTACATGTGTGAAAGCCTGCTGTGAGTGCGACTCTGCATGTGTGAAAGCCTGCTGTGAGTGCGACTCTGCATGTATGAGATCCTGCTATGAGTGTGAATCTACATGTGTGAGAGCCTGCTGTGAGTGTAATTCTGCATCTGTGAGAGCCTGCTGTGAGTGCGGATCTGCATGTATGAGAGCCTGCTGTGAGTGCGACTCTGCATGTATAGGAGCCTGCTGTGAGTGCAACACTACATGTGTGAGAGCCTGCTGTGAGTGTGACTCTGCATGTATGGGAGCCTGCTGTGAGTGCAACTCTGCATGTATGAGAGCCTGCTGTGAATGCAACTCTGCATGTGTGAGAGCCTGCTGTGAGTGTGACATGCATCTGTGAGATCCTGCTGTTATTGCGACTGTACATGTGTGAGAGCCTGCTGTCAGTGTGATTATGCATCTGTGAGAGTCTGCTGTTAGTGCAACTCTGCATGTATGAGAGCCTGCTGTGAGTGTATCAGTGAGAGGCTGCTGTGAGTGTGATCTGCATCTGTGAGAGCTTACTGTGAGTGCAACTCTACATGTGTGAAAGCCTGCTGTGAGTGCGACTCTGAATGTGTGAGAGCCTGCTGTGAGTGTAATTCTGCATCTGTGAGAGTTTACTGTGAGTGCGACTCTACATGTGTGAAAGCCTGCTGTGAGTGCGACTCTGCATGTGTGAAAGCCTGCTGTGAGTGTAATTCTGCATCTGTGAGAGCCTACTGTGAGTGCGACTCTACATGTGTGAACGCCTGCTGTGAGTGCGACTCTACATGTGTGAAAGCCTGCTGTGAGTGCGACTCTGCATGTGTGAAAGCCTGCTGTGAGTGTAATTCTGCATCTGTGAGAGCTTACTGTGAGTGCGACTCTACATGTGTGAAAGCCTGCTGTGAGTGAGACTCTACATGTGTGAAAGCCTGCTGTGAGTGCGACTCTGCATGTGTGAAAGCCTGCTGTGAGTGTGACTCTGCATGTATGAGATCCTGCTAGGAGTGTGAATCTACATGTGTGAGAGCCTGCTGTGAGTGTAATTCTGCATCTGTGAGAGCCTGCTGTGAGTGCGGATCTGCATGTATGAGAGCCTGCTGTGAGTGCGACTCTGCATGTATAGGAGCCTGCTGTGAGTGCAACACTACATGCGTGAGAGCCTGCTGTGAGTGCGACTCTGCATGTATGGGAGCCTGCTGTGAGTGCAACTCTGCATGCATGAGAGCCTGCTGTGAATGCAACTCTGCATGTGTGAGAGCCTGCTGTGAGTGTGACATGCATCTGTGAGATCCTGCTGTTATTGCGACTGTACATGTGTGAGAGCCTGCTGTCAGTGTGATTATGCATCTGTGAGAGTCTGCTGTTAGTGCAACTCTGCATGTATGAGAGCCTGCTGTGAGTGTATCAGTGAGAGGCTGCTGTGAGTGTGATCTGCATCTGTGAGAGCTTACTGTGAGTGCAACTCTACATGTGTGAAAGCCTGCTGTGAGTGCGACTCTGAATGTGTGAGAGCCTGCTGTGAGTGTAATTCTGCATCTGTGAGAGCTTACTGTGAGTGCGACTCTACATGTGTGAAAGCCTGCTGTGAGTGCGACTCTGCATGTGTGAAAGCCTGCTGTGAGTGTAATTCTGCATCTGTGAGAGCCTACTGTGAGTGCGACTCTACATGTGTGAAAGCCTGCTGTGAGTGCGACTCTACATGTGTGAAAGCCTGCTGTGAGTGCGACTCTGCATGTGTGAAAGCCTGCTGTGAGTGTAATTCTGCATCTGTGAGAGCTTACTGTGAGTGCGACTCTACATGTGTGAAAGCCTGCTGTGAGTGAGACTCTACATGTGTGAAAGCCTGCTGTGAGTGCGACTCTGCATGTGTGAAAGCCTGCTGTGAGTGCGACTCTGCATGTATGAGATCCTGCTAGGAGTGTGAATCTACATGTGTGAGAGCCTGCTGTGAGTGTAATTCTGCATCTGTGAGAGCCTGCTGTGAGTGTGGATCTGCATGTATGAGAGCCTGCTGTGAGTGCGACTCTGCATGTATAGGAGCCTGCTGTGAGTGCAACACTACATGTGTGAGAGCCTGCTGTGAGTGCGACTCTGCATGTATGGGAGCCTGCTGTGAGTGCAACTCTGCATGCATGAGAGCCTGCTGTGAATGCAACTCTGCATGTGTGAGAGCCTGCTGTGAGTGTGACATGCATCTGTGAGATCCTGCTGTTATTGCGACTGTACATGTGTGAGAGCCTGCTGTCAGTGTGATTATGCATCTGTGAGAGTCTGCTGTTAGTGCAACTCTGCATGTATGAGAGCCTGCTGTGAGTGTATCAGTGAGAGGCTGCTGTGAGTGTGATCTGCATCTGTGAGAGCTTACTGTGAGTGCAACTCTACATGTGTGAAAGCCTGCTGTGAGTGCGACTCTGAATGTGTGAGAGCCTGCTGTGAGTGTAATTCTGCATCTGTGAGAGCTTACTGTGAGTGCGACTCTACATGTGTGAAAGCCTGCTGTGAGTGCGACTCTGCATGTGTGAAAGCCTGCTGAGTGTAATTCTGCATCTGTGAGAGCCTACTGTGAGTGCGACTCTACATGTGTGAAAGCCTGCTGTGAGTGCGACTCTACATGTGTGAAAGCCTGCTGTGAGTGCGACTCTGCATGTGTGAAAGCCTGCTGTGAGTGTAATTCTGCATCTGTGAGAGCTTACTGTGAGTGCGACTCTACATGTGTGAAAGCCTGCTGTGAGTGCGACTCTACATGTGTGAAAGCCTGCTGTGAGTGCGACTCTGCATGTGTGAAAGCCTGCTGTGAGTGCGACTCTGCATGTATGAGATCCTGCTATGAGTGTGAATCTACATGTGTGAGAGCCTGCTGTGAGTGTAATTCTGCATCTGTGAGAGCCTGCTGTGAGTGCGGATCTGCATGTATGAGAGCCTGCTGTGAGTGCGACTCTGCATGTATAGGAGCCTGCTGTGAGTGCAACACTACATGTGTGAGAGCCTGCTGTGAGTGCGACTCTGCATGTATGGGAGCCTGCTGTGAGTGCAACTCTGCATGTATGAGAGCCTGCTGTGAATGCAACTCTGCATGTGTGAGAGCCTGCTGTGAGTGTGACATGCATCTGTGAGATCCTGCTGTTATTGCGACTGTACATGTGTGAGAGCCTGCTGTCAGTGTGATTATGCATCTGTGAGAGTCTGCTGTTAGTGCAACTCTGCATGTATGAGAGCCTGCTGTGAGTGTATCAGTGAGAGGCTGCTGTGAGTGTGATCTGCATCTGTGAGAGCTTACTGTGAGTGCAACTCTACATGTGTGAAAGCCTGCTGTGAGTGCGACTCTGAATGTGTGAGAGCCTGCTGTGAGTGTAATTCTGCATCTGTGAGAGCTTACTGTGAGTGCGACTCTACATGTGTGAAAGCCTGCTGTGAGTGCGACTCTGCATGTGTGAAAGCCTGCTGAGTGTAATTCTGCATCTGTGAGAGCCTACTGTGAGTGCGACTCTACATGTGTGAAAGCCTGCTGTGAGTGCGACTCTACATGTGTGAAAGCCTGCTGTGAGTGCGACTCTGCATGTGTGAAAGCCTGCTGTGAGTGTAATTCTGCATCTGTGAGAGCTTACTGTGAGTGCGACTCTACATGTGTGAAAGCCTGCTGTGAGTGCGACTCTACATGTGTGAAAGCCTGCTGTGAGTGCGACTCTGCATGTGTGAAAGCCTGCTGTGAGTGCGACTCTGCATGTATGAGATCCTGCTATGAGTGTGAATCTACATGTGTGAGAGCCTGCTGTGAGTGTAATTCTGCATCTGTGAGAGCCTGCTGTGAGTGCGGATCTGCATGTATGAGAGCCTGCTGTGAGTGCGACTCTGCATGTATAGGAGCCTGCTGTGAGTGCAACACTACATGTGTGAGAGCCTGCTGTGAGTGCGACTCTGCATGTATGGGAGCCTGCTGTAAGTGCAACTCTGCATGTATGAGAGCCTGCTGTGAATGCAACTCTGCATGTGTGAGAGCCTGCTGTGAGTGTGACATGCATCTGTGAGATCCTGCTGTTATTGCGACTGTACATGTGTGAGAGCCTGCTGTCAGTGTGATTATGCATCTGTGAGAGTCTGCTGTTAGTGCAACTCTGCATGTATGAGAGCCTGCTGTGAGTGTATCAGTGAGAGGCTGCTGTGAGTGTGATCTGCATCTGTGAGAGCTTACTGTGAGTGCAACTCTACATGTGTGAAAGCCTGCTGTGAGTGCGACTCTGAATGTGTGAGAGCCTGCTGTGAGTGTAATTCTGCATCTGTGAGAGCTTACTGTGAGTGCGACTCTACATGTGTGAAAGCCTGCTGTGAGTGCGACTCTGCATGTGTGAAAGCCTGCTGAGTGTAATTCTGCATCTGTGAGAGCCTACTGTGAGTGCGACTCTACATGTGTGAAAGCCTGCTGTGAGTGCGACTCTACATGTGTGAAAGCCTGCTGTGAGTGCGACTCTGCATGTGTGAAAGCCTGCTGTGAGTGTAATTCTGCATCTGTGAGAGCTTACTGTGAGTGCGACTCTACATGTGTGAAAGCCTGCTGTGAGTGCGACTCTACATGTGTGAAAGCCTGCTGTGAGTGCGACTCTGCATGTGTGAAAGCCTGCTGTGAGTGCGACTCTGCATGTATGAGATCCTGCTATGAGTGTGAATCTACATGTGTGAGAGCCTGCTGTGAGTGTAATTCTGCATCTGTGAGAGCCTGCTGTGAGTGCGGATCTGCATGTATGAGAGCCTGCTGTGAGTGCGACTCTGCATGTATAGGAGCCTGCTGTGAGTGCAACACTACATGTGTGAGAGCCTGCTGTGAGTGCGACTCTGCATGTATGGGAGCCTGCTGTGAGTGTAATTCTGCATCTGTGAGAGCTTACTGTGAGTGCGACTCTACATGTGTGAAAGCCTGCTGTGAGTGCGACTCTGCATGTGTGAAAGCCTGCTGTGAGTGTAATTCTGCATCTGTGAGAGCCTACTGTGAGTGCGACTCTACATGTGTGAAAGCCTGCTGTGAGTGCGACTCTACATGTGTGAAAGCCTGCTGTGAGTGCGACTCTGCATGTGTGAAAGCCTGCTGTGAGTGTAATTCTGCATCTGTGAGAGCTTACTGTGAGTGCGACTCTACATGTGTGAAAGCCTGCTGTGAGTGCGACTCTACATGTGTGAAAGCCTGCTGTGAGTGCGACTCTGCATGTGTGAAAGCCTGCTGTGAGTGCGACTCTGCATGTGTGAAAGCCTGCTGTGAGTGCGACTCTGCATGTATGAGATCCTGCTATGAGTGTGAATCTACATGTGTGAGAGCCTGCTGTGAGTGTAATTCTGCATCTGTGAGAGCCTGCTGTGAGTGCGGATCTGCATGTATGAGAGCCTGCTGTGAGTGCGACTCTGCATGTATAGGAGCCTGCTGTGAGTGCAACTCTACATGTGTGAGAGCCTGCTGTGAGTGCGACTCTGCATGTATGGGAGCCTGCTGTGAGTGCAACTCTGCATGTATGAGAGCCTGCTGTGAATGCAACTCTGCATGTGTGAGAGCCTGCTGTGAGTGTGACATGCATCTGTGAGATCCTGCTGTTATTGCGACTGTACATGTGTGAGAGCCTGCTGTCAGTGTGATTATGCATCTGTGAGAGTCTGCTGTGAGTGTGATCTGCATGTGTGAGAGCCTGCTATTAGTGTGACTCTGCATCATGCTTGCCTACCCTCCCGTTTTCTGTGGGAGCCTCCCAAATTAAGATGGGAGCTCCTGCTACCCCGCAATGTATATGCAATCCCCCGCTTTCCCCACTGCCCTGCTGGAAATCCTACCTGCGCATGCGCGATGGGGCCCAGGCTTGTATACAGGAAGAAGCAGGGGCAAGGGAGTCTGTCTGCTATGGAGCCCGGAGATGCCTCCCAGGTCCGCCCCCTGCACAGCTGACAGTCACATGGGCCACACACTGACTGCTGGGAGAGACTGATGCTCCCAGCATTCCCTGGCCATAACGGAGGACAGACAGCTGGGGGAGGAGCCTATGCTGAACTGACTGAGGAGCTGTGTGACTGATCAGAGCTCACTGTAGCTCCAGCAAGAACCATGAATGTCAGTGGTGCTGCAGGAGAGGACAGGTGAGGGGATGAGAGAGAGAGAGAGAGTGTGGGTGTGGGTGTCTATTACTGTGTGTGTGTCAGTGGGGGGACCATTAATGTGAGTCTGTGTGGGGAGGTCCTATTACTGTGTGCGTGTGTGTGTTGGGGGGGTCCTATTACTCCATGTGTGTGTTTGTGGGGGGTCATATCACTGTGTGTGTGTGTATGTGTGTGTGGGGGTCCTATTACTGTGTGTGTGTGGGGGGGGGGTCCTATTACTGTGTGTGTGTGGGGGGGGCGTCCTATTACTGTGTGTGTGTCTGTGTGGGTGCGTAGTAATAGATACACCAATAGATGGATCTAGACATGCCTTTTGGGCGGTGCTGGCCACGCCCTCCAACACTGCGCGTGTCATTTGTTACTTCCGTAAATGATCTCCCTCAAACTACATTTCAAAAGTAGGCAAGTATGCTCTGCATGCATGAGAGTCTGCTGTGAATGTATCAGTGAGAGGCTGCTGTGTGTGACTCTGCATGCATGAAAGCTTGCTGTTAGTGTGACTCTGCATGTGTGAGAGCCTGCTGTTAAGGTGCCCACACACATATACCGATGTGCTCACGATACGATTTTATGGCCAATTTCCTCATGAACTTTCACGGGAGCTCCCTTGCCGTCGTGATCACGATTTTGGAAAAAAGACAGCCAATCTGTCTTACGATCTCACAATCTATCGGATCGTACGCATCGTGAGATTGGATATAACAATTCGTGAGTTGAAAAAAAAACAGGCTCTTGACTATTGGAGGGAAATTTAAATAGTTATAACAATGGGAGGGGCTAGCTTGGGAGTATAAAAAAAGCAGGCACCCTAAACTCTGTGTACAATCTGCTCTGCTACTAGATGAGGCTAGGTGTATTCCTGCTGAATCCTGTACATTGCTACTGTGCTCTTTGTATTTGGCTTGCCTTATACAAAGTTTATTCTACCTGCAAGTGTGTGCTACCTACCTGCATTCTATCCTGTTTCTGAATTCTGTACTGATGCGTCCCTATCAGTATAAAGTGTTGGTCGCTGAAGCCGGGGTCCGGGAGATTAGGAAGAGGGCCCAGCGAAGAAGGACGAGAGCATGCTGGACCAAGGAGTGGCTGCTACAAAGGGATACCCGCTCTCACATGTCCCTGCTGATAGAGATCAAGGAGAACAACCCGGAGGACTATCGGAACTACCTACGCATGGATGACGCCAGCTTCCAAGAATTGCTGCATCTGGTGACCCCCCACATCAAGAGACAGGACACAAGGTGGCGGAGTGCAATCCCTGCTGAAGACAGACTGGTGGCTACCCTGAGATACCTGGCTACAGGAAGGTCACTGGAAGACCTAAAGTTTGGGACACTCATCTCACCTCAGTCCTTGGGCGTCATCATTCCGGAGACCTGCAAAGCCATCGTAAAAGAGCTACAGTACCAGTATTGCAAGGTAAGTTAAAAAAAAACACCACACATTGGTTTCTTGTGTAAAAAAAAAATTTTTTTTTGTTTTTTTCTAAAACAAAGAAAAAAATAGCCTTCATTAAGTACAATGTGCACTGACCTGCAGGCAACTGAAAGTGTGCACTAAACTGTGTGCAAAATACTTTTTTATTACAACTTTACAAAAGAACAACCAAATTAAATATCACCAAATTTTATGAATCCCAATAGGTAGCCGGCTGTATGTGATAGGGTGGGTCAGACGCCAGTTTGAACAGGCCAATACACACATGGCACAAGTATACATTGTGGCCCCGGCTTCCAGCAATGTGTACTTGTGCCATGTGCGTAGTGACCTTGTTCAAATGGCGTCATCACCACCCTATCCCATGCAGCAAGCACCGATTAGAATTCATAAAATTTGGTGATATTACAATATAGAAAAAATTTACATCTGTGTATATTGGGGCGACTCATCTGCATCCAGCAGAGCATTATACAAGGTGGTGCTTGGTGGGGGAGTAATATCTAACTGGGCAGGGGGGGGGCGGACATACCTATTTGGGGCAGGGGAAAATAGCTTTGGATCTGCAATGTATGTCGAATTTGAGATATTTTTGCTCATACAGCGACTCAAGAGGTCGTAGTTTAACCTTAAAAAATTTCGTTGGATATCTGCATCCAGATTTCTCAATGTGCTGTTCACATGAGCTGTGAAATCATCAACTGCATCTGGGGGTTTCTGCAGCAGCCGTTCTGCGTTTTGTAAAAAATGGTCCTCTCGTTCTGTAAAATTCTCCTTTCTGCCTTTTTTTTTCTTTTTTTGGGGTTGTTGCGAAGATGAGGGTCCAGGTGGAACTTGACTTTCCAGTTTCCACTTGTGTGCTATTCTCCGGATCACTGTCGCCACCGAGCAGACTGAGGTCCGGTGTTGATGTTAAATCAGGGTCTTGGGTGGGAGTCTATATAAGGAAAAAAGATATAAAAAATATTATAGTCATGTTTTAACATCTTTTTTCCTATTTTTACAGTTTCCTAACACCGTGGAGGAGTGGACCAGCATCGCGGAAGATTTTGAACAACGTTGGAATTTCCCTAACTGCGGAGGAGCCATCGATGGGAAACACATCCGCATCAACCCACCTGCCAACACCGGATCATATTACTACAACTACAAAGGATACTTCAGCATCGTTCTCATGGCACTGGTGAATGCCAACTACGAATTTCTGTTTGTGGATATCGGCAAGAATGGGCGTGCTTCGGATGGTGGGTCCTTCAAAAAGACGGCTTTCTACCAGAGACTCGCCAACAAAACCCTCAACCTGCCCTCACTGGACCAGACAAAGCACGGCCTAAATTACGTTTTCGTTGCAGACGAGGCTTTTGCATTACATGAACATGTGATGAAGCCATTTGCACACAGGGGCCTGACCAGAGAGAAAAGGATATACAACTACCGTCTATCCCGGGCACGGCGCATTGTGGAAAATGCGTTTGGAATAATGAGCAACCGCTTCTGCATTTTCCACACCACCATCAATCTACACGTGGAGAAGATAGACTGGGTCGTGATGGCATGCTGTGTGCTGCACAACTTTCTGCAAAGAAAATCTACTCAACGAGGACCAGTCCCAGCTAGACCAGAAGATGTAGGACCCCTGGAGGACATTGGACATTTGACATCTGTGTCTGCACCAACAACTACAAGAACGTCCACCGCACGTGCCAAAGAAGTGAGGGAGGAGTACATGACCTATTTCAATGGACCAGGTGCTGTACCATGGCAGGAGGACTGTCTGTGAACTACTGACTAAATTGGACATTTGGGATTTAACAACAAAAACATTAAGGATTTTGGTTTAAACTTTGTCACTACTTACCAAGACTTCTGCAACCTCCTCATCTCCCTCACGCTCAGACATCAAGATGATTGATTCCCTTTGAGGCTCTTGTTCACTGATGAATGACATCATTTGGTAGTACCACAGCGCAGGAGTATATATTTCATCTGTAGCCGCTCCTGATTTTTTGGAGTCATCCACTTTCTTTTTTTCTTTGATGTATACTGTCCTGAGATTTTTTATCTTTTGCCGTACAGTTTTCAGGTCTGCATCAGATATGTATTTTTTTGTATACACCAATAGTTCCTCGAGTACGGCCAACTTCTGTGACTTATTGTGGTACTTCCGAGAACTGATCTTCCACAGACAGTCTTTCGAGTGCAGGATTTCAATGAATCCTGTAACGAATTCACGTTCTGAATCAATGGACATTATCTATGAATAAGAAAAAAAAGGACATTTAAATATTTGTGTATATAGTTTTGTAAAATGTAATGTTGTTATAGTTCACATTTTTAATGTTTGAATATTTTCTTTTTTACAGGTTTTTAAAGGTTTGTTATGGTATTCTAATCATGTTTTCTTTTACAGTTATGTTATGTGTTTATTGCTTGGTAATATAATGTTTTTCTTTGACAGTATGGGTTTTCCACCTTTGGGCCTGTCGTTGTGGTAGAACTACAGATCCCAGGATGCCCTAAAAACAGTTTCAAAGGTGGGTGGCAGGTCATCTGGGATCTGTAGTTCCACAACAGCTGGAGACCGAAAGGTAGAAGACCTCCAGCTTTAAATAATGTGTGTTTTTAAATGTAATGTATGGTGTTTTTTTTGTAAAAAACGTGTTTATTTATTTATTTGAGGTATTACACACATTGGTGGGCAGTAGGGGAGCTTAATGCATGACCCAGCCACCGCCCGCCTCAATACGGCGGGCGGTGGCTGGGTCATGCATTTATTGCCTGGGGGCACACATTGGTGGGCAGTGGGGGAGCTTAATGCATGACCCAGCCACCGCCCGCCTCAATACGGCAGGCAGTGGCTGGGTCATGCATTTATTGCCTGGGGGCATACATTGGTGGGCAGTGGGGAGCACATATTGGTGGTCAGTGTGGTTGCGAACTGTACAAATACTCACCAAATATCCAACAAAACAAGACTTCAGTGTGCAGGCTCCCAAAGTGCGACTGTCTTGCTCCATACACGATGCTGCACAAGATGGCGATGGGGCGTGTCCAGGCTTCTGTCAGTCAAAATCCGCATTGTGTGATGAATCGTACGATTCGTCGTGAGGAAAAAAAACCCCTCACGATCGGCGTCCATCGGGTTCATGGTTGGCTAATCTGCCCTACAGCACTGCAGATCAGAAGATGCGATATACGAGTACCGGGGACGCGCATCAGCATCGTGCTCGGGAGTATAAACTCACGATTTGTACTTTTTTTACCCGATTCGTCGTCACGATTCGTCGAAATCAGCCAAATCGTGTAAAATGTCGCTATGTGCGTGGGCACCTTTAGTGTGACTCTGCATGCATGAGAGTCTGCTGTGAATGTATCAGTGAAAGGCTGCTGTTAGTGTGACTCTGTATGTGTGAGAGCCTGCTGTGAGTGTGAGTACATACTGTATATAGTTGTGTTTGGTGATGTCAGACTTGGACTAGCATATGCCGCTACCAGAAGATCCTATGTAATACTCTTCTCAAGGGATGAAGTCACCATGTTGACAATCAAAATGCCAACACCAGAAACAGACAGATATCATGTCAGCATTGTTGAAACATTGTTGACATGAGAAATACTGGCATTTTGCAGAATGCTGACATCAGGGTTTGGCTGTGTAGGGAAGGTTAGAGGCTAGTGTACCGGAACTCCGCATCACGTGATGATGCCAGACCAGGAATACACAGCTGCACCGCTGGAGCTGAACGGAGTCAGGTGATCACCACACCCAGTGGTGGGCTGGGCCAGGGGGCAGGGTGCCATGTGCCCCCTGGGCCGCAGCGCCATGCGGGCCGCGGGCAGTCTGTGTCTCTGTGACACAGGCTGCATCGCGAGTGTAGCGCTGACCGGACGGAGTTTGGTCAGCGCTACACTTACTAACACACAGCCGCCGGCTCCGGTAGCTGTGTTTGTTTTGATCAGCAGCCAATGCGAGTCTGACAGACTCTCATTAGCTGCTGCTTCGCCCACTGCAGGAGCCGCTCCATCTTTCGGCTCCCGCAGTGGGTAATGGGAGAGGCGTCATGACGTCTCTCCCATAATGCAGAGCGGCCCGGCCCGGGAGGACAGAGGGAGGAGCGGATGTCAGCAGCGGGAGCGGGGATTCAGGTAAGTGTTTGGTTTTTTTTTATTACGTGTGTCTACTGGGGGGGACTGGCACTACAACGGGGAGACTACTACTACTGGGGGCACTACAAGGGGTGGGGACTACTACTACTGGGGGCACTACAAGGGGTGGGGACTACTACTACTGGGGGCACTACAAGGGGGGGACTACTACTACTGGGGGGACTACTACTACTGGGGGCACTACAAGGGGGGGACTACTACTACTGGGGGCACTACAAGGGGGGGACTACTACTACTGGGGACTACTGCTACTGGGGGCTACTACTACTGGGGACACTACAAGGGGGGGGGCTGCTACTACTGGGGGCACTACAAGGGGGGGACTACTACTACTGGGGGCACTACAAGGGGGGACTACTACTAGGGGCACTACAAGGGGAGGGTACTACTACTAGGGGCACTGCATGGGGAGGGGACTACTACTAGGTTCACTACATAGGGGGAGGGGACTACCACTGGGGCACTGCATCGAGGGACCACTGCTGGGGGCTCTATATAAAGGGCAATACTGGGGGTACTGTATAGGGGGGAGACTACAACTGGGGCCACTATTTAAGGGGCACTGCATAAGGGTTACCACTATTGGGGCACTATATAAAGGGCTTACTACTGGGTGCACAAGGGGCACTGCATAGGGGGGACCACTACTGGGGGCACTGTATAAGGGGCACTGCATAGGGGAGATCACTACTGGGGGCACTACTGGAGGCCTGCATAAGGGGGTCCTCTCCTGGGGCACAGGGCGACACTGCAAATGGGCACTACGACAGCGGGCTGCTACTGGGGGCACTGCATAGGGGGTACCACTATTGGGGGCACTATATAAGGGGCTTACTACTGGGGGCACAAGGGGCACTGCACAGGGGGGACCACTACTGGGGGCACTGTATAAGGGGCACTGCATAGGGGAGATCACTACTGGGGGCACTACTGGAGGCCTGCATAAGGGGGTCCTCTCCTGGGGCACAGGGCGACACTGCATATGGGCACTACGACAGCGGGCTGCTACTGGGGGCACTGCATAGGGGGTACCACTATTGGGGGCACTATATAAGGGGCTTACTACTGGGGGCACAAGGGGCACTGCACAGGGGGGACCACTACTGGGGGCACTGTATAAGGGGCACTGCATAGGGGAGATCACTACTGGGGGTACTACTGGAGGCCTGCATAAGGGGGTCCTCTCCTGGGGCACACGGGGGCACTGCATATGGGCACAACGACAGGGCGCTGCCTCTAATCTTTATTTTTACTTTACATTAATCCCATATGGACCCGCCTCCTCCCTGGAACACTTGAGGGGGGGGGCGCCATAGCACGCACATTCTTCGGGCACCCTGGTTACACGCTACTCCTCTGCCAGGGCCGCCTGCATGCATTTGCCCCCCAGGCTAAAAGTTGCCAGCCAGCCCCTGACCACACCGCAGGGAACCACTGTTTTGACATTCTGACCATGCCGATGTTTCATCAGTGTCGACATGCTGCATTTTGACATTGGGGATATTCTGAATTTGGGATGATGAATGTCAGCATAATGAATGTCGACAAAACATACCAAACCCCCAAAAAAACAGTTTTCAGGAAATAATATATAGAAAAACATATAATAAAAAAAAAACGTTGACTAAAGACATACAGAATACTATAGTTCCCACATAAGATATATAAATACTGTAAGTGAAAAAAAGGCAGGCCACAGTATTGTTCGGGAACCTGGTTCTATGTGAATTTCCAATTATGTATCTGATAATGGACAATCACTGCATAGGAATATAACGCAAAAGAACTGTGCCATAGTATTACACTGTAATACATTGCTCCTCAGATAGGGATGGAGATTTTCCCAATTACACAGGAAAACTAGGTTGAGCTTCCCTATTCACATCAGTTATCTTATCACCCATAAAATATAGCATTCCCGCTAGGCTGTTTTAACCGCGCCCTGCCTTGTTTCATAATGGCAAAATATGCCCTGCCCTTTTGGCAGTGCCCCGCTAAAACAACCTGCCGGGTGCCATCCCCACCCGCGGGCCACCAGTGTGCCACGGGTGGGAAAATAGCGATGCAGCGATCGCCGCTAATGAATAGATCTATTCACATAGAATGGAGAGCTTGGGGGCAGCCCGGCATGTCCGTAAGTGCCGGGCATGCCCCTAAGAGTGATGAAAATGGGGTGTGTCTTAAAGACACGCCCTTTTTTCTCATGACCATGCCCCCTTTTTGGGTGCACGCACATCTTTGGCGTGCCCCTTTCTAGGTCCTGTAGCAGGTCACAATGAGAGAAGCAAATAATAGATACTAGTGCTATTTGTATGGACCAGTGAGTTGGCTCATATGTATAACGTGCAACTGGTCTGGTAATGGAAAATGCAGTGACCCCCATGTTACCCTTTGATTATGATGATATACCTGGGGCTGCAATTAAGGTTTGAATCCACTGAGTGCTCGGTCCCCTCGTGTAATGTTCATGATGTCTTCGATTCTGAGAGCAAAACAATTAAGGAACCCTGTGTAGATCACCTGTAGGTAGGTAATGTAATCTGGGTCTAGGTGGAGCTTGCGCATTTCGCAGCTGCTGACTTTTTCAAAGCATGACGTATATTCACCATGAACGCTTATCATCTTGTTCTTCACACAATAATCCATCAACCAGTCCATAACTGAAAAACAATATTGTAACTAAAGAACATACAGTACTATTCATATTAAGCCTTATATAGAAAACTCCATTTAAATTCTTATATTAACTTATTTCCCCAGAACATTAAGCCAAAAAGTGCCTGATAAAGAGCTTAGCAGAAGACATTTCTTTAAAACGCATCTTGTGTGTTTGACACTGCACATGCTCCAGAGCAAAGCAAGTAAGGCCAATGCTGAGTTATACGCAGTACAGCCGCATCTCCACATGCAGCCGAAGGGGCCTAGATGGGTGGTAATGGACATTTGCATGTATTGAAAGTTCAGAGAGAGCCTGTGGGTAGATTTATGTCTTGCTCCAAGGATAGGGCTGGTACATGTGAGCAGAGATAATGATGATGGTTATGAAACCAAGCGGATGGAGAGGGGCCATAGAAATGCGAACAACTCATCCTATGGGCCAATACATGCAGTTAGTTGACTTACCTTCAACTCTGCACCTGCCCCAATATCTTTTATTGCAAATCATGTGCTGCCAGATGCCTGGCGGCGGGTCCCCTATGACCTCTGTCAGGTTCATTCAGCACTGTCTGAGGAAGCGGCTGGGTGTGGTGAAACGCGTTGCAATTTTAAGTGAGAATTTAATTTTTCTTTTATACTTTATTTTTTAAGCCTGATTTTTGACTTGCGATTCTGCATTTTTTTTATAATTTTTTAATTATTTGTATTTTTAATTATTCTGCTAAACATTGTTGTCTATAACACTGAAAATGACTTTGCTATTTTTAAGTTTTGTTTTTCCATGAAATTAGGCCCTGATTCAGACCCTCTCGCAGCCGCTCGCTGGGTTTGTGGGCGTTTTTTTTTTGGTTCCAGGCTGCTCACAAAAGCTTATGTGAGCGGGCTGGAGACCGTCGCGATTATCGCGACCATCGGCCTTGCGACAAGACCCTGGGGTAGGGTCTAGCTGCCACGAGCCCGAATGGACTCCCTGCTCTAATAGAGCAGGAAGTCCACTACGGACATCACTAGTGATGTCAGTAAGCCCTCCTACAAATGCCAGGCGTTCCTAAGGGAACGCCTGCATTTGTAAAGCCACCCCCCCTACCCGCCCACAAAAGTGGGGTGAGTTGTCAATCAATATCGACAGCTGCCTCATCTTGTTGTGAGCCCAGGAGCGACTGTACTTCAGTTGCTCTGTGGGGCTCGCGCATGCGCACGCCGGACATGGCACGTGCAGAAGGCTGTAACATCTAGCCGCTTGCGAGCGGCTCTGAATCGGGCCCTTAGTGAGTTGTGTTATGATGCCATTATTCTAACTACTAAATTATTTAATTACTGCTCATCTATTGTTTGTTGGGTCATCTCTTATTTGCCAATTGCAGCGCATATTTCATGTTTTTGTGAGAGGGTGTTTGACCAATTATATCTTAAGTGCTGACCTGTAACTGTCCTACATTGTTCGTCTCCCATTTATGGAGAGAGAGGGGTCCATTCATCATGTTAATTATCGGGGGTCAGACGGCCTCCAATAATTAATTATCCAACTCGCTGTGAGTAGCAGCTGTGGATACAAATTCACCGAAGCAATTCAACACTGATCTGAAAATCAGCTGTCTCCGCAATCTCTTTCATAGCAGTGAAAGTTAACCAGTGCGCTTGCATGAATAGGACTTCACGCAGGCGCACAAAGCCGCGACATCCGGCAGAAGGAGACGGAAAGGGGTGAAGGGTTCAGAAAGAATCCCTCTTCACAACCCATAAGAAAGGAGCCGAGATGCGGGAGCAAACGCCAACTGAAGCTTGATGAGTGTAGGTCCCCATACTAGTGTATGGGGATAACAGGACAGATTGGGGCTGAAAAGTAAGCAGGGAATATCAGTAATACTGTATCTCCTGCATTACCTTTATATTGAATAGCCCCAATATTTCTACAAAAGTAGGTGAAAATGTTAATTTTCTTTTCATCTGCTCTTGTAGAAATGAATACCCTTTTTCCACTGCTGCAATAACCTGGGTCAAAGCTCAGTGGAAAAAGGTCCCAGAAAAATATCCCAGGTCACTTGATCAACCCAGGTAGCTGCCAGGGTCAGACCCAGGATAGACACGGGTATTGGTGCAGTGTAAACAGCGCGACATGGGTTATACGACTTGGGTCATGCCTAAAATGAGCTAACTGGTGGTTCTGGAGCAGTTACCCCCCACTTTTTATGACCTGACAAGTTTAACAGGGCAGACCTGGGTTCAGTGTGAACAGGGCTGACCTGGGGGTAACCCAGACTGAAGGTGCAGTGTAAACGGGTCTGACCTGGTTTGGAACCATGTCTGAAAACCCAGGTCGGACCCGGGTTTTAGGTGGAAAATGAAAGTGATGATGAATGGGCCCCTAAGGGTCTAGATTTGCATAGGACTTAGGGCCTGATTCAGAGCCGCTCTCTGCTGGCGAGCGCTCGCTCTGAATCAGATCATTTTTTTTAACCTCCTCCAGCCCGCTCGCTAAGCTGTGGGTGACCACCCTCAGCTTGTGCGAGCGGCCTGGAGATGGTCACGATTATCGCGACCATCGGGCTTGCGACGAGACCCTGTGGTAGGGTCTCGGCTCCCGCAAGCCCGAGTGGACTTCCTGCTCTAATAGAGCAGGAAGTCCACTACCGACACGAGTGATGTCAGTAGGGCCGCTCACAAACACCAGGCGTTCCTATTGGAACGCCTGCGTTTGCTCAACCACCCCCCCTACCCGCCTACAAAACGGGGCAAGCTGTCAATCAACATCGACAGCTGCCCCGTCTTGTAGCGAGCCCCAGAGTGGCTGAACTTCAGTCGCTCGCTGGGGCTCACGCATGCGCACGCCGGACGTGGCGTATGCGCAGGGGGCAAACATGGACCCGCTTACAAGCACTGTGCGCTTGCGAGCGGGTCTGAATCAGGCCCTTAGTGTCACAATGAAGTTTCAATTAATAAAGTAGCCTTTCTCAGCGACCCTTCCTGTTTTCTAATAAATACATGTATAGTTGACACTACTGATGGGCTAGATAAGCTGTGTCTACAGGTATACCCTTTATCCTTCAGTCAAACGGCAGTTGCTTTTTGTTGTATACAGTTCTGTTTATTTCTGTTCTCCTTTATTATTTATACATTTTTTATTATTAAATTTTTTTCCCCTTTCATTCATTGTTTAGGATTGTGAATTAAGTAAGCCATCATGTTATAGAAAACTTCTGTAACGCAAACCCATACGGAAAGAGACATCAGCGATTTCCATGCAAGCCGTGTTTTGTGAATGCTGCAATTCGGAGTTTTAGCAGAGACTTTGATAAAGTCCCACTCACCGTACCTCCCTTTATCCTTTTTTTTTTTGCATTGGAGAATTTTGCCGCAAAGAAAGAAAACTGTAAGAAATGCATAATAGGTTATAATTCAAAGCAAAGGAAAGTGATGGATGAATCTTTTCAAAACTATGGAAAGGTGCCTTTGAATGGAGGTAGCGGCTATGAGTGTATTTGCATTAATGATGCAGGTTTTGGAAAAGCAATCAATGTAAGCACAAAAGAAATGCCTGAAATAAATCATACAAAAGTATCAGGACTTCAGCACTTATAAATAATTAATTCGGGATCTGAGATGGTTGGAAATGAGCGTGTAATCATATTTCACTGTTCTACATGACTTAAATTAGCTCCATCTCTGAACTGTTTGGGGGCTGCATTAAGGCAAAGAAACATTTTCACCTTCTTCTACTCGAAATCCTCTCTTTCCTCTTATGTACAGTATAGTTAGTTTATTACTAATGTCTTCGATGCAAAGTATGATGTTGTATAAGATGTTCAAAATAAATGTGTACATTGAGCCAGTGGCTCCCAAACTTTCCTGAATCACAGCCTAGAGTATCACAATTGTTTTCATGGCACCCCTAGCTCAAAAGTTTCTTATTGAGAAATTCAGCAGAAATGTACTAATTAAGTAGACTATGATTACCTCTGATGGCAGATAGGGATGCGCTTCATGATTGTCAGCCACCTGCATTGGTTCTGCCTATTACATCGACCATATAAAAAATTTATTTGGTCTTTGGGTCTCATTCAGACCCGCTCGCAAACTCCTGAACGCTCGCAAGCAGGTCGATGTTTGGCTGTGCGCACGCGCAGCGGCTGCACTGCGCGTGCGCAAGCCCTGGAGCGAGAGAGAAATTCTCTTGCTCTGTGGCTCACTACAAAAGGGGCGGCTGTCGATGTTGATCGACAGCTCGACCCGTTTTGTAGGCGTGGCGGGGGGTGGCTTCAGAAACGAAGGCGTTCCCAAGCGAACGCCTGCCATTTGTGAGCGGCCCAACTCTATTAGAGCCGAAAGCTCTCTGGGGCTTGTGGCAGATGAGACCCTACTGCAAGGGTCTCGTCGCAAGCCCCGATGGCCGCGATGGTCTTGACCATCGCGACCATCATCCTGGCCGCTCGTTAAGGAGCGGCTAGCGAGTTGCCAGGAGGCCAGATCATTTTTTAGATGCGGCCGCCCTCATTCAGAGCGAGCACTCGCATTTTGCGAGCGGCTCTGAATGAGGTCCTTTGTCCACCAACCTTTGGCACCCGTGCAAGTGCCCCATATCTTAACTGAGTTGAGCACTATAATGTTTGTGTAAATGAGCTGAGCACTATAATCTTTGTGTGAGTGAGCTGAGTACTGTAGTGTTTGTGTGAATGGGTTGAGCACTACAATGTTTGTGTGAATGAGCTGAGCACTATAATGCTATAATGCTTGTGTGAATGAGCTGAGCACTGTTTGTGTGAAATGCAAGTGCACTATGGCCCTGATTCAGACCCGCTCGAATGGTGGTTATTTTTTTTGTAGTCCGGACTTCTGGCCGCTCACTAAGCTGTGGGTGACCACCCACAGCTTTTGCGAGCGGCCAGGTGATTGTCGAGACCATAGGGCTTGCGACGAGACCCTTGTGGTTGAGTCTCGTCTTCCGCAAGCCCCAGTGAGCTTCTAGCTCTAAACCAGTGATGTCAGTAGGGCCGCCCTCAAATGGCAGTCGTTCCTTCAGGAACGCCTCCGTTTGACCAGACACCCCCCTCCCCGCCTACAAAACGGGGCGAGCTGTCAATCAATGACAGCCGCCCCGTTTGTAGCAAGCCCTGGAGCGAGTGAATTTCTCACTCGCTCCGGGGCTCGCGCGCGTGCGCACTGCCCGGCAATCAACCCGCTTGCGAGCGGGTCTGAATCAGACCCTACGTTTGTGTGAATGAACAGGGCACTATGTTTGTGTGAATGAGCAGAGCACTATGTTTGTGTGAATGAGCTGAGCACTATGTTTGTGTGAATGAGCTGAGCACTATGTTTGTGTGAATGAGCAGGGCACTATGTTTGTGTGAATGAGCAGGGCACTATGTTTGTGTGAATGAGCCCAGCAATATGCTTGTGTGAATGATTTAGGCACTGTAATATTTAAAAGACTAAATAAAAATTGCCTTTTTTCTGGCTTCTAAAATTCTTGCTGGCTCCTAAGTTTGTAATATTCTTGCCCACTACTCTTCATAATAGGAATACAAACTTATCTTAATAAATTCATTTTCTCAGAGTAAAAAGTAAACTACAGTAAAAGGAAATACTGAACACAACCAATTTCAATTAGTGACAACTCTACGAGACTGAACCAAGGTTAAGTGAAAAATATGATTACATTTTCATTTGCTCTAGAACACTGCAATATTGGCATTAGTGCTTAAAGTAGATTATGTTGTGGATTTTGCAGCAAAATAGTAAACAGACAACTAAGCTTATTACCAGCAAAAAAAGAACATTGAAGTTAATATGTGGATGAGAATTTCTAAAATACTACTAAACGAAAAACAGATTTTATTCATTCAAAGGAAGATCTGCAAAAATTCATCAAAACCAGAAAGAGATTATAATAAAAGTTATTGTAAAAGAAAAAAATATATATATTGATATGTAATGAAAACCAATCCATATTTAATAACAGTGCAAGAAGAGGAATGTCCTCAAACATTGCGGTTTTAGTCGCATCGAACAGCCACTCTCGGCGTGCAAAGTCACGGGCAACTGGCCACGCTGAGCGTCTCTCTCGCTCAAAGTGTGCATCTCATTTACAGAAATAAAACAACTAGATGCGACAAAACTACTAGATAGCACTGGTCAATGTGATGTGCGACATTTTACAATTATGGGGGTCATTCAGACCCGCTCGCGAGCGCAGGACACTCGCAAGCGGGTCGATGTTCCCCCACTGCGCATGCGCACGATGGAGGGAGCTCCGTCGTGCGCATGCGCGAGACCCGGTAAGCGACGGGCTCTCCATCGCACCGGGTCTCGCACCAAAGGGGGCGTGCTGTCGATGTTGATTGACAGCACGCCCCCTTTGGTGGGCGTGCCGGGGGCGTGCCTGCCAGATGGAGGCGTTCCCATGGGAACGCCTACCGTCTGAAGCAGGCCCCACTGACTTCACTAGTGATGTCAGTGGGAGTGATTTTGGCTCTGATAGAGCCAAAATCACTCCAGGGCATGCGGCAGCGAGACCCTACTGCAGGGTCTCAGTCGTAAGCCCGATGGTCGCGATGGTCAAGATCATCGCGACCATCATCATGGACACTCGCATATGCTGTGGGTGGTCACCCACAGCTATGCGAGCGGCCAGGAGGCCGCTCCATTTTCATGGAGGAGGGCCCTGATTCAGAGCGAGCGCTCTGGTCAGAGCGTTCGGCTCTGAATCAGGCCCAATGTGCGAGTGAATCTCTGTAAGAAGAACGGCTCAAATGTGAGTGGCCGCGGCTTTTTCGCACGCCATGTTCCGCTGTGCTTCATTTGCGACTTTGGGCCTGATTCAGAGTTGGGAATAGAGAGAGATCTCTCTCTCAACTGATCATCTTGGTGAGACCATGCTGCACTGCAGATGGGGCAGATTTAAAATGTGCAGAGAGATTTAGATTTGGGAGGAAGGTGTCCAAACTGACATCTAAATTGTAGAGTAATAATAAAGCTGTGCAGTATTTGTGGGCTGCATGTAAAAGCAGCCAGTATTTACCTACATGCAAAAAAAAAATATTTATTTACACCCCTTGCATTGCAACATGGTTTGTCCAGGTACACAGTTACATGCTATCTCTCTCTCTATTCCCATCTCTGAATCAGGCCCTTTGTACACAATGAAGGCTAATTCCTGTGTCTCTAGTACACTGAGTAATGTTTCACTGCATCGATGTGACTAAGATGCAAATTTTAAAGAATTAGACCAGGATGTACTAAGCATCGTATCTGTGATGCGGTACGTCCTGCATGTCTTCGGATACCGGGGTTCATTACCGCGGTATGTACCAAGAATATCGCAAATAACAGCTCTCCCGATAAGAACTGTCCTTTGCAATGGCTCCGGACAGAGGGACTTCCAGGGTTTGACACCCAGAAGTCCCTCTGGCGTCCTACAGTGCATGCACAGAAGGATGCGGGGCTCGGGAGGTGATGGGAGGCCTCCCAAGGGGGAGCATCCCAATGAGAATCCCATAGGTTTCCATTGGGTAATGCCACCTGAAGGAGTGGCTTAGTCGCACCAAGCATCGCAAAGGCGCTATGGAGTACATTTACTAAGATTCGTGTTGGTCAGACTGGCTGGTACAGGTAAGTATGTGTGATTGATGTATGTGTGTAATAAATCTTTACTAGTCACGGTGTGTGTGTTCTGTCTTTATTTAACTGTTTATTTTACAGTGGGGGTACGGGTGCCGGATGCCTGCTGGCACTTGTAGTTCCACAAGTGCCAAAGGGCAGGCATGCTGGCACCTGTAGTCCCACTGTAAAATACAATAGTTTTAGTCTGTTCTTCACTTTATTACCCCCATACCTCAAGCTCCAGGGGTGCGGGGAAGAGCCCCGGGCTTCAGGCCAAGCCTGTGGTTCGGGAGAGGGGGTCCCCACCTACCCTGAGATCCCCAGCTTGGCCTGAGCGGCTTGGGCTGATAATGCTTTGGCCACGGAGTCCTGGTAATAGGGTCTCTGGGCTGTGGCATTAAAGCCTGGCTGTTTGGGTCCGGGGCTGGTTTTAATCATAGGGGGACCCCTACGCAATTTTTTACCCCCTATATTTAAAACCAGGACTGGCCCTGCAGCTAGGTGCTGGTTCTTAAATTACGGTGGAACCCTACTCATTTTGTTCCCTGTAATTTTAGGAACCAGGACTGGATGGCAAGTCCAGGGCTGGTTAGGCTTTTGGGGGGGACCTTTCTAAAAAAATACTTTATATTAGGTATTCAGGAAGAAACATACACAAATCACACTGATCTGTGTATGTTTCTGACAAACTCGCAGCTCAGGAGGTGGTCTATTGAAACATCAATTTATCAGTGAGTTTGCTACAAACTCACTCCTGATTGTAAACTCAATTCTTTATAAATTTGTGAGTTGCAACTTTTTAATGTAAAGTTGGCCGATGGTGAGTTTAGTCGAGTTTGCAAACTCACATATGTTTTAACAGTGAGAAGAGAAAACTCACTTCCAAACTCAAACCTGTCTGGTCTTAGTAAATTTGCGAGTTTGAAAAACAGGCTAAACCCGCAAGAGTTTGCAAACTCACTCAAAGGGGTAAATTTACTAAGAATCGAGTTTGGATGAGTTTGAAAACTCTGGAGAGTTTGGGGCTTTTTTTCCCACCTTCAAATTTACTAATGTAAAACTCGGGAGAGAGATCTCCTTTGCTACGGGAAAATATTGGAGAGTTAGCAAACTCTCTTCAATTCACGGCTAAACTCGAGAACCTTTTCACTAGTGAAGATAGGATTTGGGTATTTACCAAGCAGAGAGTTTCTAAACTCTCATGAGAAGGGACAACTCTCCTGTAAAAACTAATGAAAAAAATTCACCTGTCTGTGATCTGTGAGTTTGGCAGAAACATACACAGATCACTGTGATCCATGTATGTTTCTGCCTGTAAATAGGTTAAAAATGGGTTAAATGGGGCGTGGCCTGACCGCTAATGGGGGAAGCTGTGTCTCACCGGAGCTCCGGGCCAGCTTAGTGTGAAACCAGCCTCTATAGCCCCACCCCGGCCAGCAGAGACCTCCAGACACCTACTTACCCCCCCTTGCCTGCCTCCGGTCCAGCGGGTGAGAGCTGCGGAATCGGGAAGCGCAATAGGCGCTTCCGCGGGTTGCAGCTGGCTTGCTGCCCTTTGAGCCGGGGACTGGAGTGCTCGGACTGGCGGCCGCGGACTTCCGGCGGCAACATCTCCATGGTGGGCGCCCGACGGAGTCCTCCCTGCCGCACTCCGCGTAACCTCTCTCCGGCCCTCTAGCTTCGGCTGCCCCGCTGCTGTGTCAGGGCTGGTGTTCCTGCTCCTGGGGACTCCCGGGAGACAACTCTGGGCGGAAGCCCCAGCGTCCTGAAGCCTCCGGTGGCCATCTTTAAATCTGCCAACACGCTGCTGCTGCTGCTGGTCATCTCAGCCGAGCTGTTAGCTGTGAGCCCCGCTTGCTGACAGGAACATCGGCCGCATGTGACTCCCTGGAGTAAGGGGAGGGTGGTGAGTCCCTGAGGGGAGATTATACTGCATCTCCATATACCACTGCTTTACCTGCTCCACTGTCACGTGACCTGTTGGCCCTTTTCTCTGTGTCTGGAATTCCTGTATAACGATCTGCACATACCCAGTTTTTCTTTCACTAGCCTAACAGGATTAACTTTTCCCAGCTAATTTGCTTACTCTTGCCCTGACATTTTTTACTTTTGTGCTGGTGGATATTTGCCATTTACTCAGCACTGGCCCCCTCTTGTGGTCTTTTGTGATAATTGCATCAAGTATCTCCTAGATGGTGCATCTCTGGAGTTAAAGATGTTCGCTTAATATTATCACCCAGCTTGCCTGGATTATTATTGTAGAGCCCTGTGTCTCACTTTTTATACCGTGGTTTTTTTGTTTTGTTTTTTCTCTCTATTTTTATCATTTCACTATGTCGCAGAGAGGTAAGAAACCTCCACCATCTTCTGCAAATTTCTTCGGATCTAAATCCAAGGGCTCTCAGAGTTCGCCATTACTCCCAGAATCCCCCCCTCCCCTTGCTTATCTGAAGCTGGCATTGATCCCCAAATTCAAGCGGTTATGACTGGTTTGTTGGAGGGAGTTCAATCCGCATTCAAGCAAGAACTGTCAAAAGCTATAACAGAATTTAAATCAGAATTGACATCTCTCGGCAACAGAACGGACGCGCTGGAATCTAAATCGGACGACTTATGCCGTTCCCAAAATCGTCTTGATAAAGAACTCTCTATACTTCATGACGAGGTGGAGGCACTCAAAGAAAGACAAGAGGACCAAGAGAATCGCTCTCGTCGCAACAACTTACGCATCCGTAATATAGCAGAATCAGTCTTTAGCTCCTCCTTACCGTCATTTCTAAAAGACTTTTTTCAACACTTAGTTCCAGCTCTTACCAATGAAGATTGTTTATGTGATAGAGCCCATAGAGTACTCAGATCGAAGCCTTCTCCTACTCAACCTCCTAGGGACGTTATAGTTCGCCTGCACTATTTTCGTTCAAAGGAACAGATTTTGTTAGCTCCTCGGGACTCTCCAGTGATACCATTCCAAGATATGCAGTTACAAATCTTCCAGGACCTGGCCCCTTCTACTATTCAGAAACGGCAGCATCAAATCCGATATTGCTGGGGATTCCCCTTTATGCTTCATGTTTCAGCAAACAACACTGTGCATAGTGTCAAGACTCTCACTCAAGGTCAAGATTTATTAGCCAAGCTTAATCTGCTTCCGACGCCAACTTCTGATCCGGTGACTGCTGCAGCCTCTCCCAAACCTCAACGCTCCCAACCTCCTTCACCGGACTGGACCAGGGTGTCCCGTCACCATGTTAAGGATGGTGACCCCACTTGAACTGTTCGGTCACTCCCTGATGTTTATTCTCTTTATAATAGGGTTTAAAGCTCCCTATAATGTTCTTTTTGAAGTTCGCTAGGAGGAACAGTCCTCCCCTCTTGGTTCTTTGCGACATATATAGTTATTATTATCATGAATATTACGATGTTTAGATAGTATTTCTCTCTGTCCCTTGTCTTTCCCATTCTCCCCCCTCCATCCCCCCCCTTTTTGTTTGTATTGTTTCTATATATTGACACAGGTTTATGATCCCTGTACTACAGGGATTTTTGTTTGATTTGGTTATAGCCGATCTTGTATTTAAGGGTCCAGGCAGTCCTGATTCTATTGGATGGTCATTCCACTACCCCCCATGCTCCCTTTAATATATTTGAATAATGTTATGTTGATTGATATTATTGCGGTCCTTGTTTGGGACCCAACTTACCAGGGTTGTTACCCAAATGGGTTCTCTGTTTCTTTCTTTTTTTCGTGTGCTTTTCTTTCTCTGTGGCTCTTTTATGCTTTTCTTCCCCATTTCTTTCATTTCTGTCCCCAAGGGTGGCTCTACTTGGGCCAAATTTTTGAATTATTATATTTGTGTGTTATGTCTGTAGTACTTCTCTATATATTTTTCCATGTCTCTTAAATTGTTATCCATTAATGTAAACGGTCTTAACTCTCCTAAGAAACGTACCATTTTCTTGGGGGCTTGCAGGAGGGAGAAAGCCGATGTTGCATTTGTACAAGAGACTCATCTTACGGGCCCGCACTCCCAGCTTCGAGGTAGGTGGTTTGCCCAGACCTTCTTTGCTTCAGCGAATTGTAAAAAGCATGGGGCAGCCATTTTAATTAGGCGTAATATCCCTTTTGTCCACATTAAAACTGTGACAGACCCAGAGGGTCGATTTCTTATAGTGATCGGTACCTTCTGTACTGAGATTTTCACTCTGGTGTCAGTGTACGCTCCTAATCAAGACCAGCCCCAATTTTTTGATTCTTTGTTCAGGCGTATCAGCAGAGTTGCGCAGGGCCATATTATTTTGTGTGGGGATTTCAATACCATTATTGACCCCCTGTTAGATAGATCTAACACACCTTCACACTCCTCCGGGATGTCTCTTCCTAGAGCTTCTCGTACTCTCCTGGCTTCCCTTAAACACCATGTCCTTTGTGATTCCTGGCGTCTTAAACATCCCCACATTAAGGACTTTACTCATTTTTCAGCTCCACACCAACATTATTCCAGGATAGATATGATCCACATTTCCTCCGCTATCACCTCTCTGGTTACAGAAGCAGGTATTTCCCCCTTTACATGGACAGATCATGCAGGTGTCTATATTTTTTTAGATGTACAGCGTTCTCCTCATGGGAAGCGTAACTGGCGTCTTGATGACTCCCTTTTACAACATCCCTCCGCTCTGCTAGAAATAAAATTGGCGGTGACCCGCTACTTTGAGGAGAATACCTCCCCTGATATTTCCTCTAGTATCCTCTGGGAAGCCCATAAGGCTACTATACGGGGTTTTCTCATTTCTAAAACCTCAGCGGTTAGGAAAGCGGCTGCACAGGAAATCCATTCCCTTGAGTCACAAATTTCAGTGCTATTGATTCAACATAAGGCATCCCCTAGCGTCTCTGTGCTAACCCAAATTGAGAAACTACGAGGTCAGCTTAATGCCCTTCTGTCTCGCCGCGCTGCGCTTATCTTGCAAAAACTTCATCAACGCTTTTATGATAAATCTGATAAAATCGATTCTTTATTAGCCAATAAACTGCGTTGCAGACAAGCATCAGGTGCAATAGAAAAATTACACTCTCCGTCCTCTGGTTCTCTTACCTATGACCCTGCAGTTATGGCTGAGGAATTTCGGACCTTTTATAGTTCCCTTTTTAATTTATCAGACTCTTCCTACCCCACTTCTGCTGGAGCCGAGGGAGTGCGCTCATATTTGTCCTCTACTTCCCTACCCAGTCTCTCAGAATCCCAATTATCTACTCTCAATGACCGTATTTCAGATGAAGAGAAAATAGCTGCTGTTAGATCAATGCGTTCCTCTGCCGCCCCGGGCCCCGATGGGTTTACAGCCCAATATTATAAACTGTTTACAAAAGAACTTGCCCCACATCTTACATCTTTATTTAATGATATCTTGTAAGGCGCTTCTTTTGTTCCTGATAGAACTCGGGCCGACATTGTGGTGATCCCTAAACCTGATCGTGATCCTACTCATTGTATTAACTATAGACCGATTTCATTATTAAACGTCGACATGAAAATTTATGCTAAAATCCTAGCGACTCGGTTAGCTCCTTTGCTTTCTTATTTGATACATCCGGATCAGGTCGGGTTTATACCTGGATGTCAGGCATCAGACAACACCAGACGCGCCATTGATCTGATACATTCTATTCATAAAAGGAAACTTCCTTCCCTGATTTTAGGTCTAGACGCGGAGAAAGCCTTCGACCGTATTTCCTGGCCCTTCATATTTGCTGTTCTAGACAAAATGGGATTTTCAGGCAAATTTTTAGATAGCGTTGTGGCACTTTACCGTTCCCCCACAGCACGGGTTTCGGTTAATGGTGTTTACTCCTCTAGTTTTGGGATCACTAACGGTACTCGGCAGGGTTGTCCCCTCTCCCTCTTAATATTTGCTCTTATTATGGAGCCCCTGGCGGCAAGGATCCGTTGTAATAGAGCTATCTCGGGAGTATCCACTGGCCCCTCTGAATATAAAATCGCATTATATGCCGTCGATATTTTAGTTTCCCTCACTGATCCAGCCCAATCCCTAAATTCACTTTTAGAGGAAATAAATTCATATTACCAACACTCGGGTTATAAAATTAATGTTACCAAGACTGAAGTTCTCGATTTCTATATCCCTGCTACCCTAAAGCAAACCCTAGAGACCATGCTCCCTTGTATTTGGCATAAAAAAAGATCAAATATCTTGGTGTTTTTTTAACTCATCATCATCATCATCAGCTGTTTCAGGCAAATTTTCCTCGCCTTCTAGATTGTATTAGGTCTGATTTGCATGAATGGTCCAATTATTTTATTTCTTGGATAGGTAGAATACATTCAGTTAAGATGAGCGTTCTCACTCGGCTCTTGTATCTATTTCAGACCCTTCTGATTTACATCCCTCCATACGTGTTCAAATTTCTTCAGTACCAAACCTCATATTTCATATGGAACCGGAAACGCCCGCGGATCAGACTAAAGTTGCTTCAGCGGCCCTCCAGGGGTGGGGGTTTGGGTATTCCTGATTTAAAAAAATATTACTGTGCTGCGCAGCTCTCTCTTTGTGCTCAGTGGTGTAACTTCAATGCGGGGAAGGTCTGGGTTGCTATCAAGGCCGAGGAGCTGGGACTAGCTACTGTATCCCCCCTCTTATGGTTACCTAAGATTCATCGCCCCCAGACAGTTTCTTCCCACCCTGTAATTTCCCGTTCTTTAGCAATTTGGGATTTAATCAATAGATGTTTTAAATTAGCTCCAGCCCCGTCCCCTTTGATACCATTACTTCACAATCCATCTTTTCCTCCTGGTTTATGCAAATCATCTTTTGCTGCCTGGGCATCGGGTAATATCTATTATGTAAATGATATAACTATAGATACTAATTTCCCACAATTTTCTGAAATCCGGGATAGAGTAGCAATTCCACCCAAAGATTTTTTCCGGTTCTTACAAATTAGACATTTCCACTCCAAAATTAGCTCGATTCTGATTAGCAGACCTTTGACTTCTTTTGAGTCTATATGTTGGAGACGACCCTCCACTAAGGGTCTTATTTCTACTATTTATTCCTTACTAGGGGATGAAGTAAGGTCCAATCGGGATTCTCATGAGTTGGCGTGGGAACGAGATTTAGGGCACTCTATAGATGCTGAGGATTGGACGGAGATCTGGGACAACGCTGCCGCCAGTTCTATTTGCGTCAAAATCAAGGAAAATATCTATAAATTGCTATATAGATGGTACTATGTACCAGCGCGGCTACAAGTAATGTTTCCCGATGCTTCAGATAGATGCTGGAGGGGTTGTGGTGGCGACGGCAATTTTTTGCACATCTGGTGGACTTGTCCCAAACTGGCTAGTATATGGCAGGAGGTTTTCGATCTCCTCTCGCGCCTCTTTGAGATCGCGATCCCCTCTGATCCTCAGCATTTTCTACTTCCCTTAAATTTACCCTCTCTATCCCGATTTCAGAATAAGCTATTCCGACATATAGTATCTGCTATGACCTGCCAAATTGCAGCGAACTGGAAAAACCCTCATCCCTCTCCAATGCAGGCAATATTATCACGTATTTGGTATATATACAAGATGGAATACATGACCGCTTTATTACATAATACATCTAAAACTTTTGATAAAACATGGTCCCCTTGGCTGACATACCAAAATATTTCCTTTGCATTCAACAATTAAATTTTCCATTTATGGTTTGTTTTTGTTTTTTTCTACTATATCTAGATTAAAAGAGAGTGATCCTTTATAGAGCCACCCATCTTTCTCTCCTCTTATTCTCCTTTGTCTTTCTTAAAGTTTTTTCTTTTCCTTTTATCTCTTTATTCTTTTTTGTTTCTCTTCTATTTTTAAACGGATTGCCACACCATTGCAGCAAGATACTTTTCTTGCTTCTATATTCTTTCTTTTACTATACTGAGAAAATCTACTATTGTATTATATTATTGTTCTGAAATAGTACAGTTCCTATTATAAAAGTATGTTATGTGCTGTATTTTATTTTTGTTTTTTGGAATGTACTGTTCTTATGTGATTTGCTCAATAAAAAGAGTTTATAAAAAAAAAAAATGGGTTAAATGTTTTTTTTTTTAAATTACCTAGGGTCTTCCACAAAAAGCGTAACCAGCCCTAGACTTGCCAGCCAGCCCTGGCTTCTAAAATTATGGGGAACAAAGTGAGTAGGGTTCCACCGTAATTTAGGTACCAGCATCAGGCTGCAGGGCCAGTCCTGGTTTTAATTATAGGGGGAAAAATATTGCATAGGGGTCCCCCTATAATTAAAACCAGCACCTGACCCTTTCTAGCAGGGGGCTGATGCCTCAGCCAGGGGAGCCCTTTCACCGGGCCCCCCAGCCGCAGCATCAGTCCTGACCGCTAGTCAGCCCAGGCCAGGGATCCCTGTGGTCTTGGGGACCCCCCCAATAAAAGGATCCCCCTCTCCAGTGCACCCTTGGCCTAGGCTGATAGCCCAGGGCTATCCCCGCCACCCCTTGAAGTCAATGGAGAGCCGCAGGTTACTAAAGTTTATTCTGCGGTTCCCAACATTGACTTCAATGGAGGAGCCATTCATTGGCTGAGAGAGGCAGGGGCTCACCTCTCTCAGCCAATGAATGCTCAGATACGGCTCTATAAAGGCAGAAGCCACGTCTGAGAATTTCATTTCCGAGATACCAACCATCCTGGTTGGTATATGTTGCGTGGATCGGGATTTTCATTTTATTGCTTTTAGAAGGCCTTGGATGCGTACTTGGATGCGTACTTTGTACAAGGGGACCACTCCAGGTAATGTAGGTGAGTATGTAAGTGTGTGTATGTATGTAATAAAACTGTACTTTCACAGTGTGTGTGATTTGTGTTTTCTTAGACATTTCTTTACAGGTGAACTACAGGTACCAGCGGGCCCTTACTGTCCCGCATGCTGGTACTTGTGGTTCTCCAAGTACCAACATTCGGGGAGGCTTGCTGGGACCTGCAGTTCGACTGTAAAGACAATGTTGATACTTCTATTTTTTAAACAACACATACACCATCAACCTGCCACCCACACTGGCTATTAGCCTTGGCCAGGGGTGCCCTGGAGAGGGGGACCCCTTTGTTGGGGGGTCCTCAACTCCCCAGGGATCCCTGGCCTGGGCTGACTAGTGGTCAGGACTGATACTGCGGCTGGGGGGCACGGTGAAAGGGCTCCCCTAGCTGTGGCATCAGCCAACCACTAGAAAGGGTCCAGTGCTGGTTTTTAATTATAGGGGGACCTATATGCAAGTTTTTTCACCCCTATAATTAAAAAGAGGACTGGCCCTGCAGCCTGGTGCTGGTATATAAATTACGGTGGAACCCTACTCATTTTGTTCCCCATAATTTTAGGTACCAGGACTGGTTGGCAAGTCCGGGGCTGGTTAAGCTTTAAGGGGGGGGACCCTATGTCAATTTAATTTTTTTACATTTAACCACAGAACACAAGCAGCCTTCACATATCTCACTGATATGTGCAGGCTGCTTGTTTGGGAGAGTTTTGCAGAGAGAAGACACTGTAATCTCGGGTGAGTGATCTCCTACAAAACATGCTACTCGGGGGATATATCTCGTTCTGCTTCACCATCGGACATCTCACTCTCAGCTAAACTCACTTTTTGGTAAATTTGAGAGTTTCAGGAGCCTCAAATCACCCGAGTTTCGGCGAAGTTAATCAAGTTTAAAAAAAAAGCAAACTCGTCCAGACTCGATTCTTAGTAAATTTACTCCAAACTCTCACGATCAAAATTCTCATCCAGATGTTTTCCCATTTTGAAGATAAACCTTGGCCAGTGTGAGAGTTTACTGCTAAACTCTTACGTTTTCTAAACTCTCACCCTATTATATTTGGCCCTGTGGCTGTACCTGCAGGTTGAACTAATGAAAGCTACAATTGGATTGGTTAGTGTATGTTACAAAGATATTGCATAACTCACTTTCCTTTATTATAGTGATACTTTTGATAATACTGAGAGAAATATTTTTTTTCTTATACACACAGCAACTGTTTTTAGGAAAACATAATCATTTAATAATAATAAAAGGACGAGGCTGTGGGTATGACTGAATGGGAAATTAGCTGAGTGTATCAGGGCATAACTTGCATGAATTAGAGACATGCTATTGTTCATTTTTATTTACTACTTTGAAATCGAGTATGTTTTCTCAAAGCCATTGTACATTTCTGGTGGAATGACCAGCCCTACTCGAAGATGCTTGAATACACAATGCCGCAAAACCTGACTGAAAATGGGACTTTATAATTACTTATTGTTTGATGTTAAAGCGCAAGGAAAAGGTTGTCCATATGTTTATTTTTTATGTTGGCGCTGGTACCTATGATAGCAGATACTTCTCCACTGCAGCAACTTCTATTGGGAGCTGGAGGGCCGGAGAAAAATCTCTTACATAGGGGTAATTCTTGACACAGACGTCGAACATGGCTAGGCCATATACAGGTTTGAAATATTAAGGAATGACACACAAGAACTAGAAGTTGTAAGGATGAAAGGCTCCTAAAATGTCCATGGTAAGACAAAACAGTCACCAGACAGCCAATCTTGGTCTTGAGATCCTACTTTATGGAAAACACTACACATCTGGGCACTCTGGAATGAAGTCTACAATGACAATCTAAGGTATAGAAAATTCCCTCCCTGTTACAGTATATACACCACAATTTACAAAAAAAGATAGAAAAGGACAATCATATAATAGAATAGAGGGCACGGTATCTTGCACTGACACCAACCTGCTCCAATCAGCATTGGTCTAACCAGTGCTTGATGGTCTTGAGAGTTTGCTCCCATACTTGTGCCCATATACTTTAAGAGACACTGACATATTTTACAGACCCATCACTGGTCTGTGGGGCCTGTTAATCATCACTTAATTTTCACAAAAGCAGGTGAAAATGCACATTTTCACCAGTAATTGTAAAAATGAAGTTATCGGGCCAGTCATCAAGAAGGTAAAGCAGGAGATATCACAGATATCTCCTACTTACCTTCCTCTTGCGGAATGGGCGGCTATCGCCATACACTAGTATCACAGATATCTCCTGCTTACCTTCCTCTTGCGGAATGGGCCACTGTCCCCATACACTAGTATGGGGACAGAATTCATCAAGCTCCGAAAATATATTTTCGGAGCTTGACTGTGGGAGCATTCGCAATCTTCAGATGGCGAAAGCTCCTGCTCCAGCATCGCAAGCCGCTCCTTCCCTATGGGAAGGAGGTCCGGGTTGCGATGAGCGTTGGGGCGCTGAACTGTAGGTGACACATGCATAGTCCCATCACTGCTCCGAAAAAGAGCAGTGAAGCGGCTCGCGGGGACAGCTGATATGGCATCAGCTGTCACCGCGCAGGAGCAATCATGAATTGCTCTGGTAGCCACGGCGAGTCAGAATGTTGATTATCGGGTTCCGTTTGGACCCCGATAATTAACATCATGAATAGGCCCCTGTATATGGATTTCGATAGATGTGTGCTACACCACTTATCACATGTGACCCACTGTCTATGAGTACTTTGTGACCCACTGTCTAGAAGTATTTATCTGACCCACTGTCTAGAAGTATTTAATATGACCCACTGTCTATGACTGCTTCATGTAACCCACTGTCTAACAGTACTTTATGTAACCCACTGTCTAGCAGTACTTTATGTAACCCACTGTCTAGCAGTACTTTATGTAACCCACTATGTAGGAGTACTTTATGTAACCCACTGTGTAGGAGTACTTTATGTAACCCACTGTCTAGGAGTACTTTATGTAACCCACTGTCTAGGAGTACTTTATGTAACCCACTGTCTAAGAATACTTTATATGACCCACTCTCTTGAAGTCCTTTATATGAACCACTTTCTAGGATTCTTTATGTGAACCACTGTCTAGGAGTACTTAATATGACCCAATGTCTTAGAGTACTTTATGTGGCCCGCTGTCTAGGACTACTTTACAATGTTGCCCATTTAGGTGAGCTAGCATTTATGTGCTGAACCCACCAATCTTTTCTGAATTTGTCTGCAGCCTAGTTGTGCTTTCTTTATAGGGGACCAGTGTATAGTACTCTATCTCAGGCCCTTTACCAGTTTATGTGGTGCTGAAGTTCTTTACCTTTATGGGATCGATGCAAAGCACTTCCAGACTGTTATCTTAGTGCCCACTGTAGGTCTTGATCTCTGTGTTTACCTATCATGATGTCACTCTCCCCCAGCTCCTTTCTCTTCCAAGGGTATCTCTCTGTAAATTGTCTTGGCTTAGTTTAGGTTTCCTTTGTTTTACTTAATGCCCTTTGGTATTCAGGATATGGTGCAATTTCTCCTTTGCTTCTATGATGAGTTTCTCCTGCTGCAATATTTTTATATTAGCTATATGAAGGTAAGTCTTCTCTTCCCAGGACTAAAACTCCAAAAATTCTGGACCATGGGGACATGGATTAAGGTCTATTTCAGCAGCTGTTTCCTCTGACTCAGGTTGACTTGAACATATTGGATCCTTCCCTTAGTAACTACTGTACTTTGTATAAGGTGGTACTATATTTTGTATAAGGCAATAGAGGTATTCAGACAATTTCTGCCTCAGCTCTTGGTAGTCACCTGCTACTGCATCCACAGGTCATCAACTTCTTCAGGAGACCTCTTTCCAGAGCATCAGTATAATCTTGGGTAGTGACCACATCACTACTCCTTCTACGAGGCTGAATAAATTCAGCACATGAGCCCATGAAACTCTGGAATAATCACTGAAATTTTGACATAGAAAAACTCTACCACTCCTCTATGCATAGTGGTGTCTCACCATAATTCATACTAATGAAGCATGATGTGAATAAATCATTGTTTTTTACTCATCTGCTATGTGTACTTCAGACACTTTTAAAATGTCCAAAAGAAAGTAAACAAACCACAGACAAAAATTGTGTTGTTCTGACTGTTGTGGATTTTTAATTCTGGGATCAAGTGTCTGCCAACCACTGAGTCAGCCTCCAATAACACAGCAGTAGTTTTTCCCTTTTGAAACTTCTTTCTATTAATAATGTTGCTTTGAGAATTAAATGCAAATTGCATTTAACATAGAGCTCCTGTTCATTAGTTACAGAACCAGGCAGTGTCTTCTTTATAACAGTCTAATATGTGCACACCTTCACCCCAGCTCAGAGCCTTATGGTGGGTACACACTACACGATATGCTCCCTGAGCAATATCGTGTAGTGTTGTCCATGGCAGGCTGTGCTAAATGTCGTTCATGACATCATTATCGATATCGTTCAGTGCCGGGCTCTCTCCCCCATTCCCTGACATGCAGCAACCTGACGAGATCGTCAGGTTGGCCTGCATGTCAGCCCGATGAACGATAATGACGAACGACCCGCGGGAACGCGCGTCGTCATTATCGTTCATCTTTTTGGGGTTAAAAATGGACGATAAAGTGGACGACTGAACGATAACTATATCGTTATTGTTCAGTCGTCCACTTTATCGCCCAGTGTGTACGCACCTTAAGTGTTCATAGCAACTGTCATAGAGGTAAACTTGAGCGCTGTTATTGATCTCAGCAGTGCCTCCAATAATCCCGCCTTAACTATAACTATTATTCACATCGTATAATTTATAACTATTATTCAGATCATCACTCTCCAATAAGGTGTCTCCATCTGGGCCTTCTCAATAGACTTGCAGTGGGTCATAGACAGTTTCTATGTTCCACCATAGTCAACCCTTAAAAACCTAAGTAATATTGGAGGGAGCCCATACAACCTGTTTATCACTGGAAAATAAAGTAATAAATAATGCATAAGAGTTTGCTCTTAGACTGATATAGACTAAAAAACACTATAGCTTTGGTCATTCCTAAACTTGTCATGTATCAATTCATGTAATATAAATATAGACAGTGTCTGCACTCATGAAGGTTAAAGTTAAGATTTGCCCACATTCACTAATAATGCATTAACTTGATAATGGTGTAGCCAGGCTATAGATGCCTGTATAGTAGTTTGAATGTAAAAACTTAGAGCCTCTTTTATAGCTGGGCAAATGCCATTTTGTTATGCAGGATGCATATTTCCTTACTGTCCAAGCACACCAATAAGGCATAGGCATTCATCCATATATTTGCATATGGTAGACTTGCATCCCTTTATGCCTAGAGAGGTGAAATGCATGAGGGCCGGTGTAAATTGAGTACAGTGAAAGCATTTTCACATAGTTTAAACATAATAAAAGATAAAGTATTTTAGTATTATTTATTACGGATGCTGGAGAGCTTGTGCAGATATACTTAATGCTGATAACAACTACCAGCAGCACTATCTAGCTGCTTAACATTGACTGATGACCCCTCCAGCTGATACTACTACTAAATCATTACCATCTTCACTACACTATATGCAGTCACTGTCATCCTTTCTCACCACTTAATCAGTATTTCCAGTACTGCAGAAATACAGAGTTTGAATGAGCTCAACCCTTGCACTGAAATTATCTTGCTAATAGAACAATTCAATGTTACAGTAACTACAGTAAGTCAATATTAGCTCAGTCTCTCTGTCAAATTTAATGTAACCGCCCTGATGCATCCAGTATAGAAATCAGTTCTGAGAATTAGACTGGTCACAGACATGAATACATTTTGGGCCAACAATGGTCCAATATTTTTTCACAAGGTAGTCCCAATTTGTATGCAGCAAACTGGCTGGAGTTTTGGTATAACGTTAGCATTTGTGGGTGGATTGGCTTTGGGGTTTGGGCGGATTGGGGGCAGGGCCTCTTTTGTGCTAATTTGGCATTTTCAAATGTTGGGAGGTATGACTTTGATGAAGCTGGAGGATCCTGGATTTCCTATAATTACAGTCTACTCTTTTTATTTCAATCACATATACCCACACAAAGGGTGTGCAATGAGTTTCCTGATGCACAACAAGTAATATATTTACAAACAAAGTGAACATTACATATTTTCAAAGTATTCGCCAGAAGAGTCTCTGCAATGTTGCATGCATTCAAACCACTTGGTGAAGCAGCTGGACCAGTCCGAAGCAGGTTTGTCTTCCACATGCTGGATGAAGGTCTCCACTGTAACTTCCGGTGACTCAAAATGAATACCACGCATCTTGCTCTTGATTTGTGGGAAGACAACAAAGTAACAGGGGACTGTACGGCGGATGACAAAGCTCATGGATACGTTCATGGCAGGGCCGGCTTCAGGGGTCTGAGCAGCCTGTGCCGGCTCGGTACATAGCGCCTGTAATCACGTACAGCGCAGCTGCGCACGACCGAAATTGGGGGCATGGTCACAATTCCATAGGCCACGCCCCCTGCGTGATGTTGTTTATAGGCGTGCCCACATGCCCCGCTGAAATCGGGATGTTGGAGAGGGGTGCGCCCTCTATGTGTGGTGCCCCTGTGCAACCGCACAGGTCAAACACCCCTAGAGCCGGCACTGGTTCATGGGCCAAAAAATCCACCACTTTCCTGGACTTGTGGGCAGGTACATTGTCAAGATGGAGAAGGGCACAACAAGCATGATTTCTTGGACTGCACCTGGGAATGGCTTCCAGCTCTTGCAGCAGGCATTGGTTGGCATACCAGTCCCCAGTGACGGTCTGCTTCTGCACGAGTGGTACAGTAGCTACATGACCAGTTTTAAATAAACAAACACAGCCACCTACTGCTCGACCATGCTGCGCTCATGTCAGAACTTCTTTGGTGCCGCACCTCCAACTGTGGTCCACTGGGCCAACTGTTGTTTGGTCACGGGGTCGAAACTGTAGATCCAGGATTCATCACTACTGATGATCTTCCAGACAGAGTTTGAGTGACCGCCATCAAACTTGGCCAGCATGTTGTGTCTCCAATTCACCCGAACCTCCTTCTGTTCACGAGTCAGCTGATAGGGCACCCAACATGCAGAAACCTTGCTCAGGCCATTTGACCCCAGTTAACATTTTATCAGTTAATGTTCATTAGACTGTTGAGAATTATAGTGACTAATGACATTAGAGCACAAGAGACCAGGGGCGGATCTATACTTTGAGCAGGATGGCACTCACCAGGGGCTCCGGCCCAGGGACAGGGAGATAAAATCAAGGTGTGACTGCCAAGACTGGAGTCCCGGGTATGCCCCTGTCTCCTAGATGTCCAGGGCTGGGCAGCAGCTAATGCTTGAGACAAGGCATGATGTCACTCACGCCTCATCGCTGCACTGAGGGGCCGCCAGTGCCGAGCTGCCCACAGCTGCAAGCTGAAGATGTTAAGTATTTGTGAGCTGTGGGAGCCAGAGACTGGAGCTGGGTAGACAGAAGGGGGATGGCTGGGGAGACAGGAGGGGGGCTGGCTGATGAAATAGAAGCAGGTGCTGGCTGATGAAAGATGGGGATGGCTGGGGAGACAGAAAAGGATGGGTGGGGAGCAGGAGCGTGTGCATTCCCCGTCCGGGGCCCCCTCCTCTCCGGCGGCCGGCAGCAGACTGACGGCTGACTGCAGCAGCAGTATACTCTGGGCACTAGTCTGTGCCCAGAGTCTACTGCTCCGGTCGTCGTTATCCTCACTGCGCATATGCAAAACGCCGGGAATATGGCCAATGACACCCACCGAGGGACCTCGGAGAGGTAAGTATTAGAAAATATAGGTGCAGGGTGTGCAGTTTGATCCCCCCTGGACTCAGGGGCCTGTGTGCACCCTGTACTCATTATAAATATGCCCCTGGTAGGGAAACAGGAGGAGGGCTGCCTGATGAAACAGTAGAAGGTGCTGGCTGATGAAACATGGGGGCTGGCTGGGGAAACAGAAGAGGGGCTGGTTGGGGAGATGTTATAAGTTCAGAGTGTAATTATTCAGAAAATATGGGGGATGGGGGTGCCACTCCATTACTTTGCCAGGGGTGCTTGGACCCCTAGATATACCCCTGAAAGGGACCCATTTGGCTGCCCAAAGAGATGCCTGTCCATAATGCCAGCCCAATCTGTACAAGGCAGCGGAGGTTGAGGAAGTAGTCTTGCGTTGCCACTTTGAAAAATCCACCGATGCGCAACTAGTGTTATTTAAACTATTTTGTTTTTTTGTTGTTGTTGTTTCTAATATAATCACCTTTTCAAATGGGTTAAAAAAAAACTACTCAAACATTGAGACGATTTAAATGTATTTTTCCCCAGTAACGCATTTACATTAAGCGGTGAAATTTGCTATTCGGTGCTTTCAGGTGGTACATCTAGATTTTGACTGTTATTACTGATAAATAGTGCTACATTTCAGCCCCCATATTGTTCCATATCTACAGATACGTTTAATATAAAGAAAGGCTGCACAGAGCTTTCTTATTGGAATTAATGATGCATTGTCAAAAGAAAAAAAAAGCATTTTTGATCTCAGTGTTATAATAAAGACAGATTGTGGAACAAATTAAATTTGTAGCCATGTCTTGCATTTTTTTACATATCTTAAATGGAAACTTCAGCTATCAGATACTTAGCATGATAAATTACTACACAATATCATAAATCAGTAAACAAACACTGAGCTAGATGGATGATTGCTTGGTCTGGCATATATCACTATAGTAGCATTGCACTGGGAAAATCATTTAGTAGTGTAGACAAGTTTTTGCTATGGGCGGAGGTGTAAAGGGTAGAGAATGAGATGCTGCGCCACTGTAGCAGTAGCTGAACACTTGCCACATTCCAGGTGCAACTGCGGCAGCTGGTGGAATTTGTGGGGCACTGGACTGACAAAACAGGCAGCCCCCCCATGTATCTGTTATTCCAGCCCTGCAGTGTCTCTCCAGTAGCCCCCCTTCTATATCTGCAGCCCAGACCCCTTCTCTGTCTCCAGCCAGCCTCCCTTCTATATCCCCAGCCAGCCCCCATTCTGTGTCTCCTGTCAGGACCCTTCTGTATCTCCACTCCAGCTCCCCTTCTGTGTCCCCAATCAGCCACTTCTATATCTCCATCCAAGCCCCCCTTCTATGTCCACATGCAACACTTTCCTTCTTTTTGCTCCGTCCAAGTCCCCCTCCTCACACTCCTTAGCGGCATGCTGTGACACCATGACGTCACACTCCGTCTCCATAAAAACCAACGGTGATAGCTGGTGCTGGTGGGTGGGCTGGATCAGACAGCGGGTCAGGATTGCAGGCAGGCCCCCCTCTCTGTCTGGGCTCAGAACTCCAGTCCAGGACGTTCCCCCACGATGGTGGCCCTGATTGCAGGTGTGCTCTTGGTGCATGCTACTGTACTGTGTTGCGCTGGGTCTGGTATGTTGATAGTTATCATGTCAACAGAATGTCAACATGGCTAAAATCGACATGCAGCATGGCGACAGTAACCATATTGACAGTCATCATGTCTACACAGATGATGTGTCGACTTGATAGAATGTCGAAATAACATCCCTTGTGGCCCAGTGGTCACTTATCTGGTCGTCTTCCAGGTCCCGGCGGTCATGTGATAAGCAGTTCCGTTGCAGACATCTGATGAGCAGTGTTCTGGTGAGTATATCCCCCCTAATCCTTACCCCCAACCCTCCCTACAGCCTAACCCTAGATTCCCCCCTACCACTCCTGGCAGTGCCTAAACCTAAGTGTCAGCATTCTGGGAATGTCAACATTTTACATGGCAACATTTCGGTTGTCAACGTTGGGGACATGTCAACATTCTGAGGATGATAACATGGCTCCTGCCAACCTGTTGAACCTTGTTGACATTCTACTGTCGACACTATGGTGTTGACATTATCTTGACATGCTGTTGACAATGTGACTGGATACCATTGCACTGACCCACGTATTCAGAATGAGCACCTGCTGTGTTTATGCATGATTCCTGGTCTTGCCTGTTATCTGCCTGCCCTGTCCTTGGATTTGGATTATTCTTATGCATACTGATTTGATTCTTCATTTGCCTGACTGTTGCTGAAACTGGACTGATATTGACCATGCCTTGTGTGTCTCGGAATTTGTTTCCTCTTCTATCCCCCTCCCCCCATAAACAAAAAACATATGCTTTCCTAAAGCAGCGTAACATTGTTTGATGACAGACAATAAGTATTAAGGGGGGCACATCAATTAAAAGAGGAGACCCCCCCCTCTTTCTAAAATGGGAGTCTGTGAATTCATGGATGCTAAGTTGGGGGAAGATCTTCCCCCATTCCTGAGCACCATGATAATTCTGTTGTGCAAGGGATTCTGCCTGGTGATCACTCTGATCATCAATCTCTATAGGGCACACAATTTGAAAGAGGTGACTCCCTTTTTTCAGACAAGGGTTCCTCCATCACTCTAGGCACTAGGGTTGGGGATTAGTGATTCCCTCCCTCCATCTTTGGCAATACTTTTAAAGTAATAAAAGTGAATACTCCCACTGGTGATAAGAGCTGGTGGGGAGAAGGTAAGTAAGTGGGGGCACTTCGCTCATCATCCATTAGTCCCTTAAGGCTCAGTCCTAAGTTGCCTACTCTTCTTACTCTATACATTCTCAGATGGTGAATTTATCAGCTCTTTTGGACATTTAGGTGTCATCTCTACGCTGATGACACCTAAATCTACCTGTTCTCCCGTGACCTGTCAAATTTCCTCCTCTCTCGCATTTGTAACTGTGGGCATGACTCTACAAGGATCATAATTGCAAAGCTGCAAGCATCACTTGCATCACACCTCCTGTGCATTATTTATCCGAGCTGCATTGTCCAACGCAGCATTGGATAATCTGCATACCATCAGCCGGCTGCAGTGACCCATGAGGTCTCACAGCCAGCTGCCACAGTTTAAAGGAAGAGGCCACCCCCTCCCCGCCCCCAGACTTTCAATCACTGACAGTCTGCTGCCAGTTTACGTGCGGGCTCGCTGACCTGTTCTGCACATGTGGAGAACGGGTCTGGCGCCTGCGCAGATTCCCGAACATCGGGAATCTGTGTTCAGCAGTGCACTAGCGTCCACTGCTGAATTAGGCCCTGTACCCGCTATCTCCTCTCGAATGTCTCAATGCTTTCTCAAGCATAATATGTCCAAGACTGAGGACCTCATTCAGGGCCGGACGCTATCAGCCGTTCGCTCGTACGCATTCGATTGTTTTAAACCACGCATGCGTCCGGTTCTCATTGCGCATGTGCGGCCGGATCATTGCGGTCATTTTTCGTTCGCTCGTATACACAGCGAACAGGAAGTGACCTATGTCATTTGATTGACAGAATGTTCCGTGTATGGGTGGTAACGGGGGTGGAGATGAGAAAACGCAGGCGTGGCAAGGCGTTTTTTGGGCGTACATGTATTATCTTGTGCGAACGTCCAATGTGGACGCTATTTTGTACGTCACTGTGTGATCCAATTTCCATTAAGACTGCTCGCTCAGCTTGTGGTCTGGTATAGTCTACTGCAATGACGATGGTCTCCTCGTACTTCCCCGGACTCATCGATGGTGTTGCGATTAATCAAGTGAGGCAACAAAAACAATTAACTTTTAATTGCTAAACAGCTTCTAAGGTGTTTCGCAAATAGACCTTTTTTAGTAGCTAAAAACTGAATGCAGGTGAACTACTCAGCTGCTAATTTCTGGGGCATACAATCAATTAGCTAACAAATGTTTGGGTTTTTTGAGTGCTTTTTACATATTTGTAAGTGTTTATTTTGTAGGCAAACAATATTGTACGCATGTTTGGTTTTTTGTTTTCTGTTTTTTTTTTACCAAGAAACAATCGTCCATTTGTTTTTTGATAATTGTTTATTAAAACTCATAAATTGATTTTAACCCTTTTTTTTAGGCAAAATATGAAATGTTTCTATTTCCGTTGTACTGTTTGTAAGTTTGTTAGAGGGATTACCTTTTAACCAGTTTGTGAATAAATCAACAATAGAATTTTGCAATTTTGTTTCCAAAGTTTATTAATTTTTTTGTTATTTTTGTTTCAAGTTTTTATTAAAGTAAACATATTTTTTTTCATGGGACAAAATCTAGAAATCATTTTGCCCACACACCCACAAAATAAGTGGCATTTGAACAGAAATAAAACAAATAAAAACAATTCACAAGAAAGGAGAGGGAGGTTTTTGCCATGCAGGAATATGGGGCAAACACAGAGATGGATTGTGGGGAAATTAGCCAGTGCTGTCATCGCCTTTTAGGCCGTTTGCCGGGGGTTGGAGGGAGCCTGAACAGGTCCTTCGGCTGGCCTGGCCAGAGGCAGATGTTGTGGCCTCTGGACTAGGCATAGGGCTAGGCACATTTTGAGGGATGGCTGTTGTTGTGAGGTGGAGGGTCCTGATGTTCCGGCAGGAAGGGAGGTCGGCTCCAACAAGTGCTGGCGAACGAGCTGCTCCAGGGCATTTTCTATTCGCACGTTGGCCCCAGTATTTTCCGCAAGGGCCTTAGCAATGGTCACGTTGGCCGCAGAACTTTGCTCCAGGGCGTCCGCCACCCGTAGCAGATTGGCGTCCATCCTCAGTAGAATCTCGATCTGCTGATCCGTTTTACCATTGAGATCAGTGAGGAGGGCCACTGCCTGCGAGGGGGAATGCTCTGGACTGTCTGCCACAGGGTCCCCAGCCGGATCTACTGCTTCCTCCCTTGCAGAACCAGAAGAAATTCTGCGGCCAAAGCTCACCTCTGGAGCAGACTCATCCGCTCTGTGAGAAAAAAGAGAAAAGAGTAAAATTATAATCTAGATATTGTCAAAAACACATTTCTGAGTTGTTAACATTACAACATTTACCTGGAGCAACATGAGGAGCCGCAAAGTCTGGCATGTCGGTATCCATGTTCAACACGCCAAACACCTCCTCATCCTGCACACACCCCTGACCCAGCTCCTCCAAATCTGTGAGCTCAAGTGACACAGGGGAGGGACCCCCACCTGTCCCCCCTGCATGCCTAGCCCTATCAGCCAGTTTTTGTTTAAGCCGATATTTGAAGTCGCTCCATCTGTTGGTTTAAAATTTGGCATTATTCCTGCAGTATTTTGACCTGTAAACACTTTTTACTAAAATGTAGTTTTTACATACCGACGTTTGACCTCCCGGGTTGAACTTTCAAACTCACCCACACCATTGACACCACTGGCTATGTCGTCCCACAGTTTCCATCTCTGGGTTGCACCCATGGGCCTGATTCAGAGCCGTTCGCTATTTGTGGTCGTTCGTTCAAAAACAAGGGGTGGCTATTCAAATGATCCGTTCGCAAATTGCAGTCTGTTCCCACCTCTAAGTCTGAACGAGCGAGCAAAACATACGCTCGTTTATTTGATAAAAACGCCCCCTGGCCGCACGCACCATACGTCATGTCCGCTATTTATTAGATTAATCGAGTACATCGTACAGCGTATGAACTGCTCGCTATTCTTGTGGTTGGTGTTTTCAACCGCTATTTTGCGAGCAGTTCTGAGTAAAAAAAAACCAAGTGACGTGGTCAATGACGCTGCTGTATTAATTATGCACTCCCTTAAAACGCCCGTTTTGACCTTTAAGCACGCCTGCGTTCGGATCTCCACTCCCCGTTTTCAAGCACCTTCCCCTGTTACCACCCACATACGCCTCATTCTGTCACTCAAAATAGCAGGCCCTCGCTATATTGCGTACCAACGATTTTCGGCCGCACTGACTGGTTCGCGCATGCGTACTAAAAACCGTACGCATGCGCAGATGTGCGAACATCGCTCGGAACGAGCGTACTGCCGCTAGCGAGTGGCTCTGAATGAGGGCCCATATTCCTTGGTGCCTGTGCCAGGTTGTCATTGCACATTTGCACCAAAACCTCCATCTCCTTCCTTGTGAATTGTGGCTGCCTTTTTTTTTTGGCCCTAGTTTGCCTACTAGGGCCAGCAGCCTCTTCCATGGCATCCTCCACACCATTTTTTTTAAATTTGAAAAAATATTTTAAGTAAAATGTTTTAAAATTTAATGTTAAACATACGCATTTTCCCGCCAAAAATAAAAACACTTACATGGTGCCTGTTGGCTAGTACTTTGCTGCTCTGTACTCGTTGTTTTTTCTCAATGTAGCAGACCGATTTTGGCCTTCAGTGACGTTTTTAGACATGCGTCAGCATTATTCGGCCGCATCATTCCTTGTGCGCTCCTATTGTCCGTCCTTAATTTGAGCGGGAAAATAAAGCCTATTTATGGCTTGGTGTGACTCGAGTCGAGGTGGCATGTTATGATTGTTGGAGGTTTTGCGTTGGAGTGGATTGTTGGTGATTGTTATGTAGAAGGAGGACTTGTTTTTTGGGATTTTTTTTCTTTTTTTCTTACTTTATTTTCCGTTAGCATTTTTGTTTATTTTTTGGCTTTTTTTATTTTAATTTTTGAGTAAGTATTTAAAAAAACCACCGTAAAAAATAATAGTAAATAGTTTACATTTTTTTTTTATTTTTATTTTTTTTTACAGTTATTTTGGCAGTGACCCAGTGATGTTTTTTAACATTGGGATATTTGTCTGTTTTTGGTAAGTGTTTTTGGTTTCATGAATTTACAAATTCGATGTGTTGGTCATAGCATATGTTTCGCTAAGTAATGTATTTTTTTTTCTGTGAACAATCATGTCTTACCACTAAATGTAGCATACTATTTAGCAAACTAATGTGTCCTTATTTAACTGTAAAAGTAGCGTACTATTTAGCAAACTAATGTTTTAGTGGTTTAACTGTAAAAGTAGTGTACTATTTAGCGAACGAATGTGTCCTTATTTAACTGTAAAAGTAGCGTACTATTTAGCGAACTAATGTTTTAGTGGTTTTAACTGTAAAAGTAGCGTACTATTTAGCGAACTAATGTGTCCTTATTTAACTGTAAAAGTAGCGTACTATTTAGCGAACTAATGTTTTAGTGGTTTTAACTGTAAAAATAGCTACTATTTAGCGAACTAATGTGTCCTTATTTAACTGTAAAAGTAGCGTACTATTTAGCGAACTAATGTTTTAGTGGTTTTAACTGTAAAAGTAGCGTACTATTTAGCGAACTAATGTGTCCTTATTTAACTGTAAAAGTAGCGTACTATTTAGCGAACTAATGTTTTAGTGGTTTTAACTGTAAAAATAGCGTACTATTTAGCGAACTAATGTTTTTTGAATTTTCTGTGTAAAATCATGTCTTACCACTAAATGTAGCGTACTATTTTGAGAACTAATGTGTGCTCCCTTCTCTATGTTTTTGAATACGAAATTTGTTTTCAATCATAGTTTTTTAAATTAATCTATAAAAAAAATAAAAATTTTGAAATGTAGGTTGATTTGCACATGACACGTCCTAGGCCTGTAAGCATCTTTGGTTTGCTTGGAAAAGATAAGTATATTTTTCTTAACACATTTGTCTAAACCAATAACTACCTTGCTTAACATTTCAGGTTGATGTTGGTCGTATTATATTGGCCATGGTTCCAGAACTCGACCAACCTCAACTTCGTCCCAGGCATAGGCCTCGTGGGCGTGCAAGGCCCCAGATATATAGAACACGTGTCATCCTTTTTGGAATGCCAGATGACGAGGTGTTAAGGCACTACCGTCTTCCACCACAACTCATCATAGACACTCTCTCATTAATAGAGAGTGATCTTGAACAGCAAATTGACAGTCCTACAGCAATACCACCACTTACGCAATTAATGTCGGTGTTACATTTTTGTGCCTCAGGATCCTTTCAAACCACTGTGGGAATAGTTGCTGGAATATCCCAATCCTCCTTTTCAAGGATCCTGAGGGCAGTGATGGAGGCACTTTTTAAACACCTCCATCATCTTATTAAAATGCCATTGGATATGGGTTCCCTTAATGTGGCGAAGGCTAATTTTTACCAAATAGCTGGCTTCCCACACATCATAGGGGTTGTGGATGGCACTCACATACCACTTCAGCCTCCAGCAAGGCTGGAGGCTATATTTAGGAACCGAAAGCACTTTCACTCGATGAATGTAATGGTGGTATGTGATGCCTCCCTCCAGATCCTGTCCCTGAATGCCAAATTCCCCGGCAGTGCACATGATTCCTTTGTCATCCGGCAATCAGGGATTTGGCACTAATTAAACAACCTACAAGCTGTTGATGCATGGCTTCTGGGTAAGTTGAAACCTTCTGTTGAAACCAATGCAAAGCTTGGTACACAATGGTCCTGATGTTGTTTTTTATATTTTCACAGGAGGCAGTGGTTACCCTTGCACGCCCTGGCTGCTCACCCCTTATTTGGTTCCCACACCAGGGCCACAAAGTCAGTATAATTCCACACTTACAGCCACCAGGCAGGTGGTGTAGCGCTGTATCGGCCTTTTAAAAGGCCGATTCAGATGCCTCCACCGCTCTGGTGGTGACCTCATCTATTTGCCGGCTATGGTTTCGAAAATTGTGGTCCTGTGTGGGATATTTCACAACACCGCCATAAGGAGTGGTGTCCCAATGCAGCCAGAGGATGCCTTGCCTGAGGACGGCCCCCCCGAGGTTGGTCGGATGTCAGTATATGGGGGGGCCATACGCGATGAAGTTGTGGCCAGATTTTTTAGGTAATTATTTCCTCATAATGTTTAAAATTGCCACAATGTAGACATGTAGACATGTAATTTTTTAAAGTACACTTTTAACTGTTTTTTTTGTTGTTGTTTTTAATCCCTCAAATGACCCTAAAAATCCATGCCTACTACCTGATCAACACAAATGACTTTATGTGGACACATTGGATATAACTTCGGGAACAATGATTTCTTCTCCTCATTTGTGGATTCATGTTGGCATGCTACTTCTTCAAACAGTTCCTGATTGTGTTTTTTGGGGGGTTTTGACTTGTGTGTGTGTGTGTTTTGAATTTTTTAATTTATTGTGTGTATTCACTTGGTGTTCATTATTTGTGTGCATTAAAATTTAATTTTACGTTAACCAACCATTTCCATCGTAAATTACAACCAAGTGTAACCTGCTTCTAAAAATGCAAAGTTGCTTAATGCCTAATACTGTCATTTCTTATTTGGAAAAGTTTAGTACCCTGCTTTGTTGCTAAAAACAAACACCAAAGGTATTATGGTGAATCAGTATGTTTGCAATTGTAGGCCTTAGCAGGTAGCTTTAATTTTAACATTACCCACACCAAAAAATAATCACATTTTGAGGTTACTTCTCCAAACCTATTGGTATTGTTATGTGTTTAATGTGCAAGCTTACATACTTACTTGAGCTTTCGACAAACAAATTTACATTACTTTAAAAATCAGGGACAAATAGTAGACTTATGTAAGGTTCAACAATCTAAGATTTACACACAAGGAATGAGACTTAAATAAATCAAAATAAACTTTATTTTTAAACAAACTGTTTTTGCAAAATAAAAAACATTAGTGGCGCAGGCTCGCCAAAATATGGTCCAAGGAGATCAGCATTGCTACGACATGGCCCCATAGCTCCATTAAGCCCACAGACAATGCCTCATTCCACCTCTGCTCCTCTGTGGGTAAAAAAAATGTGTGGATTAGTAAAAGGACACCTTCATTTATATTTTTAAAAAAATCTAACAATTCAGACTATCGTTAAAAAAATTAAAAAAAAAGCCAAAACAGGCCCAAAACAAAAGGAATGCAAAACGAACAGATTCAAAAAAAATAAGGGCCCCACAAAAATTAAAAATACAAAACTAAAAAAAACTACAAAGGGGAAAAAATACAAAATTTGTCGGTAGCGTTAACAAGAAAGACACAAGTGTGAGTTTTGGACATGTGTCATATGTGTAAGGGTAAAACATCCTTGACATTGTTTCACAAGGATATATATCAAAAACATTGGAACTACTTTAATATTTTGAACAGGCAAAAGGACAACATCAGCCAAATGACAAAAACCATAAAAAAACATAGTTTAAAATGTAAACATACCGGACAAAATGGTGCCTGGCCCTGGGGCATCGAAATCCTCCTCTTCAGAGGTTGGCAAGTGGCTCTGGGAAGGAGGAGGTGTAATTTGGGAGGAAGTGGAGGGTGAGGAAAAGAGTTTGAGGGGCGGGGGAAGTTGAAGGGATGGTAAGGTGAGGAGAGGGAGGGGACTGACGGGCGACAAGGTCTGGGGTGGAGGGGGAATTTGGGGTAGAGTGGGCAGAGGATGTTTGGGTGGGAGTGGGGGATAGGGGTCGAGACACCCATCTGCACCGTCTCATTCTCCGCTCAGCCCCTAAATGATGGAGACCAACATATTTAATTACAATGCTTTTTTGCTTATCTTTTTTTTTTTAAAAAAAACCTGAAAAAAAAAAACACGCCTATACTGGAAACATGCCCACGCAGGTAGGGCCAAAATTCACAAACAGGGCTATACTGGAAACATGCACATGCAGGTAGGGCCAAAAAACACAAACAGGGCTATACTGGAAACATGCACACGCAGGTAGGGCCAAAAAGCACAAACAGGACTATACTGGAAACATGCACAAGCAGGTAGGGCCAAAAAACACAAACAGGGCTATACTGGAAACATGCACACGCAGGTAGGGCCAAAAAACACAAACAGGGCTATACTGGAAACATGCACACGCAGGTAGGGCCAAAAAACACAAACAGGGCTATACTGGAAACATGCACACGCAGGTAGGGCCAAAAAACACAAACAGGGCTATACTGGAAACATGCACACGCAGGTAGGGCCACAAAAAAATAAAACAAAAAAGATATACAAACACATAAACACTTACTTTCCAGAATCTGGAGATGCAAACATGCAAGCAGGCGTGGGGTTCGGCAGCGCAAATCCGACCACATGCGCTCAAGTTGGCCGATATTTCGGCGATAGCCGAGGGAGCGCATGCGGCGGCGTACCTCCGCGTACGCCATCCGCTTGCGGAGGTTTGTGATGGGGGGAGGATGATAGGTGATTCTCATGGTCCATCACTTCTGTGAGGACCAGGAGCTCACGCCTACAAAACGTGGAGGCTCTCATGATGGCACTGATTTTTTTTACACAAAACAGTTTTAATAAAGGCCCTTGAAAAAATTTGATTGACTAATGTACTTTGTAAATTAACAAGAACCATTCTATTGGTTATTGTATGAGTCATGTGACCTACAGCCTCACAAATATAATGCGAGTTATGATAGGCTTGATGCAGTGACATGCGTAAGCTAATTTAAATAAAAAAATTAAAGTACTAAAATATGCCTATAAAAAACAACGGAAAACAATAGTATCATTCCAAAAAACCTTTAATTTCGAAAAACAATACCATTGGTGAAACCGTACGTATTCTGCAGTACAAATGACACACACTGACAAGAATAAAGTTTATTGACAATGAAAAAAAAAACAGGATTGAAAACATGTGAATAGCAATTAAGGTAATTAATATAGTGATTGCCATGAAACGATTAAAGTATGTTTGAAGAATAAAATAGCAAGCAATCGAAAACTGACAGGGCCACTTCCGGAATTGACTTGTGCGAGCGTTCCCTGCAACCAAAGAGGAGACGGACGGTCGTTATTTTGAACGTTCGCTAGCTAGAGGGGGGGTTGGGAGACTATGGGGCGGAAAATTAGCTACGAGCGAACTTACAAGCGAGCGCTTGAATTTTAATATTTCTGCTCGTATGACGGACGAGCGAACGGCCACTTGCGTCCGGCTCTCAATCAGGCCCTGAGCTCATTGGTTACCATCCTTCCCATGTATCCACACCTTCCAGTCTCTCCCTCACCGGCAACAGCATCATCATCTATTCAGTTCATCAAGGCCACTGTCTGGACAACACCCCAGATTTTGCTCTCTCATTCACTCCCTACCGTCAGTTACTCAACAACTCCTGTCACCATAATTCATCCCTTCCTCTCCCCTGATGCTACCAAAACACTTGCATATTCCCTGATCTCTTGTCTCGACTATTATAACCTTCGCTCTGGTCTTCTCCTCAGCTGCCTCTCTCCTCTTCAATCTTTCCTTAATCCTGCTGCTAGACTGACTTTTCTTTCATGTTCCTCTGTCTCTGAATCCTCTCTGTGCCATTCCCTCCACTGTCTACTTATTCCTTACAGGATCCAGTTTTAACTCCTCACCCCGACCTACATCTCCAACCACATTTCCCTCCACACACCCTCCCACCTACTCTGTTCAGCCAGTGGCTGTCATTCCTCATGACTCCAAGTCTTCACCCGTGGTGCCACTACTCTATGGATCTGCGTCTGTGGAAGCAGCAACATTGTGAAAATATGCTAATGGTGCAGGAGACATCTGAAGAAAGGACACACCTCATGCCGGCATTGTAGATTCTAGTGCTGTATCCGAAGACACAGCATCGGATCACCATCGCAGCCTAAGCTTACTCAAGCTGGCCGCCGAAACACCTCTGCAGGACACAGACGCAGACCCTGGCCTCGGCACACCTACAAAATGGTGCGATATTACACCATTATGTCAAATGGACGCTGTGGCCACCCTTTTTGCAGCCAGGCTGTTTCTCACAGGGCATTGCGTGCAACGAAGCAGGGACAATTCTACCCATGCACAGTCCTTCCACCATCGTAGCTGTATGCAAACCACCAGATTTGTGTACAACTATGACAGGCCTAGAATCCCTTCCTCTTAGTGTGTAAGCTCTCTCAGGCAGCGCCCTCCACCCTAGCATGCTCCATCTCACCAGTACCTTGTCCTTTATCTCCTTCTCCCCATCAGTGACTCTGACTCTATTTTTCAGTGAGAGGGAGAATTAAAATAAACCCAATATCATCTGTCATCTGTTTTGGTTTTGGAAAAATCACCCTCAAGTGTTTGGGTTCTTCTCTGTTTTGGTTTTGTAAAAATTTCTTAAAAAAAGCACTAAAATCATGTAATTTGGACCTGTTTACATGCAATCCAAAACCTGAGATTTGATTTTTTAAATTACAGCAAACCCGAGCCAGGACTTATTTCTACCCAGAGCCCCCAAAAGGTCTGAGCCGGGACTCGATTCAACTCGGAACCCCAAAGTCCACACATCACTACCAGATAGAACTCTAAAGCCAAGATTACAGCAGAACAAGCAATAATGTAAAGCCCTAGAGGCTTAACAGGGCAACAAACAACCATTCGTGATTTATTCAATGCGTTCAGACGTTCCTAAGAGCTACAGAAAAGAAAAAATAAATAAATAAATAAAACAAAGACGAGGGATCATGAGTTACATTTTCCTGCAGATGTTTTTGGGGTAGAAGAGGCAAATAAAAAATAAAAAGTACTTTTAAATTTTGCACAATTGATTCATGCTATTTTTTATTTTTTTTTACTGTCGTTTTTGAGCAAAATGACGTTGTTCTGCAGGAGGAAGCTGAGCAAATGGAGAGAATCTGGAGCTGCTTATATAAATCAGGTTATTTGAAGCCATGGAACCTCTCTCCATCTGCAGTCCTGCCATGTACTGCACATTAATCTTCAGTCTGATGACAGTAGCAAAATATGACAAGGCAAAGCCACTTTCCCAAACAGATACGTTCTGCATGTCTGCAATATAAAAATGCACTGCTAAGAACCCGCTTTGCCAAAACTCCCTATATTCAACATCTGTGTGTTATCATTCAGAACCATCTCTGTATCACACCTAATCAGGGGATTAAGACATTTTCTGTGCCGTATCTGCCGCATCTAAAACTACTTTCGCACAAGCCCACACTTGTCATATTATATTGCTGATTAGAAGTACCTGGATTGCTTGCAGATGTTTTTGGCCTGTCATGGAATATCTGATTAATCCTTCAGAGGGCCAGGTACACTGACCTCCAAAGCTTTAAAGGATATGTGATGCCGAGGATTATATAGCCAGATGGAGGTAAATTATGAGTGGCAGACTCAGCCTGATCCCGTTTTATGTCTCTATGTCAATAAATTACTCAGAGGGAAATGTGCACAGCCAACTGTGATATATATTTGAACTAAGAGACTACAAGGAAAATGACAGTCAGCTCTTCCTACCAGGATCTGGACCAATCTCCATTAGTGTGCCGAGTTTAATTTATGGAAAATTAGATTTTCTACAGTGTTGAATGATTGGAGAATAATGAAGGTACAATAATGAAACTCAGATGCAAACACAAATCAAAAAGTTTTGCCTAGTATATTCTATAAATATTTACCAGGGTTGGCTGGTTTAAACCACCTGGGTTTAAACCAAATATTTGTTTTTTTAAACACTCTGTTTTTGTATTATGCTGTGACCACAGGCACATCACCGTGAATTCTTTAAAAAAAAAGCCTATTTTAGGGGAATCCCCCTGGAATTATTCCACATTTTTGTTGCTTGTGGTCTTCATTTGAGTGAGCTGGACCAATACAGTCAATTCACACACAGAGAGAAATAGGGAGGGTGAACCAGATCAAAGTGGTACTAAATCACCTACCACCAGCTAAGACTCCACAAAACCCTCCCCTAACAATCCCCTGATATATACCCAGTTCCTTTTTTGTTATTGTATTTTTATTTCTATGTTTAGCAGTACATAAGCATAGAAATAGCAGAAAAGAAATATATATGGAAAATGCTAATGTAAATAAGAAAGGGAAGGGTGAGGAAAGGAGGGGAAAGGGGGGGGTCTGCCTAGGGTCACGAGAGAAAGAGAAAAGTGGGATATTAAGAAGAAAGACGCGACAGAGCTTTAACCATCCAAGTAAACTTATAGCAAGTGAGGTCTATGAGGGAGGGAAATAATTAAGCGAGAAGATCCACAATACTTCTAGGAGCAGCATTAGTGGGTGAGGGCTGATTTAGAGTAGACCAAGGGCTCCAAATTTGAATAAATTTAGGTGATTTGTTGTGGAGGTAAGCAGTTATCTTTTCCATAGCTGCTATTTGCCATATTTTATTGATGACTGCTGGTAGGGAGAGAGGATCAGGTTGCTTCCAATGAGAGCCTATAAGACATCTAGCTGCATTAAGGATCTGGGACACTAACTTATCTGATAGTTTATCCAAAGATGTCATAGGGAGTCCCAGAAGAAAAGACCATGGATCTCGGAAGATTATTGAGTCAATCACTTTACTCACTAGGGCTGCCACCGCATCCCAGAAAACCAACATTTTTGGGCAGGACCACCAGATATGAATGAAAGTACCTGTCTCTCCACATCCTCTCCAACAAAGTGGAGATGCAGACCGGAATATCCTATTTCGTCCGGCAGCTATGTCTGTTTTTAACAAACGTCATTTGTAAGCAACAAAATTTAAGGGCATTCAATGCATTTCTATTTTGTGCAAGCAGGGCATAATTGTCTACAGTACAAGTCAATTTATGGGAATGTCCCAGAAAACCATGCTGTGACATATAGACATTCACTTAAACTAGGGATATGCGCCAACCCCCGTGTTTTGGTTTTGGATCTGGATTTGGTTTTGCAAACCACCCTTAAGTGTTTTTTGGTTTGGTTTTGGTTATGGATTTTTTAAATAAAAAAGAGATACAACATTTTTAAAACAGCTAAATTCATGTAATTTATGCAATCCAAATTCCGAAATTCGGATTTAAAATCCAAATTCCGAACTGCAAAAAGATCAGAACCGCGACCGGATCTCCTCAGGAGATTATAACGGTGACTCAGATTTACCCGGATTCACGAAATTCGGGTGGGTTCGGATTTCTGGAGAAGCGAACCGCACATCTCTAACTTAAACTAGGTACACTCTATGCAATAACCTGGTTCATTATTTTCAGCTGCTCTCACAGTGTGTACACAGCACTCGGGGCCGGTTATTGTTCTAGAAGCAGCCGGATCTCATGATTGGTTCTGACCTGATACAGTATATTACATTTGTCCCAAACGATGAGCCGATGCTATTGTGCTCATTTTGTAGTGTGTATGAATTTCCGATCATCTGTCCGACATTTCTGCTGATAGTTCATTTAAATATGTCATCTTTGTGTAGATTTTAGGATAGATAATCGTCCAGATAGGAACAATATCAGTAGTTTGTACACTTGAAATTGGATGTTCTTATGGGGCCTGTTCATCATCACTTAGGGCCTGATTCAGAGCCGGACGCTCTGACCAGAGCGCTCGCTCTGAATCAGGGCCCTCCTCCTTTAAAATGAAGCGTCCTCCTGGATGCTCGTATAGCTGTGGGTGACCACCCACAGCATATACGAGCGTCCAAAAAGATGGTCGCGATGGTCTTGACCATCGGACTTGCGACGGAGACCCTGCGGTAGGGTCTCCCTGCCACAAGCCCTGGAGTGATTTTGGCTCTATCAGAGCCCAAATTACTCCCACTGACATCACTAGTGATGTCAGTGGGGCCGGCTTCAGACGGTAAGCGTTCCCATGGGAACGCCTCCGTCTGGCAGGCACGCCCCCGGCACGCCCATCAAAGGGGGCGTGCTGTCAGTCACCATCGACAGCACGCCCCCTTTGGTGCGAGACCCGGAGCGACAGCTTGGCTGTCGCAGTCCGGGTCTCGCGCATGCGCACGACGGAGCTCCCTCCGTCGTGCGCATGCGCAGTGGGGAACATCGACCCACTTGCGAGCGTACTGCCGCTTGCGAGTGGGTCTGAATGACCCCCTTAATTTCTACAAAAGCAGGAGAAAATGCACATTTTCACCTGCAATTGTAGAAATTAAGTTATCGGGCCATTTATCAAGGAGGTAAAGCAGGAGATACAGCAGGAGATAAAGCAGGGGTCACAAGAGAAAGAGAAAAGTGGGATATTTAGAAGAAAGAATCGACAGAGATCTAAACTTATAGTAAGTGAGGTCTATGAGGGAGGGAAATTTAGAGTAGACCCAGGGCCTCCAAATTTGAATAAATTCAGGGTATTTGTTGTGGAGGTAAGCAGTTATCTTTTCCATAGCTGCTATATGCCATATTTTATTGCTGACTGCTTGTAGGGAGGGAGGATCAGGTTGCTTCCAATGAGTATGGGGACAGAATTCATCAAGCTTCAAAAATACTATATTTCCAGAGCTTGACTGCAGGAGCATTCACCATCGATAGATGGCGTTTGCTCCCGCTCGCAGGAGTCCCGGGATGCAAAGAGGGATCCCTCCGCCCCTGTACGGTTCCTTCCACTGGACATCGGGGCTCTTGTGCGCATGCGTGACCTTGCGCATTTGTCTAAGGAGTGAAAAGATTCACTGCTCCGAAAAAATTATGAATTGCTCTGGCGCTCGCATCGAGTTATTATGTTAATTATCGATGATTAATATAATGAATAGACCCCCTAAGACTGTTAAAACACTATGATTGTGAGTGAAATCGTTCAGGTGTGTACAGTACCTAGCGCTATTGTGTCTTAAACAAAATGTGACTTCTGCACAATTTACAAATTCACATATTTGTTAGTAGTTGAGTGTGCTACTGCGCAGTCTCCAACAAAATGGCTCCTTTAGGGAAGCTCCATTACCTAACCAAGACTGTAGTGCCATCTTGCCACTGTGTATGAGCAACATGTTGGAGAATGGATTATCCTCCTCTTAGCTCCAGGGACCCGTGTAATTACCCCACTGTATCCAGTATTCCAGACCCTGCACCACTACCCTACAGAGGAGCTTCACCAGCTGGTGAGCTCTCTGCACCCCTGCTCCACTACAGACGCCGCTCTATCCAGAGTGTGTATTACAGACAGTTAGTATTGCTGTACAAACTACTTCCAATGATAAACCTCAGAGCCTGGTTAAGTTACTTGACTGGTCATTGCCTGCAGATTTAACCGCTGGTGTGTACAGTATTCAAGGCTGCACAAACATTCCCAACAATATTGGGTCTGATTCAGAGGTCCACGCTAATGTCATTGTTCACATAGTTGAACAATTATTTGCTACTGCGCATGTGCAAAATATTCTGAAAACCCCTACAGGCCATGTGTTACCCTAAGTGGTATCTAAATTGGCGAGGGAAGACTGTGGACGTTCCTGGGTGGTACCTCAGATGTGGCCTAAAATGCAAAAAAGTCTGTCTTGTGGCTCGGTGGTGGAAGCGTTGCGGGCATGTCATCAAAAGGCACTGCGTTCTCAGATGCAGAGCCACAGAGGCCATGTAGTCACATGATACACTCATGTTACAGGCAAGTACACTGATTTGGAGCCAAGATGGTTTTCATCATACAATGCGAGGAGTGGGGTGAATGAGTTAGTGAGTCCGAGAGTAGGCACATCCATGCACAATAGTTTTGCACTTACTGTAAGTGAAAAAACGAGGTTTAACCTTGTCAAAACCATAATCCAGATTAAATTGCCAAATGAGAGGACCAGATTCTCACAACTTCTCTGCCTAATAGTAACAAGCTGCCATCGTCTGGGTGCATCTAATGTACAGTAAGTATTCCCGCCTGTTTAATATATAACACATAATAAATGTTTTTAAACATCAAATTATACTTTAAAAGGTTACAAATAATAGTAAAAAAAACCACTGATCACATGTGTGGCGGCCACTGCCGGGGAGGGAATTGGAGAAATTGTCTCACTTTAATATTTGCTAAATTAGATAAGCTACTATAGTATAACGTCAATTGAAGATGGCGTTACCTGTCTGGGCCAAACTCCAGAATGCGAATCTGATAGCTTTGCAGCCCTTATAGAAACATAAATGGTGCACACACTGTTGGAAATGGAGGTCCCTCCATGGTAAATTGAGGGTTACTTAATATTTGCGCATATCCCCCAAAAATGACTGTTTTCGGGGAACATCCAGCAAATTCTACTTGATAAATAGTGTTTTTCTCTGCTTTAGCCAATAATAAGATTAGCGATCTGACTTACATGAAATTGAATGAAGACATTATGGGGGTCTATTCATTATGTTAATTATCAGGGTTCGGGCTGACCCCGATAATGAACATTCTAAATCTTGAGCGAGTGTGATACTCCCCCCCCAAACTGGTATTTTGTATTGGGTAGAGTGTTGTGCGGAGCGAGTATAGTAAACTATGATTTGGAGACTTAGGTCACAATCTCTCAGTTAAATAACAGTGTGGATTTATTCACAGCTCACCAAGAACAATTTAATCAAGAAATAGCATATTAATAGGGTACATTACGGTAAATTGCACAAGCTAAATCACATTAACCACACTCTGTTCCTGTAGGAATTTTATTAACCTGGAACACTTCTTTCTTCAAACTAGAAACAAAAGGGTATTAATTCACACATATAACACACAAAACGCAATCCCTATTTGTTAGTGACAATTGAAATACCCTTTCACAATTATTGGTCCTTAACCCAGTCAGTGTTCCCTTTTTATTATTGCATGCAATAAACAGCCTAAGGCTCTCCCAATATCCCTTGTCTGGCCAGACCACTTGCATTGGTGCACATTTGATCTTTGGCTTAAATGCTACTTTGTTACTATTTCCCTTGCTTCCTGACAGCAGGTATGTGGGTAGCACTAATTCCGAGGCTGTTACTTGTACTGGTGCTTGTATGTAGCAAGCCCGGGCCTGTTATCTCCTGTAGAAAGAGAGTTGCTGTCCCTGATGCTTACTGACTTGGACGGTTACCGATATTGTCTCTGTAACCCCAAATATCCCGTTTCTCTCCCCTGACTGAAAGGGGTTCTGTGAGGCTGACTGAAATGTTCCTTTATTTACCTCAGAGTTCTGAGCTAGGACGCCGGATAACTTATTAATTTCCTTGGAACTGAATCTGGCTTGTGCCAATTAGAGTGACTATGGGCTCTATTTACTACAATCCGCATACTGAATGCGGATTGTAGTGTGATATTACCGAGTGAATTCGCATTGCGAATTCAGGCAATATCACAGGGATTTACTATAAATCCCTTGCAGGGACAGAGCTTGCGATAAAGCTCTGTCCCTGCGGATCCCATCCGCACTCTAGTCGCGGCATTTTCGGAAAAAATACCGCGACTAAGAGCCCGCGCATGCGCCGACCGACCACTGCTACTACCCCCCCACCGACGCTAAGCCCCGCCCCCCGGCGCTAAGCCCCACCCCCCCGCGATCGCGGACCCCCGCGACCCCCCCTCCCTTCATTACACTTACCTGCATCCTCCTGGCCTCCGGTGGTCTTCTCCGGGCTTCCCGATCAGGTGATCTCCCATACTGCACTGGGGCCCGATCACCTGATGACCGGGCCCCAGTGCACTGTAGGAGACCAGCTGACCGGAGAGGAGCCATCACCGGAGGCCCGATCACCGGTCCCTGGATTCAGGTAAGTGAAAAAAAAAATGTTTAATTTTTTTTTTCTTTTTTTTACAGTAATCAGCTTGCGGTCTCTTTAGACCACATAGCTGATTACTGGTACCGGCTCCCGCCTCTGCTCTCCCCGTTAGAGCAGAGTGGGAGCCCGGTAACCGGGGGAGACCCTGGATAACACCACCTCCAGGTGGCGTTATTATCACAGGGCTTCCCCCGGTATTTTTTTACAATTTATTTTTAGTAACTTGCACACAGATCACATTTCCCATTACAATTATGGGAAATGCGATCTGCTTTACTAAAAATAAGTGATACTGGGGGTTGGAGTAGAATTTTACTAATTCTACTCCAATTGCCCTGTAATAAATACAGGTGAAACTAAAATAATGTGAAAAGGGTGTAAAAAAACACCATTTTTCACTTTATTTTAGTAAAAATAATGTTAATAAATAGAGCCCTATGTGATAATTCAGTCTGTCTGCCTAAGGTGGTGTGGAGATGCAATTAGAGGGGAACTGAACAGACCTGCTCTCCGTTTATTTCACTGCTGCAGCTCCCTGGACAACGCTCTCCTCTCCGGACCAGCCCCCGGCTGTCAGTCAATGTGAAGGGGGAAGAGAGCAGGGCGGCTCCCCCACTGAGGCCGCTTCCTCCTAACAACGCCCCCGCAGCAGTCTCCTCAGCTCTCCAGCTGTCAGTCTCTTATGCTGGCCGTACACGCTGCAATTATTGGGACGATCCGCCCGATATCGGCGGATCGCCGCAATAATTGTAGCGTGGGGGGGGCGACCGAGGGTTAAATATTGCTCGGTCGGGGCATGCTGGATTGTCCAGCATGCCCGTCCGATGCGATATTTCCCGGGTAACTCGGCCGCATCGGGCAGTGTATGCCCAGTGCAGCCGACAGACAGACATTTCCTGTGTTCCTTCCTACGGAAGGAACAGGGAAATGTCTCCTCCCCCGGGGGCGGAGCGCGGATGTCGGGCTATACACTGTGAGATTTCTCTCACAGTGTATGCCTCGGACATCTGCGGCTGGCAGACGGCCAGATAAAATGTATGTCGGTCTGACAGACATTTTATCTGGCAGTGTATGCCCAGCATTAGCAGGGCAGGCTTGAAGGCAGTGCCCGACCGACGCGACCTCCCTCGGCAGGACTTTCCTGGCTCCCGCGCTTGTCTTCAGCTCCGTCTCTCCCCTGCCGACTCCAGGGAGACTCGTCAGTCTGTCCGGTGAGTACTGTTCCCAGCACACAGTCTCCAGTAAGCGCAGCGCTTTTACCACCCTGCGCTTATCTCAGGCTCACTCTACCCGGCAGTCCCCTCGAGAATCTCCTTAAATACTAGCGGTCGCGTGCGGGGCTCCTTCCCGCCGATCGCACGCGCCGCTCTATTTACAGGCCACTTATGCAGTTCTGGGGGACAGGTTTTCCCCTAGTTGGTGATTAGTATCTTCTGCCTTTGGCCGCAGGCCCCTATAGTCTCTCACAATCCTGAGCAGGCAACCTGCTCCACATTCCCTGGGGAAAGGGGGGTTAATGTATATGAAAAGTTCAGTTTTTCCCCTCTGTGATGGCGGCATTAACCTGCTCCTTGCCGCACGCCCATCAGTCCACAATGGGTGGTTTGCTAAAATATTCCCTGGGGAGGGGGGTTAACATATATATAAACTGGCAGCTACTTTATATTTTATATAAACACTGTGGTGTACATACATGAATTGGCATTCTCTTTAATTATTTATATATAGTATAGTGCACATCAATAAGTTAAATATCAACATATACTAGAGATAAGGTAGTGATCACTTTAGGAGTATCACAGGAGCACCGGAGCAATTCATCATTGTTCTGGGGTAGAGACAGCTGATTTGAAAATCAACTGTCTCCCCAAATGTTTTCACTGTTCTTTTAGGAGCAGTCTGACTTGGCAGTGCTGGTGCACCTGCGTGAACTAGAACCATCTCCGTGCGTCTGTTCAGCCTCCTTACCGTGCGTCTCAATTGCAACAATGCCTTTGTGCGTACACTCAGTGTGGGACTGGGGCATGAGGGGCCCACCATGGGAATGCAGTGGTAGGGGCCCATGCTTAATGGGTGTGGTCATCAACAAGAGGGGGTGTAACCATTAGGCAAATCTTGATGTAGTTTCTATAGAAGGGAACAAAGCCCTCACACTGATCAGTGGTCCTGCTTCACCAGGTAACTGACCATCTAATAGAGTAACAATTTATAATTTGAGGTCTGAAACCTGACACCTAGAGGAGGGGGGTGGGGCCCACAGGCAGTGGGGCCCACCGGGGATTTCCCCTGTAACCCTGTGGGCCAGTCCAACCCTGAATGTATGCGCAGAAGGAGGTTTTAAGGATTTTCGCACATGTGCAGTAGCAAAAACTTTGCTCAACTCCGTGAACAAATGCATTGCGTGTGACTGTGAATAAGAACCATAATCACACAGAGAATTTGTACTAGAGATGTGCGGGTCTGGATTTCTGTGTCACGCTGGAAGGTGGGTTTTTGAAAGCCGAGGTCTGAGGCTGTGTGAGGAGGCGAAGGCGAGGGGCCTGGACGTATGATCTCCGCATCCACAAGTCTTGGTCGTTGGCTAGACCTAGTCAATGGTGCGGAGTCTAACTCACAAGGAGGTGTTCGCCAGTGACCCCTCCAAGCGGGATATGGGCTTGTGTGGCTCCCTGTAAGCAGGTCACGGTCCTTTGACTTGGTGACCAAGGCCTGCAGGGAAAAGAGAATCAAAACACCCGTGGCCCAAGGGTAATGCCTGGAATAGGCACGTGGGGAGTGGGATAGAAAGGCACTTGAGGTGCTGGCTAGAGAAGTGTGGATATTTATTGGTAGGCTGAGGTAACACGAAGTATATACCGGATTGCCGGTTGTGATGGTGAAAGCACTGCGATGACATGAAGGGTTAACTTGCAAACTGGCTGTGATGGTAAAAGCTCTGAGATGAGATGAAGGGTTAACTTGCACACTAGCTTTGATGGTAAAAGCACTTAGGTGAGATGAAGGGTTAACTTGCAAACAGGCTGTGATGGTAAAAGCACTGCGGTGAGATGAAGGGTTAACTTGCACACAGGCTGTGATGGTAAAAGCACTGTGATGAGATGAAGGGTTAACTTGCACACAGGCTGTGATGGTAAAGCACTGTGGTGAGATGGAGGGTTAACTTGCACACAGGCTGTTGCTTAGTAAAGGCACTGTGGAGAGATGGAGGTTAGCTTTCACACAGGCTGTTGATAGTAAAGGCACTGTGGAGAGATGGAGATTAAATTTGCACACAGGCTGTTGATAGTAAAGGCACTGTGGTGAGATAGCTCAGAAGCTCTGGAAGAAACACACTGGAAGCACGGGAACCTGGAACAAGACTCCTCTAGTTACACTCCCGGCGACAATGATTGTTCAGGCAACTACCTGGAGCACAGGAGCCGGATATATACCCCTGGAAGCCTGCTGATAGGCCCACAGCGTCAGCTGACCAGCCGGGCCACTCAGGGAAGGAAGTACTGACATAGGGAAAGTGTCATGGTGGCGCCCATGACGGAAACTGCGATCCCCACTCACCGGGTCGCCTGACACCACAGCTACAGGGTGAATGCTCAGCTCCTCCCACATCGCCGCGCCAGCCGCCCGACTGCCCGGGAAGTCAGAGGAAGCCAGCGGGACGGTAAGGGACAGCCGATCCCCGGCTGAACTCTGACATTCTGTTGCTGGTTCAGAACTCGGATTTAAAAACTGAACTCAGGATTCGGTCATTTTAGCTGTTTTATCTGAATCCAAACCCAAAACACTTGAGGGTGGTTTTACAAAACCAAGACCAAAACACAAAGATGAATCCAGATCCAAAGAATGGGGGGCGGCGAAAATCTCTTAATTTGTACTGTGTATAAATGTCAGTTCAGTCTCAACTTTGCATTTCAATCAGCCTTTAATTCATGTCAACATTTCCACTTTTACTTTTATTCTATACAGTATTTCTAAAATACTGTTGTTACTCACAACCAGTAACGGCTCCAGAGGTAAGCCGGCAGCCCAGTCCAAAATTCAAACAGGAGAGCCACACCAACTGCCACCCCAAACATTACCAAGCGTCGCCCTGCAGGACTCACTGGCAGTTGGTGGGGCTCTCTTATTATTTACTAACGGGTTTAATCTCCAAAATGAGTGATAAATGTCACTGTGTGTGATAAATGGTGCTCCAGCTAATCAGCTCCTGTCATTTTTCTAACAGTTGACAGTTGGGAGCTGATTGGCTGGAGCACCATTTATCATACACAGTGACATTTATCCCTCGTTTGGTGATAAAACTCGTTAGCAAATGAGGCCCCTAGTATGAACAACTCCTCTTGTAAACAAATGTAATAGTGCTATATGCAATGACCATAAAGTCACAAGAGTTTTTATGCTGTAAATTTACAGTTTAATAAATGACCTTGACTAACTGTAAATAATGCAGTGCTGTGTGATATACTTGCTGATTTAGATGTAAATGATATTAAAACAATGGTTACGGAGAAATAATCAGTCAAATCATCTGTGTGGATGTTTATAATGAGAGACGTTATGTACAATTAATTATAAAAATCCTGTATAGTAGAAAACATTTTAATTACATTATATTAAATATAATGTATTATAGAATGAATAGAGAACTACAGAGAAACATTTTAATGATGGCGAAGGTCAACAGTTTAAAAGGGAACTTGATCATAGGATGGTTTGTAAATACTTGTAAATATGTTTTTTTGTCTTCTCATAGAAAAACATGTATTGAAATTGTCTTTTACCATTGTACATGCTGTAAAATGCAATGGAACAACAAGTGAGTCTGCAAAATAAAATTCCCATTCCGTCCGTAAGGTAAAGGGAATCACCCTATCATCATTGGAGATGGGCTTTGCATACAAATTACTCGATATCACATTTAAGCACGTCCTTCCATGTATAATAATTGCTTGTACCATCGTTGAGTCAGTGTAGCTTTCTGATAAGATGTGACTTGTATTCTTGCCATCTTATATAATCTTGTGTTTTCTGCTGCAGTATCTCTTTGGTTGGGTACGGCTGAATCTGCAGAAAAGAAAATAATGACAGTGAGGACAAAGCTGACACAGAAAAAGTATCACTCTAATTTTATTTTTATAGTATCTCATTGTTTGCAATACACATCCTTTATGAACTTTTCTTTGCAATACACAATCTTTATGAACTATTAACATAAGGTCCCTGAAGAAGTTGCCAAGTGGCGAAATGCGTAGGTGTCTCCAGGGGTGCTTTATGGGGATACAGTTAAATCCCAACTGTTGGGATGCCAGTGTTCAGAATGGCTGCACCGGAATCCCGACACCAGTCAGAATCCCAGTGCCAGCATCCCGATGGTAAGTAGTTGAGTTAGGGGGAGGGTTAGGGGTTATGGTTAGGCAATAGGGGGAGGGTTAGGTTTAGGCACTAGGGGGGAGGATTACAGTTAGGTCCTAGGGTGGAGGGTTAAGTTTAAGCACTAGGGGGAGGGTTAAGTTTAAGCACTAGGGGGAGGTTAGATTTAGGGTGCAGGGAGGGAGGGTTTCGGTAGGGTAAGGATACTTACTGATAGGATTCTGTATCCTAACCCTGTCGGGATGCCACCATTTATTATTGCCTTGTGTCTATGTCCTCAATTTTATCCTCGTTTCATTCAGAGTCCACCTAACTTTGTCTGCCTACACTAATTAGAATGTGTTCTTGTTATGGCAATTTGTATTGGCAGGGGCTAGTTCTAATGTTTCCTTTTTTACATTGAGAGTTTTTTATTTTTTTATAATTTTTTAGATTAGTGCAAATGTCTATAAAATATCATGTTGGATATCTTCAGCACATAAATATTCTGGTAGTGTTCATGGTTGTTTAGGGTCATTGTTAGTGGGGATTGTAATGTTTTGAGTATTTAATAGTTTTCTATTATACCATTGATAGTATCTGTTTGGTATTCCCAGATACAGTAAGTGACTGTTTTTGTCATGGACCTGCAATTGGCTTGGGGGGTATTTGGTGGTTTGTAGTTTATTTAGTTCTTAGTGTTATTTTTATGTATTGTTGGTTTGGTAAAAGGACAAACATATTTTTGTAGCGGTTGCTATATCCATTAGCTTTTATAGAGTTGGCTCTCCAGTCTCTGAGATGAATAGTCATGTTTATCTCTGATCAATGTGTTCTGTTTTTTTATGGATTAAATAATATCCTAGTTCCTGTCAAGTTTATTTTCGGTTAGTGTTTCTAAATCGATGAACTCCTGTGCCTATTGTTAAACGGTGGCACTTTTTGTTGAATAGAAGCAATTTTAGTATTGATTTTTTTTCAAGAGTCTTCTTTTATTAATTAATTTTTGCATTAGCTTGAGAGAAGGTTTAGCAAGTATAATCAGTGGCGTATCTATAATGGGTGCAGTGTGTGCAGGGCACACGGGACCCTGGGTCCAGGGGGGCCCTGCACCACACACACTGCACCCATATTTTTTTAAACTTACCTGTCCGTGGTCCCATGTCAGGTGTCAGCGCTGCTCAGAACACCAGAAAAATTGCCGCCGCGGCCGCTTTTCTGGCGTTCTGCACATGCACAGTAGACTCTGGGCACACTCCAGTGCCCGGAGTCTACTAATGCTTCCTACTACAAAAAAATGGCAGCTACTCAATGAATCAGGTAGTACTTTTTCCAGGTGCATGAAAGGGAGGGGTCATACCAAGTAGAAAAGAGAGGGGGGTTTAACCCCCTATTGCTCCTCAGCACACTGAACCATACCAGCAACAATATATGAACACTAAATGGTAATAGAATTTCAGAGATATTAGTTGCATGCATTTGCAAATACATGGGATGCTGTTAGGCCTCGTCAAGGCTTCTCTGTCACTAGCAGTCCCTACACTAAATGGTTCACATCCGGGGCGCAGAGCACCCCAAAATAACATCCAGCCCAGGACCCCCCCAGGGCATCACACGAAAAATGGAAAAAGAGTGACAGTGCAGTGTAAAATATAGTAGTGTGCAAGTAATTACTAAGTGTTAAGGGGTTAAAATATATGTGAAAAATTACATGAATAATAAACAAACATAAAAAGGTGATGTGAAAAGTAACTATGTGTATTAAGTGGTGATGCCCTCAGGGGGCCCAGCCAGAGCAGCCCCGGGGGCCCTACGCCCAAACGCTCACCCCAAATGTAATGTATGCCAATTAAAGCCTCATAATAAAGGCACATATATATTTTTGGCAAATGTAAGGCCTCATGATAAAGGCACATACAAAAATGCATCCGAATTGAGAGCCAGCTTACCTGGGAGTCACCCCTGGGAACTCCAACTAGCACTACTAGAACCAGCATGCCCTGCTAATGCTGGCTCATGCATGCATCTCATAACCACAAATAAAAAAATGGCAGCTGCTCAATCAATCAGGTAGTACTTTTTCCAGGTGCATGAAAGGGAGGGGTCATACCAAGTAGAAAAGAGAGGGGGGTTTAACCCGCTATTGTTCCTCAGCACACTGAACCATACCAGCAACAATATATGAACACTATATGGTAATAGAATTTCAGAGATATTAGTTGCATGCATTTGCAAATACATGGGATGCTGCTAGGCCTTGTCAAGGCTTCTCTGTCACTAGCAGTCTATAAAGGAAGGTGTGACCTTGATAAAGGTCCATGTAGAGACCGAAACTTTGAATTTTGTATTACGCAATATGTCAAATAAAGTGGAGCTGTGAATTCATACACACGCCATACGTTGCGGCTCAGCAATGTCGTTTTGTTGCTCCCAGTTATCCTATTAATGCGAATACGATGCACATTATGAGCATAAAAGACAGCCGTGTCGTCTGGGGATGACCAGCCACCATGGTGGATATGGGGCAACACACCTTTCCTATGACTTCCAGACATCTGGATTCAGGGGTCTATGCAGTGTACTAGGAGAGGGATAAAGTACCAACTAATGACCTCCTAACTGTCATTTTTCAAACAGCCTGTAAAGTGACAGGAGCTGATTGGTTGGTACTTTATCTCTCTCCAATGCCTAGTCATCTCTCTCTCAGTTCATGTATTGACTTTGTAAGAACACTATCTTATATTTACCACTTGTTTTCATTACTCCTGGAATTGTTCTGCTTCCTGCACTGTTCTGCATTCTGCTCACAGACGTACAAATGCTGATATTTTAAAATTGTTTTCAATTGCTATAAGCTTTGCGTGGCCAAATAAATGTGCCCGTACCATTATGCCTTCAGTTAATCTGCAAAGTCTGGGGAAAGCTAATAATATTTCACATATAAATCTTGTTTAGCGCCGATGTGTACGAAAACATTTCAAAACTTAATTTAAAAAAAGTTTCAGACGACTGCTGCGCCCGCAGCTCATTCCCGGTACCCGCCTCCTTCTCCGTAATCAACAGACAGGTGTCAGGCTTAATGGAATCATCATGTCAGACTCACCCTATTCCTGTCCCCGTAAGGATTACACGGACCACTGAAACAAGCTGCTAAGCGTGCATTGCCATCAAAGTATATTATACCTAAACGATTTCAATTAGATTTGGGTGTTTAATCATATAAAAATTGAAAATAGAGATTGCCGGAGTCACCAGTGTCACTTACAGAACTCGAGGAGTCATTCTAAGTTAAATGTAATGCTTTGAATTTTAATGATATTTATCTAGACTGCAATCACAGGCAATGCACTTAGGGCCTGGTTCAGCAAGGAACACACGATAGCAGACGCATGCACCGATCCGCTGCGAGAATATGCTAATCAATGCATATAAACGGAGACCACAGCATAAGATGCAGACGCCCAGCCCCATATTAAGCCGCCCATCACAGCCTGATCGGTACGCAAGATAGCGTAAACATCGGTAACATCAAGAACCATCGGACCTACAGTAGACGCACAAAAGTGGTTGACCTGACTTTGTGTACAGCTTACAGTATGGCTGCGTATGCCGCCGCCCCTTAAGTATGTACGCCCCTATAACAGCGTTATAACGCCTGCGTTCGCCTGACCACCCCCCTTCACCACCCACAAACGGCACTTCCTGTCAATCAATATCGGAAGGGTCTGCTTGCACACTGCGTTTAGTCTGCGTACCATAACCCGATCGCACAGACTAGTTCGCGCATGCACAGTGCGATGCATATGCATGCACAGAGCAGAAACATCGGCCAAGTGCGTGCGTTCTCTCCTTTGCGTTCCTTGCTGAATCAGGCCCTTAGAACTTAAAAGAAAATTATAATCTTCCGTAAGTAAAGTAATTTGTGCGCGCTTCTTTGTCAAGTAGGTAAATGTTTGTGTGCCAACTCGATGTAGGTAGCACTAGTACCCCCAGGAATATTTAAATGCGAGGTTCAGTATATATCTTGTCAACATTTATCATGTCGATTTTCATATTGTCGCCATGGTTGTAAAGTTGACATGCTTAGAATGTCGACAAAACAGTGTGTCTCAGTGCAGCACTCTATTACCTGCTAGCGGATCTCTGGTGGCTCTTCCAGTAATGGCAATCCCTAATCCTAGCCCTCTCCTCCTGCACTGTAACCCTAACCTTCCCCCTAGTGCCTAACCCTAATGCTCCCTCTAGCAGCCTAAACCTAATGCTCCCCTCCGGTGGGTTGGATATGGGATCCCGAAGGTCAGAATACCAACAGTGGCATCCCAACACCCCTCCCACAACCTAACTCCTCCCGTCCCGCAGCCAAACCCTAACCCTACTGTCCCGCAGCCTAACCTTAACCTTCCCCCCTAGTGCCCATCTGTAACCCTCCCACTAGTGCCAAACCCTTCCCCTAGTGCCTAACTCTAACCCTCCGCCTAGTACCTAACCCTAATGCTCCCTCTTGCAGCCTACTACTAACACTCTCCCTGGTGGGTTGGATATGGGATCTCGATTGTCAGAATACCAACAGCGGCATCTCAACATCCCTCCCATAACCTAACCTCTCCCATCCCGCAGGCTAACCTTAGCCTTCCCCCCTAGTGCCCATCCCCAACCCTCCCCCTAGTGCCTAACCCTCCCCCCTAGTGCCTAACCCTAACCCTCCACCTAGTGTCAACCCTAACCCTCCCCCTAGTGTCAACCCTAACCCTCCCCCTAGTGCCTAACCCTAACCTCCCTAGTGCCCATCCCTAACCCTCCCACTAGTGCCCATCCTTAACCCTCCCCCTAGTGCCTAACCCTAACCCTCCCCCTAGTGCATAACCCTAACTCTCCACCTAGTGTCAACCCTAACTCTCTCCCTAGTGCTTAACACTAACCCTCCCACTAACCCTAAGTCTCCCCCAGACCCTAATATTTTCCTCCACAATCTGCTAGGATTCTGAAAGTCGGGATGCCGCTGTCGGTATTGTGACCGTCGACATCCCTACTGTTGGGATGCCAACTACATCCCCCTCCCACAGACTTACCTGAGCCCTCCTTTCCTCCAGCCTAATCTTAATGTTGGCTTTCTGCATAACATGTCGACAGGTTAATATGTAGACATTCTGCAGAGGTCAACATGTTCCAAGTCGACTTAATAACATAATAATTGTCAACATTGTGGTGTCACCATTACGACTGTCGACATATCCATGTTTTCCGGCTTTCCTCTACCTTCACAGACTAAACATTGTCCTATTGCAAAATGTAAATTACTGTCGCCTGCCGTACTGTCATTAATCTGGGCCTCAGATTCCCTGTAATTTTAACGTAATACCTTGTTTTATCATCTCCCAGTGTGCGGATGGACATTTTCTTTGGTTCTAGTCTCAAGGACGTTCAGTGAACATAATAAAGACACTTTCCTGCGTAACTACCTCTCCGACTGAATGGAATAGCTCAGCCACGTTCCGAGCCTTCATCTGAAAAGGAAAAGGGCCCCAGCAAAATTGATAGCGCAGCCCTGATGGAAAACAAGACCTAAGCACATTTTTGAGACAGCGACAGAAAACCATTGAGCACTCAGAGAGGTTTTTATTCCGGAGTCTTTGCCCAACCGCTGGAATTTAATCTAGATGAATCTGTGCTGATCGACAAACCGAGCTGCGTAAGGGCTCTTGTCCTACAGGTGCAATTGATGAGGCAGCCCACGGAACACTGGCAGCTCTCTTAATACAGCAATATCGTGAAAACGAGTTCCAGGGAACATTGCTGCCTTTGTCAGCGCTATCATTTACGAAGAAAGCAATTGAATATTGGTTGAAAAGGTCAGCGGTTTAAAATACTGTATATGTGTTAAGAAAGTTTGACCAAGGAAAACATTCTTAAAGTATAGTATACTTGATTCTTGTTGTTTATTCTCTGTATATTTCTCTTTAATATACAGTGTAAGCTGTATATGTTTATGTAAGCTTTTTTTATAGTATTTTCTCAATGCAAATGTAAACAGCAGGGGTGTTTCAAGGGTTAGGGGGGCACGTGTACAGCGCCCCCAATGCAAGCAGCGGGGCACCCTCCAATCCCCCTTCCGCTGGTTCCATCTTTCTTTACACAATGATGTGATTAGTTGTTGGCAGAAGTATTAAGATATAATAAGGTGTAGAGCAGGGATGGGGAACCTCAGGCCCGGGGGCCGTATAAGGCCCCCTGAATCATTTGGTCTGGCCCTCCGAGCTTTTTTCTGCTAGCCTCATCTGGCTAGTAGGGTGCCTATAATGACACCCTGCAGCCAGAATCTATGCAGCAGTGCCGCCCGGGGCGACCTTAGGACGCTTCAGACGGTCACACCGCTGTCCTTACAGCTCCCCTGAGCATCCTCAGTTTGCTCCGGGCATTGCTGTAATCACTTGCGATTGTGGCCCGCCCCTGTCTGACATAGCACGGAGGGGGCGTGGTCTGTACTGGGCCCACAAATAATGTAATATATATCAAAATGGCCCTTGGCAGAAAAAAAGTTCCCCACCCCTGGTGTAGAGAGTCCCATTATCAGGGCAGTTCTTAATGTGTGAAAAGGCAGTCGGCCATTTCCAGTCTGTAAAAGAACGCTATTTTGGCAGTGTCGTAACAAGACTCCGAAGCACCCTTGTGCCGACCCTGCCCTTTAAACCCATGACGTCGCGAAGACTGTGTAGAGCCGGCAAGCAACGGGAAGTGTCCTGAGGATGATCCCAGTGGCTGTACAGAAGGCAGGGAGCATTACCAGAGCCTCCAACAAAGGGCACTCTGGGCAGCACTGCCGCAGCAATACTGGCTGCAGGGTTCCATTTCAAGCACCCTGCTAGCCAGAACCAAGGACTGTGGGATAAGGGCGCTGCCCACAGATCCCTGCGCCCTGTGCAGTGGCACCACTAGTTATGGCCCTGTTTTTTAGCTTAGAGCTGGCAAAGATTGGGTCTCATCCGATACTTTTAATGGGATGCATTTCTTACCTTCCACTTGTACACTGGCAGAGAAGCACAGTTCGCTTAAATGACTAAGTAATAGTCACCACTAGAAACACTTTGAGAAAAATGTACTAAATGTCAGGCTTGCTGGGGTTTACAAACCGATGGGATGGCCGCGAAACCGTCAAAACAGATGAATTTACTAAAGGTCATTTTGATCTTGTAAACTGAACCCTCAATGACTGATATTTTCTGAAGACAATCCCAGGATTTCATGTAAGCAATACTTTATTCCAATTCACTACACAGGCTCTACTTAATCTATACTTAGAATAATGTTGTAATGGCTGTGTATGAATTATGGAGATGAAAAAAAAGTGTTTCAGAATTTTTGTTGGTCTGTTTGTCTGTTCCTTCCGGCATCACGCAAAAACTACGGGATGAATTTGGATTGCGTTTTTAATATTGTATAGCTTAGTCACCTAGAAGGAAACTGAGGTATGTATTATCTCAATGTGATATCAGGGAGAGGAGCAATAGAGAAAAAAACAGATGCTTGACACTTGGCGCGTGCAGTGTGCAGGCTCTTCAAGCCAAAAATTACTAGATGTATAGAAATATAATTTTTGGGGGGATAAATATACTTTTAGGGACTGTTTATGAACTATGGAGACAAAAACATTTTTTATCGGAATTTGCACAGGCTCCTCAAGTGCAAAGTAACTATATGTATATAATATATATATATATATATATATATACAGTATATATATGTATATATACACAGTATATATATATATATATATATATATGTATATATATATATATATATATACACACAATATATACATATATTGCACACCCCGATCTCAAACAGTTATATATAAATGCATATAGAAATACATAGATATGTTTATCTCAAGATCTATATATCTATATCGCAGGAGAATCCAACTATATATTAAGCACTAATCACACAGCTTATCTTGCAGTATACATGTCAATCCAGTAGATGGCGGACCAAGAAGCATCTTTTTTGTGTTAATCCATGAAGGAAAAACTGCAAATATTGTTTACAAAGACATTTTGTGATCAATGTTTACAATGTAAAATATACATCATGATAGTAGATGCCACTACTGTCTTTGTAAAATGAGTTCCACTGCGCAGTAGCAGACATCCATGCGAGCGAAGCTGCCGGCAAACGCTAGTATTCAATATAGGGGTGGGGATTCACCTCAAACATGTCTGGTGGGAGTGGTATCAAATTAGTTGCTTCTTTTTGGCATTTACATTTTAATGAGGGTACAATAGCTAGGGAAGGGAAGCAAGTAAGAGAATGGAAAGCATCATATTCATATAAGTCAAAGATGAGGAGATAAGTTTCATCAGATCACCTAACATGTGGTGAACAACTTACTGACAAGCTGGTAGATAACATATTTAGGACAGACATGTTAATACCAGATAAAGCAAGTAAAACATATTAATCCTAATTCCTTAAGAGTTTACGATGTAAATACCACTCCGTAGACTGAAATTGCCTGAATATATGTTGTTGGACATTAGGATCCATTAAGCCAGTCATGACCAACTTGTGGCACTCCAGCTGCTGTGAAACTACAAGTCCCAGCATGCTCTGCAATAGTTTTAGCATTCCCTAATAGCAAAACTGTGGCAGGGCATGCTGGGACTTGTAGTTTCGCAGCAGCTGGAGTGCCACATGTTGGCCAGGCCTGCATTAAGCACCCCATTTTCTGTAGAACTTCACCACACCTGGTAGTGGTGCACGTATATCAAATAAATCAGCTGTAATTTTCTGTTTGACCTCATTAATAGTAGAGGCGGAACCAGAAGTCCACAGGGTGAGAACTTTTTTTTTTTGGTAGCAGTCACCATTATTGTGAGGATCGGAATGAGCTTATTTTTGTTTAGGCCTAGTGGGCAGTTGGAAAGATTCGAGCATAAACAGACCAATGGATCTGGGGACAAGTGCAGAGAGAGGGTGGCATTTATAAATCCTATAAGCTTATTCCACAAACACTTGACTTTGCCGCAGTCCCTAAAGCAATACATAAAACTTGCATCCAAAGAGCAGCATTTACATCAAGTTCCTAACTCTGATGGGACCACATGTTTACATTGCAAATGGGACATGTAGGCTCTATGAATCATTCTGATATGAACATCCTGTAGACATGAAGAGTGCAACATTTTTAGTGGAGTCATGTTTCAATAAAATATTTACATTGTAAATAAAGGGCATAGGCAAATGCAGAGGGCAGGGGGGGTTCTGGTTGCCTGGAAGCCCCCCTCCCCAGCCCACACAATGACCACAATATAAATGGTAATATAATAAAATTTTACTAGTGCTGCATGTTCTTCTCAGTATCAGAAGTGAAATAAATAGCACCACCTGTGGATCTTTTAACATGTATCAGCCAGTAATAAATACATCTGTGCACCAACTAGGAGATACGTAAAACATGCACTGTTAAGGGTGCACTGCCATCAATAGGGTTACTTAGTAATACTGTATAATAACACACTACAGTATACTGTGCAGAAGGAGACCAATATGTACATATATGTGTAGGGCAGTGCTAGGTTCTTCTGCTGCTCCCCCCAGACTCCCGGACAATGCTCCGGAATGGAGCCCACATCTGAAATAAAAACAGCTCAGGCAGGATGGCCCTACTGCCGCATCTAATGGATTATTGTGACTCCCTGGTCCTGTATATGACTGATATTAAAGCTGGATAAGTGCTAATTATGTCCTCTTCATGCACTGGCCACACTCACTGTAAAATCAAGCATTTGGAAACCCCCCACTCTAGAAATGCTGCTTTTGCCACTGATGGGAATGTCTTTCTTCCATGATAAGGCTAATTTATTCATTGAAGAGAGAGAATATTTATCTGCTAGATCCGGGTATAAAAATCTGGCTCTGAAAAGTTTTGAACTACTAAACATTAATAGTGAGAGTACGCGATTCGAGACTGAGGGTAGTTGAAAAGAAGGTGGCAAAGAGGTAATAAAGTATTGTGTCTGCAAATACATGACAAAGTCGTGGTGCGTGCGTTAGCCCGTAGGTTTGTTGTAATGACGAAAAAGGGATTAACAAGCCTCCTGGGTAAACACCTTAGAAGTCAGGTTGAGTCCCTTGGAGCGCCATGTCAAGTAAGTGGAATTTTTACACCAATGGCGGAACTCAAATGTGAACTGCAAATGGAAAACATAAGCTATATATAGGATATATGGTTGGTACCTTAAGGGTTCGTATGGGTAAATTAGCCTGCAGCCTTGGAGGAGGGAAAGAGCTTCCAAAATATCCCCTGAGGGACTATCCAAATACTGTAACAAATTACCCTCAGTGCTGCAGATTTAGAAATGCACCGGGATGATTTATTATTTCAAATTTTGAGCCAACTTCAAATCGGGGTCTATTGACAACAGTACCATGGCCGTCGAACCAATGAATTTTGATTAAATTTCAATTTGCTTTGATTTTTTCTTGTATCCCTATTCCTGATTAATTGTTATAAAGTGCATCACGGATTCTCATAAATATTGTCCCAATCCCCAAAATGATCATGAAACAGTTGTGCACGGACCCCTGTGTTTTGTTTTTGGTTTTGGCAAAACCACCCTCATACTGTATGTTATGGTTTTGGCAAAACCACTTTCAAGTGATTTGGTTCGGTTTTGGATTTCTTTAAAATTGATAAAAACAGCTAAAATACTGTATGTGATTTGGATCTGTTTACATGCAATCCAAAACCCTTCATCCAGTTTTTAAGTCCGAGTTCCGAACTAACAGGAAGATCTGAGCTGAGACTAGTCGGAACCCCAAAAGTGATCCGAGACAGGACTCTGATAGATTCGGAACTCCAAAGTTCTGGTGTGTTCGGTTTTCAACAAATCCGAACCACTCATCTTTATTAAACAGTCAGGATTTGAGAAAACACCTTTATACTATGTTATATAAAGTCCAAATGACAGAATAAAATACCTACTTTAAGTAACATTTTATCCCATTTTTTTTCATGTCACCTTGAAACAAAATTAATATATTACAACATATTTCATTTCGCTTGAAATGTCTTCATTAAATGTCCCAGAAAATGTAATACAGTATGAAAAAAATGTGTGACTGACTTTTCTGACTGGAATCCTTAAATTCAGTCACAAGATAATTGAGGATAAAATGAAGAGATATGAAGGTTACAATGGAAACAGTCATTTGTTTCTGCTATTCTCTGTGAATAATTTAATATTTTAAACATTTTAAAACATTTAAGAAAAGGCAACTGTCCAAACAGAATGGCACAATATCTTAAGTAGGCTTAAGTATTAATTAAAAGAGATTTGCAGAATTTAAGTCACTTCAGGAAACTAATGAATACAAAACAGATAATTATGCCACTAGAGCATTTATAATAGCCAAAAGGTATAAAGGTTGAAGTAAAGGTGATTAACTAAATCATTGGAAAAAGAAAACATACAATAAATGCATTAGTACTAACAAGAAACAAAGGAAGTCTGCTTGGGTAATAATGTATTGCATTTTTTCAAGGAAATGCAGATTATAGAATGCATTAGGTTTACCATACTTGCAGGCAGGCCTGATGATAGGGGGATACAAGTAGGACACTTGTACTGCACCCTGAGATTTCAAAGGGGCCCCAAACTCCTTCCACCCCCTGGTACCCCGGGCCAGTCCAATATTTCCGTAGGCGCTCACTGCTCTGTGCCTGCACTTTAGGAGTACTAATTAGGTGCAGGCATGAAGGGGCTGGGACTTCACCCAGTGCAATATGTTTTTATTTTTTGTTGGCGCAGCACTTGTGTCATCGTGCCAGTTGCACCACTTCAACTGGGTAACAGAGGAGGAGCAAGCAGAAGATCCAGGACAGGTAAGCATGGCTGCTGGAGAGACATGGGGAGGGGGGAGCTGTGACTTTGGAGAGACACTGGTAGGGGGGTAGCTGTGGCTATGAGAAGACACAGGGTGGGAGCTGAGGCCATGTAGAGACACAGAATGGGATAAGGGGTCATGGATAGAAAATGGAGGGGGATCTGAGGCCATGGAGAGACACAGGGGGATAAGGGGTAGCTGAGGCCATGGAGAGACAATGGGGTGTAGTGGCAGCTGAGGCCATGGAGAGACATGGGGGTATTGAGGCCATGAAGAAATATAGGGAGGGGGTAGCTGAGCCCATTATGATAAATGGGGGTGGGGGTAGCTGAGGCCATGGAGGGAGGGCTAAGGCCATGGAGAGACACATGAGGGGAATCTGAGAGACACAAATAATTGAGAACATGGAGAGACACTGGGGGTCTGAGGCTGTTGGAGAGACACCGGGGGAAAGCTGTGGTTATGAAGAGACACAAGGGGTAGCTTAGACAGCTTGAAGGGAGCTGAGGCTGTGGTGAGACACAGGAAGGGGGAGCTGATGCTACAGAGAGACACAGGAGGGGGGAGCTGATGCTACAGAGAGACATGGCTGGGGGGTTGAGGCTTTAGAGAGATATGGCTCAAGGGGGCTGAGGATGCTGGGAAGGGAGTTAAAGCTATGGAGAGACACAGGAGGGTAGGACAGCTTTGGCATTAGAAAGACACGGGGGGTTGAGACTGCTGGTGAAACATGGTGGGGGCTGAGGCTATAGAGAGAGACACAGGAGAGAGATACGAGGGGGAGGGTCTAAGGCTGCCTGAAAGACATGGTGGGATGAGACTGCTAGAGAAACAAAGGGGGAAGGGGCTGTAGATTTTCCACAACTATTAAAATTAGCAGAAAAATGCTGGGGTGCAAGAATCTTCATTAAGACACCAATTCTATAGAAAAATAAACATATACTTATTTTGTATGATGATGACATTGTGTTAGGGCACGTGCGTGACTCTTTGGAGTGTGGTCCAGCTACAGCCTTGATGGCTAGAATTCTTGGCTGGATGTGGCCATATAACAGCTTTGTGAGCTGGAGGAGAGACTTGGCTTGTTGGGCCTAAAGACCGTAGATGATGAAGTGACCTTTGGGCCGTGCCGCAGCCTTGAAGGCTGGTATCACTTGGCTAGTTGTGGCCAGTGGGCCGTGCAGCAGCCATGAGGGCTGGAATAACTTGGCTAGATGCAGCCAGTGGGCTGTAGAATATGAAGTGGCCTTTATGCCGTGTGGCAGCCTTGGGGGCTGGTATAACTTGGCCAGATGCAGCCAGTGGACTGTTGAATATGAAGCAGCCATTGGGCTGTGTAGCGGCCTTGAGGGCCGGAGCAACTCGGCTGGATGAGGCAGAAGCCGGAAATAACAGAAGCAAAGTCACTGGTGTAGGAGGGCGGGACTGCGCACTGATGTTGATGGAGTGCGGCCTGTGCCACCAAGTTGACACAAGCAACTGACGCAGTAGTGCAGACTGTGCTGCCAAGTTGACACAGACAGCTGATGCTGTAGTGCGGCCGGTGTCACCGGGTTGACACCAGCAGCTGACGCTGTAGTGCGGCCTGTGCTGCCGCGTTGACACAAGCAGCTGACACTGCAGTTCGGCCTGTGCCGCCTGGATGACACACACGGCAGGTAGATAGTATGCAGGACTGTGCCGCATGGATGACACAAACAGCAGAACAACAATATACTATAGGAGGCGGGAAAACTGGAGCTCATTTGGAAGAGAGGAGGAAGCCAGAACCGGAAACATGAAAACTCTATGACCGGCATCGGAGCAGCGTTAGCGCCAGCAGGATATAGATGCAGGAGCCAATCTGGAGTGATCCACAGAATGATGGACAGGAGGTAGGCGGAGATTCAGCGAACACTTGCCCTGTGTACACCTCGCACAGTGTTCACAGTGCGGCGGCTTGGGACACATTGGTTATATTCCTACTCAAACAGACGTCCAGGGAGGATCAATCTCCTCAAAGGCTCCATACTGCAGAGAAACCACCATATAGGTAGGAAATGTCTGAAGCCGACCGGCCTGTACCAAGCTGGGGGGGGGGGGGGCATGAGTGTACCAGGCCCCAAGATTTCTGTTCCCGGCCATGTATGCAGGCTTATGAGGTACTCAGCGGTGTATTAGCAATAGGTGTAGAGTAAGTCCTTGCCTCCACCCTGCACCCACAAATTGCTGTTGGTGGAAATATATATAAAGTGGAGGAGAGACTGACAGGTAAAGTTGAATGTGTTGTCAAACCATCAACGCATGGTCGTGGCTTCTTGTTCTGCCCTCCACCTCCCCCTTTTCTCCTGCTGTCTCTCATCTCATCCTTGATGGTCCGGGACTTGATGATCTGAATGTCTTCTAAGTCAGTGAGTCATTCTATATGGCAACACCAAGTGTTCATAGTCACTGCACAGCAAAGGGGCTACCACTGGCACTACTGTAAATAGGTGTTAATGTTTACCATAGGAAAAAAAGCCCTACTGGAGAAGAAACAAAAGCTTTCCCAGCAATCATAAGAATTATGGTCCCCCTGACAAATTGTTATCCCGAGCCCCCTTTTCCTTGAGAGAGGAGTATGAAAATGTAGTATCTTACAACTAAATGTACATTTATTTGTGGTTGTGATTAAATGATCAAAAATAACAGGTTTTCTTGAAGCCCCCATACATTAAAAATCAAAGCAACTTCGTATTAATCCCCTCTTGCACCCCCCCCAATTGTCATAATAAACTCAGCACTTATATGTTATGCAGGGGAAACTGTCTTACAGGCAACAAGCACTGGCCCTCCGTCCACTTCTAAGCTTTCCAGGACAAGGGAAGTTATGAAGTCCTGGTTGCTCCTCTGTACACAGTGACAGAATCGCGTCCAGAAAGTATCATTAGAAGGCATTCGCAACCTGAAAGCTGCAGGAAGCCTGGAATGTGATGCTGTAACTAAGTAGATCAAATATAGTGCCACAATAAGGTAGAAGGGTTGGGGATACCGCTGGTGCCTGGTCTGGCTAATGGTAGCTCAGGAGCTGGCTGGGCGGCATTGTCCTGGATGACCTGAGGCAGGTGCCCCTTGTGCCCCCTCTTAATACGGCTCTGCACTCAGTGTCCTATGGCCCTGATTCAGAGTCTGATGCTCTTTGTGAGCGCTCGCTCTGAATCAGAGCGTTTTTTTTTTTTACCCCCGCCTCCAGGACGCTCACTAAGCTGTGGGTGACCACCCACAGCTTTAGTGGGCGGCCCAGCGATGGTCGCGATTATCGAATCCATCAGGCTTGCGACGAGACCCTTGTGGTAGGGTCTCATCCACCGCAAGCCCCAGTGAACTTCCTGCTCTATTAGAGCAGGAAGTTCACTACTGACATCACTGGTGATGTCAGTAGGACCGCCCACAAACGGCAGGCGTTCCTTCTGGAACGCCTGTGTTTGTCCAGCCACCCCCACTGCACGCCTACAAAACAGGGCGAGCTATCAATCACAATCGACAGCCGCCCCGTCTTGTAGTGAGTCCCGCGGGGAGTGAAAATTCACTCGCTACGGGGCTCGCGGACGCGCAGTGCACACTGCCCGGCCATCACACGCTCGCGAGCGGCTCTGAATCAGGCCCTGTGTCTACAGTCTATATTTTTAGTAACTGAACTGGCCTTTCCGTTCCACTGGGCATACGAGAACTCCCAGCATGCCTCATGCGTATGTACAACTGCAGACAATTAGACGCCAGTAAGTTAATCATTGATAATTATAATTAGACAAACAAAAACATAAAAGGGATATAAAAAATAGAGTCAGTGTCCCTTTAACCCACTTTTTCCTGATTCCTATTTGCAAATGCGACTCTCTGACATGTCATATATCTTTTCAAACAATCTGGTGTACCAGCCAGTGTTGATCTATGAAAAAAATAAAAATAGCCAATAGCTTAGTTTCCATATGGCACACAAACTAAATCCCTGGGCTGACTATAAATAAACAGCGGAGAGTGTGGAGTATGGTGAAACTTACATGTCTGGATAATTTATGGAGGTATTCGTCATCCATCTGTTTTTTAAAGAATTCTTTTGATATGACAATGCACTCCGCGCCATCTGAAACCAATACCATGCCCAGAGTGTCTTCAAAAATGGTGTAAACCAGTCCCTGAAAGATAATAAACATTTTCCATAATATTTATTCAGCAGAGCTTCTACATGGAAAGCAGAGTCAAACAATTAGTCTGTAAGTGGGAGTACATTGCAAAAATAAATGCACTTCTATTTACACTCTGCATAAAGGTTATCCATTTATATATACGTGGGAAAGTGATCAATTATGTTTTTTATGCTGTCTTTAAGCAGTTTTAGAACTTTATCATCGGACTATACCAAACAATACTGTGCAAACACAATTATCTGTCTGATTTATATTCTCTCTATTTTGTTTAACACCCTGATGATAACCATAAAGGCAGCCCAGAGATACAAGTCAGAGGGTAGTAGACACCAATAACAGCCACCCGTTGTTCCCTTAGTGATTTATACTCACACCGGTACTTAGGTGGCCGCCTGGATTTAAGCCTCCAGTGCAGCACCTGGCTCCTGTCACTGAGGGGGAGTCTGCTTGGTGTCACCCCTCGTTGGCTGACACATGAGTGCAGCCTGCACCCCCCTTGTGACACCACTGATCAGAAGCAGGAACCATTTAGCGCAATCCTCGCAGAAAGCTTCCCTAATCACAGGATAGTATACAGCTGAGCTCTGCACACAAACTGACAGGCAGGAATGCAGTAATGAGCTGCAACGACACAGGGTTCCAGCTACCTGCAACAGCCAGTACTGGAATCAAAGAATGATGCAGCATCCCAGTTGCCTAATATGGCTGGGACCTGCCACTAAGATGATCAACTGCCGTGGATCATCACAGTTACACATAGCATGGCTGACGGGAAGGCCATAACTAGGGTGGTGTGATATGTGCCTCAGCGCAGGGGAGGGGGCGCTGTTCGGGCCTGTCAATTCTATTTGTAATCATTGTCACTTTTAGTTTCTTCTTTTATCACCAGGATCTCCTGGATGTTTCTATCTCCTCCCTGGCTGACTCCCCCTCCATCTGTCCACCGCACCTTCAATCACATCACATCTTCTTTTATTTAACACAATACTGTCACATCACACCCAGGATTCGACCCTAGCACCTCTCACATGGCAGTCAGGCCCCTTACACATGCTGCTATCTGCCCCACAAGTTATGATGGCAGCCATGAACACAGCCACCGATTCCTGGCCCAGATGTTACCAGCATACCCCTCGAGTACCCCTGCCGGTGAGTTCAGCTGCAGGGTATACACACAGATCTTCCCACCGCTGATATCTGCTGCATATATATTACAGCTGTACAGGTAGTATGTAGTGACAAAGCCTAAGTACTTGAGAATGCAGACTTGTAAATTTTTTATACTGTGCCCACTGGAGTTAATAAAGGCCCACTTCAGAAGCGAACAGGAGGCAGAGATGAGGAGTGAGTGATGGAGCTGTGAGCCAGCAGCAGTCACATGACTCAGAACCTGCAAGAACCAACTACCACATTGGTTTCCTCTATAAGACCAACATTTAAAGAAAAGTATGGTACAGTACTCCTCTCAGTCACAACATATCGTGCCATGTGGTGCATAGTCACTATGTGTATGAGGACACATCTGTAGTAATCCCAAACCAAAAGTAGCCAACCAGAAGAGATGGACATAGGGCTCACCGGGATGATTTTTATTTTTGTTGACATGTGGCCCCATCCCCACTTCACTTGTAATAGCAAGCAGACCGGACCCCATGACACACACAAAGACCGTGGGGAAGGAGAGACTGGTCATTTCGTGTTTTGGTTTTGGATCTGGATTTTTTCTTTAAAAATCATAAAACAGCTAAAATCACATAAAATGGGCCTGTTTTTGTTCCTACAGTATAATTAACCTCAATAACATTTATTTCCAGTAATTTCCAATCAATTTTGACCACCTCACAATATTATTTGCTTAATCTAGTTAAGGCCAAAAGGTTGCATCCAGCTAGCTGGCTGACTAACTAAGCTAAGTGACACAGTGGGCGGCACTAACATGTGGCAGTTCAGCTTCTAATTGCCAACACGGATACAGTGTGTTATACAGTGTGGGTTGGATACACCAATAGTGCACTTACTGTGACAGCAGTGTCGGCAGAGCACGGTTGCTGACGGTGTCCTCAGTACATGGAATGGCAGTGCTACGGTGCTGGCAGTGTCCTTAGTGAAGGGTACCGGTGATGTCGGCAGTGCGGGGGTGCCAGCGATGTCCTCATTGCAGGTTTGCTGACTGTGTCAGCAGTGCGGGGGTTGCTGGCGGTATCCTCAGTACATGTAATGGCAATGCTGCAGTACTGGCAGTGTTCTCAGTGAAGGGTACCAGCGGTCTTGGCAGACCGGGGGTGCCAGCAGTGTCCTCATTGCAGGTTTGCTGACTGTGACGGCAGTGCAGGGGTGTTCTCAATGCAGGGTGCCGGCGGTGTCGGCAGAGCGGGGGTGCAGGCGGTGTCCTCAGTGTGGGAGTGTCGGCAGTGTGGGGGTCACTGATGGTGTCCTCAGTACGTTAGGCAGCAGTGCAGGAGTTTCGGCAGCGGTGGTGCTGGCAGCGGGGGATGCTGCCAGTGGAGGTGCCGGTGGTGTTGGCAGCGGGGGGTGCCGGCGGTGTCAGGCGGTGGGGGATGGCGGGCGCCATCTTCTTTTTCTCCTTTGTGCTGTTTTCAATGGGCTTAACGCTGATTGGCTGTGCTCGGATCGCCCCGGATCCCCGAAATTCGGGTGGGTTCGGATATCTGAGATCCGAACCCGCTCATCTCCAGTCATAACTAATTTCCATCCCCTCCTGGGATTCCCAGCCTGGAAGCAATTCTACCATCCATCATCTCACATCAGTGTATATACAGTAACTCTACCATCCATCATCTCACATCAGTGTATATACAGCAACTCTACCATCCATCATCTCACATTAGTGTATATACAGCATCTGTATGCCTCACATCAATGTATATACAGCAACTCTACCATCCATCACCTCACATCAATGTATATACAGCAACTCTAACATCCATCATCTCACATCAATGTATATACAGCAACTCTACCATCCATCATCTCACATAAGTGTATATACAGCAACTCTACCATCCATCTTCTCACATTAGTGTATATACAGCATCTGTATGCCTCACATCAATGTATATACAGTAACTCTACCATCCATCATCTCACATCAGTGTATATACAGCAACTCTACCATCCATCATCTCACATCAGTGTATATACAGCAACTCTACCATCCATCATCTCACATCAGTGTATATACAGTAACTCTACCATCCATCATCTCACATCAGTGTATATACAGCATCTGTATGCCTCACATCAATGTATATACAGTAACTCTACCATCCGTCATCTCACATCAGTGTATATACAGCAACTCTACCATCCATCATCTCACATCAATGTATATACAGCAACTCTAACATCCACAATCTCACATCAGTGTATATACAGTAACTCTACCATCCGTCATCTCACATCAGTGTATATACAGTAACTCTACCATCCATCATATCACATCAGTGTATATACAGCATCTCTACCATCCATCATCTCACATCAGTGTATATACAGCATCTCTACCATCCATCATCTCACATCAGTGTATATACAGCAACTCTACCATCCATCATGTCACATCACTGTATATATAGCATCTGTATGCCTCACATCAATGTATATACAGTAACTCTACCATCCACCATCTCACATCAGTGTATATACAGCAACTCTACCATCCACAATCTCACATCAGTGTATATACAGCATCTCTACCATCCATCATCTCACATCAGTGTATATATAGCAACTCTACCATCCATCATCTCACATCAATGTATATACAGCAACTCTACCATCCATCATCTCACATCAATGTATATACAGCAACTCTACCATCCATCATCTCACATCAGTGTATGTACAGCAACTCTACATCCATCATCTCACATCAGTGTATATACAGCAACTCTACCATCCATCATCTCACATCAATGTATATACAGCAACGCTACCATCCATCATCTCACATCAGTGTATATACAGCAACTCTACCATCCATCATCTCACATCAGTGTATATACAGTAACTCTACCATACACCATCTCACATCATCGTATATACAGCAACTCTACCATCCACCATCTCACATCAGTGTATACACAGTAACTCTACCATCCGTCATCTCACATCAGTGTATATACAGCAACTCTACCATCCATCATCTCACATCAGTGTATATACAGCAACCCTACCATCCACCATCTCAAATCAGTGTATATACAGCAACTCTACCATCCACCATCTCACATCAGTGTATATACAGTAACTCTACCATCCATCATCTCACATCAGTGTATATACAGTAACTCTACCATCCATCATCTCACATCAGTGTATATACAGCATCTCTACCATCCATCATCTCACATCAGTGTATATACAGCATCTCTACCATCCATCATCTCACATCAGTGTATATACAGCAACTCTACCATCCATCATCTCACATCACTGTATATATAGCATCTGTATGCCTCACATCAGTGTATATACAGTAACTCTACCATCCATCATCTCACATCAGTGTATATACAGCAACTCTACCATCCATCATCTCACATCAATGTATATACAGCAACTCTACCATCCATCATCTCACATCAATGTATATACAGCAACTCTACCATCCATCATCTCACATCAGTGTATATACAGCAACTCTACCATCCATCATCTCACATCAGTGTATATACAGCAACTCTACCATCCATCATCTCACATCAATGTATATACAGCAACGCTACCATCCATCATCTCACATCAGTGTATATACAGCAACTCTACCATCCATCATCTCACATCAGTGTATATACAGTAACTCTACCATCCACCATCTCACATCATCGTATATACAGCAACTCTACCATCCACCATCTCACATCAGTGTATATACAGTAACTCTACCATCCGTCATCTCACATCAGTGTATATACAGCAACTCTACCATCCATCATCTAACATCAGTGTATATATAGCAACTCTACCATCCACCATCTCACATCAGTGTATATACAGCAACTCTACCATCCATCATCTCACATCAGTGTATATACAGCAACTCTACCATCCACCATCTCACATCAGTGTATATACAGCAACTCTACCATCCACCATCTCACATCAGTGTATATACAGTAACTCTACCATCCGTCATCTCACATCAGTGTATATACAGTAACTCTACCATCCATCATCTCACATCAGTGTATATACAGCATCTCTACCATCCATCATCTCACATCAGTGTATATACAGCATCTCTACCATCCATCATCTCACATCAGTGTATATACAGCAACTCTACCATCCATCATCTCACATCAATGTATATACAGCAACTCTACCATCCATCATCTCACATCAATGTATATACAGCAACTCTACCATCCATCATCTCACATCACTGTATATACAGCAACGCTACCATCCATCATCTCACATCAGTGTATATACAGCAACTCTACCATCCATCATCTCACATCAATGTATATACAGCAACTCTACCATCCATCATCTCACATCAGTGTATATACAGCAACTCTACCATCCATCATCTCACATCAGTGTATATACAGCAACTCTACCATCCACCATCTAACATCAACGTATATACAGCAACTCTACCATCCACCATCTCACATCAGTATATATACAGTAATTCTACCATCCGTCATCTCACATCAGTGTATATACAGCAACTCTACCATCCGTCATCTCACATCAGTGTATATACAGCAATTCTATCATCTCACATTAGTGTATACTGTATACAGCATCTGTATGGTATGCCTCACAATAATTTAAATACAGCAACTGTACTATCCATCATCTCACATCAGTGAATATACATCATCTCTAAGCCTCACATCAATGTATATACATCATCTATGTGCCACACATCAGTATGTATACATCATATGTATGACCCATATCAGTGTATATACAGCAGCAGTATACCTCACATCAGTGTATATACAGCATATGTATGTCTTATCTCACATTAGTGTGTATACAGTATCTGTATGTCTCATCTCACATTAGTGTGTACACAGCATCTGTATGCATCACATCAGTGCATTTACAGAATCTGTATGCCTTCTCTCACATCAATGTATATACAGCACAGTGCCAGATTAAACCCAGTCGAAATCTCGGGACCCCCCTCATTTCTCGAGGTTTATCGTGTACACGCTCTAGTGGGATATCATTGAGCTACTGTAAAAGAGTACACGTCAGACGCTTGAAGGAGATGACATCACTTCTGTGCATTACATGTACATAGGTTGCACCAAAATTTTTTACAAGCTGACAGCTGGTAGGTGAGCTTTTAAGAGACAAACTGTAATGTCAATCGGATGTCTATCGTTTATGTACATTAAATTGTTAATGGGTAAATTACATTCATTAATACAGTATTTTCTCTCGAGTCTTTCATGTAACATTTTCGTTTCTTCGAGTTGAGTAATTTTTTCTATCTTTTGGAAACAATTTAAGAAAACTTGATTGCAATTTGCTTTCAAGATCAAATCAATATTATTTTGATCCGTTGTCGCGAGGCCCATAAAAGGTGCGAGGCCCATAGGCCGGTTCCTATTCTGCCTATTTGGTTATCTGGCACTGATACAGCATCTATATTCCTCATCTCATACCAGTGTTTATACATAATCTATATTGTGTAGTCGTCACTTTTTCTAAACACAGACCTTTTCTTTATTATAAAATGAGAAGATATGGTAAAACATATCTTTGTTAATACTCTTTCTTCGAAATCCATATGATCCACAGGGATTCCATGGGGGGTAGGTGGTGGATAAGGACCAGACACCAAACAGTTAAGCTTTCAACTACCAGGATGCAACAGTCTCTCCGCCTAAACCCTGCGCCTGAGCCTTAGGCGAATCAGTTTGAGGAGGAGTGGAGAGAAGGAAGACTGGTACACAGAAGAATCACACTCAAATCACATCAAAGAGACGGGTAACCGGTGACCAGGAAACCCAACCCAGAGAAGCCAGGGGCGCCTGGGCGGGTGTCCTGTGAACCCTATGGACTTCGAAGAAAGAGAGTTAACAAAGGTAAGCTTTACCATAACTCTCATTTTCTCCTTCAGGGTCCATAGGAATCCAATGGGATACCATGGGGATGTCCCATAGCAGTATTCAAGGGTGGGGACGCTCCTGAGCTGAGAGGAGTATCCTGCGTCCAAATGAAGCATACTGAGAGGCAAAGGTATCGAAGGAATAAAACCTAAGAAAAGTGTTGACAGAAGACCACGTGGCCTCCTTACAAAGCTGTTCAGCTAAAACACCACGGCGAGCTGCCCACGAGAGTCCCACAGAGCGAGTGGAATGAGTAGAGATGGTAGCCGGCACAGAAAGGCCCGTCTGTGTGTAAGCCTGTGCGAAGCCATCTGGCCAGAGTTAGCTGGCCAGCCCTTTTTGTGGAATCCATAGAGGACAAATAGGGAATCTGTTTTTCGAAGAGAACTTGTACGGTCCATATAGATCCTGAGAGCACAGACCATATCCAAGGAGGCCTCATCTGCTGAGAGGTCTGGTGATTGGAAGGTCGTGACTACGATTTCCTCATTAATACGGAAATGAGAAATAACCTTGGGAAGAAAGTCAGGACGAGCTAGAAGAACAGCCCTGTCCTGATGAAAGATCAGAAATGGGGAGCAACAGGAAAGTGCCCCTAAATCTGACACCCTACGGGTCGGATGCAAGATCCAGAAGAAAGAGTCTTCACTGTGAGCCACTTGAGTTCCACTGATTCCAGGGGTTCAAACGGAGGCCCTAATGGGCCTAGAGAACCACTGACAAATCCCACGGTGCCACTGGAGGGAGAAGGGAGGTTGAATACAGAGGGAACCTTGAAGTAAGGTGTGAACATCCAGCATTGGATCAATTCTGTGCTGGAACCAGATGGACAGAGCAGAGACATGCACTTTTATTGAGGCAAGGCGGAGTCCAAGGTCCAATCCTGCTTGAAGGAAGGCCAGGACTCTAGAGACCCTAAAAACTTGAGGGTCAAAACGTCTGGTACCACTGGAAGTATTTGTGCCACACTCTGTGATAGATCTGGGCAGAGGTCGGCTTACGCGCTCAGAGAATAGGCTGGCCCACCAAGTTAGAAAATCCTTTGGACCTTATGAGGGATGTCTCAAGAGCCCAAAGACAGACAGGCCAGGTCCAGATGTAGACATGGACCTTGAGACAACAGGTCTGCACATTGAGGAAGTAGGAGACGAGCGTCTATGGAGAGGCTGTGAAGATCGGCATACTAATGTCGTCTGGACCAGGCTGGAGCCACCAGCAGGACAGTGCCTCCGTATTGGTTGAACTTCCGAAGGATGCAAGAAAGAAGGGAGACTGGAGGGAATAGGTATTCCAGATGAAAGGTCCATTTAACCGAAAAGGCATCTACGAAGGCTGCTTCGGCATCCCTTGTTCAGGACCCGTACACTGGCAGCTTGCGATTGTGTCGGGAGGCCATGAGGTCCACCTCTGGCAGGCCCCACTTGTCCACTAGGAGTTGAAAGACCTCTGGGTGGAGAGACCATTCCCCGAAATGCACGTCATGATGGTTGAAGAAGTCAGTTTCCCAGTTGAGAACTCCCAGAATGAACACCGCAGAGGTGACCTTGAGAGAATGCGTGACAATTCTGCCATTGCTGACCGACTTCGCGTGCCTCCTGGGTGATTGATGTAGGCCACTGCTGTGGCATTGTCGGACTGCCCTTGTACAAGCTTACCTTGAAGAATGACCTTTGCCAGAGTGAGGGCTCTGTAGATGGCTCAGAGTTCTAATATATTGATTGTCAGGGTCGAGAGAGAGCATCAAGTTCTGCACCTGTTCCTGGGAGTTTAAAGACCATACGGTGATTCTTCATACAGCCGCCATTCATTTGCTTTCCGTTTCACCTCCTGCCTCATTCGCTAACAGCTAGAGAGCCAGTTGGAACTTCCAGACTCCCTGTGGGATACATTCACGGCGAGCGTCATTGCATCTTGTGGAACCAACATCCCTTGCCTGTATCATCATTGGAGGGATACCACGCTGTGCCTATTTCCAAATCGGCCACGACGGAAGGCACATGGTAGGAAAAAACAGTTCTGTTGTAATGTTCCGGGATTTCTGGACTTTCATTGTTTGGGCAGAGGAGAGAGCAGTGAGTGATATGTGCAATTGAGGAACTTTATGCCGGCTTTTTACTGTTGGAGACCTGGAAGTGTTAATTAACCCCGTGTACATGCGGATGGTGACTTTCACAAATAATAGTGCTTTCAGGCATTTCTTCACAAACCAGCAGGCTTTTAAACGTGTTTGTGCATATGCTGGATTTGAAGTAACCTTCTCACCGGAACTTTCTTTATATACCCCCTTCATATTGGTGTACAGATGATTTAACCCATCTGCTGTTCTATCTATTTTCTATTTTTAAATACAGGAACTGCAGTTCTATTTTTATGTAGAATATGTTATGAATAAATACTGTGAATAACACATTTTGGAGTGTTACATGTAAACAATAGGTGAATACTAGTGCAGACATACATATATTTTTACTTTGTCTCTATTGAGAGGATTTGTGGCAGTTTTCTGTGTGTGTCAGCAGCTGTGTATCCACTTGTGAGCGCACCACTGTACTGGGATTTCTTCGACTCGACCGATGTCCAACGGCCCTGAAAGGAGTATTGACCATTCACTGTGCCCCAGCCCTGGAGGCTTGCATCCGTTGTAAGGAGTACCCACTTCGGGATCCAAAAGGGGTGACCCTTGGTTAAATTGGACATCTGTAACCATCAGGAGAGGGACAGAAGAACCTCTGGAGAGAGAATCATTGTCTGGGATCTTATCTGATGGGGCAACCTGTTCCATCTGGAGAGCATTAGGTGTTGCAAAGGCCTGGAATGGAACTGAGCCTACTCCACCATGGATCCCAGAATCTGCATTGCTGAGTGAACTGAGACTCGGCGACTGCAGAAGTGTGGAGATCTTGTCTATAATCAGGAAGATTCTCTGAGCTTGAGAATCCAAAAAGAGCCCCCAGATGGACCATCCTTTGTGAAGGGTTCAGGGAGGACTTTTTCCAGTTGATTAACCCGCCGTGTAGGAAGTCAATGGTTATCTGAAGATGGCATTAAAGAACCTCTGGGGAGAGTGCTAAGAGCAAGAGGTCGTCCAGGTATGGTAGCAGCCTGACTCCCTAACAACCCAGGTGGGCTGCCATGACTGCCATAATTTTGGTAAAAACCCGTGGCGCTTTAGAAAGTCCCATGGGCAGAGTCTGAAATTGGAAATGTTGCTGTAGATAGATATCGCTGGTGAGAGGGCATTACATGTAGGTAAGCGTCCTGAATATCCAGATACCATAAAGTCCCCCGGCTCCATAGTTAGTACAATATAGCGTAGAGTTTCCACCCGAAATCTGAGCAACCTGATGAATTTGTTAAGGGATTTGAGGTTGAGGATAGGCCGATAAGACCCATTTGGTTTCTGCACCAGAAACAGGTTAGACTAATAACCGTTCCCTCGCTGCTATAACGAAACTGGAACTATTACCCCTGCTTGCAGCAAGGACTAAATGGTTTTCTGGATAAGCAGGGCCCTGCTCGGGTCTAATGGAGGGCATGTGTAGAAAAACTGGTGGGGTGGCCATCTTAGGAATGAGAGGGCACAGCCGTGAGAGACCATTTCTTGTACCCAATCGTCTGTGGTGGTTTGATGCTAGCACTGGGCAAATTGAAGAAGTCAGCCTCCTAGTCTGGGGTCCCCCAAGGGTAGGCCCGCCCCATCAGGCTGAAGGTTTGTCCTCAGTTTTGGAAGCAGGACATCAGGTGGCCCAGGTCTGCTTGGTCCTGGGCTTGGTAGCCCTTGTGGAAGCAAATTGCCAAGTAAGGACTGGACCTTAGGCTTTCCCTGGGGACAAAAGGACCTGAAGGACATTGTCCAAGGCATTGCAGCAGTTGCTGTGCGCAGAAAAGCAGTTTTTGATGCTGCCAAAGTGACTACAATCTTGTCTAGATCTTGGCCAAATAGGATCTCACCAGTGTAAGGTAATGATTCGAAGGCCTTCTTAGAGTCTGAATCTGCCTTCCATGACCGTAGCCAAAGAGTGTGGCGGGCAGACACTGACGTAGCCAATGCTCTAGAGGCCAGGACACTAGCATCCAAGGTTGCTTCTCCAATATAGGAAGCTGCATCTCTTATAAGAGCTATATAAGACATTTGATCCCTAGAGGCCTCTAGGGAGAAAGACTCTTCTAGGGCATCTGCCCAGCTCCAATTGCTTTTGCCACCCAGGCAATAGCCATGGTTGGGCAAGCAATGGCTCCTGAAAGGGAATTCACAGATTTAAGACCAGCTTCAATCTTTCTATCTGTAGGGTCCTTTAATGAGGAAGCTGTAGAAATAGGTAATGTGGAGCTTTTAATCAATTGCGTAACATGGGAATCTACTGCTGAGAGGGCCTCCCATTTTGCGCAATGAGCTGCAGGAAAAGGGTATCAATAGGTCAGGCGTTTTTGGAGCTGAAACCTCTTACCAGGCATCTGCCAAGCTGCTACCATGTGTTCGGCTAGCTGATCAGAGAGAGGAAACTCTGCTGAAGCCACTTTTTGTTGGTTATATAGTGGGTGCTTTGATTTGGGGATGGGCTCATCATCTTCTATTTGGAGGATAGATCTGACAGCTCACACCAAAGCAGGTATATTCATTTTAGATTGATGCTCTCCTTCCCCTGAAGGAGATTCAGTATCTGAGTGATCGTCAACGTCTTCTGCCTCAGATTATATCACAGATTCTGAAAGTTGCATAGACTATGAGGACAACACAGTACGCTTGGTAGATTTACTGAGTAGGAGCTTCTCACCTTGCAACATATTTTAAAAGGCTGTAGAGGAACAGCTAGATTCTGTACCGAAGTAGAGAGGACATCTACCCATGGAGCACAGCACAGGATATGGTACTGTTAGAGTGCAACCAAACAGTATGTGACAGCCTTCACATTTATAAGTAAAAGTGAAGTATAGTAGACCCTGAATACATCGGTATGATAGGGTTATAGTGAGAAGAAAGGGAAAGGCATAGACTGACAGATTAGAAAAGTCATACAGACAGACAGCGCTAGCAAAAGTCACATACTATGCAAAAAAACAACTGCAAAAGGGCGCTACAATCAACTACTCAGACGCAGTGTCTGGTAGGCTATAGCGCTACAGGACCTGACTCCTGGGAGAGGTATGTAGGGAGACCAGACCCAGCATTTTCCAGAGAGCTGTGGCTGTACCTGCAGAAAATGGCTGCCAGAGACCTCTGAGGGGACGGGGTCCGAGGAGGAGAGCAGCTCAGAACATCCAGACTGCGGTGGAATGGCGCCGTGAGCTGGGGGAGGGGCCGCTGTAATAGGGAACGCTGACCTCCCCTGGCTGATTTTTGACCAATGGGACGCTGGATTCCCGCACCAAGTACCTGATTCAGAGCCGCTCGAAAAAAGCAAGCGCTCGCTCTGAATCAGGGCGGCCTCTTTGTTTTAAATAACCCGGCCTCCTGGCCGCTCGCTAAGCTTTAGTGAGCAGCCAGGTGATGGTCGCCACCATCGGGCTTGTCACGAGACCCTAATAGAGCCGGAAGCTCACTACTGAGATCACTCATGATGTCAGTAGGGCCGCCTACAAACGGTAGGCGTTCCTTCAGGAACGCCTCCGTTTGTCCAGCCATCCCCCCCCCCTCTCCGCCTACAAAACAGGGTGAGCTGTCGATCAACATTAACAGCCGCCCCGTTTGTAGCGAGCCCCGGAGCGAGGGAATTTCTCTCTCACTCCGGGGCTTGCGTACGCACATTGCGCACGCTGCGTGTGTGCAATACCCCTCCATCGACCCGCTTGCGAGCGCATAGCGCTTGCGAGCGGCTCTGAATCAGGCCCCATATGTACCCTGGTGGTCGAGGCTGGTGTTCACTGTCAGCACCTCCGATCTGTCCCCTGGGATCGGAGGTAAGACTGCCCAGCCGTGGGCTACCACAAGTGGTAACCCGCCTTTCCTGTCCCCTGCGTCCAAGTTGCAGTCTGGGGTCCTCCGTGAGGCTGGCTAGCAAGGTCCCTCGGCTCCCTGAGGGGTGATGGAGTGGCAGCACAGACATCCTAAGGACAGTCTGATGCTGCGCACTCAGTAATAACCATAAAATTAGAAATCATAAAAATAAAGCTTTGGGCTGCCACTGTTATACAAGGTGATTACAGCTCCTCCCGGACACCAAGCAAACTGATTCACCTCAGTCTCAGGGGCGGGGTTTATGGGGCAGGGACCGTTGCATCCTGGCAGTTGAAAGCTTAACTGTTTGGTGCCCGGTCCTTATCCACCACCTACACCCCACGGTATCCTGTGGATCCCTATGGACCCTGAAGAAGAAAACTGTATGATTTTCTTTAAGGAGCTTTAAGATACTGTAGGAGCCTCACTTCAGGCTTGCCTATCCTCCCGATTTGGTCGGGAGCCTCCCGAATAACGGGTGCCGCTCCCGACCCCCCAGAAAGGCAGGCAAGCCTCCCGGCTGCCGCCAACCCCCCCAGACTACTAGTAAAAACCCCCGCTGCCGGGGGGCCCGATGACGCGATTCGCGCTGAATCGCATCATCAAGGCTCCGCCCCCTGCTTTACAATGCCTTTTTTCCGGCATTGTCAAGAGGGGGCGGGGCCACGATGATGCGATCGGGCGGTCACGCCCCGCCCCCAAAACGGCATCACAGTCCAGCCACGCCCCCCACAGAATGCAGGCATTCTCCTCCCTCCCGGAAGGAGGGAGCTGAATGTCGACAAGTATGCCTCACTTGTGTAGTTACAGTATTCATAGCTAGTGGAGAAATTGGCTGTTTTTGTGTGTTTGAGCTGTTCATTATAATGTAGAATGACTAAAGTTGTTGGGGACATAGGGCCTGATTAATTACGGATCGATACTGCGATCGCAGCTACAATTACGTGCGCAGACCAACTGCGAAAATACGCTAATGATTGCAATCACAATGCCGTCGCAGCCTAACATAAAGACGCCCACTTCCCCTTACTCACATCCGTAATACACTGCAAGTCTGCAAAACCATCTGTAACATTGAAGCCTCACGCACAATTAGAACAGGTCTGACCCTCCTCAGAATTTGCTAACCTCATCGCACGCAGTGAAAACTCAAGCTGCATATGGCATCGCAGTGGCTAATTTATGCACGCCCCTGTAATGGGGTCCAAATGCACTGACACGCCTGCATATCGCCGACCACCCCCCCCACATCACCAACCCCAAACGGTCACTTCCTGTAAGTCACTCTGTGATTGACCTGCGTGGTCACTGCGATCTCAGTGTAGCCTTCGCGCACTGCGATGCATACGCATGCGCTGTACGCAACAATCGGCCGTCTGCGTGCGTAATCGCAGTTGCGTTCCATAATGAATCAGGCCCATAGTCTGCCTACTGTGACATGCTCCGCATTTTGTTGGTGTAACTCTGCCTATCTGATTTAGCCTTGCCTATCACGATTTCTCCATGTATAGTAATGTACTAAATCCCCCCTACTTTCATGTTAATACGGCCTAGAGTTGATTTGGTGCCACCAACGTGAACTTTTAGTTCCCAGTACGCCCCTGGATGCCAGTATGACCCATCCAGGTCTCCACATTTCAGACACTAAGTTATGCCTAGCACCAAATGTAACTAACCTAACAGGTGTAAGGTACAGTCCGTGTAGAATATATATTTGAAGTTGCAATAGAATACTGGACACTACTTAACACAATGACCTAAACTTCATGCCATGTAGGGCAGCGAGGTTGGGTGCGGGATGCCGGCGGTCAGAATCCCGACAGGGCTAGGATACCGACACCTGTCAGTCAGTATCCTAACCCTAACCCTCCCTCCCCGCAGCCTAAACCTAACTCCCCCTACAGCCACAACCTAACCCTCCCTCCCTCGCCGCAGCCTAAACCTAACCTCCTCCCACAGCCTATCCCTAACCCTCCCCCTAGTGCCTAACCCTCCCCTTAACCAGTGTTTGGGATGCTAGCACCGGAATTCTAACAGGTGTCGGGATTTCGGCGCCGGTATTCTAAGCACTGGCATCCCAACTGTCAGTATTATGACCACATCCCGGGCAAAGATATCCTTCTCAATTGCACCTTAGAATTACCAAAGTGTCTTTAGTAGCTTCTGCCAACAAATAAGAATATATGTGGGAAATATTCGTTTTGACCTACTGAGCTACAGTATAAAGAGTCTTTACGGGATTCCTGTAGAATAACTCTGCTAATCTTAGTACCCCATTGGTAAGCCCTAATGGCAAACAATACTAAAAGTAAGTTAACCGGGTGTATGATTTTCCATTGCTCTATCAATTTTGAACCCCCCCCCACACACACACACAAACACACATACAAACATACAGACACACACTCAAATACCATTATAGTCAGCCAAAAATTACTACATTTTCAAAATGACTGACTTTTTGACATATTAAGATTAGGGGTGTGCACCGGCCACTTTTCGTGTTTTGGTTTTGGATCTGGATCTTTCTTCGTGTTTTGGATCTGGATTGGTTTTGCCAAAACCACCCTTCCGTGTTTTGGGTTCTGGGTTTTGTGTTTTGGATCTGTATTTTATGTTAAAAAAGCATAAAAACAGCTAAAATCACAGAATTTGTGGGTTTTTCTGCTCCTATGCTATTATTAACCTCAATAACCTTAATTTCCACTAATTTCCAGTCTATTCTGAACACCTCACACATCACAATAGTGTTTTTATATCCAAAAGGTTGCACCGAGGTAGCTGGATGACTATGCTAAGCGACATGAGTGGGCGGCACAAACACGTGGCCCATCTAGGAGTGACACTGCAGTGGCAGACAGGATGGCAGTTTGAAAAACTAGGCCCCAAACAGTACATAATGCAAAGAAAAAAAAGAGGTGCAAGATGGAATTGTCCTTGGGCCCTCCCACCCACCTTTACGTTGTATAAACAGGACATGCACACTTTAACAAACCAATCATTTCAGCGCCAGGGTCTGCCACACGACTGTGGCTGAAATGATTGGTTCATTTGGGCCCCCACAAAACAAGCTGTCCCTGCACAAACTGGCTCTACGGAGGCAAGATGTCGTCCTCATCCTCCTCATTCACCGATTCCTCACTCTTTTCAGTGTTGTGTACATCCTCATCCTCACAGAGTATTAATTCGTCCCCGCTGGAATCCACCACCACAGGTCCCTCTCTACGTTCTGGAGGCTGGTCTCCCTGGAAGAGTTAATAATTCATTTTTATGAACATCATATTCTCCACCTTTTGTGGAAGCAACCTCCTACGCCTTTCGCTGACAAGGTTCCAGGCTGCACTAAACACTCTTTCGGAGTACACACTGAATGGGGGGCAACTCAGGTAAAATAGAGCCAGTTTGCACAGGGGCCTCCAAATTGCCTCTTTTTCCTGCCAGTACAGGTACATGCGTACTTGGATGCTATCACCGATGTAATCCTTTAACAGACAGACGCACGCTTGTCGCTGCTGCTTTGAGGATGCAGGTACGGCTACAGCCCACACAATTCACAAAGACAGAAAAAAAAGAAGAATTTTTTATTTTTTGTGGAGCGCACTTTGAGGGTTACACCACCCTTTTACAGACAGACGCACGCTTGTCGCTGCTGTTTTGAGGATGCAGGTGCGGCTACAGCCCACACAATTCTAAAAGACAGAAAAAAAAATATTTTTTATTTTTTGTGGAGCGCACTTTGAGGGTTACGCCACCCTTTAACAGACAGACACACGTTTGTCGCTGCTGCTTTGAGGATGCAGGTGCGGCTACTGCACACACATTTCACAAACAAACACAGAGAAAAAGATTATTTTATTTTTGTTGGAGCGCACTTTGGGGGTTACACTACCCTTTAACAGACAGATGCACGCTTGTCGCTGCTGCTTTGAGGATCCAGGTGCGGCTACAGCCCACATATTTCACAAAAACAGAAAAAAAAAGAAGAATTTTTTATTTTTTGCTGAGCGCACTTTGGTGGTTACACCACCCTTTAATGGACAAGCCAGCCGGCCCTTTACTTATGACACAGGCGCACGCTTGGCGCTGCTCCTTTGTTGATGCACGTGCAGCCACAGTGCACACAATTCACAAACACAGAAAATAATTCCTCCACCATTCTGTCAGTGGTGACAGTATCATATGCAGTGACAGTACACATGTCAGAAATTGTTGGCACGTCCTTCAGTCTGGACCAGATGTCCAAACCGGCCCTTGACTTATGACACAGGCGCATGCTTGGCGCTGCTGCTGTGTTGATGCACGTGCGGCTACTGCGCATACATTTCGTACGCAAACACAGAAAAAAAAGTATTGTTTATTTTTTGTGGAGTGCACTTTGGGGTTACACCACCCTTCAACAGACTTATGGGACACAGGCGCACTCTTGGTGCTGCTCCTTTGTTGATACACATGCAGCCACGGTGCACACAATTCACAAACACAGAAAATATATTTTTAATTTTGTTTGGAGTGCACTTTGGGGGTTACACCACCCTTTAACAGACGAGCCAACCGGCCCTTTACTTATGACAGACAGACGCATGCTTGGCGCTACTTTGTTGATGCACGTGCGGCTACTGCGCACACAATTCACAAACACAAAAAAAAAATGTTTTTCTTTTTTTAGGAGCGCACTTTGGGGGTTACAGCACCCTTTAACGGTCAAGCCAGCCGGCCCGTCACTTATGACACAGGCGCAAGCGCGGCGCTACTTTGTTGATAACCGTGCGGCCATAGTGCACACAATTCACAAACACAGAAAATAATTTTTTATTTGTTTGGAGTGCACTTTGGGGGTTACAGCACCCTTTAACGGTCAATCCAGCAGGCCCTTTACTTATGACACAGGCGCATGCTTGGCGCTACTTTGTTGATGCACGTGCGGCTACTGCACACACAATTCAGAAACACAGAAAAAAAAATATTATTTGGAGTGCACTTTGGGGGTTACAGCACCCTTTAACGGACGAGCCAGCCGGCTCTTTACTTATGACACAGGCGCACGCTTTGCGCTACTTTGTTGATGCACGTGCGGCTACTGCGCACACAATTCACAAACACAGAAAAAATATATATTTTTTTGCACTTGGGGGAAGCACCCCTGATGGCCAGAGCACCTCCTGGACAACACTACAGCACCCGTTTAGGACTGGGACACTGCACAGGACTTTGGAGTGGACACAGCCCCTATGGACAACTGACTGCACAACACACCCAGCCAGTTTCTGCTCCTGTGGGTTCTCCAGTAGTTCTGGAACTGGCTCAATTAACGTTGTAGTCCTGGCGGCATCCATGTACCAGTAAGAAGAAAACGTCTTAAGGAAAATGTGGATGTTATAGGTGAAGGTTTGGATTCTGACTCCAGGGATTTATCAATTGCACTGCCATAACCATACCTGAGCATTGCCACCACACCTGAGACACTGGAGCCATGTTCTTTGTGTTCAGGATCGCAGACACGCCCCGAAAACTTCTGGAACACGCCTCCGTTTTAGCCGCCACTCCTCATTATCTTCCCCAAAACGTTCGCTTCCTGTCAATCACCTGTAGTTGAATCCTCTCCGCAACCGTAGTCTCAATTCAATCACCATGCATGCGCAAAGCGGCTGCAATTATCGCTCAACTGCATGAACATAAATCTGAATCAGGCCCATAGACTCACTCAAGGCGTCGATGTTTGCCAGATCTGTGTCTGATGCTGCATATGTGTACGCAGTTGAGGACAGCTATGAAAGCTCCAGTGGGCATCTTATTGCAATTTCCTGCGGCTGTTGCATTAGTATAATTTCGCACATCCACAGCATACACCTCTGGATCAGGGCCCCAGTTTTTTTAGTTAATTGATAGAGCTCTTAGTGGTTACATGTATTCTGGCGACACAGTTTTCTTCTCTGAGAACCTGCCAGTGATCAGGCACATCAGACGCACAGATGGACTATGAATTTCCTCAGTGTGGCCCTACATTAGTGTAAGTCTGGACTTGAATTAGGTGACAGTTCTTCACAGGTCGATGTGCTGTGCAATGTGAGACATCCTTAAAGTTCTTTGCCCGAATGGTTACCTTTTCCTTAGCGTTATATAATTATTACATTTTAAAACGCTACACTATTAAATAGACACATTTTGGTAGCAGAAAAAAAAAAGCAGTTTAAAGAAAATTACTGCACTTAAGCTTTACTGTAAACTGCTTTAACTCTTCTAAATGTCAGCAAGTCTCAGTAAACTAGAAATTGGAATAATTGTCACTTGAGATTTAAACCAGCATGAAAGAGTCATCATTATTCCTATACCTGCAGAGCTTCAGTGTTATTCGTCTGTCATAAGCACAAAGGGATCTCAGCGCCTGATTCCAGGATAAACTGTTTGTACGCAGCGGTCGTGCTAAACTATGCAACGGCGCAGGAGGCGTCTTGTGTAAGAAAGACGCCTCCTGCAGGTTTCTGCAATCGGGTGCTATGTCCGACGCAGCATCAGATCAACTGCGTGACCATTGGACATCTGAGTAAATCCCAGGTTCCTCATGATGTCCAGTGTAATCGCGGCTGAGGACAGTTAATCTGTCACAGGACCTGGCCTCGGCACTCCGACAAAACGGAGCTGACACGCCTGGCGTTACTTAAACAATCCCCATCGCCACCCTCTTCCCACTCACATGAAGTCTGAAGCCGCACTGCGTCCAACGGCCCTCTATTAAGGTGGTATCATTTCATGCACTTTAGCTCTTTAAAAAGGCACCACACACAACGGAACACATTATAATATCCAGCGGTGAGAACCCAATTATGTTTAAACTAGGGGTGTGCACCGGCCACATTTTGTGTTTTGTGTTTTGGTTTTGGATCTTTCTTCGTGTTTTGGATCTGGATTGGTTTTGCAAAAACCACCCTTCCGTGTTTTGGGTTCTGGGCTTTGTGTTTTGGATCCGTATTTTTTTTTAAAAAAGCATAAAAACAGCTAAAATCACAATTTGTGAGTTTTTCTGCTCCTATGCTATTATTTACCTCAATAACCTTAATTTCCACTCATTTCCAGTCTATTCTGAACACCTCACACCTCACAATAGTGTTTTTATGTCCAAAAGGTTGCACCGAGATAGCTGGATGACTATGCTAAGCGACACGAGTGGGCGGCACAAACACGTGGCCCATCTAGGAGTGACACTGCAGTGGCAGACAGGATGGCAGTTTGAAAAACTAGGCCCCAAATAGTACATAATGCAAAGAAAAAAAAGAGGTGCAAGATGGAATTGTCCTTGGGCCCTCCCACCCACCCTTATGTTGTATAAACAGGACATGCACACTTTAACAAACCAATCATTTCAGCGCCAGGGTCTGCCACACGACTGTGGCTGAAATGATTGGTTCGTTTGGGCCCCCACAAAACAAGCTGGCAATTAATCTGTCCCTGCACAAACTGGCTCTACGGAGGCAAGATGTCATCCTCATCCTCCTCATCCACCAATTCCTCACCCTCTTCAGTGTTGTGTACATCCTCATCCTCACAGAGTATTAATTCGTCCCCGCTGGAATCCACCACCACAGGTCCCTCTGTACGTTCTGGAGGCTGGTCTCCCTGGAAGAGTTGATAATTCATTTTTATGAACATCATCTTCTCCACATTTTGTGGAAGCAACCTCCTACACCATTCGCTGACAAGGTTCCCGGCTGCACTAAACACTCTTTCGGAGTACACACTGGAGGGGGGGCAACTCAGGTAAAATAGAGCCAGTTTGTACAGGGGCATCCAAATTGCCTCTTTTTCCTGCCAGTACAGGTATGGACTGTCTGACATGCCTACTTGGATGCTGTTACCGATGTAATCCTCCATCATTCTGTCAATGGTGACAGTATCATATGCAGTGACAGTAGACATGTCAGCAATTGTTGCCAGGTCCTTCAGTCCGGACCAGATGTCCAACCTTGGTCCTGCCTGCCCTGCATCACCACCAGCGGGTTGCTTAGGATACCTAAGTTTTTTCTTGGCAGCGCCAGTTGCGGGAGAAAGTGAAGAAGGAGCTGTTGACGTGTCACGTTCCGCTTCAGCTGACAGTGTTTTCACCAGCAGGACTTTGCACCTCTGCAGGCTCGTGTCAGCTGGAAAGAGAGACACCACATAGGCTTTAAACCTAGGATCGAGCACGGTGGCCAAAATGTAGTGGTCTGATTTCAACAGATTGACCACCCTGGAATCCTGGCAAAGCAAATGAAGGGCTTCATCCACAAGTCCCACATACCGAGCGGAATCGCTCCGTCTTAGCTCCTCCTTCACTTTCTCCAGCTGCTTCTGCAAAAGCCTGATGAGGGGAATGACCTGACTCAAGCTGGCAGTATCTGAATTGACTTCACGTGTGGCAAGTTCGAAGGGCTGGAGAACCTTGCACAACACGGAAATCATTCTCCACTGTGCTTGAGTCAGGTGCATACCCCCTCCTTTGCCTATGTCATAGGTGGATGTATAGGCTTGAATGGCCTTTTGCTGCTCCTCCATCCTCTGAAGCATATAGAGGGTTGAGTTCCACCGCGTCACAACCTCTTGCTTTGCCTCTTGCTTCAGGTGATGGCGGGGCAGGTTCAAGAGTGTTTGCTGGTGCTCCAGTCTTCGGCACGCAGTCGCTGAATGGTGAAAGTGGGTAGAAATTTTTCGGCCCACCCAAAGCATCTCCTGCACGCCCCTGTCGCTTTTTAGAAAATTCTGCACCACCAAGTTTATTGTGTGAGCAAAACATGGGACGTGCTGGAATTTGCCCAGATGTAATGCCCGCACAATATTGGAGGCTTTGTCAGATATCACAAATCCCCAGGAGAGTCTAAGTGGGGTAAGCCACCGGGTGATGATTTCCCTCAGTTTCTCTAAGAGGTTGTCGGCGGTGTGCCTCTTACTGAAACCGGTGATACACAGCGTAGCCTGCCTTGGAACGAGCTGGCGTTTCTGAGATGCTGCTACTGGTGACGCTGCATAAGGTGATACATCTACCCAGTGGGCTGTCACAGTCATATAGTCCTTAGTCTGCCCTGATCCACTTGTCCACATGTCCATGGTTAAGTGGACATTGGGTACAACCACATTTTTCAGGACACTGAGGACACTTTTTCTGACGTTTCTGTACAGTCTCGGTATCGCCTGCCTAGTGAAGTGGAATCTAGATGGGATTTGGAACCGGGGACACACTACCTCCATCAATTGTATAAATACCACTGCACTAATGGCGGATACCGGACGCACGTCTAACACCAACATAGCAGTCAAGGCCTCAGTTATACGTTTTGCTTCAGGATGACTGCTGTCGTACTTCATCCTCCTCGCTAAGGACTGTTGGAGGGTCAATTGTTTAGTAAAAGTAGTGGTGTTCCTACTTCCTCTCTGGGATGATGAACGACTCCCAGCAGCAACAGCAGCAGCGGCAGCAGTAGGCGTAGCAATGCAGGATCCTCCGGAGGAATATCCGGATAGGAGAGTCAGTCATGCCAGGACTACTTCCAATCCTGACTAAGGAGGAAATTGACAAGAAGGGAGTTGACTGTGTGGTTTGCAGGCGCTTGGATACAACAGGACAACGGGATTTTGGTGTCCCTGGACTGCTTATGGTCTTAGCCGAAGTAACTTTTTATGAACGCGTGCAGGTACCGTATAAGGGAGGATGTTCCTAGGTGGTTAACGTCCCTATCCCTACTTATTTCACCTTTACATATGGTACATATGGCAAGACAGTTGTTGTCCGGATTTGGATAGAAATATTGCCAGACCAAAGAGGTGGAATGTTTGGTCTTCTGCCCAGGCATGACCATGATGGGCTTTTTCATCCCACGGACAACAACTGTCTCCCCCGGAGCCTGATTTAAACAAACCACATCACCATCAGAATCCTCCTCGCCAACTTCCTCCTCAGCGCCAGCTACACCAGTATCCTCATCCTGTTGTACTTCAACAGTGACATCTTCAATTTGCATATCAGCAAGTGGACTGTGGGTGCTCCTTTCAGAACTTGCAGGGGGCGTGCAAATGGTGGAAAGAGCCACCTCTTCCCGTCCAGTGCTGGGAAGGTCAGGCATCGCAACCCCCACCACACTTGGACTCTCCTTGGGGATTTGTGATATCTTCTTAGAACGCACAGTTCTTCGCTGTGCTTTTGACAGCTTAACTCGTTTGATTTTTTTAGCGGGAGGAGGACTTCCATCGTCATGTGAAGCTGAACCACTAGTCATGAACATAGGGAAAGACCTTAGCCGTTCCTTGCCACTCCGTGTCGTAAATGGCATATTGGCAAGTTTACGTTTCTCCTCAGATGATTTAAATGTTTTTTTTAAGGTCATTTTCCTGAACTTTGTAATTTGGGATTGCATGTGCCCTCTACTATGACATTGGGCATCGGCCTTGGCAGACGACGTTGATGGCATGTTATCGTCTATGTCATGACTAGTGGCAGCAGCTTCACCACTAGGAGGAAGTGGTTCTTGATCTTTCCCTATTTTATTTTTATCGGAGAAAGTTTGGTCCTCCATTTATGTTATATTGATATATACGTGCGGCTAAGGCGCACACAAACACAGAAAATAATTTTTTATTTTTGTTGGAGACTAGTGCATTTTGTGGGTTACACCACCCTTTAAGAAATGAGCCAGCTGGCTTTTTACTTATGGGACACAGGCACACGCTTGGCGCTGCTCCTTTGTTGATGCACAGCTACAGTGTACACAATTCACAAAGACAGAAAAAAAAAGAAGAATTTTTTTATTCTTTGTGGAGTGCACTTTGAGGGTTACACCACCCTTTAAAAGACAGACGCACACTTGGCGCTGCTGCTTTGAGGATGCAGGTGCGGCTATAGCCCACACAATTCACAAAGACAGAAAAAAAAGAAGAATTTTTTATTCTTTGTGGAGCGCACTTTGAGGGTTACACCACCCTTTAACAGACAGACGCACGCTTGGCGCTGCTGCTTTGAGGATGCACGTACAGTGCAGACAATTCACAAACACAGAAGAAAATGTTTTATTTTTGTTGGAGTGCACTTTGGGGGTTACACCACCCTTTAACAGACAGATGCACGCTTGGCGCTGCTGCTTTGAGGATGCAGGTGCAGCTACAGCCCACACAATTCACAAAGACAGAAAAAAAAAGGAGAATTTTTTATTTTTTTTGAAGTGCATTTTGGGGATTACAGCACCCTTTAATGAACAAGCCAGCCGGCCCTTTACTTATGGGACACAGGCGCATGCTTAGCGCTGCTCCTTTGTTGATGCACGTGCAGCCACAGTGCACACAATTCACAAACACAGAAAATATTTTTTTATTTGGTTTGGAGTGCACTTTGGGGGTTACAGCACCCTTTAATGGTCAAGCCAGCCAGCCCTTTACTTATTACACAGGCGCACACTTGGCGCTACTTTGTTGATGCACATGCGGCTACTGCGCACACAATTCACAAACAGAAAAAATATTTATTTTTTTTGCACTCTGGGGGAGCACCCCTGATGGACAGAGCACCCCCTGGACAACACTACAGCACCCCTTTAGGACTGGGACACTGCACAGGACTTTGGAGTGGACACAGCCCCTATGGACAACTGACTGCACAACACAGTACAGCCAGCCCCTATGGACTTTGGAGGAGTGGACACAGCCCCTATGGACAACAGCAGCACAGCACAACACAGCCAGCCTCTACGGACTTTGGAGGAATGGACACAGCCCCTATGGACAACAGCAGCACAGTGCAGCACAGCACAGCACAACACTACACTGCACTACACAACACTACACTACACTACACTACACAGCCCAGCTGCCAGCCCTATCTCCCACCCTCCCTCTTCACTGTCCACAGCCGAGTGAGAAAATGGCGCCGACGCGGGTACCTTATATAGAATCCAAAACCCGTGAGACCCGGAAGGCGGGATGATGACGTTTTGCCTCGATTTCAGATCCGAGTCAGGCGGGAAAAGTCGAGCCTGACTTGGATCGACTTCGGATCGGGGGGGGTTCGGATTTCAGAAATCCAAACCCGCTCACCCCTAGTTTAAACATAACATGCTATTACCAGCACATACTTTAAGTTTTAAGTCCAATGTGTGAACATCTTAAAGTCTCTGAGGGGCCTATTCATCAAACGATAAATGGCCCGGTAACTATGCGGAAACGCTAGTTTCCGCATATTTACGTTACCAGGCCATTCATCATGAGGGCTCTAATCGGACCCCCTTGGTATTCAGCAAACTCCGAAATCTGAAAGATTTTGCAGTTTGCTGCCGAGAACAAGCACCATATTCAGATCCCCGCTCCTTCCTATGGGAAGGAGATCCGGGGATGCGTAGAGGGATCAGAGCGGATCCCTACAGCCTTGAAGAAGAGACCCAGTATCTCGAAACGCGTCGGCTAGCTACACCTGTAATCACTTCCAAGGACTCTGGACTTTTTCCACAGGATCTGATTTCCGTTTGGGTAAAGCGAAAGGAGCCTTGCAGGGCAACCCGGGCACCCTGCAATTCAACACCCGCTGGCTCCCCATCACCCACCGGGTATGATATCCTGTACTTTTTTGCCTACTACCAAGTGTACAATTATTACCATTTATTTGTACATTGCACGATAGTGCTTATTTTAAACACAGGAGTCACATTTCCTGCTGCAATCAGAACTCACCAGACCTGTCATTTGTTTTATGTTTCATGCCTTTATTCATCCACAATATATATAATTCACCTATTGCATATGTCTAATGTCCATGGCAGATACCATTTTTCTGCCTCACCCAGTATTTAACAACTGATTCTGTGAATTTTGAATCTACAGCACGTTTTTACTGTATGCATTTATATTCCATGCATCACCTTGTATTCATGAATAAATTGTATTTTATGTCTACACTGACCTATGTCATCTATACGGTCGACTCCGTCACAGCATTTATGTTGAGGAGCGCCTAAATACATGGTAATACCTACCTTTAGACACACGGATCCCTCCGCCGCCTCCCCACCAGCTCTCCGGAGGCTTTGCGCATGCGTGACCCGAGGTCACGCATGCGTAGCCGGGACGATGGGAAGCAGGTAAGTAATGCAGCTACAGAAGTAGCTGCGATACTAACCACGGGGACAACCGTTTTTTGGAGCAGCTGTCCCCTCACCAGTGCAATGATGAATTGCTCCGCTGTCACTTTTCTCCCACTGCTAGTTGGATACTTAAGTATCCCTCACAGCGAGTTCAAAACTTCATCAGCAGAGGTCATACGACCTTCGATGATGAATAGGCCCCTAAGCCTCTTGTAAAATTAAGAGACCTATGTAGCATACAGAAATGACTTTTTCCACAGAATGGAGGCACTTTTTTTTTTGGCATCGCTGCAATTTACATAGCTATAAGCTGAATGCATGAGATAAGCTGAGTGCATGAGATATCAGAGATCGGCTTATAATAAAATCAACACAGAGTACTGCAGTCCCCCATTATTCTCAAGGGGGACCGTTGTTAGAGCCAATTTACCAAGCTCGGAAAGGCTTAGCTGTAGACGAATTTAGTGGATAAAGCACATCCACAATGGTGTCTCCAGGTGGAATTGGTATGATTCCTGTCAGCGGCAGCCCGACAGGAGCAGAGTGCGACGCAGCGGAAGCCCGACAGCGCTGGTAATCCCGATCGTGGATAGGTAAGTATCCAGTAACCTAACCCCCCTAACCCTAACCCTCCTTAGGGGTGCCTAACCCTAACTTCCCCCCCAAGTGCCTAACCCTAATCCCCCCTCTAAGTGCCTAACCCTAACCACCCCCTTCCCCGCTGCCTAAACCTGTCCCCCAGGGGGGTGCCTAACCCTAAGTCCCCCCCGGGGGTGCCTAACCCTAACCCTCCCTCCCCTAGCCTAACCCTAACCCTCCCGGGGGGGTGCCTAACCCTAAGTCCCACCCGGGAGCCCTAAACCTAACCCTCCCCCCGCGGCTGTCCGCTCGCGGCGCCCGGCATCACTACGATCGTGATGCCGGGCGCCGGTCTCCCGGCGTCGGTTAATGCGGGCATCTACATCTAGACACCCGGCATTTCACCCTTGCCGGGATAAGACAGTCGGGAAGCCGGCTGCCGGTATTTAGGCAGTCGGCTTCCCGATTGCCTCCCCTCCAGGTCCTCAATGGCACAGTCTATGTTACTCCCCTCCCTTCTATCGCAATTTTATCCTGCACAGAACCTATAAGTATAGTTGTAGCAAAAGCTATAACTTTACTACACTTTACTACACACCAGGGTCGTAATGAGGTGGCGGCACGGATGCTATCCCGATGGCACCCCACCATATGCCGCATGACGAGGCACCCTACTGATATGAAAGCCACAGGGTGTGTCCTTAGCCGCAGCTTACGCGGTACTGTGTGAGGTCATGACGTCATGTACGATTGGAGCAGGCAGTGCCAGACCAGAGACTGTAGCCACCTTGCCAAGGCACTGCTATAAACTCTTCGCAGAGACGAACTCTTATAGGAGCCGCTCTCCTGGCAGTTTTTAATAAATAGACATTAAATCATTTCTTATCACTGCGAAATGATGATGTTAAATAGGCCCCTAAGTAGGTTAGAAAATCTTGATCTCCATTTATATTGCCCTTCAAAGGGAGCAAATATATCAGCTGGCTATGATACTGTATGTCCCTCCTAAACCACTGTCAACTCCTACTTTACTGCTCTTCTGCTGTCCAAAATGTATTTGTGAGTTTTATCTCTTTTGTGCATTCCCGCACTGTAAATATTAAGCCTATCTGCTTTTCATATGGGCATAATCTTTGTTCTAAGTCCTGCGTCCAATATCTCAAGTCGACTTCCAGATCCCAGCTAAGTGCGGTGAGGCTGCTTATTTTTATTTCTAAGGTTAATCCTAAAAACGGCATAATATTTATCTGAGAGCCGCCACCGCAACCTGAAAGCAAACCTTTCCGACCTTAATCCGTTAATGAGGTCAAGAAGTTCCTCTTCCGGCTTCACGAGACACTTCATTTAATTAGAGCGATTGCAACATTGAAAATAAAAACAAGGCTTACTGAAAAGCAGTATCTGATTTTTATTTTTTTTTCTGTATCCTAATTGAGATTCCAGATGTCTTTTCAGCAATGTCCTAACTGTCCGAATCGCAGCCGGGAAGGTGGCTTAATATGGGAAAGAGCAACTGTATACACAGCCTGATACACATCTGAAAGGCCAGGTTGGGTATTTCTAAGCAAAGATTTCCGCATGAATCTTATATATGAACACAGGACAAGCACAGATAAGAGAAAAAATTCAACACCGACTCTTTTTTTCTTTATCTATATCAACTTTGCCCGCCGGCTCTATTTTTTTTTATAATAAGGTCTTTGAACTGCTGTACGGTATCCTATTCCTTCCCTAGAAAATATTATGTCTATAAATCACCGATGACTATCTGCGTTTCTTTTCATAACAAGACAGCATTCACGTACAGGCCAGTTGGAATGTCTGCTTCTTTACTGGCGATACATCTAAGAATGGTTATTTGCATTGTGAGTGATTTGTTTGCACCGTGAGAGCCGTGTAGAAGGGGCATTATAAACTATAAAGTATATGTTCACGGAACGCGCTCTTAAGTTGGTCAAATCATATGTCTAGTGTTCATTTGGTGTGGTCACAGACCTTTGGTTTAGGTCTTAGGGTGGAAATGTCCAATTCTAGCACAAAGAAAATTGCATGGCATCAGTTATCTGTAAGGGTACAGGGTGTGTAGTGCACACAGACCCTTAAGTCCAGGAGGGGCCCACACCCCGCACCCCTTTCAGTTATTTAAGTCCTACAAGCCCCCTCCAGAAAACACCTGAACTGTGGTGTTCCGAGTCAAACCAAGTCCCAGGTCGGATTACTTTGGAGGTCTGAGCAGAACCAAGTCCTGACTTGGGTCTTCTCCCCAAGTTCGTCACTCGAACTTAAGAACGGATCTTGCATGTTTTGGATTACATTTAAGTCCCTCCCTCATGATTTCAGATGCTTTGAGGTGGTCAAAATTGACTGGACAGGAATGTTACTGATATTAATAATACTATGGAAATGAAAATAGGTCCAAGTTACATGATTTTAGCTGTTTTTATCCGAAACCGAAACAAAACACTTGAGGGTGGTTTTGTCAAAACTAAATCCAAAACACAAAGATTATTTAGAACCAAAATCAAAACACAGCATACATCTCTAACTGGCAGTGACTTCCCATGGGAAGCACTATCTGCTAATAAACACACAGGACAGGCAGCCCCAATGGGAGGTGTTTTCTCCTCCAGGGACTGCCAGTCTGGACCACAAGTAACAGATAGAGATTACTGCCAGTGGGAACTAGCTGCATGGTGCCTAAAGTGGCACCGGGCAGACAGTAGCTGTACAGTGTCGTTCCAGCACCGTGCAACTACTGGCATTACAGTGCCGTTCCGGTGCCAGGTGGCAATAAGCCGATCAGTCAGATAAACAGTGTGAGCAGCTGCAGGAAGGGAAAGTCACGATGGTCGCAATGTTTTCTATGTTCCCAATGTTCTGATGGTGGTGATCCAGTGTTTGAAAAAAATTATTATTTTTTTTTTATTATTATTATTATTATTATTATTATTATTATTATTATTATTATCCTTTATTTATATGGCGCCACAAAGGTTCCGCAGCGCCTTACACAGTACATAAATGAGCACACAAGAAAAACAGTTAATAGTAATACAAAACAATGTAGGACAAGGACAAGGTTATAAACTCAAAACACAAGCAGCAGGACATGAGCAACCAGGTGTTAGGTGCCATTGTGGGGAGTTAGGAGTAAATAATACTATAAGTAGGGAGAGGAGAAGCACATGAGGGACGAGGGCCCTGCTCGTGAGAGCTTACATTCTAAAGGGGAGGGGCAGACAGACAGGGGCGACACAGATGGGGTAGATAGTGAGGAAGGAGCATGGAGCAGTGGGTTAGGATATGTGCTGCGGAATGTATGTGTATAAGATGACCTGATGTTATGTAAAAGCAAGTCCTTCATACATCTATCTCTATGACAGAAAATACATTGTTTGTGTTATTTACATGAGAGATGTACAAAATGAAGTAGTAGCACTTTAATTGTTGTGTGTTACATTTTAGCATCTATATACAGCCTGACAAAAAATGCAGCTATTATGGGACTGTCCCGCCATCCTAATACAGTAGTGACTACTTTAGTCCCAGCTGCTGGGTTCTATGCCATGCTCCTGTGAGTGGGTGCATGCTAGACCCACTCACAAATGGGTGCAGCCATACATGATGTGGTCCCACAGGATGTTGCAGTACCCGGGCCCAGAATTTCTCTTGGCAGCCCTGGAGGTGACAGACAGAACCAGGAGGGAATGGGGCTTAGTGGTGGGGTAACAAGGCCATGGAGGGAGGTGTTTGAGAGTAGAGGGACAGGAAAAGTGGGGGAAAGAAGCAGAGGGTTGGAAGCAGACTGATGAAAGAAAAAAAGGGGTAACAGCAAGTGGAGGAGACAGGAGAGGGATGGATAAAGTAGAGGATTATGTGGACATAGACTATGGGGGTTGTGTGAAGTAAGGGTGTTCATGCTGTGGACAAGGTAATAATTGAGATGTAAACTGGAGTGGAGGCTGTGAGATATAGAGACAGTGTGGATTAAAGTTGTTAAATGTTCAAAAATACATGTAAAGAAGAGTGCTGCTAATGTATGAGCGCAGTTCCAAAAGTGATATATAAAGGAGAGGTGTGTGAGTAGTGGGTGCAGGAATTAGTTATTAAACAAATGATTAAAGTGAATAGATATGACACAATTGGAAAAGGCAATACAAATTGAATGAGGACAAAATTACAAACTACCCGAGCTGATCCAGTCCGAAGTGTTCTGATCAACAAAGATCAATCAACAAGAGCAGCACGCAGATAGGGAAGTATTTGCAGTGTCCAAGCAGTGAGTGCAGTAAGTAGTTGCCTGGATATGCATACAGCAGAAGATGGTGATTTTGTTCATTCACATAAGTATGTTGCTTGTTGTTGTTTAGAAAGTGTTCTGGTTTTGAGTTTCTTTTCCCTCGGTTTTCCTCCAGTTTTCCTCCGGCGTAACTCCCACTTAGTTATCAAATTGTATTTACACTTATAATCTGAACACTTTGAATCTTAACACAGACTATGGCAGCCACCGGCTATGCAGCCTGAGTGAGCAAATATTTTAAAAAAAAGTATACTGTATATATAATTTTTTTAATGAAATCACTTTGGATAAGTTGAAATAGTTCGTCACCTAATTCACTCATAAAAAAAAAACTACAATATCTGAGCGGTTTTTAGAAAACAATTAGTCAGTTAAGTGGTTAAGATTCAAAATTCAGGGAAAAGGGAAAACTGTCTGGGATAGCACTGATAGGCCATATTCAATTAACCTGCGAAAACGGGATGACGTAATTTTCACCTGTTTCACTTATCCCCATATTCAATTACAAAGGTGCGAAAAGTCTTTGTTAAAGAACGGGGATAAGTTTTCGCCATGCAATACATGGCGTAAAAAAGTGCAGAATTGGGGTTTAGAGGTGCAGAATAAAAAAAAATAGCCTGCAGCCTTTTTAATGTCCCCTAAATGTAACCTGTGTCAAAAAGAAAAAAAAAACATCCTCAGGACACCCCAAAAAATTTACCTTTTGGGGTGAAAAAAAATATTGGGGAGCAAAGTTTAAACTAGCAAAATTGATTCAGGGGGGGATCCCATGTATGCGGTAGGTGTTTTCTAGAATGCGGGTGGTTGCGACAGGTGCTTTTTTGAAGAATTTAAAAAAAATGACTTTAGGGACTTAAAAATATGCTTACACCCATTTTCATGTGCCCCAAATTTGATGGGCATAGTTATTTTTACCCCCCAAAAAAGCTATTTATGCACCTGCCCGGCTATTTACAAACCCTGACTACCTTTAGCAGGCCAAATCAGGGGTACCCATAGTGATCCCCCATGTCTGGACATCTTTTGGGGAGGTGACAGCATGATTTCCCCATAACTTACAGGACTTTTCTCTACTTACCTTTCTGCCGGGTCCCGTTTTCGCTGGATCCTAATTGAATACAGGGATAAGCGGGCATGGCGAAAAGTCCCACCTCTGACTTTTTGCCTCAAATTGAATATGGCCCTTAGTATTATACAAAATTAGATTTGGCCCTTTAGGGTTCACAACACTTGTTTGTGTATATTTAAAGGGGGTGCAGCCTTTTGACAACCATAAGACCTAAACACCAAGAAGAAATAAGTGTTTTCCTGTTTGGCACGCTAATTAATAAAATGTAACCTTTATTGAGTACATTTAAAATATGTCAGCTAAATCAGTGGAATATTAAAAACAACAATAAGCATATGAAAAGGTGAATAAATATTAACCCACTGTATGTTTATTTGTTGTTGTACATTAGCATCTTTGTTATACTGGGTGTTGATTGATTCAATGCTAGTAATCCAGTTCAATAATAATATGATAATATATTACACCCAGGGCCTGAGGGGGTCATTCAGACCCACTCGCAAGCGGCAGTACGCTCGCAAGTGGGTCGATGTTCCCCACTGCGCATGCGCACGATGGAGGGAGCTCCGTCGTGCGCATGCGCGAGACCCGGACTGCGACAGCCAAGCTGTCGCTCCGGGTCTCGCACCAAAGGGGGCGTGCTGTCGATGGTGACTGACAGCACGCCCCCTTTGGTGGGCGTGCCGGGGGCATACCTGCCAGACGGAGGCGTTCCCATGGGAACGCCTACCGTCTGAAGCCGGCCCCACTGATAGAGCCAAAATCACTCCAGTACTTGTGGCTGGGAAACCCTACCGCAGGGTCTCCGTCGCAAGTCCGATGGTCGCGATGGTCAAGACCATCGTGACCATCTTTTTGGACGCTCGTATATGCTGTGGGTGGTGACCCACAGCTATACGAGCGTCCAATAGGACGCTCCATTTTAATGGAGGAGGGCCCTGATTCAGAGCGAGCGCTCTGGTCAGAGCGTCCGGCTCTGAATCAGGCCCTGAGTCACTACTGATCGCTATTCTGCTTATATGCAGGCATAGCAGTTACTAATATCAGTGGTGATATTTAAATGTTTGCATTCACACTGCGATCGCAATCTGACTCAGCAATCGCAGTTCCTATTGCAATTGCTAGTTCGCGCATGTGCGCTGCGATGCATTGGCATGCGCAAAACGCAATAATCATCCGATTACATGAGCATTAGTAACTGTGATCCTTGCTGTATCAGGCCCCCAATAAAGAATGTTATTTATATGAGGGCTGGCCAACTGACACATTACATACTACTGTGGCAGATTCCCCTCCAGCAATAATCGGAATACAGTATCCTATGTATAAACACCTTGGGCAAAATGTAATAGGGTGAGAGTTTAGAAAATGTGAGAGCTTAGCAGTAACACTATCACATTGGTCGAGTTTTATCGTCAAAATGGGAAAACATCTGGATGAGATTTTAAATCGTGAGAGTTTTTTGAGTCTACAACATACGAGTTTGCCTGTTCTCGGACTCCTTTACATTGGGCGAGTTTAAAAAGTGTCCGAGCTTACAGCTAAACTCTCACCCTTTTACATTTGGCCCCTTACACCTTACGTATAGTAAGCTTGTTATCTGAGCACAGAACAATCTGATGGAATAAATCAGTATGCTGTGTTAAAGTATTTCCTTTTGAATCACCAGTTTAATTACTGCCACAGAATAGTGTGATGTTTCCAGGGCCAGATTAACAATGGGGCGGTGGAGCTCCAGCTCCAGGCCTCCACATAAAAATAGGCCCATTGTCATATCAACATGATGCTGACTGGCCATCTGCTCTCCACACTGTCAGCCATAAATCATAAGTAGTAAATTTGTATTTAGATTTAACTCACAAAATGAAGGATTTTTTTCCTTTTACATATTTAGGGAGACATTGGAGCAGAGAGTATAGGGGGTACGCCCACATGGCGCTGGCCACACCCAGACAGCACTGGTCACGCCTCCTCTGCTTCTCATAATAGGCCCTTTGGTCATTTTCAGCTCCAGGCCCATGTGGCCATCAATCCGGCCCTGGATGTTTCATAACGCAAGCTCTTGTGGGCAGGTTAGTAGTCATCAATGTTTATTAAGCTCATACAGAGACATTGAAACTATTTCTCTCTGTGGTTTATGGACTGCGCATGTTAATAAGTAAAGCTAGTTACAAAACAGTAACACAGTGTATCGGCCTTTACTATTGCTTGTGAATGTGATAGATCAAGTTCCTTCTGTTAAATCAGCAATGAATCACTGCCGCAGAATAATGTTATGTTTCATAGCATTGCAGTCAGTGAGCGCTTACAGGCAGCTTAGCAATCACACGTGTTTGTTACTCTTAATAAGATACATTGTATATACTGTATCTCTCTATGTAATTATGGACTGCTCCTGCTTCTAAATAGGGCTAGTTAAACATTACCAGTGTATCTGCATTCACTGGTGTTTGTGTGAGTATTCTGTGGCCAGTTCTCATGGCATATACACAGTAACAAGTTCAGTCTCTTGGTCCCTGTCACAGTATAATAATCACCCTCATTAGTATGACACAATGAATTGATACATAGTAATAAATGCACCGTAGGACCACATTGCTAACACATGTTTCACAACATTAGCTTCCCCAGGGCAAACCAGATTGCAACCTCCAATGGCCTTATATTAATTTCTCTGGCCAATCACTTTCTTTAGTATAAAACACATAGATGTCTGAACCAATCAGTCTTCCTTACTAATCCATTACATCATCAGCCCTCATGGTCAGCCAGTTGCCTGGTCACATGACCGTCCCAGCCTATCACGGGCGCTGCTTGTATCCCTGGCTCCGCACAGGCGTCAATCAAAACATCAGACTACCAAAGCAGTGCTGCTCAATCAATCCCTAACAAGACCTAATACATAGATCACCGAAAAGTGCATCCCATCTAGTCTCATTGGTATTAATATTAATAAATGAACCATTGACAGCCAATGTTATTATTATTGTTATAAGGTCCTGTTATAGCTACATTTAACATTCCTTTAATTAGACATGACAAGTAAATAACATAAATGTAAATATATTCCTTCCCCTAAACATACCTCCCAACTTTTAACTTTCCTAAAGAAAAGGGGACGGGGCTTTAAATAAAAGGGGCAGAACCTCATGAAAAACAGGGCGGAGCCTCGCTGCGCCCTCCGTTTGTGTCACTGTGGGGGCATGACCAGCACTCTCCAAGATGCTGGGCAGCCCCCAGGGTACTCCCTACACCAAGGCCATAACTAGGCTGGTGATCCACCCGCGATCACAGCCACTCTTCTAATGCCCGCTACAATGTATAATAGTAGCGGTGTGCCTGGCTCTTTATCTGCTGGGCGCACTACTACTAGTACACATTACAGCTAGCCGGGCATCGCTGCAGCTGCCTGCTCCTGTGGTCCGCCCCCTCCCTGTTTCAATTCAAGTAGTGACACTGTCTCGAGGAGGGACTGGGAGAGATGTCATGACGTCTCTCCCAGTCCAGTCCCACAGTCCCCTGCGCCGAGGAGCCACTGCAGCACTGCTATTCCCTCCTCCGGCATTGGGCTGCAAGCCTGCAACTGCCGGATACAGATACTGTGGCCAGGGCTGCAACTAGGGGGGGCTGGAGGTGCACGTGCACCGGGTGTGCCGCTGTACCCATCGCCAGTGTCCTCCAGCCCGCTGCCGCAGTTGGGCTCCAAGCCGGACGGCCGCTGAGATTTTATTACCAGCAGGCTGTCAGGACTGCGACTATTTCAGTACATAGCCATTGCCTAAGTATTGCTTTTGCTCCACTGCTGTGGTTTCACCTTTTGCCGCACTATTTACTTTGCCTGTTGCCTCTCACTCCTGTGGATCAACCCCGCTCCGGATTCTAGTTACACCGCTGTGCTCAACCGTGTTCCGGAACCACACCGCTTCACAGAGCTCAACCCTGCTCCGACCTCATTGCATCACAGGGCTCAACCCTGCTCCGACCTCATCGCATCACAGGGCTCAACCCTGCTCCATCTTTCACCGCATCACAGGGCTCACTCTGCTCCGGATCTCCATCACTACAGGGTTCCACCCAGGTGAAGCTCCTCTACACCATCCTGAGGTGTTAGCCTCATACTGGATTCGGGGTTCCCTACCATATGAACTTTTCTGTGTTAAAGACTATATGGGGGGTTTTCTCCTATACTCATTATTGCTTATGTGAACCTCAGTGTTGTTGAGACGTTATGTGAGACATTGCTATTATATTTCTCCTGTGAATAAATTCTATTTACTTTTATTCCGTGCTATCGAGATTCCATGAAAAGGTCATTCCTAAAGTTACCCCAGTTTATTGTGCCTAGTAGGCCTGCCTCCTCCCAGGAGTCTCAAGTGTCGGCAGCCGTGACACGGGTGCTCGGCTCCTAACCTGCAGCGTCGCGGTAGCCGGAGGCTGGAGTTCTCTCCTGAACTCCAGCTTCTGGCTCTCCCCACAGGCACTATGAGAGAGAGGTCATGACATGTCTCCCATAGTTGTGAGGAGCAGCCAGGCAGACCGGACGTCGGCGGACATAGTAGCGGGTTTTAAGGTACTGTAAGTATTGTATTTTTTGTGTAAGCGGCACTACAGGGGCATTACTATATGGGCACTACTACAGGGGCATTACTATGGGAGCATTACTATATGGGCACTATTACAGGGGCATTACCATGGGGGCATTACCATATGGGCACTACTACAGGGGTATTACTATATGGGCACTACTACAGGGGCATTACTATGGGGCATTACCATATGGGCACTACTACAGGGGTATTACTATATGGGCACTACTACAGGGGCATTACTATGGGAGCATTACTATATGGGCACTACTACAGGGGCCATTACTAAAGGTGCACTGCTAAAGTGGTCATTACTATATGGGCACTGCTGCAGGGGGAATTACTATGGGGGAATTACCAGGGGGGCGCCAAATTACTGTCTTGCCCTGGGTGACAAAAATCCTATTTTCTGCCCTGCTGTGGCTACCCCCCCCCCATGACTTCCACTGCTAAATAACTTTGTTATGAAGGTAATTAAGTGCTGCTTTATGGATAGAGACCCGGGAGGTGGAGGGGGGGGGGGCTGTACTGTGTGGCATAATGTGTAAGTAGTGGGAGGGGAATCTGTACTGTGTGGCATAATGTGTAAGTAGGGGGAGGGGATTTGCACTATGTGGCATAATGTGTAAGTAGGGAAGGGGGATCTGTATTGTGTGGCATAATGTGTAAGTAGGGGGAGGGGATTTGCACTAATGCATAATGTGTATGGAACATTACAACTGTGGGCATAAAATGTAAGGAGCATCACTACCGTGGGCATAATGTATAAGGGGCATTACTAATTTGTGGTTATAATGTAAGGGGCATTTCTACTGTGTGGCGTAATCTGTAAGGGGCATTACTACTGTGGGTAAAATGTGTACTGGGCAATACTACTGTGTGGCGTAACCTGTAAGGGGCATTACTACTGTGTGGCATAATCTGTAAGGGGCATTAATAGTGTGTGGCGTAATCTGTAAGGGGTATTACTACTGTGTGGCATAATCTGTAAGGGGCATTACTAATGTGTGGTCATAATGTAAGGGGCATTACCACTGTGTGGCGTAATCTGTAAGGGGCATTACTACTATGTGGCGTAACCTGTAAGGGGCATTACTACTGTGTGGCATAATCTGTAAGGGGCATTACTATTGTGTGGTGTAATCTGTAGGGGGCATTACTACTCTGTGGTCATAATGTGTAAGGGGCATTATTGCTGTGTGGCGTAATCTGTAAGGTACATTATTACTGTGTGGTGTAATCTGTGAGGGGCGCTACTACTGTGTGGTCATAATGTGTAAGGGGCATTACTACTGTGTGGCGTAATCTGTAAGGGGCATTACTGCTGTGTGGTGTAATCTATAAATGGTGCTACTACTGTGTGGTCATAATGTGTAAGGGGAATTACTACTGTGTGGCGTAATCTGTAAGGGGCATTACTGCTGTGTGGTGTAATCTGTAAGGGGCGCTATTACTGTGTGGTCATAATGTGTAAGGGGCATTACTACTGTGTGGCGTAATCTGTAAGGGGCATTACTACTGTGTGGTGTAATCTGTATGGGGCACTACTACTGTGTGGTGATTATGTGGAAGGGGCATTACTACTGTGTGGCATAATCTGTTAGGGGCATTACTACTGTGTGGTGTAATCTGTAAGGGGTGCTACTACTGTGTGGTCATAATGTGTAAGGGGCATTACTACTGTGTGGCGTAATCTATAAGGGGCATTACTGCTGTGTGGTGTAATCTGTAAGGGGCGCTACTACTGTATGGTCATAATGTGTAAGGGGCATTACTACTGTGTGGCGTAATCTGTAAGGGGCATTACTGCTGTGTGGTGTAATCTGTAAGGGGCATTACTGCTGTGTGGTGTAATCTGTAAGGGGCGCTATTACTGTGTGGTCATAATGTGTAAGGGGCATTACTACTGTGTGGCGTAATCTGTTAGGGACATTACTACTGTGTGGTGTAATCTGTATGGGGCACTACTACTGTGTGGTGATTATGTGTAAGGGGCATTACTACTGTGTGGCGTAATCTGTTAGGGGCATTACTACTGTGTGGTGTAATCTGTAAGGGGCGCTACTGCTGTGTGGTCATAATGTGTAAGGGGCATTACATTACTACTGTGTGGCGTAATCTGTAAGGGGCATTACTGCTGTGTGGTGTAATCTGTAAGGGGCGCTACTACTGTGTGGTCATAATGTGTAAGGGGCATTACTACTGTGTGGCGTAATCTGTATGGGGTACTACTACTGTGTGGTGATTATGTGTAAGGGGCATTACTACTGTGTGGCGTAATCTGTAAGGGGCATTACTGCTGTGTGGTGTAATCTGTAAGGGGCACTACTACTGTGTGGTCATAATGTGTAAGGGGCATTACTACTGTGTGGCGTAATCTGTAAGGGGCATTACTACTGTGTGGTGTAATCTGTATGGGGTACTACTACTGTGTGGTGATTATGTGTAAGGGGCATTACTACTGTGTGGCGTAATCTGTAAGAGGCATTACTGCTGTGTGGTGTAATCTGTAAGGGGCGCTACTACTGTGTGGTCATAATGTGTAAGGGGTATTACTACTGTGTGGCGTAATCTGTAAGGGGCATTACTACTGTGTGGTGTAATCTGTATAGGGTACTACTACTGTGTGGTGATTATGTGTAAGGGGCATTACTACTGTGTGGCGTAATCTGTTTGGGGCATTACTACTGTGTGGTGTAATCTGGAAGGGGCACTACTACTGTGTGGTCATAATGTGTAAGGGGCATTAATACTGTGTGGCGTAATCTGTAAGGGGCATTACTGCTGTGTGGTGTAATCTGTAAGGGGCGCTATTACTGTGTGGTCATAATGTGTAAGGGGCATTACTACTGTGTGGCGTAATCTGTAAGGGGCATTACTACTGTGTGGTGTAATCTGTATGGGGCACTACTACTGTGTGGTGTTTATGTGTAAGGGGCATTACTACTGTGTGGCATAATCTGTTAGGGGCATTACTACTGTGTAGTGTAATCTGTAAGGGGCACTACTACTGTGTGGTTATAATGTGGAAGGGGCATTACTACTGTGTGGCGTAACATGTATAAGGGACACTACTATATAGTGTACTGTAAATAAGGGGCACTACTGTGTCTCGTAATGTGAATTGGGTGTACTATAGTGTGGCCACGCCCTTTCCCTATGAGACAACGCCCTTTTTTCGGCCGTGTGTCTGTGTTACAATATGGGAGGTGGGCAACAATGCACTTTCTGGCACATGGCATCAAAATGTCTAGTTACGGCTTTGCACTACACTGGTGAACAGATGCCGCACCACCACGGGACTCTGCGGCCCGTGGGTGGGACATCGGGACAGTACCAGAAAAACGGGATTGTCCCGCTGAATGCGGGACAGTTGGGAAGTATGCCTTAAATAAGCATAGCAAATTATTAATATCAATATAAATAAATTAATCCTTACTACACATGATAGTGTAGTATAAGGATATTTATTGAATAATGCAATAGATTTCTACAATTGCCTAATAATCCTTAATTTAAAAAATATGTATCCATATTAAATATAGTGATTAGTGTATAAATGGTGTAAAGGTGTTATGAATATTAATAATACAATTTACCTACTGTGCCTGTAATCAAACAAACTAGTGAAATAAATTACTGTGATATAGGGGTGAAAGATGTTGGTAAACCTCTTCATTATACCTATTCATACAAAAATTACTAAAAAATAGTAGTGTATAAATATTAGTTGCAACTAGTGGTGAATGAAAAATGTAAATAAAATACTTAGGGCTGGATTGAATTAGGTGCGAAATCGGGCAATTTTATCGCCGATTGTAAAATCGGAGAAATCGGACGATTTTTGCATGCGCACTCCTGTTTTCACCCAAAAACAGGTGAAAACAGGTAGGTGCGATAAAAAAACAGCTGAAAATAGCCAAAAAAGTCTGGACATGCCGGAAAATGCGTCTGTACCCCAAAAATGTCAGATGTACATTGGAAATTAATTGAGAATTCATTAATTTATTAGCCATAATAAAAGTATTTAGGGTAGTTATGGTGTTAATTTGCGTATATGAAAATTTTAAAAAAATTGATAGAAACCTATTTTTTCCCAGGAAATTACTGTTATATTTTCATGTCGTAAAAGTGCACTTTTAAAAACCGTTAAAAAAGCGCCTGCTGCAACCACGTGCAATGTTTAAAACACATGATGCATCCATATAGTCCCCCAAAATATCAGACCAAGTACGTTAAACCCCTTCTTCATTGATTTTTTTTTCTCAGATATTTGACCAATTGGTTTTTGCCAAATTATGAAAAACTTTTGGGGTAATTTATCTTTGGGGGGGGGGGGTCCACAGAGTTCTGAAAGAAATCCCCACATTTTTGGGCAAAAATAGGAATTTTGCTTATTTTTTCACTTGCTCTGAAATGCTGAAAACTTTTGGCCTGTTTTACACTATCTGATTATCTCGGGTGCGATAATTTGCAACGAAATTGGAGGATTTCGCCAGCAAAAACGGATGATTTTATCGCCGGTGAAAAAATCGCCTGATTTCGCACCTAATTGAATCCGACCCTTAAGGGTAAATTTACTAAAGTGGGAGTTTTTAGAAGTGAGTTTTAGAAGAGATGTTGCCCATAGCAACCAATCAGATTCTACTTAACATTTAACTACCACCTTCTAGAAGATTATAGCTAGAATATAGGGGCAACATCTCTTCTAAAACTCACTTCTAAAAACTCTCACTTTAGTAAATTTACCTTTTACTGTCATACTATCTGTGAGGTAAAATCTAGTATAAATAAATATCGTGTTGGATACAATAATATTTAATTCTAAAACATATTTTGTAAAATATTACATACATTGATTATTTGTTAATATTGTATTATTCCCTACCAAATAACTAAATATTAAATAAATATACTGTATGTGTGTAAGAGGCAATCCTACATCTAGATGAAAAAAACAAATAAATGAGAATATGCTTGTGTTATATAAATAATGTAAATAAATAAATGCATTGGAACAATTCATTGGCTTCATATGAAGCATACTTTTTATAGGACTCAACAGTATATATTTTTTAAGATCTTTTTAATTTTCTGTTATTATATTCTGCTATTTATCAATCAAAGGTATTTGATCCACTTGTTTGTTATGCTGGGTACACACTGGCACATATATTGGCCAATCAGTTGACCAATATATTGTATGTGCATCGGCCTTGGTGTATCAGCCATAGCTCTGTGCACAGTCGACGGTAGATATCGTGCATATCGTGCTGTGTGTACAGGCGGTCAGCCAATAATCCGTACACTTGCTGCACAGCCGATCTGCAGATATATCTTTCTGGTGTATACCCAGCTTAAGTCTAATGTCATTAGTTAAAACCACATACAGTACCTGTTACTTTCACTAGTCAGTGCAAGTTAATTACTGATGATCTAAGGCCCTCATTCAGAGCCGTACGCTCTGAGCAGAGCGCACGCTCTGAATGAGGGCCGGCCTCCATGAAAATGGAGCGTCCTCCTGGACGCTCGTATAGCTGTGGGTCACCACCCACAGGCTATACGAGCGTGCATTTTGATGGCCGCGATGGTCGTGACCATCGCGACCATCGAAACTGCGAGCCGGAGCCTGCGGTTGAGGTTTTCAACCGCAAGCTCCGGAGTGATTTTGGCTCTATCAGAGCCAAAATCACTCCCACTGACATCACTAGTGATGTCAGTGGGCCGGCTTCTGACGGGAGGCGTTCCCGTGGGAACGCCCCCGTCAGGGAGGCACGCCCCCGGCACGCCTACCAAAGGGGGCGTGCTGTCAATCAACATTGATAGCACGCCCCCTTTGATCAGACACAACGAGCGAAGGACTTTCCTTCGCTCGTCGCGTCTGGCGCATGCGCGCGACGGAGCTCCCTCCGTCATGCGCATGCTCAGTCCAGAACATCGAACCACTTGCGAGCGGACAGCCGCTCGCGAGTGGGTCTGAATCAGGCCCTATATCTCTAGTTTTTTTTCAGTTAAGTTAATTTAAATATTTAGTTTAACGGGGACCTAAAAGCAAGTGCAGGGTATATTTTATAATCAGGACAAGCTTTGGGTCTCCAAAAGTATGTGGGCCCTAGGTATGTCACTAGTCAGTCAAATGTGATAGACATGTTTCATGAGTTATTAATAGTCCATGCATAGTGTAAAATGCAGTAGGTAGCACAGAGATAAGACCCTTTGTTTTGGGGAAAGTAATATCATGATGACTAGTTTCAGTGACAGCTGTTTCTCAAAATGCAATTTATAAAACACAGATGGTAAAACATTAATTTGTTTTGTACATGCAATAAAATGACAGGATTCATTTAGCTGCTCGTAATTAGTAACTGTGCTGAAAGCATATTTGTGCTGTAGTAATTCGTCAATTTACATAAAGGGGTCAATCCAATTAGGTGCGAACTGTGAGGTGCGAGTTGCTTTTTTTTCTTCGACTTCGCACAGCAATCCAATTATCAACTCACACTGAACCAGTCAGACTGAGGGCCTGATTCAGATTTGGGAATAGAGTAAGAAGTTGCAAGTAACCATGCACTTGGACAAACCATGTTGCAGTGCAAGGGGTGCATATACTGTACTTTTTTTTTGCATGCAGGGTAAATACTGGCTGCCGTTACATGTAGCCCACAAATGTTGGACAGCTTTATTTTTACACTGCAATATAGATGTAATTTTGGACGGGAAGCAGTCGGGAAGCCGGCGGTCGCAATGCTGACCGCTGGCTTCCCTACCGCTTAATCCCAGCAAGGTACAAATGACAGCCGTCGAAATACCAACGCCTGTCATTATCCATATGCTGGGAGCCCGACACCCGGCTTACCGATCAAAGGTAAGCCGGGTGCCGGGCGCGGACAGCCGCAGGGGGGGAGGGTTAGGTTTAGGGCTCCCAGGGAGGACTTAGGGTTAGACACCCCCCGGGAGGTTAGGGTTAGGCTAGAGGAAGGGGGGGTTGTGTTAGGCACCACTGGGGGGAGGTTAGGGTTAGGCTAGGGGAAGGGGGGTTGTGTTAGGCACCACTGGGGGGAGGTTAGGGTTAGGCACCCCCTTCCCGGGTAACTTAGGGTTAGGCTGCGGGGAAGGGGGGGTTAGGGTTAGGCACTTGGGGGGGAGGTTAGGGTTAGGGGGCAGAATTAGGTTACTTTATACTTACCTTAAGGACGATCAGGATTTCCTCCTCTGTCGGGCTGCCGCTGTCGGGTAAATCACACTGATTCCGTTTGGATACCCCCCTCCCTAATCTACATCTCTCTGCACATTTTACATCTGCCCCACCTGCAGTGCAGCATGGTTTGACCAAGATGCACAGTTAAACCCCTTTTACACCAGAGAAAAAATCTGGGTTATTGCTGGGTCTACCCGGGTCACAGCTCAGTGTAAAAGGGTCCCTGAAAAATAACCTGGGTCAGTGACCCTGCAATCCAACCCAGGTGGCTACCAGGGTCGGAACCAGTATGGACCTGGGTAATGGTGCAGTGTAAATGGCGCAACCCGAGTTATCTGACCTGGGTCATGCCTAAAATGAGCTGATTGGTGGTTGTGGAGCGGTCACCTCCCACTTTTTATGATTTCACAAGTTTAGCAGTGCAGACCCAGGTTCAGTGTGAACGGGGCTGACCTGAGAATAACCCAGATTGATGGTGCAGTGTAAACGGTATCTGACCTGGGTTAGAATAATGTCTGTAAACCCAGGTCGGACCCGGATTTTTGGTGGAAAAGAGGTATTACTTGCTCTTTCTTATTCTATTCCCAAATCTGAATCAGGCCCTGAATTTGCATTTTTCCACTCGCACCTCCCTGAGAGTGAGAGATGAAAAGGAAAACTTTTATTTTAAGGTTAAAATGTCGGGACACTGTGCCGAACCCCTTAGACACCCCCCCCCCCTAATGACTAATTAGGCTATTGGAAGTTTCCAGTGTGAGTTGCTAATTGGATTGCAAAATGAATTCGCTATGCGAATTTGAAGAAAAAAAAGCAACTCGCACCTCACAATTCGCACCTAATTGGATTGGTCCCTTTATGAAATTAAACATGTCATTTTTGGGGTAAACAAATTGTCCTTAAATTACCCCCAAATCAACTTTTTCATTAGTTTAGGCTCCCCAAATTTAACTGCAATATTTTTTTCATTGAAAAATTAAGTCCACTCTCGTGTATTACAGGCCACTCTCGTGTCTTACAGGCCACTCTCATGTATTACAGGCCACTCTTGTGTCTTACAGGCCACTCTCATGTATTACAGGCCACTCTCGTGTATTACAGGCCACTCTCGTGTCTTACAGTCCACTCTTGTGTCTTACAGGCCACTCTCATGTATTACAGGCCGCTCTCGTGTCTTACAGGCCACTCTTGTGTATTACAGTGCACTCTCGTGTATTACAGGCCACTCTCATGTATTACAGGCTACTCTTGTGTCTTACAGGCCACTCTCATGTATTACAGGCCACTCTCGTGTATTACAGGCCACTCTCGTGTCTTACAGTCCACTCTTGTGTCTTACAGGCCACTCTCATGTATTACAGGCCGCTCTCGTGTCTTACAGGCCACTCTTGTGTATTACAGTGCACTCTCGTGTATTACAGGCCACTCTCATGTATTACAGGCTACTCTTGTGTATTACAGGCCACTCTCGTGTCTTACAGTCCACTCTCGTGTATTACAGTGCACTCTCATGTATTACAGGCCACTGTCGTGTATTACAGGCCACTCTTGTGTATTACAGTGCACTCTCGTGTATTACAGGCCACTCTCGTGTCTTACAGGCCACTGTCGTGTATTACAGGCCACTCTTGTGTATTACAGTGCACTCTCGTGTATTACAGGCCACTCTCGTGTCTTACAGTCCACTCTCGTGTATTACAGTGCACTCTCATGTATTACAGGCCACTCTCGTGGCATTGTTTTGATAAGTAATTCCCAAATTCCGTCATGACCAACTTTTTTATATATACACTGGTGGCCAAAATTGCGGGCACATTTTGAAATTTTAATTTTTATCAACTTCGAATGCTTATAAAAACTGTTTCACTTCATGCAGTGGAATGATTCATATATCAAATGAAAGGAAATGTAATGCTGAATTCAACACAATAAACAGAGGTCAAATATTTGCATTACAAGGGAAGTTATGCTGTGAAAACAACACTTAGGGTGAAAATCCCTGTGTACTTATGATGTTACTGTCCTATCAGTATTTCGTTGGGTATCCTTTATTTTTCAAGGCCGCAGCACAGCAACGTGATCCAGGATTGTGGTGTTAAGTGAAAATGGTCTTTTGTATGCCGCAATTGCGAGAGAAATTGGTGGGAATGTGACAACATCAGGAGTACGAAAGTTTTGTTTACGCTATCAGGAAACACAATCTATACAAAACAAAGAAGGAAAAGGCTGGAAAAAGTGCACAACAGCTATTGATGATAGGAGAATAAAACGAATTTGCGTCAGGGACAGATGGATGTCATCTGCGGCCATTAGCAGTGAACTAAATGCAACTGGTGTTTTTGGGCCTGATTCAGGCCATCTCGCGAGCGCTGTGCGCTCGCAAGCTAGTCGATGGTGCCCTAGTGCGCATGCGCATGACGGAGGGAGCTCCGTCGTGCGCATGCGCGAGACCCGAATAACGATGGGGTAGCCGTCATTATGGGTCTCGCACCAAAGGGGGCGTGCTGTCGATGGTGAGTGACAGCACACCCCCTTTGGTGGGTGTGCCGGGGATGTGGCTGCCAGACGGAGGCGTACCCATGGGAACGCCTACCGTCTGGGTCCGGCCCCACTGACATCACTAGTGATGTCAGTGGGAGTGATTTTGGCTCTGATAGAGCCAAAATCACTCCAGGACTTGCGGTCATCGAGACCCTACCGCAGGGTCTCGTCGCAAGCCCGATGGTCGCGATGGTCATCATGGACGCTCGCATAAGCTGTGGGTGGTAACCAACAGCTATGTGAGCGTCCAAAAGGCTGCTTTGAAAAAAAAAAAAAACATGCCCTGATTCAGAGCGGGCGCTCGTTCAGAGCGTCCGGCTGAATCAGGCCCTTTGTCAGTGCAAGAACAGTACGGAGAAGACTAATGGAGGTTGGCCTACAAGGTAGGATTCCCCGAAAAAAGCCATTGCTGAATAAAAAGCAGTGGCAGAATCGAATACAGTGGGCAAAAGAACACATTGCATGGACAGAAGGTCAGTGGAAACAAGTGATATAGAGTGACGAAACTAAGATATCGATATTTGGTAGTGATGGGAGAAAATGTGTGAGACGTCGCATCGGGGAAGAGGTACATCCAGATTGCATTCAAGCAACAACAAAGAATCCTACAAGTGTTATGATCTGGGCATGTATGACAGCAGATACTGTAGGCCGCCTTTATGTCATAGATGGCACACTGAACAGCAGAAAGTACATTGACACCATCCTACAACCAAACTTCTACCTTCTGTCAGGGATCTTTTTCCAGATCTTTTTTTCCCATCAGGATGCAGCTCCCTGCCACACTGCATGGACATACAAAAATGGGTTCACGGAGAGTGACATACAGGTGCTGGGATGGCCAGGAAACAGCCCAGACCTGAACCCCATAGAACATTTGTGGTTCCGTTTGAAAAAACTGGTACATCTGAGGCGTCCATCCAATAAAAGACAATTAATTGAGGCTATAATTGTCTCATGGCACCACATAATAAAGAAGGAAGAGCTCCAAACATTGGCTGACTCAATGCCACGTCGCTGTGCTGATGTCTTGAAAAATAAAGGATACCCAACGAAATACTGATAGGACAGTAACATCATAAGTACACAGGGATTTTTACCCTAAGTGTTGATTTCACAGCATAACTTCCCTTGTAATGCAAATATTTGACCTCTGTTTATTGTGTTGAATTCAGCATTACATTTCCTTTCATTTGATATATGAATCATTGCACTGCATGAAGTGTAACAGTGTTTATAAGCATTCGAAGTTGAAAAACATTCAAATTTCAAAAAGTGTCCACAATTTTGGCCACCACTGTATATATTTTAGTGATGCATCTGCTTTGTTGGGTATCACTTTTTTATTTTATTTTATTTCAACACAGCTTTTAAATATTTATTATCCACAACTGTGAAACACAGGAGGCATGAGGGTCAGGGTGGAAAGTATGTTTACTCAGGAGTCTGCACATTGTAGCTGCTACACATTACTTAGAGCACTATTCATTTCTTCTGAAACCAGCCTGCTCCCCAAATATAGGGGCTTATTCAGAGATGGATGCTATTAACAGAGCCGCTGCGTGCGAACTGCAAATACGTGCTAAAATAATATGCAAATGCCAAAGGAGGCGTCTTGTGTAAAAAAAATGTCTCCTGGCGGCTTCTCTGATCCATACCTCCCAACATTTCCAAATGGGAAACAGGGACAGGCCGCGTGTGCCCGAAAAGGGGGCGTGGCTTCAAGAAAAGGGGGCAGAGCCAACAAAAATGGGGCTGATCCTCGCAGCTTCCCCCGTCTTCGTCACTTTGGGGGCGTGCCCAGCACTCTTCGAGATACTGGGCAGCCCCCAGGCTCTCCGTACAGAAGAGAACAGATGCCGTGCGCATGCACACGGCATCTGTTCTCCTCCTGCTCCCCGGCTGCTCAAGCAGTGTTTTGTGCTCTCCCAACTTCCCCCCACCACGGGACACAGCGGCCCGCGGGTGGGACAGTCCCAGAAAAGCGGGACAGTTGGAAGGTATGCTGATCGGATGCTGCATCCAAAGACGCAGCCAATGGATCAAACTGCGTGAACATTGTATATCTGAGTAGCCCTAAAGTTACTCAGGATGTCCGGGTAAATCACGCTGCCAGGGCCTGTGAGGCTGCATCCAAGCAGGTAGCCATTGGCTTCGCCACACCCACAAAACGGGGCAGCCATGGAAACCAGATAATTACTCATAGGCCAATCTGGGACTAAGGAGTCATTAGACTGTACAGTACTGAGCCTGATTAAGTTCTGCACTAAGAAGCGTGTTCTGGGTCTCTTTGGCTGCCATCTGCAATAGAGATGGGTTTACTGAGCCAGTTGCAGGTAGAAAATGCTTTCCAGTCCTGCACCGGACTAGGGATGAGCGAGTGCTGCCACAGTCCAGGGACCGGTTGGTCTAGGGACAGCAACGTCGCCAATACCCCTGCCTCCACGGAAAGATAAATCAAATTGACTGATGTACTAATTAAGTCACCTGTGCTCAATGATGGATATCCTTAAAACCTGGACTGTAATTGCGGAGTCTGGTAACCTCTGCCATAAGCCAATAATTTCCATGTTTTCCCAGGAGTGATGCACATAGAGCAGTGGTCCTCAATATAGGAGAAAGTAAGAGAAAGGAGAATGGTTGGCTATATTTCCCATTCTTGCTATGGACCTGGAAGTGATGTGAGTGAGGGCGGAAGTGCAGTTCCTGCCCATGACAGCCAGCTAAAGAAGTACTTTGTCCCCACTTAAACAAGTTTGTTGTCCCCTCGCGGGCTCGCTGCGCTCGCCACGCTTTGGGCACGGTGGCTCGCTACGCTCGCCACATGGTTATATTCCCCCTCTATGCCCACTTGGATGGCAGGTAATGACGCTGGACACTGGCTGATGATGTCAGGGTCCTCTCCGTGAAGGGGATTTAGACATTACCAAAGGAGAACAGCCATGAGGAGATGATGTCTTTATCTACCTGTAATAATGCAAGTATTACTGATAATAAACTACATAAACAACATACTTGATGAGTCATTGCTATGTAGAAAGGTACATCAATATATAACAACTGGCGACGAGGATAAACTTTTCATTCCTCAAACTCAGCTATCTTACTCACAGTCACCATGGCTGACACGCTAGCAGTAATTCCTCAGTTTCTGCATGTTGATGCTCCTAATGCTGCAGAATTATGGAGACAGTGGTTTGCATGGTTTGATCATTTTATTGAAGCTATGGGAGTAACTACTGACAGCAAAAAGAAAAGCATGCTTGTTATCAGAGCTGGCCCCAAGATTTATGAACTTTATGATACTATGCCAGAGGCAGGCACCAGGGACTATACCAAATGCAGGGACTCTTTGACTGGCTATTTTGCTCCAAAATGCAGCTTATCACATTCCAAATATATGTTCAGGACAGCTATGCAACTGCAAACTGAAACTGTTGATGCATATATTACTCATACTTACCTACCTTTTAGAATCTCTTCCCGGGAGAAGCCCATGTAAGAGAAGCAGCAGGGGGCCGATGGGGGCGGGGCCTAACAAATTGCGTCATTAAGCCCTGCCCCCTCACGGTAAAACTGCCGCGATTGGGTAAAATTTACGTAGGGGGCGGGGCCAAATGCTGTGATTCATGCAGAATCACATCTTAAGCCACGCCCCCTTCACGGAGACCCGCGATCGCCGCGGGTATTCTCCTCATTCTGCCCACTTCACTAGGAAGTGGGCAGAATGCGGGAGAAATGCCTACCCTTCCGGGGGTGCGGGGGGTTACCTGAAAAATCGTGAGCCTCCCATGAAAACCGGGAGGGTAGGCATGTATGATATTACTAGACTAAGGATTCTTGCCAGAACATGTCAGTTCCATGATGTTGAAGATGAAATTAAGCAGCAGCTAATTGCATTTGGCATATGTGGAAAGTTGCGCAGACGTGCTCTTAAATCTGAAATGACACTGACAGAGCTGCAGCAATATGCTAGAAGTCTTGAACTTTCAGAAACACATGCTAAGGGCATGGAGAGGGACATGAACCAGCTGGAAGCGTGCAATAAATGACATACCTACACAAGTGGCTATATGGAGTCGAGTAACTCTAGATCATGTTACAGGTGTGGATGCTCCTGTCCACATTCAGGAGACTGTCCTGCCACTGGTAAACTTTGCACTGCATGTGGCAAACTGAATCACTTTTCCTCTGTTTGCAAATCCTGGGAAACCAAATCTACACCCAAAGAATCTTCACAGCAGCTTAAATCCAGGAGAAAGACAGTGCATTGTGTGGATTCTACATTGTCTCCAACTGCAGAATCATCTGATAGTGATAATATACCAGCTGGTTTTATGTACATGATTCATCAAGTTGGCAAAAACAAGGTCAGTCCAAAAACTGACATCACCCTAGACAACACTTCTGTTGAATTTCTAATAGATTCCGGTGCTTCTGTAAATCTAATGGATGCTATCAGTTTCAAGAAGCTGCATGGCAAGGTGGTCTTGAATCCAACATCTGTAAGAATATTCACTTATTTTTTGTCACTAAATATGCAAGAGGCAATCTCTTGGGATTTGATACTGCATCACAATGGGTCTTAGACAAATTGTTGCCCACACTCACAATTACACTCCTGTCATACCTGACACTTCCAATTCCACTCCTGTCCTACATGAACCAAAACCACTACGAAGTGATGTGGATGTTTTACTGCAAGAGTATGATCATCTTTTTCACGGCATTGGAAAACTTAAAGACTATCAAGTTCATCTTCACATTGATCACTCAGTTATTCCAATTGCTCAAGAACATCGTCGCATTCCTATCAACATAAGGAAACAACTTGAAGACTTAGATATAATTGAGAAGGTATCTGGCGCAACACCATGGGTATCACCTATTGTGGTTGTGCCCAAACCAGGTCAACCAAATGCAGTGAGAATATGTGTTGACATGCGTCATCCTAATGTTGCCATTAAAAGAGAGCGCCATATTTCTCCTACTATGGATGATATTATACATAGACTCACAGGTGTATATTTCTTTTCGAAATTGGATTTAAATAAAGGTTATCATCAACTGGAACTTGATGAAGAGCCACGACAAATAACATTCTCTACTCATGTTGGGCTACGAAGATACAAACGGCTGTCAGTTGGAATCATATCCGCAGCAGAGGTATTTCAAAATTCTATCCGTCAAGTCATACAGTCAGTTCAAAATGCCATCAATTACAGTGATGATATTCTGGTTTTTGGAGCAACGCGCCAGAAACATGAAGCGGCTCTGCGTCAAGTGTTTCAGTGTCTTCAAGACAGGAAATTAACACTGAATAAAGACAAATGCGTCTTCCTTCAACAGAAACTCACATTTGTTGGTCACATTTTCTCTGAAGATGGAGTGAGTCCTGATCCACAAAAAGTTCAGGCTATTACAAAAATGTCGAAACTTAACAATGCTGGTGAAGTAAAGTCATTTATTGGGATGACTAACTATTGTTCCCAATTCATTCCAAATTACGCCACTTAGGGAACTCACAAAGAAAAATGCTAAATTCTTATGGACTTCCTCTCAATCACAAGCGTTTGATGACATAAAACGATGTCTGCAGGATAGTGTCACAATGTCATATTACAACACTGCTTGGAAACAGAACTTATTGTGGATGCTAGTCCTGTGGGGTTAGGAGCTATCTTGACTCAAGTGAATGCCCATGGGGATCATCACATTGTAGCATTTTGCGAGTCGCAGTTTGACAGAGGTGGAACAATGCTACTCCCAGCCAGAAAGGGAAGCTCTTGCAGTAGTCTGGGGTTGTGAACGCTTTCATCTCTATTTATACGGCATTGACTTTACAATCCAGACTGATCATCAAGCACTGGTGACACTATTTGGAAATCCGAAATCCAAGCAACCAGCTAGGATACAGTGATGGGGCTTATGTTTACAGGCATACAATTTCTCCATCATTCATAGAGCTGGCGCTGATAATCCTTCAGATTACATGTCTAGACACCCTTTGCCTTCTGACATCTCACAGTCTACGTCAGTGAAGGAGTATGTGAATTTTATTATCAGCAATTCAATTCCTGATTCACTTACTAGTGACAGCATCAAAGAGACTTCTTCCTCAGATAAAGTATTGTCAACAGTAAAACACTGTATTATTTCCAATGATTGGCGGTTGGGGCAGTTTCTGTTTTCAACAGATGAGGAACAACACTTTAGAGCACTTCATAAACATTGTCAATAACTAATTGTGCATGATGATTCAATCATTCTCAGAGATGACAAAATTGTCATTCCAGTTGTTTTGAGAATGCAAGTAATTGACATTGCCCATGCCAGTCATTTAGGAATTGTAAAGACCAAACAACTTTTACGTGAAAAGGTATGGTTTCCCTCCATGGAGCAACATGTTGAATCAGAAATCCAAAACTGCATGACGTGCACCCTTCTTTCTACGCAACCTAACAGTGAACCATTACGGATGACTGACCTGCCTGACAATGTCTGGGAAAATGTTGATGTTGACTTCTATGGCCCATTATACAATGGTAAATACATACTAGTAGCTGTGGATGAATATTCACGATATCCTGTTCTTGAAATAATATCTTCAACATCTGCCACATCTGTCTTAGCAGCGTTGGATAAAATCTTCACTAGTTATGGAATTCCAGGAACAATAAAGACAGATAATGGTCCGCCATTTCAAGGTGTTGATTTCAGCAAATTCATGAAACATTTTGTAATCCGACATCAAAAAATGACTCCCCTGTGGCCACAAGCTAAAGGTCTTGTTGAACGTTTTATGCGTAATCTTGGAAAGCAAATAAAGATTTGTAAAGTGTCCCGTATTCCAATTCAACAATCCTTAAATCAATTTCTCAGACAATATTGATCATTGCCTCACTCTACAACAAATGTCCCTCCTCAGACATTAATGTTTCAAAGAAAAGTGATCAGACCCACACTCCCGGAAATTCATTTAACTCCTGTGTCTAAAGATCATCAGATTAGAAAAAAACAAAAAGCTAAACAGTATGCAGATCAGAAAAGGAGAGCTATTGTTTCTGATTTACAAGAAGGAGATCGTGTTCTGGTGAAACAAAAAGTAGTATGCAAGGACATGACTGCTCTTCACCCAAGTCCACTGACTATAATGAAAAGGAAAGGAACAATGATTGTTGCAGGAAATGACAATCAAACAGTGACAAGGAACGTTTCTCATTTCAAGAAGATATTTCCATCTTTATCTTCTGATGGACCAAGTCAAGAGGATGTCATCACAGTACCTTTACCATCCTCAGCATCAAGTGATCCGATCATGGAGTCTGTTTCTTTGAGTGAAGGATCCCATATTTAGACGAAAAGAGGCAGAGTCATTAAAACTCCTGCTAGGCTTATTGAGCAGATATGACTCTTAATTTCTGGCTTGTAACCATTCTACAAGGTTTTCCAGTTTCATGTATATTGGGTTAATGTTCATGCGCAGATACCGTTAACACATTGTTATATGTTTCATTTTATAAATGCACTACTTGTTGGAACGTAAATTTTATATTTAAAAAAATATATATATGAAAGGAAGGGGGAGATGTAGTATCTATAAAGATAATTTATGTGCATTGTCATGTAATAGTAAAATGAGGTAGTGTACCTTTAAGGATCCTACAGCATAGAAGGACATTTGATCAGGAAGTGGAGAGATATAGGAGAAAGTAAGAGAAAGGAGAATAGCCATGAGGAGATGATGTCTTTATCTACCAGTAATAATGCAAGTATTACTGATGATAAAAAAACTACATACACAGAATACTTGATGTGTCATTGCTGTGAAGAAAGGTACATCAAGATATAACAAGGACCCCACACAGCTCACATTTTCCAGGTCACCCAGCAGTTGCACAGGTGTATTCATTACTCACTGAAGCATTTAAAAGACCCTCAACAGGAGCTAATTATTTCACTTTTGATCCTGTGAGGAGACTTGGAAAACATGCACTGTTTGGGGTCCTGAGGACCGAGTTTGAGAATCTGTGACATAGAGGAAAGCACCAATCACATGCACATTTAAAGATGACAGTTAAATGATGGGATAAAGTAGCAAGTTGAACTGATTTAGTTAATTACAAATAGATCAGTTGTTTTAGTCATATTATTAAATGCAGAAGAACGCAAACATTTAAAAATTTTAATTTGAAAGCTACTGGGTCAATGGGCTCTATTTATTATCATTATTTTCACACCCTTTTCACATTATTTTAGTATCACCTAAAGTTACTAAAGGGCAATTGGAGTAGAATTCGTAAAATTCTACTCCAAGCCCTAATTATCACATATTTTTAGTGATCAGATCGTATTTCCCATTATTGTAATGGGAAATGCGATCTGTCTAGTAGTTACTAAAAATAAATTGTGAAAAATATACCGGGGGAAACCTTGTCATAATAACGCCACCTGGAGGTGGCATTATCCAGGGTCTCCCCCGGTTACCGAACTCCTGCTCCACTCTAACAGGCAGAGCAGTGCCCGGAGGTGGCCCCATTGATCAGCTGTGTGGTCTAAACAGACCACACGCTGATCACTGCTAAAGAAAAAATATATATATAGTGAAAAAAAAAACTTACCTGAGTCCATGGACCGGTGATCGGGGACCCGGTGATGTCCTCCCTCCGGTCAGCTGGTCTCCCATCCTGCACTGGGACCCGGTCAGCTGACTGGGTCTCAGTGCAGGATGGGAGATCAGCTGACCGGAGCCATGGAGGACATCACCGGAATCCCAATCACTTGAGGCAAGTGTAATTAAGGGAGGGGGGATCGCGATCGCGGGGGATGAACTTAGCGGTGGCCGTTGGCGCATGCACGGGCGCTTGTCACAGTATTTTTTGTAAAAATACCATGATAAGTGTGCGAAAGGGATTCGCAGGGACAGAGCTTTATCGCAAGCTCTGTCCCTGCAAGGGCTTTGTAGTAAATCCCTGTGATATTGGCTGAATTCGCAATGCGAATTCAGTCGGTAATATCACAATACAATCTGCATTCCAAATGCGGATTGTAGTAAATAGAGCCCAATATCTTGTAAAAGGGTGTAAAGCGAGGTGCTGGGACCTCGGGGGGACAAATACACCCTATTTCATGGTTGTAATTTTGGAACTGGACGTATTTTCTTTCCTGCAAAGAATTTATATAGAGTGCAGGACTTTTTAAAATTCTTCAATACGAACGTGCAAATGCCTGAGAATTTGTGAAGAACTAAGGGCCTGATTCAGCAAGGAAAGCACGGATGCGGACACACATGCAATCGGTCAATTATTTTGCATTGCACATGCATGCGTGTGCGAACTTGCTATTGTGATGGGAACTGGGCAAGTGACCCGATGGCTGCTTCCTCAGACGCAGCTGCAGATCACTGAAGCACGCAAGAGGCGTCTGTCTACTACAGAGGTTGTTCTCCAGCTAGAACACAAGGAGAAGTGAGCACCAGACCCCTGAAGCTGGAAGAGAGTACGGGCTCCAAGCTCAACACCTACTGTACCTTAAATAAAATGCCAAGAACCACCAGAAGAAGAGGTGGAAATCGTGAGATCTGCAACGTGACATCTTGATCTTTATTGTGGATGTAATTCTCAGCATATTTGTTTATCCTGTATTTATGAATAACATTCTCTAATTGGGAGGTAGTTGGTCAGGATGCCAATGCTTAGAATGCTGGTGCCAGAATCCGGAACGCAGGCATCCCGGCGGTAAGTATTGGGGTTAGGGGCAGGGTTAGGGTTAGACACTAGGGGAAGGGTTAGGGATAGGCAGGGGCGGATTGGGATGGAAAACCAGCCCGGAAAATGTCTGGAAGCAGACGTAATTGGGGCGTGGTCTGATGAGGGGGCGGGTACTATCGAGGGGGGCGTGATACCTCCTCATATAGCCTGATTCTGAGTTGGACGCAAATATTATATATTCTAAAATCAAAGCACAAGACGGGGGCGCCACATTGTGCATCAAACAGTAAAATTATTTATTGCAATCATAAAACACTGAAAAACGGCATGTGTACCAATATCGGCAGTTGAAAACACAACTAGTATAGTAAATTCATACAGAGAGGATGTAGTTGACATCCCGGGGGTCATGATGCCGGCGCTCATAATACTGCCACAATCCCGATGGTATTAGGTTTAGGGGACGGGATAGTTTTAAAGTTAGGCACTAGGGGGAAAGTTAGGGTTAGGCTGTTGGGGGGGAGGCTGGGATTTAGCTGGGTACACACTAGACAATATCTTAAGTGATTTGGCCAATTCCACCTCATCGGCACAACAAGCCAATCATATAGTCCAGTGTGAACTCACAATACCAATGCGCGCTCCCACTGGTCAACCATCGTATCCTCAGATCTTTTGTACATGCAGAAAGATCTGAGGATGTTGCTAGCGTGCTGCCGAATGCAGCATGGCCTCCGCTACCCCCTGCCGTTGCTCTGTTGCTGCAAGTATCGGCAAGTTTGCATGCATTTACCGATGCCGGCACCCCCGCTGGGTCCCATTGCCATATCGGCTAATGTGTACCCAGCTTTAGGCTGCGGGGAAGAGGGTTAGGGTTAGGCTGCGGGCGGAAGGAGCAGGGTTAGGCTGTGGGGGGAGGGAAGGGTTAGGCTGCGGGAAAGGTGGGTTAGGGGAAGATAAGATACCACCAGCAATACACCAGGCTTCTCTGGGCAAACACGTCAGCGTCACAACACCAAGCCACGCTTGGAGCAGTGACGTTCCTATGACGCTAGTGAATTCGGGTAAATTACTTGGAAAGATGCCAGCCACAAAATTCTTTGGTCCTAGGACTGATACGGTGGTTTCAACTGAAGGAGAGCGTTGTTCACACCAAAAGCAAGCAATTCTGGGACCTGTTCCATTTTGACATTTTGTAAGGATCAGAATTAGCGCACTATGGAGCTCATTCAGACCCGCTCGCAAGATGCGGTCGTTCGCTGGCAAAAAGGGGCCGGATATTTAAATTTAGCGCTCGCACTGCAGTGCATAAGGACGCTCTCTATGTCTTAGCGAGCTACGGCAATGAGCGCTCACTAGTGTATGAGGACGCCCCCTTGCCACTCGCAGCACACGTCTCCGGGAATTGTAGGATTAATCGGTAACATTGAGAGCCATCGGAGCTGCTTGCAGCCCTTGAGGTTGCCTTTCCCCGCTGCAAGCACTGCGATAAGTGCGGGCTGAAATACATGCAGGTGACGTGTACAATGATGCTACTTTGCTAATTATGCATGCCCTTTAAACGTCGTTTTGGCGCCCTGACACGCCTGCGTTCGCAGCACCACTCCCCCGTTCACAAGCACCTTCCCCTGTTACCACCCACAAATGGCGCTATCTGTCACTCAAAATAGCGACCTGATAGTTGCTTACGAGCAACCAAAATCAGATCGCAAAGACTGGCTTGCGCACGCGCACTGCGAATTATACGCATGCGCAGATGGGCGAAAATCGCTCAGAGCGTGCGAGCGCAACTTAGCCACAGCTGGTCTGAATCAGGTCCTATTTGTTTGATATAGACAGACAGACAGATCTCTCTACATTTTCTATAAATAGCATAATTACTACATGCGCAATCTACATAGAAGTAACACAAACACATAGGACACCTTAAATAAATATATATATATATATATATATACACACACACAGTATATATATATATATATATATATATACTCTGTCACTAAGCAAGCTGATGTAGACAAAAATAAACAGCACTCACGTTTAGATTAATCCATGGGTTTATTCACATGGAAAAAAAAAATACATGCAGCATCAGCTAACAGTAGCCCGACGATCGTTTCAACTGCCGTTCAGCTTTCCTCAGGGGACGACAGTTGAAACGATCGTCGGGCTACTGTCAGCTGATGCTGCATGTATTTTTCTTTTTCATGCGTATAATCCCGTGGATTCATCTAAACGTGAGTGCTGGGTTTTTTTGTCTACATTGTGGGCTAACAGCTTGCTTAGTGACAGAGTATTCATATTTGCACCAGGCACCCCCCTGCTAACAACCTTATTTGAGTGCCATCTCTTATGCTTCTTATATATATATATATATATATATATATATTTGCTCACACAGTGTATATATATATATATATATATATATACATATATACGTATATATACACACACACACACACATATATATATATATACATCTCACATCCCACATGCTGTGATAGTTATTTAGGTGATGCATAATAATATGATCACATCACATCCTAGGCATCACCTAAATAATCACAACTTGTGGGGTGGGATGTGATAGATATATATATATATATATATATATATATATATATTAGGGGTGTGCACCGGCCACTTTTCGTGTTTTGTGTTTTGGTTTTGGATCTGGATCTTTCTTCGTGTTTTGGATCTGGATTGGTTTTGCCAAAACCACCCTTCCGTGTTTTGGGTTCTGGGTTTTGTGTTTTGGATCTGTATTTTTTTTTAAAAAAGCATAAAAACAGCTAAAATCACAGAATTTGTTGGTTTCTCTGCTCCTATGCTATTATTAACCTCAATAACCTTAATTTCCACTCATTTCCAGTCTATTCTGAACACCTCACACCTCACAATAGTGTTTTCATGTCCAAAAGGTTGCACCGAGGTAGCTGGATGACTATGCTAAGCGACACGAGTGGGCGGCACAAACACGTGACCCATCTAGGAGTGACACTGCAGTGGCAGACAGGATGGCAGTTAGAAAAACTAGGCCCCAAACTGTACATAATGCAAAGAAAAAAAAGAAGTGCAAGATGGAATTGTCCTTGGGCCCTCCCACCCACCCTTATGTTGTATAAACAGGACATGCACACTTTAACAAATCAATCATTTCAGCGCCAGGGTCTGCCACACAACTGTGGCTGAAATGATTGGTTCGTTTGGGCCCCCACAAAACAAGCTGGCAATTAATGTGTCCCTGCACAAACTGGCTCTACGGAGGCAAGATGTCATCCTCATCCTCCTCATCCACCGATTCCTCACCCTCTTCAGTGTGTACATCCTCATCCTCACAGAGTATTAATTCGTCCCTGCTGGAACCACAGGTCCCTCTGTACGTTCTGGAGGCTGGTCTCCCTGGAAGAGTTGATAATTCATTTTATGAACATCATCTTCTCCACATTTTGTGGAAGCAACCTCCTACGCCTTTCGCTGACAAGGTTCCCGGCTGCACTAAACACTCTTTCGGAGTACACACTGGAGGGGGGGCAACTCAGGTAAAATAGAGCCAGTTTGTACAGGGACCTCCAAATTGCTTCTTTTTCCTGCCAGTACAGGTACGGACTGTCTGACATGCCTACTTGGATGCTGTCACCGATGTAATCCTTTAACAGACAGACGCACGCTTGTCGCTGCTGCTTTGAGGATTCAAGTGCGGCTACAGCCCACACAAGTCACAAAGACAGAAAAAAAAAAAGAATATTTTTATTGTTTGTGGAGCACACTTTGAGGGTTACACCACCCTTTAACAGACAGACGCACGCTTGTCGCTGCTGCTTTGAGGATGCAAGTGCGGCTACAGCCCACACAATTCACAAAGACAGAAAAAAGAAGAAGAATATTTTAATTGTTTGTGTAGAACACTTTGAGGTGTCACCACCCTTTAACAGACAGACGCACGCTTGTCGCTGCTGCTTTAAGGATGCAGGTGCGGCTACAGCCCACACATTTCACAAAGACCGAAAAAAAAAAGAACAATATTTTAATTGTTTGTGTAGAACACTTTGAGGTGTCATCACCCTTTAACAGACAGACGCACGCTTGTCGCTGCTGCTTTAAGGATGCAGGTGCGGCTACAGCCCACACAATTCACATAGACAGAAAAAAAAAGAACAATATTTTAATTGTTTCTGTAGCACACTTTGAGGGTGTCACCACCCTTTAACAGACAGACGCACGCTTGTCGCTGCTGCTTTGAGGATGCAAGTGTGGCTACATCGCACACAAGTCACAAACACATTAAAAAAATAGTTTTTTATTTTTTGGAACACTTTGAGAGTTACACCACCCTTTAACAGACAGACGCACGCTTGTCGCTGCTGCTTTAAGGATGCAGGTGCGGCTACAGCCCACACATTTCACAAAGACCGAAAAAAAAGAACAATATTTTAATTGTTTGTGTAGAACACTTTGAGGGTGTCACCACCCTTTAACAGACAGACGCACGCTTGTCGCTGCTGCTTTAAGGATGCAGGTGCGGCTACAGCCCACACATTTCACAAAGACCAAAAAAAAAAGAACAATATTTTAATTGTTTGTGTAGCACACTTTGAGGGTGTCACCACCCTTTAACAGACAGACGCACGCTTGTCGCTGCTGCTTTAAGGATGCAGGTGCGGCTACAGCCCACACAATTCACAAAGACAGAAAAAAGAACAATATTTTAATTGTTTGTGTAGCACACTTTGAGGGTGTCACCACCCTTTAACAGACAGACGCACGCTTGTCGCTGCTGCTTTAAGGATGCAGGTGCGGCTACAGCCCACACAATTCACAAAGACAGAAAAAAGAACAATATTTTAATTGTTTGTGTAGCACACTTTGAGGGTGTCACCACCCTTTAACAGACAGACGCACGCTTGTCGCTGCTGCTTTGAGGATGCAAGTGTGGCTACATCGCACACAAGTCACAAACACATTAAAAAAATAGTTTTTTATTTTTTGGAACACTTTGAGAGTTACACCACCCTTTAACAGACAGACGCACGCTTGTCGCTGCTGCTTTAAGGATGCAGGTGAGGCTACAGCCCACACATTTCACAAAGACCGAAAAAAAAAGAACAATATTTTAATTGTTTGTGTAGAACACTTTGAGGATGTCACCACCCTTTAACAGACAGACGCACGCTTGTCGCTGCTGCTTTGAGGATGCAGGTGGAATCTAGACGGGATTTGGAACCGAGGACACACTACCTCCATCAATTGTCTAAATCCCACTGCACTAATGTCGGATACCGGACGCACGTCTAACACCAACATAGCAGTCAAGGCCTCAGTTATACGTTTTGCTTCAGGATGACTGCTGTCGTACTTCATCCTCATCGCTAGGGACTGTTGGAGGGTCAATTGTTTAGTAAACGTAGTGATGTTCCTACTTCCTCTCTGGGATGATGAACAACTCCCAGCAGCAGCAACAGCACTAGGAGGAAGAGGTTCTTGATCTTTCCCTATTTTATTTTTATCGGAGAAAGTTTGGTCCTCCATTTCTGTTATATTGATATATATACGTGCGGCTAAAGCGCACACAAACACAGAAAATATTATTTTATTTTTGCTGGAGAGTAGTGCACTTTGTGGGTTACACCACCCTTTAAGAAATGAGCCAGCCGGCTCTTTACTTATGGGACACAGGCGCACGCTTGGCGCTGCTCCTTTGTTGATGCACGTGCAGCCACAGTGCACACAATTCACAAACACAGAAAATAATTTTTTTTTTGGTTTGGACTGGAGTGTACTTTCGGGGGTTACAGCACCCTTAACGGTCAAGCCAGCCGGCCCTTTACTTATGACACAGGCGCACGCTTGGCACTACTTTGTTGATGCACGTGCGGCTACTGCGCACACAATTCACAAACACAGAAAATAATTTTTTTTTAGGTTTGGACTGGAGTGTACTTTCGGGGGTTACAGCACCCTTAACGGTCAAGCCAGCCGGCCCTTTACTTATGACACAGGCGCACGCTTGGCACTACTTTGTTGATGCACGTGCGGCTACTGCGCACACAATTCACAAACACAGAAAATAATTTTTTTTTGGTTTGGACTGGAGTGTACTTTCGGGGGTTACAGCACCCTTTAACGGTCAAGCCAGCCGGCCCTTTACTTATGACACAGGTGCACGCTTGGCACTACTTTGTTGATGCACGTGCAGCTACTGCGCACACAATTCACAAACACAGAAAATAATTTTTTTTTAGGTTTGGACTGGAGTGTACTTTCGGGGGTTACAGCACCCTTAACGGTCAAGCCAGCCGGCCCTTTACTTATGACACAGGCGCACGCTTGGCACTACTTTGTTGATGCACGTGCGGCTACTGCGCACACAATTCACAAACACAGAAAATAATTTTTTTTTGGTTTGGACTGGAGTGTACTTTCGGGGGTTACAGCACCCTTAACGGTCAAGCCAGCCGGCCCTTTACTTATGACACAGGCGCACGCTTGGCACTACTTTGTTGATGCACGTGCGGCTACTGCGCACACAATTCACAAACACAGAAAATAATTTTTTTTTTGGTTTGGACTGGAGTGTACTTTCGGGGGTTACAGCACCCTTAACGGTCAAGCCAGCCGGCCCTTTACTTATGACACAGGCGCACGCTTGGCACTACTTTGTTGATGCACGTGCGGCTACTGCGCACACAATTCACAAACACAGAAAATAATTTTTTTTTTGGTTTGGACTGGAGTGTACTTTCGGGGGTTACAGCACCCTTAACGGTCAAGCCAGCCGGCCCTTTACTTATGACACAGGCGCACGCTTGGCACTACTTTGTTGATGCACGTGCGGCTACTGCGCACACAATTCACAAACACAGAAAATAATTTTTTTTTTGGTTTGGACTGGAGTGTACTTTCGGGGGTTACAGCACCCTTAACGGTCAAGCCAGCCGGCCCTTTACTTATGACACAGGCGCACGCTTGGCACTACTTTGTTGATGCACGTGCGGCTACTGCGCACACAATTCACAAACACAGAAAATAATTTTTTTTTTGGTTTGGACTGGAGTGTACTTTCGGGGGTTACAGCACCCTTTAACGGTCAAGCCAGTCGGCCCTTTACTTATGACACAGGCGCACGCTTGGCACTACTTTGTTGATGCACGTGCGGCTACTGCGCACACAATTCACAAACACAGAAAATATATTATTTTTTTAGCACTTGGGGGGAGCACCCCTGATGGACAGAGCACCCCCTGGACAACACTACAGCACTCCTTTAGGACTGGGACACTGCACAGGACTTTGGAGTGGACACAGCCCCTATGGAGAACTGACTGCACAACACAGTCCAGCCAGCCCCTATGGACTTTGAAGTAGTGGACACAGCCCCTATTAACAACAGCAGCACAGCACAACACAGCCAGCCCCTATGGACTTTGAAGTAGTGGACAACAGCAGCACTACACTACACTACACTACACTACACAGCCCTAACTCCCACCCTCCCTCTTCACTGTCCACAGCCGAGTGAGAAAATGGCGCCGACGCGGGTACCTTATATAGGATCCAAAACCCGCGAGACTCGGAAGGCGGGATGATGACGTTTTGCCTCGATTTCAGATCCGAGTCAGGCGGGAAAAGTCGAGCCTGATTCGGATCGGACTCGGATCGGGGGGGCTCGGGGGGGTTCGGATTTCAGAAATCCGAACCCGCTCACCCCTAATATATATATATAGAAGGAGTCCTATGTCACCGTGTATAAGTTGTAACACATATATGAATACAGTCACAGCCACACACTTATATACACAACTTGTGACTCACATAGTGTCAGTGCCAGTCGCCGTGGCCGCTCGCTTCAGTCCTGAAACAACCCTGCTGCACCGGCCCCCTCTGCCCTTCCTGGCTCCTGCGCTGGCTGGTCTGGTGGCTGCTGGAGGCGGAGCCGTGAGTTGTCACTCACGTGCTCCGCAATGGCCCATGGGAGGAGCTGCTGTGGCTCGGCATGCACACCAGCCCTCCCTCAGCCATCTCACTGCTGAATGAGCTTCTGTGCATGCGCAGAAGCTCATTCCTTAACACTGAGCTGAGCTCCGATCGTGGTAGCGGCCGTTACAGCCGCCAACTGGTCAGTCTGATTAACGCTGGCCAGCAAGTGGGGAGAGGGGACCGGCCCAGTCCCGGTGGCCCAATCCGCCCCTGGGGATAGGCACTAGGGGAAGTGTTAGGCATACTTGTCAACTCTCCCTGATTATCAGAGAGACTCCCTGAAATAGTAGCACAATCCCTGACTCCCTGGAGAGTCTAACAATCTCCCTGATCTACCCCCATTATGGAGCTGGTAAATGCCAAAAAAAACAGATATATACATTCAAATTGGATCATTAGTATCATTTCCCTGCATTTGGTTATAAGGCACAATGATCCCTATGGCTACATGCATTCTCTTAAAAGTATAAGGGGTTTATTTACTAAGCTGTGTTAGGAGATAAAGTGAACAGTAATAAGGTACCAGCCAATCAGCTCCTAACTGCCATGTCACAGGCTGTGTTTGAAAAATAAATATGTGGTTGATGATGAAAGTGCAGCAAACTGCTGTCTGTGATGGGTAAACTTGGGTCCCCCTAAGACCCCTAAGAAACAGTGAAGGTGAATAACAGTAGGGATGGTAGAGAGGTATAGTGCCGTGAACCAATAATACTTTCCTTAATATGCTAGTTGCTTCTCTTGAATTAAGTTATTGATTCATATGTGAAAGAAAGAAATGGATATACATGGTGTGATAACGTTCATGTATTCTGGCAATTTAATAAAGTGATTATGAAAGGAAAGGAATATGAAATTAGACATTTTCTCGCATGCCATAACACTAATGTGGTTTATTTATGCGATTAAATATAGCTGCAGACTTTTCTACATTGGTCGTACAACTAGGGCTCTCAAAACTCGAATGGCAGAACATCTGGGGAATATTAAGAAAGGGATAGAGACTCACTCTCTTTCTGTGTTTGAAAAATGGCAGTTAGGAGCTGATTGGCTGGTACCTTATCACCGTTCACTTTATCTCCTGACACAGCTTAGTAAATAGACCCCTCAGTGTGTTTTCATCAACATGTAGATCTTACTAACTGCTTGGGGCTCATTTACATTTGGAGGTAAGTCAGTATTATGACACGCCTCTCAGAAGTAGCAGTACACGCCCACTTTACCGCCGCGCTCAGAGGTGCTGCTTTCACAATCTCCCTGAAATACTTTTTCAAAAGTAGGCAAGTATGGTGTTAGGGTTAGGCTGTGGGGGTTTGAGGTTTATGTTTAGGCTGCAGGGAGGGAGTGTTAGGTTTAGGTCTAGGGCTAGGGGACCTACTGGCAGACGTTGCTATTTTAACTCAGTCGGGATGCCAGCGTCGGGAGTCTCAGTGCCAGGATCCTGAGCCCCAGCATACCATACCCAAGCCCTCTAATTCAGTGGTCGGGGAACAGGGGTAAATTCCCCCACATGGGGTAAAAATTAAATTCCTGGGGGTAATGGATGGACAGCCGGACATGCATATGAATCATTCTATAATGATTCATATGCATGCCCGGCTGTGTCGCAAGGAGGCTCTAAGCCGGACACCTGCTGAGATGTTATTACCAGCGGGCACCCGGCCCTTCCCTGCAGCGCCGCGTTAGCCGGAGGCAGGAGTTCTCTTCTGAACTCCAGCTTCCGCCTCTCTCCATGACGTCATGACGTCTCTCCCATAGTTCCGAGGAGCAGCCGGGCGAACAGGACGGTGGCGGATGTTTATTTAGGTTTTTTTTTGTACAAGCAGCACTACAGGGGCAATATATGGGGCACTACTACAGGGACATTATATGGGGGCACTACTACAGGGACATTATATGGGGGCACTACTACAGGGGCATAACTATGGGGGCACTACAACAGGGGCATTATATGGGGGCACTGCTACAGGGGCACTATAAGGGGGCACTACTACAGGGGCATTATATGGGGGTACTACTACAGGGGCATAACTATGGGGGCACTACTACAGGGGTATTATATGGGGGCACTACTACAGGGGTATTATATGGGGGCACTACTACAGGGGCATTATATGGGGGCACTACTATATGATTTCCTTCCTTTCAAATCAAGGGGTAACGTCGGCGTATCTAAATATATTTTGGGGTAAAAGGTAAAAAAGTTCCCTGACCCCTGGTCTAATTGTACTGCAGTGCACAACATGTTGCTAATATATTACTATAGGAGAATAATAAAAAAGTAGTAATTATTATATAATAGGCTAATGAACATCTCTTTACTGTTATCATTTTCCTTTTGTCTAAGGTTTGGAAACTGCACTATTCTGTGATTGCAGAGATTTCTCGTCTTAAAAATATATCACGAGGGCAAAGTAAGGTAAAACTATTTATCCTTTTTTTTTAAAATAAAAAAACCCCACAAAACACTGTATCTGCCGGTTTCTTTAATCATGTTCCGTTTTGTGATAAAAGCATTTCAATGTCAAATACGCATACTGATGCAATTTAATGGGCCCATACAATTATAATTATCTAGTCAAAGCAGAGTTAAAGATCAGAAATAAAATATTCCAAAAACGGCGATGAAGGCACAATAACTGACTTTAATTGGGAACTGCACATCAGAAGACACTTATCCCGTGCCTGCTCATTTATATCCAACTTACTAATCTTTACTCTGCTGCATTGCATAATATAACTCTTCGCCTGGAGAAAATAGCAGGGAAACAGCTCTTCACTTCATTGTAATTCCATATGGTAAGATTACATTTTACCAACGTCTGGAATAGAGATTAGATCTTATTGTGTCTGGAAGGTTTGAACTAGGGGTGAGCGGGTTCGGATTTCTGAAATCCGAACCCCCCCGAGCCCCCCCGATCCGAGTCCGATCCGAGTCAGGCTCGACTTTTCCCGCCTGACTCGGATCTGAAATCGAGGCAAAACGTCATCTTCCCGCCTTCCGAGTCTCGCGGGTTTTGGATCCTATATAAGGTACACACGTCGGCGCCATTTTCTCACTCGGCTGTGGACAGTGAAGAGGGAGGGTGGGAGTTAGGGCTGTGTAGTGTAGTGTAGTGTAGTGCTGCTGTTGTCCACTACTTCAAAGTCCATAGGGGCTGGCTGTGTTGTGCTGTGCTGCTGTTGTTAATAGGGGCTGTGTCCACTACTTCAAAGTCCATAGGGGCTGGCTGGACTGTGTTGTGCAGTCAGTTCTCCATAGGGGCTGTGTCCACTCCAAAGTCCTGTGCAGTGTCCCAGTCCTAAAGGAGTGCTGTAGTGTTGTCCAGGGGGTGCTCTGTCCATCAGGGGTGCTCCCCCCAAGTGCTAAAAAAATAATATATTTTCTGTGTTTGTGAATTGTGTGCGCAGTAGCCGCACGTGCATCAACAAAGTAGTGCCAAGCGTGCGCCTGTGTCATAAGTAAAGGGCCGACTGGCTTGACCGTTAAAGGGTGCTGTAACCCCCGAAAGTACACTCCAGTCCAAACCAAAAAAAAATTATTTTCTGTGTTTGTGAATTGTGTGCGCAGTAGCCGCACGTGCATCAACAAAGTAGTGCCAAGCGTGCGCCTGTGTCATAAGTAAAGGGCCGGCTGGCTTGACCGTTAAGGGTGCTGTAACCCCCGAAAGTACACTCCAGTCCAAACCAAAAAAAAAATTATTTTCTGTGTTTGTGAATTGTGTGCGCAGTAGCCGCACGTGCATCAACAAAGTAGTGCCAAGCGTGCGCCTGTGTCATAAGTAAAGGGCCGGCTGGCTTGACCGTTAAGGGTGCTGTAACCCCCGAAAGTACACTCCAGTCCAAACCAAAAAAAAAATTATTTTCTGTGTTTGTGAATTGTGTGCGCAGTAGCCGCACGTGCATCAACAAAGTAGTGCCAAGCGTGCGCCTGTGTCATAAGTAAAGGGCCGGCTGGCTTGACCGTTAAGGGTGCTGTAACCCCCGAAAGTACACTCCAGTCCAAACCAAAAAAAAAATTATTTTCTGTGTTTGTGAATTGTGTGCGCAGTAGCCGCACGTGCATCAACAAAGTAGTGCCAAGCGTGCGCCTGTGTCATAAGTAAAGGGCCGGCTGGCTTGACCGTTAAGGGTGCTGTAACCCCCGAAAGTACACTCCAGTCCAAACCAAAAAAAATATTATTTTCTGTGTTTGTGAATTGTGTGCGCAGTAGTCGCACGTGCATCAACAAAGTAGTGCCAAGCGTGCGCCTGTGTCATAAGTAAAGGGCCGGCTGGCTTGACCGTTAAAGGGTGCTGTAACCCCCAAAGTACACTCCAGTCCAAACCAAAAAAAAAATTATTTTCTGTGTTTGTGAATTGTGTGCGCAGTAGCCGCACGTGCATCAACAAAGTAGTGCCAAGCGTGCGCCTGTGTCATAAGTAAAGGGCCGGCTGGCTTGACCGTTAAGGGTGCTGTAACCCCCGAAAGTACACTCCAGTCCAAACCAAAAAAAAAATTATTTTCTGTGTTTGTGAATTGTGTGCGCAGTAGCCACACGTGCATCAACAAAGTAGTGCCAAGCGTGCGCCTGTGTCATAAGTAAAGGGCCGGCTGGCTTGACCGTTAAGGGTGCTGTAACCCCCGAAAGTACACTCCAGTCCAAACCAAAAAAAAAATTATTTTCTGTGTTTGTGAATTGTGTGCGCAGTAGCCGCACGTGCATCAACAAAGTAGTGCCAAGCGTGCGCCTGTGTCATAAGTAAAGGGCCGGCTGGCTTGACCGTTAAGGGTGCTGTAACCCCCGAAAGTACACTCCAGTCCAAACCAAAAAAAAAATTATTTTCTGTGTTTGTGAATTGTGTGCGCAGTAGCCACACGTGCATCAACAAAGTAGTGCCAAGCGTGCGCCTGTGTCATAAGTAAAGGGCCGGCTGGCTTGACCGTTAAAGGGTGCTGTAACCCCCGAAAGTACACTCCAGTCCAAACCAAAAAAAATATTATTTTCTGTGTTTGTGAATTGTGTGCGCAGTAGTCGCACGTGCATCAACAAAGTAGTGCCAAGCGTGCGCCTGTGTCATAAGTAAAGGGCCGGCTGGCTTGACCGTTAAAGGGTGCTGTAACCCCCAAAGTACACTCCAGTCCAAACCAAAAAAAAAATTATTTTCTGTGTTTGTGAATTGTGTGCGCAGTAGCCGCACGTGCATCAACAAAGTAGTGCCAAGCGTGCGCCTGTGTCATAAGTAAAGGGCCGGCTGGCTTGACCGTTAAGGGTGCTGTAACCCCCAAAAGTACACTCCAGTCCAAACCAAAAAAAAAATTATTTTCTGTGTTTGTGAATTGTGTGCGCAGTAGCCACACGTGCATCAACAAAGTAGTGCCAAGCGTGCGCCTGTGTCATAAGTAAAGGGCCGGCTGGCTTGACCGTTAAGGGTGCTGTAACCCCCGAAAGTACACTCCAGTCCAAACCAAAAAAAAAATTATTTTCTGTGTTTGTGAATTGTGTGCGCAGTAGCCGCACGTGCATCAACAAAGTAGTGCCAAGCGTGCGCCTGTGTCATAAGTAAAGGGCCGGCTGGCTTGACCGTTAAAGGGTGCTGTAACCCCCGAAAGTACACTCCAGTCCAAACCAAAAAAAAATTATTTTCTGTGTTTGTGAATTGTGTGCGCAGTAGCCGCACGTGTATCAACAAAGTAGTGCCAAGAGTGCGCCTGTGTCATAAGTAAAGGGCCGGCTGGCTTGACCGTTAAAGGGTGCTGTAACCCACAAAGTACACTCCAGTCCAAACCAAAAAAAAAATTATTTTCTGTGTTTAGCCGCACGTATATATCAAATCGATATAACATAAATGGAGGACCAAACTTTCTCCGATAAAAATAAAATAGAGAAAGATCAAGAACCACTTCCTCCTAGTGCTGAAGCTGCTGCCACTAGTCATGACATAGACGATAACATGCCATCAACGTCGTCTGCCAAGGCCGATGCCCAATGTCATAGTAGAGGGCACATACAATCCCAAATGGCAAAGTTCAGGAAAATGACCTTGAAAAAGACATTTAAATCAGCTGAAGAGAAACGTAAACTTGCCAATATGCCATTTACGACACGGAGTGGCAAGGAACGGCTAAGGTCGATCCCTAGTATGTTCATGACTAGTGGTTCAGCTTCACATGACGATGGAAGCCCTCCTCCCACTAAAAAAATCAAAAGAGTTAAGCTGGCAAAAGCACAGCGAAGAACTGTGCTTTCTAAGAAGATATCACAAATCCCCAAGGAGAGTCCAAGTGTGGTGGTGGTTGCGATGCCTGACCTTCCCAGCACTGGACGGGAAGAGGTGGCTCTTTCCACCATTTGCATGCCCCCTGCAAGTGCTGAAAGGAGCACCCACAGTCCACTTGCTGATATGCAAATTGAAGATGTCACTGTTGAAGTACAACAGGATGAGGATACTGGTGTAGCTGGCGCTGAGGAGGAAGTTGGCGAGGAGGATTCTGATGGTGATGTGGTTTGTTTAAATCAGGCTCCGGGGGAGACAGTTGTTGTCCGTGGGATGAAAAAGCCCATCACGGTCATGCCTGGGCAGAAGACCAAACATTCCACCTCTTTGGTCTGGCAATATTTCTATCCAAATCCGGACAACAACTGTCTTGCCATATGTACCATATGTAAAGGTGAAATAAGTAGGGGTAGGGACGTCAACCACCTAGGAACATCCTCCCTTATACGGCACCTGCAGCGCGTTCATAAAAAGTTACTGTCAAGTTCAGAAACTTTGGCTAAGACCGTAAGCAGTCCAGGGACACCTAAATCCCGTTGTCCTGTTGTATCCAAGCGCCTGCAAACCACACCGTCAACTCCCTCCTCGTCAATTTCCTCCTTAGTCAGGATCGGAAGTAGTCCTGCAGGCCATGTCACTGGCATGACTGACTCTCCTATCCGGGATTCCTCTGGAGGATCCTGCATTGCTACGCCTACTGCTGCCGCTGCTGCTGTTGCTGCTGCTGGGAGTCGTTCATCATCCCAGAGAGGAAGTAGGAACACCACTACTTTTACTAAACAATTGACCCTCCAACAGTCCTTAGCGAGGAGGATGAAGTACGACAGCAGTCATCCTGAAGCAAAACGTATAACTGAGGCCTTGACTGCTATGTTGGTGTTAGACGTGCGTCCGGTATCCGCCATTAGTGCAGTGGGATTTAGACAATTGATGGAGGTAGTGTGTCCCCGGTTCCAAATCCCGTCTAGATTCCACTTCACTAGGCAGGCGATACCGAGACTGTACAGAAACGTCAGAAAAAGTGTCCTCAGTGTCCTGAAAAATGCCGTTGTACACAATGTCCACTTAACCACGGACATGTGGACAAGTGGAACAGGGCAGACTAAGGACTATATGACTGAGACAGCCCACTGGGTAGATGTATCACCTTACGCAGCAACAGCAGCAGCGTCACCAGTAGCAGCATCTCAGAAACGCCAGCTCGTTACAAGGCAGGCTACGCTGTGTATCACCGGTTTCAGTAAGAGGCACACCGCCGACAACCTCTTAGAGAAACTGAGGGAAATCATCGCCCAGTGGCTTACCCCACTTAGACTCTCCTGGGGATTTGTGATATCTGACAACGCCACCAATATTGTGCGGGCATTACATCTGGGCAAATTCCAGCACGTCCCATGTTTTGCTCACACAATAAACTTGGTGGTGCAGAATTTTCTGAAAAGCGACAGGGGCGTGCAGGAGACGCTTTGGGTGGCCCGAAAAATTTCTGGCCACTTTCGCCATTCAGCGACTGCGTGCCGAAGACTGGAGCGCTAGCAAACACTCTTGAACCTGCCCCGCCATCACCTGAAGCAAGAGGTTGTGACGCGGTGGAACTCAACCCTCTATATGCTTCAGAGGATGGAGGAGCAGCAAAAGGCCATACAAGCCTATACATCCACCTATGACATAGGCAAAGGAGGGGGTATGCACCTGACTCAAGCGCAGTGGAGAATGATTTCCGTGTTGTGCAAGGTTCTCCAGCCCTTCGAACTTGCCACACGTGAAGTCAGTTCAGACACAGCCAGCTTGAGTCAGGTCATTCCCCTCATCAGGCTTTTGCAGAAGCAGCTGGAGAAAGTGAAGGAGGAGCTAAGACGGAGCGATTCCGCTCGGCATGTGGGACTTGTGGATGAAGCCCTTCATTCGCTTTGCCAGGATTCCAGGGTGGTCAATCTGTTGAAATCAGACCACTACATTTTGGCCACCGTGCTTGATCCTAGGTTTAAAGCCTATGTGGTGTCTCTCTTTCCGGCCGACACAAGCCTGCAGAGGTGCAAAGACCTGCTGGTGAACACACTGTCAGCTGAAGCGGAACGTGACACGTCAACGGCTCCTTCTTCATTTTCTCCCGCAACTGGGGCTGCCAGGAAAAAACTTAGGTATCCTAAGCAACCCGCTGGCGGTGATGCAGGGCAGGCAGGACCAAGTTTGGACATCTGGTCCGGACTGAAGGACCTGGCAACAATTTCTGACATGTCTACTGTCACTGCATATGATACTGTCACCATTGACAGAATGGTGGAGGATTACATCGGTGACAGCATCCAAGTAGGCATGTCAGACAGTCCATACCTGTACTGGCAGGAAAAAGAGGCAATTTGGAGGCCCCTGTACAAGCTGGCTCTATTTTACCTGAGTTGCCCCCCCTCCAGTGTGTACTCCGAAAGAGTGTTTAGTGCAGCCGGGAACCTTGTCAGCGAAAGGCGTAGGAGGTTGCTTCCACAGAATGTGGAGAAGATGATGTTCATCAAAATGAATTATCAGCTCTTCCAGGGAGACCAGCCTCCAGAAGGTACAGAGGGACCTGTGGTGGTGGATTCAAGTGGGGACGAGTTAATACTTTGTGAGGATGAGGATGTACACACTGAAGAGGGTGAGGAATCGGTGGATGAGGAGGATGAGGATGACATCTTGCCTCCGTAGAGCCAGTTTGTGCAGGGACACATTAATTGCCAGCTTGTTTTGTGGGGGCCCAAACGAACCAATCATTTCAGCCACAGTTGTGTGGCAGACCCTGGCGCTGAAATGATTGATTTGTTAAAGTGTGCATGTCCTGTTTATACAACATAAGGGTGGGTGGGAGGGCCCAAGGACAATTCCATCTTGCACTTCTTTTTTTTCTTTGCATTATGTACAGTTTGGGGCCTAGTTTTTCTAACTGCCATCCTGTCTGCCACTGCAGTGTCACTCCTAGATGGGTCACGTGTTTGTGCCGCCCACTCGTGTCGCTTAGCATAGTCATCCAGCTACCTCGGTGCAACCTTTTGGACATGAAAACACTATTCTGAGGTGTGAGGTGTTCAGAATAGACTGGAAATGAGTGGAAATTAAGGTTATTGAGGTTAATAATAGCATAGGAGCAGAGAAACCAACAAATTCTGTGATTTTAGCTGTTTTTATGCTTTTTAAAAAAAAAATACAGATCCAAAACACAAAACCCAGAACCCAAAACACGGAAGGGTGGTTTTGGCAAAACCAATCCAGATCCAAAACACGAAGAAAGATCCAGATCCAAAACCAAAACACAAAACACGAAAAGTGGCCGGTGCACACCCCTAGTTTGAACATGTTTATTTCTATAAAATTTCTTTTAATACGTTAGAAAGGTCACTTACAAATGAAGTGTGGGGTATCTATAAGTGTATGACATTCAGTAGAGGGTAAAGCAGGGATGGGGAACCTCAGGTCCAGGGGCCGTATAAGGCCCACGGAATCATTTGGTCTGGCCCTCTGAGCTTTTTTCTGCCATCCTCATCTGGCTAGCAGGTTGCCTGATGAGGCAGAATCTATGCAGCAGTGCCGCCTGGATCGTCCTTAGGACCCTTCACACGGTCACACCGCTGCCCTTACAGCTCTCCTGAGCATCCTCAGGATGCTCCGGGCATTGCTGTAATCATCGGCGATTGTGGCCCCGCCCCGTGTGATGTCACAGTGAGGGGGCATGGCCTGCTCCGGGCCTGCAAATAATGTTATAAATATCAAAATGGCCCTCGCCAGAAAAAAGGTTCCCCACCCCTGGGGTAGAGAATAAGAGGTATATTACTAAAGCGCGGGTTTATAGAAGTGGAGGTGTTGCCCATAGCAACCAATCAGATTCTACTTATTTATGTAGCACCTTTTAGAAGATAATAGCTAGAATCTGATTGGTTGCTATGGGCAACACCTCCAATCATAAAAACCCGCACTTTAGTAAATATACCCCTAAGGAGCCATTTTGCTGACATTTAGCGCCGGTCCTGTGTAAATGTGTAGCGCCGACCGCAATCACTGCGGTCGGCGCTACACTTGTGGCTATCTAGGGCGGGCCGGACCGTGGCCGGCGGCGCCCCCCCCCCGCACCGCCGGTCCCACGGCGCCCAGGGCACGCACCCTGCCCGACCCCCCTTAGTTACGCCACTGATGATGACTGTTGCAGCTGCAAACTTAAAAACAGTGGGTGGGATAGGCTTTCACCTGCAGATGCACTCCTAATTTGTATAAATGCGCTGATTCTGATAAAAGCAAATAGCCTGCTGCGGCTGTGCCCCCCAAAAAAAAACATCTGCGCATGAGTCCCTCTCAAAATCAGGCCCATAAACTTGTTGCAGAAAATTACGTTATTGGCTGTGAGATTTTTTAAATGTTAATTCTTGATTTAAAAAAAAAAAAATGGAACAAATTTGAATAGGTTTTTTTTGCTGCTTCACACTAGTCATCATACTGTATATAACATTCCTAAACTATGTACCTGTCTGTCAGTCAGTGTACAGTGCATACAAGGTTTGGCTTATACTTACAAAAACATCTCCAGGCCTGAGGGTTTGGATCTGGATAAATATCTGGGAAACGTGTTCATCTTCTGGTTTTCTAGAAAACTCTGACTGTCTTGCGGCTGCTACAATCTTATTAAGCCGTGAACTTGTCCTTGCTGTCTCGTTTAATTTTCTTTCCTTCTGCAGGAGGGGTAATAGATGTTCCTCTTCAATGAAATTAAATGACATATCCTCATATTTGTGGTCCTTATTCTAGGAATAAAAAAAATAAGGTACACCTTATTATTCAAGTACTTTTTGAAACCGGCCTATATAGGGGGATATGTATCAATCCTTGGGGGTCTATTTAAGCCTTGGATGGAGATAAAGTGAACAGAGTTAAAGTACCAGTCAACTAGCTCCTAATTGTCATTTTTCAAACACAGTCTGTGACATGGCAGATTGGCTTGTACTTTATCTCCGTTCACTTTATCTCCATACAAGGCTTAGTAAATAGACCCCCTCAGTCTTTAATACAAATAATCTAATTCAATTTGGGTAAATATTCATTTTATTAAAATTAAAATGTGGGTCTGACCTGAGCTGCTCATTTATTTTCCAATTGAAACATGTTCCCGTCCTATTACATGTTACTGTAGCAGGTACACTTGAGTACCTGTGTGATGACTTTAAGGCTGCTGTTTGAAACACTGCTATTTATTTTGCAAAGATTGCCTTGTGCACCTGCTGGAAGTTTATGCTATATATATAACATATTATAATAAAATTAATCCTCTTATTGGATTCCCATGCTCTCAATTTTAGAGAGGAATCATCCTTTATTTTATGTGCTATACATTTATTCTGGGCTTGGATTAGATTTTGATTTCATCATTGATATTCAGCATTATAACCTCCAGGACACAACCACCTAATAAGTTATACATCTGAATGTGCCTAGTACTCTGCACACTTAAAGATCAAGGCAGTTGTCTATAATAGGGTCGGCTCACGGGAGGGGCCAGATAGCATGGTAATTGGGGAATAACGAGACATTATTGAGAGAACTGCTGGTTGCTGTGAGTGACATTGTTCAGAACTTGGAGTGTGGAGGGCTGTCTCCTCCCAGGGACACTGGGCCTCATTCAGACCCACTCGCAAGCGGCTGTCCACTCGCAAGTGGGTTGATGGTGTGCACTGCGCATGCGCACAACGGTGGGAGCTCCGTCGTGCGCATGCGCCAGACGCGACGAGCGAAGGACTTTCCTTCGCTCGTTGTGTCTGATCAAAGGGGGCGTGCTGTCGATGTTGATTGACAGCACGCCCCCTTTGGTGGGCGTGCCGGGGGCGCGCCTGCCAGACGGAGGCGTTCCCAAGGGAACGCCTACCGTCAGAAGCCGGCCCCACTGACATCACTAGTGATGTCAGTGGGAGTGATTTTGGCTCTGATAGAGCCAAAATCACTCCAGGGCTTGTGGTCGAAAAACCCGACCACAGGCTTCTGGTCGTACTGGCAATGGTCACGATGGTCAAGACCATCACGACCATCATCCTGCACGCTCGTATGTGCTGTGGGTGGTGACCCACAGCTATACGAGCGTCAAGGAGGACGCTCCATTTTTATGGAGGATGGCCCTCATTCAGAGCAAGCGCTCTGCTCAGAGCGTCCGGCTCTGAATGAGGGCCACTGTCTGGTTAAGATATGTCCTAAGTAATTAGGGCATGGCTATTCAACTGGCAGCCAGTGTGGCAAAAGAGACTTACAAGCTGCTGTAAAAAGACCCGCGACCTGATACACTGATCACGTTGGTCTGCAGCAGCCAATCGGACTGATTCTTATTGGCTGAGGCTGACACATGTAACAGCCTCTATTGACCAGCACCAGCCTTACTTGTGTTCATACTATGCATGTGCACATTGGGGACATAATAGCATAAGCTTCAAATGCATAGTGTGTGACACTAATCACAGTGAAAGACAACTCAGTGAATACTGCATCATGCTGCAATTTCCGTATTTGGATGGGACTGCAGTGCATTCTCCAGCCAGTTAAAGGTACACATTTGACAATATCCTAATCTCAATGTAATAATGTGAAAGGGAACACTACTGTGTGGCATAGTGTGAATAAGGGGCACTAATGTGTGGTATAATGTGAATTAAGGGCACTACTGTTTAGTATAATTTAAATAAGGGGCACTACTGTGTGGCATAATGGGAATAAGGGGTTCCACTGTGGCATAATGTAAATTCAGGGCAATATTGTGTGGCATAATGTGAATAAGGGACACTACTGTGTGTTATAATGTGAATAATGGGAACTACTATGGCATAATGTGAATAAGTGGCACTTCTGTGGCATAAAGTGAATAAGTTGCACTACTATGGCATACTGTGAATAAGGGGCACTATGGCATAATGTGAATAAGGGGCCCCACTGTGTCATAATGTGAATAAGGGGCACTACTATGTGGCATATTGTGAATGAGGGGCACTACTGTGTGGCATAATGTGAATAAGGGGCACTATTGTGTAGCATAATGTGAAAAAGGTCTCTGCAGTGCATAATGTGAATAAGGGACACTACAGTGAATAAGAGGCACTACTGTGTGGCATAATGTGAATAATGGGCACTATTGTGTAGCATAATGTGAATGAGAAGCACTGCTGTGTGGTATAATGTGTATAAGGGGAACTACTCTGTAGCAAAATGTGAACAAAGGTAACTATTCTGTGGCATAATGTCAATAAGGGGCTCCACTGTGGCATTATGTGAATTAAGGGCAATATTGTTAGCATAATGTGAATAAGGGGCATTGCTGGGTGGGATAATGTGAATAAAAGGCACTATGACATAATGTGAATAAGGTGAACAAATGTATGGCATAATGTGAATTGGAAATATTGTGTGGCATCATGTGAGTAAGTGACACTGCTGTGTAGCATACTGTGAATGAGGGGCACTACTGTGTGGCATAATGTGTAATGTGTATAAGGGGCACTTATGTGTAGCATACTGTGAATGAGAGGCACTACTGTGTGGCATAATGTGAATAAGGGGCACTACTGTGTGGCATAATGTGAATAAGAGGAACTACTATGTGGCATATTTCAAATAAGAGGCACTACTGCGTGGCATAATCTTAATAATGGGCACTACTGTGTAGTACACTGTGAATGATGGGCTCTAATGTGTGTCATAATGTGACTGAGGCACTACTGTGTAGCATACTGTGATTAAGGGACACTACTGTGTGGCATAATGTATATAATGGGCACTACTGTGTGGCATAATGCGAATGAGGGACACTACTGTGTAGCATAATGTGAATAAGAGGCACTACTGTGTGGCATAATGTGAATAAGGGACACTACTGTGTGGCATAATTTAAATAAAGGGCTCCACTGTGGCATAATGTGAATAGGGGGCTCTACAGTGGCATAATATGAATAAGGAGCACTACTGTCAGTAGCTGCTGTGTATGGGGATATGTCTGACAAATGCTGGTGTCCTGCAGAGGAGTCGGAGGGCATTTAAAGAGGCATGTGTGGCATACTGTATGTGTAATATATTTTAAATTGTGTTCTAATATTGGAACTCAAATGTTCGGTCCCCAAAGCTCCTGAATTTTGGCCACTCAAAATTTTTGTTATAATAAAATATTTGTAAACCCCTGAAAATGGAAATTGCAAATATTTACCTCCGATAACGGCTGCAATCACCCGTTTTTGTTCGCAAAAACCACCCCATAGGTTTTTATTAAAATGCCAAATTTGACAAGCTTATTTTACTTCTAACAGCGCGAGTATGGGCTATTATCTCAGCCCCCCTGCATATGAATATTACATGCTGATGTTTTTTATTTTATTATTGTCGCAATAAGTGGCTATAAGGAATTGGGACTAATTCCTGATTTTAAAAAAATCTGTTTCATCATGTTTTTTTAGTGATAAACCTGGTGATTAAGTTACCAGTAAGTGTGATATTGGTGCATTGTATTGCTGCCTTTAAACTATATTAAAGAGACAGTTGTATCTTCCCTGTTGTCTTCCATTTGCAACCCTGAGCCACAAATGTACCCACTTGCCGATTAAAATGAGCGATTGAAGGATAACGATATCGTTATTGTTCAATCGCTCATTAATCGTGCACAAATCGGGCATGAAAATTTTGAAATGACCAGCGATGTGCACTCCCTCTGGTCGTTTTCGACATCAATCATCGTCTGAACATGCCGGTCAATCTGCCGAAAATTACAGATTGACCATGTTCAGGGATGAGGGAGGGTGCCTGCACTGAATGACATATCGTTCATTGTAGGCACTGCAGGGGAAGAGGAATGACTGTACGATTACAATGTATTAATCGCAGTGTCGTTCCACTATCTGCTAGTGGATATGCACCTTCAGGTCTAACCCCCAGGTACCTCACAGTTATAATAACACAGATGAAGCAATCCAAAAAGAAAATGTGATAATGAATTTTGACATAAAACAAAACTTTTCAAATCATCAAATAAAAACCACACGCTAAGAATTGGTGATGAGATGTGTTTACATCTTTCTATTTCTTCACGTGTTAAAATAAATATTGACACGTGAGAATAATCAACACATAATATTCCCCTATCTACTGGTGTTTTCTTACACTGTTTAATTTTATAAATTCACAACTGTTTTGCTAATCTGTATTTATCACAAATATATGATTATATACATGATCTAAGAACACTACAACATAGCAATGTAATGCAAAGATCTATCTTCCTTATTTGAAGGTAGCTGAAGGCTGTATTCAGCCTGATGCTACATAAGTGACTAGTTTAGTGGGGAGTAGATGTAATGGCAGTTCAGTGGCATCACTAGGGGGCGTGCTTGTCAAAACGGGTGACATCCAAGAGGGTGACAACAAAATAGCAAAGGTGCTTTACTGTACCGGGAGAGCAAGCCACCACCATCACAAATCTTCGATCTGCAAACGGCTGCACCGGGTGTCACCACATATAGGGCTTCATTCAGAGGCGGCCGTACGGTCTACGACTGCACGGCCGCCTCGATGTTTGTCCAGTGTGCACGAGGGAGCCAGCTCCTTCATGCGCATGCGTGAGACCCGCTACGACCGACAGCGCCGGTCGTAGCGGGTCTCTTTCCAAAGGGGGCGAGCTGTCGATGTTGATTGACAGCTCGCCCCGTTTGGAAGGCGGGCCGGGGGGGTGGCAGCCCAAACGGAGGCGTTCCCATGGGAACGCCTGCCGTTTGGGGGAGGCCCCACTGACATCACTAGTGATGTCAGTGGAGAGCTTCCGGCTCAGACAGAGCCAGAATTTCTCCGGGGCTTACGACAAGTGAGACCCTACCCTAGGGTCTCGTCGTAAGCCCCGATGGTCGCGATGGTCATAGACCATCGCGACCATCACCCTAGCGGTCGTTAGAGCTGTGGGTGTAAACCCACAGCCTAACGACCGAAACAGGCGACCGGCCAGGATGCAAGTGCCCGCCCAGTTTCTGAGCGACCGCTTGCATCCTCCGACCGCCTCTGAATGAGGGCCATAGTGACGCCACTGTGGCAGTTATAGGCATAATGGTTTGTGTTGTTTTCCTTTTATTGGCATTTATTGAATTCTATTTATAGGTTGTTAACGGGGGTGCCAATTTCAAAAGGGCAGAATGCGCCCTGCCCTCTTCTTGGCGCCCCGCTAAAACAACCTGCCAGGTGCTGTCCCCACCCACGGGCTGCAGTGTCCTGCAGGTGGGAAAAATAGCGGTGCAGCGATCACCGCCAGAGAATAGATGCCAGGCACATGCGCCCGAAATCTATTCACAGGGACAGGAGAACTTGGGGGCAGACTGGCATGTCCGTAAGTGGCGGGTATGTCACCAAGAGTGATGAAAAGGGGGCGCATTTTAAAGATACGCCCGTTTTTCTCATGGCCACGCTTTCTGGGCACGTGCAGAAGTGCCCCTTTCTAGGTCCGGCGCTCAGGGGTTGGCTGGCAGCTTTTAGCCTGGGTGGCATGTCCAGAGCACAGGCCCAAATGTAACGGCCCATCCTTATATGGGGGTTTTCAGTACACTAAATATTTATCAATTAACAAAAAACAGGCCTAGTGTTGCTTAACCCAAAAAGACTTTATTACGTGTGTGTGTATCTGTATATACACAACCGTTCAAAAGTTTGGGGTCACTTAGAAATCTCCTTATTTTTGAAAGAAAAGCACTGTTTTTTTCAATGAAGATAACATTAAATGAATCAGAAATACACTCTATACATTGTTAATGTGGTAAATGACTATACTAGCTGCAAATGTCTGGTTTTTAAAGGAATATCTACATAGGTGTATAGAGGCCCATTTCCAGCAACCATCATTCCAGTGTTCTAATGGTACATTATGTTTGCTAAGCGCGTTAGAAGACTAATGGATGATTAGAAAACCCTTGTGCAATTATGTTAGCACAGCTGAAAACGGGTTTGCTCGTTAGAGAAGCTATAAAACTGGCCTTCCTTTGAGCTACTTGAGTATCTGGAGCATCACATTTGTGGGTTTGAGTATACTCTCCATATGGCCAGAAAAAGAGAACTTTCATGTTAAACTCGACAGTCTATTCTTGTTCTTAGAAATGAAGGCTATTCCATTCGAGAAGTTGCCAAGAAACTGAGCATTTCCTACAACGGTGTGTACTACTCCCTTCAGAGAACAGCACAAACAGGCTCTATATGGGCAAAAGAACACAGACATTGGACAGAGGAAGATTGGAAAAAAGTGTAATGGACAGACGAATCGAAGTTTGAGGTGTTTGGATCACACAGAAGAACATTTATGAGACGCAGAACAAGTGAAAAGATGCTGGAAGAGTGCCTGACACCATCTGTCAAGCAGGGTGGCGGTAATGTGATGGTCTGGGGCTTCTTTTAGTGCTGGCAAAGTGGGAGATTTGTACAAGGTAAAAGGGATTTTGAATAAGGAAGGCTATCACTCCATTTTGCAATGCCATGCCATACCCTGTGGACAGCGCTTGATTGGAGCCAATTTCCTCCTCCAACAGGACAATGGCCCAAAGCACACCTCCAAATTATGCAAGAACTATTTAGGGAAAAAGCAGGCAACTGGTATTCTGTTTGTAATGGAGTGGCCAGCGCAGTCACCAGATCTCAACCCCATTGAGCTGTTGTGGGAGCAGCAAGAAGTGCCCATCAAGCCAATCCAACTTGTGGGAGGTTCTTCAGAAAGCGTGGGGGGAAATTTCTTCAGATTACCTCAACAAATTGACAGCTAGAATGCCAGAGGTCTGCAATACTGTAATCAGGGGCGCCGAGAGGGGGGGGGGGGAGTGGGTACAATTTACCCAGGCCCGGGCTTCCAGAGGGTGCTGGGATGCAGTGGGAGATTGCTCGCGGCTGCTAACAGCCTGAGGAAAGGAGCGATCACACTGATCGCTCCCCCCTGGCTTTGCATCGGGCTGAGGGGCTCACAGCGCCCCCTCCCCGGCGTGTAGTGGCCTGCAAAAGTATGTGTTTTTTTCTTTTTTTTCAAGGGGGCATGGCCACGCCTCTCACTCTTAGGTCACACCCCCTTTTACCGGGGCCTGGCGGCGCTCTCTACGCCCCTGGCTGTAATTTCTGCAAAAGGAGCATTCTTTGACGAAAGCAAAGTTTGAAAGACATAATTATTATTTAAAATAAAAATCATTATTTCCAACCTTGCCAATGTCTTGACTATGGCCCTGATTCAGAGCCGGACGCAAGTGGCTGCTCGTTCACTCCGAGCGATGTTTGCCCAACTGCGCATGCATACGGATCGTAATACGCATGCGCGAACCACTCAGTGCGGCCGAAATTCATGTGCTCGCAAAATAGCGAATGCCTGATAATTTGAGTGACAGGAGGAGGCGTATGTGGGTGGCAACAGGGGAAGGTGCTTGAAAACGGGGAGTGGAGATCCGATCGCAGGCGTGCTTAAAGGTCAAAATGGGCGTTTTATGGGTGTGCATATTTAAAACAGCAGCGTCATTGACCACGTCACTGGGTTATTTTATAGCCAGAACTGCTCGCAAAATTGTGGTAGCAAAAACCAACCACAAGAATAGCGAGCAGTTCATACCCTGGTCGATGTACTCGATTAATCTAATAAATAGCGGACATGACGTAGGATGCGAGCGGCCAGGGGGCGTAGTTTCCCAAAAAACGACCGCAAGTTTTGTACGCTCGTTCAGACATAGAGGCGTGAACAGGCCGCAAACAGCGAACGGTTCATTTGAATAGCCACCCCTATTTTCTTGACGAGCGAGCGCAAATAGCGTCCGGCTCTGAATCAGGCCCTATATGTTCTATTCATTTTGCAACTCATTTGATAAATAAAATCAGTTTTCATGTAAAACACGAAAATTGTCTGGGTGACCCCAAACTCTTGAACGGTAGTGTATATATATATATATATATATATATATATATATAATATGGCAATTCAGGCGGCACTCTCAGCAAAACAAATTAATCAAACGGAGGGTCCCAGTCCTCCACCTCTATTCGACGTTTCAAATTTATTACAAATTTTTCATCATTTGTAATAAATTTGAAACGTCGAATAGAGGTGGAGGACTGGGACCCTCCGTTTGATTAATTTGTTTTGCTGAGAGTGCCGCCTGTATTGCCATATTATTTACACTTATCCTATTTGGGAAGGCACCCAGGATTGTTGTGATTTTTGTGCTGGAGTGCCGAGCATTGCAGTGGAGTGTATATGTATATATATATATATATTAGGGGTGTGCACCGGCCACTTTTCGTGTTTTGTGTTTTGGTTTTGGATCTGGATCTTTCTTCGTGTTTTGGATCTGGATTGGTTTTGCCAAAACCACCCTTCCGTGTTTTGGGTTCTGGGTTTTGTGTTTTGGATCTGTATTTTTTTGAAAAAAAGCATAAAAACAGCTAAAATCACAGAATTTGTTGGTTTCTCTGCTCCTATGCTATTATTAACCTCAATAACCTTAATTTCCACTCATTTCCAGTCTATTCTGAACACCTCACACCTCACAATAGTGTTTTCATGTCCAAAAGGTTGCACCGAGGTAGCTGGATGACTATGCTAAGCGACACGAGTGGGCGGCACAAACACGTGACCCATCTAGGAGTGACACTGCAGTGGCAGACAGGATGGCAGTTAGAAAAACTAGGCCCCAAACTGTACATAATGCAAAGAAAAAAAAGAAGTGCAAGATGGAATTGTCCTTGGGCCCTCCCACCCACCCTTATGTTGTATAAACAGGACATGCACACTTTAACAAATCAATCATTTCAGCGCCAGGGTCTGCCACACAACTGTGGCTGAAATGATTGGTTCGTTTGGGCCCCCACAAAACAAGCTGGCAATTAATGTGTCCCTGCACAAACTGGCTCTACGGAGGCAAGATGTCATCCTCATCCTCCTCATCCACCGATTCCTCACCCTCTTCAGTGTGTACATCCTCATCCTCACAGAGTATTAATTCGTCCCTGCTGGAACCACAGGTCCCTCTGTACGTTCTGGAGGCTGGTCTCCCTGGAAGAGTTGATAATTCATTTTATGAACATCATCTTCTCCACATTTTGTGGAAGCAACCTCCTACGCCTTTCGCTGACAAGGTTCCCGGCTGCACTAAACACTCTTTCGGAGTACACACTGGAGGGGGGGCAACTCAGGTAAAATAGAGCCAGTTTGTACAGGGACCTCCAAATTGCTTCTTTTTCCTGCCAGTACAGGTACGGACTGTCTGACATGCCTACTTGGATGCTGTCACCGATGTAATCCTTTAACAGACAGACGCACGCTTGTCGCTGCTGCTTTGAGGATTCAAGTGCGGCTACAGCCCACACAATTCACAAAGACAGAAAAAAAAAAAGAATATTTTTATTGTTTGTGGAGCACACTTTGAGGGTTACACCACCCTTTAACAGACAGACGCACGCTTGTCGCTGCTGCTTTGAGGATGCAAGTGCGGCTACAGCCCACACAATTCACAAAGACAGAAAAAAGAAGAAGAATATTTTAATTGTTTGTGTAGAACACTTTGAGGTGTCACCACCCTTTAACAGACAGACGCACGCTTGTCGCTGCTGCTTTAAGGATGCAGGTGCGGCTACAGCCCACACATTTCACAAAGACCGAAAAAAAAAGAACAATATTTTAATTGTTTGTGTAGAACACTTTGAGGTGTCATCACCCTTTAACAGACAGACGCACGCTTGTCGCTGCTGCTTTAAGGATGCAGGTGCGGCTACAGCCCACACAATTCACATAGACAGAAAAAAAAAGAACAATATTTTAATTGTTTCTGTAGCACACTTTGAGGGTGTCACCACCCTTTAACAGACAGACGCACGCTTGTCGCTGCTGCTTTGAGGATGCAAGTGTGGCTACATCGCACACAAGTCACAAACACATTAAAAAAATAGTTTTTTATTTTTTGGAACACTTTGAGAGTTACACCACCCTTTAACAGACAGACGCACGCTTGTCGCTGCTGCTTTAAGGATGCAGGTGCGGCTACAGCCCACACATTTCACAAAGACCGAAAAAAAAAGAACAATATTTTAATTGTTTGTGTAGAACACTTTGAGGGTGTCACCACCCTTTAACAGACAGACGCACGCTTGTCGCTGCTGCTTTAAGGATGCAGGTGCGGCTACAGCCCACACATTTCACAAAGACCAAAAAAAAAAGAACAATATTTTAATTGTTTGTGTAGCACACTTTGAGGGTGTCACCACCCTTTAACAGACAGACGCACGCTTGTCGCTGCTGCTTTGAGGATGCAAGTGTGGCTACATCGCACACAAGTCACAAACACATTAAAAAAATAGTTTTTTATTTTTTGGAACACTTTGAGAGTTACACCACCCTTTAACAGACAGACGCACGCTTGTCGCTGCTGCTTTAAGGATGCAGGTGCGGCTACAGCCCACACATTTCACAAAGACCGAAAAAAAAAGAACAATATTTTAATTGTTTGTGTAGAACACTTTGAGGGTGTCACCACCCTTTAACAGACAGACGCACGCTTGTCGCTGCTGCTTTAAGGATGCAGGTGCGGCTACAGCCCACACATTTCACAAAGACCAAAAATAAAAGAACAATATTTTAATTGTTTGTGTAGCACACTTTGAGGGTGTCACCACCCTTTAACAGACAGACGCACGCTTGTCGCTGCTGCTTTAAGGATGCAGGTGCGGCTACAGCCCACACAATTCACAAAGACAGAAAAAAGAACAATATTTTAATTGTTTGTGTAGCACACTTTGAGGGTGTCACCACCCTTTAACAGACAGATGCACGCTTGTCGCTGCTGCTTTAAGGATGCAGGTGCGGCTACAGCCCACACAATTCACAAAGACAGAAAAAAGAACAATATTTTAATTGTTTGTGTAGCACACTTTGAGGGTGTCACCACCCTTTAACAGACAGACGCACGCTTGTCGCTGCTGCTTTAAGGATGCAGGTGCGGCTACAGCCCACACAATTCACAAAGACAGAAAAAAAAAGAACAATATTTTAATTGTTTGTGTAGCACACTTTGAGGGTGTCACCACCCTTTAACAGACAGACGCACGCTTGTCGCTGCTGCTTTGAGGATGCAGGTGGAATCTAGACGGGATTTGGAACCGAGGCACACTAACTCCATCAATTGTCTAAATCCCACTGCACTAATGTCGGATACCGGACGCACGTCTAACACCAACATAGCAGTCAAGGCCTCAGTTATACGTTTTGCTTCAGGATGACTGCTGTCGTACTTCATCCTCATCGCTAGGGACTGTTGGAGGGTCAATTGTTTAGTAAAAGTAGTGATGTTCCTACTTCCTCTCTGGGATGATGAACAATTCCCAGCAGCAGCAACAGCACTAGGAGGAAGAGGTTCTTGATCTTTCCCTATTTTATTTTTATCGGAGAAAGTTTGGTCCTCCATTTATGTTATATTGATATATATACGTGCGGCTAAAGCGCACACAAACACAGAAAATATTATTTTATTTTTGCTGGAGAGTAGTGCACTTTGTGGGTTACACCACCCTTTAAGAAATGAGCCAGCCGGCTCTTTACTTATGGGACACAGGCGCACGCTTGGCGCTGCTCCTTTGTTGATGCACGTGCAGCCACAGTGCACACAATTCACAAACACAGAAAATAATTTTTTTTTTGGTTTGGACTGGAGTGTACTTTCGGGGGTTACAGCACCCTTAACGGTCAAGCCAGCCGGCCCTTTACTTAAGACACAGGCGCACGCTTGGCACTACTTTGTTGATGCACGTGCGGCTACTGCGCACACAATTCACAAACACAGAAAATAATTTTTTTTTTGGTTTGGACTGGAGTGTACTTTCGGGGGTTACAGCACCCTTAACGGTCAAGCCAGCCGGCCCTTTACTTATGACACAGGCGCACGCTTGGCACTACTTTGTTGATGCACGTGCGGCTACTGCGCACACAATTCACAAACACAGAAAATAATTTTTTTTTTGGTTTGGACTGGAGTGTACTTTCGGGGGTTACAGCACCCTTAACGGTCAAGCCAGCCGGCCCTTTACTTATGACACAGGCGCACGCTTGGCACTACTTTGTTGATGCACGTGCGGCTACTGCGCACACAATTCACAAACACAGAAAATAATTTTTTTTTTGGTTTGGACTGGAGTGTACTTTCGGGGGTTACAGCACCCTTAACGGTCAAGCCAGCCGGCCCTTTACTTATGACACAGGCGCACGCTTGGCACTACTTTGTTGATGCACGTGCGGCTACTGCGCACACAATTCACAAACACAGAAAATATTTTTTTTTTAGGTTTGGACTGGAGTGTACTTTCGGGGGTTACAGCACCCTTTAACGGTCAAGCCAGCCGGCCCTTTACTTATGACACAGGCGCACGCTTGGCACTACTTTGTTGATGCACGTGCGGCTACTGCGCACACAATTCACAAACACAGAAAATAATTTTTTTTTTGGTTTGGACTGGAGTGTACTTTCGGGGGTTACAGCACCCTTAACGGTCAAGCCAGCCGGCCCTTTACTTATGACACAGGCGCACGCTTGGCACTACTTTGTTGATGCACGTGCGGCTACTGCGCACACAATTCACAAACACAGAAAATAATTTTTTTTTTGGTTTGGACTGGAGTGTACTTTCGGGGGTTACAGCACCCTTAACGGTCAAGCCAGCCGGCCCTTTACTTATGACACAGGCGCACGCTTGGCACTACTTTGTTGATGCACGTGCGGCTACTGCGCACACAATTCACAAACACAGAAAATAATTTTTTTTTTGGTTTGGACTGGAGTGTACTTTCGGGGGTTACAGCACCCTTAACGGTCAAGCCAGCCGGCCCTTTACTTATGACACAGGCGCACGCTTGGCACTACTTTGTTGATGCACGTGCGGCTACTGCGCACACAATTCACAAACACAGAAAATAATTTTTTTTTTGGTTTGGACTGGAGTGTACTTTCGGGGGTTACAGCACCCTTAACGGTCAAGCCAGCCGGCCCTTTACTTATGACACAGGCGCACGCTTGGCACTACTTTGTTGATGCACGTGCGGCTACTGCGCACACAATTCACAAACACAGAAAATATATTATTTTTTTAGCACTTGGGGGGAGCACCCCTGATGGACAGAGCACCCCCTGGACAACACTGCAGCACTCCTTTAGGACTGGGACACTGCACAGGACTTTGGAGTGGACACAGCCCCTATGGAGAACTGACTGCACAACACAGTCCAGCCAGCCCCTATGGACTTTGAAGTAGTGGACACAGCCCCTATTAACAACAGCAGCACAGCACAACACAGCCAGCCCCTATGGACTTTGAAGTAGTGGACAACAGCAGCACTACACTACACTACACTACACAGCCCTAACTCCCACCCTCCCTCTTCACTGTCCACAGCCGAGTGAGAAAATGGCGCCGACGTGGGTACCTTATATAGGATCCAAAACCCGCGAGACTCGGAAGGCGGGATGATGACGTTTTGCCTCGATTTCAGATCCGAGTCAGGCGGGAAAAGTCGAGCCTGATTCGGAACGGACTCGGATCGGGGGGGCTCGGGGGGGTTCGGATTTCAGAAATCCGAACCCGCTCACCCCTAATATATATATATATATATATATATATATATTACACACTAGTATATAAAGGGACCCGGCTGCTCCACACCCACAGCTGCTTTGCTCTTCCCGTCCCTTTATACTTAGGCCACCCACCAGTGCCGTAACTAGGGTGGTGCGACCATGTGCCATGGCACAGGGCACCGCAGGACAGGGGGCACTATTTGGGCCTGTCAGTTTTCCTGTTTATTATCATTTTTACTTGTAGCTTCCTCTTTTTTTATCCCCAGCATCTCCTGGCTTCCCCAGGAGTACCCCTATCTCTTCCCTGGCCCTTCCCAATGAGGCCATGTCCCTTTTTCAGGTGCACTATCTTATGTTCCTATTTAAAAAATGGAGGGTTGGGGGCGCCAATGCTCCCTCTGGCACAGGGCACCAAATAGTTTAGTTACGGCTCTGCCACCCACCACCCCCGTTTCTCTCTGTCCTCTTCTCTCAGCGCATACATGAACGTCACATCTTTAAATAGGTAAACACTATCATTTCACATCATAAGCATCGGTGCACAGTAACAAAATTAGATTTGGTATCACAAAGTGGAGCTTCTCAGGGATTCACAAACCATATATACAGTAGTTCACTTATGGTGTAAGAGTCCACTGTTAACTTATTTATATTCCCAGAAGTAATTAGATTCTTCCCTCAGATGTGGCAGTCATAGGCAAAACTATAGAGGTCTGGTAATGGGTGGTGGCAGTTTTAGCACCATGTCAGATATTGTGTTACTGTTTCTTGGAAAAGAAAATAGTATCACACCCACACCAGTGGCGTCTGCCCCCATGGTGTTACTCTTAGTGGGGGGGACGTTGTGTGCGCCACCGATATTCAATATTCATGTAGGAGATCACATTGTCTGGAAGATGCCTGTTTACGTAGAAATATAACCCCTGTCATCATCATAACCAGATAATATATATACTGTAGTAACAGGAGCTTTTGTGCAGGAAAAATGTGAATTTCCCTGATCAAACTTCTGTGTCTTTCCAGGTTCCCCTGTGTCACCCCCCAATGTCTCCGTCCCCAGGCCCCTCTGTGGTTCTCCAGGCGCTCTGTGTCTCTCTATCTCCAGGCCCCCTTGTCTCTCACCAGGACCCCCTGGGCCTAGCCATCCCCAAGACCCCCTGGGCCTCTCCATCCCTAGGACCCCCTGGGCCTCTCCATCCCCAGGACCCCCTCCATCTTTGCATCCTCAGGCCCACCTGTGGCTCTCAGCCTCATTCCCGCAGCCCCAGTGTGTGGGTCAGCATCATTTCTCAGCCCATGTCACCCCAGCCCTGTGCAGTCAGCTCCAACCTTCCCCCCCAGCCCCCTGTGCCGTCAGCTCTAACCCCCCCAGCTCCCTGTGCAGTCAGCTCCAATCCCCCCAGCCCCCTGTGCCGTCAGCTCTACCCCCCCCCAGCCCCCTGTGCAGTCAGCTCCAACCCCCCCAGCCCCCTGTGCCGTCAGCTCCAACCCCCCAGCCCACTGTGCAGTCAGCTCCAACCCCCCCCAGCCCCCTGTGCAGTCAGCTCCAATCCCCCCAGCCCCCTGTGCCGTCAGCTCTAACCCCCCCAGCCCCCTGTGCAGTCAGCTCTAACCCCCCCCAGGCCACTGTGCAGTCAGCTCCAACCTTCCCCCCCAGCCCCCTGTGCTGTCAGCTCTAACCCCCACCAGCCCCCTGTGCAGTCAGCTTCAATCCCCCCCAGCCCCCTGTGCTGTCAGCTCTAACCCCCACCAGCCCCCTGTGCAGTCAGCTTCAATCCCCCCCAGCCCCCTGTGCAGTCAGCTCCAACCCCCCCAGCCCCCTGTGCAGGCAGCTCAACCTCCCCCCCCAGCCTTCTGTGCAGTCAACTCCCCCCACCCCAGCCCCCTGTGCAGTCAACTCCCCCCACCCCAGCCTTCTGTGCAGTCAGCTCCAACCCCCCCAGCCCCCTGTGCAGGCAGCTCAACCTCCCCCCCCAGCCTTCTGTGCCGTCAACTCCCCCCACCCCAGCCCCCTGTGCAGTCAGCTTCAATCTCCCCCCTCCCTCCTCCCCCCTGTAGTCGCCGCCTCTGCTAACACTTACCTGCTCCGTGCTGCTCCGTCCTCTGCTATGTCTGCGCCGCTACTTGTGGGAAGAGTTGCTGCTGGGCATGCGCAGCAGCTCCCCCGGCGGCCATTTTTTTTTTTTTAAGGTAAGCTTCTGTGCATGCGCAGAAGCCGTAGACTGGAGCTGACCGATTGGAGCTCAGGTCCGATTGTGGCAGCGGCTGTGGGAGGGTGCAGGGCGGCTGCCGGCCACTAACCTGGACGGTGGTGGGCGGGCACGGGCGGTTCAGCGACCTGGGCTAATGGGTGGTCCTGTGCACACCCGGACCACCCCCCAGTTTCGCCTATGGTGGCAGTACTGTACAATTCGGAAAAGGGGGAAAAAAGGAAAAATATATTGGGCGTGATTCAGAGGTGGACGCTGCTGTGTGGCACTTGCGTTTGAATGTGGAGTCGTGCCAGCAATAATATGTAAATGCTAGTTTCAGCCATCCTCTGCTGCAGATACCTGAAGCAGAATGTGCAGACCCCGAGACTCACTTTCTGGACCCCCGTGCACATTAGCACGGTAAGTGGTTCCAGACAGTCCACCATCGCGTACACTTGCACCTGCCTATAAATTGCTGCTATGTACTGATTAGGGATGTGCGCCGGACCATTTTTGCCGGATTTGGATTTGGATTTGGTTCTAATTCGTCGTCCGGCTTTTGATTTGGATTTGGATTTGCCAAACTGCGGTGACTGGATTTGGATTTGGATTTGGATTTTTTTACAAAAATTTACAAAAAAAGCTAAAATCACATAAATTGGTCTTTTTTTTCTTCCTAGAGTATTATTAACCTCAATAACATTAATTTCCAGTCAATTTAGACCATATCACAGCTTATAATATTGTTTTCAACATTATTGGCCAAAGGTTGCAGTGAGCTGACTGGTTACTAAGCGACAAAGCAGCGGCACAACGACACAGACACCACAGTATAAAGCACATCTATGACACATTGCCACACAGCAGTGGCAGAAATGAAAAGTAGTGCACCCACCCAGTGGGTACGGCCAGCAGAGTCACAGTACTTGTTTACATAGTGGGCTACGGCCCAAGGAGTCACAGTGCACAATCTTATTCACATTACACCGCACATAGGGCCTGATTCACATTACACCATAAAGTAGTGTATCTTATTTATGTTACGACACACAGTAGTGCCCCTTTTACACAATGCCCACAGTAGTGACCCTTTTACACAATGCCCACAGTAGCGGTGTCCCTTACACAATGTCCCCCAGCAGTGGTGCCCCCTATGCAGTCCCCTTAGTAGTAGGGTCCACTATGCAGTGCCCCCAGTAGAATGCCCCCCAGTAGTATGCCCCCCATTAGCAGGCCCCCCCCAGTAGTATGCCCCCCATTAGCATGCCACCCAGTAGTATGCCCCCCATTAGCAGGCCCCCCCCAGTAGTATGCCCCCCATTAGCATGCCACCCAGTAGTATGCCCCCCCAGTAGTATGGCCCCCCCAGTAGTATGACCCCCCCAGTAGTAGGCTGCCCCAGTAGCAGGCCCCCCCCAGTAGTAGGCTGCCCCAGTAGTAGCCCCCCCTGTAGTATGGGCCCCCCCTGTAGTATGCCCCCCCCTGTAGTAGGCTGCCCCAGTAGCAGGCCCCCCCCCCAGTAGTAGTAAGCCCCCCCAGTAGTATGCCCCCCCAGTAGCAGGCCCCTCAGTAGTATGGCCCCCGCAGTAGCAGACCCCCCCAGTAGTATAGCCCCCCCTAGTAGCAGGCCCCTCTGTAGTATGGCCCCCCAGTAGTATAGCCCCCCCCAGTAGTGCAGACCCCCCCAGTAGTATGCCCCCCCCCGCACCCCCAGTAGCGCCCCCCCGGCCCTTGCACAAATAAAAAATAAAAACTTACCTGTATCCCCGCTCCCGCGCCGTCCGCTCTGTCACATGCTGAGGAGGGAGCCGGAAGACGGAGCTCATGTGTGAGCTCCAGCCGGCTCCCTCCGTGCAGCAGCCAATGAGAGTCTGTGTGACTCTCATTGGCTGCTGTAACAAACACACAGCTGCCGCTGGCGGCTGTGTGTCTGTGTCTGTGTAGGGCAGAGCGCTATCACAGCGCTCTGCCCTACACGCGAGGAGACCTGATGTCGGATTCTCTAGTGAGAATCCGACATCAGGCGGCCGCCGTTCGGCCCCGAACGGGGATCCGAGTCAAGCGGTGAACACCCGAACAGGGTTCGGGTGGACTCGGATCCCCAATGTTCGGAGCGGTTCGGATTCCACAGAATCCGAACCGCTCATCTCTAGTACTGATAGCATAATGCATGAAATTTCACAGAAATCTCCTGCAGGAGGCTTATTAGCACTGCAGATCGTAGTCCCCATTATGATCAATGAGGACTACGATCTTACCCTTATGTACCATTTTCGGAATTTAGCCCTGTTGGTTAACACCATCCTCAGACGGCCTAAAACGCTCTATGCCTATGGAGGCTTATTTGCAGGACAGAGATTTTAAGATTCGACTCCCGAAGCTCCTGACCAGCTCCGGAAACTGACACTGTGCGCATGCAAAGTGTCAGATTTCCCAGAGTTATAAACGTGAATGGTTCCTTCAATATGCCGGGAAGTCACAGAGACAGCGGTTATCACTACCACTGTCCCCGTGGGTTACACTTAGGGCTTGATTCAGAGCTGAACGCTCTGACAAGAGGGCTCGCTCTGAATCAGGGCCCTCCTACCTTTTTTTTGGAGCGTCCTCATGGATGCTCGCATAGCTGTGGGTTACCACCCACAGCTATAGCGAGCGTCCATGATGATGGTCGCAATGGTCTTGACCATCGCGACCATCGGGCTTGCGACGGAGACCCTGCGGTAGGGTCTCGCTGCCGCAAGCCCTTGAGTGATTTTGGCTCTATCAGAGCCAAAATCACTCCCACTGACATCACTAGTGATGTCAGTGGGGCCGGCTTCAGACGGTAGGCGTTCCCATGGGAACGCCTCGGTCTGGCAGGCTCGCCCCCGGCACGCCCACCAAAGGGGGCTTTATGTCAATCAACATCGACAGCACGCCCCCTTTGGGGCGAGACCCGGAGCGATGGAGAGCCCGTCGCTCGCCGGGTCTCGTGCATGCACATGACGGAGCTCCCTCCGTCGTGCGCATGCGCAGTGGGGGAACATCGACCCGCTTGCGAGCGTACTGCAGCTCACGAGCGGGTCTGAATGACCCCCTTAGTACACAGCAGAAACATTTTCATACAAAATGAAAATATCTGTTGCGAAATGGATTAATAAACAGTGCCGTGATTGTTAATACATAAGGCCCCTTAAGTAATGACAGTTCCAAGATCACAAAAACGGGGTGTGGATTCCTGCACTGGTGTATATAGTATTTGGTAAATTATATGGTGTTTATCAAACCACATGAATGAAATAGCAATCAGATAGGAACCAGCAAGTTTGACCTCCATTATTGAATGCATACCTAAAAGTTAATGTTTAGATATTCATATATCACCTTGAGTTCCCCTAACAGATAAAGTACAGTACTTTCCTGGTTCCAATTATGAAGTACTTCCCAATTAGCACCACCAGATATTGTTCTTCTTCTGCTGGAATGGAAAGCTTTAGGTAAATAAGGGGTCGATTTACTAAGCAGGTTAGGAGACAGAGTGAAAAGTGATAAGAAAGTGATAAGGTGCCAGCCAATCAGCTCCTAACTGTGATTTTTCAAACACAGCCTGTGAGATGACAGTTGGGAGCTGATTGGCTGGCACCTTATCACTTTCTTATCACTTTTCACTCTGTCTCCTAACACTGCTTAGTAAATAGACGCCTCAGTCAGGCATCCCTTGACAGTGTGGCTAGACTCACTGGACAACCTGTGTACAAGGGTAGTGGGAGGGGTCTCATAGAGCAGCAGGGGCTGGCCGCTGGTCCGACACTGCTGCTGGTTAAGAGAAACCAAAGCCTGCCCTGGCTGCAGCAGCAGCCTCTAATACAGGGGTGGATACAGATCCACCATCCCTGCTAATTTAATGTAGCGTGTTATAACACGAGCGGCCGGGTAACATCCCATGCCAGCCTCCCAGCCGTCAGCAATGTATGGGTAGTGTGTGACCACAGGCTGCCTGCAGCCCCAAAGTGTTAAAATTGTACCGGCCCAGGGGGGCAGAAAGCACCCTGCTCCCCGGCCCATCCCGCCCCTACCGGCGCCAGACAGGGGGAGTATATTTACTAAAGTGAGAGTTTTTAGAAGTGGAGATGTTGCCCGTAGCAACCAATCAGATTCTAGCTATTATCTTCGAGAAGGTGCTGGTTAAATGTTATGTAGAATCTGATTGGTTGCTATGGGCAACATCTCCACTTTTACAAACTCTCACTTTAGTAAATTTACCCCTTAGAATGAACACTAATTTAGGTTTGACATGTTCGGGGTTTATTTAATGGGCATGCTCTTGTCGCCACTTTCTCTTTGAATTCAAAGTTCCCCTCCATACCCTATTCATGCATGTAATGTTCTGTGTTTGTGGTGTGTTTATTCATTTTTCAAACTTTTGCCTTTCAGATGAGGCAACGCTTTTGTGGGATAGCAGCTTAGCATAATCAGAGCTGGCCCTAGCATATTTGGTGCCCTAAGCAAAATTTTGTCTGGTGCCCCCTAGCAGATAATCCCATCTTGGTGTTTTTACGCGGACGCCTAAATATCACATAGGCGTAATTTTACTAAAGTGAGTTTTAGAAGTGATGTTGCCCATAGCAACCAATCACATTCTACTTAACATATAACTAGCACCTTCTAGAAGATAATAGCTAGAATTTGATTGGTTGCTATGGGCAAGATCACTTTTAAAACTCACTTCTAAAAACTCTCACTTTAGTAAATTTACCCCATAGAGATATATCCATATCCAACTAATCCTTTATCCAGGCATGTCAATCAGGTCAAAAAATGATGAGCAGAGTACACTGTTACAACCTGGGCCTGTGTCCAGTTAGCTCCGAAAAATTTTCGGATGCAAAAAAACAGAATTTTTTTGCCAATTTTCAGGTCTATTTCGACAATGTTTTTTTTTTTGTGGTATCCAATTAACCCCCGTTTTTTACGTCCGAAAATCGTTTTTTTTTCACAAAAACACATAGGATCCGCGAAAATTTGCAGACTTATATATTTTCACTGCCGCGATCGGGAGAAAACACGCTTCTTGTCATAGATTTGGTTTCGCCTGCTTGAGACAGGCGAAACAAAATCCTTGATAGGTGCCGGCATCGGGGCTAAGTGGATAGCTGTACCACGATCAATTAGCAGCGCTACTTTAGCGCTGCTAACTGGATACCCCCATAGTCTTTACACATCAGCAACTAATGCAGCATCTAACACATTGCCTCCCCAGGCTCCCATAAATAGTAAAGAGTAAATATTCCACCAATTACATATGGGAATCAATTAAGTAACTAACCCCCTCAAAGCAGTGGGTCCTATTGCCATTCTACCTACATGTTGTTACAGCGTCGGGAGATGCTTCACACACACTACTGTCCATGCTTTCGAGTTCCACTGCAGTCATCTTGCGCATGCATGATAACATCACCAGGAAGAGGCCGGTATGCGTGTCACCTCTGAAACACACCATTTTGGAGCCCCCCGCTGTGGTAAACCAAGGGCGGTGTTAAGAAGACCTACCGGCGCTATTGTTAATGGGGGAGGGTGGGGAACTATTCTATGTGGTTTATATATCCATATATGTTCAAACACACATATAAGTCATATATAGCACTATTAGGGAGCCCACAGACAGCACACAAAGGCACGGATATCAGCTAACCCCATGAAACAGTAATAAAGTATATGAAAAAATGGAGTATTATCAAAACTTAAAGCCTTATACATAAACATACCAGAAACAGAAGATTATCAGATTAGGCAGATATAATGTAGACAATTTAATTTGCATAATATAAACACATGCCCTCACTGCCTTTAATATGGGAGTAAACTAACTACACCAGCACAAAAGAGAGAGGTCCTATCCCCAGCTCCTCTCATAGTCAGACTCAGCAGCACGGGTCAGCACTGAGTTCTCTCTGTCCAGTGTGTGCCCGCCCCGTTGCCCCTCTCCTCCTGTCTCCCAGCCTAATCAAGGTAATTTACCTAGAGCGAGACTCACTGCATTCTTTCTTGATAGCGCTGCAGATGCCTGGTCCGATAGGCGCTCGGCGGCGACGGCAGCTACTCTGTAGGCGGAGGCAGAGCCGTGAGTAGTCACGGCTCTGCTCAGCAAAGTCCCACGGGAGGTGTGACCGCATCTGGGCATGCTCGGCACAGCCATCTTTCTTCTCTCCTCCTGCAGCCAGAATGAGCTTCTAGGCAGAAGCTCATTCTGACCTGACTGCAGTAGTGTCACGGCCCCAGCCACCTGACTGGCTGTCTGATCGCTGCACTGCCCGATCGGAGCTGAGCTCCAATGGCGGTGGCAGCAGGAGGGGGGAGCTCCAGAGCCTTGGAATGCCCCTAGGCATCCCAGTCGCCCTAGGCATTTGCTTACAGTGCCTATGCCTAGGGCCGACTCTGAGCATAATACTGGGCGTTGTATTGCACGTACTTTGCCTACCACTGTTACAGCTGTGATTTCCAATGTGTCTTATGTTACTTGTTCTTCTGCCCGATTACAATGAATCTAAGAACTGGTTAAGCTGTACCACGTGTGGACTAACCGCCACCAGCACCAACTCCTGCGTTACATACACATTACCATCAGTACCTTGGCCAGTACATGTGTTCCTGGGTTTAACTCCATATCTGGAGGACTACTGCATCAAGCACAATCCGCATATTTGTGACAGTACACTCTGCTATTACTATCTGCTGTCACCCTACACTCTGCTACTAGTTTTCACCTATAGCAAGGATGATTGTTACCGTATAAGCCGCCAATCATTGGGAGGCTCGACAATAAACATTAACTTATCAGCCCTTAACCATAATTAAATTAAATAAAGCACGGTCAACAAGAATGGAGTAAAGGTCTCTTTGTCTACTGACCTCCCATCTGCCCTTCCCTATTGTGTCTTGTTAGTGGGCTTTTCTATTGGTGGGAAAAATCATCAGTCCAGAAATACACTGGGTAGGCTGATTACACCCTACTGTGGTCCATGGCACATGTCCCCAAAGCATGCCAGAATGGTGTATTGGCATGGGTATTAAATACTTCCCTCGTGCTGAGAAAGAGATAGCTGGCACTTGTAAATTGCTTTCTCACACTTGCCACTGATAGTTGCCACTGGGATGCAGTAGTTGGCCCTCGCAAGTTGCGAGGTCATTTGCCCAAAGCTGGGTACACACCTATACAATCATCGGGCCGTTCTTTTGATTTAGACACGTTCTTTTGATATCGCAAGTGTGTGTAAGTACCTTATATCATGTTTTGTTGGATGAAAACTGGACGAATCGAAGGATCGCATCTTATGTGCTATTTAATATTCATCAGATTCGACCGGGCCATATCAGACAAAAAGTGTACTGTGTATGCACCTTCCACTGTTCTTTCAATTCTACACCAGCAGCAGGGCCGCCTCTGTGGGTGGTATAGTCATTTTCTTTCGATATTTTGGCAGTAGGGGATCAAAGGTCGCAAGTATAGGTGTGTACGCGCTTATTGGCACTGTGGTCGGGACTACTGATCGGGACTGAAGTCGATCGAAACATTGCATCAAAGAGTGATCGCAAAGCTTAATTCAAGCAGATGCTAAATAGCTGGCCTTACTTTCCTCTACAAATATACATCTGTTATTTAGTAAATAAAGCTGACCATTGTCATGGTTACATTCTGGTCTCATATCTTTATTTCAGTTAAGCATTAGTTATATTAGATTGGTTCATTTATGCTTTTTACCTGTCATCTGACAATGGAGAGTTTATACAATTAGGGATACAATTCATTTAAACCTATAAAATCCCTAATGTTTTGGGGCCACAGCAAACCCCAGCCATTACGACACACTTACCATAACGCCATTGGTAAAGTTCCACTTTCACTTTTAAACAATAGTCAGTAGATACAACATTTTTGTAAGTGAAAGCTTCAGTGCAATTTTGATAAGGTTGAAAAACAAATAGGTACTGTATAGAGATGAGCAAAACTTGGGGCGTAATGCGTCAGTTTTACTTAGTGGAGAAGTTGGCCATAGCAACCAATCAGCTTCTATATATCATGTTATAGAATGTAGCTGATAAATGCTACCTTGAAGCTGATTGGTTTCCATGAGAAATTTCTCCACTTGTCCTCTTCTGCACATTTTAGAAAGTTTGATACATTCCCCGCTTGGTTTCTGATGGAATACACCCCATTTTTGATCCAACATAGTACAAACATATCAACTTGTAGATATCTTTATTTCATAATCATTACGTTGCTTCATGTAGATTATTGACATCTGCATATAACATTTTTCTTCCAACTAAGCTTGGTTAATTCAATGAAGTGTAAAAGGTATAATGCCAGCATTCTCACTAACTCAGTAAGGGTCAGTTCCATACACGTAAAATATAACCCCAAAATAGAGAACACGATAACAGCTCATCACAAGTTATGTCGCCTAATGATACAGTATCTCTGATAGGTGCTACTAAGTATTTTTTTCTTATAGAAAGTAGGACAAGTCCAACTCTCACTCATCAAGATAATACAATATGTCTAATTAATGTCAATCATAAAATGTTCCTTTTCTTTATCTGAAACAAATTAGACAATAATAAGCTTTAATATTAAAGCTTTGTGCAATGATGATAACTTTTTAATTGCTGTGTTGTGACCTCAGAACAATCTGATTATATAGGTGCAAGGAATTTGATCCTTTTCACAACACAAACTTTTTGAGAACAAATCAACAACTTGCATTAATATATAATATATTCTATTTGCTATCAGTGTCTCTTCTCCATCCAACTGAGCACTCTGTCTTTTCAATACCTGTCTCTTTCACAACAAAACATAGAAAATAGCATTATCAATTATTAATCACAACGCATTTCATCATGGAACACTTTCAAAATGAGTCATGTAACAGTAGTGAATGGGCTTTTACTTGGCTATTAATGTAACATCTCCATCATCCTTGATCTGACACCACTTCCTCTTACTCTCTAACCACATACTGTATGAAAACAAATAATTCCCCTGATTGATATATATAGGTGACTAGAACTTACTGAGACCCAAAGTAATTTTTTGCCCAACTTTATATTCAAAAGAGAACTATATGCACTCCTTAATCAACACCAACCCGCCATCACTGTACCATTGCTCCATGTATTTCAACCAAAATGATCTGAATCATTTACTATATAGCCAAGATTTATATTTGCATAGTAAAATGCAGCAGCACAATGTAGACACAAAACAGTCAGTTACTGACATTGCGGTCTGAGCTTGATCAGATGAGACATGAGATACAGTATCGTCAATGGTGTACGAATGCAAAAATTATAAACTACCTTCTTAATTCCCCTGGACCTGTGACTCTGCTAATGTAGCTTCAGGCTGGCATAAATTAGCTGATTCCAATATATATGTAATAAAATCAGGGTAGGAGGTCCCTAGATGGACTCCTCCAAACACACAGCAGCCAGGAAACAGCACATCAGTCCAGGTTTTCGTGCAATATAGCCACAGCTATTTTTTATTGTGCAGTTGAAAAACAGAAATAATAAAAATAAATGCCCTCACCACAAACATAGGCATATGCACAGTACTTACAATAAGTATAACACAGTGTCTCTAAACAAGCCTGTCTGCTTGCTCTTAAAGCACAAAATTCCATTAAAGCGGGACTGCTGAGACTGGAGTCCTCGAGGGAGGGACTGCTGAGACTGGAGTCCTCAGGGGAGGGACTGCTGAGACTGGAGTCCTTGGGAGAGGGACTGCGGAGACTGAAGTCCTCGAGGGAGGGACTGCGGAGACTGGAGTCCTCGGGGGAGGGACTGTTGAGACTGGAGTCCTTGGGGGAGGGACTGCTGAAACTAGAGTCATCAGAGGAGGGACTGCTGAGACTGGAGTTATCGGGGGAGGGACTGCTGAGACTGGAGTCATCAGGGGAGGGACTGCCAGGACTGGAGTCCTCTGGGGAGGGACTGCTGAGACTGGAGTCCCGCCATCAGACACAGTGGAGGCCCATCACTAGCTCCTATCGCCTATATTTGGACGCTGAACAATGGCAGAACTCCCGGAGTTCTGCCATTGGTCTCCAAGCACCAGCTATTAGGGAGGCACAGAGAGATTCATCTATAACTGCTGCCTGTGCCCTGCTGATAACTGCAGTGGTGCAGGCAGCGGTTATAGATGGATCTATCCTATCCATTACTGTGGGGTCTGCCAAGGCAGCCGCTTGCCAGTGGGCATGATGTTGCAGCTGCATCATCGTGGCCCTGCCACCTGGTACATAATGCCATGAATAACATCATCAGCCATTCTGAATGCCCATTTCATTTGGTAAGTGAGCGGCTGCGGGTGGGTGCCAGGTCCGGGAGACTTTCCAACTCTTCCAGATGGCTGGAAGCCCCACCTGGTTTCCTTTCAAGTACTGTATACCCTTACTGCAGTGTGATGCTAAGAGAAGAAGCCACCATGACTGGATTGAAAGAGAGACAATTGGTCTTTGCAGCACATTCAATATATTAGGTCAGCAGTCACCAATACTGACAGTCATGTCAGCATGAGAACGTCAGCATGATGCAAATGTCAACAGACAATATACCAACATGCAGCATGTCTTCATCCATCATGCCGACACTGATGAAATGACAACATTGTGATCATGCTTTTTTTCAGGTAACCCTAGTGGTAATGTCGAAATTTTCACAGATGCCGACGTGTTCGATGTCAAAATTTTAACTAGAGATGTGCGCCGACCCTCGTGTTTTGGTTTTGGATTTGGATCTCCCCTAGTTTTGGATCTGAATCTGGTTTTGGATTTTTTTTCCTTGTTGTTTTGTTTTCGTGTTTTGGTTTTGGATCTGGTTTTTTTTCTTAAAAAATCAAAAAAACAGCTAAAATTACATAAACTGTGTGTTTTTTGTTCCTACAGTATTATTAAACTCAACATTTATTTCCACTTGTTTCCACTCAATTTTGGTTACCTCACAGCACACAATATTGATTTTTTCATCTAGTTAAAGGGCCAAAAGGTTGCATCCAGCTTGCTGGCTCAAAACTGATTGATATAATTATTAATAGAGTTGAGGACTGTGCAAAGATGATGGTTGGGTTACCCTTGAGGATTGAAGGCATGGGCCTTCATAGAGGACAAGGAAGGTGACGGTCTTGCATTATCATGATGACTGCTGGCGGCAGCTACAACATGTGGTTCTTGGCCTTGCTCTCCAGTCATGTGACAGCCCTCCATATTTTCTTCGGTCTTGGAGCAGTGTCACAAGCACCAATAGTGTAGCCAAGGTGCGGTTACAAAATTCACACACGTGCAGTCGTGCGCACACAGAAAAAAATATACAAAAGACACTTTTTGGGGGGGGGTCAAGAACTTGGGCCCAGAGCACAGATTGGTGACGACTGGAGTCGGCAGCACTAGGTTGCGTTGCTGTATCTTGTGTGGCTAAGCCTAACATGCACACACACACACACAGAAAATAAATAGACCGAAGACACTATATTTTTTTTGGGTGGTGGGGTTTCGGGTCCAGATCATGGGTCCAGAGCACAGATTGATGATGACTGGAGTCGGGCAGCACTAGGTTGCATTGCCGACTTGCTAGATCTTGTGCGGCTAAGCCTAACACGCACAGACACACAGACAATTATTAGAAAAAAAAACAATTGATATTTATTTTTTTTCAATTCCAGAACTTGGGCCCAGAGCACAGATTGATCACGACTGGAGTCGGGCAGCACTAGGTTGCAACTTGCGTTGCTGGCTGGATCTTGTGCGGTACTGCGGATAAGCCTTATACGCACACACAGAAAAGTATAAAAGACACTTTGATTGATTGAATTTTTTTGTTTTTAGCACGACTGGAGTTGGGCTGGATCTTGTGCACTACTGCAGAAGCCTAACACGCACACACACACACACACACACACAGAAAAATATTAAAGACACTTTGATTGATTTTTTTTTTTGACTATTTTTTTTTTTGGTGTCAAGAACTTGGGCACAGAGATGGACACAGCACAAGCCCAAGACACAGCAGACAGCCCAGATGGATCAGCACAGACAGCACAGTGACAGCACCATATCCAGAGACCAGCATGGATCAGCAGTCACAAGCCCAGGACACAGCAGACAGCCCAGAATGGATCAGCACAGACAGCACAGTGACAGTGACAGCACCGTGACCAGAGACCAGAATGGATCAGCAGTCACCAGCACCTCTCCCAGCCCTACACTACCCACCCTCCCTGTTAAGTCTCCACAGCTGGAGTGAAATGGCGTCCGTCACGTGGTCCTTTATATACTACATTGATCATAGAGACAAAAGCTTGCGGACCGCAAGATTTCGTCTCTATGGTTTTGCCTCGATTTAAGAGATCCGAAACATCCGTGCCGGCTTGGATCCGACCCGGTTATGCTAAATTCGGGTGGGTTCGATCTTTGGAATCCGAACCCGCCCATCTCTAATTTTAACCATGTCAACATCTTAACATTTTATATTCTGATGTCGACATTAGGAATGCCGACACAGTGAATGTCACCATCATGGCTGCAAAAGTTTGCAGCACAGTTTTGCGCTTCCTGTGACCAAGCATCATTTTAAAGAAAACTTTTCCGCATTTTCCTACCATTCAATTTCAAGGGCTGTATTTGCCCCAAGTCAGCTGTTATCTACTGTTACCTTCCAGTGCATTACAAAGGGAGGAATGATTTATTTTAATTAGCTGTCATTAGAATTAATTGCCTCAAGACTGTGCTTAGCTGGGAAAAAATGTCAAAACACTTTGAAACGAAAAATCGATTGCTTATGTTTAACTTGAAAATTACTTTTTCCCTTTTTATCTCCCTTTGCTCTACTGTTTTTGTTTTCATAAACCAGGGGAGAATCTCACACAAAGAACTCAAGCAACACTTGAAGTTAAAGTGGATATTTTCTTAGCTAGAAGTACTATGAAATTACACATTATAACTTAAGTACAGTGTTTTTCTGTTTTTCTTTTCATGTCAGTATTGTACCAGCAGCCTTTCTGAGCAGAACACAGAGAGCATTTAATATGACAGTAGTGCAGAGAAGTGCAGTCAGGTGACAGCCTCCCCTATCATACTCCTGAGATTTGATAGGAAAATGATTACAATAATCCAAAAAAGATATTAATAACTTAAAAACTTCTTTATTTATTGTAATCATTTTTATAGTTAACGCTCACCAGCTTTGTGGAGCTCCCTGGGACTGCAAGCAGACAAGAGATGAGGCAGCAACAGCTCAGCCTCACTTCTGTATAGTCAGACACTGCTTGCAGAGCTGGAGACGGTAAGCTGCACAGAAAGAGAGCTAATAGAGGCATGGCTCTGAGTATGGGGGCGTGCCTTGAGCACCGATGGACACCTTGGATATGTCATGTGACCAGGAAGTGCACTGCAGTGTTTAGAGATTGGAGCACAGTCAGCAGCAGTGAGAAAAGACACCTTGATGCAGGTAGAAAAATCAATGGGCACTGAAGCTTTGTGTAGTGAGGGGAGAGTTACAGTGAGTAGGGGGAGAGACAGGTCTTCCAGTACTCAGACCCATCTCCATGTGTGCCTCCTCAGCCATTGACCTCACCGCACTTCACTGCAGTGGTGTCATAAACCTCCAGGCCTGTGCAAATAAACTCTATACGGACAAAGAGGGGTTACGTTTGTGTTGGCAGGAATTTTAGTTTTTTGTATGGGCCAATAGAGTAGTCTTGTTTTCAGCTGGGGGTGGGGCTAAGGAAAGTGAGGGGAGACTATCTTTCTCTTCCTTTCTGGCATTGCCCACCTGCCCATCCTAAATTTAGTGTTTGTGTTAGCATTTAACATTTTGTTGGATGGCTGGTTTCAGAACGGCATTTTTGTTTAAGATATGTCTGTGTTGTTACCCTGGGGTAAGGCCGATGCCATGGAGGAGGCTAGGCGTGGATAACAGTTTCATTCAAGGGCACCGCTGACCCAGGTGGGTCCTCTACCTTTTCTGTCAATTGGCCTCATCAGATTATTATGCAGTCCCCGCATGGGGGAGGGGCAGATGGCCTCCCCCTTGCGAGTTGTTTGGCAGGTATGTCGGCAGTATGCCCCATCGTTGTTTTAGAGGGGCAGTTGGCCTGCGTTGGTTTTAATGTTGCTTTAGCTAGGCCGTTCTTCCCCTCACCACCATATCCTAGTTTAAATAAAGCTAAATTGATTGTTAATATCCCTTACAATAAAAGCTGATCCCTTTCACTGCCAATTCCGAGTCTATATTTTTTAGATAAGTATTTGTGTGAGTGGAGTGAGGATGCATCGGCCGATAGAGCATTTAACTTCCTCCATGCTGTTAATATACTGTAGGAGCTTGCTGACCCTCCAGTGGTCTACAGCTTTGGGCGTCAAGGGGTGGGAGCGAATACTAATTACCCAGTCGAGGGATTGATGGAGGGGCCCAGGTCCACCGTCCACCCACCACCCCCTGCTTATCTGTCAATGGCAGCAGACTGTGTCTCCCCAGCCCAGCACACACTGCGTTGTGCTGAGTAGTAGTGGGTCCAGTGAGGCTGCTGCCACTAATCAGCAACAGTCTCCTCTGGTTGTGCAGGGGGAGGGGGGGTATTGATCACATCAATTGCCCTCCCCATGGATTTGCCACGGTGACCCCACTGAGAAGGTCCCATGCATCTCGGCTTCACCGAGTCTCTTATTTGCTGGATATGTGTGTCTTATTTGCACAAATGAAACCACTGGAAATGACAAAAGTACTTTGCTAGACTGCACTGATCAATGTGATGTGCAACTCCTGCAACATTGTACGTGTTTCAAACTAATTCCTGTGCAGTTGAAGCCCAGCGTCTGTAGTGCACTGTTAGTGGTATACAGTATCGCTGTGTCTGTGATGTAAATAACATGCAACTAAGCCCCGCCCCATCTCTAAACCCCGCCCCCGCGATCGCAGTACAGTACATAGCCCACACAGGGTAGCAAATAGACTGGGATCCACTGTTGAGAAATTGAGAATATGGAGGAGCCCGCTCACATAGAGGTGAATGATTTTACCTTAGTTTTTTTCATATTTAAAAAACACTGCTGATGTATATCAATGATATTTAAAGTTTCCGTAGAAGAGTTTGATTGGATCGGCAATGTAGTTCAATTTACCAAACTTCCAAAAGCTTAGCTTTTGGAAGCTTGGCCCGAGCTGATGCCATCTTTAGATGGATTTGGCATTATAGATTCCTGCAGCCAATACATGCACATGTGCAGCCTTATTGCCGCTCAGGAACGGTAGGTAAGGAAGGTATAAATCCGACAGTAAAGTGATAGCGCTCATTTGAAACTATAGAGGTGCAAAACCTCCCTCAAATGTTATGGTTTTGGTTTTGGCAAAACCACACTCAAGTGTTAGGGTTCAGATTCGGATTTGGTTTAAAATCATATACAGATGTCCCCACATATATCTATCCTCCGTGCGCTACAATTAATGCTCAGTGTGACTCAGTAGCGCCGAGCGTCTTTTCGTGCATATTTTTACCTTCAAATGTGTCTTATTCGCACAACGATGCAAATAGACAGCACAAGCAGCTTCTGCTGATTAAAATGATATGCGGCATGCCTATAGTCTGTCAGCGTCTGCGGGTGTATCTGCATGTGAAACACTATGTTACAGTGTTACAGTCGCTGACACTGTAACATAGCACTTTGTATGCAGATACACCCGCAGACGCACAGAGAACATAGGCATGCCGCATATCATTTTAATCAGCAGAGGCTGCTTGTCATATCTATTCGCATCGTTGTAACAATAATATTAATTTCCACTCATTTCCAGCAGAGAACTTGGGGGGATCTAAGCACCACCCGAATGCAAGTTCGGGTGTTCCTGCCAGCTCGGATCCCCCGGTGAGTCCGAATGTCATGTGAATGACGTCGGATTCTCACGAGGCTTGTTTTTCTATACCAGGCACTTGTATAAAAAAACACAGGAGGCACATGCACGCTGCGCACCGCTCTGCTAATGGGACATGCTGCTCTATACTATGCTTATGGTGACTATGTATAGGGGCACTGACAGCACGCTGCGCTATACTATGCTGATGGCGACTATGTATAGGGGCACTGATAGCACGCTGCGCTATACTATGCTGATGGTGACTATGTATAGGGGCACTGATAGCACGCTGCGCTATACTATGCTGATGGCTATGTATAGGGGCACTGACAGCACGCTGCGCTATACTCTGCTGATGGTGACTATGTATAGGGGCACTGATAGCACGCTGCGCTATACTATGCTGATGATGACTATGTATAGGGGCACTGACAGCTCGCTGCGCTATACTCTACTGATGATGACTATGTATAGGGGCACTGATAGCACGCTGCGCTATACTATGCTGATGATGACTATGTATAGGGGCACTGACAGCTCGCTGCGCTATACTCTACTGATGATGACTATGTATAGGGGCACTGATAGCACGCTGCGCTATACTATGCTGATGATGACTATGTATAGGGGCACTGACAGCTCGCTGCGCTATACTCTGCTGATGGTGACTATGTATAGGGGCACTGATAGCAAGCTGCGCTATACTATGCTGATGGCTATGTATAGGGGCACTGACAGCACGCTGCGCTATACTCTGCTGATGGTGACTATGTATAGGGGCACTGATAGCACGCTGCGCTATACTATGCTGATGATGACTATGTATAGGGGCACTGACAGCTCGCTGCGCTATACTCTACTGATGATGACTATGTATAGGGGCACTGATAGCACGCTGCGCTATACTATGCTGATGATGACTATGTATAGGGGCACTGACAGCTCGCTGCGCTATACTATACTGATGATGACTATGTATAGGGGCACTGATAGCACGCTGCACTATACTATGCATGGTGACTATGTATAGGGGCACTGATAGCACGCTGCGCTATACTATGCTGATGGCTATGTATAGGGGCACTGACTTCACGCTGCGCTATACTCTGCTGATGGTGGCTATGTAAAGGGGCACTGACAGCACACTGCACTATACTCTGCTGATGGTGACTATGTATAGGGGCACTGACAGCACACTGCGCTATACTCTGCTGATGGTGGCTATGTATAGGGGCACTGACAGCACACTGCGCTATCCTCTGCTGATAGTGGCTATGTATAGGGGCACTGACAGCACACTGCGCTATACTCTGCTGATGGAGGCTATGTATAGGGGCACTGACAGCACACTGCACTATACTCTGCTGATGGTGACTATGTATAGGAGCACTGACAGCACGCTGCGCTATACTCTGCTGATGGTGGCTATGTATAGGGGCACTGACAGCACACTGCGCTATACTCTGCTGATGGTGGCTATGTATAGGGGCACTGACAGCACACTGCGCTATACTCTGCTGATGGTGACTATGTATAGGGGCACTGACAGCACACTGCACTATACTCTGCTGATGGTGACTATATATAGGGGCACTGACAGCACACTGCGCTATACTCTGCTGATGGTGACTATGTATAGGGGCACTGACAGCACGCTGCACTATACTCTGCTGATGGTGGCTATGTATAGGGGCACTGACAGCACACTGCGCTATACTCTGCTGATAGAGGCTATGTATAGGGGCACTGACAGCACACTGCGCTATACTCTGCTGATAGTGGCTATGTATAGGGGCACTGACAGCACACTGCGCTATACTCTGCTGATGTTGGCTATGTATAGGGACACTGACAGCACACTGCACTATACTCTGCTGATGGTGACTATGTATAGGAGCACTGACAGCACGCTGCACTATACTCTGCTGATGGTGGCTATGTATAGGGGCACTGACAGCACACTGCGCTATACTCTGCTGATGGTGGCTATGTATAGGGGCACTGACAGCTCACTGCGCTATACTCTGCTGATGGTGACTATGTATAGGGGCACTGACAGCACACTGCACTATACTCTGCTGATGGTGACTATGTATAGGGGCACTGACAGCACACTGCGCTATACTCTGCTGATGGTGACTATGTATAGGGGCACTGACAGCATGCTGCACTATACTCTGCTGATGGTGGCTATGTATAGGGGCACTGACAGCACACTGCGCTATACTCTGCTGATGGTGGCTATGTATAGGGGCACTGACAGCACACTGCACTATACTCTGCTGATGGTGACTATGTATAGGGGCACTGACAGCACACTGCGCTATACTCTGCTGATGGTGGCTATGTATAGGGGCACTGACAGCACGCTGCACTATACTCTGCTGATGGTGACTATGTATAGGAGCACTGACAGCACGCTGCACTATACTCTGCTGATGGTGGCTATGTATAGGGGCACTGACAGCACACTGCGCTATACTCTGCTGATGGTGGCTATGTATAGGGGCACTGACAGCACACTGCGCTATACTCTGCTGATGGTGACTATGTATAGGGGCACTGACAGCACACTGCACTATACTCTGCTGATGGTGACTATGTATAGGGGCACTGACAGCACACTGCGCTATACTCTGCTGATGGTGACTATGTATAGGGGCACTGACAGCACGCTGCACTATACTCTGCTGATGGTGGCTATGTATAGGGGCACTGACAGCACACTGCGCTATAATCTGCTGATGGTGGCTATGTATAGGGGCACTGACAGCACACTGCACTATACTCTGCTGATGGTGACTATGTATAGGGGCACTGACAGCACACTGCGCTATACTCTGCTGATGGTGGCTATGTATAGGGGCACTGACAGCACGCTGCACTATACTCTGCTGATGGTGACTATGTATAGGAGCACTGACAGCACGCTGCACTATACTCTGCTGATGGTGGCTATGTATAGGGGCACTGACAGCACACTGCGCTATACTCTGCTGATGGTGGCTATGTATAGGGGCACTGACAGCACACTGCGCTATACTCTGCTAATGGTGTCTATGTATAGGGGCACTGACAGCACGCTGCACTATACTCTGCTGATGGTGACTATGTATAGGGGCACTGACAGCACGCTGCACTATACTCTGCTGATGGTGGCTATGTATAGGAGCACTGACAGCACACTGCGCTATACTCTGCTGATAGTGGCTCTGTATAGGGGCACTGACAGCACACTGCGCTATACTCTGCTGATGGTGACTATGTATAGGGGCACTGACAGCACACTGCACTATACTCTGCTGATAGTGGCTCTGTATTGGGGCACTGACAGCACACTGCGCTATACTCTGCTGATGGTGGCTATGTATAGGGGCACTGACAGCACACTGCACTATACTCTGCTGATAGTGGCTATGTATAGGAGCACTGACAGCACGCTGCACTATACTCTGCTGATAGTGGCTATGTATAGGAGCACTGACAGCACACTGCGCTATATTCTGCTGATAGTGGCTCTGTATAGGAGCACTGACAGCACACTGCGCTATACTCTGCTGATAGTGGCTATGTATAGGAGCACTGACAGCACACTGCGCTATACTCTGCTGATGGTGGCTATGTATAGGAGCACTGACAGCACACTGCGCTATACTCTGCTGATGGTGGCTATGTATAGGGGCACTGACAGCACACTGCGCTATACTCTGCTAATGGTGGCTATGTATAGGGGCACTGACAGCACACTGCGCTATATGCTGATAGTGGCTATGTATAGGAGCACTGACAGCACACTGCGCTATACTCTGCTGATAGTGGCTATGTATAGGAGCACTGACAGCACACTGCGCTATACTCTGCTGATAGTGGCTATGTATAGGAGCACTGACAGCACACTGCGCTATACTCTGCTGATGGTGGCTATGTATAGGAGCACTGACAGCACACTGCGCTATACTCTGCTGATAGTGGCTATGTATAGGAGCACTGACAGCACACTGCGCTATACTCTGCTGATGGTGGCTATGTATAGGGGCACTGACAGCACACTGCGCTATACTCTGCTAATGGTGGCTATGTATAGGGGCACTGACAGCACGCTGCACTATACTCTGCTGATGGTGACTATGTATAGGGGCACTGACAGCACGCTGCACTATACTCTGCTGATGGTGGCTATGTATAGGAGCACTGACAGCAAACTGCGCTATACTCTGCTGATAGTGGCTCTGTATAGGGGCACTGACAGCACACTGCGCTATACTCTGCTGATGGTGACTATGTATAGGAGCACTGACAGCACGCTGCACTATACTCTGCTGATGGTGGCTATGTATAGGGGCACTGACAGCACACTGCGCTATACTCTGCTGATGGTGACTATGTATAGGGGCACTGACAGCACACTGCGCGATTCTCTGCTGATAGTGGCTATGTATAGGAGCACTGACAGCACACTGCGCTATACTCTGCTGATGGTGGCTATGTATAGGGGCACTGACAGCACACTGCGCTATACTCTGCTAATGGTGGCTATGTATAGGGGCACTGACAGCACGCTGCACTATACTCTGCTGATGGTGACTATGTATAGGGGCACTGACAGCACACTGCGCTATACTCTGCTGATAGTGGCTATGTATAGGGGCACTGACAGCACGCTGCGCTATACTCTGCTAATGGTGGCTATGTATAGGGGCACTGAAAGCACGATGATGTATGCTGCGCTATACTCTTCTGATGGTGGCTTTGTATAGGGGCACTGACAGCACGCTGCACTATACTATGCTGATGATGGCTATGTATAGGGGCACTGACAGCACGCTGCACTATACTATGCTGATGATGGCTATGTATAGGGGCACTGACAGCACGCTGCGCTATACAATGCTGATGATGGCTATGTATAGGGGCACTAACAGCACTCTGCACTACACTCTGCTGATGGTGGCTATGTATAGGGGCACTGTCAGCACGCTGTGCTTTACAATGCTGATGATGGCTATGTATAGGGGCACTGACAGCACGCTGCACTATACTCTGGTGATGGTGGCTATGTATAGGAGCACTGACAGCACACTGCGCTATACTCTGCTGATAGTGGCTCTGTATAGGGGCACTGACAGCACACTGCGCTATACTCTGCTGATGGTGACTATGTATAGGAGCACTGACAGCACGCTGCACTATACTCTGCTGATGGTGGCTATGTATAGGGGCACTGACAGCACACTGCGCTATACTCTGCTGATAGTGGCTATGTATAGGAGCACTGACAGCACACTGCGCTATACTCTGCTGATGGTGACTATGTATAGGGGCACTGACAGCACACTGCACTATACTCTGCTGATAGTGGCTCTGTATTGGGGCACTGACAGCACACTGCGCTATACTCTGCTGATGGTGGCTATGTATAGGGGCACTGACAGCACACTGCACTATACTCTGCTGATAGTGGCTATGTATAGGAGCACTGACAGCACGCTGCACTATACTCTGCTGATAGTGGCTATGTATAGGAGCACTGACAGCACACTGCGCTATATTCTGCTGATAGTGGCTCTGTATAGGAGCACTGACAGCACACTGCGCTATACTCTGCTGATAGTGGTTATGTATAGGAGCACTGACAGCACACTGCGCTATACTCTGCTGATGGTGGCTATGTATAGGAGCACTGACAGCACACTGCGCTATACTCTGCTGATGGTGGCTATGTATAGGGGCACTGACAGCACGCTGCACTATACTCTGCTGATGGTGACTATGTATAGGAGCACTGACAGCACGCTGCACTATACTCTGCTGATGGTGGCTATGTATAGGGGCACTGACAGCACACTGCGCTATACTCTGCTGATGGTAGCTATGTATAGGGGCACTGACAGCACACTGCGCTATACTCTGCTAATGGTGTCTATGTATAGGGGCACTGACAGCACGCTGCACTATACTCTGCTGATGGTGACTATGTATAGGGGCACTGACAGCACGCTGCACTATACTCTGCTGATGGTGGCTATGTATAGGAGCACTGACAGCACACTGCGCTATACTATGCTGATAGTGGCTCTGTATAGGGGCACTGACAGCACACTGCGCTATACTCTGCTGATGGTGACTATGTATAGGGGCACTGACAGCACACTGCACTATACTCTGCTGATAGTGGCTCTGTATTGGGGCACTGACAGCACACTGCGCTATACTCTGCTGATGGTGGCTATGTATAGGGGCACTGACAGCACACTGCACTATACTCTGCTGATAGTGGCTATGTATAGGAGCACTGACAGCACGCTGCACTATACTCTGCTGATAGTGGCTATGTATAGGAGCACTGACAGCACACTGCGCTATATTCTGCTGATAGTGGCTCTGTATAGGAGCACTGACAGCACACTGCGCTATACTCTGCTGATAGTGGCTATGTATAGGAGCACTGACAGCACACTGCGCTATACTCTGCTGATGGTGGCTATGTATAGGAGCACTGACAGCACACTGCGCTATACTCTGCTGATGGTGGCTATGTATAGGGGCACTGACAGCACACTGCGCTATACTCTGCTAATGGTGGCTATGTATAGGGGCACTGACAGCACACTGCGCTATATGCTGATAGTGGCTATGTATAGGAGCACTGACAGCACACTGCGCTATACTCTGCTGATAGTGGCTATGTATAGGAGCACTGACAGCACACTGCGCTATACTCTGCTGATAGTGGCTATGTATAGGAGCACTGACAGCACACTGCGCTATACTCTGCTGATGGTGGCTATGTATAGGAGCACTGACAGCACACTGCGCTATACTCTGCTGATAGTGGCTATGTATAGGAGCACTGACAGCACACTGCGCTATACTCTGCTGATGGTGGCTATGTATAGGGGCACTGACAGCACACTGCGCTATACTCTGCTAATGGTGGCTATGTATAGGGGCACTGACAGCACGCTGCACTATACTCTGCTGATGGTGACTATGTATAGGGGCACTGACAGCACGCTGCACTATACTCTGCTGATGGTGGCTATGTATAGGAGCACTGACAGCAAACTGCGCTATACTCTGCTGATAGTGGCTCTGTATAGGGGCACTGACAGCACACTGCGCTATACTCTGCTGATGGTGACTATGTATAGGAGCACTGACAGCACGCTGCACTATACTCTGCTGATGGTGGCTATGTATAGGGGCACTGACAGCACACTGCGCTATACTCTGCTGATGGTGACTATGTATAGGGGCACTGACAGCACACTGCGCTATTCTCTGCTGATAGTGGCTATGTATAGGAGCACTGACAGCACACTGCGCTATACTCTGCTGATGGTGGCTATGTATAGGGGCACTGACAGCACACTGCGCTATACTCTGCTAATGGTGGCTATGTATAGGGGCACTGACAGCACGCTGCACTATACTCTGCTGATGGTGACTATGTATAGGGGCACTGACAGCACACTGCGCTATACTCTGCTGATAGTGGCTATGTATAGGGGCACTGACAGCACGCTGCGCTATACTCTGCTAATGGTGGCTATGTATAGGGGCACTGAAAGCACGATGATGTATGCTGCGCTATACTCTTCTGATGGTGGCTTTGTATAGGGGCACTGACAGCACGCTGCACTATACTATGCTGATGATGGCTATGTATAGGGGCACTGACAGCACGCTGCACTATACTATGCTGATGATGGCTATGTATAGGGGCACTGACAGCACGCTGCGCTATACAATGCTGATGATGGCTATGTATAGGGGCACTAACAGCACTCTGCACTACACTCTGCTGATGGTGGCTATGTATAGGGGCACTGTCAGCACGCTGTGCTTTACAATGCTGATGATGGCTATGTATAGGGGCACTGACAGCACGCTGCACTATACTCTGGTGATGGTGGCTATGTATAGGAGCACTGACAGCACACTGCGCTATACTCTGCTGATAGTGGCTCTGTATAGGGGCACTGACAGCACACTGCGCTATACTCTGCTGATGGTGACTATGTATAGGAGCACTGACAGCACGCTGCACTATACTCTGCTGATGGTGGCTATGTATAGGGGCACTGACAGCACACTGCGCTATACTCTGCTGATAGTGGCTATGTATAGGAGCACTGACAGCACACTGCGCTATACTCTGCTGATGGTGACTATGTATAGGGGCACTGACAGCACACTGCACTATACTCTGCTGATAGTGGCTCTGTATTGGGGCACTGACAGCACACTGCGCTATACTCTGCTGATGGTGGCTATGTATAGGGGCACTGACAGCACACTGCACTATACTCTGCTGATAGTGGCTATGTATAGGAGCACTGACAGCACGCTGCACTATACTCTGCTGATAGTGGCTATGTATAGGAGCACTGACAGCACACTGCCCTATATTCTGCTGATAGTGGCTCTGTATAGGAGCACTGACAGCACACTGCGCTATACTCTGCTGATAGTGGCTATGTATAGGAGCACTGACAGCACACTGCGCTATACTCTGCTGATGGTGGCTATGTATAGGAGCACTGACAGCACACTGCGCTATACTCTGCTGATGGTGGCTATGTATAGGGGCACTGACAGCACACTGCGCTATACTCTGCTAATGGTGGCTATGTATAGGGGCACTGACAGCACACTGCGCTATACTCTGCTGATAGTGGCTATGTATAGGAGCACTGACAGCACACTGCGCTATACTCTGCTGATAGTGGCTATGTATAGGAGCACTGACAGCACACTGCGCTATACTCTGCTGATAGTGGCTATGTATAGGAGCACTGACAGCACACTGCGCTATACTCTGCTGATGGTGGCTATGTATAGGAGCACTGACAACACACTGCGCTATACTCTGCTGATAGTGGCTATGTATAGGAGCACTGACAGCACACTGCGCTATACTCTGCTGATGGTGGCTATGTATAGGGGCACTGACAGCACACTGCGCTATACTCTGCTAATGGTGGCTATGTATAGGGGCACTGACAGCACGCTGCACTATACTCTGCTGATGGTGACTATGTATAGGGGCACTGACAGCACGCTGCACTATACTCTGCTGATGGTGGCTATGTATAGGAGCACTGACAGCACACTGCGCTATACTCTGCTGATAGTGGCTCTGTATAGGGGCACTGACAGCACACTGCGCTATACTCTGCTGATGGTGACTATGTATAGGGGCACTGACAGCACACTGCGCTATTCTCTGCTGATAGTGGCTATGTATAGGAGCACTGACAGCACACTGCGCTATACTCTGCTGATGGTGGCTATGTATAGGGGCACTGACAGCACACTGCGCTATACTCTGCTAATGGTGGCTATGTATAGGGGCACTGACAGCACGCTGCACTATACTCTGCTGATGGTGACTATGTATAGGGGCACTGACAGCACACTGCGCTATACTCTGCTGATAGTGGCTATGTATAGGGGCACTGACAGCACGCTGCGCTATACTCTGCTAATGGTGGCTATGTATAGGGGCACTGACAGCACGATGATGTATGCTGCGCTATACTCTTCTGATGGTGGCTTTGTATAGGGGCACTGACAGCACGCTGCACTATACTATGCTGATGATGGCTATGTATAGGGGCACTGACAGCACGCTGCACTATACTATGCTGATGATGGCTATGTATAGGGGCACTGACAGCACGCTGCGCTATACAATGCTGATGATGGCTATGTATAGGGGCACTAACAGCACTCTGCACTACACTCTGCTGATGGTGGCTATGTATAGGGGCACTGTCAGCACGCTGTGCTATACAATGCTGATGATGGCTATGTATAGGGGCACTGACAGCACGCTGCACTATACTCTAGTGATGGTGGCTATGTATAGGAGCACTGACAGCACACTGCGCTATACTCTGCTGATAGTGGCTCTGTATAGGGGCACTGACAGCACACTGCGCTATACTCTGCTGATGGTGACTATGTATAGGAGCACTGACAGCACGCTGCACTATACTCTGCTGATGGTGGCTATGTATAGGGGCACTGACAGCACACTGCGCTATACTCTGCTGATAGTGGCTATGTATAGGAGCACTGACAGCACACTGCGCTATACTCTGCTGATGGTGGCTATGTATAGGGGCACTGACAGCACACTGCGCTATACTCTGCTAATGGTGGCTATGTATAGGGGCACTGACAGCACGCTGCACTATACTCTGCTGATGGTGACTATGTATAGGGGCACTGACAGCACACTGCGCTATACTCTGCTGATAGTGGCTATGTATAGGGGCACTGACAGCACGATGATGTATGCTGCGCTATACTCTTCTGATGGTGGCTATGTATAGGGGCACTGACAGCACGCTGCACTATACTATGCTGATGATGGCTATGTATAGGGGCACTGACAGCACGCTGCGCTATACAATGCTGATGATGGCTATGTATAGGGGCACTAACAGCACTCTGCACTACACTCTGCTGATGGTGGCTTGGTATAGGGGCACTGTCAGCACGCTGTGCTATACAATGCTGATGATGGCTATGTATAGGGGCACTGACAGCACGATGATGTATGCTGCTCTATACTCTGCTGATTAAGTGGCTATGTAATGGGGCACTGACCGCGCGCTTATGTACGCTGCGCTATGCTATGCTGATTAAAGTGGTTGTGTCCAAAGACTCCAGACTTACAAGTGGCTGTGTGTACAAAAAAATGTTTAAATAAAAAGTCAAAAAATTTAAAAAAAACCTTCAAGAAGTTAAAAGTTTTTAAAAAAAACGAAACTTTTTTTTTGGTGCTGTACCCCACATGTACACATTACAAGACTCCTTAGGCCATACCCCACTGTGTATTCAAGCACCGTGACTGCTTGGGCATAAACCCACTGTGTATACAAGCACCGTAACCATCTTGCGCAACCTTTCATTTCTGCCACTGCTGTGTGGCAATGTTTCATAGATGTGCTTTAAACTGTGGTGTCTGTGCCACTGCTCTGATGCTTGGTAACCAGTCAGCTCACTGCAGCCTTTGGCCACTAATGGTGAAAACAATATTGTGAGTTGTGAGGTGATCTAAAATGACTGGAAATGACTGGAAATTAATGTTATTAAGGTTAATAATACTCTAGGAACAAAAAAAAAGCAAAATTGATGTGATTTTAGCTTCTTTTGTAATTTTTTGTAAAAATTCCAAATCAGTTACCACAGTTTGGTAACTTCCAAATCCAAAGCCGGATGACAAATTAGAACCAAATCAAAATCCGGCAAAAATGGTACCGCGCACATCACTAATTTCCAATCAATTTTGACCACCTCACAGCTCACAATATTATTTTTATCCAGTTTAGGCCCAAAAGTTGCACCAAGCTAGCTGGCTGACTAAGCTAAGCGGCAGCAGTGGGACACGTGGCAGTTCAACCCCCAACATGGCACATAAGGAAACATGTTTTCATTAATCGAGAGGCCTATCTATGTAGTTAAAGGCAGGAAAAATAGGGTTGATTCACAGTAAATTTTATTTCATTTTTTTATTCCAAAGCAAATTCATGAGGGAGGAGGGGAGAGCATGGGTGAACAATATGTCCTATGTTTTGCTCACAATATCAACTTGTTCAGAATATTTTTTAAACTTAAAAGGGCATGCAGGAAATGCTGTCTGCGGCAATAAATATTTCAGGACATTTTCGGTATTCAGCAACCGCATGTCAAAGATTCCAGCAGCTGCGGCAGTTCAACTTCCAACATGGCACCATCAAGAAACAAATGTTTTTATTATTCAAGAGGCCTGAGGGAGTTGGAGTATATATGTAGGTGAAGGCAGGGAAAAGAAGGGCTGATTGGTAGTACATTTTATTTAATTTTTTATTCCGAAGCAAATTTATGGGGGACGAGGGGAGGCATTTACAAAAAATATTTTAATCATTCACATCAATCCTTGCCCCAGCTTCTCGAAGCTTCTCGGTGGTTCCGAATTTTTTTAAAAGACTCAAAGTGGCATGCAGGAGATGATGTCTGACAACACACAAAACGGAAGCTCTGAATAGGAAGGGGGCAGAGGGATTTTAAAGTCTGGTACTAAACATCTCTTATCATTGTGCTTCTGGGTTTATGTATGAGGAGGTTGGGGAGGGGGAGGAGGGAGAACATCTCCAGATACCATCACAAAATATCCTTTCCATTTGGTGTTTGAGTTGCATCTACCAAACATGGCTGTTATGATCAAGGAAAGCCAAGCCCACCAGGTTGGTATCTAAAAAATAAAAAAGCAAAGAAAAAATAGGCGCTAGTCAAAAAAGATATCAATTTATTACAAAGTCTAAACACAAAAACAAAACAAAAAACAATAGATGAAGAAAAATAATAATAATATTATGTAAATAAATTAAAAAACATTAAAACCAATAAAATTGAGCATATTTATGGGGTAATGGATACTTGATACAGCATATTATATCTAGTAAATCAGAAGTATGCTGAGAACACAGATGGACATGTAACTAAAGAATTTAAGTACAATGTTGCAAAATGCTTGGTGGTATAAATTATATCAGATCTAAACACAGTATCTTTGCAAGGAGATTCCCACCACTTATATTGTAGGTGGTATGAAGATTGACAAAAAAAGGAAAAAATATATACTAAAGGAAAATCAAATGAAGTTATACAGTTGAAAATTGTATATACCACATAATTAATATATAATTTGCTTAGAAGAAATAATATTTATTTCCTCCTAGTATAGAGTTTAGCATTTGCTTTGAATGTTTGTAGTGTCCAGAACAAATAGATGAATAGTTAGATACTAATGCAGATGTTGGTAATGCGAGCATTTATCTCAATGAGAGCTGTAATCCCAATTCACACAGAAAGATTATACCCCTTAGATTCTGGGGATATCGGTTTGGTGGAGGGTATTCGGTTATCCACAGGAGATGTAAAAAAGGAGGAGCATGCATGCAAAAATAGGTTATATAACCTGTATTTTTATAGTTATTAACTTTGAGGGCTTCACTTACACCTAGATACACCACAATCCATGTGGTCCCGTAGTGGCCAGATATAAGCAGCAGCTGAGCCGGGAGTTAACATACAAGACACATGCTGACATAGTGGACACTCTCTGGATCACGTAAGCCCTCAAAGTTGATAACTATAAAAATACAGGTTATATACCCTTTTTTTGCATGCATGGTCCTCCTTTTTTACATCGCCTGAGGATAACCGAATACCCTCCACCAATATCCCCAGAATCTAAGGGGTATAATCTTTTTGTGTGATTTGGGATTACAACTCTCATTTCGATAAATGCTCGCATTACCAACATCTGCATTAGTATCTAACTATTCATCTATTTGTTCTGGACACTACAAACATTCAAAGCAAATGCGAAACTCTATACTAGGAGGAAATAAATATTATTTCTTCTAAGCAAATGATATATTAATTATGTGGTATATACAATTTTCAGCTGTATATCTTCATTTGATTTTCCTTTAGTATATATTTTTTCCTTTTTTTGTCAATCTTCATACCACCTAGAATATTAGTGGTGGGAATCTCCTTGCAAAGATACTGTGTTTAGATCTGATATCATTTATACCACCAAGCATTTTGCAACATTGAACTTAAATTGTTGTTACATGTCCATCTGTGTTTTCAGTATACTGTACTTCTGATTTACTAGATATAATATGCTGTATCTAGTATCCATAACTCAATTGTCACCCTATAAATATGCTCAATTCTATTGGTTTTAATATGTTTTTTAATTTATTTACATAAGATTATTATTATTATTATTTTTCTTCATCTATTTTTTTTGTTTGTTTTTGTGTTTAGACTTTGTAATAAATTGATATATCTTTTTTGACTAGCGCCTATTTTTTCTTTGCTTTTATATCTTATAGTCTATGGGAATCCAGCAATTTTCCCATTCTTAAAAAGTCTGCTGTCAAATAGATGACTTTATCATAGACTGTGATTGTTAAGTGCTAGATGCCCTTCCTATAGGTTAGCGCCCATACATATTTGCCTTTTATTTTGGTATCTAAAAATCAAGGTTGAAAAATGGCATAAGAGTATTTTGCAAGTATACCTATTTGTGATTTTAGTTGAAAGAAATACAGTATGAAAATAAAAAAAATAGGCATCAGAGCAGCGGCACAAAAGCACGGTAAAAAAATTATAGGACATCTATGAAACATTTGCCACACAGCTGTGGCAGACAGGATGGCAGTTTAATAAACTATAAAATTAAAAATGTCAGGCAGCAATGCTCCAAACAGCACATAAAGCAAAGAAAAGAGGTGCAAGGTGAAATTGTCCTTGGGCCCTTCCACACACCCTTATGTTGTATATAGTAAACAGGACATGCACAGTTTAACAAACCAATCACTTTACCGACAGGGACTGCCAATTGTGGCTGAAGCGATTGGTTTGTTTGGGCCCCCACAAAACAAGCTACCAACAGGCAGCTGATTGCTGGCAATGATCTCTCCGTGTGCAAACTTTCTTTACAGAGGCAAGATGTTGTCACCATCATCATCCGATTCCTCACCCTCATCAGTGTGTACATCATCTTCACACAATATTCATTTGTCCCTGCTGGAATCCACCATTACAGCCTCAGGTGCCTCTGTCATTTTTGGATATAATTGGTGGTAAAGGTCTTTCTCGTGAAAGTTGTAGTTCATTTTCTCCACATTTCATCTTTTCCACATTTTGAGGAAGTGGCCTCCTACACCGATCGCTTACAAGGTTCCCAGCTATGCTGTAAAATCTTTTGGAGAACACAATGGTGGGTGGTCAGCTCAAGTAAAGTGAAGCCAGTTTGTGCAATGGCCTCCAAATAGCCTTTTTTACCTGCCAGTAGTGAAATGGACTGTCTGACATGCCTATTTGGATGCTATCATTAAAATAGTCTTCAACCATTCCTTGAATGGTGACCATATCAGATGGAGTCACGGTAGAGGTCTCATTGATTGTAGGCAATTCTTTTAGACCCAACCAGATGTCAAAACTTGGTTGTGTTGACTCATCTACATCACCAGTGGGTCTTTTTTTGGGAAAGTTTAGTTGTTTCCTGGCAGCCGTACTTCCTGGAGAAACTAAAGAAAGAGCCATCGCTGCATCATGTGCTGCTTGAGCTGACAATTTCCTTACCAACAGCTCTTTGAAACTACTGATGCGATCGCTCGCACGATGTGTATGCAAATTGCATAGGCAGTGTAATCGCACAGCAATGCATTAGCATGCCCAGTATTTCTTAGAGAGCGATCACATAGTGTATGCAGACACCCACCAGCCTGTCTTAAGATGCCCACTTGTGCATGTCATGTCCAGGAAGTGTATGCAACCATCAGTACATTAGGTAACATCAGATGCGATTGCAGTGCTTGAGATTGGCCATACCCTGCTGCAAGCACTGCGGGCACTTCAGTGTAAAAACAAGCCAGGTGACGTGTACTATGATGCTGTCTTATAATTATGCACACCTCTAAAATGCCGTTGAGATGCTCAGGCACACCTGTGTTTTGCACCTCCACTCCCTGTTTTTAATGTCCAGCCCGTTACCACCTGCAAACGGCTTCCCCTGTCACTTACTCTGCTGTGCTGTCTATGCACAGTGAGCGAACGCATTGTGAACTTTCGCTAAGTTATGCGCATGTGCACTGCATTGCATACACATGCGCACAATGCATACACACTGCATACCATCGGCAGCAGCGAGCGTTTGCATCATAGCGAGCAGGTCTGAATGAGCTCCTGTGTCTGGTGGGAAGAAAGACACAACATAAGACTTAAAACTAGGATCCAGAATGGTCGCCAAAATGTATTGTCCAATTGTAAGATCCTGACAACTCTTGGATCCTGATGAAGAGATTAAAGGACTTGATCTACAAGTCTGACATGCTTAGCGGAATCACTTAGTTTCAGCTCCTCATTCAGTTTCTCAAGTTGCTTTTCCAACAGTCTAATTAGGGGATTTACCTGACTCAAGCTGGCAGTGTCTGAAACTCACTTCACAGGTGACTACTTCAAAGGGTTTCAACACTTTGCACAACACGGAAAGTATTTTTCACTTAGCTTGATAAGGTACATTCCCCCTCCTCTTCCTATGTAATAATTCATTGTGTAGCTTTGGATGGCTTTTTGCTGTTCCTCCATCCGCTGAAGCATATAAAGTGTGGAGTTCCACCTTGTAACTACCTCTTGCTTCAGCTGGAGACAGGACAAATTCAACATTTGTTGCAGGTTCTGCAATCTTCTACATGCACCTGCTGAATGGCGAAAATGTCCAAAATTTGTGGGCCACAGATAGCATTTCCTGCACGGCCCTGTCATTTAAAAAAAAAAATTGTACCTCCAAGCTGATTGTGCGAGCAAAACATGGGACGTGCTGGAATTCACCCTGCTGTAATGCTCTCACAATATTGGTGGCGTTGTCAGAAATCACAAATGCCGAGGAGAGTCCTACCAAGGTAACCCATTTTGCAATGACTTCCCTGAGTTTTCCTAAGAGGTTTGTCAGTGGTATGCCTCTTAGTGAAACGGATGATACACAGAGTAGCCTGCCTTTGAATGAGCAGCTGCTTCTTAGATGTTGCTGTTGCTCTTGCTGTTGGTGGCGCTGAAGGCAATACACCCTCCCAAGGGGCTGTTACAGTCATGTAATCTTGTGTTTGTCCTGTTCCACTTGTCCACATATCTGTGGTTAAGTGGACAATGGGTACAACAGCAATTTGGAGGACACTAATTAAGTTCTTTTTAACATCCCTGTACAGACTGGGAATTGCTTTTCTAGTGAAGTTGAACCTAAATGGGATTTCGTAGCAGGGACACAGGACCTCAATTAACTCTAAAACCCACTGCACTTATGGCGGATATCGGGCACACATCTAATACCAGCATAGATGTTCAGCTGTGCAACTGGGTGACTGCTGTCTTACTTGCTCCATCTTGCAAATGATTGTTTAACAGTCAATTGTTTTTTAGAACTACTACTAGTAGTTTTCCTGGTCCCCTTCTGGGAGATCCACTCCCAGCAGCAGGTGTGGAACTCAAGGATTCTTCTGAGGAATCCATGATAGGGGAGGACTGAGTTGGCCTTATCAAATTGGATGCAGGACTAGTTCCGTTCATGATTGAGTATATTGTTGATGAAGGTGTTGGCAGTGAAGATGCCAGGTGCTTGGATCTAGCAGAGAGAAGGGAGCTAGCTGATGCTGGACTGCTTGTTGTTACTTTTTTTGCCAAAGTTTCTGAATTTTGCAAACACTTTTGATGGATGCGCTGTAGATGACGTAACAAGGAGGAGGTTCCTAGATGGTTAGGGCCCCTACCTCTACTTACTCTGGCATGACAATGGGTACAGATGGCTTGACAATTGTTGTATGGATTTGGGTAGATATTATTCCACACATAAGAAGTGGATTTTTTTTATGCCCAGGAATGACAATAGGTTTTTCCCTATCACGGGCAACAACTGTTTACACTTGGGCCTGATTTACACAAACAACATCCTAATCAACAACATCCTCATCATCAGCATCCTTATTAGCGTCAGCTACACAAATATCCTCCTCATCCTGGTGCACTTCCACAGAAGCATCCTCAATTTCTATGTCAGCATGTTGACTTGTGCTGCTCATCCCCACATTGCAGAGGATGTGGTGGAAGGAGTCTCCTCTTCGAGTACAGTATTGGAAAGGTCAGGCTCACACATGACACCTGCCGACACACTTAGACTCTCCTCAGGGATTTGTGACATTTCTAAGCGCACAGTTGGGTCCTGTGCCTTAACTATTTTCTTTTTTTTTTAAATGTCTACAGGGAAAAGGGCTTAAATCATCATAAAGAGGCAGAATCACCAGTCATAAATAAAGTCCAAGCCCTTAGCCTTTCCTTGTCACTTTGTGTGCAGCTAACTTCCCCTTTGATTTTTTTTCTTTACCACTGTAAAAGATTGGTTCTGATTTTAGATGCCCGGACTTAAGCCCTATATGCTCTTTGGCATTGGCTTTAGTAGATGATGTTAACGGACTAGTATCGTCATGACTGGTGGCACTGGCAGCAACTCCAACAGTATGGGATTCCTGCTCTCCTCTCAACTGATTGTTCTCCATATCAGCAAACATGAATGAAGTGGAGTACAGCACACACATCAATTTGTACCAATTTAAATATTACCATGCGGTATCATTGACCTACAATGTCACAATATTTTTTATGAATAAAAAAATAATAACACAAGGCGCTACCACTTACAGTGTCACAACATTTTTTAAGAGTAAAATGCTGTGCTACAACTTACAGTGTCACAAGATTTTTTTATGAATAAGTAAAGAATAACACAGTGCACTACCACTTACACTGTTACAATATTTTTATCACTAAGAAAAGAATAACACACTGCGCTACCTACAGTGTCACAATATATTTTTATGAATACACTGCGTATACTACTTTCAGTGTCACAATAGTTTTTATGAATACACTGCGCTACCACTTACAGTGACTCACAATATTTGTTGAATATTACAGTGTTTCCACTTACAGTGTCATAATATTTTTATGAATACACTGTGCTACCACTTACAGTGTCAAATTACGTGTTGAATATTACACTGCGTTTCCACTTAGTGTCTTGATAATTTTTATGAATACACTGCACTATCCCTTACAGTATCACAATACAGTATGTGTACATTACACTGCGGTTACACTTACAGTGTCACAATACGTGTCTGAATATTACACTGCGCTATGACTTATAGTGTCACAATACGTGTATGAATATTACCCCGTGGTCTGACCGTCAGTGACACATTAAAAACAATAAAATAATATAGTACACTGGGGTAGAGCACAAAATAAACTATATATTATTTAGCTTTTATTAGCTTTTATTTTTTTTTTCCCCTGGGCACCCTTGGATGGACAGAGCATCCCTGGATGGATACAGCAACTCCTTGATAGACACAGCAGATCCTGCACTGGATGGACAAAGTAGCACCTGGATGGACACAGCAACTTCTGGATGGACACAGCAGCCCCTGCCCTGGATGGACACAGCAGCCCCTGGATGTACACAGCAACCTCTGGATGGACACAGCAGCCACTGTCCCTGGATAGACACAGCAGCCCCTGCCCTGGAAGGAGACAGCAGCTCCTGCCCTGGAAGGAGACAGCAGCCCCTGCCCTGGATGGACACAGCAGCCCCTGGATGGACACAGCAGCCCCTGCCCTGTATGGACAAGGCAGCCACTGTCCCTGGATGGACACAGCAACCCCTGGATGGATACAGCAGCCCCTGCCCTGGATGGACACAGCAGCCACTGCCCTTGGATAGACACAGCAGCCCCTGCCCTGGAAGGAGACAGCAGCCCCTGCCCTGGAAGGAGACAGCAGCCCCTACCCTGGAAGGAGACAGCAGCCCCTGCCCTGGATGGACACAGCAGCCCCTGGATGGACACAGCAGCCCCTGCCCTGGATGGACACAGCAGCCACTGCCCCTGGATAGACACAACAGCCCCTGCCCTGGAAGGAGAAAGCAGTCCCTGCCCTGGAAGGAGACAGCAGCCCCTGCCCTGGATGGACACAGCAGCCCCTGGATGGACACAGCAGCCCCTGCCCTGGATGGACACAGCAGCCCCTGGATGGACACAGCAGCCCCTGCCCTGGATGGACAAGGCAGCCACTGCCCCTGGATGGACACAGCAGCCCCTGCCCTGGATGGACACAGCAACCCCTGTATGGACACAGCAGCTTCTGCCCTGGATGGACACAGCAGCCACTGCCCCTGGATAGACACAGCAGCCCCTGGATGGACACAGCAGCCACTGCCCCTGGATAGACACAGCAGCCCCTTGATGGACAAAGCAGCCCCTCTCCTGGATGGACACAACAGCCCCTTGATGGACACAGCAGCCCCTGATCCTGGAAGGACACAGCAGCCCCTGGATGGACACAGAAGCCACTCACCCTGGATGGACACAGCAACCCCTGATGGACACAGCAGCCCCTGCCCTGAATAGACACAGCACCCCTGGACAGCCACAGCATCCCTGGACAGACACGTCTGCTCACTCCCACTCCACAGCCGGAGTGAAATGGTGCCGATGACCGTGTACCTTTATAGTATCCAAAACCCACGAGAATCCGACATCGTGATGATGACATTTTGCCTCATTTTGGGATCCGAGTCTGGCAGGACTACACGATTAATGAACGATAGTGATGTCGTTATCGTTCAATCGTCCATTTATATCGTGTAGTGGATATGCGCCTGTAAGGATGGTTTTCCCCTTTGTACAACATACTGTATATATGAGTTTCACGAGTGAATCCAAGCACCTAGTGCTAATACAGAGCACACCCAGTCAGTGCAATGCAATTAGTTGTGCATGATGTGATCTGACTAGCTGTAAATCCATAATAATAACGTACAGCAGTTAAACATCTCTACTCTTTGCAATGCAGATGCCAGACATCTATTACTGTAGTTCCCTTCTTGGCAGAGCTTAGCAAATCATGCATTGAGAGCAAGGATCATTATAGCGCTATAAAGTTTGAATATCCCGTCATTACCATGTATAAATTTTATGCAGCCCATGAACTGGTTTTATTTCAGTTATATTCAATTTTTATTAATGCATTATAGAAATAGTTGATTCAATAAAACAGCCATATAGTATCCTTATTCCAAAGAACTGATTTATGGACTAATAACACAATTTGGGATGTTAAATATTTGGAAGAGAAGACTAATTATCTCTATAAGTAAAGGCGTATCTAAGGACCCCTGGGCTTCGGTGCAACATCTGAGACCGAAGCACCTAAAAAATAACTCACCTCTTCCCTTTGCGGTAGCACCCCAATAATACCCATCATTCAGAAAAAAAGGCAGGGATTACTGGCAGCTATCTTGTTTTATTATATCATGTTAGTACCCATCTTAAGTTGCTGCCTGTCTTTATTCAGGGGTCGTTTGGCCATTGTCTCCTGTGTGCCCACACTGTGGGGTAAATTTACTAAAGTGAGAGTTTTTAGAAGTTAGTTTTAAAAGTGATGTTGCCCATAGCAAGCAATCAGATTGTAGCTAGTATCTTCTTGGAGGTGCTAGTTAAATGTTAAGTAGAGTCTGATTGGTTGCTATGGGCAACATCACTTCTAAAACTCACTTCTAAAAACTCTCACTTTAGTAAATTTACCATTGTATCTGTTTCTGACTGTTGAATTGCTTCTCCCTTTTCCCATTGCTGTATACATCCCAGTATTTTAGTACTGACTGTTTTGTTATCTCTATGTCCCAGTGTGATTGTGCTGTGTGATGCTTTGCAGCGTGTGTGTGTATTTTTATCTACTGTATCGTCTATTATTGTGCCTGTGGTTCCCGTTATGCCTTTTATTTGTATTATGTGCCCCCAGCTTATTTGCCCCACAACCAGAGCAATGTTGGTGAGTCGGATTGATTTCTGTTCCCGATGGATCTCTTGCACGTAGCAGGGGCTGGTACAAGTGCTGATGCCAACGATGACGGTCGCGGTGGCCGACGTAATATCAATGGGTGACAAGGGTTTCCGCCTGCAGTCCCATAAACCCCAAATTAACCCGATGGATTCTCACATTAGCAGAAAGTAATAAATCAGGGAAACATTCGAAACGGTCTCACAGAAGCTGAGCAGAATGAAGATTTATCCTTTATCTGTAAATATAACAATAGCTTCCGAGAGATAAGGGATATTGTATTGAGAAACTATGGAATATTAAAACAGGGAGGCCAGCCCCACTGACATCACAAGTGATGTCAGTGGGAGTGCTCTCGGCTCTGATAGAGCCAGCCTATCACAAGGGTCTCGTCGCAAGCCCGATGGTCACGATGGTCTTGACCATCGCGACCATCTTCCTGGCCGCTCGCTATAGCTGTGGGTGGTCACCCACAGCTATACGAGCGGCCAGGAGGCCGCTCTAAAAATTAAGAAGGACGGCCCTGATTCAGAGCGAGCGCTCTGTCAAAGCGTCCGGCTCTTAATAAGGGCCTATGTGTCAACATACGGCGAGACGCAACACTGAGATTAACATCCCCACGTCTAATGACAAACATATACTCAACACATTTATGAACTGTAACTCAAAATGTATTATCTACATACTCACCTGTCATTGTGGCCTCTTCTACGTTGGATGGACCATCAGACCATTATAATACTAGATTTATGGATCACCGTCGAAACATTCGAAATAAAAGTAACTTACATAATGTCCCATGACATTTTAATGATAATAGCAATAGTGACCCTACCTGCCTTAAGATTGTGGGATTAGAGAAGTTATTTTACCAACTGCCAGGGGAGTTAATCGATTTAACAAATTATGCAGTAGGGAAGTCTACTGGATGCTCAGATTTAATTCATTATACCCTGAGGGTCTGAATGAGTCAATGGAACTCAATTCGGTCATTAGCTAAAGTTCTGACCATACATCTGCTTATTTCTGCTGTGTATTTCTATTTATCCTGACCTTTATTAATTTATAAATTTCACTATATTTACTCGGTATCTTTGATATATACGTATAGCATACGTGTATATTTATGTATATGAACATGTTTTTGTCTTCCAGTAAGGGTATATTTACAGCCTTATTAATACTGTGCTTATGGGTATTGAATTGATTACGGATTTTTCCCGATGATTATTATTTTTCACATTTTTCCTTGATTACCACTTACCCTTTTTCTTCACCGAATGGATTTATATTAGTAGATTGGAACGGTTATAGATAAATCACTGCATAGATTGATATCATCCGATACATTGTGATTTATATTCTCTCATGGCCACTGAATGGATAATACTATGTCACATGATCGGGCAGTGTGATACATTTGGAATGTTCATGAGAGAGGTTGGCTCTTAACATAGTGTAACAAACCAATTCCCCGCCATGTCTGCCTAATAGATTCTGGCTAGAACTACTGGAGAATTATGTTTTATTGTTATATTTAAATTGTGTTATGTCCTTGCTACCTCAGGACAATCTCTCTGTTTACATCTTCTCACCGCTCTATTGGCTAGCGCCGTATCATGTGACCTGTCAGCACCACGTGATCGGAACGCTTAATGGGAGCTGGTTTTACACTCATCTCTTCTACTAGCTAGCGCAGTATCACGTGACCTGATAATATCACGTGATTGGAATGATCACCACGGGAGCCGGTCCCACATGTATTGTGAGTAATAACTCATTATTGATTATTATTTAAATTTTATGTCTGTTTAGCTCTTCATATCGGTAGGATTGCCTTCTTATCAAATTTGTGTGCATTTCGATGGATGTTTTTTTAATTTATTACTGTTGTAATTAAACACCTGTGTTTTCATTTTATCAATTAACTATGGGTATTTACTGTAAGTGGCCAACGGTCACTACCACAAACATGTTCCTGAGGATGCTGGGTGTCACTTTACCCAGCGAAACGCGTTGAGACGCTTTCTGTGAACATCACTGGAGGATTATCTGGACTTATATCTCTATACACTAGGGACTGTTTGCGGTGTTTTGGAAACCTTTATCCTGGACTATTGACAGCCTTCATGTACTGCTCCTTGGATGCTAAAGGACTGTGGGCCTGATTCACGCTAGTGCACTGCTGAACGCAGATTCCTGATGTTTGGGAATCTATGCAGGCGCCAGACCCGTTCTGCGCATGTGCGAGGCAGCACGCAGCATGAAAACTGGCAGCAGACTCTCAGTTATTGAAAGTCTGCTGCCGTTTGTGGGCGGGGACAGGGCAGTGATGCCCTCTGTTTCATGAAACAGAGGCGTGTCTCTGCCGTTGCGGGGGAGGGAAGAAGCCAGGATCTCCGTCTGAGATTTCCTGGCCTCTTCCCCTAAACTGCGGCATATGCAGATTAACCGATGCTGCGTTGGACAACACAGCTTGGTATATTAATGCACAGGAGGCGTGATGCCTCCTGATGCATTACCATATCTGCAAGGATCGCAATTGAAAAGCTGCCTGCGTGCATACATCATATCTATAGCTTGCGTGCGTACATCATATATCTACAGCTTGCATGCATACATCATATATCTACAGCTTGCATGCATACATCATATATCTATAGCTTGCGTGCAGCTCTGCAATTATGATCCTTACAGAATCAGGCCCTATGTCAACTAATCTATATCCACAATATGGTAACTCCTTTGGAGAAACTTTGCACCGAAGCAATTCATCATCCATCAGCTCTGGTGCAGGGACAGCTGCTCAGAAAAGCAGCTTTCCCCTCGTTGGCGCGGCTATGCATGCGCAAAGCCGACGGGGAACTAGTGAGAAGGTGGCGGAGGGATCCACTGGGATCCCTCCTCGCATCCCCAGAACTCCTTCCCATAGGAAGGAGCGGGGATCTGAGAACAAGCGACAAATGAAGATGGCTCTTGTTCTCGCAAGCAAACTTTCAGTTTTTGGAGTTTGATGAATATCAGGTTGTCCATTTGGCACCCCTGATGATCATAAATGTCCATTTAACAAAAATACGAGTAAGCTCGTTACCGGGCCATTTATCGATGATGAATAAACCCCTATGGGCCTGATTCAGACCCACTCGCGTGGCCCGACCCAGACCCGCTCGCAAGCACTATGCGCTCGCAAGCAGGTCGATGGTGGGCCATTGCACACGTGCGCCGTGAGCAAGCCCCGGAGAGAGTGAGAAATCGCTCGCTACAAGACGGGGCGGCTGTCGACAGCTCACCCCGTTTTGTAGGCGGGGAGGGGGGGTTGCTGCACAAACTGAGGCGTTCCCAAGGGAATGCCTACCGTTTATGGGCAGCCCTACTGACATCACTAGTGATGTCAGTAGTGGACTTCCTGCTCTATTAAAGCAGCGAGTCCACTCGGGCTTGCGAGACCTGAGACCCTACCACAGGGTCTTCTCGCAAGCCCGATGCATAGGCAAACGCAGGGGGGGTTTCCGGTTGCCTGGAAACCCCCCTCCCCAGCCCACACCATGACCACAATAGAAATAGTAATATAGAATTTTACTAGTGCTGCATGTGGTTCTCAGTATCACAAATTAAATAATTAACACCAGCCTGTGGATCTTTTAACATACATCTGTGCACCAACTAGGAGATCTGGAAAACATGCTCTGTAAGGGGTGCACTGCTATAGACCATCAATATGGTTAATTATTAATACCATATAATAATACACTATCCAGTGCATGACGAGACCAATATAGACATATATGCCCAGGGTAGTGCTGGGTTCTTCTGCTGCTCCCCCAGACTCCCGGACTTGTTCCAATGCTCTGGAATGGAGCCCACATCTGAAATAAAAACATTCAGCTCATATACAATGGCTTACTGTGATCACTGGTCCTGTATATGCTGGAATTTTCATGACACGCTATACACTATGTATGACACATATTAAAGCTGGTTAAGTGCTAATTATGCCCTCTTCATGGACTGGGCACACTTGCTCTAAAGTCAAGCATTTGGAAACCCCCCTCTAGAAATCCTGCGTTTGCCACTGCGATGGTCGCGATAATCGCGACCATCGCCAAGCCGCACGCAATCGCTGTGGGTGGTCACCCACAACTGTGCGAGCAGCCTGGAGGCCGGTCCCAAAAAAAAATAGGGACGCCCTGATTCAGAGCAAGCGCACACAAATAGCGTGCGCCTCTGAATCAGGCCCTATGTCTGTTATTTTTATCATGTGGCCCTTACTTGTGCGTCTAGCCACAGAATAGGTATCAGCCGTGGGCTTACCCTACAGCTGTCATTGTAGATTTAAGCATTCTGTGTTATGAGCAAAATGATTACAAGTTTATTAGCTTTCCATTTCTTTTCCCTACTGATAAAGCACCAAGTCAAACAAAGCGAGCGAGACAAATTACTTTTTGTGCAATTGCTTTTCTTTCTCCCGTTCTGTTTGCTTTTCACAGAACTTGCTGCTTTTTTGCAACAGTTTAAATTCTTCCATACAGGGTCATCCCATTAATGACTGTCGCTGCTCTATGTGAAAACCTTGTCATTTATTTTTAACAGCTCTCTAGAATATGTCTAATTTATTAATAGCTGATTTCTACAGAGTGATTCTAAAGTGGGGCACACTCTGGCCCTGATTCAGAGCCGGACGCTCTGACAGAGCGCCTTCTTGTTTTTTAGAGCGGCCTCCTGGCCGCTTGCATAGCTGTGGGTGACCACCCCCAGCTATAGCGAGTGGCCAGGAAGATGGTCACGATGGTCAAGACTATCGCGACCATCAGGCTTGCGACGAGACCCTTGTGGTAGGGTCTCATTGCCGCAAGCCCCAAAGAGATTTCGGCTGTAATAGACCTGAAATCTCTCCCACTGACATCACTCGTGATGTCAGTGGGGCCGCCCCCAAACGGAGGCGTTCACATGGGAGCGCCTCCGTTTGGGCAGCCACTCCCCCAGCCCGCCCACCAAAGGGGGCGCGCTGTCACTCAACATCGACAGCGCGCCCCCTTTGGTGCGAGACCCGGAGTGACGGTTTGCCCTTTCGCTATCCGGGTCTCGCGCATGCGCATGATGGAGTCGACTCCATCGTGCGCATGCGCACTGGGCCACCATCAACCCGCTTGCGAGCGCATAATGCTCGCAAGTGGGTCTGAATCAGGCCTTCTGTGCAATACTGGGGTCTTGATTCAGATTTGTATGCAAATGCCGATGTTTACGCAGGTTGAGCAATCTTTAGTCATTGCACCTGCGTGTAAGCTGCACTGCGCATGCACAGCGATTGTTTTGCCATCACGCTTGTACAGTAGATTCACTCGCAAAGTGAGTGACAGGTAGTCAGCAGTCGGGGAAGGTAACGGGGGCTGGCTAGAGAAACGCAGGCGTGTCTGACCATTTAAACACTGTTTTCTGGGCGTGCATGAATTAGCCAGTTGCGTCCTTGCTCGTAGCAGGAGAGCCCTCTGCGTGTCTGGAGACCCCGCTGTGTCTGCACAGCTTAGACTTACTCAGAAGGCCGGTGGCCGCCTGATCTGCATTTTTGTTACCGATGTTCGCACATCGTCAGACGGATATGAGAAGTCAGCACATACCGTATGTACTCGGGTAAGTTTTGGAGACATTAGCATATTTTTGCTAGTGCGATGCGTAAGAGATCGCAGCCCCGATGGCATTTGCGTGAGGATCTGATTCAGGCCCTTGACCCGAACAGGCAATTCTCTATTGCCCTGTCTGGATATTGCACAGAGGGCCTGATTCAATAACGGTTTTGGAAATATGCTGATGCTAATCTCAGCTTTCCCTGGGATGGGGTATACGAGCGCTGAGACGCCCACTTTCAGGCTGCAGGGTCTGGATATTGTAAACACACCAACATCGACGCCACATTGGTCGCACCACCGACATTTGTGGTAGCCTAGAGTCTACTCTAGCCACTCTCCTCTAATCCAACTAAACATGAAGCATGTGGCGATTGACGGTTGCTTCTAAAGATGCACCAATGGGTATTTGAGTGCCTTAAGCTGTGGGCGTCTCAGTTCTTGCACATTCAGACACACGTTTGTACACCGGGGAAGGATTTGCAACTGTATTTGCATAAAGTCGCAAAAGTAATACCAACAAAAGACGCCCCCCACAAGGACCCCAGAGAGCTGGGCCTGTGGAAGTGGGCATGGCCTAACTGCCAGCATAGCCACGCCTCCAGGACCAGGATATTGAAAAAACATTTTGCAGTGCTGCCTGCTGGGGAGGGGGGTGCTGTGAGCCCCCCAGCCTGGTTCAAAGCCAGGGGGGATGCGATCAGTGTGATCGCTCTCCCGTACAGGAATAGGACACTGCGGCGGCTGTGAAGCAAGAGGGAGGAGGGGCGGCAATGGGCCCCTCCAGCAAGCCTGGGCCCGGGTAAATAGTACCTGCCCCCCCCCCCCTCTCGGCGCCCAACTGCAAATCAGGCCCATAGTGATACATAAGAAAATTGCTAATTAAAGATATTTAACTGTACTTTGTATGCTGTGTTCTTGCAGCTATAAGGGCCACTGGAGGCAAAGCCACGAGTTTGCCATTAGCTGGTGCGCAACACACGCACTGCGCAAGATTTAATTTTTGGTTTCATGGATATTTAAGGTGGAAAGAAAAAAAAAAATCTTTGGCGCCCAGGAGCTTAATTTGTCTCTGGCATTAAACCGACATTCAATACCTGGACTCAGCGGCACAAAGCCAAAAACAGAATGTTCTTGAGAGAAAACAAGGGATTTGTGCTCACACAAAAGGGAGCAATAAAACTAGTACAGCTACAGTGGTTCGGGCCAACTAGTGATATATGACAGAACTATCACAAGGCAAACTTTGTAAGGACTCACGGTGAGACCGGCATGCAGCTAAGTCTTCCGTTAACTACATGTTTAGACATAGGCAGACACAAGACGCATTTTGTGGAAAGAAAAAAAAAGTTTTTTTTGTTTTTGTGACTTATATATTATATTATTCAGGTTTCAATTAAGAACACTTTCTTACAATGGATTGCTATAGAATTTCAGTTAGCAAGATAGGGTGGGAGATGGGTGTACACTTTAAACAGCTTTAGTTTGCTATAGCTACTATAAAGTGCATTTTAAATAAAGATTGCAGGATAACATAAGTAAAGTAATTATTTGCTTTTAGGTGAGTTTAGGGGTCTATTTACTAAGCAGTGTTTGGAGATAGAGTGGAAAGTGATAAGAAAGTGATAAGGTGCCAGCCAATCAGCTCCTGTCATTTTTCAAACACAGCCTGTGAGATGACAGTTAGGAGCTGATTGGCTAGCACCTCATCACTTCTCACTCTGTCTCCTAACACTGCTTAGTAAATAGACCCCTTAATGTCCCTGTTGCTTAATGCAATTAATGCATTTTGATTGTAAGTTGTAATACATCAAAATCCTATAATGTCAGCTTGTATTATAAAGTTAATTAATATGACAGTTAAAAAAATAAATATGTAATTCTCTGTCATGATCCCTTATCATTCAGCCCCTGTATTTACTCTCCCCCGCCCCGCTGTCACCGCACAACATGTAACATATACCATCATTCCTCCCATTTATTATAGCAGACAGGCAGAAGAGGTGAATCTCAGGCACTGTGGTAATGTGATCATAGACATCACACTGCTTGCGCTGCGCCTCAATGGTAGTGACTGGAAACCTGGGACTGTACTGTGACATCATGACCATGGTCAGTGCCTACTAGTGGCACTAAGGAGTGGTAGTGTGGTGTGTACGATCAGTGGCTGAGACTTTCCTCCCCTTCCTGCCTGCTCTGTAATGTAAGAAACAGCAGCAAGTGGAGAGGTGGATCGGACAGTAAAACTGTTCACAAAATTAACCACTTCAGTGCTAAGGGTGAGTGGGACTCGTCCTCAGCATGTACCCCAATAGTGTTAAGGATGAGCCTAACTCAGCCTCAGTACTGCAGAATCTCTATGTGATAAAAACAAAACTTGCTTACTAGTGTCCTACTTGGCAGTTACTGCTGCTAGGGATGGGGGATGGCAGTTAAAGTGGCCTACCCCCACCCTCAATTTACACAGCTAAAAACTAATGAGGGGAGTCTCTCCTCTTTCAAATATGTAATGTGCTCCTTTAGCAGTTATTTTTCTACCGATCACCAGACAATAACACCTTGCACTACAAAAAGAGATATGGGGGTTCTAATGCCAAGATCTCCCCCATCCTGGCTTCCTTTACCTCAGGGGTACCTAATGTCTAATGTGGAGGTATATTATATTAATTGTATGAGATACTGTAGGTATATGCAGCTGTAAGAGTAGGAGGACAGTAGTGGAGGTCTTAAAATTCATTAGAGGAGCCCTTCTCAGATGAAGATTGTAAGATCCACTGGGGCAGCTACAAGCGTGGCCAAATATTCTCTGTAATGCACTGCAAAATATGTGTGTGCACTATATAAATAACTGGTGATAAAGAATTAATTGGAATGTGAGTTGCCCCAAAAATTGTCATATTATGCTTAAGACAGGGGAGAAAAGCCTCAGCAGCTAAGGAGTTAAACACACCCCTCTTCCCTATTGCCAGCAGAAAAGGAAAGGGTGGGGTTTTTAATTTCCCCGGAGTGGAGCGCTACAGGTAAAATAAAAACACTGACTGCAGGACATCACGGCATTCATCCTGTGCTCTAGGCAGCCCCGGAAACCTTGGTGCGCTTAGTGACTGACATAGGTCGCCTAATGTTAGCACCAGGTACATTTTAAATCAGGCAGATACCGGGGCTGATTCAGAGGTGGAAGCACAAGCACCTGCAGCTGTGTCTATTGCAACTTTATACGAGCGCCGCAACACTATGCAAGGACTAAGACGCCCACTTTCTGCATGTGTACACGTAATAGCATTCGGTGCGTGTATAGATACACTATCGGTGCACTTGCATGAGCCCTACGGCAGGTGAAGTTTCTCTTTTAGGGTATGGCCTGCTACGTGAGCGGCTGAGCGTCTGTGTACGCCACCGTCAGCAAACCCACGACATGCGCATGACACGCCCAAAAGGCAGACCATCTTCGCGCATGCGCTGATACGCCTCCCTGTCACCGCCCAGGAACGCGCACTACATTTTAGATATAGTTCTCCGCTTGTACATCAGAGATCACAACTGTGACTCTGGGTCTGATTCAAAGATTTACACTAACGCAATTGCAACCGCAGTCTCTTATAAATCGATCGCAATTGCTAAAATACACTAATGCCTTTCAAAGCACAGCCTGGCATGGGGACGCCCACTGCTGCCTTCTCATATCCTTCCATTCGATGTGCAACTGCGTAAACATCGGTAACATCGACGCACAGCAGCATGTAGGCAAATCTGAGCAGCCGCAAACACTGCAGCTCTCCTCATATGCAGAGAGGTCTTATGCTGCGCAGGGGAACGCAATGGCTAATTTATGCACGCCCATGAAACAGCGCTTAAACAGTAAGTCACGCCTCCGCTCTGCAAACCACCCCCCCATTAACACCCCAAAATGCTGATTACAAACTTTGCGAATGGTTCCTCTGTACAAACATAGAGCATACTTACCTACATTGCTGGGCAGCTTTCCGGCAGCAGCAGGAGGGGACCTGCTGCTCTCCTCTTCGGGGGGCGGGGCCAGACGATAGACGGCATTAGGCCCCGCCCCCTTTACAGAAAACCCCCGTGATTCGCGGGTCCATGAGGAGGGGGCGGGGCTAAATGACGCAATTTGCCTAATTTAGCCCCACCCCTTCCCGACGGACCCGATAATTTCAGGTAAAATCTCCCCATCCTGCCCACTTCACTAGGAAGTGGGCGGGATGCGGGAGATATGCCTACTCTTCCGGGATCACGGGGGGTTACCCGAAAAATCGAGAGCCTCCCACGATTCCCGGGAGAGTAGGCATGTATGACATAAGCCCATAGCAATCACTGCATCCGCAACAGCAAACAATCGCTCATTCCGCGAAAAATATTGCCATTGCGTCCGTCTATGAATCAGGCCCTCAGTATGGAGACAACTGGAACGCATGAGAGGTATCTCTTAGATGCATGAGCAATAACAAAAAATCGTTCCACTACGTTCGGCATCGCATTCCGGCTCTAAATCAGGCCCAATGTGTGGGAGGAGCTCAGTCTTTTGGTAGAAAAAAGACTGAAGTTAAGTTAAAAACATTCAAATCTCTTATAAGTGTTTGCAATACTGTACTTGACCGCGCTCCAACTGCAACTGTAATATAAATCAGTGTATTGTTTTTTGTAGTGCCCAAGATAAGATTACATGACAGTTTATAATTGGACTGCGGCCGGTCGTTCTTTTGTACTCATTAATCTAGTTACATTACAAGATACTGCTTTAAAATGAGTAGCCTCTGGCTATTTCTCTATTTCCACATTACACGTAGCCAAATACAAACCGTCTGCCGTCATCATTCAAGGGCTAAATTATTCCTCATCAGAGCAGAGAGCGCAGCCAGGCAGACTGACTTTTAAACCAGGTTCATAATTTAGTATTTTTAATGGGCATATTTAAACCTGGAGCCGCTCACGAGGACACAAAGACAGTTGAATTGTTAAGAGATTGTGAAATTATTTGAAAAAAAAAATAAGTTCCATAATTTTTTGATTTACTGTTGAAAAACAGCCATCTGTATAGTATCTCCAAATATACCAGCAAAATGTACAATGTTTATTAAAATCAGTATATGACGGTGCTGTGTTACCGTCGTAAAGTGCAAGTAATGCCACTACCGATTTAGGGCCTGATTCAGACCCGCTCGTGAGCGCTCGCAAGCGGGTTGATGGTGCCTTAGTGCGCATGCGCACGACGGAGGGAGCTCCGTCGTGCGCATGCGCGAGACCCGGGGAGCGATGGGGAAGCCGTCGCTCCAGGTCTCGCACCAAAGGGGGCGTGCTGTCGATGTTGAGTGACAGCACGCCCCCTTTGGTGGGCTTGCCGGGGGCGTGGCTGCCAGACGGAGGCGTTCCCATGGGAACGCCTACCGTCTGGGTCCGGCCCCACTGACATCACGAGTGATGTCAGTGGGAGTGATTTTGGCTCTGATAGAGCCAAAATCACTCCAGGGCTTGCGGTCACCAAGACCCTACCGCAGGGTCTCGTCGCAAGCCTGATGGTCGCGATGGTCTTGACCATCGCGACCATCATCATGGATGCTCGCATAAGTTGTGGGTAGTAACCCACAGCTATGCGAGCGTCCAAGAGGCCGCTCCAAGTTTAGGTAGGTGGGCCCTGATTCAGAGCGAGCGCTCTAGTCAGAGCGTCCGGCTCTGAATCAGGCCCTTAGTCAGATGCGCTGCTTTCAGGTGGAACTGAGCGATTTTTTTTTCTCCTGCACATGCGGCCAGCCGCAGTTGCGCCTAAAACTCATGGTCTCAGAAATGTTTTGATTATGTATTCAGCGTTCCTGGGCAGTGATTGGGAGTGGCTAAGCGGCAGCACGGTAATAGCTCATCCTATGGGCATGTTATGGGAGTGTCGCAGGTGGGTCACTGAAGTAGTTGTGAATGTTGCCGTATATTCGCTCACATTGGAAGACATACGGTGACGGAGAATCTACACCCAGCCCCATGCAGGTGCGACAGATGGTTGCTAGACAATGTCCAGGATCACATCAGTAAGGTGCGATCCCGAGAGAAAAAGATTAAGTATTTTGAATGTTTAAAACTATGGCAGCATGAAGGGGATGCGTGGCTTAAAAATGTGCAAACGACGCAAACTAGCGTTGCGAACGCATTGCCAGAAAATACATCCACGACGCTGAGTTGCAATACGGGCGAGCCGCAAATTGGCGCGCACGTGCGGCAAGGTAGCATCATGGAGAGTATTGCCAGCAGTTCACGCTCACCTCCCCCACCTTAGGTGGGGGAAGTACAGTTACCAAAAATACCAATAAAAATGTAACAAGCAATTTGTACCCCCTCTTAAGTAACCATAAAGAAAATGTTTATGATGTAGATGATGAGCCTATTGTAATGTCTGCCATTTCCTATGCTGTGCAAATGATAGATGCTGCATCACCACAATCACGGGTGGTGCCGCCATCTCCATCGGTAACAGCAAGGGAAGTGTTAATACACTCTGCACCCATTGAGGAAGTTAATACCATACGTAGCAGCAGCAGATTAAACCCCTAGCCAGGTAACCAGGTCAGAGGTAGCAACGCTGCTGGTCTGCATCCCATTCGGACAATAACTGTTCCGAATGGAAATGCGGATGCAAACGGTGTAGTGCCCACGAGGGAAGTAGTAATTCATTGTCCATGGACAAGGGCAGAACTAAATTCCATCATAAATGATTTCCTTGATCCAAAAAAAGAATTAGCCTAATGTCAAAGATTTTTGAGAAATTTGGGTAGTTCTCATGAGCCCACTAATAAAGATTGGCGTGTGGTGTTCAGGGCCTATCTACCACGCAATACCGACGTGACAAAATTTATCACGGACTGTGTATTGGATGGCGACGTTCCCTTAACAGACCAAGTAAACCAAGGTAATATTTCCCGCATTGTGACGCAATTGGGTGTATATTTTCCAGTAGTAGTTAACTGGAACAAAATCTTCACAATAAAAAAAAAAGGAGAGTGAAACTGCAGAAGATTATTGTGACCGGGCTCTGCAGGTTATCACCCAGTACACTGGGATAGAAGATATTAAAGATAGCATTCACCACAGGGGAATGATAGTCACGATATTGATGGACGGTTTAAAAGAGAATTTAAAAACTCGGGTTCAGACCTCACAGCCTGGCTGGAGGGGACTTACAATAGATAACCTCATAGAGTCTGCCATAGTACATGACAAAAACATCTCAAAAAAGAGGGAGACCCAGAGCGAAAAATTAATGGCTGTCAGTATACAAGCTCTGGAGGGAATGACGGTAACATCACAGCCAACAGACACGCTTGCACTTGCACACACACTCATGTCAGAACAAGTTGCTCTCACTAACCCCACTCAACAACAAACACAACTCTATCCCACTAACCCAATGCAACCACAGGTCCCAGGATATCCACCTACTTCTTACCACCCACAATACCCTTACCCTCCCTATCCTTACCCATATCCACCACCTTTACCCTCTGCTCAAACTCCACAACAACACATGCTTTCACCTGAATCACGGACATGTTTTAATTGCAAACAAACAGGACACTTAAGTAGAAACTGCACAGTGAAAAGAGTATGGACCCCACATCAGGGCAAACCTAGATATCCCCATAAGGGATATGCACAGAGGCCAGCAAATGTTCAGCAAGCACCAGCTTCAATTGTAGCCGTAAATGCTTTATTGGAGAATGGTAGCCAACGCTAAAGGTCAGGTCATACCTGTAGTCTACAGATAGTCAGGTTAACGGGAAGTACTAGGGAAGAACCGGTCTTGATGGTTGATGTAGCTGATACTGAATATCCTTTTCTTGTAGACACAGGGGCGACCAAGTCAGTGATGAAATTTCCCATTAATTTACAGGTGACCAACGAGGCAATACCAACAATGGCTGTGACAGGTAAAGTGGAACGTTATCCTTTAACAAAGTCCACAGAGGTTAGTATTGGGCCGTTGCATACCAGACACTCTTTTCTCCTGGCTGCCGCGGCTCCTACTAACCTACTGGGCAAAGACTTGTTATGTAAAATGGGATGTGTCATATATTGCACCCCTGATGGTGTATATTTAGATATCCCAGAGAGAATGGTATACGAGGTGCGGGATATGTTAGACACTCCTCAAAGGATAATGTAACACTCTACAGTTTTAAAAGAAAATCCATCACAAGTAGATGAAATGTTGTCCCAAATTCCAGATTCCCTTTGGACAAAAGATGGACAGGACACTGGATTAATGGCAAACTGAAAAAGAGGTAGGCAAGCTCCAAAAATTCCCCAGTACCCACTAAAACAGGAAGTAGAACTAGGGGTGTTTCCAATAATCAAGCGATTATTGCAACAGGGAATTTTAGTTCGTACAGCTAGTGTAGCCAAGAGTCCCATCTTTCCAGTAAAGAAGAGTGGTGGGAGGGGTTATGGGCTGGTGCAAGACCTTAGAGGTGTTAATAAGGTAGTAGAGAGCCAATTCCCTGTAGTGCCAAATCCAGCTGTCATCCTGATGCAGATCCCACCAAATGCAACCCATTTCACTGTCATTGACCTCTGTTCTGCTTTCTTCTCTGTGCCTCTCCACCCTGACTGTCAGTACCTATTCGCATTCACATACAGAGGTGTGCAATATACATGGACACGATTGCCCCAAGGTTTCATAGACAGCCCCAGTATTTTCTCCCAGGCATTGCATGACTGTTTACAAGCTTTTCAACCTGCCAATGGATCAGTTCTAATTCAATATGTGGACGATTTATTTAATGTTCTGACTCTTTTATGTCATGTGTAAATGATACTAAACTTTTGTTACTTCATCTTTCGCATACAGGACACAAAGTGGCTAAGGACAAGTTACAGCCATGCCTGCCCAGAGTAAAATATTTGGGACACTGCCTAACCCAAGGGTTACGACATCTTACAAATGATAGAATCCAGGCCATACAAAACATGACACAGCCGCAGAATCAACAGCAAATTCGTACCTTCTTGGGAATGTGTGGATATTGCCGAATGTGGATCCCAGGTTTTTCTATTTTGGCCTTGCCTTTACAGGAACTAGTCTCTTCCTCAAAGCCCGATCGCGTCATACACACTGAAGAATCAGAACAGGCTTTTCTTAATCTTAAGGATAGTCTGACAAAAGCTCCTTCATTGGGAATACCCGATTATGAAAAACCTTTTGATTTATATTGTACGGAAGCCGATGGTTGTGCTGCAGGTGTCCTTACACAAAAACGTGGTGATGCCAGTAGGCCCGTAGCATACTACAGTGCCCAATTGGACACATTAGCAAGATCACTCCCCACCTGTTTGAGAAGTGTAGCAGCTACCGGATTATTGGTGAATAAAAGTGAGGATGTAGTATTGGGCCATGATATGATTGTCTACACTCCCCATGCTGTATCTGCTCTGTTGAACTAAGCTCAAACCAGACACATCTCCCCGGCTAGGTTCACCAAATGGGAACTAGCCCTAATCGCTCCTGCAAATATTACTGTTAAATGTTGCAGTACGCTGAATCCAGCAACATACTTACCATATGTACAACATGATGTACAAAGGGTGGAAGGAGAGGAGTTGCTGGCGGGAGGTGAGTTCAGCAGACATGATGATATTCACGATTGTATGACATATCTGAATCAGACCTTTACTGCTAGACCTGACATACATGACACACCTTTAGAGAATGTGGATGTAACTTTCTATATGGATGGGAGTTGTCATAGACAAACAGAAACAGGTGAATTATGTATAGGTTATGCTGTTGTAAATGACACAGACATCATGGAAGCTAAACCTCTCAGTCCTCCTCACTCAGCCCAGGTGGCAGAGTTAGTAGCACTGACTAGAGCATGTGAACTGGCAGCAGGCAAATCTGCTAACATTTACACTGACTCTAGGTACGCGTTCGGGGTGGTGCACGATTTTGGGGCTCTATTGCATCTGAGAAATTTTATGACAGCAGCAGGCACATCAGTTGCACATTCCCGACATTAAAACAACTTTTAGAAGCAATCCAACTACCCAAAGCATTGGCAGTAATTAAATGCAAAGCCCACACTTGTGAGAATGACCCGGTGTCACTGGGCAACAACAGAGCTGATGAAGCTGCAAAATGGGCAGCAGGGTTAAAAATGTCTTCTCCAATTGAAACAATTATGTCATTCCAAACCATTGATATGCTGAAATTAATTGAGATGCAAAATTTGTGTTCAATTCAGGAAAAATCCATTTGGAAGTCCAAGGGGTGTGGGCAAGAGTCCTCTGGGCTCTGGAGGGACGGACATGGTAAGCCAGTAGCCCCCAAGGCATATTACCCCAGCCTGGCTGAGGCAGCACACGGTCTGACTCACCTGGGTAAACAGGGTATGTGCAAGTTGGTGAGGGCATACTGGTGCGCACCAGGTTTTTCTTCACAAGCAGAGAAGATAGCAATGTCCTGTCTGACCTGCTTGAGAAAGAACATAGGGAAAGCGATCCCTACTGAACCGTCCCACATTCCACCGACTGATGGACCTGTCCAGGTGATTCAAATTGATTTCATCCAATTACCACCCTGCAGGAACCTTAAGTATGTACTAGTGTGCACAGACGTATTTTCTAACTGGGTTGAGGCCTACCCAGCGCCCACTAATACTGCTGCGTTTACTGCCAAGAAAATAGTTCAGGAATTTGTATGCAGGTACGGTATCCCTAGAATCATCGAGAGTGATAGGGGTACCCATTTCACAGGTGATGTTTTTCAAAATATGTGTAAGCTGATGGGTATTAATAGCCGACTTCACACCCCCTACCGACCGCAAGCCAGTGCCAAGGTAGAGAGGATGAACGGGACTATTAAAAATAAGCTAAGTAAAATCATGGCAGAGACTGGACTAGGATGGCCAGAAGCATTACCCTTGGTCCTACATAGCATAAGGACCACTCCTAGACCTCCTCTGAATCTGTCCCCATTTGAAATATTATTCGGCAGACAACCTCATTTTATTAAAAGTCACCAGGAAGACTTGAAGGGTAACAACGAGATAACTGTAAAGTATCTTATATCAATGAGTAGGCAGTTAAAGCAACAGCAGCAGAAACTGAAATTGTTGTCTAATGATATGCCTGAAACTAACTGTCATGATGTTGAACCAGGAGAATATGTAATGATCAGAAATTTCTTGCGTTCAGGTTGTTTGACTGATCGGTGGGAAGGTCCATACCAGGTGCTGCTGACGAGTACTACATCTTTGAAGGTGGCCGAGAGAGATACCTGGATCCATTCCACTCACTGCAAAAAGGTCAATCAACCGGTGGAGAAACAAGGCGTAGACAAGGCTGATAGTGTGGACCTGTCGCTCGCGAGCTTGTTCCGGGAGGATTGAAAAGGTCGTAGTGAGATACCTGAACCGAGAGAAATTTTGCAGGACTTGTTGTTAAAATGGACGGGCCTGCTGTGTTCATTCTCATATTCTCTTTTAGAGTGTTCACCATCCTGGTCAGTTCGGGAATATCCAGTGTCTGTGATGGGGGACCAATTGAGGAAACAGGAGATGATGGCAGTGCTGATGGAGTGGAGAAAGGAGGAGTGCAATGCCAATCAGGGGAGTGTCTGACCAATCTTAGTACTGTTATTGTTAAGAGAGCTGTCATTCCGGATACTCGGGGAAGGTGTGGAGGTTTATCGTCTGAAGATTCCTGTATTTGTGTGTTTTGTGGGTCCTTAGTTGATGAGAACTGTATCCAACCTAAATATAACCCGTACTGGGGAGGGTATCCTTTAGATTATCATAGCATGGTAGGCAAAGTGTTAAATCAAACTGATTGCTGGGTGTGTTCACATGTGCCACAGGTACAGCATAATGTAGGGTTGGTGCCATTTCCGCTGAATATCACGGAAATTTTAGAATTACAAAAAGGGAAAACATTGGATGGAAAATTCCTCTCATCCAAACCACCTCATTTCAAACTCTATCAATTCCAAGTAGATAGATCACTTTTGTGTTTAAACATAACCAACCCCAATAAACCCGGAGGTTGGGAAGTGACGGGGAATAATCAGATGATGACCTTCTCACAAAGAGCTGATAACTGTCCATAAACTATGATCTGTTACGCACAATTAAATCAAGTGGGAAACATTTTAGGTACCGGTATACATTGAGTTCCACCAAAGAAATGATTGGTAAAGTACCAGATGGTTATTGTACTAAAATAATACAGCCAGAAACTTGCATGTACCAGATGGAAGAACCAGAAATAGGACTATTTGCCAGGGAAATGTGCTTAATGATAATGATGCATACCATTCCTTATGTTCTCCTTGATAATGTATATTTTATATGTGGAAGAAAAGCATATAAATGGCTCTCCCCGAGTTCCGAAGGTTTGTGTTACCTGGGAAGAGTAGTCCCAGAAGTTATGACCCTCACACATGTTGAAATGCTGGGAATACATAAAAACACACCGTCACCATATCTTCACACACACTGTGAACACAGAGGCAAGAGAAATATGATACCTGGTGATATGCATAAAGCCGCTCAATTAATCAGTGAGACAACTGGCTTTCAAGTTTTAGTCGCACTGGATCCCACCAGAATTGCTCAGGGTACATTAAATTTTAGATATATCCAGGAACTTGCTAAATTGATAGATAATATCACCGAGATGTACGATGACACATTCAGGTACACAGGGAGAGGATTGCAAGCATACAAGAAAGAACTAGTGCAACACAGGCTAGTGTTGAATTATTTAACTGCTGTTACTGGAGGGTATTGTGTAACGTTAGCCACCCAATTTGAGTAAAATGTTGCACTTATGTCACCAATGATACCAGCGACCCTAAGGAGGTGATAGACCAGAAGATGGATGAGATTCTGCAGCTAAAGTGGGAATTTCGTAAGAACCATAACGCATCAGTGGCTGAAGCAGGGGAAAAGATAGAAGGATGGATGTCATGGCTGAACCCAGTGAAATGGTTCTCGGGTCTAGGGGAATGGGTCCAGGAAGTGATCGCCAGCATAGGCAAATTCTTGATCCTTATACTGATTGTCATCATAGTAATTGGCATATGCGTCCGGTGTGTTCCTATTGTGTTGAAGTGTGGAAAATGTAAAAACAGAGTGAAACGAAAGAATGAAACTATGATGGTGGTCAGAAATGATAATATGTATACCGAGGTAGACACGGAACTGCATTACAACCCTGAGCTAGGAAGTACCATCATTTAATGTATTATATTTAGACATGCATAGAATATATTATTGAAATGTTATTTATAGAACACCTCAGACAATGTAAAGTCTCAAATTCCCCTTCAAGACTGCTGTTATAAGACTAGTTCATTCCCACACCTGTCACATGATCTTCCAAGATCCGCGGTGTGCATATAATAGTAGTTTTATGTCCCCACCCAGAGACACATTATTGATGGATTAAGAACCATCTTGTGCCATCCCATAATAACACTAAATAATATGTAAATGAAAGCATAAATTAAATTTAAATAGCAGATTGTGATAGCATGTTGTTCGCTATCAAAGGGTGGACTGTCAAAACTGGATTATTAGCTGAGACAAGATCAGTTTAAAATTGAAGCGTGCGCGACGCCATCTTGCAAATGGTAGCTAGACTCCATTTTAGAAACAAGAATCTGCAAGATGCCATTTTATGACCAACGTCATTTCAAGTTACAATTCAGGAGCTAAGAACAGATGGCAATGTTAATCTACCAAGGGCAACTGGAAAAACAAGCTTTCTGAGTAAAAGTAAATAGAAATCAAAATGTATGATCTAAGTTGGTTAAGTTAGTTTCAACGCTGAGAAATAAAGGTTTTTGATAACTAAGGTATTATACATGATAAGCAAGTTGTGTTTGGTCTTGTTCTGATGCATACGCTTTTTAGAGCATTCCGGTATTATCGGTGGAGAGATCGCATCATGCAAACTCAAGTTATGGATCGCAGAACCTACAAGCAACAAAATGTTTAAACTGTTGGAATGTACAGAAGGTGTTACTAGAAAGATTCCCCTGCTGTTAGAGGCAGGGAGAGTCAATTTGAACCAGCCTGTTAAATGTACTGTAACATATGCTTCTTCTCTGGGAACCAATGATGAACTTTCCCTTTGTCCTGTATTAGTCTGAGGGGGATAAATATGTGTGCTTGTATACTGGTTTTTTAGTCCATGCTGAAGGTTGTATGAACTGAGGGTCTCTAGTCTGAGGTCTATCTCTGGGTCCGGAGGCGCAGCGTATGTATACTGTACTTGGGTCTGTAATATTTCCTTTTACGCCTAAGTTGTGTATGTATCAATTGCGTGTAACTGACTGTACTTTTACCTGAATAATACTTGTGCATTGGAACCACAGATTCCACTCCTGTCTTTATTTGCGGTCAGACTGCGTACGCAAATTAGCGTTATTCTTAGAGGTTTATAGGAAGGATATTTAGAAGGTATAGGCAGGGGTATATAAAGGTTCTGATCCAGTTTCGTTAGTGGCATTTAAGCATCTAAACATGTTCAAAGTGGCCTTGTATATTCATACGCACAGGGATGCTCACCATGGAGGGTCTTGTAGTGGAATTTGCACAAAGTCGCAGTTGCAGTAATGGCAAAAGATGCATAAACAAACACTGCAGCATCTGACTCAGAACGAGGCTCGATATATCTTTAATATATATCAAAGTGCAATTCTATTGCCAGAAAGATCTGCTTTTCTATACAGAATAAATACGTCCACCATGCTTTCACCACTCTGCAGCTTCTCTAGGTGAGTGAGCGGAGTGTGAATGGCAAGTGGTCCGTCGGGATGTAGTTATGGTTTTAATCCTGACAACATAATCCCAGCATGGGATTTAACATAGGCATCAAAATACCGACGCCTATGTTAATCCCGACGCCGGAATGCCGAGGACGCCGGTCCGATCGTCCTCTCTGCCGGGTAAGTATACACTTAACCCAGGGTTGGGAGGGTTAGGTTTAGGGACCCCCGGGGGGACTTAGAGTTAGGCACCCCCCTGGGGAAGGTTAGGGTTAGGCTAGGGGAAGGGGGGGTTAGGCGTTAGGGGGGAGGTTAGGCACCCTCCCGGGAGGGTTAGGTTTAGGGTGCGGGGAGGGGGGCTTAGGTTTAGGCACCCATGGGGGCAGGTTATGGTTAGGCACTAGGGGGGGAGGTTAGGGTTAGGCACTCCTAAGGGAGTGCCTAACCCTTAGGGTTAGGAGGTTAGGGTTAGGGGGGAAAGAGTTAGGGATAGCTTAAATACTTACCCTTAGCCTGGCTTTAGTCCAGCATTATGTCATACCGATTCCGGTCCTACAGACAGTGCAAATGCTCTCTTGTCACATGCCTATTTGTTGTAATGGGTAACCGTATGGATTGGTGGAGCAAGTTGGTGGCATCTGCACAGGTGACAATGGTTTTGTCCTGTTTAGATTGGAGGAGTTGGGAAGGTTGTGGGCGTTCCTTGCTGAGCACGGATTACTTTTGACTTGCAGGGAAGGAGGTTTTGTTTTGGAGAATGAGACTATATAAATGAGATAATGGGGTGGAGAGATGGCATTTAGGTGGGAGAATCCGGCCTTGTCAGCCGGCACACACCTTTATCTGCCAGCAAAAGTAATTCCATATTTTCAGCATCTTTGTGTTCCTGGAGATGGGGTCTCATCTCTATACTTTAAACGGTATTCATTCTGTACCTTCCTGATGAACCTTAGAGGGAAAACGCATTGCTAGGTGCACTTTAACCAATATACTGTAATAATGGGCTATAAACACAACTAAGAGACACCGTAATGTCAAATGTGGGAGGTGGGTGTTTGGGTCAGAGTTAGGGAACATTCTGGAAAGTTTCTCTGGGGGTATAATACTGCCTATAGTACAGCTGAAGTGCTGTTTATTTAATTTGCGTTGAAATTGAGCTGGTAAACCTACCTTCTCCCATCTCCCAGCAGGGATCATCAGGAGGTGGCCCCAGGTCCCTCTCCTACTCCTTTTCATGATGACACTGATAGCCAAGGATAACATCTACAGTATTACCAGGCTGTAAATTGAAATGACCATGCCTTTCCGGATCAGGGACTGCAAACAAAGTTTTTTTCATGTGAGGTTAGATCTCTCAGAGTATCTGTCAGGGAAGGGTAGATAAGAAGTGCCTGTCCCAAAAGAACTCAAACAACAAGTGACAATAGGAGTATTTATGTAGGACATCTCTTATAGAGTATTTTGAGACTATAAACCACTCTTATTCCGGCTTGCATCCACAACATGTAGCAGTAGGAAGAAGATCCAGGAGGATGGAGTACGGGGATTGGGTTGTCCCGGATTGGATGAATAGGTGAAGCTATGGAAGATACCTTATATTGAATTTGGCTCGAATCCCAAATGGTCACTCAGGATTTTTTGAGAACAGATGGAGCAAGGTTGAGCTGGCCTCTTAAATTTCCGTATGGAAGCAAGGAAATTAAATTGATACATTTGGTTTCACTATCCACTCAGCCGATGGTGTTACTGGGAATGAATGTATGTGCCTTAGAAGGGAAGCCAAGTAGTAGAGCCTCATGCCAGATAGCCTCTGATTCCTCTGCTCCTAGGTTTCTTAGGGATGGCTAAGAGGCTTGTTGCTACAGACAAATCTGGGAAAAGCTAATTGTAGCTCTTGAGAGATCCCATTTTAGTTTGGATACGAGCTGGGGAAAATTCTTCTGATACAAAAAGTCATAAGAGGAGGTAATGAATACTCCCAGATACTATATTTTGTGCCTCTGCAATTTCAGTGGATAATTTCCCTCATTTGCAATGGGACTTACAGTACAGTAGCATGGCCTCATATTTCAAAAGTTGATGGAAGCATTATTTTCAGTCTTTTGGACACAATTGTCATAATTTTGGCTCTGTACGCCACCACAATTGATAGGAAACAATGAAGATGCAATTGAAGTGCAGACTTTGAACAAAAATTGCAACCATTTTTATACATGAAGCCCTGTTTTAAGGGACAAATGAACATAATCATTCATAATATGTTTATTATTAATACTTTACTGAGAATCCATTGCAAGCAATAACTGCCTGAAGTCTGGACCCATGAACATCACCAAATGCTGAGTTTCCTCCTTTGTCAGGATTTTACTGCAGCTCTCTTTAGTTGTTGTTTGTTTGTGGGTTTCAGCCTCTAGTTTTGTATTTTGTAAGTGAAATTTATGCTCGATCGGGTTGAATCAGATGAGTGACTCGGCCATTACCGAGTATTCAACTTTTTTGCCTTAACAAGCTCCTGGGTTGTTGGGTTCACAGTATGTTTTGGGTCATTGTCAACCTGTACTGTGAAGTGCCGTCCAATCATTTTTGTTGAATTTAGTCAAATATGAGTAGACAGTATATCCCTATAATCTTCAGAATCTTCAGAATTCATCCAGTTGCTTCTGTCGTTTTTCACATCATCAATAAACACTAGTGCCATTGGAAGCCATGCATATCCATGCCATCACACTGCCTCCACCGCATGTTACACATGATGTGGTATGCTTCGGATCGTGAGTCATTCCAAGCCTCCTCCATACTTTTTTCTTCCCATCATTCTGGTACAGGTTACTATTAGCTTCATCTGTCCAAAGAATGCTGCTCCAGAACTGCGCTGGATGTTTTTTTTTTGGGGGGGGGGCAAAGTCTAACCTAACCTTGTATAAATTGTGAGTGCACTATAATGTTTTTATTTATTTATTTCTATTATATTCATGAAGGATGTATATGTATTTACCATTGCAATGTATCAGTTGTGCAAAATGAACAAAAGGGATCAAGTAATCAATCCCCACCCACAGCATGCTTGGAGGGGGATAAATAGAGAACTAGTACACCATGCCATTACACCTTCAAAAAGATAGGTCGAAACGCGTTGGTGGGATTAAAAGAAGGACTAGTGTCTGTTTCAACGGTCTGGTGAAGGAGCCACATTGTCAGGGAGAGGTTACACACCCGGGCACATACAATCTTACCCTCACCCTCGACAAAAGTACCTTCCTTGGAGGCCAACTGCGGTACGAAGTAACCTTTATTTAAGGCGGTGCATTGTTGTTTTTATATTTTCTGATGATATTAAATAGAATACGTTTTTACACTATGAGGAGCTACTTTCCGTTTTTTTGAGGTGACCTACTGCAAGTGATATACCCAGGAGAGATTGAAAAAGTGTGGAAGAGTGATTATAGAAAAATATTGAAAGAACTTGTTGAAACCACTTCTGAATATTATCTAATACTGGCCATATCTCAACATTTCTAACTTAGGAGCGCTTGTTTTGCCTTTTCTTATATCTAGTGTTCTTTACTTGGGTGGATGCTGTGAAGGGGTTTTCTTTACCATGAAAAGGATTCTGCGATCATCCACCACTGTTGTCTTCCATGGACGTCCAGGCCTTTTTGTGTTGCCGAGCTCTTTTTTTTCTCAGAATGTACCGAACTCTTGATATACATGGACCTAACTGTATGTGTTGTATTCACGAGAACTTTATACAATCCAAACCCAGCGAGAATCCGACAGCGGGATTATGACGTTTTGCATCGTTTTCAGATCCGAGTCAGGTGGGAAAACCCGAGCCGACTCGGATCTGCCTCGGATCCCCGTAGTTCGGGCGGGTTCGGATCTCTGAGATCTGACCCGCTCATACCTAATTTTTATTTTCCTTTTTGTAAGCTGTATGTTTATTCTTATACAAGGTGCAACAGGATTGTTAATGAGTGGCACAAAGAATAGATAGGATGTTGGGCTGTGAGAACAAGATAATAATGTTTGTATATATTACACACAGACAGCAGAGAAAGAGTATCTTTATATCCTATTATTGAACATATGTCAGCAACACTGCGCTATCTTGTTTATCGAATTAAACATAAAAGGACAGATCAATACACACTGCTTGAAATGTAGTTGTTAAGTCATCAAACAAATACTATAAAGTTTCCCTTTTGTGTGTTTGTTTTACAGTGTCTTTGACAAATATTCTCAGGAAAATAAACGTAGTCCCATTAGATCGAATAGATAAAGATCATATCAGCGCTGAATGGGATCATTACTGATGTCTCGGTAGTTTAGTAGAAGTGTGGTATGTTAGGTCGACAGTTATCATGCCCATGCGGGGGACATGTCGACATAATAAAATGTCGACCTAACGTCCCTGGTGGCAGGGCCGGCTCGAGGCACGTTCGACCAGTGCGGTCGAACAGGGGCACCACTCCATAGAGGATGCACCCCTCCCAGCCAATCCCTGTTTCAGCGGGACAGTCCCGTTTTTCGGGCACTGCCCCGCTGTTCCACCCGCGGGACGAAGTGTCCCACGAGAGGTCGGGAACCTCCACCGCCGCAGTTGTGCGGCAGTGCCGGCCCCGCAGAAGAGGATCCATTCAGTGCAGGAAGAGGGCTGGGAGCAGCCCAGCTACTGACTTAGTGCTGGGCTCGCCCCCAGCCTGACGTTAACAGGAGGCGTGCCATATGGGCACGCCCCCAAATAATGTAATTTAGGGGGCGTGGGCTGTTGTAATTAGGTCACACCCCCATTTTTGGTCACGCGCAGGTAAGGGGCAACTATTACCCATCCTGCACAGGGCACGGCTTCCCCTGGAGCCGGCCCTGACTGATGGCCCAGAGGTCACTTAGCTGGTCCAGACTGCTGCAGCGGCTCCAGAGCGGCTTCCGGGTCCTGGTGGTCATGTGACTGTTACTTCCGGTGCAGGCCTCTGAGTCGGCAGTTTCAAAAAGCATTTTCTGCCTTTCCCTAATCCCTACCACTAACCCACCACATAGTGCCTAACCTCTCCCCCCACCAGCCTAACCAGTGACACCTACCCCTAACCATCGACATTCTGAGAATGGCTACATTTCACATGGCAACTTTTCAGATGTTGACATTGTGAACATGTCAACATTCTGAAGATGTTGATATGGTGCCTGATGACATATTGAACCATGTCGACATTGTGGTGTTGACATGGTAACTTTGACAGGATCGTGTTTAGTAGATAATCCTATTGGATGGAAGGCAAACTACCGTGTACCCTAAATATGTTTATATAGTTTCAACATTCTCAGGCTTTCCAGTGTTAAATTGTTACACAAACAAGGACACACACTGAAGACTGTTACTTTGTGAGCTAAAACACTATTCCGCCTATCAGCTACTAGTGACCTCAGTGAGGCAGGATGGACAAACCAGCCTTCTCATGAACGTTGGTTCAGCCCACACAAGTGCTCCCTCCACTGTGTGTAGGTGATGGTTTCAATGCGAATGATTACATGTGATCTTGTATGTTTTTGGGGTTATCATCATCTGGCAAATTTTAGTTACAGGTCTTACTTACCTCCGGCTACTCCTAGATATCAGTCTGCATCTGCTGTCGATATAATTGGACAGTAAATAGTTGCCTGGAGTTAATCCAGAGGTTCCAAAACGCGGTCCACAGGGCATCCCAACAGTTCATGTTTTAGAGATTTCCTGGGTGAAGAATCCAGGCACATGCTGAGGGTATAACGCTGCCAGGTCCGAAGAGATTGATAGAGTGGAAAAATTAGGTAGGCCACAGGAGGTGGCTTTAGTGTGTGAGGTGTAGGCTGGAAGAGTAGTCCAGACATGCAGTTAGGTTCCTGGAATCAGAAACTCCTATGAGATTGGGTAAATGGACTCGGGAGGCTGTGTGCCCAAAGGGAGGTTTTCAGAGGTGGATAGTCAATGGGGCTAAAACATCTTATTGTTCAAAACTGTACTTTTTGCATAAAATTCTACATAAAGTTATAGAAAATAAGTTGAACTCTCTCCCCAGCCAATCATTTTACGTTATCAGTCATGAGAGACTAAGCAGGGAATGGACCTAGGAGAAGAGGAAATCATTGTATTGAGTGTATTACATGAACACTTCCCATCTCACCACATGACACCCTCTTTGACCAGTAATAGCCAAAGCTTCAGGTTCTCCTAATTAACGTAATTAAATTATGTTCTGGGAAGTCCAACCCCATTAAAGAAGCCAATAAGAATGCAGAAACATGCCACATGGGTAAAAATATCAACAAATACTACTCTGAACATCTTCCAAGTCATTGACCATCTGCGGTAATGAGGTGAGGGACCCAGTTGCAGGGGATATGAGGGAGAGTTGGAAGTTGTATTCTGCATGCTTGCTCTTACTCTCAGTGGCTTAGGGGTCTATTTACTAAGCAGTATTAGGAGACAGATCGAAAAGTGACAAGAAAGTGATAAGGTGCCAGCCAATCAGCTCCCAACTGTCATTTTTAAAACACAGCCTGTGAGATGACAGTTGGGAGCTAATTGGTTGGCACCTTATCACTTTTCACTCTGTCTCCTTACACTGCTTAGTAAATAGACTCACAGAAATTACCCTCTAGTGCTGTCTATTACCATCTAATATTCATCACTATTAGTAACAGTTCTGAAGCTTTTAATAAGCAATTTGTCCGAAAACAACCCATTACAGCCCATGACTCATTCTATATCTCAACTACAGAGTGGTTTGTACTGTTCACCCAACTCTCATCGAATGAAATTTTAGTTGGACACTGAACAGAAGAGTCGCCTTACTAATGATATATACTGCCCTATCCCTGGCCTTAATATATAATGCATGCAATACATTTTTGCTCTTTTAACCTACCATAAGCCATAATACACAACCAATGCATTTTTAGACAGAAGCAATAATGCAGCCAGTGCAAACAGGTCCAGAAGCTGTACTGTATGTCATAAATTCAGGGTCACATCATAAGCTGCATCAATAAACATAAATGGGACAGACCTGTGTGATCAGCTACAGGGTCTAGAACGGAATTACAAGGAAGAGCGGAGAGAATCAATCCAAAAGATCTGCAGACTGGTGAATCGCAGAGCTCTAGACAGAGATTAAAACGTGCCAAGTATCTTTCACATAACAAAAACACAAACAGACGCTCACTAAATACAGATCAGCTTCTTAATGGGATGCATTATGTACTTACTGTTCCACTTTTGCAGGAAAATGCATTTCAAGATCCACTTTGACCAACATAACAATCTTTAAACATGCAAAAGTGTGACATGCAATAAGGACAGTCCCAATGTTCCCTCCCTCTCATGATTATACTGAGCAATATTAGAGCACAAAACAGTATAAGTATAAATTTGAAATAAATAAGTTTATACAGTTTCCACCTTGTGCACTTTCTGCTGCAACCACAAATCTGCAAATTCTCCTTTTTACTTTGAAGCTGAGAAGGAAATTAAATCCCAAAGTGGATTCACATTTCTTAGTTTTTGTGTAAGTCGATCTTCTAGAGCATACTTTCCTACTCTCCCGGGACTGTCTGGAGACTCCCAAAAATTAGGTGTCGCTCTCGGCACCCCGCGAGAGTAGGCAAGTCCCCCGGATTGTCCGCCAGCGTCCCGCGGCCGCACATGAAAGTGGGCGTTTTCCAGTGACAATGACGCGATTCGCGCTGAATCGCATCATCGTATCCCCACCTCATGCTTTGTAATGCCAGTAATATCGGCATTACAAAGTGAGGGGCGGAGGCATGATGACGCGATCACGCTGGCATGTCCCCACTCTGCCCACTTCAGATGCCCCCACCCTCCCTGCTGCACCAACCTGGCAGACCCCCCCCCCCCCGGGGTAAGTGTGCTCTAGAGATGGATGAAAGCTAATTGCTGATTGGTTGCTGTGGCTGTATGCATATTTGAATTTTGGAAATAAGTACCCCCCTCTTCCTTCACTGGGGGCGTTTCAATTCAACACGAATTGAATAGCGCCGAGAGCGAGCCCCCGGAGCTATTCAATTCAGTGCGCTGTGTGGTCGGAGAATGCCGCTCATCGCGCCTTAACAAGGGTGGTAAGGCGCGGTAACCGGCATTCTCTGACCAAAGTGTTGGGCATGCGGCTGTTAGCGCCGCGCTATGCAGAAAAACAGCTGCGCGCCCGTCACTTTGGTCGGATTTCTCTTCGCATCCCCAGGGGGGTGCGAGAAGAAATCCTTAGCGCGGCCAAACAGCGCGGTGTATTGAATAGCTGCGGGAGTCCCTCCCGTCACTATTCAATAGCGCATTGAATTTAATTCCCCCCACTGTTACCAACAACAATAGCCACTGTACACATTGGGGCCAAAGCAGAGTTGAAAGCAAGTCAGTCAGTTTTGCAGATGTATCTTGGGCATTTTCACACTGCGCATACTCCAGAGCAGAGCACGCACTGTGACGGGCAATTCAGAGTCATACAGATATGTCCTCATAGACTGTTGCTTAAGCCGCGGCAAATAGTCCCTCTCATGCGCCAGGTCCTGGGTGACTTGGCCGCGCCAAGCATCTTTCTCGCTCAAAATGTGCATCTTATACGCATCAACAAGCACCTGAGACCGGCAAAACTGCATTGCTAGCGTCCACTGATCAATGTGGTGTGCGGCATCTGTACATCTGTGCGTGACTGAGTCTGAGTCTGTGTAAGAAGCGCAGCGATGTAGCTGGCGCGGCTTTTTCTCACGCCAATTCCGCTGTGATTCATCTGCAACTTTGTTAGTATTTATCAAGAAAAAAACTTGATAAAGGTCACAGCAGTGACTGAAAGGCGTAGTTGTTCTTGGTGCTTTGGACCTCCTGAGCAGTATCCGTGATTCTCCTATCTGTACGGCACACAGCAGCCAGTGGTCCTCTATCAGCTCACCCGATGAAGCAGTGGCCAGCGCTCCGGCTATTAGACTAGATTGAATGCGGCACTGTGTTCTAGGCTTCTCCCGCTTGTCAGCTACACTCTGCGGATGGTGAGTCAGGCTGGACCCGATACCAAGCTACCTTGATTTGGCTTAGGGGGATGCCCCTTATGAGCTGTCAGACTTTGGATACTTAATGGGGTATTCAATATGAAAGGTTAAATTCCCTGGCGAAGTTAACGTTTCATATCGGAGTTTTTTCCTATGTAAAGGTATGGTGCGCGCTCCCGTTTATCCCCGTATTCAATATCAAATTAACGAAAACGGGAAACTCCGAAGTTGGATTTGCGTAAAGTTACGCATTTTTTCTTAAAATAATTGTAAGACCCCCCTAAAGTTGTAAAAACATGGGGGAACACTATGGGTACCCCTGTTTTAGCCTTTAATTGAAAGTCGGGGCTTTAAATAGCCGCAGCAGGTGTTTTTTTTCCCGACATTGAAGAAGTGATGCAGAAGAGAACTTAGGTTATTTTTTTCGTTTTTTTAAGTGGTCCCATCAAATTTGGGGTACATGAAAATGGGTACTAGCATATTTTGGTGTCCCTAAAGTAATTCTTTAAAAATTCTGCATTTGTGCACCTGCCGCTATAATTCTATTCTAGAATACACCTGCCGCATACTTGCAGAATAGCCCTGAACCTATTTCCCTATTGTTTAACAATTTTTTCCCATTTTTTTTTTTTGCACTCCAATTTTTAAATTAATTTTTTAGGGTGTCCCTATTTTTTTTAAAACTGTTTTTGACACAGTTCTTTTTTAAATGTCAATCTCAGGGGTGCAGGCTATTTTTTTTAAGCCTGCACCCCTAAACCCCAATTCTGCACTTTTTTTCGACACCTATTCAATGGTGAAAAGTTATCACCGTTTTTTATCAAAGACTTTTCAAAACTGCGATAAGTCTTTGATATTGAATACAGTGTAAAACTAAAACAAGTGATATTAACGCAAAAACGATAAAAAGTGCGATATTAACGCAAAAAACACCCATATTGAATACCCCTCTATGTAGGATATGCTTGCCTATGCAGTTTATACACGGAGGTAATATATTGACTGTTTTTCTTTATGTGTACATGACAAAAGTCTGGATAACAAGACTGTCATTTAAAAAAAAAAAGACATTACACTAACTCTCTCAGAGCAGCTCAGTTGTTCCAGGCGTCTCGCACCACATGTGCGTATACAGCAGGCGTTAGGAAGCACAGACGGTGTAATGGTTAGCATTACTGCCTCACAACACTGAGGTTGTGGGTTCGATTCCCACTGTGGCTATAGCTGTGTGGCGTTTGTATATTCTACCGGTGCTTACGGTGGTTTCCTCCCGATACTCCGGTTACCTCCCACACTGCTAGGTTAATTGGCTCACAACAAAATGAATGCTAGTGTATATATATATATATATATATATATATTAGGGGTGTGCACCGGCCACTTTTCGTGTTTTGTGTTTTGGTTTTGGATCTGGATCTTTCTTCGTGTTTTGGATCTGGATTGGTTTTGCCAAAACCACCCTTCCGTGTTTTGGGTTCTGGGTTTTGTGTTTTGGATCTGTATTTTTTTGAAAAAAAGCATAAAAACAGCTAAAATCACAGAATTTGTAGGTTTTTCTGCTCCTATGCTATTATTAACCTCAATAACCTTAATTTCCACTCACTTCCAGTCTATTCTGAATACCTCACACCTCACAATAGTGTTTTTATGTCCAAAAGGTTGCACCGAGGTAGCTGGATGACTATGCTAAGCGACACGAGTGGGCGGCACAAACACGTGACCCATCTAGGCGTGAAACTGCAGTGGCAGACAGGATGGCATTGAAAAACTAGGCCCCAAACTGTACATAATGCAAAGAAAAAAAAGAGGTGCAAGATGGAATTGTCCTTGGGCCCTCCCACCCACCCTTATGTTGTATAAACAGGACATGCACACTTTAACAAACCAATCATTTCAGCGCCAGGGTCTGCCACACAACTGTGGCTGAAATGATTGGTTCGTTTGGGCCCCCACAAAACAAGCTGGCAATTAATCTGTCCCTGCACAAACTGGCTCTACGGAGGCAAGAAGTCGTCCTCATCCTCCTCATCCACAGATTCCTCACCCTCTTCAGTGTTATGTACATCCTCATCCTCACAGAGTATTAATTCGTCCCTGCTGGAACCACAGGTCCCTCTGTATGTTCTGGAGGCTGGTCTCCCTGGAAGAGTTGATCATTCATTTTATGAACATCATCTTCCCCACATTTTGTGGAAGCAACCTCCTACGCCTTTCGCTAACAAGGTTCCCGGCTGCACTAAACACTCTTTCGGAGTACACACTGGAGGGGGGGCAACTCAGGTAAAATAGAGCCAGTTTGTACAGGGACCTCCAAATTGCTTCTTTTTCCTGCCAGTACAGGTACGGACTGTCTGACATGCCTACTTGGATGCTGTCACCGATGTAATCCTTTAACAGACAGACGCACGCTTGTCGCTGCTGCTTTGAGGATTCAAGTGCGGCTACAGCCCACACAATTCACAAAGATAGAAAAAAAAAAAGAATATTTTTATTGTTTGTGGAGCACACTTTGAGGGTTACACCACCCTCTAACAGACAGACGCACGCTTGTCACTGCTGCTTTGAGGATGCAAGTGCGGCTACAGCCCACACAATTCACAAAGACAGAAAAAAGAAGAATATTTTTATTCTTTGTGTAGCACACTTTGAGGGTGTCACCACCCTTTAACAGACAGACGCACGCTTGTCGCTGCTGCTTTAAGGATGCAGGTGCGGCTACAGCCCACACATTTCACAAGGACCGAAATAAAAAGAACAATATTTTAATTGTTTGTGTAGCACACTTTGAGGGTGTCACCAACCTTTAACAGACAGACGCACGCTTGTCGCTGCTGCTTTAAGGATGCAGGTGCGGCTACAGCCCACACAATTCACAAAGACAGAAAAAAGAAGAATATTTTTATTGTTTGTGTAGCACACTTTGAGGGTGTCACCACCCTTTAACAGACAGACGCACGCTTGTCGCTGCTGCTTTGAGGATGCAAGTGCGGCTACATCGCACACAAGTCACAAACACATAAAAAAAATAGTTTTTTATTTTTTGGAGCACTTTGAGAGTTACACCACCCTTTAACAGACAGACGCACGCTTGTCGCTGCTGCTTTAAGGATGCAGGTGCGGCTACAGCCCACACAATTCACAAAGACAGAAAAAAGAAGAAGAATATTTTTATTGTTTGTGTAGCACACTTTGAGGGTGTCACCACCCTTTAACAGATAGACGCACGCTTGTCGCTGCTGCTTTGAGGATGCAAGTGTGGCTACATCGCACACAAGTCACAAACACATTAAAAATGTTTTTTTGATTTTTTGGAGCACTTTGAGAGTTACAACACCCTTTAACAGACAGACGCACGCTTGTCGCTGCTGCTTTGAGGATGCAAGTGCGGCTACAGCCCACACAATTCACAAAGACAGAAAAAAAAAGAACAATATTTTAATTGTTTGTGTAGCACACTTTGAGGGTGTCACCACCCTTTAACAGACAGACGCACGCTTGTCGCTGCTGCTTTAAGGATGCAGGTGCGGCTACAGCCCACACATTTCACAAAGACAGAAAAAAAAAGAATAATATTTTAATTGTTTGTGTAGCACACTTTGAGGGTGTCACCACCCTTTAACAGACAGACGCACGCTTGTCGCTGCTGCTTTGAGGATGCAGGTGGAATCTAGACGGGATTTGGAACCGAGGACACACTACCTCCATCAATTGTCTAAATCCCACTGCACTAATGTCGGATACCGGACGCACGTCTAACACCAACATAGCAGTCAAGGCCTCAGTTATACGTTTTGCTTCAGGATGACTGCTGTCGTACTTCATCCTCATCGCTAGGGACTGTTGGAGGGTCAATTGTTTAGTAAAAGTAGTGATGTTCCTACTTCCTCTCTGGGATGATGAACAACTCCCAGCAGCAGCAACAGCACTAGTAGGAAGTGGTTCTTGATCTTTCCCTATTTTATTTTTATCAGAGAAAGTTTGGTCCTCCATTTATGTTATATTGATATATATACGTGCGGCTAAAGCGCACACAAACACAGAAAATATTTTTTTATTTTTGCTGGAGAGTAGTGCACTTTGTGGGTTACACCACCCTTTAAGAAATGAGCCAGCCGGCTCTTTACTTATGGGACACAGGCGCACGCTTGGCGCTGCTCCTTTGTTGATGCACGTGCAGCCACAGTGCACACAAGTCACAAACACAGAAAATATATATTTTTTTGGTTTGGAGTGTACTTTGGGGGTTACAGAACCCTTTAACGGTCAAGCCAGCCGGCCCTTTACTTATGACACAGGCGCACGCTTGGCACTACTTTGTTAATGCACTTGCGGCTACTGCGCACACAATTCACAAACACAGAAAATAATTTTTTTTTTGGTTTGGACTGGAGTGTACTTTGGGGGTTACAGCACCCTTTAACGGTCAAGCCAGCCGGCCCTTTACTTATGACACAGGCGCACGCTTGGCACTACTTTGTTGATGCACGTGCGGCTACTGCGCACACAATTCACAAACACAGAAAATAATTTTTTTTTTGGTTTGGACTGGAGTGTACTTTCGGGGGTTACAGCACCCTTAACGGTCAAGCCAGCCGGCCCTTTACTTATGACACAGGCGCACGCTTGGCACTACTTTGTTGATGCACGTGCGGCTACTGCGCACACAATTCACAAACACAGAAAATAATTTTTTTTTTGGTTTGGACTGGAGTGTACTTTGGGGGTTACAGCACCCTTTAACGGTCAAGCCAGCCGGCCCTTTACTTATGACACAGGCGCACACTTGGCACTACTTTGTTGATGCACGTGCGGCTACTGCGCACACAATTCACAAACACAGAAAATAATTTTTTTTTTGGTTTGGACTGGAGTGTACTTTCGGGGGTTACAGCACCCTTAACGGTCAAGCCAGCCGGCCCTTTACTTATGACACAGGTGCACGCTTGGCACTACTTTGTTGATGCACGTGCGGCTACTGCGCACACAATTCACAAACACAGAAAATAATTTTTTTTTTGGTTTGGACTGGAGTGTACTTTCGGGGGTTACAGCACCCTTAATGGTCAAGCCAGCCGGCCCTTTACTTATGACACAGGCGCACGCTTGGCACTACTTTGTTGATGCACGTGCGGCTACTGCGCACACAATTCACAAACACAGAAAATATATTATTTTTTTAGCACTTGGGGGGAGCACCCCTGATGGACAGAGCACCCCCTGGACAACACTTCAGCACCCCTTTAGGACTGGGACACTGCACAGGACTTTGGAGTGGACACAGCCCCTATGGAGAACTGACTGCACAACACAGTCCAGCCAGCCCCTATGGACTTTGAAGTAGTGGACACAGCCCCTATTAACAACAGCAGCACAGCACAACACAGCCAGCCCCTATGGACTTTGAAGTAGTGGACAACAGCAGCACTACACTACACTACACTACACAGCCCTAACTCCCACCCTCCCTCTTCACTGTCCACAGCCGAGTGAGAAAATGGCGCCGACGTGTGTACCTTATATAGGATCCAAAACCCGCGAGACTCGGAAGGCGGGAAGATGACATTTTGCCTCGATTTCAGATCCGAGTCAGGCGGGAAAAGTCGAGCCTGACTCGGATCGGACTCGGATCGGACGGGCTCGGGGGGGTTCGGATTTCAGAAATCCGAACCCGCTCACCCCTAATATATATATTAGGGGTGTGCACCGGCCACGTTTTGGATCTTTCTTCGGGTTTTGGATCTGGATTGGTTTTGCCAAAACCACCCTTCCGTGTTTTGGGTTCTGGGTTTTGTGTTTTGGATCTGTATTTTTTTGAAAAAAAGCATAAAAACAGCTAAAATCACAGAATTTGTGGGTTTTTCTGCTCCTATGCAATTATTAACCTCAATAACCTTCATTTCCACTCATTTCCAGTCTGAACACCTCACACCTCACAATATTGTTTTTATGTCCAAAAGATTGCACCGAGGTAGCTGGATGACTATGCTAAGCGACACGAGTGGGCGGCACAAACACATGGCCCATCTAGGAGTGACACTGCAGTGGCAGACAGGATGGCAGTTTGAAAAACTAGGCCCCAAACAGTACATACTGCAAAGAAAAAAAAGAGGTGCAAGATGGAATTGTCCTTGGGCCCTCCCACCCACCCTTATGTTGTATAAATAGGACATGCACACTTTAACAAACCAATCATTTCAGCGCCAGGGTCTGCCACATGACTGTGGCTGAAATGATTGGTTCATTTGGGCCCCCACAAAACAAGCTGGCAATTAATGTGTCCCTGCACAAACTGGCTCTACGGAGGCAAGATGTCGTCCTCATCCTCCTCATCCACCGATTCCTTGGATAAAACAGGAAAAAGGGATTTAGGTGTCCCTGGACTGCTTACGGTCTTAGCCAAAGTTTCTGAACTTGACAGTAACTTTTTATGAACGCGCTGCAGGTGCCGTATAAGGGAGGATGTTCCTAGGTGGTTAACGCCCCTACCCCTACTTATTTCACCTTTACATATGGTACATATGGCAAGACAGTTGTTGTCTGGATTTGGATAGAAATATTGCCAGACCAAAGAAGTGGAATGTTTGGTCTTCTGCCCAGGCATGACCGTGATGGGCTTTTTCATCCCACGGACAACAACTGTCTCCCCCGGAGCCTGATTTAAACAAACCACATCACCATCAGAATCCTCCTCGCCAACTTCCTTCTCAGTGCCAGCTACACGAGTATCCTCATCCTGTTGTACTTCAACAGTGACATCTTCAATTTGCATATCAGCAAGTGGACTGTGGGTGCTCCTTTCAGCACTTGCAGGGGGCGTGCAAATGGTGGAAAGAGCCACCTCTTCCCAACCAGTGCTGGGAAGGTCAGGCATCGCAACCGCCACCACACTTGGACTCTCCTTGGGGATTTGTGATATCTTCTTAGAACGCACAGTTCTTTGCTGTGCTTTTGCCAGCTTAACTCGTTTGATTTTTTTAGCGGGAGGAGGGCTTCCATTGTCATGTGAAGCTGAACCACTATTCATAAACATAGGGAAAGACCTTAGCCGTTCCTTGCCACTCCGTGTCGTAAATGGCATATTGGCAAGTTTACGTTTCTCTTCAGATGATTTAAATGTTTTTTTCAAGGTCATTTTCCTGAACTTTGTCATTTGGGATTGTATGTGGCCTCTACAATGACATTGGGCATCGGCCTTGGCAGACGACGTTGATGGCATGTTATCGTCTATGTCATGACTAGTGGCAGCAGCTTCAGCACTAGGAGGAAGTGGTTCTTGATCTTTCCCTATTTTATTTTTATCGGAGAAAGTTTGGTCCTCCATTTATGTTATATTGATATATACGTGCGGCTAAGGCGCACACAAACACAGAAAATAATTTTTTATTTTTGTTGGGAGACTAGTGCACTTTGTGGATTACACCACCCTTTAAGAAATGAGCCAGCCGGCCCTTTACTTATGGGACACAGGCGCACGCTTGGCGCTGCTCCTTTGTTGATGCACGTGCAGCCACAGTGCACACAATTCACAAACACAGAAAAAAAACATTTATTTTGTTTGGAGTGCCCTTTGGGGGTTACAGCACCCTTTAACGGACAAGCCAGCCGGCCTTTTACTTATGGGACACAGGCGCATGCTTGGCGCTGCTCCTTCGTTGATGCACGTGCAGCCACAGTGCACACAATTCACAAACACAGAAAAATATATTTTTTTATTTTGTTTGGAGTGCCCTTTGGGGGTTACAGCACCCTTTAGCGTTCAATCCAGCCGGCCCTTTATTTATGGGACACAGGTGCACGCTTGGCACTACTTTGTTGATGCACGTGCAGCTACTGCGCACACAATTCTCAAACACAGAAAAAAATATTTTATTTTGTTTGGAGTGTACTTTGGGGGTTACAGCACCCTTTAATGGACAAGCCAGCTTGCCCTTTACTTATGACACAGGCGCACGCTTGGCACTACTTTGTTGATGCACGTGCGGCTACTGCGCACACAATTCACAAACACAGAAAATATTTTTTTATTTTGTTTGGAGTGTACTTTGGGGGTTACAGCACCCTTTAACGGACAAGCCAGCCGGCCCTTTACTTATGACACAGGCGCACGCTTGGAACTACTTTGTTGATGCACGTGCGGCTACTGCGCACACAATTCACAAACACAGAAAATATTTTTTATTTTGTTTGGAGTGTACTTTGGGGGTTACAGCACCCTTTAACGGACAAGCCAGCCAGCCCTTTACTTATGACACAGGTGCACGCTTGGCACTACTTTGTTGATGCACGTGCGGCTACTGCGCACACAATTCACAAACAAAAAAATATATTTTTTTATTTTGTTTGGAGTGCCCTTTGGGGGTTACAGCACCCTTTAACGGACAAGCCAGCCGGCCTTTTACTTATGGGACACAGGCGCACGCTTGGCACTACTTTGTTGATGCACGTGCGGCTACTGCGCACACAATTCACAAACACAAAAAAATATATTTTTTTATTTTGTTTGGAGTGCCCTTTGGGGGTTACAGCACCCTTTAGCGGTCAATCCAGCCGGCCCTTTATTTATGGGACACAGGCGCACGCTTGGCACTACTTTGTTGATGCACGTGCGGCTACTGCGCGCACAATTCAAAAACACAAAAAAATATATATTTTTTATTTTGTTTGGAGTGCCCTTTGGGGGTTACAGCACCCTTTAATGGACAAGCCAGCCGGCCTTTTACTTATGGGACACAGGCGCACGCTTGGCGCTGCTCCTTCGTTGATGCACGTGCAGCCACAGTGCACACAATTCACAAACACAGAAAAATATTTTTTTTTATTTTGTTTTGAGTGCCCTTTGGGGGTTACAGCACCCTTTAGTGGTCAATCCAGCCGGCCCTTTATTTATGGAACACAGGCGCACGTTTGGCACTACTTTGTTGATGCACGTGCGGCTACTGCGCACATAATTCACAAACACAGAAAATATTTTTTTATTTTGTTTGGAGTGTACTTTGGGGGTTAGAGTACCCTTTAACGGACAAGCCAGCCGGCCCTTTACTTATGACACAGGCGCATGCTTGGCACTACTTTGTTGATGCACGTGCGGCTACTGCGCACACAATTCACAAACACAGAAAATATTTTTTCATTTTGTTTGGAGTGTACTTTGGGGGTTACAGCACCCTTTAACGGACAACCCAGCCAGCCCTTTACTTATGACACAGGCGCACGCTTGGCACTACTTTGTTGATGCACGTGCGGCTACTGCGCACACAATTCACAAACAAAAAAATATATTTTTTTATTTTGTTTGGAGTGCCCTTTGGGGGTTACAGCACCCTTTAACAGACAAGCCAGCTGTCCTTTTACTTATGGGACACAGGCGCACGCTTGGCACTACTTTGTTGATGCACGTGCGGCTACTGCGCACACAATTCACAAACACAAAAAATATATTTTTTTATTTTGTTTGGAGTGCCCTTTGGGGGTTACAGCACCCTTTAGCGGTCAATCCAGCCGGCCCTTTATTTATGGGACACAGGCGCACGCTTGGCACTACTTTGTTGATGCACGTGAGGCTACTGCGCACAGTTCACAAACACAAAAAAATATATTTTTTTATTTTGTTTGGAGTGCCCTTTGAAGGTTACAGCACCCTTTAACGGACAAGCCAGCCGGCCTTTTACTTATGGGACACAGGCGCACGCTTGGCGCTGCTCCTTCGTTGATGCACGTGCAGCCACAGTGCACACAATTCACAAACACAAAATAATATATTTTTTTATTTTGTTTGGAGTGCCCTTTGGGGGTTACAGCACCCTTTAACGGACAAGCCAGCCGGCCTTTTACTTATGGGACACAGGCGCACGCTTGGCGCTGCTCCTTTGTTGATGCACGTGCAGCCACAGTGCACACAATTCACAAACAGAGAAAAAATATTATTTATTTTAGCACTTGGGGGGAGCACCCCTGACGGACAGAGCACCCCCTGGACAACACTACAGCACCCCTTTAGGACTGGGACACTGCACAGGACTTTGGAGTGGACACAGCCCGTATGGACAACTGACTGCACAACACAGTCCAGCCAGCCCCTATGGACTTTGAAGTAGGGATGTGCAGGCTTGGTTTTACTCGGATTTACTCGGTTCTTATCGCCACTTTACCGCAAATTCGGATTTATTATATTGGCTATCCAAAACACATGATAGGCGATAGCCAATAAAATGCCGTTTAAAGATCCGAGTAAATCCGAGTAAAACCGAACCCGCTCACCCCTACTTTGAAGTTGTGGACACAGCCCCTATGGACAACAGCAGCACAGCGCAGCACAGCACAGCACAACACTACACTGCACTACACTACACTACAACACTACACTACACTACACAGCCCAGCCAGCCCTAACTCCCACCCTCCCTCTTCACTGTCCAAAGCCGATTGAGAAAATGGCACCGACGCGGGTACCTTATATAGGATCCAAAACCCGCGAGACTCGGAAGGCGGGATGATGACGTTTTGCCTCGATTTCAGATCCGTATCAGGCGGGAAAAGTCGAGCCTGACTCGGATCGGCCTCGGATCGGGGGGGTTCGGATTTCAGAAATCCGAACCCGCTCACTCCTTATATATATATATATATATATATATATATATATGTATGCATGTAGTAGGGAATATAGATTGTAAGATCCACTGGGGCTGATGTGAATGGCAAAATACTCTCTGTAAAGCGCTGCGGAATATGTGTGCGCTATATAAGTAACTGGTAATAAATAGGTGTATCAGGTCGCATCCGGACGCAACTCAGTCACATATTCACTTACGGCTGAAGGGGTGTATCTGGTTAATACTTGTTTTCAGACCATACTTGCCTATACTCTCGATTCAGCTGGGAGCCTCCCGCAAATTGGGTGCCGCTCCTAGGACCTCATTCAGAGTCGGTCGAAGCGGTCGCACGGTCGTACGCCACCGATGTTCGCTATACTGCGCATGCGTAAAGTTCGCAATGCGCGTGTGCAAACTAGCCGCTACGATCAGAAATTTCTCTCTCCTTGAACACAGCCAGGTCGGTAGTTTGAGTGACAGATTGAGGCGTTTGTGGGTGGTAACAGGGGAAGGTGCTTGAAAACGGGGGAGTGGAGATCCGAACGCAGGCGTGCTTAATTATGCGAACAGCGTTTTATGGGAGTGCATACGGTTTATGGGAGTGCATAATTAGCAAAGTAGCATCATGGCACATGTGACATGGGAGGTTTTTACACTGACATGATCGTAGAGCTTAAGAGAGGGTATGGTCAACCTTAAGCTCTACGACCAGTTCCGATGGTTCCCGATGGTCTCGATTAATCCTTATATGCCCGGAGATGACGTGCAATGCGTACGAGAAGGGGGCGTATTTTTTTTAATTCCGGCCGATTCCTCCCCTTGGTCGGCCAGCTACCGATCCGAACTTAGGGACGCAACTTCTGAGGGAATCATTTGCATATCCGGCCCCTTTTCCCGTACGACCGTGCGGCCGCTTCGACCGACTCTGAATGAGGTCCCTAGACCCTCAAAAAGGGCAGGCAAGCCTCCAAGGCGGCCGTCGACCCCTCCAGCCCTCCCCTTAATTATAAGACAATCCCCCACAATGGGGGGTGGCCCATGAAGCAATTCAGGTTGAAGAGCGCAAAAATAATGATGGCGGCATCAAATCCAAAGGTACAGAAGTTTGCGGTGTGGTTGCATAGAGGCTTACAACGCTGCCTATGGGCAAATGACCTGCATTTATCTCAGTGCATGCAGTAAAGGTGTGATTACAAACAATGGAATCAGCCCAACAATATGCAAATTATATATTATAATGACGTACCTGTACAGATATTCTAGCTTTGGATTCCTCGTTGGTCCTATCTTTACTCTGCAGACGATCTGCAATTTATAAATATTCTGTACAGTCAAACACATTACAAAAAATGTATTTTACAGATGTAGCTCCTATCTGTTGAACAAAGGGCGGTTCCCTAACTCAAAGGCCAGTCACTCGAAAGCGAGGCGCAGAGTGAATTAGGGAATCACATGACTACCCACAGTCACTTGTCCCATCTGTATAACGTTCCGTGCAGTAGATTACATGTCGCCATTTCACTGAAATAGATATATTTTATATGGTTGTTTTATTTTTAAGTTACTTTTTTGTCAATAAAAAGTAGCCAAGTACTTATTTAAGTGGAGGATATATAAGCATAAGGTTTTTTTGTGTAATTGATTGTACTATATAAAGGGGAGGTTTAAGGGTTAAGTATGGTGATATGTTTGGTTTAGTTTAACAGTATGAGGTTAGAGCAACTCAAGAGTGGTTGGGTTGCTCCCCCCTTGAGAACATCTGGATTGTCCCTACCTCATCGGTGGACCTGGTCTCCAGATTGGGGAGGGACCAGTGTTATGCCAGTTAAGGTGTAGTGGTACCATCCAATTCTGGCTGCGCTTGGGTGGGTGACACCCCATTTATTGAAATACCTTAATTTTGTTGTAGTCGAGGTTCGCACTGTTTTTTATTGCGACCCTTACATAATTACAATTCTAATTTGGTTTAATAAATTTGGCTGTGACCTCTTTAATGGGCATTTCAGTTGTCCATGTGTGAATTTCTAATTAGTGTGTTAAGTTATTATATGGAATAATAAAACCGCTGGTTGACTTACGATACTCCGAATTAATACTGAAACCTGTATCAGTCTGCGAAATAAACTGCTACGAGATAATTAGCTCACCTCGCCACCATAACTTACAATATTGCCCTCTAATATTAATTGATTTTCTTAATGTGAATATTCAAATCAATTATGATGGAGGGGAATTAGATTGTGCCATTCAAAGGCAAATGCATCTCGCTAATAAATGAAGGAATGCAGTTAGATTGCAATGTACATTATTCAGTCTGATGCATAATCATAATGTAATAGAATTAAAATGCTTTTTTTTGCCTGTGGTTAAGTTGTGCATTTAAGCTGCTGGCGCAGTTGTTTATACTTACAGGGATTCTGATGTGGTCGTGTTTTCTGAGTTGTCATAGCTTTTAATACGCGGATAGATCCCTAAAAAATATGTATAATATAAATACAGACCATCAAATGATCAAACATTTGTAAAGCCTATATAAATAATTTCTCATCTCAAATATGTTTATATTTCCCAAATTGATCTATAATTATTACTGCAACAATTGTACTGCTTCTGGCAGATGAGTATTGCTAATCCTAACCCCAAAACTAATCCTCCTACTAATGCCTAACCCTAACCTCCCCTCCCACAGTCTAACCTTCCCCCAGTGTCTAACCCTCCCCTCCTACAGCCTAACCCTAATTTTGCCACGGCCTAACCCAAACTTCCCTTCTCACAGCCTAACCATCTCTCTAGACCCCAACCCTCCCATCCCGTAGCCTAACCCTCGGCTCCTGCAGCTTAACCCTTACCTCCCCTTCCACAGCCTAAGCCTCTCCCTAGTGCCTAACCCTCCCCTTCCGCAGCCTAACCCTAACCTCCCCTCCCACAACCTAACCCTCCCCTCCCGCAGCCTAACCCTAACCTCCCCTCCCACAGCTTAACCCTCTCCCTAGTGCCTAACCCTCTTCCTAGTGCCTAACCCTCCCCTCCCGCAGCCTAACCCTAACCTCCCCTCCCACAGCCTAACCCTCTCTCTAGTGCCTAACCCTCCCCTTCCGCAGCCTAACCCTAACCTCCCCTCCCACAGCCTAACCCTCTCCCTAGTGCCTAACCCTCCCCTCCCGCAGCCTAACCCTAACCTCCCCTCCCACAGCCTAACCCTCTCCCTAGTGCCTAACCCTCCCCTCCCGCAGCCTAACCCTAACCTCCCCTCCCACAGCCTAACCGTCTCCCTAGTGCCTAATTCTCCCCTCCCGCAGCCTAACCCTCTCCGTAGTGCCTAGCCCTCCCCTCCCGCAGCCTAACCCTAACCTCCCCTCCCACAGCCTAACACTCTTCGTAGTGCATAACCCTCCACTGCTACAGCCTAACCCTCCACTGCCACAGCCTAGCCCTTACCTTTTGCTTCCTTGAGCTAGGTACACACTAGACGATATTTCACCCGATCCTATGGATCTGGCCGACATATCGTCAAAATCAGCTAGTGTATAACCACTATGTTGGCCCGTGTGCACTCCCATTTGGTCGTCAGTGGCATCGTCAGGTCAGCCCTACATGCAGCTCATTCTGACAATGTGACTTACGTCCCCATGCGTTGGGATGTGACTGGTACTGACGTATCAGGCGGTCGGGCACCAGATCGTGTAATGTTTCCCATCTGCCCGATATTTTGGCCTGTTGGCGGTGTGATCATCCATCGCACTGCTGGGTACACAAACCATTAAGTGTGTACCCAGCTTTAAGAATGTTGACATGTCAAGTGTCGACATTTCACCATAGGTGTGGGCACAAGGGATGCTGATGCGGGACCTCTGCCGAGTCATTGCAATAAAAGTTATAGGTGCTCTAGTGGTGCACCGCTTAAAAATCTTATTAGCTAAGGATCTAATGATTGTGAGCTATATATGTCTATAAGCATAATACTATATCACACCATTAGTCGGTTGACGATTTCTCCTGTGTGGACCTTTGTTCCCAGTTCCCCCCTGTTTTTCTCTGCTCTAAATGTCAGATAAAATCCCTGTCGGTCTGACAGACATTTTGCTTGGCAGTGTATGCCCATCATAAGTCATAGGTACCATGATGTAGCTAGTTACTTGGTAAGAATTAGATTTGTGTCTAGCTGAGGAGATGCAGACATCTAGGGGCCTGCCAATGGTTGGTGGACTGCAATTGCATCAGAGACAAAGGGCCTGAAACAGATTTGGGAATAGAGTAAAGCTGGCCACACATCTAAAGATTATCTGTCCAACCAGCCAACTAGTTGATTGGTTGGAATGAAAATCTGGTAAGGTATGAAAGCAAATGACAATCAGCAATTTGCTCCCAAACCCCAGAAAATGGACAAAAACTGTTGTTTGAACAAATTGTTTAGATCAAACATTTAACAAACTTGTCTAACGCCCATTTCCATCTATTGCTGATCATCAGTTACTCCCATATGTTACCAGATTTTCATTCCAACCAATCAACTAGTTGGCTGGTTGGACAGATAATCTTTAGATGTGTGGCCAGCTTAAGAGAGAGCAAGTAACTGTGCATCTTGGTGAAACCATGCTACACTGCAGGTGGTGCAAAGAGAGTTAGAATTGGGAGGGGCGTGTCCTAACTGGCAGAGCTAAATTACAGTGTAAAAATAAAGCATTTGTGGCTAAATGTAAACTGTAGACTCTATTGCTAGAACATAGCTCCTCTGGGAAACACCTGTTCTTCAGCATATGATTTGCGCAAAATTATGCAGGAGTTCAGCACATCTGTACATGGGAGACTAACCAGGGGTGAAACACTTGGTTTGAGAAGGTTTAGTCACAGCTGCTTATCTAAGCGCACAGCATTGGGGTTTGGGTCTAATTTATCAAAAAACAAAATATATAAAATGGAATCTGCAAGTGTCATTAATTAAAAGGTGCAGCACTATGTGCTCGATTGCTTGAATGTGAAACAGGCTTCTCTAAAATCAATATAAATATAACATATATATAATAATAAAGATATGTTAGACCCAAACATATTACACTTCACAGATACACAGGAAAAATATCTCTCAAAAATTGCAATAAATAAAAAGATACATAGAAACACTATTTATGCAACATTGTATCCAGCTATTTGCAGCACTAAATAAAACTTAATATCAAGCTAAAGTTGGCAATATTATAATAAAAGTGCTGTATGACTTGTTACCTCAACTTGTTTGTCCAATTTGTGGATGTCTTTTGGTGGTTTTGACACTTGTCAATATTGGAGACACTCTCTTGCAAATGTCCTCTGTTAATACGAGGTAATATCCTGGGGGATTATGCTAGCAGTGTTCAGAGCATGATTAGTGGAGGCGTCCTTGCAACATGTAGTTAATGGTAGAGCAATGGACACTTACAGTGCCGGTAGTAATCTGGTGTTGTATGTTGCCGACACCCGGCGGAAATCACAGCTTCCTGTGATTCTGCCTCGGTTCACTGTAGTGCCGGTCGCTTGCTCCGCCGTTTACAGTAGCTGGTTCACATAAAGCCACCGCTCACTCCAAAAGTTATACAGATGAATGTAGCATCCTGTTAGACTGGATGCAAGCATGTCCCAGCTGCAGAGAGTTCACCCACAGACGGCAACACTGAATATTAACCCTTTGTGACGCGTTTCGCTCTGATCTCGGTAGGCATACAACCGTAAGTGTATGTATTGTGAATCTACATAAGCGCCTAGATTAGTGGTTACCAGTGAAAACTGAATAACCTTACTTTTCTTTTTGTTGGGTCTGATTTATAGCTCATTTGGGGTCTGATTCAGAGCCGCACACAGGGGGTCATTCAGACCCGCTCACGAGGGAAGTTTGCTCGCAAGCGGGTCGATGTTGTGTGAATGCACATGCGCATGATGGAGCGAGCTCTGTCGTGCGCATGCGCGAGACCCGGCGAGCGACGAGAAATACGTCGCTTGGGGTCTCGCACCAAAGGGAGCGTGCTGTTGATGGTGACTGACAGCACGCCCCCTTTGGTGGGTGTGCCGGGGGCGTGGCTGCCAGATGGAGGCGTTCCCATGGGAACGCCTACCGTCTGAGTCCGACCCCACTGACATCAGTAATGATGTCAGTGGGAGTGACTTTGGCTCTGATAGAGCAAAAATCACTCCTGGGCTTGCGGCAGCGAGACCCTACCACAGGGTCTCATCGCAAGCCCGATGGTTGCGATGGTCTTTGACCATCGCGACCATCATCATGGGCGCTCGCATAAGCTGTGGGTGGTAACCCACAGCTATGCGAGCGTCCAAAAGGCCGCTCCACATTTAAATAGGACGGCCCTGATTCAGAGCGAGCGCTCTGGTCAGAGCGTTCAGCTCTGAATCAGGCCCACAATCCGCACGCATTGCCAATCTTCAGGTAGTTGAGCGATTTTTTTTTTTTGCAACTGCGCATGCGTGAATATTTCTAAAAATTCCTATTGCAGAGTGTACGCATGAAGGCGCTGTTGCGATCGAGACCGATGGTATTGGAAATGATGTGGAAAAGTGAGGGGATGTTCCTGGCTGGAGCCTGGGAGGTGGCTAGAAATGAACACAAATATGGGTGGCATTAATGCAAGTGGCTGCATTCACGGACGCACAGTCACAAGCATAGGAGGCCATGGTCAGATAGAGAACCTGCACCTGTCATGGAGCACTGATGGTGGAGTATAAGGATGCAGCATTCAGTATTACAGCGTGCGTGGGCGCAAAAAGTGGGTAACCCAGTTATTGCACATTCGGCCACATAGATGTACACAAGGGAAGGAGTTTCGCAGCGGCATTTGCATAAAGTCGCAGATGGGTAAACGTCAATAGAGGCTTCTGCATTCGCTTCTGCATGCTACTCAGAATCAGACCCTTGGGGTCGATAGCTGCTATTGGCTTCATGGTTTATTGCACTGTTCATCCTATTTAGTCACTGGCCTGAGCAGATTTTACATTAGACTAGACTACTGTAGGCCTGCGGGAATCGGTACGATTTACCGCTGGACCCATGTCTGGCTTTTGGAATCTCGACAGCGGCATCCTGGCAGAGGAGGAAATCCCGATCGTCCTAAGGTAAGTACTAACTAACCTATTTCTAACCCTTAACCCTCCCATAGGGGTGCCTAACCCTAACCTTCCCCCCAGTGCCTAACCCTAATCCCCCCTCTAAGTGCCTAAACCCAGCCTCCCCTTCCCAGCCGCCTAAACCTGTCCCCCTAGGGTTTGCCTAACCCTAACCTCCCCCCAGGGGTGCCTAACGCTAACTCCCTCTTCCCCTACCCTAAACCTAACCTCCCGGGGGGGTGCCTAACCCTAAGTCCTAACCCCCCCCCCGCAGCTATCCGTTCTCGGCGCCCGGCGTCCCTTTGATCGGGATGCCGGGCATCGGGCTCCCGGCATACTTCTAGTGATAGTCGTCGGCATAATGATGCCTGTCTTTAGACCCTTCCCGGGATATGACAGTCAGGAATCGATATCGAACATCCAGCACACCCGGGAGATCGTACAACAATATTGTTATCATTGTCGATCGTCCCGTGTGTATGCACCATTAGACTTTCCCCGGTAATTAACTTGCCTACTCTCCCATAATGAATACCTGAACTTTAGTAAACTCTTCCAGAATTCCAGGAGGCCAGCCACCCAGAACCAGGCAACTTAACCCTAAAAATGGGCAACCGGTGACTTGTGATGTGATTTGTAGTGAAACGCGTCATTGCAGCCCCATTGCACAATTCTGCGAAGCGCTGCATTGCACAGCAGAGGGCAGAACAACGATGAAGCTCTTCACGCTGTCACGTCCATTAAGGATCCCTCCCCATCCTGTCTAGTGGGTCCCCGGTAACAAATACGGCCTATGTATGGCATATATTGCAATGTGCATAGCCATGTATACAGGTATAAGAGTTTCAGTTTTACAGTTAATGCTAATTTTGAAGCTTCTAATAAGCTAATAAATGAATTCAAAAATATATTTCCATTTACTTGACAATGGGATAAATGCATGAAACTGAAACAGCTGACGCCTGTTCTCTAGAACATACAGTAACCGAGGAATACTGTATAACAATGACTTAATGATTCAGTTTTACAGTACAATACAGTAAGCTGTACAGCCTTGAAAGGAATTCTGGAACAAAGCCTGTATTGTTATCCCCGGTGAATCAGATATATTAACAATTCCTTGAATGCAGTCAGTTAATGTAAAAATATATATATATATATATTTTATATAGAAGCTTAGATTATAATAAACAATTCCACCTGCATAATGTTATTCAAGGAAGAACAAAAACAGTTTGGCTTTTAAACACTGTGGAAGTCTTTGAGTGTTTGGAAGAGTTACAGAGTTCTTTCAAAGACACAGCGTACTTTGTCATTAAAGACAGTTGTAACCATGGGCACTAATTATTGTAGTTGCAAATCTCTTGAAACTTGGCAGAGCCAGGGATCGAACCATTGTCCCCAGGGCACACTAGCTTTCAAAGCCAGGACAAAACTTTTGGGATTTGCTTTTGGCTGCTTTCCTTACATGATAATAATGATTTAAGATGCTGCAACCCGTAAAGTGCTGAAACTTTTTTTTCCAGCAAATCGCCAATTCAGCAATTAGTTTAACTCATGTTTCTAGTGAACGTGGGCGCAATAATGACCAATTCAACAATAGATCAAAAGGAAACTATGGAGATCAATTACATTTAAAAACAAATGCACCTTTAGTGATAAATAGATGTCATTTACTTACACTTTTGATCACAAAGATTTTCGAAGAAGCCTTTGAATCCTTTGTGATAACCGTTCCAGGCCTATAAAAAGAACGAAGAATGAAAACACAATTGACTTTATATATCTTCCGGATGAGTTTTACTGGTGTTTATGTCCTGCAAAGTAAAAATAGGAGCCAAACTTTATTCAAAGTTTTAGGGCGCAGACATTTTATTTTTATGACTTTTTTATTTTAGAGCAGGGAAATGTGAGGCAAAAACCAATTGCTTTTAAAAAAAAAAAAAAGTACCTTGCGGATGTAATGTCCTACAACATAATGCGGGTATTGGTTAATTCATCACCTGCGGTGCTATGTGCTAATGAGTTAGCAGTATTTATTAAGGCCATTAGTTAACTTTATTTTCATTTTACATTTTCAAGAGCAGAATGATGGCAGCAGTAAGCATTACAATACATTACATCTATCAAATAGGGCATTCTGCTCATGTTGTGTTCATAGTATAGGTCTGAAAAGTCTTAGGAAGGAAGGTGGGGGGGGTGAATATAGATAAAGTCAACCTTCATAATCGAGACCAGATCGAGGGTGGAACTATAATTAATGTAAGATTATTTTATGTGTCTTATTTTAAATGGTTGCTCTATAATTAATGACAAGAGAAGGCTACTTTTCTGAATTGGAGTACTGTATTTACATACTGTATATTCTGCAACGTGGTATATTATTGACTTGGAACTACTTTATTTTCATCATGTTTATTATAATAATGTTATAATAAACATTTATTTATATAACGCCAGTATACTTTGTAGCGCTTTACAATTGGGAATGAACAAGACCGCTTAGTAATGGAGACATGAAGGGTAAGAGGAACCTGTAAGCAACTTTGCTGTCCATAGGAGAATAACTTTATTACGTGCGGTGGAGTTCCAATGATTGCATACTGGTCCGGTGAGATTGCTATGTAAATAAGTGCTTAAGGGGGCTATGTGCTTCAGTCACAGCAATGTTTGTTAGGAGGACCGGGGGTTATTTGAATGTATAAAAGTAGAATAAATGTAAGTTTGAGTGAGCTGCTTACAGGCGGGTATTAGGACAGGATAGCCTAGGGAGCTTACATAGGTGGTTTGGGAAATTGCCAATGCTTCAAGTCAGGAACCTGTATTATTATGTTGTTTGGTTATATTTCAAGTGAATATTTGACTTTTCATATTGCCTTATGTTATACTGATTTTATCTCCTATGGTTATACTTTCATAGAGGCTGAACCAGCTACAAGATGTCCAGAGTTTTCTACAATTTACAATGTTATGTTCTATAGCTTGCAAACTTGTTCTCTATTATAGATATTTTGTATTGTCTCTGTATGCAGAATGTAATGTAGTTATGTATAGGACTTCATCTGGGTTGGGTACGGGATGCCAACACTCGGGATCCCGGCGGGTCAAAATCCTGAGGCTGGCATCTTGACTGGGTTAAGATACCGACAGCTGTCAGTAAGCATCTTAGCCCTTCTTCTTCCTCCCCACACTCTAAACCTAACCTCACCCCACCCTAAACCTAACCTCCCTCCCAGTGCCTAACCCTAACCCTCCCCCCTAATGCCTATACAGTATATCAAGTTTTTCTCTTACCAGTCCCTTTACAAACGTGCCAAGCAATTAAGTGAATGCAATTACGTGCAAAAGGAAAGAGCGAGGTTGCACACAGAGTAATAGGAGACAATAGTACATACTTGCTTACTCTCCTGGGATGTACAGGAGACTGCTGAATCTTGGGTGGCTCTGGATGCCCGGAAAAGTAGGGAAGTCTCCCAGATGATATCTGAGTGAAGTGGGCCGTCCAGACGACTTGATGATGTGATTCGCACTGAACCGCATCATTGTGCTTCCGCCCCTATGCCTTAAAATGCTGGGAATCTCAGTATTAATATAGCCCACCTGTCCACTCCACAAACTCCAGGATCTCCCATCTGGCTGCCTCCTCCCTGCAGCCAGGAATCAGATGTAGGCAAGCATTCAATTCTATTGTGCCATACAACCATACTGTACATTACTTGCCAAATTTAGGGCATTGTACTCAGGGAGAATCAGGGGAGTACGAGACAATAAGGTACGGAGACAATCACGTCATTATAGATGTGCGCAAACCCGCCGTGTTTTGGTTCTAAATCATTGTTGGGTTTTGGCAAAACCATCCTCAAGTGTTTTGGTTGGGTTTTGGTTTAGAATTTCTTTAAAACTTGATAAAAACATCTAAAATCATGTACAGTAGCTGTTTTTGTTCCTATAGTATTATTAACATCAATAACATTAATTTCCAGTCATTTCCGGTAGATTTTGACCAATTTCGTCACCTGAAATTACAAGGCAGCGACTTACGTGCAATCCAAAACACGCAAGGTCCAGTTTTTAATTTGAGTTCTGAACTTGGCAAGAAGACCCTAATTGGAACTCCGTTGCACTCAGAACCTAAAATCCGAGCTGGGACTCAGTTCGACTTGAAATCCCAAAGTTTGGATATGTTCGGTTTTCAGCAAAACCAAATCACTCATCTTTATTATGCCCCCCTCCCCACTTGCTGTGCAATGCCACCCTTAGCAGAATTAGGGGAAGGGGCCACAATCGCGAGATTCAAAGTGAATCGTGTCATGGACTCCTCAAACTAGGAGGAACTGAACTGAGGAAGCAGGAAATATGGGGGGGGGCCTGGCCCATCCTCTTGGGACCCCCCTGTTCCAAAAGAGTAGGTATGCCTACAACAGGTTGGGTACAGGATGCCGGCGTTCTGATCCCGGCAGTCAGTATCCCGACACCGGCATCCCAACAGAGTTAGGATACCAACACCTGTTGGTAAGTATCATAACCCTACCCCTAAACCTAACCCTTCCTCCTCGCTTCCTAAACATAGCCCCCCCTCGCAGCCTAAACCTATCCTTCCCATCCCTCCTCCGCATCCAACCCCTAACCCTCCCCCTAGTGCCTGACCCTTAACCCTCCCCAAAACCCCAATAGTTGCCAACAGGATGCTGGCACGGGGATTCTGACTGGTATCGGCATTCTGAGTGCTGGGATCCCGACAGCTGGGATTTTAGCTACATCCCCATACAACACTCTTCACTTACAAATAAACACAATGTAATGCATGTTCACTATAGAACCCGACAGCACAGAGTGCACTGTCATCTCCACTACTTGTCTCTACTTGTTTTAGCTCAAAACAGAGAGGTGCAATCACTGGAGTGAGGGCCGGCTTTGTGACATTCCCCAAAATATGAAAAGGGTCACCACCAGGGGATGGTTTCACAAGCTGTCTATACATTTCCATGATTAAGGAGTCTATTTACTAAGCAGTGTTAGGAGACAGAGTGAAAAGTGATAAGAAAGTGATAAGGTGCCAGCCAATCAGCATCCAACTGTCATTTTTCAAACACAGCCTGTGAGATGGCAGTTGGGAGCTGATTGGCTGGCACCTTATCACTTTTCACTCTGTCTCCTAACACTGCTTAGTAAATAGACCCGTAAGACTATTTAGAGAGTATTGTGGCAGAATTTGTACTGCTGCAACATTTGTCCTGTTATCGCCATAATTTTTTCTTATTTAAGAATTTCAGAAATGTATTAAGTTTTAAAATATATATATATATATTTTTTTAAATATATATATTTTAATCTATTTTAAAATGTGGGTGTTTTTCCCTGATTGAAACTGAGAGGCCTAATATTATATATATATATATATATATATATATATATATAAAAATATATATTTATTTATTTATTTTTATAAATTGCAACAAAATGGTATTTTAGGACTAAAAATAATCTTACCCATCGCCACCAAGGGGCTCTTAGCTCTAGCTCTATTGGACTCTTTATTAAAAAGCATCTTTAGACACTCTTCATCATTAATAGGTCAGAATTCTGATTTTGGGGTAAATTTACTATGTAGGGCTTTTCAAACCTGGCGAGTCTTTGGCGGTTTTGGTCATCAGATTTAAAGGGGTCATAATAATAATAATAATAATAAATACAAAACACACCTTATTTGGTATTTAATATTATTGCCCTTTAAATCCAGGGTCTGAAGCCACTGAAGACTTGGCGCTTTTGAATAGGGACACAGAGTATGTACCCATAATTTGGGAGGTACGATATCTTGTACTGTTTCTGGTATAGTCCTTCTTTATTCCAGGCCATAAGGGATACATGTAATGATTTAGGAAAAGCTTTGGGCTGAATGGGGCAAGGTTGTGCCACTTGGACTGAGCATGGGCGGGTCAGTGGTTATGACCAATATACTGTATGTCCTATATATTTTTATCTGGAGCTTTTGGAGGTTTCAAGCTCCAATTTCCATACCTTCAAAAATAACAGATGTTTTAATGGTCAGAAGACAGTTCAGAGAGAAAGCAAATGCTTATATGACATACCTGTAGAAAGTGTGGACACAGATTCTAGGATTGTTGTAGGGAAGCTTGTGAATAGGCCACCCATTGAGCAGCTCAATATTGTGCAACAAACGTATATAGTCAGGTCCTTCTTGGGATTCACTGTTCAAAAATATAGTCAAAAAATCCTGTTAAGGGAAAAGAGAAAGATGGGATTATATGAGAATGGGAGAAAGTTTATTGGTACTTTACGATTGTAATTTCCTTTTTGCATGAAAAAAAAATATTTTTACATTCAATATTGATATACATAAATCTTTTTTTTTTTTTTTAACTGTCTACAGATCTCCCATAGCAAAAGAGTTGCTGGGCAATTGGATTCCGGGCAGAACGTCGACATCCAGAATGTCGGCATACTGTTGGCATTTTGTGTCGACTCCAAAATGTCAACAGAAATTTTTTTGTGTTATTTTTAAGGTTAGGTTTAGGGTTGGGGTTAGGTTTAGTGTGAGGTTAAATTAAGTAAAAAACTGTATGCCAAAATTCTGGAGTTGACATGGCAAATGCCAATATTATGAACATGTCCACATTTTAACCATGTGAACATTTATGAATGTCTTCGCTTTTGACTTAACGTTCATGTAGACATTTCTACTGTCGACATTCAGAACACATAAACATTTTTGTGTGTGTCGACATTCTGTTTGTTGACAATCTGTAAGTCCACTTTTCATTCCCCACCCGGGGTTTTAGAGAACAACCCTTCAAAGCTTAACGATGATATAAAGTCACTCCATTAGGAGAACAAACTTCTGAGAAAAGCCAATAATAATGAGGGTACAAACCACAAAATCTATGCCTCATCAGCGTGCCTACTTGTCTGCCCAGGTCATGCCCACTTTGCGTTCTTTAAAAACATTCTGCAAAAGCAAATCATGAGAAAATACCACTGACAATACATGTCCAACTCCACAGCCAAACGCAAAAGAGGCGGATATTACACAGACCAGTTTGAAAGTTTCACTCATCTCTAAGTGGAACTGACGTTTTGCATTTCTGCAAAGTTTTTTGTAGAGGCTTCTCCCAGCAGTGAACAGTAAGCATGGACCTTGAGGTGCACTGGGTGGATTATCCAAACGCAACAGCGCAAGACCAAGGGGTTTTGTGGTGGACATTGAGTGAGCTTCGCAAATCGTGCTTGTGCATACGGGAGAGAGTGCATGCTTGTATTTCCCTGGAATTTTTGGTCAAAATGCCACCTCTATCTGCTTATATATTATCCGTGTAAAAAATGATGACCAGTCTTTTTGCATGTGAAGGGATTAAGGGCCTGATTCAGAGGCGCTCGCTGTTTGCGAGCGCTCGCTCTGATTCAGGGCGTTTTTTTTTTTTCGGCCTCCAGGCCTTTCGCACAACTGTGGGTGACCACCCACAGCTTGTGTGAGGGCCTGGCGATGGTCACGATTATCGCGACCATCGGCATTGCAAGGAGACCCTAAGGTAGGGTCTCAGCACTCGAAATGCCAAGTGGACAAGTGGACTCACGAGTGATGTCAGTAGGGCCGCCCACAAACGGCAGGCGTTCCTTTGGCAACGCCTCCGTTTGTGCATCCACCCCCCACCCGCCTACAAAACGGGGTGAGCTGTCAATCAACATTGACAGCCGCCCCGTTTTGTTGCGAGTCCCGAGCGAGTGAAGTTCTCACTCACTACGGGGCTTGCGCACCCGCGTGGCATTCGCCGCGCGTGCGCACTGGGCCACCATCGCCCCACTTGCGAGCTCTATGCGCTCGCGAGCGGGTCTGAATCAGGTCTAATTCCCTACTGGTATCGGAGAATACCTTAGAACACTTTTTTGAGCTGATATATGTAAGGATTATACAGCTGCATGCAGGCCTTCAGGACAAAAAAAAATAACAGTGATCAGCGTCTATGAAGGACAAGGCTTCCTGGAACTAAAGTTTTGCAGAATAACTCTCCCCTTTTTCCAGAAGAAAATAAAAAGATGAGCTAAGTCAATTGTAAAACATTATGGTTATAATCAATCTCTCATATTCTACAACATTTGCAGAAATTATTCTTTCTTTCTGAATATATTTTATCATTAATCACTTGGCAGGACTGAAATTGGTACTATAATGTATAATCAGAACATCATATTAAAATTATGCTGTGAATTACTGCGCTCATATATTGCTCAGTGTATACTAGGGAGGATTTCATTACATACTGCGTGATTTATTTTTGCGCATTGTGAAAATGAGAAAAACGACATATTAAACGAATGGCAGATCATGTTGCTTTCACTGCTGACAAGCGACCGTGACGTTTATTTACCAGTGACTTTTCTTAATACTAATTATTGGGAGTTACTAATGAAAGTTAAAATTCAACTATGATAACAGTGAGTTTTGTGTTGGGTTCTATAGATGTTGCCGCTGATACATGTTTAGATTGTACAGCGGAGCAGAGCCAATGCAGGGCCCTGCGCCCAGTGTGATGGCTCCACTTGCACACCAAAAGTTACTGCCCGGTGACATTCAATGAGTAAAAGGGTCTTCTCAAGCTTAGGTTTAATTGCCACCCTCGGGGCCCTGCACCCTGTGTGTCTATAGGCGCTGACAGTGAGCGTATAAGTCCTTGTGCATTTGGACACAAGAATACACTCCAGGGCAGTGACGTGTGCGGTGAGGTCAATGGATGGTGAGGAACACATGGAGATGAGTCTGAGCGCTGGGAGCCTGTCTCACCCCCTACTCACTGTAACTCTCCCTTCACTTCACCAAGCTTCAGTGTCCATTGTTTCCCCTACTTGCATCACTGTGTCTTCTCTTGCTTATGCTGACTGAGGGCCTAATTCAGATCCACTCGCGAGCGCTGAGCGCTCGCAAGCGGGTCGATGTTGCCCAAGTGTGCATGCGCACGACGGAGGCGGCTCCGTCGTGCGCATGCGCGAGACGGAATAACGACGGCCAAGCCGTCGTTATGGGTCTCGCACCAAAGGGGGCATGCTGTCGATGGTGATTGACAGCACGCCCCCTTTGGTGGGCGTGCCGGGGGCATGGCTGCCCAGACGGAGGCGTTCCCATGGGAACGCCTACCGTCTGGGGCCGGCCCCACTGATAGAGCCAAAAGCACTCCAGGGCTTGCGGCAGCGAGACCCTACCGCAAGGGTCTGTTCGCAAGCTCGATGGTCGCGATGGTCTTGACCATCGCGACCATCATTTTGGCCGCTCGTTATAGCTGTGGGTGGTCACCCACAGCTATGTGAGCGGCCAGGAGGCCGCTCCAAAAAGTAGGAGGGACAGCCCTGATTCAGAGCGAGCGTCCGGCTCTGAATCAGGGTGTGAGCTCCAATCTCTAAACACTGCAGTGTGCTTCCTGGTCACATGAGACACATCCAAGGTGTCCATCAGTGCTCAAGGCACACCCCCAGCCATGCCACTATTAAGCTGGGCATCCACTATACAATTTTCTGTCAGATATCTGTCCAATCTGGCTGGATGAAAACCTGGTAATGTATGGGAGCAAATGACAATCGTCCATTTGCTCACAAACACTAGAAAATAGCCAAAAATGGTTGTTCAGACATATTATTTAAAACTAGAGATGAGCGGTTCGGATTTTGTGCAATCCGAACCGCTCCGAACATTGGGGATCCGAGTCCACCCGAACCCTATTCGGGTGTTCCCCGCCTGACTCGGATCCCCCGTTCGGGGCTGAACGGTGGTCTCCTGATGTTGGATTCTCGCGAGAGAATCCGACGTCAGGGCTCCTCTACTGTAGGGCAGACCGCTGTGATAGTGGTCTGCCATACACAGACACAAACACACAGCCGCCAGCGGCAGCTGTGTGTTTGTTATAGCAGCCAATGAGAGTCAGGCAGACTTTCTTTGGCTGCTGCATGGAGGGAGCCGGTGGAGCTCACTCACCGGTTCCTTCCGTGCGTAATAGAGCAGAGCAGAGCGGACGGTGGCAGGAGCGGGGATTCGGGTAAGTTTTTTTATTTTTTTTATTTGTGTGTTTTTAAGGGGGCGCTACTGGGGGCATGCTAATGGGGGCACTGCTACTGGGGTGCATACTACTACTGGGGCCACTACTACTGGGGGTACTACTACTGGGGGCCTGCTAATGGGGGCACTACTACTGGGGGCCTGCTAATAGGGGCACTACTACTGGGGGCCTGCTAATGGGGGCACTACTACTGGGGGCCTGCTAATGGGGGCACTACTACTGGGGGCATACTACTACTGGGGGCAGGCTACTGGAGGCACTACTACTGGGGGCCTGCTACTGGGGGCCTGCTACTGGGGGCATACTACTACAGGGGGCCTGCTAATGGGGGCACTACTACTGGGGGCCTGCTACTGGGGGCACTGTTTCTGGGGGATATACTACTACTCGGAGCATACTACTGGGGGCCTGCTAATGGGGGCACTACTACTGGGGAGCATACTACTACTGGGGGCATGCTACTGGGGGCACTGCTACTGGGAGCAAACTTCTGGGGGCCTGCTAATGGGGGCACTACTAATGGGGGCCTGATAATGGGGGCACTACTACTGGAGGGCATGCTATTACTGGGGCATGCTACTGGGGGCACTGCTACTGGGAGCACACTACTGGGGGCCTGCTAATGGGGGCACTACTGCTAGGGGCCTGCTAATGGGGGCACTACTACTGGGGGGCATGCTATTACTGGGGCATGCTACTGGGGGCACTGCTACTGGGGGCATACTACTGGAGGCATGCTAATGGGGGCACTACTACTGGGGGCAAAAGTCCAGGAATGATGATGTTCGTCCATGTAAGATGACGTTTTTTTGGAGGGAAAAATCCGAACTCAACGTGCAAACTCGAACCTATCCGGGCCTGCACATCCCTAGTTTAAAACCATATGATCAACTGTCATTTGCTCCCATACATTACCAGGTTTTCATTCCAACCAGCCAGATTGGACAGATATCTGACAGATAATTGTATAGTGGATGCCCGGCATACGCTCTCTTTCTGTGCATCTTAGTGGCAGTGGTGTGGCCTCTCCCCCAGCTCTGCAAGCAGTGTCTGACTATACAGAAGGGAATCGGTATGATTTACTGCCAGCCGCACGGCCGGCGGTTCAAATCCCGACAGCGGAAGCCTGGCAGAGGTGAAGATCCCAACAGCAGGTAAGGTGAGTACAAAGTAACCTCCCCCCCCAAGTGCCTAACCCTAACCTTCCCCCCAAGTGCCTAACCTTAACTCCCCTCTAAGTGCCTAAACCTAACCCCCCCTTCCCCGCTGCCTAAACCTGACCTACCCCTGGGGGTCCCTAACCCTAACCCCCCCTTCCCCTAGCCTAACCCTAACCTCCCGGGGGGGCACCTAACCCTAAGTCCCCCCCGGGAGCTCCTAACCTAACCCCCCCCCCCGCGCCCAGCGCCAGGCTTGCCTTCGATCAGTAAGCTGGGTGTCGGGCTCCCGCCGTAAGTCTGACAGGCGATGGGTTTTTTGACGCCTGTCATTAGACAATTGCCAGGATTAAACAGTCAGGATGCCGACTGTCGGGATTTAGACCGTCGGCATCCCGACTGCATACCATACAGAAGCGAGGCTGCAGAGCCGGCCCTAGGCATAGGCATACTAAGCAAATGCCTAGGGCATCCAAGCCCGCCTAGGGCCGGTGGAGGTTTGGGGCAAACACAGCTGAGGCACCTGCTGCTGGTTGCGCAGAGACTCTGGCAGCTGCTACTACTGCTCTGCAGCATCCACAATCGAAGCTCAGCTGAAAGCTCCAATCAGGCTCGGCAGCAGCAAACAGTGAGTGGGCAGCAGTGGAGGTTTGCAGGTGTGGGGCACCTGGATGGCGGCTAGTGGAAAGCACCAGGCCGGCCATGGCATGGCATGCACCAGGATGCGTCCTGCCAGCCTAAGCCAGGAAAAGCGGGTCCGCTGCCCATGGCTTGCTGTACCACAAGTTGGGTGGCTCTGCAGGCAGAACTCAAGTAAAGTAACTCTGTAACTGGGAGAGGGCTGGGTCACTGTGGTGTTCACTGCTGGGAGAGGGATGCTCTGCTGGGATAGGGGTGCTGGGTGAAGGTGGGTGCTGACACTGTGCTGGGAGAGGGGAGTGCTGTGCTGGGTGAGGGCCTGACTGCTGGGTGAGTGGGGGGATGCTGTGCTGGGACAAGGGTGCTGTTTCAGGTGAGGGGTGCCATCGTGCTGTGCTGGGCGAGGGGGTTGTTGTGCTGGGTGAGGGCTGGGTTGCTGGGCGATGTGCTGGTAGATGGGTGCTGTGTTCTCTGCTGTGCTGAGAAAGGGGTGCTGTGCTGGTATAGGGGTGCTGGGTCAGGTGAGGGGTGCTGTGACCTGTGCTGTGCTGGGAGAGCGGTGGTGGGTTGGGTGAGGGGTGATGGGTGGTGTGCTGTATTGGGTGCTGTGGTCTGCACTGTGCTGGGACAGGTGTGCTGTGCTGTGTTCTGTAGTGGAAAGGGGTGCTGTGCTGGGAGAGGGGTAAGGGTGCTGTGCTGGGAGAAGGCTGCTGTCACCTGTGCTTTGCTGGGAGAGGGGTGCTGGGTGCAGTGATCTATGCTGGGTGAGGGGTGCTGTTATCTGTGCTGGGAAAGGGGTTATGGGAGCACAGCACAATGGAAGAAGGGGCCAAAGCACAGTGAGACCATGCCCCTTCTGTGAGGCCACATCCCTTTTCAGGATACCAAAGTGGGGGGCAACACCCAAAATCTTGCCTAGGGCACTAATTTGGCTAGGGCTGGCTCTGCGAGGCTGAGCTGTTCCTGCAGACCCAGGGAGCTCCACAAAGCTGATGAGTGTTAACTATAAAAATTATTACAATACACCAAGAAGATATTTAAAAATTATATATATGTCCTTTGTATTATTCTTATCATTTTTATATCAAATCTCAGGAGTATGAGGTTCTGCCTCCCCTGGTTACCCTGACTGCACGTCCCTGCTCCAGGGAAGGGCATTGTAGCGCAATTGTATAGAGTTGCAGAAGAAAGACCAGCAAAAGACCTACAGCAGACACGGATGTTGCAGCATCCGACTCAGATTCAGGAGCTGTTTCTTGCCTTACATTTTATAATAAAAAAGGAATTATAAAAATGTTTTTTTTTTTTAAATTCATATTTTTCCGGTAAAAAAACAAGACAATTTGCAAGTCACTTTAATTATTTGTTATTTTGTCTTCTCGTACAAAAACAGCGCTCAAACATTTCATCTTCCGCAGAATAATAAACTGTTTATTAAATTTGTCAAAATATCAGAGGTCACAGAGATCTTCAGGCTGCTTGCCAGGTCTATTGTCATAAGCGAGTCAGATAAATGGAAGGGAGGGGATGAGAGAACCCAGATTAGCAACTACTCAGACTCACTTGACACAGGCCGACCTAATTATTCACCAGAAAAGAACAGACACATACAAAATGTTAAGACATCTTTATTACGTGATTATGTGATTACTTCATGTGTGCGGGGGCCTAGAGGCGTGGGGCAATATGGAATATTTGCTCTGAATGCAGCAGCTTCTCCCGGGTGCATCTCAAAGGCTGCAGAGTAGATCCTTGGGCCCTGGTGCAGCCTCGCTTTGAACTATCCAACCCTAGTGGGTAAGTGACCGCTTGGACCTCTTAGGCTACATGACAGCTTTGTCAAAAGTCAGTGCTAAATGTGCAAACATGCCCGCTATCTGGGGGGTAAAGGGGAGGGGGGGAAGGAGTGGGTACTTTAGTATGGGTACTGGACTATCCCACCCTAGTTGGTAAGTGAACATTTGGACCTCCCAGGCTACATGCACAAAAGTCAGTGCTAAATGTGCAGAGATGGCCGCTGTCTAGGGGTACAGGGGAGTGGAGGGAGTGGGTACTTTAGTATGAGTATTGGACTATGCAGGGAGCACGGACTAGCGAGCGGACCCAATGTCTGCTGAAGATCCCTGGCTCAGACCTCTCATGGGAAAACAGCCAGTGTGTGAAGAATGCTAGGGTATTCTCCTTCACACCCATGACCAATCTCCAGTATACCGCCCCATCAGATCTCCTGGTGGCTCTGCACACTCCCTTGGGGGAAGCTATTAGACGGCACGGTGACTTTCCTTTGCCTAATATCCAGCTCAGATGAAGCAGATGTTGGAAGGATGGAGCTGGAGCTCAAGCAATTGCTATACCACCCCCCACCATAATCCACCAAGGTTGGATTCCCAAGGTGGGCCTAGATACTTTGGGCCTGATTCAGAGCCGCTCGTAAGCGGCCGCTCGTTCGTTCCGAGCGATGTTTGCCCAACTGCGCATGCGTACGGATTTTAATACGCATGCGCGAACCAGTCAGTGCGGCCGAAAATCGTTTGTTCGCTAAATAGCGAATGCCTGCTATTTTGAGTGACAGGAGGAGGCGTATGTGGGTGGTAACAGGGGAAGGTGCTTGAAAACGGGGAGTGGAGATCAGAACGCAGGCGTGCTTAAAGGTCAAAACGGGCGTTTTATGGGTGTGCATAATTAATACAGCAGCGTCATTGACCATGTCACTGGGTTATTTTATAGTCAGAACTGCTCGCAAGATTGTGGTAGGAAAAACCAACCACAAGAATAGCGAGCAGTTCATACGCTGGTCGATGTACTCGATTAATCAAATAAATAGCGGACATGACGTATGATGCGAGCGGCCAGGGGGCGTAGTTATCCAAAAAACGACCGCGAGTTTTGTTCGCTCGTTCAGACATGGAGGCGTCAACAGACCGCAAAGAGCGAACGGTTCATTTGAATAGCCACCCCCTTTTCCTGAACGACCGTCCGCAAATAGCGTCCGGCTCTGAATCAGGCCCTTTGTAACCCCCTTAGGGCCTCCGCCGTAATGGAAGTTTCCTGATGTTCCATATTCTAAAGAGGTTTCAGGTCTTCCTGTTGCACACAGGGATATTTACAATCTGCCCATATGCATGGTCACTGTGTTTATTAATGACTCCATATAAATGAATTAATTATTAGGACACGGTAGAGATCAGGCTGACCATACCACGTTCCAGATCTTTGATCATTTAACCACTGAAGTATGCGGCCCCCACTGGGCTCTGATCCTGTCAATCAGTACTCGGGCGGAGGGACAGGTTTGCATCATGGTGTGTGGGTGGCTACCAGTATTGTAGTATAAGGCTTAGATACATTTAACTCTATTGATGGCTACTTAAAGCCAGCCCATATAGGAAGTGATTTTCTTATCTCTACACTTTATAAAATCCATTTCCATATGTTGTAGTTACAGTGTATTTACACTTCATTCAATTGCTCAAAATAAATTTGAAAATACTGTATATTTGATATCTACAACTATGGCCCGTATTCAATTTGAGCCGAGCCACGTTAAGTTAATGCGGCCCGGACTTAACACTGACTGCGCCTGTTTTGTAGGCGTTAAAGTATCGCGCGCGAGGACACGCTTTACCCCGTATTCAATTTGAAAGTACGCGTAAACGGGACCTGGCGATATTTCAACAAGAGGTAAGTACTGTCAGTTTTGGGGAAATAAGCCTGTCACCCCCCAAATGATGCTCTGACATGGGGTTTCACTATGGTTACCCCCGATTTGGCTTGCTAAAGGTATTTGGTGTTTTTCAATGGGCTCAATAGCTGCTAAATAGCGTTTTTCTATACCTAATGCAGAATAGTATTTAGGAGTATTTCTTCCAGAAAATAACTTATCTCAGCATATTTGGGGTACTTGAAAATGGGGGTCAGCATATTTAAAAGTTACAAAAGTGAAGTTGAAAAATCATGAAAAATAAATTTTTTGGGGTGTCCTTAAGTTTGTTTGGTTTTTTTACACAGATTACCTTTGGGGTACTGTCTGAAGGCTGCAGGGGGTTCCCAAAATGTTGTACCCCAAAACCCCAATTCTGCACTTTTATCCGCCTGCCATTCATAGGCGATACTTTACCGCCTATTACATTGCATTGACTTTCCGCCTAGGCGGAAAGTCTTTCAAATTGAATACGGGGTAAAACCAAAACCGGCGAAAATAATGTCATCGGCGGTAACTTAACGCGGATCCGGACTTAACGCTTCAAATTGAATACGGGCCTATATCAGAAATTCAGTGTATAACATAAATCACCGATCATAACTGAAGGTCACTGTCTACTCTTCACTCTATTTTCACAAACAGGAAGGCTATGGGGTCTGTGTACTAAGCCTTGGAGAGAGATAAAGTGGATGGAGATAAAGTACCAACCAATCAGCCCCTAGCTGTCATTTTTCAAACACAGCCTGTAACATGACAGCTAGGAGCTGATTGGTTGCTAAGCCTTAGTACATAGACTCGTTTGACTGTGAAGTTACTTCGGAGCAGGACATCCGCACGGTGACCTTGATAGCCCTTGTCCACCAGCTCCCCAGCAGCTCGCTCGCACCAGTCAGGCAGGTTGGTACCTAACTGTAACTCGAACATTCGTGTTAACTCTTACCTGTCTAGAGATGGCAAGCAAAGACATGGTGTCATGGCACACAACAGTGGCGTTCCTCTTGGCGTTAGTCAAAATAGCCACATCCTACAAGACAGGTAACATAAGGTCAAAAGTCAAACCAAGACTGCAAAAGTACATGACAGTCAGGAGCCCCCCCCCCCCCGTTAATTCCTCCATGAAGAAGGAACTGAGGACCTGATTCAGACCCGCTCGCTAGGTTGCGTTCGCACGTAGCCAGTCGATTGTTTGCATTCTGCGCATGTGTACGCACTGCAAAGCGCGTGTACGAACCAGTGCTAGCGATCGGTAAGCAAACGCTCACTGCGCGTAAACTGCCTGGCAGAATGAGTCACAGGGGAAGCCGTTGGGTGGTGACAGGGGCTGGCCCCTAGAAACGGAGGTGCGAACGCAGGCGTGCCTGAGCGTCTTAACGCCGTTTCAGTGGCACGCATAATTAAAAGGCAGCGTCATTGTACGTCACTTAGTCGTATTCACTCGCAGTGCTTGTGGAATGGTATGGTCAACCACAAGTGCTGCAATCGCATCTGATGTTACTCAATGTTATTGACGGTTGCATACACTTCCTGGATATGACGTGCACAAGTGGGCATCTCAAGACAGGCTGGTTGGCGTCTCCATACACAATGCAATCGCATGCTAAGACATAGTGGGCGTGCTAATGCCTTGCCGTGCGATCGCCTGCCTTGCAGAATTTGCATACGCATCTAGCGTGCGAACGCATCTAGCGAGCGGGTCTGAATCAGGTCCAGAGATCAAACAAAATATTTTGATACACTGCAAAAGAGAGGGGACTAGATTTGTTTTTAATAAATTAATTTCTGAAACTGTAGGGCTGATTCTGAATCACGCAATGTACCGTACGATCATGGCGGCCCGCTCCGAAGTTTATGCTAATGCAGGTATCTGTCTTTATAAACTAAAAATCACCCACTGACATCCGCAGCTGCAAACGCCATAATTGATACCAAGACTTTTACCAGTCCCATGCTGGGTACAAAAGACCCAGCTGAAACAGGCATCACACACTACGTTGAAGCAAGGAAGTTGGCCTATACTCCCACGACACTTCAATGAGACATGTTGCCACACGGTTAACGCCCAGAAACACCCATTTCATATAAAGTGTGGTCCGTCAATGGATGGATCAATCTGTCCGCACTCACAATCTTTGCGGATACCTGGTACGATGGATGCGCATAAACAATTTCTTTGGCACATGCACAGTATGCTGGAATGCATCAATGTCCATTTTACTTATTTATTAATCAATAGTTATTTTTATAGCGTACATATTCCGCAGCATTTTGCAGAGAATATTTGGCCATTCACATCAGTCCCTGTCTCAGTGGAGCTTACAATCTATGGGGCTGTTTCAGCACAGGACGGAATTGCAAAGCTGCACGCAAGCAGCTTTGCAATTCCGTCCATGCGAACATCCAAATGCAGCAGGAGGTGTTTGACACCCCTGCTGCATTTGCGATACCAACACTGCGACCGCCATCGCAGGTGGGGATAACCATCATGACCATTGGTCACTATGGTGGACAGCGACACGCCACCATTTCCAGGGCCCCCCACACCGCCCCAGAGCTGGGGCTGCGTGCAATCACACAGAACCTGTTCTGCACACGCGCAGATTCACGATAAACAGGAATCTGTGTGAGGCAACGATGAATCAGCCCATATAATCCTTACCACACACACACACACACACACACTAGGGTTCATTTTTAGTTGAGAACCGATTAATCTACCAGTGTATTTTTGGATTGTGGGAGGAAACAGGAGCCCCCAAAGGAAACCCACGCAAACACAGGGAGAATATACAAACTCCACACAGTTAGTGCCTTGGTGGGAATTGAACCCAAGACCTCTGACGGAACTCTTGCACCTAGCATGGGGCTGGTGCAAGTGTCGATAATGAGGGTTGTGGCGGCTGTCATAAAATCAATGGGCGACCCGGGTTTCCACTTGCACACGCACGGACCCCCCAAGCGATTCTCACATTAGCATAAGGTAATAAATGAGGTGACTACGGTCACTTTGCCCTTAGCTCAGAATCAGCCCCAATATATACAAAGCAATAATTATAGAGCTATAATTTTGGCAGAGCCCAGTCAGCTCTCCAGAAGTAAGCCAATTATCATGGGACACAGGTCCCCAGGGGTGTGCGTGCCGTGAAGTCGCCAAGGGAGCAGGGCACTAGCGGCGGCACCCTCGCTGCCACACAGCTCCTGCATTTGGCTTGCAGGGTGCCTGGAGCGGAACCTTTACCCTAGCATTCGTGTCCATGCTCATGCCTGGCCATACCCCTCATTAGCAACCGGGCCTGTAAGGAATCCCATCAGCTTTAACTCTACAATGCACATTCCACAATCTCTGGTGACTTTAAAATGCAGACGGTGGATCTCTGGTGATGCTACAATGCAGACCCCGGATCTCTGGTCATTCTATAACGCAGACCCCGGATCTCTGGCCATTCTACAATGCAGACCCCAGATCTGTGGTCATTCTACAATGCAGACCCCGGATCTGTGGTCATTCTACAATGCAGAACCTAGATCTCTGGTCATTCTACAATGCAGACCCCGGATCTCTGGTCATTCTACAACGCAGACCCCGGATCTATGGTCATTCTACAATGCAGACCCCGGATCTCTGGTCATTCTATAATGCAGACCCCGGATCTCTGGTCATTCTACAATGCAGACCCTGGATCTCTGGTCATTCTACAATGCAGACCCCGGATCTCTGGACATTCTATAATGCAGACCTCGGATCTCTGGTCATTCTATAATGCAGACCCCAGATCTCTGGTCATTCTACAATGCAGACCCCGATCTCTGGTCATTCTACAATGCAGACCCCAGATCTCTGGCCATTCTACAATGCAGACCGCGGATCTGTGGTCATTCTACAATGCAGAACCTGGATCTCTGGTCATTCTATAATGCAGACCCCGGATCCATGGTGTTTCTACAATGCAGACCCAGGATTCATGGTAACTCTACTAGATCCTTAGTTGTTACAAAATGCACAGCTGACAGACATGAGTTTTCTAGGAACCTGAGGTCAGACCTATTTGGGGGACGACAGAATGACAACTGGGCATGTTAAAGGATGATCAAGAATATAACATTATGGCATACACTACTAGAGCTGATCTGGGTCTAGACACAAGGACCTCCTATTTTGGAGAATGATAATAAACTCACCAGGCTTCTTGTATGATCCAGCATCTGGCTGACAACACACATGTTCTATACAGAACACTCTGCATTGTTCATGTATGGCCTAGTTACAGCGGGGGTGCAAAGGGTGGGATGAATGCCTCCCGGGATTTGTTAATGTGTTTACCTGGCAAGCAGGTCAGGATATAGAATATGTACAGTATATTCTCTATTGGTGAGAAGTAAGATAAGTCCATGTTTCTAAGAGATATGTAGATGTGAAGTAATGGAAAGGTAGTAATTACATACAGTATGTCCTTAACACAACAACTTTGGGACTTGGAAAAATTGAGACAAAGAAGACAGTCTCACACTTTGTAAAATGTTTAAAGTATTTGTGGTAATTATTCTACGCACTGGCAAATGATTAATGGCATTACATATTTTTAATGAGTTTTAGCAAATTAAAAAGTTTGAGAACATTAGGCGATAGGATAAGGAAATATTAATTAGACTGTAAGATATAATTAGTGCTGTGCATACTCTGTTCCTAACAAAAGTTATATATAAAGTGAAATATATTGAATGTATATAGAGTAGAGATTAAAGGAACCACGGCAATGTTTTGTGGCAAAAAAGTCGTATCTCAAAGGTGCAGAATTCACGCATTTCACAGGATGATGACGGACAATGTAATCTGCTGTTTAATGGGGTTGGAAAGACTGGGAACACTGAGGTCCAAATCCCATATGACGAAATGTACATTATTTGCAAAAAGGTTACTATTTAGTGGAACAGTTTTAAAAGCTTCATTTATCAATAAAATATAGAAAATGTTTTAAGAATTTCACATTCGCCCCATTATCTTCCTTCCATGTAACAGAGATAACAACTAAAGCAATAAATATTTTGTTATTTTTAACATAGAAGTTATTTTGCTTTCTATTAGAATTAATTAAATACCATTTAAGCTATGTGTCTTTTCTTAGCTGCCCTCCTACAAATCATTATCTCCTTTTCAAAGTCTACCTGGAGGTTATAAACTAAGGCTGCCAGTTACACAGAAACAAACTCACAGCTCTCAGCATGTTACGTAAAGGCAGTAGGGGAGAAAGGTAGGTTTTTGAATTTTTTTTCCTTGGGATTGCTGGTTTAGTGCTTTTCAAACTAAAAACCCCTGCCCCACACCACAGGCCAATAGGGAATACACGAGTCATCCACTGTAATGCTATCACCTGCTCTGCACATTGCGGTCTATTTCCAAACTGTGGGTGGTAGTATTGCATACCTCCCAACATGACCCTCTCCAGGAGGGATACAATGCTCTGGTCCTGGACTTCCCTGGTAATGTATGATTGGTGGAGGCTCCAGAGGTGGGGCTGCAGTACAGTTCAAAATTCAAATAGGGGAGTCACACCAACTGCCAGTGAGTCCCAGCCAGTGATGTTTGGCAGTGTGTGAAATGACAGTTGGTGTGACTCCCCTATTTGAATTTTGAACTGCGCTACAGCCCCGCTTCTTACCAGGGAAGTCCAGGACCAGAGCATTGTGTCCCTCCTGGAGAGGGTCATGTTGGGAGGTATGGTATTGGGTATCCCTAATACTTTTTCAACTGGACGACGCTTCCAGCTCACATGAGCATAGTCAGATGACTGCACATATTGTCGGCAGTGATCCCATGACGACTGGATTCCTAGACTTGTCCGAAGAAAATATAATGAATTTCATTTGGGTCATTCTTGACCATCAAACTCTTTATGGAGCCACACACGCAACATACCCAGCAATAACCAATCATAAGTGATCATCTAATCCCCAAAACGTTAGCTATAGTGTTCACTTTTAGGAATATACAGTATTTACTAACTATTGAGTTTTAGACTCGATAATTATAATTTCTTATCGCAGCTATTTGCAGCAATTAGATTTTATATATCTAAAAGAAATGGTGTTCACTATGTGCGCCAACTGGCAGCTTAGGTCAGATATCCTAAGGGGAAAGGTATCTGTCTTCCCTGATAATTTTGTAACCCTGGTTAAGGGCTAAAATAAGTACTGTACTCATAAATGATTGTAATATTTATAAATGTACAATTATATGTATATAGATGTATTTATTGTATTCATGTACATGGCCCTTCTATAATTTATGTATACAGGTACAGTATATCTATTTCATGTAGTTACATGAAGTGGTCGAAGTGGGAATTCTGAAGTAGGGGTATGGCGGTAGCCTGTGTGTGCCGTAGTTGCGCGCGCAAAAAAATGGGTGTGGTCATGCATCACGAGGGTGTTGCCACTCAAAATGGTAATGTCAGCATTTCCTTAATGTCTCATGTCACCCCTGCACCTCTTCCTCCTTCCCTTACCCGCTGCACCACTCATAAACTTTATCCCTCCGTAAACCTGCACTTTTACGGTGAGGAACACAGGGGTGGAGGGATACACTGAGGGGGTGAGGCACACAGAGGTAGTGTTTTACACATGGGAGGTGAGGGACACAGGGGTGATAGTGTACACACACGGGGACAGTGAGGGAGGACAGCGCACACATTAGGGCAGTGAGGAGGACAGCGCACACATTAGGGCAGTGAGGGAGGACAGCGGACACATTAGGGCAGTGAGGGAGGACAGCGCACACATTAGGGCAGTGAGGGAGGACAGAGCACACATTAGGGCAGTGAGGGAGGACAGCGTACACATTAGGGCAGTGAGGGAGGACAGCGTACACATTAGGGCAGTGATGGAGGACAGCGCACACATTAGGGCAGTGAGGGAGGACAGCGCACACATTAGGGCAGTGATGGAGGACAGCGCACACATTAGGGCAGTGAGGGAGGACAGCGCACACATTAGGGCAGTGAGGGAGGACAGCGTACACATAAGGGCAGTGAGAGGACAGCGCACACATTAGGGCAGTGAGAGGACAGCGCACACATTAGGGCAGTGAGAGGACAGCGCACACATTAGGGCAGTGAGGGAGGACAGCGCACACATTAGGGCAGTGAGGGAGGACAGCGCACACATTAGGGCAGTGAGGGAGGACAGCGCACACATTAGGGCAGTGAGGGAGGACAGCGCACACATTAGGCCAGTGAGGGAGGACAGCGTACACATTAGGGCAGTGAGGGAGGACAGCGTACACATTAGGGCAGTGAGGGAGGACAGCGCACACATTAGGCCAGTGAGGGAGGACAGCGCACACTTTAGGGCAGTGAGGGAGGACAGCGCACACATTAGGGCAGTGAGGGAGGACAGCGCACACATTAGGGCAGTGAGGGAGGACAGCGCACACAATAGGGCAGTGAGGGAGGACAGCGCACACATTAGGGCAGTGAGGGAGGACAGCGCACACATTAGGGCAGTGAGGGAGGACAGCGCACACATTAGGGCAGTGAGGGAGGACAGCGCACACATTAGGGCAGTGAGGGAGGACAGCGCACACATTAGGGCAGTGAGGGAGGACAGTGCACACATTAGGGCAGTGAGGGAGGACAGCGTACACATTAGGGCAGTGAGGGAGGACAGCGTACACATTAGGGCAGTGATGGAGGACAGCGCACACAGGGCAGTGAGGGAGGACAGCGCACACATTAGGGCAGTGAGGGAGGACAGCGCACACATTAGGGCAGTGAGGGAGGACAGCGCACACATTAGGGCAGTGAAGGAGACAGCGCACACATTAGGTCAGTGAGGGAGGACAGCGTACACATTAAGCCAGTGAGGGAGGACAGCGCACACATTAGGGCAGTGAGGGAGGACAGCGCACACATTAGGGCAGTGAGGGAGGACAGCGTACACATTAGGGCAGTGAGGGAGGACAGCGCACACATTAGGGCAGTGAGGGAGGACAGCGCACACATTAGGGCAGTGAGGGAGGACAGCGCACACATTAGGGCAGTGAGGGAGGACAGCGCACACATTAGGGCAGTGAGGAAGGACAGCGCACACATTAGGGCAGTGAGGGAGGACAGCGCACACATTAGGGCAGTGAGGAAGGACAGCGCACACATTAGGGCAGTGAGGGAGGACAGCGCACACATTAGGGCAGTGAGGGAGGACAGCGCACACATTAGGGCAGTGAGGGAGGACAGCGCACACATTAGGGCAGTGAGGGAGGACAGCGTACACATTAAGCCAGTGAGGGAGGACAGCGCACACATTAGGGCAGTGAGGGAGGACAGCGCACACATTAGGGCAGTGAGGGAGGACAGCGTACACATTAGGGCAGTGAGGGAGGACAGCGTACACATTAGGGCAGTGAGGGAGGACAGCGCACACATTAGGGCAGTGAGGGAGGACAGCGCACACATTAGGGCAGTGAGGGAGGACAGCGCACACATTAGGGCAGTGAGGAAGGACAGCGCACACATTAGGGCAGTGAGGGAGGACAGCGCACACATTAGGGCAGTGAGGGAGGACAGCGCACACATTAGGGCAGTGAGGAAGGACAGCGCACACATTAGGGCAGTGAGGGAGGACAGCGCACACATTAGGGCAGTGAGGGAGGACAGCGCACACATTAGGGCAGTGAGGAAGGACAGCGCACACATTAGGGCAGTGAAGGAGGACAGTGCACACATTAGGGCAGTGAGGGAGGACAGCGCACACATTAAGACAGTGAGGGAGGACAGCGTACACATGGGGAAAGTGAGGGAGGACAGCGCACACAGGGGCACAGGGTGGGAGGACAGCGTACACAGGGGCACAGGGTGGGAGGACAGCGTACACAGGGGCACAGGGTGGGAGGATACTACACACAGGCAAATAGTGAGAGAGGACAGCGCATACAGGGGGGCAGGGAAGGAGGACTGTGCACACATGGGGACAGGGAGCGATAACAGCGCACAGGGGCACAGGATAAGAGGACTGTGCCAGCGGAGGTGTGGAACCAAACATGAGAGATGGCAGCTGTAGGAAGGAGGCAGGCTATTGTTGGACCAGGCTGGGGTTACTCTGTTAGTGTATTGAAGCCTCACCAAGTGCTCTTTAAACGGCAGCTGAGGTAGTGATGGCAGCAGAGCCCCGATAGAGAAATTTTCCGTTCCATAAAGGCGGCGGTATGAATACTAATGCTGGTCAGTGCGTAGACTTTTACTGTAACTAATGGAAAGTCTCTAGGACCATACCTCTAGAAATAATTTGCTTCTATGCAGCAAAAAATATACTATATCACATTTATTTTTCTGCAGAAAGTTTAAAAAAACATCAAATTTGATCCAGTGAAAGAAACAAAAAATGCCCAGGATGTATAATGGGCTTCCTTATACATAAATCAGGTTCATCATCACAGGTAAAGTTGGCCTCCTACTGGGCATTTTTTGTTCCTTTCACTGCAGAAAGTTTAAAAAAAACATCAAATTTAAATGTTATTCTAACCATAGTAACTTGAAGTTACTTGACGATCTGCACTAGATATTATTCTTTTTGCATGTTGTGATTTAATACACTTCACCATTCCTTGAAGAAGAAAAAAATCAAGGAAAAGACATTACTGATACTTTTAAGATAAGTATCATTTGATGCTGTTTATAACGGGCGCTAGGGTGTGATACCTTACCTTTTCTCTGTCTATAGATTTTATATATCGTTCAGATGTACCATTAATTACCTGCAGGAACAGGGGCTCTGAAAGCAATAATGTCACTTCTTCTTTGGGAGCCAGGGTCATTCTGCGCATGGGTGGTCTGCCAACCATGAGTGTGCGGCAGGAATTGCCGGAGAGGGTTCCGGCATTTTTGGCGGAATGTAGCCCATAGGTCTCCATCTTCAGCTTGGTAAATCTAACAGCTCTGTAGCCCCCATATGGTAGTGCAGCTGCTGTTGGTAATGGAGGGATCATGGGCCTGATTCAGAGCCGTATGCTATTTGCGGTCGTTGGTTCAGAAAATAGGGCTGGCTATTCAAATGAACCGTTCGCTCTTTGCGGTCTGTTCACGCCTCTAGGTCTGAACGAGCGTACAAAACTTGCGGTCGTTTTTTGGATAATTACGCCCCCTGGCCGCTCGCATCCTACGTCATGTCCGCTATTTATTAGATTAATCGAGTACATCGACCAGCGTATGAACTGCTCGCTATTCTTGTGGTTGGTTTTTCCTACCGCAATCTTGCGAGCAGATCTGACTATAAAATAACCCAGTGACGTGGTCAATGACGCTGCTGTATTAATTATGCACACCCATAAAACGCCCGTTTTGACCTTTAAGCACGCCTGCGTTCGGATCTCCACTCCCCTGTTTTCAAGCACCTTCCCCCATTCCCCAATTGAAAAATATGCCACTTAGGGGCAGATGTACTAAGCTCTGGAAAGTGATCAATTGGAAAGTTATAAGCTACCAACCAATCAGCTCCTAACTGTAATTTTTCAAACACAGCCTATAAGATGACAGATAGGGGCAGTGGCGGGCTGGGCCAGGGGGCAGGGTGCCATGTGCCCCCCGGGCCGCAGCGTCATGCGGGCCGCGGGACGCGGGCAGTCTGTGTCACTGTGACACAGACTGCACCACGTGTGTAGCGCTGACCGGACGGAGCTCGGTCTGCGCTACACATCACAAACACACAGCCGCCGGAGCCGGCAGCTGTGTGTTTGCTGTAATCAGCAGCCGCTGAGAGTCTGTCAGACTCTCATCGGCTGCTGCTGCTCCCACTGCGGGAGCCATCTTCCGGCTCCAGCAGTGGGTAATGGGAGAGCCGTCGTCATGACGACGTCTCTCCCATAATGCAAAGCGGCCAGAGGAGCCAGTGGAAGCGTCGGGACCAGGAGCGGGAGTTTCAGGTAAGTGTTTTTTTTTTTTTATTAAGTCTCTCTCTACTGGGGGGGGGGGGGCGCGACTGGGGGCACTACCAGGGGGGGGATTACTATGGGGGCACTACCAGGGGGGATTACTACTGGGGGCTCTACCAGGGGGGTGGATTACTACTGGGGGCACTACAACGGGGGGGGACTACTACTACTGGGGGCACTACAAGGGGGGGAGATCTACTACTGGGGGAACTACAAGGGGGGACTACTACTACTGGGAGAACTACAAGGGGGGACTACTACCACTGGGGGCACTACAAGGGGGGCTACTACTGGGGGCACTACAAGGGGGGCTACTACTACTACTGGGGGCACTACAAAGGGGGGGCCTACTACTACTGGTGGCACTACAAAGGGGGGGACTACTACTACTTCGCGCACTACAAGGGGGGGACTACTACTGGGGGCACTACAAGGGAGGACTACTACTACTGGGGGCACTACAAGGGGGGACTACTACTACTTCGGGCACTACAAGGGGGGCTACTACTGGGGGCACTACAAGTGGGTACTACTACTACTGGGGGCACTACAAGGGGGGGACTACTACTAGGGGCACTACAAGGGGAGGGGACTACTACTAGGGACACTGCATAGGGGGGAGGGGACTACTACTAGGGGCACTACATAGGGGAGGGGACTACCACTGGGGGCACTGCATTGAGGGACCACTGCTGGAGGCTCTATAAAAAGGGCAATACTGGGGGTACTGCATAGGGGGGAGACTACAACTGGTGCCACTATTTAAGGGGCACTGCATAAGGGTTACCACTATTGGGGGCACTGCATGGGGGGTGGACTTCTATTGGGGCCACTATATAAGGGGCACTGCATAGGGGGTACCATTATTGGGGGCACTATATAAGGGGCTTACTACTGGGGGCACAAGGGGCACTGCACAGGGGGGACCACTACTGGGGGCACTATATAAGGGGCTTACTACTGGGGGCACAAGGGGCACTGCAAAGGGGGGGATCACTACTGGGGGCACTACTGGAGGCCTGCATAAGGGTGTTCTCTCCTGTGGCACACGGGGGCACTACGACAGGGGACTGCCCCTAATCTTTATTTTTACCTTACATTAATCCCATATGGACCCGCCTCCTCCCTGAAACACTTGAGGGGGGGCGGCGCCGTAGCACGCACGTTCTTCGGCCACCCTGGCTACATGCTACTCCTCTGCCAGGGCCGCCTGCATGCATTTGCCCCCCAGGCTAAAAGTTGCCAGCCAGACCCTGGATAGGGGCATATTCAATTGGGCGCAAGGTTTAGTGTGGTAAAAAACCTTGCACCCCTCGGTTCCAATTTTGGAATACCGCGGGTATGCACGCTCCCGATATCTGTGGTATCAATTTTTAAAAAGTGGTCGCAGGGTTTTCAGATCTGAAAACGCCACACCGCGTAAAAAAAAATATATATATATTCTGCACTTACCTGGCCGCGGGTCTCTGGTGGTCTCCGTGGCTCCCGGTGGCCTCCCCTCTATTCTCTCACTATAGAGGGGGCAGCTGGGAGTCCCGGGGGCTGCTGGGAGGCTCGAGGGGCTGGTGGGAGGGGCAAGGGCTGCTGGGAGATGTAGTTCTCCCAGCGCCCATTCTGTCGGGGGGCACACAGACACTGGGGGGCCACACACACCAGGGGCCACATACAAACAACACACACACACTTACAAACAGTAACAAACACTCACACACACTGACATACTCACCCTGCAGCAGAGGACCCGGCTTCCGACTCTGGATGCAGAAGAAGATGCAGAAGACAGCGCTGCAGAAGGTAAGTAATTAAGGTCTAATTAAGTAAATTGGAAACTTCCAAATGCATAATTAGTCCTCAGCGGGGGGTAATGCCGGGGTCCCAGAGCAAGTCCCAGTGATTTTCCCCCCAAAAAAAATCACACTTGCTCTGTAGGTGCATGAAAAAAACCTCCCGGGGCTCTAAATTTCTCCTAATTGAATAGCGAAAATCCCGCTCCTGCAGGAAAAACCTTGCAGGTGCGGGATTTTTGCTATTCACCCACCCAATTGAATATGCCCCTTAGGAGCTGAGTGGCTGGTAGTTTATCACTCTCCAATTTATCACTTTCCAGAGCTTAGTACATCTCTCCCAATATCTGAAATTGCAGCACTATTACAGTAAGGTACTACTGTATATCCACCTCTCCATTACAGTCAGCTTAACGTCCATCCGTAATTATTGGACAGTGGTTGATGGAATCTGATGCAGGTCAAAAAGCTAATTCTGTACCCAACCTTCAGTCCACTGATGACATTTCCAAGTGGGAAGTGTACACGTGGCATTATGGCATAATGATTCATTCAGATAAATAGCCCCTGGCCTACACATAAAAATAGGCCCATCATCATGACAGCCTGCTGATTACCCGTCGGCCCTAAATCATAAGTATTAAAATTGTGTTTCTATTTCCCTCACAAAATGATGCCATTTTTTTTCTAGGGAGACAATGGGGCTGATATGCAGGAGGAGTACACGCCCACAAGACACTGGCCACACCCACACTGCTCAGGCCACACCTCCTCCTCTTCTCACTATATATGCCCCTGATAATTTTCAGCCCCAGGCCAATGCGGCCCTTAATCCAGCCTTGAGTGACCCTCATGGTTTTGGTGAATACATAGATCAAGGTTAGATTTAACCCCCCTCCCTCTCTTCCCTTACCTCATAGGCACATGATTGGGCCCTTTAGCTAAACTCATACTGTACCTCCCAGCATCTTGGATCCTAAAGTCAGGTCCCTGGTATGTGCCTAAGGGCGCCAGGGTTGCCTACCCTCCCAATTCGGGCGGGAGCCTCCCGATAAACGGGTGCAGCTCCCGCCCCCCCGGAAAGGCAGGCAAGCCTCCCGCATGCCGCCGATCCCCTGTCTCCCCCCCTGTCAGTACCTGATAAACCCCCTTCAGTGGGGGCCGCTGACGCGATTTGCGTCATTTTGGCCCCGCCCCCTGCTTCACAATGCCTGTATTTCGGCATTGTGTAGCGGGGGCGGGGTCAAAATGACGCGATCACGTGGCCCCGCCCCCTGTCACACCCGGAAACGGCCTTCAGTTCGCCCGGCCACGTCCCCTTTTGTCGGCCACGCCCCCTGTTCTGCCGATCTGGCTGCTCCCTCCTGGAAGGAGCAGCCAGATAGTCGGCAAGTATGCCTAAGGCACGAGCTGACGAAAAGTGGTGATATGGCCTCGTTCCCACAACGTCATGCCCCCTGAAGTACAGTATGCCCCTTTGGGGGGCTGACTACATGTCATGCCTCCCTACCATTTTATTAACATCAAGCAGGGGGCGAGCCCAGCACTCCAGCAGCTCCTGGTCTGCCCTCGGCCTCCTGACTGCTTTCAATAGATGCCATGTGCATGTGCATGGCATCCAATTAACTTTCCCCTTCACCCCTGCTCTGCACCGTATGGCTAAACTGATTGTAATCCATTCGTACGTTACAGCTGTACACAGTTATGTAAAAGCTCTGATAACAGATAAAGCACTGGCACGTGTACTGAAATAATAGAGATGAAAATGGTCTGGAAAGCAGATTCATGCAAAGCCTGCACCGATAAAATAACCTTAGACTGTTACAGTAGCTAGTCCTCAATCCTCTGCAAAACGTGCAATGAAATCATCAGCTACAGCTAATTAGGAAGCCAACAGGTGGATGTCGCTAATTACTCTGCCAGGAAGGTATCACGTATTCACGTCTCGTCCTGTCTCTGCGCCAGGAAGCTCCTCGCAGTTCTGCCTCTATGTGTGGTCTCTGTGGTCTCAGCTACCACCTGGGACTCTATTGCTATTGAACGTTACTTTCTCCCTGAAAGTTTCTCTTAATGATTTCGACTCATTTACTTTCCAGTCTGTCATTTTACAGCACCAAAGTTCTTTATCTCTCCAGTCCTTGAAGTGAGCTGCTCTAATTCTCTGCGCTGTGTGGTGAGAATCGTACATCTTTCCTTTTGCCGTCTTTGTTGAATATTAGTTTATTTCTGTGACTTGTTTCGTTATAGGGCCTCAACTGGATGCACCTGCGGCCGGTGTTCCGTACGGCCGTGGAGGCCTGCTTGCTACTAGTTTAGGCTAATGCGAGAATCTGCCTTTGTATGTTAAAAATCTGTACGGCTGCATGTGGAAGCTTTTTAGGTAAGCTCACGTTCCCATGACACTCCCACGGCGCTCCCATGAGACAAAAGTTCCTTGTGACAGCATGGTCACCAATCAGTTACTGCCTAAAAACGCCAATTTCACGGAAAGTGTAGTCCATCGAGGAACGGATCATGCTGCGCAGCTATGAAAATTCATACATATTAATAAGAGTGAACAACCCATATACTTCTCCTAAGAGAGTCCCTATGACATCATCCAGCTGCCAGCTCTCAGTACATTGGCTCTGAATGATCACATGGCCTCAGTGTCACAGGAACTTCTGCCGACAGCAACAGTTAATTTATATATTTATGGCAGAGAAGATATAGGCCCTCATTCAGAGCCGCACGTTAACAACAGTACGCTCGTTGCGTTCCGATGTTGACTAACCGCGCATGCGTCGGTGTTACACTGCGCATGTGCGTACGGCAGATTGCGTTTTTTTTTTCTCTCGTTCCTAAAATAGCGTACAGGAAGTGACATGTCAAATGTGATTGACAGAACAGGGCGTTTTTGGGTGTTGACGGGGGTGGAGATGAAAAAACGCAGGCGTGGCGAGGCGTTTTTGGGGCGTACATACATTAGCAGATGCGAACGTCAAATGTGTTCGGACCGTCTCATACGTCACTGGAACATCCGCTTTCCCTTCAAAATGCTCGCACAGCTTAGGGTCTGGATTACTCGACCACATTGGCGATGGCCTTCTCCTCCGTCCCGGGACTCCACGATGGTGCTGCGATTAATCGCGGCTGGTCAGTAAAGTAATTAGTGTTGGATTGAAATCCGGCTTGGTATGTGTTTGGAAAGCAGTTTATTGGGATAGCACAAAAGCGTACGCAGGTGGAAATCAGAGCTGCTAATGTCAGGATTACACAATCAATTAGCGTACATTTTTGGGGTTTTATTTTGGCCACAATTTGTTGGTTATGGCCTATTGTAACAATAATGTCATCATCTTTTAATTAGCTCCCCTTTTTTTTGGTTTACTGTGGAATTTGCATCGCTATGTGATTTTTGAAACGTTCCTTAAAGAGGCCTTTTTTTGTTTTAAGAGGGTCAGTTTTTGCCTTTAGGGCCAGGATTAAATGTAACCCATTTGTACAATAATGTCACAATACAATCTCAGTTTTTTGTTTTTAATTTATTGTTTAAACACAAACAAATTGGCCTAATATTTTGTTGCCTTTTTTTGTGGCAAAGATATTTGATCAAAAAAAAAAATAACCATAACTGCTAACATAAGCGTAAATACAAAATTTAAAAACATTTCACAAGAAAGGAGAGGGAAGTTTTGACCAGAAAGGAATATGAGCCAAGCACAGAAGGAGTGTGGGAAAAGTCGCCATTGCTGTCACCGTTTTCTCGCCCGTTTGGCTGGGTGAGGGTGGGCGCCAGACCGGGTCCGGGATGCCATCGGGCTGGCCTGTCCAGAGGCAGATGTTGTGGCCTCTGGACTAGGCACAGGGCTAGGCACATTTGGAGGATTGGCTGATGTTGTGCCAGAGGTGGAGGATCCGGATGTTCCGGCAGGAAGGGAGGTCGGCTCCACCATGTGCTGGCGAACGAGCTGCTCCAGGGCATCGGCGATGCGGATGTTGGCCCTGGTATTTTCCGCCAGGGCCTGAGCAATGGTCACGTTGGCCGCAGCATTTTGCTCCAGGGCCTCAGCCACCCGTATCAGACTGGCGTCCATCCTCTGCAGAATCTCCGTATGGCAATCCGATTTAAAATTGAGTTCTGTGAGGAGGCCCACTGCCTGCGAGGGGGCACGCCCTGGACTGGCTTCTGCAGGGTCCTCAGCCGGATGTACTGGTTCCTCCCCTGCAGAGCCAGCAGAAATTCTGCGGCCAAGGCTCCCCTCTGGAGCAGACTCATCCGCCTCTGTCTCTGTTAGGAAATTGGAGAAAAGACTCACATTAGAATCTACATATTGGCACAATAGCATTTCAGAGTTGGTGACATCACAAGACTTACCTTGGCCAACATGAGGAGCCGCAAAGTCTGGCATGTCCGTATCCATGTTGGACACGCCAAACACCTCCACAGCCTGCACACACCCCTGTGCCATCTCTTCTAAGTCTGTCAACTCCAATGACACAGGGGTGGGACCCCCACCTGTCCCCCTTGCATGCCTAGCCCTGTCGGCAAGTTTTTGTTTGAGACGATATTTGAAGTCTGCCCATCTGTGGAATGAAATTGGAACCATTATCCTTTTTTTTACAATGGGTTTTGTTTATAGGATGGGAAAGTGTTTACTTACCGCCGTTTGACATCCCGGGCTAGACGGACATAATCACCCACCCTATTGACAGCAACGGCGACCTCCTCCCACATTCTCCACTTCTGGCTTTGGCTCATATTCCTGGCTGCCTGGGGCAGGATGTCAACGCACTTCTGGATCAAAACCTCCATCTCCTTGCTTGTGAAATGTGGCTGCCTTTTTTTTTTGGCAGCTTTGGCGGGTTGACTGGGGCCAGCAGTCTCTTCCATGTCATCCTCCTCACCTATTTGGGTAAATATGCAGATTTAGCCACTTCACAACTTGACCAATATATTTGTTTTAAAATAATCATGGAGACAAAATGCATGAAGGCCTTACCGCCGGATTTTTGGCCATTGTTTCCCTGGTCTGAAGCCATGTTTCTGCTTCCAGAATGAAATCAACCAGAAATTCAATGTGATTTCGTGACGTATTTATACATGCGTCCTTTGTTTGCGGCCGCATCATTGATTGTGCGTCCCTATGATTCATCCTTAATTTGTGCGGGAAAATAAACACTATTTATGGCTTGGTGTGTGTGGAGTCGAGGTGGGGTTGTTGGATTGTTGGCGGTTAAGTTGTTTGGATTTGGTTGTTTGCGGTTGGAGGATTTGGCAGAGTTGGTTTTTTGTTTGTTTTTGCTACAGTTCTTTTGTTTTTCCGTTCGCATTTTTTTCCTTTTTTCCACATCCTTTCCTGATTTGGTAAGTTTTGTGCAGTCAAATTTGTGGCCAATTGGTGTCTTCTTCTGTTTTGTGGTTAGTTAATTTGTTTAACACTCATTTCATCTTTTTTAGTGTTTTTTGGCTTTCGGACCCAAAGACGTTTTTTTTGGAAATCTTATATATTCGAGTTGGGTAAGTCCATTTTTTGTCTTGCATTTGCGAACTAATTACCGCATTTTTGACAGTTGGTGTAGTGACTTGCATTCGCGAATTAATTACCGCATTTTTGACAGTTGGTGTAGTGACTTGCATTTGCGAATTAATTACCGCATTTTTGACTGTTGGTGTAGTGACTTGCATTTGCGAATTAATTACCGCATTTTTGACTGTTGGTGTAGTGACTTGCATTTGCGAATTAATTACCGCATTTTTGACTGTTGGTGTAGTGACTTGCATTTGCGAATTAATTACCGCATTTTTGACTGTTGGTGTAGTGACTTGCATTTGCGAATTAATTACCGCATTTTTGACTGTTGGTGTAGTGACTTGCATTTGCGAATTAATTACCGCATTTTTGACTGTTGGTGTAGTGACTTGCATTTGCGAATTAATTACCGCATTTTTGACTGTTGGTGTAGTGACTTGCATTTGCGAATTAATTACCGCATTTTTGACTGTTGGTGTAGTGACTTGCATTTGCGAATTAATTACCACATTTTTGACTGTTGGTGTAGTGACTTGCATTTGCGAATTAATTACCGCATTTTTGACTGTTGGTGTAGTGACTTGCATTTGCGAATTAATTACCGCATTTTTGACAGTTGGTGTAGTGACTTGCATTTGCGAATTAATTACCGCATTTTTGACTGTTGGTGTAGTGACTTGCATTTGCGAATTAATTACCGCATTTTTGACTGTTGGTGTAGTGACTTGCATTTGCGAATTAATTACCGCATTTTTGACTGTTGGTGTAGTGACTTGCATTTGCGAATTAATTACCGCATTTTTGACTGTTGGTGTAGTGACTTGCATTTGCGAATTAATTACCGCATTTTTGACTGTTGGTGTAGTGACTTGCATTTGCAAACTAATTAACGCATTTTTGGCGGCTTATTCATCATGTAATCCAGTTCTGCTTTTCCCTTTTCCATTTTTGGGGTCCATTTGAACCCTATTTGACGTACGGTGTGCAATGTCATTTTCATCGATGGCCAAATGTGTGTTTCGGCTATTTTCTGTGTTGGCTTGCAACAATTTGAAAAAAAAAATTCACCCTCTAAATTTTTGAAGTCTCATTTTTGACTTTTTTACAGTTTATACGTATCATGACAATACCCCGGCATGTAAGCAGCTATGGATGGTATCAGAAAGCTAAGTTGTTTTTTCTTACTTTTGGGGTGGCTCAAAAGCCTTACATTGTAAACTTTGAATTTCAGGTAGATCTGGGGCGAATTGTTCTGGCCCTGCTCCCGGAAGACGACCAACCTCAAACTCGTCCCAGGCGTAGGCATCGTAGGCATGCAAGGCCCCAGATATTTCGAACACGTGTCACCCTTTTTGGAATGCCCGATGATGAGGTTTTAAGACGCTACCGTCTACCTCCCAAAATCATCATAGACACTCTCTCATTAATAGAAAGTGATCTTGAGCGGCAAATTGACAGTCCAACAGCAATACCACCACTGACGCAATTTATGGCGGTGTTACATTTCTGTGCCTCAGGATCGTTTCAAACAACGGTGGGAATAGTGGCGGGCATCTCCCAATCCTCCTTTTCCAGGATCCTGAGGGCAGTGATGGAGGCACTTTTCAAGCACCTCCATCATTTTATTAAAATGCCTTTGGATATGGGTGCCCTTAGTGTGGCCAAGGCCAATTTTTACCAAATAGCTGGCTTCCCACACATCATAGGGGTTGTGGATGGTACTCACATACCACTTCAGCCTCCAGCACGGCTGGAGGCAATATTTAGAAACAGGAAACACTATCACTCCCTGAATGTAATGGTGGTATGTGATGCCTCCCTCCAGATCCTGTCCCTGAATGCTAAATTACCCGGAAGTGCTCATGACTCCTTCGTCATCCGGCAATCAGGGATATGGCAGAAATTAACCAACCTACAAGCTGGTGATGCGTGGCTTCTGGGTAAGTGGAGACCTTTAGTACATAACAATGTTAAGCTTGATACACAGTGTTCCTGATGTGGTCTATTTTTGTTCACAGGAGACAGTGGATACCCTTGCATGTCCTGGCTGCTCACTCCTTATTTGGCTCCCACACCAGGGCCACAAAGTGCGTATAATTCCGCACTTACAGCCACCAGGCAAGTGGTGGAGCGCTGTATCGGCCTTTTAAAAGGCCGATTCAGATGCCTCCACCGCTCTGGTGGCGAGCTCATGTATGTGCCGGATATGGTGTCTAAAATTGTGGTCCTGTGTGGGATATTTCACAACATTGCCATAAGGAGTGGTGTCCCAATGCAGCCAGAGGATGCCTTACCTGAGGATGGCCCCCCCGAGGTTGGTCGAAGGTCAGTATGTGGGGGGGCCATACGCGATGATGTGGTGGCCAGATTTTTTAGGTAAGTTTGAACAAAACTCCAGTGTTTATACCTAATGTGTTTGTGTTTGTTTGCGAACATCTAATTTATTTTTATTTTTCTCACCATCTTCTGTTTGTTCACATAATCTTTGCCACTCCAACGCTCACTACTTCCTGCTACCCTTACCAAACCTGGATCTGGTCCTTTTGGGCATATATTCTGGAACCCATATCGCAACGCCATGTTTGTGGAATCATGTTGGCATGCTCCTTCGTCAACCAGTTCTTGATTTTGTGTTTTTATTTAATTATTTCTGGGTATGTGTTGTATTTGAATTTATCACTGTGTTTTTTTTTTGGGAGTGACCACTTTGTTTTCTCTGTTATGTTGTGAATAAATGTTTGAAGAGTGAAATGGTCTTCCTTTTTTGGGACGTTAACAGCAAGTGTAACCAGGTTAACACAAGTTACATTTGACTAAGGGGTAAACCAGTACTGACGCCAGTTGAGCTAAACTGAAATATGTTTTCAGCTTCCCAATCCACACCAAAAGGAAGCCTGGCCCAACCTTGGGATTTGTAAGATTGGCCTAAGCAGCTTGCGCACCAAGTAGGAACCTGGAAAATGTAGAAATATGTAATTGACACTACACCCAAAAAGGGAAATGACATTGTTACTGTTATGTGTTTCTTGTGTCTGTTTGACATACAAAGACAAAACACAATCTAACTTTTAAAAAAGGGAAATCCTTGCAGGAACAGTCTACTTATGTCAGGCTAAACTATCTTGGTTTTGGTTTTTAAAAATGAGCCACAACGTATATTTGTCTTAATAAATTTAATTGGAAAATAGAACAAAAATAAAAAAACTAATGCCGAAGGAGGCCAGACAGCCGGTCGAGGGCCACCAGAATGCCGATGACATGTTGGCGCATCTGCCCCACAACATCCGCCACCTCTTGCCGACGCCTCTGTTCCTCTGTGGGTGAGAAAAGTGTGGGTTAATACAACAATAGGGAATCCACATAAAAAAAAAAAAACACAACCAAATCACTCCTAAACCCAAAAACAAAAAAAAAAAGGGGGGGCTGGCAAAAATACAAGGCCTAGGTACAAATTCCCACAGGTATGAGATGTGTATGTTTAAATCACCAGGAAGAGGTAAAGGCAAACCTTCACAATCACCAAAAGTCAAGCCACAAAAACACGAAGAAAGGCACGACACATGATTACATACAAACAGTTTGTGCTTTAAAAAAAACTAAAAAAAAACATACCGGGAGACAAAACGGGAGCTCCGGGCAAACCTCCATGATCCTCCTCGGAGGATCCGTCATTACCCAAAGAATGGGGCGGAGTTATGATGGACTCCGGGGAGGGGGTAATTGGAAGAGGGGTGGGTGGAGGAGAGGGGGAAGTGGGACGGAGGGGAAGGAGGCCCGACATTTCCGGGAGAGGGTCTGGGAAGGATGGGGAGGAGTGGGGAATAGGGGAAAGATTTGGGGTGGAGTGTTGGCTGGGGGTTGGGGATAGTGGCCGGGAACGCCGTCTGGACGGACGGTGACGGCGGAGTCTTGGCTGTCCCCCTAAAATATGTCAAAGAAATTGCGTTTAGTTTATGGACAAATCCGGGCAACCAAACTAAAAAAAAAAAAAAAAAAAAGCCAAATAGCAGTAGAATTAATAAATCAGAAATAGAGGGGAAACATGCACACGCAGATATGAGTACAAATAATAAATAGAACAGACAGGAAAACATGCACACGCAGATATGAGTACAAATAATAAATAGAACAGGCAGGAAAACATGCACACGCAGATATGAGTACAAATAATAAATAGAACAGACAGGAAAACATGCACACGCAGATATGAGTACAAATAATAAATAGAACAGACAGGAAAACATGCACACGCAGATATGAGTACAAATAATAAATAGAACAGACAGGAAAACATGCACACGCAGATATGAGTACAAATAATAAATAGAACAGACAGGAAAACATGCACACGCAGATATGAGTACAAATAATAAATAGAACAGACAGGAAAACATGCACACGCAGATATGAGTACAAATAATAAATAGAACAGACAGGAAAACATGCACACGCAGTTTGCCCCACAAACACAAACATTAAAACCACAATACATAACACTTACTTGCCAGGATCTGCATGCGAAAGCATGCCAGCAAGCGGGGCGTTCGCCGTTGCAGGTCGGACCACCTGCGCTCCAGCTGCCCGATGTTGCGGCGTGAGCCGAAGGACCGCAGGCGGGACCGTGCCTCCGCATACGCGGAGCGCTTCTGCCGGTTGGTCATGGGTTGAGGCTGGCTGGTGATCCGGCGATCCATGACCTCCGTAAGCACCAGCAGCTCGCGCCTGGTGAATGCGGAGGCTCTCATGATGGCAATGGTGTTTTTCTTAAAAATCATTTTTGATAAAGTGTGTAAAAATTTTCTGATTGGCTAATGTATTTTGGAAATTAACAGGAGCAATTTTATTGGTTAGTGTATGAGTCATGTGTTCGACAGGGACAGAAATCTCTGGAGAGTTAGGATAGGCTTGATGCAGTGACATGCGTAAGCAAATTTAAATAAAGAAATGAACCCAGGGAAATATGCGGGGATCCACAGCAATAGTACAATTGTTTAATTGTGGTTCACATGTTTTTTGAACAATAAAAGCGAATGTTTCATCCGTACGTATTCTGCGGGTAAACACAAACACGGACAAGAGTAAAGTTTCTTGCATTGTGTTGAAAAAAACAAACAATTAAGCTAATTGATACATTGATTGGCATGATACGATTGATGGAGGTAGGCAGAATAAAGGAGCAGGTAATCGACATCTGACAAGGCCACTTCCTGTTTATACTTGTGCGTGCGTTCCTTTCAAGCCATTTCGGGGATGTACGCTCGCTATTTTGTACGCTCGTTAGTTAGAGGAGGGGTCGTCAGAGTATTGGGCGGAATTTTAGATGCGAACGAAAATACGAGCGAGCCATTGAATTTAAATATTTTTGTACGTACGCCTAACGTACGTGCGCCCGCTTGCGAGTGGGTCTGAATGAGGGCCATAGTTTTGTAGGGATCACTTAGTATAGATTGTACAAAGGGCAGAAATGTGGCAAAAACCCACGAAAATGCAGTTTTCAGGATTTTACTGCATTTCTCATAAATACTAAATACCAGAATGCGATGCCCAAAGTCATAGGGGCAAATTTACTAAGATGGGAGTTCTATTAAGAAGTGATGTTACCCAAAGCAACCAATCAGATTCTACTTCTCATTTATCTAGCACCTTCTAGAAGATAATAGCTGGGGGTAAATTTACTAAGAATCGACTTTGGTCGAGTTTTCTTTTTTTGAAACACTCTTTACTTCACCGAAACTCGGGTGAGTTTTCCGTTTTTCAACTCGCAAATTTACTAAGAAGTGAGTTTTGCTGAAAGTGAGTTTTCCAATGGTGAAGTAGATCGAGATTTCTTCCCCTAGTTGTGAGTTTAGATGAGATTACTCACCCGAGATTTCAGTGTTCTCACTGCCAAACTCACCCGAGCAAGCAGCCTGCACATATCAGTGAGATATGTGTAAGCTGCTTGTGTGTTGTACCTGTAAAAAACGGGTTAAAATATAATAAAAAATGACGTAGGGTCCCCCCCCCCACAAAAGCATAACCAGCCCTGGACTTGTCCTGGTTCCTAAAATTACGGGGAATTAAACGAATAGGGTTCCACCGTAATTTAGGAACCAGCACCAGGCTGCAGGGCCAGTAAATATAGGGGGAAAAAAAATTGCGTAGAGGTAACTCTTTACTTGAAACCAGCACTGGACCGGGGTGTAATGCCACAGTCAGGAGACCCTATTACCGAGTCTGCAGGGCCAAAGCATTCCCACCCCAAGCCGGTCAGGCCAAGCCCAGGGGTGCGGGGAAAAGCCCCGGGCTTCAGACCAAGACTGGGGCTTCGGGAGAGGGGGGACCCCATTTTGGGGAGTCCTCACTTCCCCTGAGATCCCCGGCTTGGCCTGAGTGACTTGGGGTTAGAATGCTTTGGCCATGGAGACCGGTAATTGGGTCTCCGGGCTGTGGCATTACATAGTAATTACATAGTAATCTATCCAACTGCTCTTGGAGGGCCCTACAAGCCAGTCAATCCTCTTATCTGTCACACATATGCAGGATGGGCATGTACTGTACCTGCTGGGTGACGTGATGCAGGCGCATGTAACATCATGTGATGACACCGGATGAGATCACCTGCCTGGCAGAGTGTAAACTTACTAAGCCTCTGCTTTAGCTTTACATATAAAGTTATATGTCAGTTGGATAGCATTATATATTTGTGTGGTTTTATCTAAGATTTTAGGCTAGAACCAGAAGAATGTATTGTTGGCAACATAATTCATGATCTGGGAAACGGGTACAACTCATGAAAACTAATAGGCGCATGAAACATGTCAACGATGCAGTCACATGCTGGAACCCGGAACGTGGATTTGACTTCCTGTGTCTGGGATCCGTTCAGTAGTCCAGGGCTCACTTCCAAGCTCCAGGGTCTGGGACATTGCTCTGCTGGCAGGCCTCATAACCAGGCAGTCTTTTTATTCCTTTGGTTCTGCTTCCCCCATGGACAGAAGGACACTAAATGTATGGCGCAAGAGTATTAGGTCTCTGTTGCTCCAGCAATCTTGTGCTTATCGGCCATTCGGATTTTCTTCCCAATCGTGAACCTCTGCTAATGACCTTAATCGCAGATTGTACTGACCAGTAGTGGCTCCGAATCCCTCATGTGCATTAATGACCAAGCCGGCCAGCTTCTAGGGATGGCATTAGGTGCAGCCGCTAGAAGACAGGAAGGGCTGCCGTGATAGCAAGGCGGGACGTGATCTCTGGTACCGCAGAGCAGACTGGCCGTACCAGGGGTAGAAAACACCTCCTCCTGGGCTACCTGTACAGCTATAATTCACATCAGAGCTTCCAATGGGAAGTAACCGCCACTGCTAGGCAGTTCCTGTTGGTGGAGGATTTTAATGGGGGGCTGCAGCCCCTTGGTAAAATTCCCTACTGGCGCTGCCACTCTAAAACTGAACTTGCCCCAGCAGTCTGCAAACCCAGAATCGCGCGTGTTGTGTACAGTTGCATTAAGAAAGGAGAGGCAAAACCACAGGCGTTCCTGGGTGGTGACTGGACTGAAGTGAATGCAAAAGAAGGCTGTCTTTTGGGCGTGTTATGGGGGGAGTGTTGCGGACTTGTCAGTGAATGCGGCTGCGTTCTCATATTGCAGAGCCGCAGCCACAAAGTCCATGTACAGAAGTAGACGCCGCGTCTGTCATAGACTGGTGCAATGGTCGATGGTGCATGCAACTGTGCGCCCTTGGTGGAGTGTTCGGAACCACCGGCGGAGTTGCACCATCCATAGGCACGGAATGCGGGCGTCCCAGGGCTCGCACAGATCGGCACTCACTAGTACAGGGAAAGTTTGAAACTAGCATTTGCATATTACATTCACTGCGACTCCAGAAAAAGGTGCAAATGTGGGTGCAATAGCGCACACCTCTGTAACAGGCCCACTATCTGCTACTAAGCTTATTCTGGCTACGTCATGCAAACGGCATAATAGATACATGCATACCCCAAAGTATTTCCCTGTCCTCAGGAAGGCCACCGTCTTGGAAAAATGGTCCCCCGTCATTTTACTGCGAGACACTTTAGTGACCACGGCGGTGCCGGAGAGAATCAGGTAGAAGTTCTGGGCGACGTGACCTTCTCTTATGATTACTCGTCCAGGCCCAAAACTGTAAAAGAAATGAGCGGAAATTGTTAGGATGCAAAACACACACTGTTACAGGAACCAAGGGGAAAAAGCGACGCGTTTCATAAATATTAAATTGAGCAAAGCAATTGAAAGACATCACACTCCATTTTAATAGCTGTCTGACACTTGTACAATAAATAAATATGAAGGGGGAGTAAAACTTTCTTTTTTTATATTATCTTTTAAAAAGTAGTGCTATAGTGATACTGATAAAATACACTTTTGTCTTCAGGCAATTATCTGACATATAGGGGAGTATCTACAATGGGTGCAAGGCGCATGCTGCACAAGGCCCCTGAATCAAGAAGGACCCAAACTGCTCACCCATTGTCTATACAGAATCGGTATGATATACTGGTGGCCGCACGGCCGGGAGTTTGAATCCCGGCAGCGGAAGCCCGAAAAATCATCAGAGCCCGGCAGCTGAAGCCCGACTGCGCTGGAAATCCCTATCATTCTAAGCTAAGTATCTACTAACCTAACCCCCCCTAACCTTCCTTAGGGGTGCCTAACCCTAACCTCCCCCCTGTGCCTAACCCTAATCCCCCCTCTATGTGCCTAACCGTAACCCCCCTTCCCCGCTGCCTAAACCTAAGTCCCCTGGGGGGGATTCTTAACCCTAACCTCCCCCTGGGGGTGCCTAACCCTCCCTCCCCCTAGCCTAACCCTAACACTACCCGGTGGGTGCCTAACCCTAAGTCCCCCCTGGGAGCCCTAAACCTAACCCTCCTCTCCCCGTGGCTGTCCGCTGGCGGCGCCCGGCATCCCTTCGATCGGGAAGCTTGGTGTCGGTCTCCTGGCGTCTGAAAAATGACAGGCGTCTATATTTAGACGCCTGTCATTTAACCCTCGCAGCGATAATGCAGTCGGGAAGCCGGCTGTCGGGCTTTCGTCAGCTGGTTTCCCGATTGCATCCCGTCTATACTTAACTTTCCACTGCAGAAATCACCAGGAAAATGGCGCTGACTCCATTTTCCTGGAGTTATGCCCATGAACCATGCTCATATCTTTATTGTTGGTCTGTCCTTACTAATCTGCTCAATAAAATATTCAATGAGGTGCAGCTAGACGTAAAGGTGCTACAAATCAGCAGCCACCTGGTGACGTAAGTGCTCATTGTGGGGCATTATTTTTAGCATTGATAAGTTAGTTGAAAGGGGTTGGGTATGGGATGCTGGCAGTCAGGCTCAGGGCAGTCAGAGTCCTGATGCCAGGATCCCAACAGGGTTAACATACCGACACTTGTTGGTCGGAATGCTAACCCTCCCCCTCTCCCTACCCTAATCCTCCCTCTTTGTTGCCTAACCCTAACCTCCCCCCTAGTACCTAAACCTAACTCTCCCCCCTTAGTGCCTAACCCAAACCCTCCCCCTAGAGTCTAACCCTAACCCCCAAACCCAACCCTCCCCCCATCCCCGCTACTTACCTCCGGCATCCCGACCACCGAGATGCCGAACGCATTCCATTAAAAAGCTGGATATTATGATTATTGCAAACAACAAATGGAGGAGGCCATTTTTGTGGGTTGAGCCAATTTTTCAAAAAATGCAGCCTATCAGGTCACTAGGAGCCAGTGACATCACGGATGAACTTCAAATTCTCGGTGATGTCACGGGTCCCTAGTGACCACGGCCTGATTTAGAGATGGACGCAGTGTTGATGTTGATTAGCGCCTGCCGTTGGGTATCTCAGTACAGATCCCATAAGCATTTGCATAAAGACGCATTCGCGCTGCAGAAAAAGACGCCGGTCACGGCTGCATTAGAGGCCACCTCCGAGTCAGGCCCCTAATAGCCTGCATTCTACGTAATATTGGTTCAGCCTACAAGTAGGTAGATCGCGGACGGTGCCCTTTAAAACACATTTTCATGGCACCATTGAAGATGTTAATTCATGATGACAGCTCTGCTTTAATGTTTTTTGTTTTTTTTATCCCGATACTATTTTTATTAAATCATATACAATTATTAACGGGAAGAAAAATATATTCTCCTACGGAAAGTGTCTGGCTGAAAGGCAAAGTCTGAGATAAGCTCTTAGAGTATCCTAAAGTACAAATCCTCAATCTCAGATGCTGGAGAGGAATCTAGGTCAGCGTTTTCATGCAAGGAAGACGTCGTTCCATTTGATCAGGAAGAAAAGCTCATTTGAACGTCTGTCAGACATTATCGGTCTTTCCAACACTGTGAACTCAATACCGAGCACCCTTTGATAATATGACATAAGAGAGGACACGTAACAGTGCCGTAACCTTTTGTAAAATGAAAGGGAAATTGGCATGCACTTTAATTATCTCCACTAAAATGTATTTCTCCCTCTTCATTGCACACAGGAATTCTATGCGCATTGATTGCTTCAGAATAATGCATCGATAGGTTGTCGTTTTTCGTAAACTGACAGGAACAGTGGGCCTGATTCTGAGGCGGAGAATTTTAAACACAATGGGAGCGAGCACCCGATGTTTTAAATCTGCGCTTGCAATTGAGGCGCAATGTGTTTGCGTCTCGATGGTGACCGCCGGGGAAACACAGGGCCTGATTCAGACGCAAGTGGCCGTTCGCTCATCCGCCGTATGAGCGGAAATATTTAAATTCAAGCGCTTGCTCGTAAGTTCACTGGTAGCTAATTTTCCGCCCCATAGTCTCCCAACCCCTCCTCTAGCTAGCAAACGTTCAAAATAGCGACCGTCCGTCTCCTCTTTGGTTTCAGGGAACGCTCGCACAAGTCAATTCCGGAAGTGGCCCTGTCAGTTTTCGATTGCCTGCTATTTCATTCTTCAAACATACTTTAATCGTTTCATAGCAATCACTATATTAATTACCTTAATTGCTATTCACATGTTTTCAATCCTGTTTTTTTTTTCATTGTCAATAAACTTTAATCTTGTCAGTGTGTGTCATTTGTACCGCAGAATACGTACAGTTTCACCAATGGGATTGTTTTTCGAATTAAAGGTTTTTTGGAATGATACTATTGTTTTCCATTGTTTTTTATAGGCATATTTTAGTACTTTAATTTTTTTATTTAAATTAGCTTACGCATGTCACTGCATCAAGCCTATCTAACTCACATTATATTTGTGAGGCTGTAGGTCACATGACTCATACAATAACCAATAGAATGGTTCCTGTTAATTTACAAAGTACATTAGCCAATCAAATGTTTTCTAGGGCCTTTATTAAAACTGTTTTGTGTAAAAAAAAATCATTGCCATCATGAGAGCCTCCGCGTTTTGTAGGCGTGAGCTCCTGGTCCTCACAGAGGTGATGGACCAGAGAATCACCCATCATCCTCCCCCCATCACAAACCTCCGCAAGCGGATGGCGTACGCGGAGGTGCGCCGCCACCTGCGCTCCATCGGCTATCGCCGAAATATCGGCCAACTTGAGCGCAGGTGGTCGGATTTGCGCTGCCGAACCCCACGCCTGCTTGCACGTTTGCGTTCCAGATTCTGGAAAGTAAGTGTTTATGTGTTTGTATATATTTTTTGTTTTATTTTTTTTTGTGGCCCTACCTGCGTGTGCATGTTTCCAATATAGCCGTGTTTGTGTTTTTTGGCCCTACCTGTGTGTGTATGTTTCCAGTATAGCCCTGTTTGTGAATTTTGACCCTACCTGCGTGTGCATGTTTCCAGTATAGCCCTGTTTGTGAATTTTGGCCCTACCTGCGTGTGCATGTTTCCAGTATAGCCCTGTTTGTGAATTTTGGCCCTACCTGCGTGAGCATGTTTCCAGTATAGCCCTGTTTGTGAATTTTGGCCCTACCTGTGTGTGCATGTTTACAGTATAGCCCTGTTTGTGAATCTTGGCCCTACCTGCGTGTGCATGTTTACAGTATAGGCGTGTTTTTTTTTTGCTGTTTTTTTTGTAAAAAAAATATAAACGAAAAAGCATTGTAATTAAATATGTTGGTCTCCATCATTTAGGGGCCGAGCGGATAATGAGACGGCGCAGACGGGTGTCTCGACCCCTATCCCCCACTCCCACCCAAACATCCTCTGCCCACTCTTCCCCAAATTCCCCCTCCACCCCAGACCTTGCCGCACGTCAGTCCCCTCCCTCTCCTCACCTTACCATCCCTCCAACTTCCCCCTCCCTTCAAACCCCCCCTCTCTTTTCCTCACCCTCCACTTCCTCCCAAATTACACCTCCTCCTTCCCAGAGCCACTGGCCAACCTCTGAAGAGGAGGATTTCAGTGCCCCAGGCCCAGGCACCATTTTGTCCGGTATGTTTACATTTTAAACTATGGATTTTTTATGGTTTTTGTCATTTGGTTTGATGTTGTCTTTTTGCCTGTTCAAAATAGTAAAGCAGTTCCAATGTTTTTGATATATATCTTCGTGAAACAATGTCAAGGATGTTTTCCCCTTACACATATGACACATGTCCAAACACTCACACTTGTGTCTTTCATGTTAACGCCACCCACAAATGTTGTATTTTTTCCCCTTTGTAGTTTTTTTTAGTTTTGTATTTTTCTTTTTTTTTTTTTGGGCCCTTATTTGTTTTGAATCTGTTCATTTTGCATTCCTTTTGTTTTGGGCCTGTTTTGTTTTTTTTTGTTTTTTTTAACGATAGTCTGAATTGTTAGATATTTTAAAAAATATAAATGAAGGTGTCATTTTACTAATCCACACATTTTTTTTACCCACAGAGGAGAAGAGGCGGAACGAGGCATTGTCTGTGGGCTTAATGGAGCTACGGGGCCATGTCGTAGCAATGCTGGTCTCCTTGGACCATATTTTGGCGAGCCTGCGCCACTAATGTTGTTTTTTTTGCAAAAACAGTTTGTTTAAAAATAAAGTTTATTTTGATTTATTTAAGTCTCATTCCTTGTGTGTAAATCTTAGATTGTTGAACCTTACATAAGTCTACTATTTGTCCATGATTTTTAAAGTAATGTAAATTTGTTTGTCGAAAGCTCAAGTAAGTATGTAAGCTTGCACATTAAACACATAACAATACCAATAGGTTTGGAGAAGTAACCTCAAAATGTGATTATTTTTTGGTGTGGGTAATGTTAAAATTAAAGCTACCTGCTTAGGCCTACAATTGCAAACATACTGATTCACCATAATACCTTTGGTGTTTGTTTTTAGCAACAAAGCAGGGTACTAAACTTTTCCAAATAAGAAATTACAGTATTAGGCATTAAGCAACTTTGCATTTTTAGAAACAGGTTACACTTGGTTGTAATTTACAATGGAAATGGTTAGTTAACGTCAAATAAAATTTTAATGCACACAAATTATAAACACCAAGTGAATAGACACAATAAATTCAAACATTCAAAACACACACAAGTCAAAACCACACCAAAACCCCCCAAAAAACACAATCAGGAACTGTTTGAAGAAGTAGCATGCCAATATGAATCCACAAATGAGGAGAAGAAATCATTGTTCCCGAAGTTATATCCAATGTGTCCACATAAAGTCATTTGTGTTGATCAGGTAGTAGGCATGTTTTTTTAGGGTTATTTGAGGGATTAAAAACAACAACAAAAAAACAGTTAAAAGTGTACTTTAAAATATTACATGTCTACATTGTGGCAATTTTAAAAATTAAGAGGAAATAATTACCTAAAAAATCTGGCCACAACTTCATCGCGTATGGCCCCCCCACATTCTGACCTCCGACCAACCTCGGCGGGGCCGTCCTCAGGCAAGGCATCCTCTGGCTGCATTGGGACACCACTCCTTATGGCGATGTTGTGAAATATCCCACACAGGACCACAATTTTCGAAACCATAGCCGGCAAATACATGAGGTCGCCACCAGAGCGGTGGAGGCATCTGAATTGGCCTTTTAAAAGGCCGACACAGCACTCCACCACCTGCCTGGTGGCTGTAAGTGCGGAATTATACTGACTTTGTGGCCCTGGTGTGGGTACCAAATAAGGAGTGAGCAGCCAGGGCGTGCAAGGGTAACCACTGTCTCCTGTGAAAATATAAAAAAAAACATCAGGACCATTGTGTAACAAGCTTTGCATTTGTTTCAACAGAAGGTTTCAACTTACCCAGAAGCCACGCATCACCAGCTTGTAGGTTGTTTAATTTGTGCCAAATCCCTGATTGCCGGATGACGAAGGAATCGTGCACTGCCGGGGAATTTGGCATTCAGGGACAGGATCTGGAGGGAGGCATCACATACCACCATTACATTCATCGAGTGAAAGTGCTTTCAGTTCCTAAATATAGCCTCCAGCCTTGCTGGAGGCTGAAGTGGTATGTGAGTGCCATCCACAACCCCTATGATGTGTGGGAAGCCAGCTATTTGGTAAAAATTAGTCTTCGCCACATTAAGGGAACCCATATCCAATGGCAGTTTAATAAAATGATGGAGGTGTTTAAAAAGTGCCTCCATCACTGCCCTCAGGATCCTTGAAAAGGAGGATTGGGATATTCCAGCGACTATTCCCACAGTGGTTTGAAAGGATCCTGAGGCAAAAAAATGTAACACCGACATTAATTGCGTAAGTGGTGGTATTGCTGTAGGACTGTCAATTTGCCGTTCAAGATCACTCTCTATTAATGAGAGACTGTCTATGATGATTTGTGGCGGAAGACGGTAGCGCCTTAACACCTCATCATCTGGCATTCCAAAAAGGGTGACACGTGTTCTATATATCTGGGGCCTTGCACGCCTACGAGGCCTACGCCTGGGACGAAGTTGAGGTTGGTCGGGTTCTGGAACCATGGCCAATATAATACGACCAACATCAACCTGAAATGTTAAGCCAGGTAGTTATTGTTTTAGACAAATGTGTTATGAAAAATATACTTATCTTTTCCAAGCAAACCAAAGATGCTTACAGGCCTGGGACGTGTCATGTGCAAACCAACCTACATTTCAAAAGTAGAAAATATTTTTAAGATTAATTTAATAAACTATGATTGTAAACAAATTTCGTTTTCGAAAAAATAGAGAAGGGAGCACACATTAGTTCTCAAAATAGTACGCTACATTTAGTGGTAAGACATGATTTTACACAGAGAAATTCAAAAAACATTAGTTCGCAAAATAGTACGTTAATTTTACATTTAAAAACAAAAAAAACATTAGTTCACTAAATAGTACACTACTTTTACAGTTAAAACCACTAAAACATTAGTTCGCTAAATAGTATGTTAATTTTACATTTAAAAACAAAAAAACATTAGTTTGCTAAATAGTACGCTACTTTTACAGTTAAATAAGGACACATTAGTTCGCTAAATAGTACGCTACTTTTAAGGGGGAGACGCACAGGTCAGGGAAGTTTGGCTGAACTAGGAGGGAACAAGGAAGGCTGGCTGGACTAGGGGGGGACAGGGTAGGGAGGGCTGGCTGGACTGCAAGGGGGGTGGGACAGGGATGGCTGGCTGGACCAGGGGGGGAGACTCATGGCAGGGAGGGGGGACAGGGTAGGGAGGGCTGGCTGTACTGGGAGGTGGGTGGGACAGGGATGGCTGGCTGGCTGGCTGGACCAGGGGGGAGACGCACAGAGCAGGGAGGGCTGCATGGACTGGGGAGAGGGGCATGGTAGGGAATGCTGTCTAGACTAATATAGGGACAGGGAAGGCTGGCTGGACTAGCTGGGGAGGCTCAGGGCATAAAGGGGAGGACAGGGTAGGGAGGGCTATTTGGAACAGGAGTGGGAGCACAGAGCATGGTCAGGCACTATGTAGTACCTGGATTGCACTTCTTCAGTTGGTAGCTGGGATCAGCGCTGATGGCATATCAGGATCATATATGTATTGCTGTACCCACCGGCATTTTACCAGGCACCGGACCCGAGCCAATCAAAGCTCGCGGACCGGCAGCCAATCAGGAGTGTCCACTCCTGATTGGCTGCCGGTCCGGGAGCTTTGATTGGATGGCGCCGGGCGCAAGCCAATCGAAGCTCTCGGACGGGCAGCCAATCAGGAGCTGACGCTCCTGATTGGCTGCCGGTCCGCGAGCTCTGGCTGGCTCGCGGCCGGCAGTGTTTTTTAAATAGTTTGCTAAATAGTACGCTACTTTTACAGTTAAATAAGGACACATTAGTTCGCTAAATAATACGCTACATTTAGTGGTAAGACATGATTGTTCACAGAAAAAAAAAACATTACTTAGTGAAACATATGCTAAGACCAACACATCGAATTTGTAAATTCATGAAACCAAAAACACTTACCAGAAACAGACAAATATCCCAAAGTTATAAAACGTCACTGGGTCGCTGCCAAAATAACTGTAAAAAAAATATATATATTAAAAAAAAATTTAAACTATTTACTATTATTTTTTAAGGTGGTTTTTTGAAATACTTACTCAAAACTTCAAATAAAAAAGCCTAAAAATAAACAAAAATGCTAACGGAAAAAAAACAAGTAGGAAAAAAAGAAAAAAGATCAAAAAAAACAAGTACTCCTTCTACACAACCACAAATCACCAACAATCCACTACAACGCAAAACCTCCAACAATCATAACATGCCACCTCGACTGGAGTCACACCAAGCCATAAATAGGCTTTATTTTCCCGCGCAAACTGGGGCCAAAAAAAAAAGGCAGCCACAATTTACAAGGAAGGAGATGGAGGTTTTGGTGCAAATGTGCAATGACAACCTGGCACAGGCACCAAGGAATATGGGTGCAACCCAGAGATGGAAACTATGGGACGACATAGCCAGTGCTGTCAATGGTGTGGGTGAGTTTGAACGTTCAACCCGGGAGGTCAAACGCCGGTACGTAAAAACTACATTTTAGTAAAAAGTGTTTACAGGTCAAAATACTGCAGGTATAATGCCAAATTTTAAACCAACAGATGGAGCGACTTCAAATATCGGCTTAAACAAAAACTGGCTGATAGGGCTAGGCATGCAGGGGGGACAGGTGGGGGTCCCATCCCTGTGTCACTTGAGCTCACAGATTTGGAGGAGCTGGCCCAGGGGTGTGTGCAGGATGAGGAGGTGTTTGGCGTGTCGAACATGGATACCGACATGCCAGACTTTGCGGCTCCTCATGTTGCCCCAGGTAAATGTTGTAATGTTAACAACTCAGAAATGTGTTTTTGACAATATCTAGATTATAATTTTACTCTTTTCTCTTTTTTCTCACAGAGACACAGGCGGATGAGTCTGCTCCAGAGGTGAGCTTTGGCCGCAGAATTTCTTCTGGCTCTGCAGGGGAGGAAGCAGTAGATCCGGCTGGGGACCCTGTGGCAGACAGTCCAGGGCATTCCCCCTCGCAGGCAGTGGCCCTCCTCACTGATCTCAATGGTAAAACGGAAAAGCAGACCGAGATTCTGCTGAGGATGGACGCCAATCTGCTACGGGTGGCGGACGCCCTGGAGCAAAGTGCTGCAGCCAACGTGACCATTGCAAAGGCCCTTGCGGAAAATACTGGGGCCAACGTGCGAATAGCAAATGCCCTGGAGCAGCTCGTTCGCCAGCACATGTTGGAGCTGGCCTCCCTTCCTGCCAGAACATCAGGCCCTCCACCTCTGGCACAACAACAGCCATCCCTCCAAATGTGCCGAGCCCCTATGCCTAGTCCAGAGGCCACAACATCTGCCTCTGGCCAGGCCAGCTGAAGGACTTCCTGGACCCGTTCAGGCTCCCTCCAACCCCCGGCCAAACGGCCTAAAAGGCGATGACAGCACTGACTAATTTCCCCACAATCCATCTCTGTGTTTGCCCCATATTCCTGCATGGCAAAAACCTCCCTCTCCTTTCCTGTGAATTGTTTTTATTTGTTTATTTGTGTTCAAATGCCACTTATTTTGTTGGTGTGTGGGCAAAATTATTTGTAGATTTTGTCCGATGAAAAAAAATATGTTTACTTTAAAAAAAACTTGAAACAAAAATAACAAAAATATTAATAAACTTTGGAAACAAAATTGCAAAATTCTATTGTTGATTTATTCACAAACTGGTTAAAAGGTAATCCCTCTAACAAACTTACAAACAGTACAACGGAAATAGAAACATTTCATATTTTGCCTAAAAAACAAGGGTTAAAATCAATTTATGAGTTTTAATTAACAATTATCAAAAAACAAAAGGACGATTGGTTTCTTGGTCAAAAAATAAAATAGAAGAAAAGCAAGAAAAAATTGTTTGCCTACAAAATAAACACTTACAAATATGTAAAAAGCACTCAAAAAACCCAAACATTTGTTAGCTAATTGATTGTATGCCCCAGAAATTAGCAGCTGAGTAGTTCACCTGCGTTCGGTTTTTAGCTACTAAAAAAGGTCTATTTGCTAAACACCTTACAAGCTGTTTAGCAATTAAAAGTTAATTGGTTTGTTGCCTCACTTGATTAATCGCAACACCATCGATGAGTCCAGGGAAGTACGAGGAGACCATCGTCATTGCGGTAGACTAGACCAGACCACAAGCTGAGCGAGCAGGCTTAATGGAAATTGGATCACACAGTGACGTGTACAAAATAGCGTCCACATTGGACGTTCACACAAGATAATACACGTACGCCCAAAAAACGCCTTGCCACGCCTGCGTTTTCTCATCTCCACCCCCGTTACCACCCATAAATGGAACAGTCTGTCAATCAAATGACATAGGTCACTTCCTGTTCGCTGTGTATACGAGCGAACGAAAAATGACCGCAATGATCCGGCCGCACATGCGCAATGAGAACCGGATGCATGCGTGGTTTAAAACAATCGAATGCGTACGAGCGAACGGCTGATAGCGTCCGGCTCTGAATGAGGTCCACAGATCAGAATTGCATGGAGATCCATGGAATTGGAATAGAAATTCCTGGGCAGCAACTAGGGGTTGGTTTTGTGGGCAGGAGTCTGGGCTATCATGTAGGGTTCATGCCGGTGTTGGAAGATGGCACCAGCGGACATGTACCATCGGGCATTCTGATCAATTATAGGGGTGTTTTAATGTCCGATGGTGCGATGGTCTGATGTTGCGGCCAATGTCAACTCAATGGTGCGACTATTTGCGCACCACCGCGGATTAGAGACAGCCCATCGGATCAGCAGAGAGCCCGTCAGCTGCGGAATGAAGGAGATATTTGCAGTAGCGGCTGTGAGGAAAGTCACGGCTGCTACAGACTTAGCGCCAACCTCTGCACCAGGCCCAATATCTTTTGGGATTTTAAATAAATCGTAAAACATATTAAATTAATAGATAAAAACTGTTATAGATATTGATTGTCTCACTAAACATTTAAATGATGGAGATTTAGAGCCGGATTAAATGAGCCGCAAAAAGTCGCGTTTTGGCGAAAAGTTTTTTCATGTGTAAATTTTTTGCACAAAAAATGCGTATTGCGCAATTCTATTGTCGCTGTTTTTGCACGTGCGAATTCTCCATAGACAAAATCTGGTGAACTGTTTTCACCATCTCAGAGCATGTGAAAAGTTGTGCAAAACCCATATTTTGGGCAAAAAATGTGGGGACTTAGGGCTTGATTCCGCTACCATTCGCAACTGTGATTATGCACGCAATCGGCCGATAGTAGCGTTTTCTTTGGCATGCGTATGCATCGTAGTGTGCGAACCAGCAGTGACTACGCAGACCCATCGCAGAGTGATTGACAGGAAGTGCCGTTTGTGGGTGGTGACGGAGGGGTGGTCGGGGAAACGCAGGCGTTCCAGTGCGTTCGCACGCCGTTGTAGGGGCGTGCATAAATTACCCATTGCTATACCCCATGCCGCCTGAGGCCTCATAGCGTGCGTGGAAGTTAGCAATTTCTGAGTAAGGTCAGGGCTTGTGCAAGTGTGCGAGAGGCTGCGATGGTACTCGATTGTACCGATGGTTATGCAGTCACGCTAAACATTACGGATGAGTGTAAGGTAAAGTGGTCGTCCCTGTGTAGCGCTGTGAGGGCATTGCGATCACAATGGCTGAGCAAACGATCACAGTTGAACTGCGTGCGTAATCGCTATTGCGTTCGCTATTGCGATCCATAGTGAATCAGACCCTTAGGGTGGCCATATACGGTGAGATTCAAAAGTTGGTCAGATCAGTTGTACGATCCCTTGAAAATTCTTCCCTTCAGATACAGGACGATTTGTATTTAAAATGCAACTATTTCACATAGGCCCTGATTCAGAGCCGCTCGTAAGCGGATGCTCGTTCGTTCTGACCGATGTTCGCACATCTGCGCATGTGTACGGATTTTAATACGCATGCGCGAACCAGTCAGTGCGGCCGAAAATCGTTTGTTCGCTATATAGCGAATGCCTGCTATTTTGAGTGACAGAAGGAGGCGCATGTGGGTGGTAACAGGGGAAGGTGCTTGAAAACGGGGGTGTGGAATTAGATCGCAGGCGTGCTTAAAGGTCAAAACGGGCGTTTTAAGGGAGCGCATAATTAATACAGCAGCGTCATTGACCACGTCACTTGGTTTTTTTTTACTCCGAACTGCTCGCAAAATAGCGGTTGAAAAAACCAGCCACAAGAATAGCGAGCAGTTCATACGCTGTTCGATGTACTCGATTAATCTAATAAATAGCGGACATGGCGTATGGTGCGAGCGGCAAGGGGGCATATTTTTCAAAATTACAACCGCAAGTTTTGCTCGCTCGTTCAGACTTAGAGGCGTGAACAGACCGCAATTAGCGAACGGTTCATTTGAATAGCCACCCCTTGTTTTAGAATGAACGACCGCAAATAGCGAGCGGCTCTGAATGAGGGCCATAGACCATACGATTTGATCAATCACATCACATAATGTGTGTCAATTCCTACACGATCATTTGAGATCTCTCTGCAAAACCATCTGATCTGCAATCCAACTAGACGACGGCGGGGATGCGCATCGGGGACGCAGAAGACGCAAAATACAACTATTTTCAAAAGATTGGTCTGTCCAACCTGTAGAAACTGCCCAAATCGTGTGATCAATCATCCCGTGTATGGCCGGCATAAGTTCAGAACCCTTTGGACACCAAAATGACAAATTCGGCAAAAATAATTTTTAGTTAGCTTAATTTTGCCAATAATGACATGTCAATTTTGGAGTAAAAATTTTTTAAAGAAGTGTAAAATGGATGTAAAGTAGCGGGTCAGGTACTTTGGGGGGCTGTATGGATGGAACATGTGTTTTAAACATTGCAGGTGGGTGCACCCGATATATTTTTATCATTTTTAAAAGTGCACTTTTTTTGCTCAAAAACATTTTAATGTACCCCCAATTTAACAGCAGCAACTATTTTGTCCAAAAAAATATTTTTTTTTAATCATTTTTCTACACATGCAAATATGCATATAACAGCCATTTGACACAATTTAAGAACCCCAAATACTTTTATTAGGGCCATTAATACACTTCTAAGTTAATTACCTATGTCAGGTACCTATTTTAAGGGGTTCGAGATAGATTTCCCCAAATTCTTCTGTAGTTTTTGCTTGTTACTCCAAGAACAGTTTTCGTGCAAATGTGTTTTTGCGTCTTTTGTAATTGGATAGGGTGAAATTCTGGAACGCCTATAGACAAAAGCCGCACAAATATCATACGAAAACACACGAATTGTGCAAAAATGTCTCCGACGTTAAGTTTTCACTTTTACTCGTCTAATTGAATTCCCCCTTAGGGCCGTATTCAATTAGAAGCGAAAAGCCGAGATCTGCGAAAAAGTATGGCCGATTGTGACTTTTTGCCAGTCAGAAACATCTACGTATTCAATTACAAATACTTTTCGCGTACGTGGAAACTCAATGCAATGTAATAGGCAGAAAAGATTTGCCTCTGAATAGCAGGAGAGAAGAAGTGCATTTTTTTTATTTTGGGGTGCAAAGGTGGGGAAACCACTCAGAACCCTTAGGACAGCCCCCCCAAAGGATAACTGCATAAAAAAAATAAAAAAAGTGAGGAACACCCCAAAAAAGTACTTTAATTTTGGGGGCGAAAAAGTACAAAGTGGGGGTACGAGCATAAAAAGTAGCGAAATAGACTTCTTCGGGGTCTGTAAGTATGGGTGAGGTGTTTTTAGGATTGTAGGTGTTTGCAACAGGTGCGTTTTTCAATTTTTTTAAAAGTACACTTTAGCGACTTTAAAAGATTCTAGCACCCATTTTCAAGTACCCCAAATTGACAGGACTACTTATTTTCTCCAAAAAAACGGCTTTATGCCATTCTTCACCACTTGTACAAAGACGCTAATTAGAGGGAATTGTACCAACTTAAGTACCCTAAACAGTTAAATTAGGACTAATCGGGCACTACTACATTGATCCCCAATGTTTCTGCATATTTTTGGGGGGTTCAGGATGATTTCCCCGATTCTGACACCACTTTCCGCCGGGTTCTGACTTCACGTGTCGCCGTTTTTGCATCATTTGGAATTGAATTTGGCGAATAGCTGGGAAGCGCACTGTAAGTTTCCACAGCCAAAAGGCGCAATGTAGGCGAAAAGTCCGGCAGGCGGAACTTTATCGCGGGTGCGAAACTAATTGAATACCGTCCTTAGGGACATATTCAATTGCCAGCAAAAAGTCTCAGACTTTTTGCATGCCGGAGTTTTCGCCGTCATCGACAGTTTTGGCACCGGAAGAGTATCGTGCTCTTCACCGCGATTCAATTGCAAAGGATGCGAGAAAGCGTCCCAGCGAAACTGAGATTGGCAAAAAGTACTGTCAGATTTGGGGAAATCAGCCTGACACCCCCCTAAGGATGTACTGACATGGTGGATCACTCTGGATACCTCCAAGTAGGCCTGCTGAAGATATCTGGGGTGCTTTAACGCTCTCAATTGGTGCTATTTAGAGTGTTTGCACAAGTGGTGCAGAATAGCATTTAGCATTTTTTGGGGCAAAATAAGTAGTCCCAGCAAATTTGGGGTACATGAAAACGGGTGTAAGCATGGTTAAAATTTGCTAAAGTGCGTTTTTAAAAATCCTAAAAAACGCACCTTCATCAAGCACCTGCAATCAAACACACAGGTTTGGCATACATGGGGGACCCCCTGGAGTCGATTTCGCTAGTTTTTAAGTTTGTCCCCGAACTTTGTTTTTTTTCGCCCCCAAATGAAAGCACTTTTTTGGGGTGTTCTAAAGTATTTTATTAACTTCTTTTGACAAAGTTTACCTTTGGGGGACTGTCCCAGGGGTGTTCCCGCAACTTTGCACCCCAAACCCCCAATTCTGCACTTTTTTCCGCCTCCATTCACAGGCGAATCTTTTCCGCTGGCTACAAGGCGCAGACTTTTCGCACTGGTGGAAAGTCTTTGCAATTGAATACGGGGGAAAGTTCTCACCTGGCGAAATGACGTCACCGTTTGCTGCAGGTCCAAGAGAACCAACTGTGTAAGTTTTAGAATGAAAATGCAAATAAAGAGAAAATAAAAGACCTGCGCAGTAGGAATTACCACATAACATTTATACAAATGATTTAATAAGTAACATTCCTAAAAAGTATATATTGTTAGGATACCAAACTATCTCAGATAAATACTTTAGCTAAAAAGTATCTAATTGTGGGTAGTCACAAAGGCAAAAAAGAAATGTCCAGTATTAGTCTTTAAATAAATAATCCACAATGAAGGAATCAAAGCAAAGTACCAAAGTAATGCAGCAATCTGCTAAAACAGGGATATACCTTCTTCCTGTATTAAACGCCCATGAACCAATTGTTAACAACACCACCCAGGACAGTGATATGGATATATGGATCCGTATTTAGAGAAGGAGGTGTTAACTCGTTAGTCTTTGGTGGTGGGAAAATCTAAGCCCCATTAATAACAGGCGGGTAGCCGATGACTCACAGGGCCTGATTCAGAGCCAGACGCTCTGATAGAGCGCTCGCTCTGAATCAGGGCCAGGCTATCTTTTTTTTAGAGCGGCCCCCTGGCTGCTCGCATAACTGTGGGTTACCACCCACAACTATAGCGAGCGGCCAGGAAGATGGTCGCGATGGTCAAGACCATCACGACTATCGGGCTTGCAACGAGACCCTTGTGGTAGGGTCTCGTTGCCGCAAGCCCCAGAGAGATTTCGGCTCTAACACATGGGAACGCCTCCGTTTGGGCAGCCACTCCCCCGGCCCGCCCACCAAAGGGGGCGTGCTGTCACTCAACATCGACAGCACGCCCCCTTTGGTACGAGACCCGGAGCGATCCGGGTCTTGCGCATGCGCATGACGGAGCCGGCTCCGTCGTACGCATGCACTCTGGGCCACCATCGACCCGGTTGCGAGCGCTCAGCGCTTGCAACCGGGTCCGAATCAGGCCCATAGTTCCTCCGTATAGTCCCGGAATTCTGGTATTAGCAGCGAGTGGCCAGGCACTTGCTGTGACCAGTAGGAGGGCCAGGGAGGTAAAGCACAGGCAAGTAACAGGTCCGTCCGAGCTTCCTCGGATTCTGTGCTGCACGGTTTCTCCAATTGACGGGTGCAAAGGACATGGAGAGTCGGGATAAAAAGCAATCATGTTCTCCAGCATGTGGGACAATTAGGTAATGGAGCCCTTAAAGTGTTTTGTCACGCTCACGTGACTTTCTCAGACGTTTCTGTTATGTGCTAATTCCTACTGCGCAGGTCTTTTATTTTCTCTTTGATGACCGCAGATACATCAGAGAAGCCGTCTTGTGCGTCCTTATTTTGCGCCGGGAGTGATGCTTCCTGGTCACTGCGTATTTATGCCAATGCCGCAGCCAATGGTACTCATACAGAGACGCCCACAAGCTGGTGCGCTAATAAGATGCTGTGTGTAGTAAGACGCATCTGTTGCCCCATCGGACAATGCACCAGCCCCATGGAGGCGCAGATTATGTCTGAACATGGCTGCCTGTGTCAGTGGAATTGCATCTTATGGCGTAATTAGCTGATCACAACACGCCCACCACAGGCTGAATGCCCCCGTTACCACCCAGAAATGCCCGCAAAATTGCCTTTCTCAATTTGTTCTGCAGCTCCCGAGACGATAATCATCGGGATGCAGGAGCAGACTGAAAGCATTGGCCGCTTGTGCCCGGCACCTTTGAATCAGGCCCCCTACGTGTAAGCCACCATATGGCATCTTTCATGGATGTCAACGAACACTCTATATACCAGGGCTCGACAATTCCCAGGGGCCAGGTCGCCATGGCTACCAGATTTTGCTGCCTGGCTACCAGATTTTGCAGTGAGGGAGGAAACAGATCCTCATCAGCTCTAGCGGAGATTCATGCCTATAGTATTGTGGTGTTCATATCATGCACAGGAGTGCATGTGCTGAGTGTCGCCTGAGGTGACTGCTGTGCCTGTGTCCGTCCCGTCCTGCACTGACGTCTGTCCTATTCTACGCTGATCTTCCTGTATGACCTGGCTGTCTACTGTCTCTTATCTCTGGCTCCATAGAGCTCTCCGGTAGTAGGGTCTATGCGTGGCCAGGGATGGTGGAGGGGCTTCAGAGGGATAGTGGTGTGACCACGAGGGGAGGGGGGTTTTGTTGTACTGTATCCATTCAACTGTGACCATTTTGTGGACTAGTATAGTGTGTATAACAGTTGCATAACACACAGACCTGTGCTCCTCACTCACTCCTGTAATGTTTTTCTGGGGGACGGTGGTCTGGCTCCTACACTTACATCCTGGCTCCTAGATTTTAGAAAAATTTGTCAAGCCCTGCTAAATACTGTATTATGCTATACTAGCTGTTGTCCCAGGAGTAGCTTGGCATTCCACTGCGGCAGGCCCCAGACATCTCCACCTAGCTGCAACGCCATTGGGTGGGCAGAGATTTTGAGGTTTTTTTTTTTTTTTTACAAAACCCTGGCGATATGAGCAGGTGCCGTGTAAATTTGACCCAACGTGACTTGTACTGTTACTTCATTTTTATCAGCATTTATATTTTATAGATTGTGGCGGCGACTTGAACTGTATGTGACCCCTCTCCCTTGACTTCCTTCACCTTAAAAGTAGTTGGGGCGTTAGTGGCCCATGAAGAGATCAGACCCCACGAAGGAGGGCCCAATTATAAGCAAGCCACAAGCTGAGCTCTCGGTTGGCCTCACCCATGATTCCGATCATGATACTACGTCCACCGGTGTTCATAGACCCTCAGGGCTCTGCTTCAGGTGAACTCAACATTGAGCTGTCTCTTGAGGGTGCTCATATCATATTCTTCTGGACCTTCAATATTCCAAGATGGAGTATGTCAATTCCTGAGGCGGGAACCCCCAAACCTCAGGAAAGTCAGAGTGGGTGGGATTTAGTTTTCCTTAATGTGTCACCACATAGGTAGAAAGGTCTGGCAGTAATGCAGACGGGCTATAGTGTGCCCCTTGATCTATCATCACTTTTTATATTTTGTATGTCTGCCAGCAAAGTAATCTTTTAAATTGCCGGTGGAAGACATTTATAATTTATTTACATAGTTTATGGGATGTGGTGGAGCCTTTGGAGCTCTGCCGGAATGAAGAGTGGGATTGTAGGCGTCATTATAAACTTAAGAGTACGTAAAAAAAAATAAGTTAAATAAAAGACTGCTTAAATAGTAGAAAGGGCAAACACTACATAACAACCTGGCTAGATTGCGTCTTGTCAGGTTTTCATCTGTATTTTAGGTTTTCGGGGTTGAATACAAGTAGACAGTTTTCAAACCTTAGATGATATTTAAGATACTGAAAAAATCCAGTAAAGCTGCGTATCCACTTGCCGACTATGGAAAGACAGTACGATTACGGCATCGTAATCGTACAGTCGTTCCTGATCCCCTGTAGTGCCTACACTGAACGATATGTCGTTCAGTGTAGGCACCCTCCCTCACCCCCGAACATGACCAATCTGTCGTTATAGGCAGATTGACCGGCATGTTCGGGCGATGATTGATGTCGGAAACGACTATCGGGAGCGCGCATCGCTGGTCGTTTCTGACATTATAGTTTACAATTAATGAGCGATTGAATGATTATGATGTCGTAATCATTCCATCGCTCATTAAAATCGCCTAATGGATACGCGGCTTAACACTGACATGCACGCTTGGTATTGAAAGGCTGAAAGATCTGTTGCAGTGCCTATACTGTTAGAAGTTCAATTTTATTTCTGGAACTTTGTTCTGCCTCAAACAGAATACGCTACAAAGTTCCCGATCCATTGTGACAGCAGAATCTTCCGCTGTGCTAACCTGACACTGGAGATTTTGCAGTTTCTTTGAAAGCGTCCAAAGACGGTAGGAGAGGAAGAGGCAACGTCTCTTAAGGTCAGTGCAAAGGGCGACATAGAAGCGGCGACTAAAAGAGTATTTATATCTAATTTTAATACTCTGTGATGAGGAATGAATAGTGTGAAGGCTGATGGAAGGAATTTGCAGACACTGCAATGACAAAGGAACGTGTAGAACTAGTCTGTCTCTCTCCCTCTCTCTCCCTCCCTCTCCCTCCCTCCCTCGCTCTCTCTCTCGCTCTCTCTCTCTGTCTCTCTCTACACATTGAGGAGGGGCTGAATTAATAAAAATAGAAGCATGAAATTTACTTTTCCAGCATCTAATTACAAAACTGTAATACTACTTAACGGTCATATTGAACATTATTTCAATAATGGAACCTTCAAATTGACAATCAAAAAAAAAAGTCAGTCTTTTTTATTTTAATGTTTAAGATTTGAGAATGGCAATATTAAAGTTATCCCAGCTGATGTACGCGGTTTCACCCGGGTAGACCTTAGATATTTACTGTTTCCATTTCCATCTGACCACTTCAATAACACATTCAACCTTCAACTCTATAGTAATGCATCCCCACCCTCACTGCTATATGAAGACATTACCCTCTCTCACCTACTGTATGTACCAGCACATTCCACTACCTCACCTCTGTAATTGACACAGATGTAGCCACACTCAACGTTGACATAGCAAAGCATCAGCCGGGCTGCGACTAGCTGCACGCCGGCCTTCACTCCGTAGAAGTCTATGGCGTGCGCATGCATAAGCACGTATGTGTCATAGATGCGGGCACACTAGTTGCGGCATCCATGCCAAGATGGGTACGCATTGCGGGAAGGATGAGTGGATGAGCGTGGCTACATCTATGCATTATGGGAGGAATATACTGCCCGATTTTCATGTTTCTAGTTCCAGCGGTTAGGGCGAGTCAGGACATCTGATTATATATACAGTATATATATATATATATATACATTAGGGATGTGCAGGCTCGGTTCTACTCGGTTCCCATACATATATATATATACAGCCCATGGGTGCCAGGGATAGCCCTGGGCTATCAGCCCCAGCTTGAGGTTCCCTGGAGAGGAGGACCCCTTTATCGGAGGGGACCCCACCTCCCCAGGGATCCCATTAGGGCTGACTAGTATGGGGTGCTGAATGCTTTAGCCGGGGGACCCTGTGAAACAGGTCCCATGGCTGCAGTAAGAGCCTGGTGCTGGTTGTTGAAAATACGGGGGACCCCTTCATCATTTCCCCCCCATATTTTCACAACCAGGACCGGATCACACAGCCCAGAGCTGGTTGTGCTTTTAGGGGGTGGACCCCACTAATAGCTTTTACCCACAGAAGCATGCACGGTTCTCGCTGATCTGTGCATGCTTCTGTCAAACTCACACCTTGTAATGAAACTCACATTACAAGGTGGGAGTTTACCTGCAGTTTAACTCGCATGCAATCACTTGTTAGTCAAACTCGCACCCGCAAACCCTTTTACATTCCGCCCTCGGCCTCATCCTATACTCATACTGTATCAGAGATGTCAACCTGACACATTCTTTTAGGTAACAGTTGTCTTCACTAATTGAAAAATAGGCAGTAGGCAGATAAACAAAAAAGAGAATCATGGCTACTGGCAGGGGCGGATTGGGATGGAAAACCAGCCCGGGAAAATTATAGAAGCAGCCCTAATGGGGGTGGGGTCTGCTGAGGGGGTGGGGTCTGTCGAGGGGACGGGGTCTGTCGAGGGGGCAGGATCCCTCCTCATAGGGCCCGATTCTGAGTTGGACACAGTTGCAGCTGTCCTTGCATCTTTTGCTGCAGTTGCGTCTTTAGGCTAATGGCGCTTCAATTGCCTTTCTGGTGTACATCCGTGTTTTCCAAATTTCTACAGACCCTGCAAATACGCTTTGTGCATCTTTTGACGCCACCATGGGTTGCACCATTAGAACTTTCACCAGGCCTCTGCTAGGCCAATATGAGCAATTCAGTGTCTTTATAGCCAACCCTCTATAACCACCCAACATATTTCTAGTACACTTTTAGTGCAAAACACATTGGCCTACACAAGAAAAAAAATAGTGTGAGCAGTGTACATGGGCCAAAGGAGGGAGATGGTGGGGGGTTGGCGGTGGGTGTATGTCCCAGGGCTGAGTGGTACTGTATGTCTAGGGGGCCTGGGGCTAGGGTGGGTTATATATAAAATCCTGTGTTGACCGGCACCCCTAACAGCTTTTACTGGTGGTACAGTATGTTATATATATATATATATATATATATATATACACAGTACACACACATACAGTGTATATAGAAATATATATATACTGTATATGTATATATATATATATATATATAGATATATATATCTACACACGGTGTGTATATATACTGTATATATATATATATATATATATATATACATACAATATATGTATATATATATATATATATATATGTTATACATGTCTCATATAAATCACATACAGTATATAAACTTACTTTGATGTTATATATTAATATTCCTTGTTATCCTACCTGCTGCCCAGCACACAATAATGACAGCAATAATGGGCAGTTCGCTGAGCGCTGGCATCTGCTGCCTGCCTGGTGTGGTGTGACATCTATGGGAGGCTGGAGGCGGGCTTCGGAGGGGCTGGAGGCGGAGCAAAGGCTCAGTCGGACATTTTTTTTTCTACTATGCTTCAGGTTCTGCCAGGCGCTTCACATAAGCTGTGCAGCTGCCCTACCCTATGGGCTGAGCGGCCGCCGGCAGCTGAAGCCCTGATCGCGGCAGCACAAGCCCGGGGAAGGGGTCCAGTTAGAGAAGGGTAGGCTGAGCGGCTGCTGGCCACCAAAGGCACTGGCCCAGCGGGAACTGGCCCGGCATCCCGGCGACCCAATCCGCCCCTGGCTACTGGCACCGGGCTGATTTGCCCTGGGGGAGGAACACATTTTTGGGGGCTTGATTTATTTACAAAGATTTCTGCCCTATGCCGTGAGCTGCCATGGCTGGGGCTGGCTGACATTATAGGTATGGATGTACTAAGCATCGCAATGCCGATGCAGTTCATACTTATTGGGTAGAAACCGGCTTTAATATGTACATAGAAATGCACAAAGGACAGCTTTACCAATAAGAGTTGTCCTTTGTGATAGAGAGACTTCTGTGTTTATGATCTGTGCACCACAGGGAACAATGGGAGGGATCCTCCATTCAATACAACTCCCAACATACATGTCCTACATCACTAAACCCTTTTCAAATCCATACAACACCCAACATACATGTCCCACATCATTTACACCTCTACATACCTATTCCACATAATTTTACATAAAGCTGTCCACATATATGTCACCTGAAAAAAAAACGACGTCTTTCTTATCTATATTTTCATATTTAAAAACCTCTACATACATTATTATTCATTAGGAGGGGTGTCCCCGGGGTATTGAACTGTGGGCCCGATTCAGACACGTTCGCTAGGCTGCGATCGCTCACAGCCAGCCGATTGTTACAAACTGCGCATACGTATAAGTCGCACTGCGCGTGCGCGAAACAGTCACTGCGATCGAGAATTGTGCGCTCGTAACACAAATACTGAGCACTACTTGAGGGACAGATAGTGCCGTTTGTGGGTGGTAACATGGGAAGGTCCAGGAATACGGGGGAGTGGATGAATGAACGCAGGTGTGTCTGACCGTCAAAACGGCGTTCTTTGTGAGTGCATAATTCGCAGCATGGAAGCATCTTTGTATACGTCACCTGGTTGTATTTCAGCCTGAAGTCATCGCAGTGCTTGCGGCGGGGTAGGGTCTACCTCAAGGGCTGCGAGCTGCTCCGATGGCTCTCGATGTTACTGATTAATCATACACTTCCTGGAGATGACGTGTGCTTAGAATGAAAAGTGCCCGTCATTACACCAGCGTGCGATCACTCTGCCATCTCTCTCTAAGACATAGAGGGCGTCCTTAAGCCTGGCCGTGCGATCGTGGAATTTGCATATCCGCCCCCTGACGGCTGCAAGAGAGCGCAGCATGGCGAGTGGGTCTGAATGAGCTCCAGTGTCCTGACTTTTTTGCCATAAAGTTATTATTTGTCCCTACTTTTCTTCTAGTCTGGAACTACAGTACAAGCTAAAATCTGTGTTTACTCCCATTGATACCTGTGCTAACTGAACACCGATTTCTAAATGAATAGCAAATAGACACCACGCAGGTATTTAACTCAAGTTAAGCGGTATTCAGCCAACTCAGGGTAAATTGAATCAGCCTCTCAGCCTATGTTGACCCTGATCTACAAATTACTTAAAAAAGACTATTGCTATACTGCATAACTACCCAAAACAACTTATACTTGAAACTCTTTATATTTCTGAAGACATTCTTAAGGGAAGTGCGCTGGTCCCAATGATTTACATTAATTTTACATAGTTTTATGAAACAATCTTTCATTAGAGGTATACTTAAAAAGGATGCCTGTGAGCTTCCAAAGCCTGATTTATTTTAATTTTATCTTTGAAGAAACCTCTTGATAGTTTATTAAAGGTTGAATTGCGGGCATATAAAATAAAAAATAAACTGATAATGTTGAATCCATTATACTGATTTCCAGGATAAAAGAAACGTTCCTGCACAGCACTGTATGCACTCTCCTTTTATACTGATTTCCAGTCAACCTCAATAATTTGCTAATTTGTTATAAAATTACAGCCTGATGTAAATATGCAAATGGAGACTATTTATATCCACCGAACAGAGCAATCTGGTGCTACCTGCACTGTGAAGGAACGCCTTCTATATAAGAGTGTAGATAAACACACCCCCTGGCTACCTTCTTTTTTAACTAACTTTATCAGCAGCTGGACAACGATGACATCTGCATGTACAGATGTGTCATCATACATCTAGCATCAATATGCCACACAGACAGACTTGCCTGGTGTGAGTCGCCAGGTCCCGTGCTACTCCGCTAGCGCTGGGCGTCTATATTTGCAGAAAATGTGTCTAAGTCGCAATGCAACAACTAGGATGCACAAGCAGACTGTGCTGATTAATTTGATATAAGCTTCTGAAAGTACTCTGTTTAGCAACTGGTGCAAAAGTGGCATCGTAATCTTCACTATATTTGTGCCACTAACATTGCTCTAAATTTGTAAACTTTACCTTCGGAGTGAGTCACATCATTTATATCCAATGTTTTCCTGGAGGTAACTACAGTATGTAAGATCCATATTTGGAGCTGTTTGAGAGACTGGACAGTAAATATAACCTTCTCCTATTCCTTTTGAGACCATAAAATGACCATTAGCTGCAGCTATTCTTTCTCAATTACTTTGCTCTAACACAGTAAATAAATTCTTATCATTTGTCATATGCCTTTTAGCTCTTGAGTCAATACGGCAAGCATTTATTACTGTGCCTGGGTTTGTATTGAAAGTAAATTCAGCATTAGAAGTATTTTCCAGCTTCTTTATACAGTAGCACTCTTTGCTTTTTGCTTCTTTAGCTGATTCATTCTGGCTTTTCAGACTCTGCAATCTGCCTTTAAGTGACTAGTTTGCTTGTACACAAAACAGTCAAACAAACTATTTTTTTTTTACTTTATTTTAGTGTGGTACTGACTTATAACTTTTCTTTCTGCATATCAGGGCCCATTGCCTTTTAGTAGATACACTATGTAGGCAGAAGCTATCATCAAATGGTAATTCTTTATATAATGACAAACAGAATCAAACACATGTACAGCAAAAAAAAAAGCCCATTACTTTACTGCATTCCGTATGTCTTTTTTAATTTGTGATCTATCGATGGTTACTCCAAAGATGGATCTCCTTATGGCTCAGTAAAAGTGAGGAGGAAGGGAGTGAGGTAGGGATGGGATTCAGTTACCGATATATCATTAACATCAATAGTTTCCTTTCGATGGTCAATGTGTTGTTTTTTTTGTTTATTTGTTTATTACTATCAATAGTGAGAGGTTAATGAGTATTCAACGTTGATGTTTTTCTTCTATTATCTTATACTTTTCTCCTGATTGGACCAAGTGGAGATCAGCTGACAGAGATCCTGGTCTCTTCCCCCCCCCCAACGGCAGCAACATGCCTCTGCTGTGAAAAATGTAGACTGTTGCCGCCCCCTCCCTTTCCCCAAAGATCAGCAGACTGTCAATCACTGACTGCTGCCACTCTGCGTGCTTTCACAAAGAGCCTATTCTGCACATGCACAGAACGGGTCCTGTGCATGCGCAGATTCCTGACTATCAGGAGTCCGCATTCAGCATTGCACATACTGATTAAGGACCATTTATACTTATGGTGGAATAACAAGCAAAACAGGATGAGTGAATGAATGAATGAATGAATTAATTAATGAAAGGTCTATTCTGGCTAAAGAATGGGATTAGTTATTAAGATCTAATTAATTTATTAACATTTATTGATATAGCACCAGTATGTTCTGTTGCGCTGTACAAATGACAGTGATATTATTAGGGGCTCCCTTAGTCATTCCATGCTATCCCCTATTTTCCTGTAGAACTATACAGATGGGCCCAGCTAGTTTGTTGCTCCATATGCCATGTAGCGCGTCCTGCATCTCACACCAGACGGTATGCCTTAAGTCATGCGATTCAGTATTGATCACAACGGAACATAGCATGGCGCTGGAAAAAGTAATAGCGTGTAATACAACTTTATGTCCACCAGATGTCACTTTTCCTAAACTACACTGCACATGCGTCAGATTTCCAATGCATTTTCTGTATCACCACCCGAATGATTGGCTGACAGAACCTGTGATTCAGTACACTATAGTAGAGCGTTTTCATCATGGAATCAGAGCTGTAGAGAATGTGTAATAAAGTTTTAAAACATTACAGTACAGTATGTGTGCGAGTCCTGTACTTTTAAAAAATATATATTTTCTTTATACAGTATTTGTAGTTCAGCCACCAGTTACTGTATGGACATAAACTACAGTACAGTATGTATTGTATGAGTTTCTGAAACAGGCTGGGATTTTTTGTCTCACTGAAAATGAACACTGCAGTTTCAACTAGAGATGTGCACCGACCCCCATGTTTTGGCTTTGGATCTGTATCTCCTCTTGTTTTGGTTTTGCCAAAACCGCCCTTTCGTGTTTTGTTTTTTGTTTTTGGATCTGTATTTTTTCTAAAAATATCATAAAAACAGCTTGATTTTGTTCCTACAGTATTATTAACCTCAATAATATTTATTTACAGTCATTTCCAATCAATTTTGACCACCTCACAATATTGATTTTTTTTCATCTAGTTTAGGGAAAAAAGGTTGCATCAAGCTAGCTGGCTGACTAAGCTAAGTGACACAGTAGGCGGCACTAACATGTGGCAGTTCAGCTTCCAAAACAGATACAGTGTGTTATACAGTGTGGGTTGGATACACCAATAGTGCACTTACTGTAACAGCAGTGTCGGCAGTGTGGGGCACTGGCGGTGTCCTCAATGCGAGAGTGTCAGTGGTGTCCTCAATGCGGAAGTGCCGGTAGTGTTAGCAGAGTGGGGGTCCTGGCATTGTCCTGAGTGCATAGTGCCGGCAGAGTGGGGTTGCCAGCGGTTTCCTCAGTGCATGAGTGCTGACAGTGTCGACTGTACAGTATGCCCTTGGTGTGGCAGTAGCGGCAGTGTGGGGTTGCTGACGGCATCCTCAATAAGTGGGGCAGGAATGGGCGGGTGCTGGCAGTATCCTTAGTGCAGGGTGCTGACAGTGTTGGCAGTGCAGGGGTGCCGGTGATGTCCTCAGTGTAGGAGTGCCGGCAGTGTCTGCAGTGTGAGGTCGCTGACGGTGTCCTCAGTATGTGGGGCAGCAGTGCAGGGGTGCTGGCAGTGTCCTCAGTGTACGGTGTCCTCAAATTGGGGGTTCCAGCAGTGTCCTCAGTGCACGTGTGCTGACAGTGTCGGCAGTGCAGGGGTGCCGGTGGTGTCCTCAGTGTGGGAGTGCCGACAGTGTGGGGTTGCTGTCCTCAGTACATGCGGAGTGCAGGGATGATGGCAGTATCCTCAGTGCAGGGTACCGGTGGTGTCGGCAGAGCAGGAGTGTCAGCGGTGTCCTCAGTGTGGGGGTCCTGATGGTGTCGGCAGTGCATGGGTGCTAGTGGTGACCTCAATGCAGGGTACCGGCAGTGTCAGCAGCGGGATGTCGGCAATGGGGGATGCTGCCAGTGGGGGTCGGCAGCAGGGGGTGCCGGTGAAGTTGGCAGCGGGGGGTGCCAGCGGTGTCAGGCAAGGGGGATGGACAGCATCTTCCTACTTCCTGTGCCCATATTCAATGGGCTTAACGCTGTTTGGCTGAGAGCTGTGACAGACGGCTCTCTCAGCCAATAAGCGTTAAGCCCGCTCGATGAAAAGCCTCGCGATCCGACAGCGGGATCGCAAGGTTTTGTCTTGAAGAGGGATCCGGGGCAGGCAGGGAGATCCAAGATGGGACTCGGATCGCCCCAGTTCCCTGAAATTCGGATGGGTCTGGTTCCCAGAGAACCGGACCCGCTCATCTCAACCACACGCAACTATAGTACTGTATACAGTAATAAGATGCAAGTCTGCGTCTGATGCAAAACAGCCAGGGGCATTGATCAATGTGATTGGTGGGGTTCAGGGACTTAAATGCAACCTCAGTTTTCAATAAGACCACATGATTTCCTGTTCGATAATGTTGCGGTACTGTATTGAAGGCACTACATTGCTCCACAACTCCCCCGCACCCTGCAATGGCACAAACACATACAGTTATGGGGTGCAGGAGCTCGTGCCGGGTTTCAGACGCACTCACGGAGTCGGGGGCTCAGACGGGTCACGCACCCACAGCCTGTTGTGGTTCAGGCGCTCAGACAGGGGTCAGACGCATGCACAGCTTTCAATGAGACTGGATGAAAGCTGTGCGTGCGTCGCGTTAATGTATCGGTTATACTACTGTGCAACACGGTATGTGTACTGATTAGCGTCCCGTTCTACGAGCTTCTGTGAAATTATTAAAAAGATTGGTTGTGTGAACATGCAACATGCAAATACTTTGTCAGGGATCTCCATCCACTTCTACAGTATGGTGTTCAGTAGTATAAATTTCATCAGTGGAGCACTCGCCACCCAGCGGTTAAGCGGTCTATTGCATGCCGTAGATTCTCTTGTTGTAGAATGCCACAGTAAAGCCATCACGCAACTTGACATGGCACGACTCAGAAGCCTGAATGTCGCTCTGTGGGCAACAAACTAGCTGGGCCCATCTGTAGCTCGCCCAAATTCATAGGATTCATAGAGCAAGTTTCTACATAACTGCTTTATCGCATCATTTACCTAAAAGTATGGGTGCAATATTGTGACCCAATCATGCTTCAGGCTGCGTAACTCGGAAACCCTCCGTTTTATGTGTAGTAAACAGTGGCGGTTCTAGGCACGGGCTAGCAGGGCTGTTGCCCCGGAGTGTAGCCCTGCTTGAACTCACCATCGCACAGCCGGTTCTAGCAAAAAAAAACCTGCCCTCCACCTGGCATTTTTGGGTAAACGTTCAGGTGGAGGGAAGCAGTGACGTGCGGTAAGGTAAATGGCTGAGGAGGCACTGGCTAGTATCAAAGCCAGATTTACACAAACATATATGAACCCAAGGGTACATGTGGGCATTATACAAAGGAGCAGCAGTATATAGTGCTGGAAATTTGGTGAGTTTTGATCAAGGATGTGCGGAAAAGGTAGACAAGGGAGGCAGTGCATCACCTGCCATACACTTCTTACTCCAGAGTTTTGACTATACAATTGATTAGAATATTACAAAGAAGATATTTATAATACTTTCTTTAAATTTTTCTTATAATTGGAGTATACCTAAGTATGACTAGAAAGGCTCTGCCTCACCTGCTGCACAAGACCGCACATCACTGGAGGGAAGGAGCGCTGCAGTGCAGCACGGGACGGGGCTGAGCACAGGGAAGCCTAGCGCCGGCCCTAGTAGTAAATACAGTATTATGAATGTGGAGAGGCCCAGTGTTTATTTATTTTACTTAGAACTATTATGTTGTTGGAAGATGGTGTTAGGTTTCATATTATAGGAATATTATACTAAAATTACTGTATAAAAATGATTTATTGTAAAAAAAAACATATGTAATAAAAAATCAATACTGTATCTGGTCAATATTTACATCACTTTATATCAGTGAGGTGTGAGCTACTTTTGTAAAATTAAACCTCCTTAAGAGCTGCTAAAATTGTCGGAAAAAAAATCTGGCTAATAACTGAAAAATTGAAGGTAATTTAATGAAAATGAAAAAAAAAATGTTCATAGAAAACAACAATCCATTTAATTAGTACAATGATATTGTTGTAGTTTGTAAATAAAATTTAAGTACAGGCACATTTCACTGTTAATTACCGCCTCCAAGGAGGTTACGTGCAGTAGAGGAGCAAAATATATACGCAGGTCTGCTGTGTGATTTTCTGGCAGGGCTGGGCAGGAGTAGACACCCTGGGTGGAACCACTGGGAAGCACAGCAGGTGATTGCTGTAGAGCAGCGTTCTTCAACCACTGTGCCATGGCGGTCAGCTCAGCGCACTTGTACTGTAGTGTGTTTTATTCCTGAGGAGGCCAACGTATGTTTTTTCATTGGTCACGCACACTGCATAGCCGGATAGCATGCCTTGGCAATTTTAAAATCTTGTGTAGTGTTTCTCAAGTTGAAAAAGATTGAAAATCACTGCGGCAATCACCTGACATACTTCCCTGTGGCTCCACCCATGGCGTTGATGCCACGGGGGAGTACACGTCAGAGGTCACTTCCTCCTAGTTGACTCGGCAGTACTGCAGCTAGGTGAGCTACCAAAATTAAGACGGTGAACTACCAGTAGCTCGCGAGCTACAGGTTGGAGACCACTGCTTTATATTCAGTTACTAGCTGTTGCCCGTGGCTTCACCCATGATGAAATCGCTTCTGCCAACATTTATTTTATTTGAGGTGTTCTAGCTGTGTTGCTTTGCATAGGGGCCCTGTAGCGGGAGCGGTCCACGTGACCAGCAGTGCTATACAGACTGGTGGCAGCAGTAATGTCACCCACCACTCACACCAATGTCACTGTGTGCCCTGTGCACAGACTGCTGTGTAGCCTAACCTATTCACCCACCACTCACACCAATGTCACTGTGTGCCCTGTGCACAGACTGCTATGTAACCTATCCTATTCTCCCACCTCTCACACCAGTCACTGTGTGCCCTGTCACAGACAGCTATGTAGCCTCCTATTCACCCACCTCTCCACCAATATCACTGTGTGCCCTGTGCACAGACTGCTGTGTAGCCTAACCTATTCACCCACCACTCACACCAATGTCACTGTGTGCCCTGTGCACAGACTGCTATGTAGCCTCTCCTATTCACCCACCACTCACACCAATGTCACTGTGTGCCCTGTGCACAGACTGCTATGTAACCTATCCTATTCACCCACCTCTCACACCAATGTCACTGTGTGCCCTGTGCACAGACTGCTATGTAACCTCTCCTATTCACCCACCACTCACACCAATGTCACTGTGTGCCCTGTGCACAGACTGCTATGTAACCTCTCCTATTCACCCACCTCTCACACCAATGTCACTGTGTGCCCTGTGCACAGACTGCTATGTAACCTATCCTATTCTCCCACCTCTCACACCAGTCACTGTGTGCCCTGTCACAGACAGCTATGTAGCCTCCTATTCACCCACCTCTCCACCAATATCACTGTGTGCCCTGTGCACAGACTGCTATGTAGCCTATCCTATTCACCCACCACTCACACCAATGTCACTGTGTGCCCTGTGCACAGACTGCTATGTAACCTCTCCTATTCACCCACCTCTCACACCAATGTCACTGTGTGCCCTGTGCACAGAGTGCTATGTAACCTATCCCATTCACCCACCTCTCACACCAATGTCACTGTGTGCCCTGTGCACAGACTGCTATATAGCCCATCCTATTCACCCACCACTCACACCAATGTCACTGTGTGCCCTGTGCACAGACTGCTATGTAACCTATCCTATTCACCCACCTCTCATACCAATGTCACTGTGTGCCCTGTGCCCAGACTGCTATATAGCCTATACTATTCATGTGACCGCAGACACAGAGCACCTCACCCCCCACCACTTACTGGCCACGCACAGTGTGCCACACCTATCTCTTGCATTGATGATGTCAATAAAGTTCTTATTATATTATTATAGATTAGTGATGTCAGAGAATATAACAGATTGGTGTCTGTCACTGATGTTCATATAGTCTGTTGCTTACATCTTGCCTATAATGTTCTTCACGGTTTATCTCTGTTTTTGGTGCCAGAGATTTCACTACCCGCAATATACTGTACTTTACCGTGGTCCTAAGAAGTATAATTATCAGCCACCAATCTCTCACACAGGTGACTACTCCCTCTATATACGTACCACCTCTCTTGTAATGTCCCACTGGCTTACCACTGGCTATTTCTCAGCATAAACATGCATTAAAATATATTAAGTAGAATCACACTCCAAAGACATACTGGTAGGTTAATTGGCTCCTGTCACTGTGTTTAGGGGAGGGGAAGCATGCCAGGGGCACCCAGCACTTCCATTTCGCTGAACGTGCCCCTGTGGGCATGTGGCCACACCTCCATTATGTGACCACTCCCCCTTCTTGTGTATGCCACAAAGCAATTCTTCAGTCCACACAAGCTGTTTTGTTGGGGAGCTACATGTCCTAGTAGGGAATTCTTGACTTTGTAGTCCAGCAATTAGCTGAATATACTTACAGGTTGTGATTCCATAACCGCTGGAGTACAACAGGTTGCCTTTGGTTGGCAGGGCATGCTGGGTCTTGTAGTAGCACAATAACTGCAAAGCCACATGTCCTGTGATCATAATATATATATATATATATATATATATATATCCCTATTACTTATTTTGCCACAAGAGGGCGTCCTTGCAGCCTCACACGTATAACAATGATGGTGCTCTGGTACTTATGAAATCGAGCAGCAGTGCCGCAGCAGATGAGGTGTAAGATGTGGCAGCTGCAAGTGGACTTTATGTTACAAATCCCAGGATCAGTACTTGTAACAAAATAACTGCGGCCCCATTCATTTATCCCCCATCCCCCCTGCACTTAGCCATTTCAGGCATCATTTCATGTTATTCTCTTTCTGCTGGCTCTTTTTATTCCCTGTCGGGCTCCCTATCAGCCTATTGTTCATTAAAGAAATAACTGATTTTCTATCATCATTCATCGCAAGCCCAGATTTAATTTCCTCGCCATCTCTTCTTACAGTAGTTAGAGCTGTTGTATTTCCTCCATCCCATTCCTTTCACTGTGTCGTACCTCTGGCCTGTAATGAAATCTCTGTGAAAAGAATCCCTTGGTACATATTTGTATTTACCCATGAAACCTCTGAGCTACAGATGCGGGTTACACTTATATTAACTTTAAACTCAAATTGCATTATCCATTACTTGGAACGGTGGCTGTAAGATGTAGTAGAACAATTCGGGGGGATATTAAAATTGCAAAAATATGTTTCATATGTTACCGTCCTGCATGAAATTCCCTGCTGGACTGTTCCATGTCTTTCATAATGTATCGAATTACCAAGAAAATGTCACCCACCCCCTCCCCATTCCAAATGGATTTTGCCATGAAAATATGACTTCTACGTTACATAGACAATGGTCTATCTATAACGGGCGCAGGGTGTGCCGGAGGCCCAAATTGCACACCCTACACTCAAGGAGTTTAGTTACCTTGCTGCCGCCGGTGACATTTTTGTGGTTATTTCTTCTGAAATTTGGGGCCAGCACCTTATGGCTAGTGCCATTTTCCCAGAGATACTGTGCATGCGTCTGTGCAATAGCTTCCATGGGGGAGGGGGACAACAGGCGGGGGAGGGGGACCACCGACACAAACCCCCTTCAGTTTCAAAACGCCCCTGTCCATAAACCTATGCCCTGGAAATATAAATAAATATGTATAGACTTAAAAATATAGATATAAAGGTGTCCTCTAATCATTTTACACCACTACCGCACTGCTGGTGATATAAGATGAAGATGCAATGCTTGGTGATATAAAATTCAATGCTTGGTGATATAAAATGCAATGCTTGGTGATATACAGCGAGTTTACCCTCTTTAGCATATTCTTGAGATGAGTTGGTACTGATAATAATTAATTCAATTAGGCTACATATTTGGCTGGCATTAACCTTTTTTATTGTTATAATTTTTTTATCACTTTTAAGGAACAAGGGGGGGTGGGTGATTGAGTAGCGGAAGGAATTGCAAAGCTGCACGCAATTCCGTCCTTGCAATTATGTTAATGCAACAGGAGGCGTCGCGTTTCCTGCATACATTAGTGATCCGAGAAACGGATCATCTGCATGATCACTGGCCGGCTGAGTGACCATGGGGTCATGCAAACCAGCCAATGCAGATGAGGGAAAAAGGCGAGGAGATCTCTGTCAGCCGACGGAGATCCTGGCCTCTTGCCTACCCCTCCAATGTAGGTGACACGCCTCTCTTTTGGGAAACAAATGGCAGCATACTGTGCATCACTGACAGTCTACTGCCTCTCTGCGTGCAATCACGCAGGACCCGTTATGCACAAGCGTAGTACGGGTCTGGCGCCTGCGCAGATTCCCGATTATCGGAGATCTGCATTCAGCAGTGCACCTACATGCACTGCTGAATGAGGGCCAAATACAACAAAACCAAAAACTAACCCAGTTAAACTACAATTGGCAGGGAAATAAAACAACTATGACAAGACAAGACAGGGACCATATAATTTACAGTAGGTATTTATCTGATACATTTTGCAGATGCAATAGGGTGTAGCGTATATGTATAATTATAGACAAAACAAAGCAGGGTTGCACAGTACTGACCACTTACGTTACTGCATGATGGAACAAAGGACGTCACTGAAATGGAAAATAAGGCCCTTTTACTGATTTGTACGCAATTCCGGCTGCTTCCATCGATTGCAAGTCCTGTAAGAAAATCCGCCGGCAGTCTAAGTGACCATCTATGCGACTACACCGCTACCAGCCCACTGCTTGCAAGAGCAGCCGAAATCACTACCAACAGCATTTTTTGCACCAGCCCCAATCTTGGTGCAGAAGATCCGACTGGGGCCGGCCCCACTGACATCACAAGTGATGTCAGTGGGAGTGCTTTCGGCTCTGTTAGAGTCGAAAGCACTCTGGGGCTTGCGGAAATGAGACCCTACCATAAGGGTCTCGTCGCAAGCCCGATGGTCGCGATGGTCTTCTTGACCATCGCGACCATTTTCCTGGCCGCTCGCTATAGCTGTGGGTGGTCACCCACAGCTATGTGAGCGGCCAGGAGGCAGCTCTAAAAAACCAGAAGGCCGGCCCTGATTCAGAGCGAGCGCTCTGTCAGAGTGTCCGGCTCTGAATCAGGCGCTCTGTCTACAAGCCCATCGCCAGGGCTGTGGAGAGGTGTGGCCTGGAGGGAGCAGGTAATGGTTACTCAGTTCCGGGTCTCTGTAGGGGCCTGGATTTGCGGGGAACCGTAGCCATGCCCCCCATAGTGTGTGCAACATTTATATTTAAGATATCAGAGATAAGGGTGTGTAGCCGCGCCCAACGCTGTTGCCCTATTGCCACCCATCGAGCCCGGTCTGAGAAGTGGCCAAGGTGTTGGTGACTCAGAATCGCTCTACAGACGGCGACGCATGTGCAATCAGCTAAAAATCCCAAGATCTGTCTGTATCCTTTAACCTCTCTAACTTACGTGGTCGTATGGGAAGCGAACGCAGCCAACTGTGCTTCAGCTGACAAGGTGCGACCACACCGCCCCGCTGTGTTTTTGAAGGCAAAATTTGTTCTAAACATGTGAAGAATGGATCTTCTCTGACTCCCCGGACTCTCCTGCGGACCCGGCAATTTCTGACCGGTTTTGCTGGAAAAATCGTCAGTTAAGTGGTTGAAAGTTGCAATGCCATCAATGCCCACTGTTAAAATGAATACATCATACTGTATGTGTTTAGTCTCATCCCTGAGTGTGTCAGACACCCGTGTCTCTACATAAAGTAAGGAAAGTGGTGGAAGTGCCCACACACAGTACCCGGGCCATGTACTCTGTCCCAGTTTCTGTGCACTTTTCATGCGATTTTCATGAGTTCAGCTTCAGAATGGAACCCTGCACAGCTCAGACAGTGGACCCTGGCAACGCTTTCTAACACTGAGCGCTAGGTTAAGATGTTGTGCCCACCAACTGACACAATCACAACTGGTCAATAAACATGTGCATTGTACCTACCATTCAAACCAGCCAACTTTGGCTATTTTCTCCTGTATATGAACCGGATATCCAGCGAAAGAAGACACGGTCATCCTCAGAGACAGCATGGCCTGGAAGGGAAGAAACGGCCTCATGCATATGTAAAGATTATATTGCGTTGTCACAATTCATCAACTTAAGAATCCATTTGAGCACGAGAACGCTTTAGCACTACAGGACGGTTTAGTCTCCTTGCAACTAACTCCTGCTGCCAAATAAATTGTGATGGGAGTTAAAATATGTTACTGTACTGTAGGTTACCGAAATATCATTCGGATGATCAATAAGGAACAAAATCATTGTAAATTGATTTTACTGCAAATAATGAACCGCTTCAACATCTGGTTATCTAACATTAATCAATAAAAATATGAAAACACTGTTCTGGCTCTGAGGATTTTATAATAAGATGTTGGTCTTACAAAGATTTCATTTAAAAAAAAAAAATCTAATAATACATAGAGGGAAGTTTATTAAGCAGCCATATAGTGGGTTATAGAACTGCCACACATTGGATGCGGTATTCCGATCCTTACCTAGTGGCGTATTTATCATGAGTGAAGGCTGTGCGGTGCACACGGCACCCATTCAATAAACTTCTGCTTCCAACCCAGAAAAAATCTCTGGGACAATGGCACAGGCCTAATTTTTCTGGAGACATGCACAATAGAGAAATCATTGGAGAAATGGCGCGGATTACATTTTCCCAAAGGTACCCGCGTGTGTTGAAGACACTGGCTCACATTACACATGAGCTGGCTTGGGGGGGGGCCACTCGGGCACTGTGCATGGGCCCCTTCCCCTCTCAAGACGTCCCTCTCCTAACCATGGCATTTATCTTCTTGCAGTTTGAAGAGTTTGAAGATCCAATGTGTAGCACTTTACAAGCCCCTAACCCGCATGTTAGAATACATGGTCTTCTGGGCATTTTGTACTGTGCCTATCTTAGGAGGCTGGAAGGATGCTCAAAAAAAAAGTTTTCACAAAAGTGAATCCTCCCTTAACATTAGCTAACACCAGGATTTATTTTTTTATTTTTATTTTTTTTTCAAAAAAAATGCATCTTATTTACTTTTTATATAGTGCATCCCCCATCTCCAACATAAGTAATAGAGGGCACATTGTTTGTATAAATAAACCTAGTCCAAGGGACAGCAACCCTGGGACTCGCGCCAGATGCGGCACGCGGAACATTTTTAAGTGACATAGGGCCTGGAACGCACGCTAGCAAACGTACGTACCCATCCGCTATGAGAATATGCTAATCAATGCACACACACGGAGACTGCAGCACAAGATGCAGATGCCCAGCCCCATATTAAGCCGCCCATCTCCCTTTACTCACAGCCTGATCAATACGCAAGATAGCGTAAACATCGGTGACATCGAGAACCATCGGACCCATTAGCATAATAGTGGTTGATCTGACCTGCTGCAGGATTTTGGCCGCTTCCTGTGTACAGTTTACGGTATGGCTGCGTATGCCGCCGCACTGCCTTAATTATGCACGCCCCTAAAATGGAGTTATAACGCCTGCGTTCGCCTGACCACCACCCACAAACGGCACTTCCTGTCAATCAATACCTGAAGGATCTGCGTACACACTGCGTGTAGTCTGCATACCATAACCCTAACGCACTGGCTGGTTCGCGCATGCGCAGTGCAAAAACATCGGCCAAGTGCGTGCGTTCTCTCCTTTGCGGTCCTTGCTGGGTCAGGCCCATAGTGTGATCTCCTCCGCTGCAGTACGCGGAGAGGTCAAAGTCGCACAAGTGAGGGGAGGATGAGAAAAACGTGCTGCCCCACCTCTATGCATGGGCTCCAGCAGCAAAAGTACATGGAAAGGGGGGATTTTTCATATATGGATTATGACGGTCATGTGGAGGAGTCTTACCACATATAAAGGGTTATTTGGAGAGTCTAATGGCACATAAGGAGCATGTGGTGGAGATAATTGAGCCCAGAAAGCAGGCTGCAGTAATTACAGGTTCTATGTGGGCAAAAAGGAGCCAACCTTCTGTGAAAGGCTGGCACTGCACCGGTCAATGATTACAGCCACACTACTGACCATTAGCAGTGACCAGCCAGTGGGAAGACATTTTGTGAAATCCTCTCATAACTTGTCTCAATTGTGGTATCGCATAATAGACCAAAGGAGGAGCGAGGTCCTGTGAACCTTTTCAGCTTGAGGGGGAGATGTATTAAGCTGTGGAGAGAGATAAAGGGGTCTATGTACTAAACCTTTGAGAGAAATAAAGTGGAGAGAGATAAAGTGCCAACCAATCAGCTCCTAAATGTTGGCGGCAACGATGTAAAAGGACACATATGTAACTTTCCTTTTATAACCACAACCTGTAAAATGACAGGAGCTGATTGGTTGGTACTTTATCTCTCTCAACTTTTTTCACTCTCCAGGGGGTATATGAGAGCTTTTAGAAGTGGAGATGTTGCCTATAGCAACCAATCAGATTCTACTTAACATCTATCTAGCACCTTCTAGAAGATAATAGCTAGAATCTGATTGGTTGCTATGGGCAACATCTTCAATTCTAAAAACTCTCACTTTAGTAAATATACCCTCTAGATTTGACTATTCTCCCCCACACAGGGAACCTAGGACAAGCCTGCTTTCTGGACTAATTAAGTTCCAAATTAAATATCTATCTATATTTTTTGTAGTTGATATATTTATTGAATTGTGAAGTTGCTGATCTATTTAGGTTGTGTATTGCTCTGTTCTCCAATTGCAATTTCCTTTATATTTTATCGGTATAACTGTTTTCCTCTGTGCCCACAGACACGTCACAAATGTTTTGTTTCCATATGCAAATTTCACAAATTTGCCACGAGATGGCAAATTTCCCCAGCACAAAGACACAGCACGTCTCTGCGGTCTGCCCGCCATGGGACACCCGAATGATGGTGATGGGTCTAATCAAAAGGCAAGCTAACATTTTTATCTGTGTACCCTGATGAAAGTGTTACTACTTGAACACCGAAACGTTGCTAATCTGAAGCAACGTCTGTCGTTATTGGGCCTGCGTGCCACCAGGGGAGATTTTTTAAAACTTGGTGAGAGATAAAGGGAAGAGAGATACAGTTTCATCAATGCTCATTATCAAGTTATAGTAGCCTGGGGTATGTCTTTCAACTGTACTGAATTTAGCAGGAGAGTCATGATTCGCAGGGCCTCTAAAGGTGCAAAGTTTTCCACCAAAAGTGTGGAGTTTTGGCAGATCAGGGGCGGGGCTATTTTGTCCCAAATTCACTCTGGACTGGGCTTATTCCCTACTAGCTGGAATACCCGGCATTGCCCAGGTTGAAGACTGGACCCTGAAGTACATCGGCAGCCTGCATTTTTTACATTGTCCTCAACTAAATCTCCATTCCATTGATCCTGAAAAGGACCCCGCTGTTAGCTAACATGGTTTTAGCCCTGAAAAGGACCTATCTAATCTATCCATTTATATAGAATATTTAGAAACTGCTACCTCAACACTGAGGTATAAATAATTTTGTTTGTTTTTACAATAGAAGCCAGAATGAAAAAGCTGTTGAAGTGCTCACTCTGATTGTTTGGAATGGGGAATATCAGGAGCAGAGTGACTTACAGGACAGAAATCAGTATAGCTTCCCAAATCACTCTGGTTTCAGAAATCACTGCAGAACAGAAATCAATGCAGAACAGAGATCTCTGCAGACCTGCATTGGAGACCATGGCATATGAAAATGTGCTTGGAGGAGTAACTGTCAGTGCAGGTGCAGTGTGACAGTTGATCCTCTGACTCGCTGCTCTTCCATTGGAGCTCTGCCTGCCCCCCACTGGTACATAGCAGCCTGTGCCTTCAGATCAGTGCAGTGTTAGGTACCAGAAGACTTGAGCAAACTTGCATATACCAAACATTTCAAATCAGAGACTCCCCAGCCTACTTGGTGGGCACCATGTAGTCCTCCATGCCAAACATAGCCAAAAACCTAATCCTGGTCAAACTACACCACCACGCCAACTTTGGTGGAGCTAGGTACAGAACTCTGGCTGTGCATAAAGGACAAACAGACGGACAAACACACACACTTTCTCGATTATTATATAGATATTCATATCATACACTTACCACCTTTGTCTCTTCTACTGTCCTCTTAACTGGTGGGCTGGATAGTATTTGTTTCGCTTCAGAACTGAGAACCATCTGCAGAGAGATACAATAATTCACTGATTGAAAAATAAATATATATACTGTATATGTTAGTACAACATTCAGTATAACAATTTAATAGTGTTTTTGAGGCTGTAAAATCAAAGTATGGTCCCAAACGAGGGGCATAATTTAGGATTGAAGCCCTAATTAAAACAAAAATAACAATTAATTACTAAAGTAATTACCTGTCATAGCTGATAAAACAATAAAAGAAAAGCTATTTTGTGAGGAGGGGGGGGGATATGATGTAGAAAGTGAAGTAAAAAGAAAATCAACAGAAAAGAGAGACCCGGCTATAACACAATTACAATTAAACTAAATTTATATTTCTCAAAAAAAAAAAATTAGCTGAAATAATGATAGCTTTGATAAAAGTAATTGTTTGTGCCGGGTCTGAGGACATGATTTGTTTGTATAAATTGAAATTAACTTTCACTCGATGGTAAATAGATGTTATGGATCTTTAGCATTGTGACATTACAGAAGGGGTGTAAAAAACAGGACCAGTTCATAAAAAGATACATTACTATAGCTTCCCAAATTGTGGAGGAAAAATTAATTTCCTATGCATAGCAGACTTCCTGCCTTTAAATTCGTTTCTGGACAGTGGTAATAATGATCAGTTTATCAAGCTGAAATATACGAGTAAATACCATACCAAAAACCAAGGTATTAAAACTTTCACCTAAATATTGTATTAGTGTATGTGTAACTGGGTGGTGACTGGGTGCTCCCTCTTAGCATAAGTTTGCCACGGGTGTGTCGCGGAACTGTAGACTGAATTGCGGTCTGTTCTGAGGTTCGCATATGCCAAAATCCTATGACTTCAGGTGGATCTCTTGCACTCGGGAAATGGCCGGGGCAAATGCGCACTGAAAGTGATGCCGTCTGCTTTCGCAAATGGATGTAAGGGAACGGTGCAGCCACAAAGATCTGCCCGCCACTAAATCCAGACGGAAATCCGTAGCTATTATCTAGTACTCAAAGGCTTTGCGTGAGAATCTGATCAGGCCCATGCCTCTTAAAAATGTATTTATCATTATTGCCGTTTTGACCGTGACAGACCAAGATCCAATAACTGACTATGGGGCTCATTTATTAATGAGTTTTATCATACACAGCAAGTTTTAAAACTTGTTTTGTATGATAAATGGTGCTCACGACAATCAGCTCCCAACTGTCACTTTTCAAACAGATGACAGTTGGGAGCTGATTGGCTGGAGAACTATAATCATACACAACAAGTTTTATCACTCGTTGTGTATGATAAAACTCATTGATAAATGGGCTCATATGTTATATACTTTAAAAGCGTTTACACGCAAAACGCGCAGCACACTTCATGTAATGTACTTATAAGTGACCAAAAAAAAAAATGATTGTGTAATCGGGTGGCGCTGGATATTCAAATATGAAGATATAAAACAAATGGTATGTTTTGTGTCCTGTGTTCTGCATATAAAGGTTTCTTTTAACTGTCCCCGAAGTTTTTCTTGTGATTTATCTCCATATGATAGATCCTGTGACAGAGCGGGCCCAAACTTATTTACCCGGAAGATGCGCTCCCGTGTACTCATCCATGTGGAAAGTGGGTTTAAAGAAACCTTTATATGCAGAACACAGGATATTTACCACGCGAGTAGGGTACGCATGACCCCACCCTCTTTGTGAATACTACAAAAATATAGAAAACCAATTTGGAATATCTAATGAGCTGAAGGGACAAAGAAACCTTTTGGGGATAACATTTATTTATCTGAACGTGAATCGGGGTACGCTCCCACTATACCTGACCAACTAATAGAATTATGCTACTTCCCCTTATGTATAATATATAGACACTTTGAGGAATACTTACCAGCTTTCTTAAGACAGTTTTTTCTGTATTTATTCTTTTTCATGTATTAAATGGATAACGTTTGGAGACCCTGAGAACTCTACATATAAGGGGACATACGTCAGGATCTGCAATAAGGACTAAGGCCCTCATTCAGAGCCGCTCGTTAGCGGCAGTACGCTCGTTCCGAGCGATGTTTGCACATCTGCACATGCGTACGCTTTTTAGTACGCATGCGCGAACCAGTCAGTGCGGTCGAAAATCGTTTGTACGCTATATAGCGAGTGCCTGCTATTTTGAGTGACAGAATGAGGCGTATGTGGGTGGTAACAGGGGAAGGTGCTTGAAAATGGGGAGTGGAGATCCGAACGCAGGCGTGCTTAAAGGTCAAAACGGGCGTTTTATGGGTGTGTATATTTAAAACAGCAGCGTCATTGACCACGTCACTGGGTTATTTTAGAGCCAGAACTGCTCGCAAATTTGTGGTAGCAAACACCAACCACAAGAATAGCGAGCAGTTCATACGCTGGTCGATGTACTCGATTAATCTAATAAATAGCGAACATGACGTAGGATGCGTGCGGCCAGGGGGCGTTTTTAACAAATAAACGAGCGTATGTTTTGCTCGTTCGTTCAGACTTAGAGGTGTGAACAGACTGCAATGTGCGTACGGATCATTTGAATAGCCACCCCTTGTTTTTAAACGAACGACCGCAAATAGCGAACGGCTCTGAATGAGGGCCTAAGTACCATACCATTTGTCTTATATCTTCACATTTGAATATCCAGCGCCACCCGATTACACAATAATTTTTTTGGGTCATTTTGTGTTTATTGGGGATAAGTGAGTCTCCTCTTTTGTGTTAGGCCGGAGGCAGCAGGTTTTGCGCACCATATTTTATAGTCTATTCTTTGATACTCTAGTACTTATAATAAGTGTTCTCACTATTCACATACAGCAGAGCGTGCCGCCGCACTGCTTATGTGACGTCGTAAGCCTGTTTAATCTGGCAGCAAAACGTACATGTGCCGCCTACTATCACATTTTATCAGCTCCTTAAGTATTTGCGACTTTATTATTTTATTTTATTACCAGTCATTTATATAGCGCAGCGCTTTTACAGAGAATATCTTATCATGCACATCTGTCCCTGCCCCAGTGGAGCTTACAATCTATATTCCCTACCACATGCTCACACATATACACACTATGGTCAATTTTGTGGGGAGCCAATTAACCTATCAGTATATTTTTTGGAGTGTGGGAGGAAACCGGAGCACCCGGAGGAAACCCACGCAAGCACAGGGAGAATATACAAACTCCACACAGGTAGGGCTGTGGTGGGAATCGAACCCCCCACCCACCCCCACCGGGCTATGGACTATACCCCCCCCACACACACACACACACACCCCTCCGTGACATACACTATGCACAGTCTAGTTCACCCCAGTGAGTACTCCGTGACCCGTGGAAAGGGAAGGTCCTGTTGCACATCAGTGATGACAGTTCTGTAAGATACACTGCACACTAATGTTTTCACAATCCTCAATGATCCCTATTACTGTATATTGTTTTCTTATGATGTGACACTTTTACATTTCTTATTTATTTACATCCGATATTATTTGATTATCATGATTTACTCTGTACCTCCATTTTAGCCTTGAAGAGAGAACGGTCGAACAGAAGGTTTTCCGTCTCTGTCTCAAAACCGACGTACTCGCTGAAGGATATGGGCTCAGTTCTTGATGCTGCATAGTCTCTTTCACAACAGAAAAGAAGGACAATCCGTCATGGTTACATATGATACTGTATTTGGGGAGGCAGTGAGTGAGAAGACAGTGTATTCCATGCATCAACACAAATCATTTATTTTCCAATCTTGAAAGAATGCAGAATATCCTACAAATGGAGGCTGAATGGAATCAGTCATTCCTATCTTCTCCCATGAATAAACCAAGGTCTGCAACACATAAGACATACTTTGATGCATTTTACTATTGTATGTGAGATGTGCTAGTAAACAGGGCAAAAGTCAGTTACATCCAGGGCCGACTGACCATCTAGGGGGTCTATTTACTAAGCTGTGTTAGTAGATAAAGTGAACGGTGATAAGGTACCAGCCAATCAGCTCCTAACTGCCATGTCACAGGCTGTGTTTGAAAAATGGTAGTTAGGAGCTGATTGGCTGGTACCTTATCACTGTTCACTTTATCTCCTAACACAGATTAGTAAATAGACCCCTAAATCTGGAAGAGAGGGTGTGTCTGTCAGTGGTATTTGCCTGACGATTAGACATTATGCTGGTAGGAACTTGGATCATTGATAATGATGGTGACATTAGGTTCAGGCAAACATTACCCTGGTGCCCTAACTCAGCAAGAGGTCATTACTGCAAGCTACATCGCCACAACATACGGCTAATGTATGCCCATTACAGCACCCTCTATGTCAGGGCTCAACAAATCCCGGGGGCCAGGTCGCCATGCCTACCAGATTTTGCTGCCTGGCTACCAGATTTTGCAGTGTGGGAGGAAGCAGATCCTCATCAGCTCCCGCGGAGATTCATGCCTATAGTATTGCGGTGTTCATATCATGCACAGGAGTGCATGTGCTGAGTGTCGCCTGCGGTGACTACTGTGCCTCTGTACATCCCGGCCTGCACTCACGATTTCTCTCTATCCTGGCCTGCTCTGATCCCTCCTGTCTGTCCCAGTCTGTGCTGATCCTCCTGTACATCCCAGCTGTCTGCTGTCTCCTATGTCCTGCTGCACAGAGCTCTCCGGTAGTAGGGTCTATGGGCCTGATTCAGAGCCGGACGCTCTGACCAGAGCGCTCGCTCTGAATCAGGGCCCACCTCCATAAATATGGAGCGTCCTCCTGGACGCTCGTATAGCTGTGGGTCACCACCCACAGCCTATACGAGCGTGCAGGATGATGGTCGCGATGGTCTTGACCATCGCGACCATCGCCAGTGCGAGCAGAAGCCTGCGGTTGAGTTTCTCAACCGCAAGGCCAGGAGTGATTTTGCCTCTATCAGAGCCAAAATCACTCCCACTGACATCACTAGTGATGCCAGTGGGGCCGGTTCTGACGGTAGGCGTTCCCTTGGGAACGCCTCCGTCTGGCAGGCACGCCCCCGGCACGCCCACCAAAGGGGGCGTGCTGTCAATCAACATCGACAGCACGCCCCCTTTGATCAGACACAATGAGCGAAGGAAAGTCCTTCGCTCGTCTCGTCTCGCGCATGCGCACGACGGAGCGCCCTCCGTCGTGCGCATGCGCAGTGCACACCATCGACCCACTTGCGAGCGGACAGCCGCTCGCGAGTGGGTCTGAATCAGGCCCTATGCGTGGCCAGGGATTGCGGAGCGGCTTCAGAGGGATAGTGGTGTAACCACGAGCGGAGGGGAGTTTTGTTGTACTTTCTGGCACCATTATTTTATGTGAAATGTGGTCAGTTATTACTGGAGGGTGGGGGGTGGAGCAGAGGAGCTGTGCAGAGCAGTGAGGGTGCCTCAATTTTACTGTATCCATTCAACTGTGACCATTTTGTGGACTAGTATAGTGTGTACTGTATAACAGTTGCATAACACACAGAGCTGTGCTCCTCACGCACTTCTATAATTTTTTGGGGGAGGACAGTGATCTGGCTCCTACACTTTCATCCTGGCTCCTAGATTTTAGAAAAATTTGTCATGCCCTGCTCTATGCTGCCAATTCTCCTGCACAGCTCTATGGAGTTGAGGAGAAAGTGGGGACATTGACAGATGCAATGCACCATTCGGGAAAAGCACATTGCCCCCACTATTACTAAAGGGACTGTCTAGATTGTGGTCTGTCATTGCTGTGTATACTGCTTCCCTTCTATACCATATTCTGAGCAACAAAAAACACATTTTTTTTTATTGTCTTGTAATATAATTTAATAAGAAACCGTAAATTTTTTTTTTCAGTTTTACACAAAGATTTTCAAAATATTACGGGGGAGATCTATCAAACCTCGGAGACTGATAACGTGGAGAGAGATAAATTACCAACCAATAAGATTGTAACTGTCATTTTACAGACTGTGTTTGAACAATGACAGGTACAGATGTGTCCTCTAACATCGTGGCCACCAATGCGACAATAGTGCGCACGCATCATGCAAGGTGACTAGCTACAGGCGGCACAGTATGTCACGCTGCCGGGGAATTCACACCATGCGATCCTATGGCTCACGGGAGCCAACACAGCGCACGTGCCCGATGATGGGCACGTTTTTTGCGGCATGCGTGTTGCCATTTGCCACAGCAGGGGCAAGGCTACAAGAGGACACATCTGTACAAGCTGATTGGTTGGTACTTTGGAGGAGATATATCAAAGCATTGGTGAGAGATAAAGTACCAATGAATCAGCTCCTGTCATTTTTTCAAACACAGGACAGGGATGTACTATGCATGGCATTATGGATGCAGTACTTCACACCGCTTCTTGGGTACATACTTGCATTAATAACGCCAATATGTACATAGATTTGCGAATCAAAATGCCTCCAGCAATCTGTCAGACCCATGATGCAACTCGTCACGTAACAGCAGCATGCGACTTGTTAACCATCGGATAATCGCCAGGAAAAAACTGACTGGCTGGCCAGAGTATTGAATCTGTAGCCTTGTATTCTGTCTGTCTGGGCAGAACATGACAAAGAGTCACATTATACTGTACATATGTATTACAGGTTGAGTCTCCCATATCCAAAATGCTTGGGACCAGGGGTATTTTGGATATCGGAATGTTCCGTATTTTGGAATATATGCATACCATAATAAGATATTTTGGGAATGGGACCCAAATATAAACACAGAATGCATTTATGATTCATATACACCTTATACACACAGCCTGCAGGTAACTTTATATTATATTTTTTATAATTTAGTGCATCAAAAAAAGTGTGTGTACATACATGAAATTCATTTATGTTTCATATACACCTTATACACACAGCCTGAATGTTATTTTATACTATATTTTTAATAAGTTTGTGCTTTAAAGAAAGTTCGTGTACATTGAACCATCAGAAAGCAAACGCTTCACTTTCTCAGTCATGCTAAAAATATTCCGTATTTCAGAATATTTGGATATGGGAGATTCAATCTGTACTTTGCCACAATCTAATACTCAACTAAGGAGCCCCTAAAAATATAAAATAAAATATCTTGTGGGCCATAATCATTTGATTCATTTATTATTGGGGCAATAATGTTAAAAAATAGTAACATTTTTTATTTTTTAAATGTTTTTTTATGTTAATTGAGGCCATAATTATTTATTCATGATAGAAGTGCATCCATGCTGAAACTTGTAGTGCCACAAGTTTGTACTATGAGCCTAATTCACTACGGATCGCAATTGCGATAGTATGCTAATCCATTGCTGTCGCTATGCCATCGCAGTACAACATAGGGATGCCCACCTTACCTTACACACATCCGTAATGTTTAGCAAGACTGCAAAACCATCGGTAACATTGAGGACCATCGCAGCCTCACGCACACTTGCACAAACTCTGACCTTACTCAGAAATGGTAACTTCAGCGCACGCTGTCAGGCCTCAGGCTGCGTATGGCATCGCAGTGGATAATTTATGCACGCCATTGTAACGGCGTTCAAACGCACTGGCACGCCTGCGTTTCACCGATTATTGCCTCCCTCAATACCAACAAACAACACTTCCTGTTAATCACTCTGCATTGGGTCTGCGTAGTCACTGCGATCACAGTGGCTGGTACGCACACGCGCACTGCAATGCATATACATGCGCTGAACGAAACAATTAGCCGATTGCGTGCGTAATCGCAGTCCGTATTGGATCAAGTTCTATAACTGATGCTTGTTGATATGTGTGTACTATTTCTTGGTGGTAAGGTAAGCAGAGTCAATAGTATACACCAGGGGAAACTTCAAATGCACTAAACAGCTCAGGACTTAACCAGTAGTGTGGTTTGTTGTGCAGCAGTGTGTCTGTACAGCCGTACTCACTGTTACATACACTCTGTATCTGGATGGACCGAAGCTTGAGCGGAACAAACAAGTCACTAGTCAGTGATGTATATTGGGAGCAGTGCATACAGTATATAAGGTAGCGGTATGCTCTGGTGGCAGGTATCTCTGGGAATATCACAGGGTCTCCCAAGGGCACGTCTGTGTCCCACTGTGGTGTTATACACAGAACAAGATGGTGCCAGGCATGCGCAGAAGACCAAATGGCAGCGATCTTGGTACAGTTCAGATGCTTAACAGGTTAGAGCATCATGGAGGTAGTGCAGTAACATCATGGAGGTAATGCAGTAGCATCATGGAGGTAGTGCAGTAACATCATTGAGATAATACAGTAGCATCATGGAGGTAGTACAGTAGCATCATGGAGGTAATGCAGTAGCATCATGAAAGTAGTGCAGTAGCATCATGGAGGTAGTGCAGTAACATCATGGAGGTAGTGCAGTAGCATCATGGAGGTAGTGCAGTAACATCATGGAGGTAGTGCAATAGCATCATGGAAGTAGTACAGTAGCATCATGTAGATAATACAGTAGCATCATGTAAATAATACAGTAGCATCATGGAGGTAGTGCAGTAGCATCATGGAGGTAGTGCAGTAGCATCATGGAGGTAGTACAGTAGCATCATGGAGGTAGTGCAGTAGCAGCATGGAGGTAGTGCAGTTGCATCATGGAAGTAGTACAGTAGCATCATGGAGGTAGTGCAGTAGCATCATGGAGGTAGTGCAGTAGCATCGTAGAGGTAGTGCAGTTGCATCATGGAAGTAGTACAGTAGCATCATGGAGGTAGTGCAGTAGCATCATGGAGGTAGTGCAGTAGCATCGTAGAGGTAGTGCAGTTGCATCATGGAAGTAGTACAGTAGCATCATGGAGGTAGTGCAGTAGCATCATGGAGGTGTTACAGTAGCATCGTGGAGGTAGTGCAGTTGCATCATGGAAGTAGTACAGTAGCATCATGGAGGTAGTGCAGTAGCATCATGGAGGTAGTGCAGTAGCATCATTGAGATAATACAGTAGCATCATGGAGGTAGTGCAGTAGCATCATGGAGGTAGTGCAGTAGCATCATGGAGGTAGTGCAGTAGCATCGTGGAGGTAGTGCAGTAGCATCGTGGAGGTAGTGCAGTTGCATCATGGAGGTAGTGCAGTAGCATCATGGAGGTAGTGCAGTAGCATCATGGAGGTAGTGCAGTAGCATCGTTGAGATAGTGCAGTAGCATCTTGGAGGTAGTGCAGTAGCATCATGGAGGTAGTGCAGTAGCATCATGGAGGTAGTGCAGTAGCATCATGGAGGTAGTGCAGTAGCATCGTGGAGGTAGTGCTCCCTAGGCCATGCCCCTTTGTGTGATGTTTTGGGGGTGTGACATTTGTCACGCCATTGATTACCATCATGCTGTTGTCGAGCCCCGCACTCCGGAAGCTGCTGGGCTGCCACTAGCCTCATCCTTGCACTAAATTAATGCTGCACACATACACTGCACTTTGTATGAGCCAGAAGATAGCTGGTTAAGTGCTAATTATGCCCTCTTCATGGGTGGTCACATTCTCTGTAAAATCATTCATTTGGAAACCCCCCTCTAGAAATCCTGCATTTGCCTCTGGATGGTGTGATCGGGTTGGGTATGTAATCCCGGCGGCTACATAGTCGCCGGGTGAAATGCTGACGCCAGAAAGTCGAAGAGTCAGAATCCCAACATCTAAGGTAAGTACCCTATCCCTACCCCTCTCCCCCCTAACCCTAACACTCCCGGGGTAGTGTCTAAGGGTGGTGTCCGGGGTGGTGCCTAAGTTCCCCCGGGGGTGGCTAAACCTCATCCCCCCGCGCCCGCACTCTAAACCTAACCTCCCCCTGGGGGTGCCTAACCCTAACCCCCCTTCCCCTAGCCTAACTCTCCCCGGGGGGTGCCCAGTGGTGTATCTATAATGGGTGCAGGTCCAGGGAGCCCCGCACCGCACAACCTGCACTTATATTAGTTTAAACTTACCTGTCCGTGGTCCCGCTTCAGGTGTCAGCGCTGTTCAGAACACAGGAAAATGGCCGCCGAGGCCATTTTTCCGGTGTTCTGCGCATGCGCAGTAGACTCCGGGCACACTCTAGTGAACGGAGTCTACTAATGCTCCGGTGGCTGGCCAGCCACGTCAGTCAGCTGCCGGCCACCGGGAAGAGAGGAGGGTTAAACCTAACCTTCCCCCCTACCCCGCGGCTAATGCTTTCCCTGTCCCTGCTTACCTTCATTCGGGAAGCCGTCTGTCAGGATTCCTTTGTCGGGCTAAAGACAGGCATCTGGATTTAGAGTGACGCCTATCTTCAGTCCTAATTCCCAGGCGTCTGTATTATAACTACATCCAATGTAATCAATGGCCCATCCAAAAATGCACCAATCGATATTTCAGCATATACAGACACTGACAGTGGGCATCTTTGTGCCACCTCAGGATAAGCCCCTAACTGTGCAGAAAGATTTAGGTTTGAGAGGGGCGTGTGTCCCAAATTCAAATTTAAGTTAGAACGTAAATATAAAGCTGTCCAGCATCTGTGGGCTTCATGCAAAAGAAGCCGGTATTTACCCTGCATGCAATAAAAAACCCAAATAAATACATGTATTTACACCCCCTTGCATTGCAGGATGATTTGTCTAGTTGCACAGTCTTTTTTGCTTTTCTCCCAACTCAGAATGACACCCTGTGTTTTTATTAATTCTTTGACTTATATAGAATGGTTAAAAAAAATGACTAGAAAAATTCATCATGAAGAACACACAGGCTGCATCATGTTTCCTGTAAGATATTACGCTGCAGAAGTTTTCCCTTCTTTGGGGGCTTTCAGATAAGTTTAACACATTTTTAGAGCAGTGTTATGCCCGCGTCTGAAATAGACGTGTTAAGACGCACTGGTGATACTGACTTTGAAGCTTTGCAGAGCTGAGTGTAAAATCTTGCAGCCTCAAACAACAAATTATCAGCTCCATTCTGTTGTGTCTTACATTGTACGTTATCTTCATGTTTTAGACATTTCAAGTAATGCAACTTGCTAACGTAATCCACATGTGTGAAAATATTCCACTGAGACAGCAAAGAGAATATATAAATCCTTCAATTTCCCCCACCTTATACCACGTCTACAGTGTAACGCAAAATCCCCTTCATAAAACTTGCAAATACTGTCTTTACTGTGAGCGTAGTATTTTTGTTTAACTTCAGAAGCACATTATAACTCCAACTTTCAGAAGTTTAACAGATATTATATACCGTAAAAAATCGTCAGCAACCCTTTGCTATAAATCCGAGTGTTTTCATTACGTAGAATTTATTATGTGGAAGAATGTGTTAGAAATGAATTCCCGCTCCAACCAAATGCTAGGGCTTGCTGGAAATATTACAAACCTTCTGGCTCTTAGTTTCAAAGCAGGAATTAACCTATTATTAACCTCTTTGACGTTAAAGAAGAGATAAACCTAGAAAATGTAAAACTACTTTTCAGATATGAAGGCAGTAGTTTTAGCTCCCTCCCGAGAGCGAAGGTCATCATCCCAGTACGGCTTAAGGGACCAGGGTGTCCATTCATAAATGATCAGTAATTGCTTTGGGGTACACTGTTAAGCTGGTGCACAATGCAGGAACACCAAGGTCAGTGACTTGTTAGATGGGGGGGATTGGATATCACAACTGGGCAATGAGGTCTGATGAGTGATGCAGATTACTCCGTTTCATGTTCGTTTCCCAGATCAGATCAGGTATGCTACTAGCTTACTAGGAACTATACAATACTGAATCTCCTTACATTGGAGGTCTTGACCGGCTGACCATGGCAAAAAGATGGCTTCTGGTGGGCTTTTTTTTTATTTTTAAACTTTTTTTTTTTATAGTGCACTCTATGGAGACACTTGTCTCCACAGGGTGAAACACTGCCACATCTCTCCCAAACCACTCACAAATCGAAACGAATGGGGCAGTTCTCAAAAATCGGGACTAATCCAACAAATGCGGAATGGTTGGAAGGTATGCTATACTGTCTTACTTTCCTTTAAAAAACATATGAGATGAGTTGAATATGTACTTGCACTTGTACAAAGGGGATGGGTACGGGATCCCAGCGGTCAGATTCCCGATGCCGGCATCCGGACCAGGTTACCATCACAACGCCTGTAGGTAAGTAACCTTAACCCCTAACCCTCCCTTCCCAGTGTCTAAACATAACCTCCCCCAAGTGTCTAAACCCTAACCTCCCCCTTCCTGTACCCGAAACCTAACCCCCCCTTAGTGCCTAACCCTAACTCTCACTCTAGTGCCTTACCTCTAACCCTAACGCCAACCCTCCCCCTAACCCCAGTACATATCTTCGGGATCCAAGTGGTCGGTATGCCAGTGGCAGTATTCCGATAAGTGTTGGTATTTCAATGTTGGCATTCTGACCGCTGGAATCCCTGCTGTCGGGATACTAAAAGTATTCCATATAGGGAGCTCAGGTAGTCAACTACTGAACAGTGAAGGACAGTGTTATGGGCAGGATGAATCGGTCTTCACCATGTTCTTGATTAGCAGATGAGATGTGATGTCACCACAATGTACTTTGCAGCCCTGAGTGCCTGATTCCAATAGTTAAGGTGGTTCCTGGCATGATTAGAGACCAGTCATTCCCTTAGAAGACAAAGTCACTGCTAATTTCTACCTAAAGGTACATAGTGATCATCTTCTCCCCATGCCGCAGCATTTCATTCCTTGCTACAGATTGGGTTGGGTGTCTGCCTGGACAGTGCTCATTCACATATTCAGCACATGTGGTCAGCCAATGTTTTGATGACCCTGACGTCATCCATATGCGACAGCCTTCTCAGTCCTCAGATCTAATTGCAATCCAGCGTTTATTCTGGAATGACACTGAGGTGAAAGTTCACCTGGTGTCAGCTGAGTGACTCTCTTGTGGAAGAATGGTGCTACATCCCTTCTGCATGATTCCAGATATTGTTACACTCATTTGTTGCCCAATTCTCTAGTATGTGATTTTATATTAGTATTTCCATGTTTTTGTCCACTACACAAAGTTAGTAAAGATTACAAAGATACACAGGCCAATGAAGTTCAAGCTTTCAGAAATTCTAATTGCAGTGACCCTGAGGATGGCCAAACGAAACGCGCCAGTATGATAGTAAGAATAACTTCTTATGCTGATGGTGAAACTGTTCTTCTTCCATTCACAATTAATGTCCCCTTGGCCTCTATGTGGGACTCGATACGGAAGGAATGTTAAACAAATTATTGTATTGACCTTGGATATATTAATAGATGATAATTAGGTCACCTTTATGACACATTTTTTTCTATTTGGAAACAATGGTGATTATGCTATCCTATCTTTAGAATTGGTCCCTTCCATTCCCTTTGTTAATGAATTTTCTAGTCTTGGAACTGTTTCAAATTAACTTATGTCCTTACATCGTAGTGCCCAAAACTGTACACCATATTCAGCCTGTGGGTATTTTTGTTGGTTTCCAAGTCACCATAGCCTGCTATTGGGACTGTGGTGTATACTCTATTTATCAAGCTAGGCAACATCATCTTGAAACGGTGTTACCCTATACCATTCCATGGGTAATCCAAAAACCTGGAAAAGCTTCACTGGAACCCTCAAGATCAAGCATCCATTTTGCTGCTTGTGCACACTGCCTGAACTCCTTGCCAGCAGCTTTAGGCTGCAAAGGGCCTTAACTATTGGTGTGTGAGCTGTGCCGTAACCAAGAGCACAGGCCCTTGGTTGCGGCACAATGGTGCCATAGGATGGCTCCATTGCTGCCCTACGGCACATGAATTTGGCCTGCAGGGTACCTGTAACTGCAATCCTGCAGCCAGTATCGCATAGCTTCCAAATGATGCTCCAGGCACACATCCTGCAGTCTGTAGAGCTAACCGGAGCATCCTAAAGACACTCCAGATAGTGCTCTATTTCCTAGTGCCGGCAGACCAGCCCGACATAATGATATCAGCGGTTCAGGAGGCAGGACCAGCACAAGGTGATATAAAGCACTGCGGCTGTCAGTGAGGGAGAAAAACCACTGCATAATTCTACATCTACTGTATCTACAGTAAATTGTATCTGCAGTCCAGATTGCTATTATGTGCTGTAACAGGTTATTATCCTGTTCTGTGAATAATTCTATATATTGTAGGCACCTTATGCAGTGGCATTTTGTTTGCTTCTAATAAGTGTAAACCACATGTGAACATATACATATACACAGTACGCATTTACACGTGTGTCCATTAAGAGTGTAATATGTGGTTCGCCTGTGACTGATTTGTGAATAAGCACAGAATGTAAACGGTACAGAGCGGAAATTAGTAGGAAAAAAAAAACAGTTCTAACAATTTGGAAAATTGTCTTAAAGTCACTGAAGTCCTGGCTCACGTAAGACCACCAAGACAGAACCATTTAGTAAATGTTTAATATGTCAGACATATTTTTATCATTTAGCCATAAAATTTGTTATGTTCAATTGCGCTAATTTAGGATGACAATGTTATTGGGATATATAATTACTAATACAGCTTCTACACCGTTACAGATTATGAAAAGCTTACCTATAAATTTTGATGAGGTTGCGAATAACTTGCACTACGAGAACAGCTGTACGGAACTTGTTAATGTACTGTAAGGGAGAATGAGAAAAGATGGAACAGAGATTACTACTGTACTGTACATCCCTAATACTACTTTACCGATGGTATACCTGTCCTGTATCTATAGCAGAGGCACCTTAGAATGTCAGCCTAAGCTTCCACATTAACAGTCGGTCTCTCTATAATTAGGACTGTTTTGCCACTTATAAGAAATGTAATAATAATTTAACTTTACAGCATTGTCTTCTGTATCACAACTTCTGTTATTTACATACCTACATTATTTCTCCAATCCTTACAGTTAAAAGAAAGCAGCCACAGTTACTGGAGGTCTGACTAGTGGCGGAACTCCCGGAGGCAATGCAAGCATTTATCAGTAGGCACCAGGTGTGGGGGCATCAGTGAGGGTGAAGAGTACAGGTTGTTTACCCACTGTGGGCCTGATTCAGAGCCGCTCGCTCTGACAGAGCGCTCGCACTGAATCAGGGCCGGGTTTTTTTTTTTTTTGGAGCGGCCTCTAGGCCGCTCGCATAGCTGTGGGTGACCACCCACAGCTATAGCGAGCGGCCATGATGATGGTCGCGATGGTCAAGTCCATCGCGACCATCTGGCTTGCGACGAGACCCTTGTGGTAGGGTCTCATTTATGGCAAGCCCCAGAGAGCTTTCGGCTCTAACAGAGCCGGAATCTCTCCACTGACATCACTCGTGATGTCAGTGGGGCCGCCCCCAAATGGCAGGCGTTCTCATGGGAACGCCTCCATTTGGGCAGCCACCCCCCTGGCCCGCCCACCAAAGGGGGCGAGCTGTCACTCAACATCGACAGCTCGCCCCCTTTGCTGCGAGACCCGGAGTGACGGATTGCCCGTCGCTAGTCGGGTCTCGCGCATGCGCGCGACGGAGCCGGCTCCGTCGTGCGCATCCGTTGTGGGTGACCATCAACCCGGTTGCGGGCGCCCAGCGCTTGCGACCGGGTCTGAATCAGGCCCAGTGTTCCGTCCCTGGAGCCGGAGCAGGGGGGAGCAGAGTCAGATGATCTAGGGTTGGGAGTGGTGCGGAGTTGGACCATTGGGGAGGGGGTGCAGAAGGGATCAGATGATCCTCTTTAAATCACATTGTTCTCATTTGGAACTCAAACATGACCTGGTTTTCAAAAGCGTTTCAAAATCAGATAGCAATTACATTTTTCATTTACAGCAGTGTGGGTGCTACTAAGTGGGTGATGGGTTGGAATAAGATAGGAATGGGGTCAGTGTGAGTATTTTAGTCCTTTCCTTTTCAGATTTGGGATCTGGTGATAATGGTGCGATTTCCCCGCCCCCCTCCCCCAGCTCCTATATTACTCCATTTCTCCATGAAGAATTAATTTTCTTTTAACTATTTATTTTCTCAGTCGTAAAACTTTACCACATTTACACATTTACTTGCAAAATCCATGGCCAATATATCTTGCCATAGCTTTCACTTCTAACACTAAAAAGGCTTTCCTGTACTCAGCCTACTGACTGCCAAATCACACTTCTGCCAATCCCTGAGACGACATAGGACATTCCTCTCCAGATTACAGTATTCGCTGAACAAACTCATTTTCTATGTCGTATTTAGCTTGGCCTTCGTACTTACTTCTTTCTGCCCCAGCAAGTAATAAAGTTTATTTTCCTTAAGGCCGTAGCTTTTCTGTCATTTAGTATAATTTTGCATCATTTCTTTCTCTCCAGTTTACTGATTCTTATGTTTTACATATCAAAGACCTCGTGGCCGTGGTCTTTCCTCTGCCATTTCTCACTGAAATAAGCTCTTATTATTTAAATTGTCCTACTACAAAAATGCATTTATTCTATCATTTGTGTCATCTGATCTCATAGTCTAAGTGCAACGCCGGAACCTAAGTGGTCCCCAGGGTAGATACTCTTATTTGTGTTGACAATATGGTCGACTGAATATACAACCACAGAAGGGTGATTGACAATAGACAACATTAGGATGAAAGTGGTCTATTGTATCCAGCAATTAACTTCTTGAAACTGTCGTAATATGTTTTGCAATATTTTACATCACAGCATTGTACTGTATATGTCATTTGCTGTACACACTTCTCGGCTGCCTTCCAGTAAAAATATTTCCAAAATAACTCAATCACAAACTGGAAAAGCTGAATGTTATTAGACTAGGGTACAGCGTTCCTCCTCAAAGTCTGTAACTGTACCGCAAGAAGCAACTCTCAGTGCACCAACCCCCCTCTTGAGTTTGACAACATCCTGTGGGGCAGAATTATTCCACCTTTAAAAGAGGATAAGTAGAGGTCTTGCCCACAGCAAACCAATAAGATTTTAATTATTATTTATCTTAACACGGTCTATGAAATTATAGCCAGTATTTGATTGGTTGCTTGGGCAAAAACCCCACCTGTCCTCATTAGAAGGTTTGATAAATCTCTCCAACTGACTGTTGAAAGACAGGCTAGGAGAGAGGTACTAAGCTTGCATAGGGCATGTGTGACCGACCAGACATTTCAAGAGGAACTCGGATCCAAAGAAGTAATAATATTGTTTAACCTATTGAACCCAAAATATACCTTAGCCATATAGTAAAGTGGTGTGCAGGAGACTTTATCTGACTCATCCTCCCCACCATTACCAGGGGCACTGAGAGAGGAGCAGGTACTAACCACAAAGGCTGGTTTGGGTGAATGAGGCAGCACAGGAGGTGGAGCAATGTCCCCCTTGGCATACACAACCTTGTCAGAGAGTGTTTTTTTGGGTGGGTGTGGCCATGTCAGTGTTTGGTCACGGCTACTTTCTAGCACCGGGGCCCATGAGATGACTCGGCGGCCCTGACTATCCATTTTTTAAGCAGAATTTGGCAGGGAGACTGGACTGCTGTCATAATGTTACAACAATGTTGCAGCTTTCTGCAAAATAGATATATAATATCTGTTAAGAATGTAGGCAAAGCCTTGTAGTTTGTCCTCACTTTTAGAAGTGCTGGAAATGTGAAAAAAAAGGAAATCAATGTTTTTGAGAGTAAAAATTACGCTACAGACTATACATTGTATTTAGAAATTACGGTTCTCATAGTTAGACTTTTTTAACTTTGGGATTAGTTAAAATCTTTGTCGTGCACATTAAACATTTGTTATCAAACAATTAAATATATAATTTTGATGATAAAAATTTCTCCACGTTTTCTACTTTACAAAATAACTTAACAATGATTTCAACTGTACTGCATTATGGAATATATATATAATAATGAAGTCTGGCACTCTCCAAAATGTGAATAAAATGCCCTGGTGCCACATCAAACCAAGAGGTTAATATAATGCAGAAGAGAATGGCGGGCACTCTGCGGGACTTAAGCAGCTTGAAATAAACCAGACAAAGCCAGTGTCACTGTCAACGTTTCAGCAAGTGAATGCTTTTATAAAGACATACTTGTCTTCATAAAAGAATTCACTTACTGAAACGTTGACAGTGACACTGGCTTTGTTTTTTCTGTTTTATTACAAGCTCCATAAGTCCCGCAGAGTGCCCGCCATTCTCTTCTGCATTATATATATATATATATATATATATATCTCCAGTATTGTGGCCAGCACTCCAAAGTATAGGTATAGAGCCAGGGTGCACCTCCAGAAGCCCTCTGCAGTCCCTTTCAATAATCAAAATATGGCAGCACTCCGTGGACTTGAAAAGCATCACAGTATATGCAGGGCCGTAGCTAGGGTAGTGCGGCCGGTGCCATCGCGCAGGGTCAGGGGGCGCTGTTTGGGCCTGTCAAATTTCTGTTTATTATTGTTCTCATTTGTAGCTTCCTCTTATTTCATCCCAAGCATCTCCTGGCCTCTCCTATATCTCTTCCCTGACCCTTCCCCATGAGGCCATTCCCCTTTTTTGGGTGCATTATGTCCCTTTGAAAAATGAGGGGGGCACCAATGCTCTTTCTGGCACAGGGCACCAAAAAGTTTAGTTACAGCTCTGCAGTACATCGTCTGGTAACACCAGACGATGTACTGGGATTCTTTTCAAGTCCATGGAGTGCTGCCATATTTTGCTTATTGAAGGGGTCTGCAGAGGGCTTCCGGAGGTGCACCCTGGCTCTATACCTATACTTTGGAGTGCCGGCCACTATACTGGATATATATATATATATATAGTTTTTTACTTAACATATACACAATTCTATCAAAGATAATATTAATACTTTTTCTGATTTTTTGGGAACAATTTATATTATATCATTTACATATAAATTTGGTTAGGTATATACAAACCATGCCCTACCGTAGACTACAAATTAATTGTTATCAATGTCCTAATGCTTATATCACTTTTATGGGTGTGGTGTACTTTGTCAACATTCATCATGTTACAAGTCATAATGTCAACACGAGAATGTCGACTTGGTTGCAATGTCGACATGCAACACTGATGAAATGTCAACATGATTAGATTGTTGACTAAACATCCCTGCTGGTCTAGTGGAGACTGGTATGGCGGCTCCAGCAATGTTTCCGGGTCTGAAGGCAATGTCTTGATGACTTCCATCAGATCCAGGGGCGCTTCCAGTGCTGAGTATATCGCTAATTTCTAACTCCTAACCCTCCCACTAGTGCCTAACCTCCCCTCCCGCAGTCAAACCTTGTCCTTCCTCCTAGTGCCTAACCTTACCCTCCTGCAGCCCAACATTAACCCTCCCCTAGTGCCTAAGGCTAACCCTCCCCTCCCATAGCTTAACCCTGTCCCTCCTCCAAGTGCCTAACCTTAACCTTACCCCCATAGCATAAACCTAACCCTCCCCCTAGTGCCTAACCCTAACCTCCCCTCCCATAGCTTAACCCTGTTCCTCCTCCAAGTGCCTAACCTTAACCTTACCCCCATAGCATAAACCTAACCCTCCCCCTAGTGCCTAATCCTAACCTCCCCTCCCATAACCTAACCCTATCCCTCCTCCAAGTGCCTAACCTTAACCTTACCCCCATAGCATAAACCTAACCCTCCCCCTAGTGCCTAAGCCTAACCTCCCCTCCCATAGCCTAACCCGATCCCTCCTCCAAGTGCCTAACCTTAACCTTACCCCCATAGCATAAACCTAACCCTCCCCCTAGTGCCTAACCCTAACCTCCCCTCCCATAGCTTAACCCTGTTCCTCCTCCAAGTGCCTAACCTTAACCTTACCCCCATAGCATAAACCTAACCCTCCCCCTAGTGCCTAACCCTAACCTCCCCTCCCATAACCTAACCCTATCCCTCCTCCAAGTGCCTAACCTTAACCTTACCCCCATAGCATAAACCTAACCCTCCCCCTAGTGCCTAAGCCTAACCTCCCCTCCCATAGCCTATCCCTACCCCAGCACCTAACCCTAATTCTCCCATAGCCTAACACTAAACTTCCGCTGCCGCAGTCTATCCCCAACTATACAGTCCCTGCAGAATGTTGACCAGTTGACAATAACTATATCTGGTTTCTCCAGATGCCGACATGTTCTATGTCGACATTTCAACAACGTCGACATCATAACCGTAGACATCATCGTGCTAACAGTGTGACTTCATCCCCACTTTTATTTCAGTCAGCCAGTGAAAACATAGGACACGAATGATCATAAATAAAGTCTGTGATCTGTTTTATATACAGCAAAGAGGGAAATAAATGCTTTTTTTATTTTACACCAAATAAAAGAGTCTGTGAGAATGCCGGCTCGGTCGCGCTGCGGATTTCTAAAACAAGATGTTTTTTTTGTTTTATTTTTTTTTTACAAAGGAACTTTTTCCTATTATGATTAAACTAGGGTGAATTATATACTGTGATAGATTCATGCAAAACTGTGTTTTTCCGCTTCAGTCATTTTGTTATGTTCATATATCTCTGTATAATGTCTAACAGCGGCTGCCGAGAATTATATCTCCTTTGGAAATGGTTGTCTATTCCGAGTCTACTTGTTTTATGTCGTGCGCTGAGACTTGTGAAGTGTAATTCAAAAGAAAAAGAGAAACCTGACCTGAACTGTTGTGGATTAAAATAAAGTCATAGTCACAGGAAAACATGCTGTACTCAATAATAATTACAGAAAAGACAAAGTACTTGAGGGGTGGCTGAATGTCAGTGTGATTTCATACTCTCCCTCCCCCCACAGGCAGTCTCTCATAGCAGCGTGACAAATAACAAGTAAAGACGGGGGCCTTACGGAGCAGTTACGCTAGTGCGCATGCGCGACCTACAGGTCATCTATACGCACAGTAGCCCCGACTTCCGGCGGAAGGAGCTGGATAGGGGCGGAGGGATCTGAAGATGGCGAATGCTCCCGAAATCAAGGTCCAAAAATATTATATTTTCAGAGCTTGATGAATTTTGTCCCCATACTATGGGGACAGCGGGGCATTCCGCAAGAGGAAGGTAAGTAAGAGATACAGTATCTGTTATATCTCCTGCTTTACCCTCGTGATGAATGGCCCGATAACTTAATTTTTACAATTGGAAGTGAAAATGTGATGATGAATAGGCCCCATAGTGAGAAAACTAGAAATACAATTTTAATGCTTATGATTTATGTAGGACTGTGTGTCCTGCCAGGCAGCTGGTCATCATCATACTGTCATGATGAAGGGCCTATTTTTAATTAGAAGCCTGGAGCTGGAGCTCCATATGCCCCGTAGTTAACCTGGCCCAGTGAACAAGGGAGTTTGGGGGGAGATTGGGTCAGTAACACATTGGTTTATTGAAATCCACTTAGGCTGAGGATAGTACTTCATAAATGGGCCACTCAACCTACAGTATACCTATTTCCTACATTTCACCCAATTGCTTCTAATCTGCTTTGTGACATATTACCACCCAGCAGGGAGATATAACAAACCTATTAAAGAAGGTAGGGGGAGAAATTGTCCATAGCAACCAATCAGCTCTTAGCTATCATTTTATAGAATCTACTATATAAATAATAGGTAGGATCTGATTGGTTGCTTCACTTGTCCTCTTGATACATCTCTCCCCATGCACTAATCTAGGGAGTTTTCTGCTGTCTGCCACCACACCCCATTCACGTGATCAGCAGAGAAAACGTCTTGCTCCTGTTTTCAGTATAGTGTTGGTATCATTGCTCCAAAGTGCAGCCAGATTGTCAAAGACAGGAACTACTGTACTACTATGTGCTTTCTGAGTCTTCTGTGATTGGATGGCATGGTGCGCCCAACATGCAAGTTTATCTTATTGAACTGCCGTAACTGGGGGTGTGCGAGTGCCCTACCTAGGGTAAGCACCAACTCTGTCCTATGGCACCTGCGGCCAATAGAGGATGCTCCAGGCATGCACCCTGCAGCCTGTAGAGATGTCAGGGCCGTCCTAAAGACACTATGGGCAGTGCTCCTCTTCCTGGTGCCAGCAGTTCCGCCTCCCTCAGTGTGACATCACATGTCTGGGGGGTAGGCACAAGGCGAAAAGTCCCCCTGCTCCGGCGCTGTCTGATTGGACAGCATGGCGCAGTGCATCACCCTGGGACATAGTCTACTGTGGAGTCGAAGAAGTACAGAGATGGAGAATAAGCCTGGTGCCAACTGGATGGACAAGTGTCAGCAGGAGATACTTCATTGAAGAGCATTGGTAGGGAAGAAGACAATTAAGCAGGGTTACAGGAAAATGATGTCTGCATCACCCTATATATTGCAAACATTACTACATTACTATCCCAGATAATCTCAGCTCACTATGATGGAGAGTTATTAAAGCTTAGTGAGATAAAGTACCAACCTATCAGTTCCTGTCAGTTTTCAAGCACAGGGCAGAATTTACTAAGGGCAAAAAATGCGTCCAAACCTCTGAAAATGCCATATTCAGGGGGTTGGCCACATTTCCATATATACCAAGCTCTGAAATGTGATACATTCTGGAGCTTGGACCCAGCGGGGGGCATGGTAAAGCCTTCTATGGAAGCTTATGGGCAGGGTTGTTTCAAGAGAGGAGGGAGCCCGTGTGCAGTCTCCGTCATGGGCCCCCCCTCTCAGTCCGGCGGCTGCGCGGCCAGCGCCACACTTATAGACTATGGGCACTAGAGTGTGCCCAGAGTCTATAGCGCATGTGCAGGTAACCGGGAAAATGGCCACAGCGGCCATTTTCCCTGTACTGCGCATGCGCAAACGACGGGCCGTGGTGGCCATTTTCCAGACGTTTTTACAACACAGACACCGACGCCGACATGGGACTCTGGAGAGGTAAGTATACTATGGGTGCAGGGTGTGCGCCCATTATAAATACACCCCTGCCTATGGTCTTCATAACACATTTTCCTCTGAGAAAATCGGATCCCTCCCAGCACCCACGGCAGCCCGCGCGTCAATTCTAGGTACATGCCGACATTATGAACACCAGTATGTACCTAATAAGTGGCGGAATGTATGGCATCGTGGATGTGATGCTTAGTACAATCCACCCACAGTCTGTAAAGTGACAGTTAGAAGCTGATTGGTTGGTATTTCTCTCTATTTTATCTCTCTTCAAACTTATTTTATCTCTCTTCAAACTTTGATACATCTCCCTCTATGGCTTTTTGAACCCCTGTGTTAACAGTGTGAGAAATGGAAACCAGTCATTAACTAAAAATACAATCACTGGCAGTCTCCAAAGGTTTGCTAAAAACAAAAACCTAAAGGTGCATACACACATAACGATTTATTTGAACGATTTAACTATAACAACGTCATTATCGTTAAGGTGAACAATGAACGATAATCGTTCATGCGCATTCACGTTTGTAGTTTGTAGTTCATCGGCCATTCTGACTGTCCAACAAACGATTTTCGTTCAGAAAATCGTTCATGTTGTACAGGATGAACAATGTCTATTCACTGTATGCATGATTAAAAAATTGTTCATCGTTCATGAAAATCGTTCATTAATTTAGTAACCAATGATTTTTATAAACTATTTTCGTTCACTTTTACAAGGGAAAATCTGGACGAAAATCTTTCACTAAAATCGTTGGTTACTAACATCACTGTGTGTGTATGCAGCTTTTGAATTAAGGGCCTGATTCAGACCCGGTCGCAAGCGCTGAACGCTCGCAACCGGGTCGATGGTGGCCCACGGCGCATGCACACGATGGAGCTGGCTCCGTCGTGTGCATGCGCGAGACCCGGCTAGCGACGGGCACTCCGTAGCTCCGGGTCTCGCACCAAAGGGGGCGAGCTGTTGATGTTGAGTGATAGCTCGCCCCGTTTGGTGGGCAGGCTGGGGGGGTGGCTGCCCAAATGGAGGCGTTCCCAGGAGAACGCCTGCCGTTTGGGGGCGGCCCCACTGACATCACAAGTGATGTCAGTGGAGAGCTTCCGGTTCTGTGAGAGCCGAACGCTCTCTGGGGCTTGCGATGAACGAGACACTACACAAAGGGTCTCGTCGCAAGCCCGATGGTCAAGACACCCACAGCTATGCGAGTGGCCAAGAGGCCGCTCCAAAAAAAAAAAAGCCCGGCCATGATTCAGAGCGAGCGCTCTGTCAGAGCGACCGGCTCTGAATCAGGCCCTAAGTACTCTCCCAGAAGCCATTACCTGGTAATATCTCATGCGAAAAAGATATTATGCACTCTATGCTATTACCTTTTTATTATCTACCAATCTGTTATGTAGTCAATTTACTGATATAGCAGGATCCTACGTTGCACATCTGTCACTTGTTTAGAGGTTAATGTCACATAACAAAGGTTTCCTTAAACTAGAATTAATGTTGAGGGATGGAGCAGCTCATAAAAATAGACCTGAAGTCCTCAGCTGATTACACTGTGATTGGATAGATGTAGCCAGTGATGGAAATACTGCTGTATGGGACAGTCACACAGATATGAGCCTGCACCTGGGAAGACGGACTGTATCACTGGACCCCACCTCCAAATATTTCCACCCGCGGATGTAGCATTTCCCACTTTAGCCAGGTATACAGTATGTTCCTTGATTAGGAGACATCAATACGCATCATATTTTTCTGGCAAAAGACCCATTTTAAACTCAATGAAACAAGGTACAAATACTTACTCCACCACTTACTGTACTTACTATGAAGCCAGTTGTCTTTTACGTGTACAGGCTCGTCACAGTTCTTGGAGGCATATACTGTGCAACTGTCCTACCCAAGGAGGGGGGAGAAGAACCATCCCAGTGTCCCAGCTGCAGGGACTGATTGAGAGGTGGCCGCCGCCGCGATTTTTTATAGAGTCGCAGCGCTGATAATAAGCTAATGCTAGTCTCAGCCTTCCCTGCCGGAATGTGCAAGCCCTGACATTCATACTTTCAATGTTCATGGATGGAGCAACTCCCCCAGCGGTTCCAAAGAATCCACCACCAGCGCACCATTGCATTCACCAATGACACTTGCACCAGCCTATGGGAGAAGCAATGGCCTGTTTGGCTGTGGCTTTGCGCCTGGAAATGCTGCTGTGTTAACTGATACGCCTGAGGCACTCCCATCACATGCCTCTGAGATGGCCACTTTATTGTGTTCGGTACAGGGCACCTCTGTGTCACCAACCAAGAACGCCTGTGGTATTGCCCAGCTGTTTCTATTAACTCTGCAGCCATCTGCAGCTCATCCCCTTTTGTGTCCTGCCCCGCTCTGTCATGCCCCTTCCCTCTAAATATGCCCTCTGTCTTCATTCTAGCACCCTGTACCTGCCACAACCCGTGCAGTTCCTCTTTCCTGCCTGGAGTGTCACTCTCTGCTCTGGTGCTTCTAGCACACTCAGTTTATGCAACACACTGCTGATATACAGACCAGTGTGTGCTAGAAGCACCAGAGCAGAGAGTGACACCCCATGCAGGAAAGAGGAACTGGAGCAGGGTGCTAGAATGAAGAAAAAAAAAATATATATATATATATATATGCGAAAACGTGTCTGTCTGTCCGTCTGTTTGCCCTTTATGCATGGCCAGACTTTTAGACCTAGCTCCACCAAATTTGGCATGGTGGTGTAGTTTGACCAGGATTAGGTTTTTCCGTCTGGACTACATTAGGGCCACACACTGTCACACAATCCCTAAAATTGGAGACTGGGGGGTAAATTTGCTAAAGTGAGAGTTTTTACAAGTGGAGATGTTGCTCATAGCAACCAACCAGAGTCTAGCTATTATCTTCTAGAAGGTGCTAGTTACAGTAAATGTTAAGTAGAATCTGATTGGTTGCCATGGGCAACATCTCCACTTTCTTAAGCTGGGTACCCACTAATCGATGTGTGTACCCAGCGAAGTGGCGCACGACCCGGCTGCCGACGGGCCAACATATCAGGCGGTCCGATGCCCTGACCGCCCGATATGCCGGCCCCCCTGCATAGCGCTGCATGGGATCATCAGCCGCATCGCCTGATCTTACATGCTGCACATAAGATATTAGGCAATGAGGCTACACGATGTACTGTATACACATTACACATTTTTAACGATTTGTCGTTACGATGTGTCGAAATTGGCCAAAGCATTAAAGATATTGTGTAGTGTGTAGGTGCCTTAAAACTCTCACTTTAGTAAATGTACCCCATAGTTTCCGGGGCTGGCTCAAGTGGAAATTGCCAGTCTGCCAAACACCTGTGTGAAAGCTACAAAAGTTCAACTATATAGCAGCAGCACCCTTTGTACCATGGTAGTTACACCACTGTTTGCATGCATGTTAGGAAACAGTGGGGTTCTTTTCAGGATCAATGGAATGGGGTTATAGGTCAGGACAATGTAAACAAATTAAGGCTGCAGATATATATATATATAATGTTATAATATATACAGTATATTATTTTATTTTATTTTCTTTGAACTGACTCTTCCTGCATTCGGTTCTTGCATTGCAACGTGCACCACCAATCTCAGTCATTGTCAATTTGGTACCAATACTTGGCCCCTGATTAGATAGACCATAGCCGGAAAGTAGCGATGCTGTATATAGGTTTTATAAAGCGGCAGCCTCTCAGTCTCACTTACGCAGCTGGTAATGCTGGTTGGGCACAGAGATGGAACTTGTGACAAATGGCAGGAGCAGTGTAATCCAAAACACATGTGCTGGAGCCTAAGTGTGCAGAACCTCTCCGTCTCAGTCACAGAAATAGGTTTATGCAGCTGCGGCGAGAAGGATAAATGACATATTCTCCATGTGATGGAAAGCCTGGGGCTGCTGATACAACATACATCTAAACTAATAGCACGTTAACTGCTGCTGGGTTATCACCCAAACACTCATTAGTCACCTGAATGTTGTTTTAAAAGTCCCAATTAGTGCAAATAAACAGCACAGCATAGTACACACTAATAGGTAAATTATTGTTGTGGGATTTGCATTATCTACAGTATATCATGTAAGTTTGTAAAATACCAGTTAATCTGCATTGTACTATATCAACGCATTATGGTGGGAAGACATGGGGGCCCATTTATCAATAATCGCTTTTGCAACACGATCAGGGCATGCCAGTAACACCCATGATCCCAGGGCAAAATGCGATCATACCGGCCGGATGTGTCATCCAGGACATGCAGGGACATGGAGCCCGTCTCTGTGATGTCCCACGGACTGCACGTGCACATCCGCCATAGCCGGGGAGGGTCCCGACGTATCCCTCCACCGGCTAATAGTGCCCATAGGCTACAGCGGCTAACGCCGTCTTCCGATGGCGTTGGCTGCAGGGGCCAATATCTGGAATGCATCACGTTCCGGACATTGGTAAATTTGGCAGCATCACATCCCCCATTAAAACCTATGGGGGAGGCGGCTGTCAGCGGTAATGGAGGGATCCAAAACACATGTGCTGGAGCCTAAGTGTGCAGAACCTCTCCTTAATACATACGGGAGATACTTAATATTTGAGGTAAACCCCCCAAAAACGGGTGTTTTCGGTGATTGTACCTCAAACACACTTTGATAAATGGGGTCCGTGGTGACATTGGAGGAACTAGCAACACAGCGGGGGTGCGGCTCGCTACAGGTCCTGGGGGCGAGGGACGCTGCCAGGTCCTATTGGGGCCTGCACTCTGCTCTTCTGAACTTGTGCAAAGTCATGTTACACCCCTACATCGTGATTGTGGTTTGTGTTTTGGTCTGTGTAAATGACTGCACCAATTATGACCTTCAGAGAGGCTTTGTATAATGGTCATCCTGACCATCTTCATATCTATCTAATCTCTGCCTATTCATATTAATATTCCGGGCTGCGAAGTTAAACCTCATTTATGTTGAATTGACATAAGAAGGATGCAGATAAGCAGGGTCCCGACCTGCGGGGCTCTGTGCGCGTCAGCTTCACGGACAGTTAAAGTAAGCGCAAGAGTATGTAGCAAAGTAAGAGTAAAGAGTATGTAGCAATTAGGATACATGGAGAATGCCGTTTAGGCAGGCTGAGGGGGAGATGTATCAAACCTTGGAGAGAGATAAAGTGGAAAAGTTGCCCAAAGCAAAGAAATCTAACATTTATTTTATAGACTGAATTAGATACGTTATAGCTAGAAGATGATTGGTTTAGTATAATTGCCGCCAGTTTGTGTGTGTGCAGTGTTATCAATGTTTACAGTCACGGTTACTAAACAATTAGACAACTAGAAAGTCAAAGAGCAGCCAAACACGCAGAGACGAATCCAGTACAGTCAAAGTATAGAATTGTTAAGACAAAATGATGCCAGGGTCAGGGTTTAAGGGAGGCTCTTAGCACCAATTGATTAGCATGTACAGTATACCTCAAGTCACACATGATAAAGAGCCTTATTCTGAGTCAAACTTAGTTGCATTTGCAATTCTCAAGTTGTGTGCAAATAGGGGGTGAAGACCAGGGCTAGAATTGGCATGGAGTTGCACTTAGTGTGCATGCGTGTGCATGCATGTGATTGCGTGAGCTGGGTGTAAGTGTGAACTTAATAGCTTAGTTGCCGACATTCAGCTCCCTCCTTCAGGGAGGGAGCTGTATGCCTGCACACAGCGGGGGCGTGGCCGGGCAGTGATGCCTAATGGGGGCGGGGCCAGGGGCGTGTCTACATGATTGCATCATTGTGGCTCCGCCCCCTCTTCACAATGCCGAAAATAAAGGCATTCTGAAGCAGGGGGCGGAGCCACGATGACGCGATTTAGCGCTAATCGCGTCATCGGGACCCCTGCTGCGGGGGGTTTCTACTTGTAGTCGGGGGGTCAGGCGGCAGCCAGGAGGCTTGCCTGCCTTTCCGGGGGGTCGGGAGCGGCACCCGATATTCGGGAGGGTAGGCAAGCCTGCTTAATAGTGATGGCTGTGTACGATTGTTGCAAAAGGTGCAAACACACCCATTTATGCAAATCACTAAAACTGATGCAACAGTGTTTTAAAACTGATGCAGTACTGCTATATACAGTCATTTTATACAATTAACCAATGATTCATACTGGGGGAGCAGATGTACTTTTCAAACACAGCCTGTAACATGACAGTTAGGAGCTGAGTGGCTGGTAGTTTATCAATTTCCAATTTATGACCTCTAGAGCTTAGTTCATCTCCCCCTGAATCTGGGATGGGGAAGCATCAAAAATAAAATCCTATTGGTGTATGCTACTATTCACCTGTTGCAGGATCCATTTCTCTTGGGTACTTAGGACTTCATTCAGAGTCGGTCGAAGCGGCCGCACGGTCGTACGCAGCCGATGTTCGCTAAAGTGCGCATGCGTACAGGTCGCAATGCGCGTGCGCAAACTAGCCACTACGATAAGAAATTTCTCTTTCCTTGAACACCGCCAGGTCGGTAGTTTGAGTGACAGATTGCGGCGTTTGTGGGTGGTAACATGGGAAGGTGCTTGAAAACGGGGGTGTGGAGATCCGAACGCAGGCGTGCCTCATTATGCAAACGGCGTTTTAAGGGAGTGCATAATTAACAAAGTAGTGTCATGGCACACGTGACAGGGGAGGTTTTACACTGACATGATCGTAGAGCTTAAGAGAGGGTATGGTCAACCTTTAGCTCTACGGCCAGTTCCGATGGTAAACGATGCTCGCGATTAATCCTTATATAGCCGGAGATGACGTGCTATGCGTACGAGATGTGGGCGTATTTTTAGCGATCCGACCGCATCCACCCCTTGGTCGGCCAGCTAATGATCCGACCTTAGGGACGCAACATGCATGTGCTTCATTAGCATATCCGGCCTCTTTTCCTATACGACCGTGCGGCCGCTTCGACCGACTCTGAATGAAGTCCTTAGTATATTCTCTATCCGGCCATGAACTGTAATGCGATTGTTTTGTGTACTGTAAGCTTATACTTTTTCAAGTGCACACCGAAACCACGCCTCCCATTTCATTCCTGTCTCACCTCTTCAGATAGGATAAGGGAAGGACGCTGGAGCCAAAGGGAAAGGAATGGCAGCTAGATATTTGAATGTCCGTTTCAGATTATCACTGAATAAGGCCCAAAGTGTGCATCATGGGCGTCACACAGAGGACTATACAACTAAAGCACCTGGCTGGCACGTTTTCACCTAAAAAATATTCCACCAAAAAATATTGTGACCTTTGCTTTTTTGCCAGTATGAAACGGTATGTCATACCGGCACTTCACTTCAGAGACTGGTGCTGGGATTGTTACTGTCCCAGCGTCGGTCAGCTAGAGTCTTAATTAGGCTATGGCCACGAGCCAATCACGACTTACAGACAGCCATTCAGGGGAGACCGGCTGCATTTTCAACTTGACGAGGCTCGAGGACTAGCAACCAATCAGGGGCGGCCACGTGGCCACCCCTGATTGGCTGCCGGTCCACGAACTGACCTTGCCACAGCCAAATTGAATATGCTGCTGAGGACTGGGAGTGAGGAGGACTCTGAGGGCAAGGAAGCCGAGTGCTGTGCAGGTAGGTGGAGTAAGGTGCGCTGTGAGGGGTGGAAGTGGGGATATGCAAATTTCAGGGGGGCTCCAGATTTGGGCTTGCCTAAGTAAAGCCCCCTGATATTTCCATACATATCCAGTATAGGGTATTTCAGTGGGGTCACATATATTTAGTTAAATTATATTTGTGAACAGTTTCCCACCCTTCCCATAGGGTTGATTGTCATCTAATTACTTGTTGCGGGAAAGAATGGCAGACCGGGTGCAGTTAGGCTTTTGGGTGCACTCATCTTGATGGAAGTCTGGAGTCAGCACTACACTTTACTGGGTGATTTGTTATGTTGGAAGATTGAGTTGGATGCCCTTAGATTTTGTGATAGGGCAGGACTCCGCCCGCAGAGCGTGTTGTGCGTTTGTGTTGGTGCACTGTTGTGCTGCGCTGATTGTTGGCTGCCCTTTCTTGCCACCATACAGTTTTTAACTTGTTGATCTTTCAATAAATAACTGATCTTTCAAAGCCAGTTTCCTGTCTCTGTGTCTATATTTTATTTATGATTATGTTAGGCTTACGTGACTCAAACACAAGGCACACACGTTAGTAGGTTTAACGTATTTGTCAGTGGAATGGTGTTCTGCGTTTCTATATTGGACACTGTGTTTGGGGGTATATTATTTATAAGGGACTGTATTGTATACCAGCCACCAGAAATGACTCTGGGCCTGATCCAAACAGGGAACGCAAATCTGCATACGCATGCTCCCGGCAGCTGCGAAATTATGCTAATGGATGCAATCGCAATGCCGCAGCAGCACAATATGCAGACGCCCACCACTACATAATGCCCCCCCCTTACCTATACATCCGCAATACCTCGCTGTACAGCGAAAACATCGGTAACATCGAGAGGCATCGAAGCCATTAGCATAATAGTGGTTGACCTGACCTCACTCAGGATTTGGGCCGCTTCCTGTGTGCATCTATAGCTCTGGCTGCGTCTTCCGTAGCTGGGGCATAATTATGCACGCCCCTGTAATGGAGTTCAAACGCACTGGCACGCCTGCGTTTCACTGACCACCCCCAGTCACCACCCTCAAACGGTCACATTCTGTCAATCAATGTGTTCTCCCTGTGATCGCTACCCGATCGCAGTGGAGAGTTCACGCACTGCGATGCGTTCGCATGCGCAGAACGCAAACATCGGCCGGGTGCGTGCGAATTCGCGTCTGCTTTCCTTGCTGAATCAGGCCCTATGTTTTGTGTGCTTGGCACTAGAATATTGAATGGTATACATACTGCTCACAGGACTATGTGGCTGCTGTATATGATGCAATAACAACAAGATCTGCTTTATAACCTGCTCCCCGGATCTCTACTCTGTGTAATGTTCAGGCACAAGAATTCTGCACTACGTACAGGTCATCAGATGGGGATCTGGGGATCCAGTACTGGATCTACTTGGTAAGTTGGTTATTCAAAGCTGCCTTTGGGTGGTACATTGTCATTACACCATCTAATCTAATGTCTTACTTACTGTAAACTTCTCCAGTTATGGTGGCATCTTACTAAAATATTGTAAAGTTGGCATGAGATATTCAAAGCAGATACGTCTAATAGTCAACTGTACTGGAATCCCTGCCAGTTACCAATACTATAAACCCTCTGCCAACCACAAGTTGAATAGCTGCATCCTGGGTTGCAGTATGACAGATTGTAGTTCAATATCCTATAAAGGTTTTGGAAGCGCAAGCCCCTCCATGGTGCACTGAGAGGGGGAGACAGGTACAATTTATCTGGACACGGGCCTCATGGCTATCCAAAATGCAGCGACCAACAGTTATGCATATGAGGGGGTGTAGCATGCCCCCTCCAGCAGTCATGCACCCTAACAGCACCCGGGACCCTCTCTCTGCTGGCACCAGCACCAGGCCTCATGAAAGCCTCATTTGGTGTCCCCAGTAACTATTTCCATTTTCATTTTACCCTACCAATCTAAATACCAAATCTGATAAATCAGATCAAGCCACCAATTTACCCATGCCCACCAATCCTTATACCCATGCCTGCCAATGTATATACCCATGCCCACCAATGTATACCCATGCCCACCAATCCATATACCCATACTGCACATATTTCAACAGATATCATCTGGATCCATCATAGAAACACTTTCACTATGCATAGGTGTTGCTCATTGTACAACAGGTGACACCTGAAGACGCTCTCCATTGTCTCTATGGCATCTCGGCAAAGATAGATCAAATTATCTGCTAGTATTTGATATGCCACATGTTTAATTCATTATTATTAAGGGTATAATAAATGCAAATCTGGAGAATGAGTTTCTCAGTACAAATCAGCTAATGCCTCAATATTTTGCATAGTAATATGTAGTAAAAATAAAATTAAATTAGAAATCAGTTATCACTGGTTACATATCTCCTAAGCCAGGTGTTCCGTCTCCATTGAAAGTACATTAAACTATTTCATACCTTCTGTGTTTTGAGTGTTGCACCAGTTTCAGTCTGCTCCATGGTTTCATCCATTTCTGGAAGATTGGGTTGCAAATAAAAATTCATATTTACTGCCAGGTCTGTTCCTTCATCATCTTCATCGACGTGTTTCTCCTTGGAGTGAGGGTCAAGCTTCGGTTCATTCAGTGGAGAGCTGGAAATTCACAACAGAAAAAAAGACTCAATAAGCATAACATTAAATAAGGAGATAGGAGATAGACTTAGGTCCTGATTCAGACCCGTTCGCTATCTGCATGCGCTCGCTAGATGCGTATGCAAATTTTTCAAAGTGACGCCACGGGAAGCGATCGCTCGCCAAGGCATAAGCACGCCCTCCATGTCTTAGCGAACGGCCACTTTGTGTATGCGTACGCCCAATTGCACAGGCAGAGCCGCCCACCAGCACCACGTCGTCTCTAGGATGTGAACGCAGTGATTGAGGTAGCTTTTTCCCTACCGCAAGCACTGCGAGGAAATCAGTGTAAAAAAAGTGGCAAGTGACGTGTACTATGACGCTGCCTGTTAATTATGCACGCCTCTAAAACGGCGTTGAAACACCCAGGCACGCCTGCGTTTGCATCTCCAACCCCCCGTTATTAGTGTCCTGCCCCTGTAACCACCCACAAACGGCCTCTCCTGTCACTCATTGCCCTGGGCTGCCTTTGCTGGGCGAGCGAGAGGGTTGCGAACGCAGTGTGTAGCTCGCGCACAATGAAGCGCGCGCATGCGTGTACGCAGAACATTGGGCCGCTTGCGAACGCACAGCGCGAGCGAGCGGCTCTGAATCAGGCCCTTAATGTAACACTTTAAGTAAATACCTAATGCAGCATGTTTAGATCCTGCACGCCATTATTTCATTATTGTGTCATTTCTTTTTCCAGGAATTATTCTGTACTTCTTTGATCATGACAAATTGAAGACATTGTAACCGGGGCCTTGGGAGTACTGATGGCGCGTGCTGGATTGGTGAAGTGCGCTGCAAAGGTGTGTCAGGATTCGGCCTAGGATCGGCCGTTACTCACCCCAGCACCGGCTTCCCCTGACTTGTTGTGCGGTCAGACGTCAGGTGCAGCGGCGGGTGATGCGCTGAGGATTTTGCCTTAGGTGCTCTTAGACTTCCATGTGCGGCTTTGTGTCTTAGTTTCCGAGGTTGCCGTCATGGGCGCCGCCATGATAGTCTTTCTCACCTGACTATTCCTTCAACCAATGGTAGCGTGGTCTCGGTCAGCTGACACTGATCTCCTATGAACTGCTACCTTAGGGTATATAACTAGGCCCTGGACACCAGGAAGTTGCCTGTGCAGCGTCGTCACTACTGGTGTATGCTTGTTGTCATTCCGTTCCAGGTTCCTGTTCCTTGCTCTCAAGTTATTTCCAAATACCATCTCGGTACCACTCTCCGTTGCATCTGGTTTCGCACGTTGTGTACCCAGTACACATTATCATGGATTCGCTGAGCTTGGTACAGGTACATATCATAATTAAGCAAATCTGCTGCCGTCACCCCTGCATACATTCTGGGGACACTTAATTTTTGCTGAAATCATTAGAAAACAGCTGTTTTCAGGGGATTTTCCGCAAAAACTTTTCGATAACTAAGGGCTTGATTCGGAGTTGTGCACTATAAACGCTCTATCGGCTGAAACACCGGCGAAAAGGGTTCAGCTTTTTACTTATGAAATAACTATTCGCTTATTGATTACATTGAAGTTAAACTAGGTTATTGTGGCGGGGAGAAGAACGGCCTAGCAAAAGTGGAAATAAGATAAAATAACTAGAGATGAGCGGTTTCGGATCTCCCTGCCTGCCGCGGATCCCTGACCCGAGGCAAAACCTTGCGACTCCTCTGTCGAGTCGCGAGGTTTTGTTTTGAGCGGGCTTAGCGCTGATTGGCTGAGAGCCGTCTGTCACGGCTCTCAGCCAATCAGCATTAAGCCCATTGAAAACAGTACAAAAGAGGAAAAGATGGTGCCCACCATTCCCCGCCGCCTGACACCGCCGGCACCCCTGCTGCCAACACCGCCGGCACTTCCACTGGCAGCATCCCCTGCTGCCGACACCACCGCTGCCAACACTCCTGCACTGCTGCCCAACGTATTAAGGATATCATTAGCGACCCCCACACTGCCGACACTGCCAACACTGAGGACACCACCAGCACCCCTGCACTGCCAACACAGTCAGCAAACCTGCACTGAGGACACCGCTGGCACCCCAGCTCTGCCGACACCACCGGCCCCCTGCATTGAGACCCCTGCACTGCCGACACAGGGCCTGATTCAGAGCCGGATGCTCTGACAGAGCGCTCGCTGGATGCTCTGACAGAGTGCTCGCTCTGAATCAGGGCCGGCCTTCTGGTTTTTTAGAGCGGCCTCCTGGCCGCTCGCATAGCTGTGGGTGACCACCCACAGCTATAGCGAGCGGCCAAGAAGATGGTCGCGATGGTCGGGCTTGCGACGAGACCCTTGTGGTAGGGTCTCGTTGCCGCAAGCCCCAGAGTGCTTTTGGCTCTAACAGAGCCGAAAGCACTCCCACTGACATCACTTGTGATGTCAGTGGGTCCGGCCCCAGACAGTAGGCGTTCCCATGGGAACGCCTTCGTCTGGGCAGCCACGCCCCCGGCCCGCCCACCAAAGGGGACGTGCTGTCACTCAACATCGACAGCACGCCCTCTTTGGTACGAGACCCGGAGCGACGGATTGCGCACTGGGCCACCATCGACCCGTTTGCGAGCGCACAGCGCTCGCGAGCGGGTCTGAATCAGGCCCACAGTCAGCAAACCTGCAATGAGGACACCGCTGGCACCCCCGCTCTGCCGACACCGCCGGTACCCTTCACTGAGAACACTGCCAGCACTGCTATTCCATGTACTGAGGACACCGCCAGCAGCCACCGCACTGCCTACACAGTCAGCAAACCTACAATGAGGACACCGCTGGCACCCCCGCACTGCCGACACAGCCAGAAAACCTGCACTAAAGACACTGCTGGCACCACCGCACTGCCGACATCACCGGTACCCTTCACTGAGGACACTGCCAGCACCACAGCACTGCCATTCCATATACTGAGGACACCGTCAGCAACCCTGTTCTGCCGACACTGCTGTCACAGTAAGTGCACTATTGGTGTATACAACCCACACTGTATAACACACTGTGTCCATGTTGGAAATTAGAAACTGAACTGCAACATGTTAGTGCCGCCCACTGTGACACTTAGCTTAGTCAGCCAGCTAGCTGGATGCAACGTTTTGGTCTTAACTAGATGAAGCAAATAATATTGTGAGGTGGTCATAATTGAATGGAAATTACTGGAAATAAATGTTATTGAGGTTAATTATACAGTAGGAACAAAAACAGGCCCATTTTATGTGATTTTAGCTGTTTTTATGATTTTTTAAGAAAAAATCCAGATCCAAAACCAAATCATAAAAACAAAACACGGAGGTGAGGTTTTGGCTAAACCAATCCAGATCCAAAACCAGGGGGGATCCAAAACCAAAACCAAAACATGGGGGTCGGCGCACATCTCTAAAAGTAACCTGGGCCAAACAGCCTGCACCACAGCGAGGATGAGGCCCACTACTCGTCATCCTTGCCTTAACAACTCGCGTATAACACTGAATCAGACCTAATGCTTCTAAACATGACATTAATACATTAAAATAAAAGTCTTAGATGAAAGAACTGGTAATAACATTCATAAATATATAAAAGTATCAGGAGCTGATCAGAGCTGAAGATATCTGAGAAAGAAAACTAACTGCAGGGGACATTCATGTGGCGCTTAATTATATGCGCACCGCTGTCTCTTACCAGCGCAGAGCCGCTTCCACTTGAACCGCTATTCTCCAATCCTGGCTCACGTCAGTGAATACATTATCACGTCAGCCTGACAGCAGGAGATTCACATAAAAAGCTCAATGATAACCTTAAAGCAAAGGATCAGCTGAGGACACAATAACTGGTATCAACATTCAATTACCTGCACTGATCATACTGGTTCAGTCTCTTATGGCTCTATTCCCTGATCAGAGAGACCAAGCCTGGAACATTGGCATTTACTGAGCTGCAGAATATTGTGGTGTTATAATAATAAAGGATGATAATATAATACATAATAATAATAATTATAATACTACAAACAATATACAAGAACAGTAACAAAACTGTTGTCTTTCTTGGGTGGTAGATAAGTAACCAATGGCATGGGAGGATGCAGCCACTCTCATGGTCAACATTCACATTGTCTACATTTATGTCGACACCACAATGTCGACAGCTATGGTGTCGACAATGTTGAAATATCGACAGGAAACATGTCGGCATTCTCAGAAGGTTGATATGTTCATAATGCCGACTTCGGAAATGTCAATATGTGAAATCCCGAATGTCGACATTAGGGTTAGGCTTCAGGACAAGAAGGAGAGCGCTAACGAGGGGGATGGTTAGGGTTAGGGGACAGGATTAGGTTTAGGTATAGGGGTTCTGGAATTACCGGAATGCTGGCGTCTAAACTGTTCATAACGTGACCGCCAGGGCCAGGAGGCCATTGCTGGAGATGCCACTGCCACCAGGACCAGGTAAGTGACCACTGGGCCACCAGGGACAGTTTGTCGACATTCTATCATGTCAATATATTAGCAGTGTTGACATGATGAATGACGACCTAGTATACCATACACCATAATGGTGTTTAGATATATTTATACTTTGATAGATAGTGGGATTATAATATCATTTTTTTCCAGTTCCACTCAGTTATAATATATTTCATCAACCTTTTTTTTTTTTTAGGTGATTTGAAAGAAAAACAGCAGAAGTATTTTTATATCCAGACGAGAGCAATAAAAGCCGCTCACAATAACCGAGTCATTCGCAGCTGTCTGATTTTTCTACCAATTTCACTCGTGTTGAGGTCATAACAATTCAGACATCCTTTCAAACACCCCAGAAATGAGCAGTATATATACACCCTCTTTTTCTTGCTCCTAACTGTCTTAATTTTGTGAGTATTTATAGCAAATACATTGAGACTGTACCTACACTGCCATCTACTGGCCGGAATGGTAATCAGTGGATAAAGAGACAAAGGGACTGATTCATTACCAGTCGCAACTGCGATTACGCACGCAATCGGGCGATTGTTGCGTACTGCGCATGCGTATCCATCCCAGTGCGCGTGCTCGAACCAGCCACTGCGATTGGGACTGCGATCGCAGAGACTACGCAGACCCATCGCAGAGTGATTGACAGGAAGTGCCGTTTGTGGGCGGTGAGTTTGTCGAGGAAACGCAGGCGTGCCAGTGCGTTCGAACGCCATTGCAGGGGTGTGCATAAATTATCCACTGTGATGCAACATGCTGCTCGAGTACACAGTGCGTGCGATGAAGTTAGCAATTCCTGAGTAAGGTCTGAACTTGTACAAGTGTGCGTAAGGCTCCGATTGTACTCGATGGATGGATTAGCATATCATCGCAGTCAGACTGCGAGTGTAATCGCAGCCGCCATCGCAAATGTGATCCATAGAGAATCAGGCCTAAAGATGGATCTATTTGCTATATAGACCAAGGATCAAAGGAAATGTAAACTAGAATTCTTCCTAACCATCGGCAGCAATGCTTTCATAAATATCGCAAAACATATACATTGTAATGCAGAAATGATTGGGAAAATTGAGGTTACAAAACAGCTTCTATGTGGATTTTCCATTCTTAGTTAATAGTATATTACTGTCTTTGTTACATCAGTAAAGGATTTACTTCTTGGTTACAGATGTGTCCTCATATACTGGTGCTCAAGTCGCGGCAAATAGCTCCTGTCGGCGCGGCAGGTCCTGGGTGATTCGCACCAAGCGTCCTTCTCGCTCAAAATGTGCGTCTTATTTGCATAAATAAAATGACTGGGAGCGACAAAACCACATTGTTGGCTTGCGCCGATCCATGTGGTGTGCGACATGTGTACATCTGTGTGCGACTGAGTCTGACTCTGTGTAAAAGTGATACGATGCACCTGGCGCGGCTTTTTCTCACCCCAAGTTACGTTGTGCTTCATCTGCAGCTTTGCGCATGTTTAATACTAATTCCTCTGTGGTTAAAGCCGCAGCCGGGCGTCTGTAGTCCACTTTGGTGATTCCCTGAGTCTGTGATGAGAATAAGACATAAAATTGACAGAAAACTATTGTACGCTGCTCCTCTGGGAGCGTCTAAGTTGCGCTGGACATCTTGCGCCGTATGGGAGTATAGACGCTAGGTGTAAGAGGACATATCTGTACGCTAAGTACAAGATCTACAAAGATGTTGAATCGGCCTTCTAGCTCTCATGTTCATGCAATGCCACTCAATGGTCTATCAAGTACAGGACCAGAATCATCCACAAAAACCACTGATTAGAGTCCAAATCCATCGTTTGCAACAACCAATAGGGACAGGTAGCGCATGACACATGGGTCCCTGTGTCAAGGGGGGCCTGTGCCCCACATTCTGCTCAAAGGCCGAGTAGTGCCCCCTGCTGGAGACGGCCATGTTTCAGGTGATATATTTGGAAAGATGTTGCCAGTGCAGGAGATCGCAAAGACTCTGGGGCACTGGCAGAGCCGTTGTCCAATGTTCTGCACATACACCATATTTATGAAAGTATCACTAGAAAGATGGCCACCAGCAAAAGTTATAGGGGGCCTGATGCACAGAACAGGGGCCACTAATCACGTGCCTCGCTGCCTGACTCTTAATAGGAGTCTGTTGCCACCTACATAAGGCAGGAAATACCAAGAGACATTGGAGAAGGCAGACTAACAGGTGAAAAAGTATATCTGGACAAACACTTGTAGATCTTTTGGTAAATTTGGTGAGATTTACACCATATGGCTTTATTCTGACAGATTATGCTGCGATATCTGGGCCTAATTCAGACCCACTAGCGAGCGCTGAGCGCTCGCAAGCGGGTCGATGTTGGCCCAGTGCGCATGCCCACGAGGGAGCCGGCTCCGTCGTGCGCATGCGCGAGACCCGGATAGCGACGGCCAAGCCGTCGCTATGGGTCTCCCTACAAAGGAGGCGTGCTGTCAATGGTGAGTGACAGCACGCCCCCTTTGGTGGGCGTGCCGGGGGCGTTGCTGCCCAGATGGTGGCGTCCCCATGGGAACGCCTACTGTCTGGGGCCGGCCCCACTGACATCACAAGTGATGTCAGTGGGAGTGCTCTCGGCTCTAATAGAGCCGAAAGCACTCCAGGGCCTGCGGCAACGAGACCCTACCACAAGGGTCTCGTCGCAAGCCCGATGGTCGCGATGGTCTTGACCATCGCGACCATCTTCCTGGCCGCTCGCTATAGCTGTGGGTGGTCACCCACAGCTATACGAGCGGCCAGGAGGCCGCTCTAAAAATTAAGAAGGACGGTCCTGATTCTGAGCGAGCGCTCTGTCAGACTGTCCGGCTCTGAATCAGGGCCTCTGTCTGGATGGAAAAACGTGATGGCCAATGACCTCATTTGGCCGTAAGAGAAGAGCATGGGTCCAGATGCATTATAAGGTCAGTTAGTAAAAGTGCAAAATGACACTGCAAATGCTGTTTTGTGAGGTTATATGTCAATTTTTCAGCATATCCATCCGATGTTCTGCCCATGCACCAAAAGAAAAAGCATGGATTTGTGGGTCTGGTGGCATTAATCTGAGGGGAAGAGGTGAGATGTTCCCTGCTGAAAATAAATTAGATTAATTCATGAGCTCGTTTATATGCCCACATGCCAAATGTAGATTTCCTTTTGTGGGATGTGAGTATTGAAATGGACTAAAGGGGTGAAGACAAGGTCGTCAAAAGCTTGGACCATGGAGCTTCTGTAGGATGGTGTGGTCATACATGGTAGCATGCTTATGACCCATCAAAGGCCTTTTGCAGAAGCTGTGCCGCTTTTAAAGGGGCATGGCCGTGCCGTCTTGGGGGGCGTGGTTACATCTCTTGTGCACTTGCGTGCCTGCCCCACTTCAGCGTTCTTGGGTGAAGTCGACATATTTAGGGGGCATTTTCTCTTTACCACAGGGAGGTGGGTGTGCTGCATTTTCCTCCATGCTGAAGGATTTTAACTTTTTACAGAAGGTAAATGCTAGTACTGAGGATGCGCTGCACAATAATGGGAATTCCCATTTGTAGGCACATTTCAACCAAAAACATTGATACACTCAGAAGCCTCTCATGTAAAAAAGACTACCCCACTGTCTAATCTCTCTAATGATACAGTTATCACATATGATAGAGCGGGCAGTATTTTAGGAGTAAAAGTGTAACATTTAATGTATGACGGAGACTTATCATGCCAATCCTACAGACCTGCAAAACAAGCTGCACATTGATTTTCTGAGGTCATTTCCCCAAACTGGCATATAAACATGCATCTATGCAATATCGCATGAATTGAGGATGCAATTTTCTAAATTACTTTAAGGTGTTAGGGGTCTATTTACTAAGCCTTGAATGGAGATAAAGGGAACGGAGATAAAGAACCAGCCAATCAGCTCCTAACTGCCATGTCACAGGCTGTATTTTAAAAATGACAGTTAGGAGCTGGTTGGTTGGTACTTTATCTCTGTCAACTCTATCTCCACCCAAGACTTAGTAAATAAACCCATAGGTCTTGTAAGGTCAGCACATTCCTAGGGTCAGCAGAGATAAAGTAATGGCCTCACTTCTTGACCCTCAGGCTACCTTAATTTCCTCCCCACTAAATGATGATTGACAGCACAAGCGGAGCAGGAGAAGAAGAAGTCCTCCGCTAAGACGCAGTTTGTCAATAGTCCCAGTTTGGAACTGTACACTGTCAAAAGCCCTTTTAAGTGCACTTGTTCATTTGCTAAGAGGCAATACAATAAGGAGAAAGTAGGGCTGGAACACAGCGAGACAAGGCTTCCTTTGAATGCAAGACCAAAGTGTGAAACATTAGGCAGTTGGCAACACTATCAAAGGGCTTTAAAGGATCATGGAACGTGACCTAGCTCTGTGCCATACCACATACTGTACTACACTACGGAAATCTGGGCGGATTTTGACAGTGTGCTGTGCGGTACATTGTCTAGAAAATACAGGAGCTCATTCAGACCCGCTCGCTAAGATGCAAACGATCGCTGCTGCCGATGGTATGCAGTGTGTATGGAATGTGCGCATGCGTATACCTTAGCGAAAGTTCACAATCCATTAGCTCGCTGCGCATAGACAGCACAGCAGAGTGAGTGTCAGGGGAAGCCGTTTGTAGGTGGTAACAGGGGCCGGCCATTAAAAACGGGGGAGTGGAGGTGCAAATGCAGGCGTGCCTGAGCATCTCAACGGCTTGTTAGTGGTGTGCATAATTATAAGACAGCATCATAGTAGACGTCACCTGGATGGTTTTTACACTGAAGTGCTCGCAGTGCTTGCGGCAGGGAATGGTCAACCTCAAGCGCTGCGATAGCATCCGATGTACCGATGGTTACATACACTTCCTGGTCATGACGTGCACAAGTGGGCGCCTTAAAACAGCCTGGTGGGTGTCTGCATACACAATGTGATCGCTCTCTAAGAAATACTGGGCGTGCTAATGCATTGCTGTGCGGTAGCAGTGCCTATGCAATTTGCATACACATCGTGCAAGTGATTGCATCTAGCGAGCGGCTCTGAATCAGCTCCACAGTCTTTGGGAACCCTATACTGTACATTATACTGAGACCACTGTGGTTGCAAAGTTTTCTCTCGGGGGAAGGGGGCAATTTGTTATTTACTCCATCTCCCCCCCAATCCAGGAGGACCAGGATGAGCATGTTTAGCACAAAGCTGGTAGTATCTAGGAGAGTGTGATATTGTTTGTGCCCCCACCCACAGAGGCATCAGCCATGAACTCCCAAATTTTTTATGTTCTTCCTTGATCCTCTAAAAGAGTGGTTGGTCATCCCATAGCGAAGTGGGCAGGATGAACTGCAGGTTTATGCGGAGGGGAGACAAGGCCAATATGGCACAACTCTATGAGAGGACCTAATGACAAGAGGCGCCTGCCCTGCCATCAGGTATAAGCCACATCTCCCCTCTGGGCTTCTCCTGTGCTTGTACTGGTTTAGACTTTGCAGAAACATCCATGCTGCAATATTGCTCAGAAAGTTCTTTTTTTTTTTTTTTTTTGAGAAATATTTTGATTGAATCGTTTTTTATATTCCATTCCATTTAAAATAGTAACATTACCATAATTGACACAGAAAATAAAATAACATAATCACAGAAAAAACTCTGTGAACTACAATAACATTAGAATTAAGAAACATATATCACAAGATATATCACAAAAAAAGGAATACATTATATATAGATACAGGAACATATATATAAACATTGAATACAAATATGCAAAAGAATAGGTTATACAGAATAGTAAAAAATTAGGAAAAAGAGAAGGGAAGAGGGTGGGGGGGGTACCAGTCAATTAGAGAGCAAAATCGCTGAGACAAATTATGTCCAAATAAGACAGAGCTAAATCGTTGTCAGGGGTGGTTCAGCAGAAAAATGTGCGGTCCATGGGGACCATGTTTTAACAAAGTGATCTGGAGTGTCATGTAGGACAGTTGTAATTCGTTCCATTTTATAGGTGTGCCATATGGCGTTAATAGTAGCTAAAACAGAAGGGGGAGTGGATGACTTCCAAAGGGAGGCAATCGTACATTTAGCTGCATTCAATATATGTTTGATTAATTTCAGTTCGGCTCGTGTGGTATTTGGAATAGGCCGAGATAGGAGGGTATATAAAGGAGTATTTGGGACTTGAATATCAACTACATCCTTAATCAATTTATGTATATCCACCCAATACCTCTGAATACTAGGACAGGACCACCAGATATGCAGCATGGATCCCACCTGGCCACAGAGCCTCCAGCACAAATTAGGGGAAGAGGGGTAAATAGCATGAAGTCGAGTGGGGACCAGGTACCATCTATAGTAAACTTTGTAGGAGTTTTCCTGTATGCGGACTGAAATAGAGCTCTTTGCAATCTCATTCCTTATATCTGACCATTCCTCAGGTGTTAATATCTCGCCCGCCTCTCTCTCCCAGGCCTCCTCATGGGCTTCTTTTACGGGTTGATTATGTTGGATTAATGATTGATAAATTGTGGAAATAAGACCCTTAGTTGAGTGAGGATGTAGACAGAGTGAATCAAGTGTAGTTTTATCAGCTATTATAGAGGTTTGCGTCTGGGAATGAAAAAAATGGCGTAATTGGAGGTACTGAAAAAAAACGTTATTGGGTAGGGAGAATTGAGATTGCAATTCAACAAATTCCGGGAAAGTCTGCAAGGGAGCTAAATCAAATAAAAATAAGATATCAGATTTAGTCCATTGGCGAAAGGATTTATATTGTGTACCTGGGACAAATTCAGGATTGTTCCATAGAGGGACCATTAAGGGATGAGATGAGCGAATATTATAGAGACGGGAGCATTGGTTCCAAATCGAAATCGTAAATCGAACAGTGGAAAGTATGTTTAGCTTAGGTGATCGTGAAAGGGCAGGGCACCAAAGGAAAGAATAGGGAGAATAAACAGATAATGCTCCGGCTTCGATAGATGTCCAAACTCTCTGGCTAGGCGGAGCATGCCAGAGAACACACGAGACTAAGTGGGTTGCCCGATAATATTTGATTAGATCAGGAATACCCAGCCCTCCATCACTACGAGGTCTTTGTAACAAGCGCATCTTTACTCTGGGTCGTCTCCCAGCCCATATATAATGTGAGATCTCTACTTGAATATTTTTCAGGATTGTGATTGGAATATGTATCGGGAGAGTCTGCCACATATATAGCAGCCGAGGAAGAATGTTCATTTTAATTGAAGCCATACGTCCTATCCAAGAGATTATAGATCTATTCCATGTATGAAGGTCGGACTTAATGGAGGCCAATAGTCTAGGAAAATTGGCTGCGTATAAGGAGGAATACGTCTTAGTTAAATAAACCCCTAAGTATTTTATCTTATCCGTTTGCCAGCGGACAGGGAATGCAGCTTGAAGAATGCGAAGGTCAGCAGGGGGGGTCTGTAAGTCTAAGATCTCCGTCTTATCTGTATTAATTTTAAAATTAGAGAGTGTGCTATATTTATCTATCTCGAAAAAAAGATTTGGGAGGGATGAATGGGGGTCAGTTAAAGTTAGAATCACATCATCAGCGTATAAAGCGATCTTGTGGTCAGTATTGCCAACTCGAATACCAGAGATATTCAAACTCGATCTAATCTTTGAGGCTAGGGGTTCCATCACCAACGCAAATATAAGAGGGGAAAGGGGGCAACCCTTACGGGTGCCGTTATAGATGGGAAAAGGGTCGGAAGAAAGGCCATTAACTAAAACGGAAGCTGATGGATTATGATATAATGAGAATAATCCATTAAAAAACGCACCCGAGAACCCCATGTTAAGCAAAGTTTGCTGAATAAAGGGCCAAGCCACACGGTCGAAGGCCTTCTCAGCATCGAGAGCCACCACCAGGGTCGGGTCTGATCTGCCCTGAGCAATTTGTATTAGATCAATCAGACGTCTCGTATTGTCTGAGGCCTGTCTATTGGAGATAAAGCCCACCTGGTCCGAATGAACTAGGTGGGGTAAAATTGGGGCTAACCGAATAGCTAGGATCTTAGCCAATAACTTCAGGTCTACATTCAGAAGTGAGATTGGTCTATAATTTTTCAACTCCAGGGGGTCTCGATCAGGCTTAGGAATGACAACTATATTGGCCCTGGTGGTGGCCGCATCAAGCGATTTACCCTCCAACAAAGAATTAAATAGTAGCTTAAGCATAGGAAGTAGGGTTATAGTAAATTTTCTATAATAGAGAGCGGAAAATCCATCAGGACCAGGGGCAGCTGACCTACGTAGATGCTTTATAGCTGCTATAATCTCCTCTTCAGTGATAGGGGCATTAAATAAGGCAATATGTGATTCAGAGAGTTTAGGTAATTGACAAGATTCCAAATATTGGCGTATTCCATTAAGAGTGTGGGGGGTATTTATGTCTACAGGTGGGAGGTTATATAAAGATGAATAGTATTCCCGAAATAGATTAGCCATAGCCTTGGGGTCATGAGTTAGTGAGCCGTTCGAGTCTCTTAAGGAGATAATCCTGTTACGAGTACGTTTGGCTCTTAGTTGGCGGGCCAATAATGTGTCTGCCTTGTTAGATTTCTCATAAAATCTCTGGCGTGTCCACAATAATGCATTCGCCGCTTTTTTAGAGAGAATCTGAGATAGCTGACCCTTTACAGATAAAATTTTTAGATACGTGCGTTTTTTGGGAAAACGTTGATGGAGCTGCGTGAGGGAGGATAATAAAGATTCCAGTTCATTTATACGCGTGAGTTCCGCCTTTCTCTGAGCAGAAGATAGGCTGATGAAAAAACCCCGCAGTGTGGACTTATGGGCTTCCCAAAGTATTGAGGGGGAGATATCCGGAGTGAGATTAGTGGCGTAAAAATCTTTTAAAGCAGATGTAATTTGTGCTATATGAGCCTGTTTCATTAATAAAGACTCATTTAAGCGCCAACAACGGGTCAAGGGTGTCGGGCTTGTAACCAAAAGCTCCATCTCGATAGCTAAATGATCTGACCAAGGGATAGGTAAGGTCTGTGCCCCCAAGAGCCTTTGGGTGGATGCCCGGTCAACTAAAAAATAATCGATTCGTGTATGAATATTATGTGGCGGGGAATAATGTGTATAACCTCTAGCTGAGGGATAAAGAGTTCTCCATGCGTCATAAAGATCGTTAAGTGACATGTAAGAATGCAGTCGTTTGGTGAGTTTAGCTTGAGTGGAATAGATTGAGACGGGACGAGATCTGTCTAGAATGTGATTTGAGATGGTGTTAAGATCCCCCCAATTATAATGAGGCCCTGTGGGAGTTGGGATATATGATTGAAGAGGCTAGTAAATAGGGATGCCTGCTGCATTGCCGGGGCATATACCGATGCTAAAACAATCGGTGAGTTACTATACGTCCCTGATATGATGATATACCGGCCCTGGTCATCAGATATCACTTTGTCTATATTGATAGGGAAGTCCCTATGTAGCATAATTGCCGTGCCTCTACGCTTAGCTGACATATTCGAATAGTAAACCTGTGAGTATATTTTGCTTGCTAGAGATGGATGAGGGGCTTTAAGATGCGTCTCCTGCAAGAAAACAACATCTGGTCTACGACGATGGAAAAACTGGATGGCCATGGCCCTTTTAGTGGGGGAATTTAACTCGTTGACATTTAACGTAAGAACCTTTAACTTCATGGTGGATATGTATCTAGATAATTCCGTAGTATATGAATTGGACATATTGACTGGTTAGAGATCCAGGGAAAAAAAGAGGACAGATTAGGGGAGAAAGGAAAGAGATCAGGAACTACCAAGGTAGTAGAAAAGAAAAGACCTTGACCAACACAAAGGACAGGCCTAAATTTGAAAGAGAAGGCATTACAAATACCTTCCCTTTGGCGGGGGGCATGACAAAGAAAGAAAATAAAAAGTAGAAGAACTAAAGATGTATAGTACATGTGTACTAGGACAGTATAGAAGCTGTGACCATTTGTCCAGAGAAAGTGTTAGAGGTAACAGACATAAGGAGAATACTGTAGACATCGTGAACAAAAAATAACAATAAAAAACATAATAATAAATGTAGAATCACTGTAGATACGATAGAAGGGTACTCATTAACGTTCCAACTTAGGAAAGGATGGTTCTACTTGAGAACCCGAACCATCCTAAAATTTAGCTAACATAACAGATGAACTATGACATCTTATTAACAACAATAAACATACAGACATTATACTTTCAGAAGAATGAATAACCCGGGATGATACCAATTTAACTAACAGTGACTTCTCCTAAGAAGAAAGCATTTAAAAAACACAAAAATAGGATATTGACACGATGCCAATTTGAAATAAACAACATCAGTTAGGCCTGAGACCATTTGGGGGATGGTACTGAAGGGCTTTGCTGTGGTGAGGCAATTTGTTTACGGATGGATTCAGGAAGATCATCGATAAGACCGAAAGTTTTTAGAAGCTCGTAGCCTTGTGTAGGGGTTTTAACAATATATGTGCCTCCATTCCTTGTGATTTGGAGTTGAAAAGGAAAACCCCATTTATATCGAATAGAATGATTTCGCAATGTTTTGGTTATATTGATAAGGTCCCGGCGTTTCTTAAGAGTAGACGGAGCTAGGTCTTGGAACACTTGAAGTTGATACTCTGAATAGGAGATTGTAGATAAGCCACGGACAGAATGCATGAACCGGTCTTTTGTTTTATAATAATGAAATCTTAAGATAACATCCCTCGGGGGTTGATTCAGAGGGGGTTTCGGCCGCAATGCCCTATGCGCCCTATCCAAGTGGAGCATATCTTTTGATATATCTGGTAGCAAATGAAAAAAAAGTCCTTCCAAGAACCCAGGAAGAGTATCTGCCGTTATGTCTTCAGGAATGTTGCGGATTCGGATATTGTTCCGTCGGTTCCGGTTCTCTAAGTCCTCCAGGTGATCTTTATACGTATCAAATTCCGAGTGCAGATCAGCAAGCTCTTGCTCCACTACGCTTTGGTACTGACAGACTTCGTCCATCTTCTGTTCCAGAACATCTGTGCGGGAGCCAAGATCTGCTAATTCAGTTTTAAATTCTGTGAGCACCGACCTCATTTCTGACTGGATAGTTTTAGTAACAATAGCTATAATGTCTTTAGTTGTCAGAACGGCATCCGCAGAGGTATCTTCCTCAACGTCGAAAACAATGTCTGCAATCGGCGTTTGTCGAGTCAGAGAACCAGATTTTTCCCATGCTCTGAGTATGCTAGGCTTAGGAGCGGCAGAGTTTTTGCGACTTTTTTGTGACATATTGAAATGACAAAAACGGATTATTCAATCAACAAGTGTGCCGAGATTTCCAAAGATGAGGGAGGGGAACATTGGCGAATGCTAGCCGAACAGTGCAATGAATTCTCTGGAGCAATCGCAGGTCACAGCATGATTTATAGAAGAAAAAACATCTGGAGAGTCATGACTAGATAAAAAGAAGAAAGTCGGCTAATGGTATATCCATCTATAAGGCAATATATGAAAGCAGCATTAGATGGCGCTGTAATTCCACCTTGTAGGAGATGAAAATGAGATTCTCCAATAGATTATAATCAGTTAACACTCACTAGATTATAGTAAGTAAAAAAAAAAAAAAAAAAAAAAAAAAAAATAATGAGTGTTATAGATGATTGTAGATTATTGCAGTTATATATATAGATGGATCTATAATTGCAGCTGCATCCGGCTTGTACCATCAGAAACTTAATTAGAAAATGGCTCCCTGCTGAGGGCTGGTAAATTATGTTCCTTAATTACTTCACAGTCCAGGCAGCTAGTGGGCCGTGGAGCGGAGTATGATGGCAAGAAGAGTAATCTGGGTCAGAAAGGGCAGATTAACATCCTCAGTCAGGCAGGTTATAAGAGTGTGTGGATATATACAGCTCTTACCACACACCTCCGGGCGGTGAGTCCCAACGGCGCTGACAGCCGGACAGCAGGCGGCAACAACCTCTCTCCCTCCGGCAGGACAGTCAGGGAGAGTGACAGCAGAGAAGGCAGGGGGGACCACGCTCCCGTATACAGGCGATCAAGCGCCGAAATCTAGCCGCGGCCACACTTCCGGACTTCAGGCCATAAATCGAGGCCCCGGCTTCTGTGGAAGGACCAGGCCGCAATCCGCGGGAGCGTCCAGCGACTCCCCGATTCCGCGACCACGGCACCGGACACACAGAATAGTCTGAGGGGGTTATTATAGGCAGTGGTGCATCATTTATGGCCCCCTAGAGTGTCACCAGCAGCCGGACAGCAGTATATTCCTCGGGAGCTGCAGGGAAGCCCAGCTTTCTCAAATGGCTGCCAAGCCACGCCCCAGAAAGTTCTTTCTTAGTGTTCTTTAACCTCTTTGCCGCTGAGAGTTTTCTCGCCCCTGTACTGAGGCCATTTTTCGATGCCCGCACTTGTCACATTCTAACATCAACATCACTCGTATTTTTTATGCAGTTCCCACCCACGTTATATCTTGGTTTTCTTTTCTGAAAATATCACTTTTTCTTCTCGTTCCTACTAACACGTGTTATAAAAATGTTACCAACATGAGCAAAAAAGTGTGTTTTGGGCGTTTTTTTTCTATTGAAATTTCAAGAAAGTTAACTAAAAGCAAATGTAATTTATCTTAAAAAAATAAATAAAAACAAATCTTCACAAAGCAATGCGTTGTTATTTTTGGCTTCGACATTATTCCACCTTTCCAAAATTGTAAACAGCAAGATTCTACGTGTAGGAATTCAAAGGGTAATATGCATTAGAAAATAACAATAGCTTTTTATGCTACTTGGCTATTTTTAAAGTAAATAAAATTTACCGCATTAATAATAAATGAGGAGACTCCTTTAATATTTGTCACAAAATGGCGGAGATCTCTGCAATAGACGGAGAATCTTATTTTTTCTTTCCTTTTATGGTCATTGTCTGGTGATTACCAGTTCCTACGGGGCTGCATCCTTTGAAAGAGAGGACTCCCTTGTCTCAGTGCCCCACTTAGTGCCTTCCTCACCAAATATGGAAAAAACACATGTTTTCCGTAGCGCCGAGTAACTTTGTGAAGTGATTACAGGAAGTTATCATTAACAGATAGACAGGGTCAAATACCAAAACCAGGATTTTAGAGCACAAGAGTGATACCTAGTACTCTTACGACAGATGCTGCATGTTTTAAATGGGCAGTGCCTCGTTTGAATTTGGTGTCAGCAGACTTGTGACTGCAATATTAAAAGAAATGCAATGCTGCGGGCCTGCCAGTAGTGGGAGCCACCAGCAAGAAAACCATGGAGTCAAGCCTGTGGAGGAGGTATAGACGCAGGAACCTATAAGAGTGGGTAGAACCATAAGACCAAAAAGCCCAACCCAGAAAGAATCTGGTGAGCTCCTCGGTGACCCGATCAGCTGATCGCTGCTCTCCTTCTGTAACCCCGGTCATCTGATCTGTTCTATGGACTGAGATTTAGTGAAAATCCCAGTCTGCATCTCAGTTTAGAGCCTAGCGATCAGATGACCGGTGTTACAGAGCGGCTCACCTGACCACTGATCACTGAGGTAAGTGTTAGTGGGGCTTAGCCGGTGGTGCATGTGCAGGCATAGTCTCATGGTATTTTTTTGCAAAATCACACTGCATTTTAAATGCAGATTGCGGTAAATAGGCCCCTAGGGGAGGGTAGAAGAGATGGACTTCAAAGGAGGAGAAGGGGAGGAAGGGTGATAAAAATGTTCATCCAACAGTAACCGTGATTGTGGTTTATCTTCTAAAGTTTTGGAAAAATTGGGTTGATTCATTAAATAATTCAATGGCGACGAAATCCTGAAATGCTGCTGAATTCCAGTATTGGGTAAATGAGAGAATTACAGAGAATTGTGGGTGCGTGTCTATGAAGCCACTCTTAGAGGAGTAATATCTTCTTCTTCAAATTTTGCATCTTATTTGCAACGCAGCAAAACACCATTCAAAGTGTATTAGAGAAGCCAGGCTGTGACTCTAACTGCACATACACGTACAAAGGCCCTGATTCAGACCCGCTCGCAAGCGCTATGCGCACGCAAGCGGGTCAATGGCCGGGCAGTGCACACGCGCGGCATACGCACTGCGCATGCCCAGCAGCGAGCGAGAAATCACTCGCTGCGGGACTCACTACAAGACGGGGCAGCTGTCGATGTTCATCGACAGCTCGTGGCTGGCTGGCCAAACGGTGGCGTTCCCGAAGGAATGCCTGCCGTTTGGGGGCGGCCCTACTGACATCATGAGTGATGTCAGTAGCGAGCTTCCTGCTCTGTGAGAGCAGGAAGCTCACTGGGGCTTGCAGGAACGAGACCCTACCACAAGGGTCTCATCGCAAGCCCGATGGTCGCGACCATCGCGACCATCACATGCCGCTCGCAAAAGCTGTGGGTGGTCACCCACAGATTAGCGAGCGGCCAGGATGCCGGCTCCAAAAAAAAAAAATGCCCTGATTCAGAGCGAGCGGCTCTGAATCAGGCCCAAAGTCCCAGATGAGGCGCAAATTAACTTGGCATGAGAAAAAGCCGCGACCGCTGCATCGGAGTCCTTCTTACACAGATTCACTCCCATTCGCACGCAGATGTGCAGATGTCACACAGTTGATCAGTGTAATCCAGCAGAGTAGCTTTGTCACTCCCAGTTGTTATATTAGTGCGAATCAGACGCACATTCTGCGTGAGAACGATGCTCCACGCGCAGCAAGTAGCCTGGGATCTGGCGCACTGAGAGGGGCTGTTTGGTGCAACTGAAGCCACAATGTATGAGGATACAAACATCTGTAGTTTAGCACTTTGTCTATCATTTATTTTTATGCACTTTCACCTTTGTGTACTGTATATTTTGCTGTTTCCTTCTACATATGGGGGACAGTGCAAATGGAATCGGTATGAATTACTGCCGGACGCAAATCCGGTGGTTCAAATCCCGACAGCGGCTGCCCGATATGGGTGAAAATCCCGATCGTCCCCAGGTAAGTATTTACTAACCTAACCTCCCCCCCTAACCCTAACCCTCCTTGGGGGTGCCTAACCCTAACCTTCCCCCCAGTGCCTAAACCAACCTAACCCCCTCTTCCCCGCTGCCTAAACCTAAGTCCCCCGGGGGGGGTGCCTAACCCTAATCCCCCCTTCCCCTAGCCTAACCCTAACCTCCCGGGGGGGGGTGCCTAACCCTTAGTCCCCCCCGGGCGCCCTAAACCTAGACCGCTGCTGTCCACAGCGGCGCCCGGCATCACTTCGATCGTGATGCCGGGTGCCGGTCTCTCGGCGTCTGTAAAATGAAAATGACAGGCATTTAGATTTAGACGCCGGTCATTTAACCCTCGCCGGGATAAAGCAGTCGGGAAGCCGTCCGTCTGGACTACGTCTGCTGGCTTCCCGACTGCATACCGTGTAAACAAAGGTGGTTGTAAGAAGTAAGATAGTAGCCCCTTCTTACGGAGTTCCTAACCTTTGCATACTTTGGGCTTTGGCATTTTGACCCTGTGAAAAGATCTTACAATAACAATAGACATGAGGTTGCTGGGATTAAACTACGTGTAACAGAATGGAAGCCCAATTTCCTGCATTGCTGTAATTATGGCAATTGGCGGATGGACTCATCAGCAGCTGGGAATACTTGGCCCAAGGTAGCCCCCAGGATAGGATGTGAGCCAATCAGCCGTTCTTTGCACAGGGTATACTTTTTATAATTTCACTCAATGGAAGCACAAGAGTGAAATAATGCAGAATAACAAAAGGTATGTGTGTGATGGCTTTTTTGAGATCTCTTGTAGTTTGAGCACTTTTCACATCCCCTGGCATGGTCTTATGTTGTCATATATCAAGGCCTAAATTCCCCTTGTATTAGGAGTAAAGCTTTTTGTCAAGCCAAAAAAAACCTCAGCAGCTGAAAACTGTGTTTCCTTCCAACAATCGCACTTCACCTAAAAGCCATCCAAATGTTACCAGAAATAGTTCCACCTTTGTGCTCGGTCTTGTGCTGCAGCCAAGAAGTAAGGTACAGTAGTGATAATAACAAGTGACACCACAGTGGCACAAACATTTAGAAGTACTCGGGATTACAGCTCGGAGGGTCTAATTCATAGACGGAAGCTGTGCTCGTGTCTGTGCAGATGGCCGATGTTTTTTGTACTGTGTATGCGTCTGAGTCTCACTGGGCATGTGTCGCGATGGTTTTCCGATGGCCACCGTAGTGACGGATTGACAGTCAGTGTGCTTTTATGGGTAATGGGAGATGACTAGTCAAGAGAGCGTGTGTCGCAAGAGTTTTGTGGGCATCGCAGCCAGCGATTGGGTCTTTTTAGGCAGCTTCACTGGCCCCAGGGACTTCGTTTTAATGGATATTTTGAGCAGCTATTAGGTTGCTCAGAATTTCAATGGTGCGACCGATGTGCTTTATATGCATGCGACGAATTATGGATGCAGCCGGTGGGCCACTCTGTACAAATGACAGCGGCTGCCGCATTAGCGTATATTCTCAGTACCGTTGTGTACAAATTAGGGGTGAGCGGGTTCAGATTTCTGAAATCCGAACCCCCCCGAGCCCCCCCGATCCGAGTCCGATCCGAGTCAGGCTCGACTTTTCCCGCCTGACTCGGATCTGAAATCGAGGCAAAACGTCATCATCCCGCCTTCCGAGTCTCGCGGGTTTTGGATCCTATATAAGGTACCCGCGTCGGCGCCATTTTCTCACTCGGCTGTGGACAGTGAAGAGGGAGGGTGGGAGTTAGGGCTGTGTAGTGTAGTGTAGTGTAGTGTAGTGCTGCTGTTGTCCACTACTTCAAAGTCCATAGGGGCTGGCTGTGTTGTGCTGTGCTGCTGTTGTTAATAGGGGCTGTGTCCACTACTTCAAAGTCCATAGGGGCTGGCTGGACTGTGTTGTGCAGTCAGTTCTCCATAGGGGCTGTGTCCACTCCAAAGTCCTGTGCAGTGTCCCAGTCCTAAAGGAGTGCTGTAGTGTTGTCCAGGGGGTGCTCTGTCCATCAGGGGTGCTCCCCCCAAGTGCTAAAAAAATTATATATTTTCTGTGTTTGTGAATTGTGTGCGCAGTAGCCGCACGTGCATCAACAAAGTAGTGCCAAGCGTGCGCCTGTGTCATAAGTAAAGGGCCGGCTGGCTTGACCGTTAAAGGGTGCTGTAACCCCCGAAAGTACACTCCAGTCCAAACCAAAAAAAAATTATTTTCTGTGTTTGTGAATTGTGTGCGCAGTAGCCGCACGTGCATCAACAAAGTAGTGCCAAGCGTGCGCCTGTGTCATAAGTAAAGGGCCGGCTGGCTTGACCGTTAAAGGGTGCTGTAACCCCCGAAAGTACACTCCAGTCCAAACCAAAAAAAAATTATTTTCTGTGTTTGTGAATTGTGTGCGCAGTAGCCGCACGTGCATCAACAAAGTAGTGCCAAGCGTGCGCCTGTGTCATAAGTAAAGGGCCGGCTGGCTTGACCGTTAAGGGTGCTGTAACCCCCGAAAGTACACTCCAGTCCAAACCAAAAAAAAAATTATTTTCTGTGTTTGTGAATTGTGTGCGCAGTAGCCGCACGTGCATCAACAAAGTAGTGCCAAGCGTGCGCCTGTGTCATAAGTAAAGGGCCGGCTGGCTTGACCGTTAAGGGTGCTGTAACCCCCGAAAGTACACTCCAGTCCAAACCAAAAAAAAAATTATTTTCTGTGTTTGTGAATTGTGTGCGCAGTAGCCGCACGTGCATCAACAAAGTAGTGCCAAGCGTGCGCCTGTGTCATAAGTAAAGGGCCGGCTGGCTTGACCGTTAAGGGTGCTGTAACCCCCGAAAGTACACTCCAGTCCAAACCAAAAAAAAAATTATTTTCTGTGTTTGTGAATTGTGTGCGCAGTAGCCGCACGTGCATCAACAAAGTAGTGCCAAGCGTGCGCCTGTGTCATAAGTAAAGGGCCGGCTGGCTTGACCGTTAAGGGTGCTGTAACCCCCGAAAGTACACTCCAGTCCAAACCTAAAAAAAAATTATTTTCTGTGTTTGTGAATTGTGTGCGCAGTAGCCGCACGTGCATCAACAAAGTAGTGCCAAGCGTGCGCCTGTGTCATAAGTAAAGGGCCGGCTGGCTTGACCGTTAAAGGGTGCTGTAACCCCCGAAAGTACACTCCAGTCCAAACCAAAAAAAAATTATTTTCTGTGTTTGTGAATTGTGTGCGCAGTAGCCGCACGTGCATCAACAAAGTAGTGCCAAGCGTGCGCCTGTGTCATAAGTAAAGGGCCGGCTGGCTTGACCGTTAAGGGTGCTGTAACCCCCGAAAGTACACTCCAGTCCAAACCTAAAAAAAAAATATTTTCTGTGTTTGTGAATTGTGTGCGCAGTAGCCGCACGTGCATCAACAAAGTAGTGCCAAGCGTGCGCCTGTGTCATAAGTAAAGGGCCGGCTGGCTTGACCGTTAAGGGTGCTGTAACCCCCGAAAGTACACTCCAGTCCAAACCAAAAAAAAAATTATTTTCTGTGTTTGTGAATTGTGTGCACTGTGGCTGCACGTGCATCAACAAAGGAGCAGCGCCAAGCGTGCGCCTGTGTCCCATAAGTAAAGAGCCGGCTGGCTCATTTCTTAAAGGGTGGTGTAACCCACAAAGTGCACTACTCTCCAGCAAAAATAAAATAATATTTTCTGTGTTTGTGTGCGCTTTAGCCGCACGTATATATATCAATATAACATAAATGGAGGACCAAACTTTCTCCGATAAAAATAAAATAGGGAAAGATCAAGAACCTCTTCCTCCTAGTGCTGTTGCTGCTGCTGGGAGTTGTTCATCATCCCAGAGAGGAAGTAGGAACATCACTACTTTTACTAAACAATTGACCCTCCAACAGTCCCTAGCGATGAGGATGAAGTACGACAGCAGTCATCCTGAAGCAAAACGTATAACTGAGGCCTTGACTGCTATGTTGGTGTTAGACGTGTGTCCGGTATCCGACATTAGTGCAGTGGGATTTAGACAATTGATGGAGGTAGTGTGTCCTCGGTTCCAAATCCCGTCTAGATTCCACCTGCATCCTCAAAGCAGCAGCGACAAGCGTGCGTCTGTCTGTTAAAGGGTGGTGACACCCTCAAAGTGTGCTACACAAACAATTAAAATATTGTTCTTTTTTTTTCTGTCTTTGTGAATTGTGTGGGCTGTAGCCGCACCTGCATCCTTAAAGCAGCAGCGACAAGCGTGCGTCTGTCTGTTAAAGGGTGGTGACACCCTCAAAGTGTGCTACACAAACAATTAAAATATTGTTCTTTTTTCTGTCTTTGTGAATTGTGTGGGCTGTAGCCGCACCTGCATCCTTAAAGCAGCAGCGACAAGCGTGCGTCTGTCTGTTAAAGGGTGGTGACACCCTCAAAGTGTGCTACACAAACAATTAAAATATTGTTCTTTTTTTTTTGGTCTTTGTGAAATGTGTGGGCTGTAGCCGCACCTGCATCCTTAAAGCAGCAGCGACAAGCGTGCGTCTGTCTGTTAAAGGGTGGTGACACCCTCAAAGTGTTCTACACAAACAATTAAAATATTGTTCTTTTTTTTTCGGTCTTTGTGAAATGTGTGGGCTGTAGCCGCACCTGCATCCTTAAAGCAGCAGCGACAAGCGTGCGTCTGTCTGTTAAAGGGTGGTGTAACTCTCAAAGTGTTCCAAAAAATAAAAAACTATTTTTTTAATGTGTTTGTGACTTGTGTGCGATGTAGCCACACTTGCATCCTCAAAGCAGCAGCGACAAGCGTGCGTCTGTCTGTTAAAGGGTGGTGACACCCTCAAAGTGTGCTACAGAAACAATTAAAATATTGTTCTTTTTTTTTCTGTCTATGTGAATTGTGTGGGCTGTAGCCGCACCTGCATCCTTAAAGCAGCAGCGACAAGCGTGCGTCTGTCTGTTAAAGGGTGATGACACCTCAAAGTGTTCTACACAAACAATTAAAATATTGTTCTTTTTTTTTTCGGTCTTTGTGAAATGTGTGGGCTGTAGCCGCACCTGCATCCTTAAAGCAGCAGCGACAAGCGTGCGTCTGTCTGTTAAAGGGTGGTGACACCTCAAAGTGTTCTACACAAACAATTAAAATATTCTTCTTCTTTTTTCTGTCTTTGTGAATTGTGTGGGCTGTAGCCGCACTTGCATCCTCAAAGCAGCAGCGACAAGCGTGCGTCTGTCTGTTAAAGGGTGGTGTAACCCTCAAAGTGTGCTCCACAAACAATAAAAATATTCTTTTTTTTTTTCTGTCTTTGTGAATTGTGTGGGCTGTAGCCGCACTTGAATCCTCAAAGCAGCAGCGACAAGCGTGCGTCTGTCTGTTAAAGGATTACATCGGTGACAGCATCCAAGTAGGCATGTCAGACAGTCCGTACCTGTACTGGCAGGAAAAAGAAGCAATTTGGAGGTCCCTGTACAAACTGGCTCTATTTTACCTGAGTTGCCCCCCCTCCAGTGTGTACTCCGAAAGAGTGTTTAGTGCAGCCGGGAACCTTGTCAGCGAAAGGCGTAGGAGGTTGCTTCCACAAAATGTGGAGAAGATGATGTTCATAAAATGAATTATCAACTCTTCCAGGGAGACCAGCCTCCAGAACGTACAGAGGGACCTGTGGTTCCAGCAGGGACGAATTAATACTCTGTGAGGATGAGGATGTACACACTGAAGAGGGTGAGGAATCGGTGGATGAGGAGGATGAGGATGACATCTTGCCTCCGTAGAGCCAGTTTGTGCAGGGACACATTAATTGCCAGCTTGTTTTGTGGGGGCCCAAACGAACCAATCATTTCAGCCACAGTTGTGTGGCAGACCCTGGCGCTGAAATGATTGATTTGTTAAAGTGTGCATGTCCTGTTTATACAACATAAGGGTGGGTGGGAGGGCCCAAGGACAATTCCATCTTGCACTTCTTTTTTTTCTTTGCATTATGTACAGTTTGGGGCCTAGTTTTTCTAACTGCCATCCTGTCTGCCACTGCAGTGTCACTCCTAGATGGGTCACGTGTTTGTGCCGCCCACTCGTGTCGCTTAGCATAGTCATCCAGCTACCTCGGTGCAACCTTTTGGACATGAAAACACTATTGTGAGGTGTGAGGTGTTCAGAATAGACTGGAAATGAGTGGAAATTAAGGTTATTGAGGTTAATAATAGCATAGGAGCAGAGAAACCAACAAATTCTGTGATTTTAGCTGTTTTTATGCTTTTTTTTAAAAAAATACAGATCCAAAACACAAAACCCAGAACCCAAAACACGGAAGGGTGGTTTTGGCAAAACCAATCCAGATCCAAAACACGAAGAAAGATCCAGATCCAAAACCAAAACACAAAACACGAAAAGTGGCCGGTGCACACCCCTAGTACAAATACGCATCCGCGACGGGATTAGTGTACATCTCTCAATCAGACCCAAAGTGATGATAATGAGAAAAGAAAATACATGTTAGTGAATATTCATTCCCCCTGCCATAAACAAGGTTACTTCATTAAAAAGAAATACATTTAATGGACAAAATTAAGAAAGTGGTTTTGCCAGCTGACTGTGACTTCAATCAAGTCCTGGTTGCATCTGTAGATACTACAAGTACTGTATGTCTTTACCAGTTTGAATTTTGTGGTGTCTGCATAATAGAGTATGATAGAGGTGACCAAAAGGGTATGTAGTCATTCTGTCGACATTCAGAATATCAGCATGTCGTCATGGATATAATGTCAAAATTACAGGTTAGGGTTAGACTGCTGTTAGGGTTAGGCTGCTGTTAGGGCTAGGGTTAGACTGCTGTTAGGGTTAGGGTTAGACTGCTGTTAGGGTTATGGTTAGACTGCTGTTAGGGTTAGGCTGCTGTTAGGGTTAGGGTAAGACTGCTGTTAGGATTAGGGTTAGGCTGTCATTAGGGTTAGGGATAAACTGCTGTTAGGGTTATGGTTAGACTGCTGTTAGGTTAGGCTGCCATTTGGGTAGGTTGTCATTAGGGATAGGGTTGGACTGCTGTTAGGATTAGGGTTAGGCTGTCGTTAGGGTTAGGGATAGACCGCTGTTAGAGTTATGGTTAGACTGCTGTTAGGGTTAGGCTGCTGTTAGGGTTAGGGTTAGACTGCTGTTAGGTTTAAGGTTAGGCTGCCATTAGGGTTAGGTTGCCATTAGGGTTGGACTGCTGTTAGGGTTAGGGTTAAGCTGCCATTAGGGTTAGGTTTAGACTGCTGTTAGGGTTAGGGTTAGACTGTTGTTAGGGATAGAGTAGGGTTAGGCTGCCACTAGGGTTAGGCTGCTGTTAGGGTTAGGCTGCTGTTAGGGTTAAGTTAGGGTTAGGCTGCTGTTAGGGTTAGATTGCTGTTCGAGTTAGGGCTAGGCTGCTGTTAGGGTTATGCTGCTGTAAGGGTTAGGTTTAGGCTGCCATTAGGGATAGGTTGCTGTTAGGGATATGCTGCCGTTAGGGTTAGACTGCTGTTAGGGTTAGGGTCAGCCTGCTGTTAGGGTTAGGGTGCCATTAGAGCTTTTGTTAGACTACAGGTAGGGTTAGGATTAGACTGCTCTTAGGGTTAGGGTTAGACTGTTGTTAGGGATAGAGTAGGGTTAGGCTGCTGTTAGGGTTAGGCTGCTGTTAGGATTAGGGTTAGACTGGATTTAAGGTTAGGCTGCCATTAAGGTTAGGGTAGGGTTAGGCTACCACTATGGTTAGACTGCTGTTAGGGTTAGGTTGCTGTTAGGGTTAGATTGCCATTAGGGTTAGGATTATTGTTAGGCTGCTGTTAGGGTTAGGTTAGGCTGTCCTTAGGTTTAGACTGCTCTTAAGGTTAGGGTTAGATTGCTGTTATCACAAAAACACACCGGCGCCTATTGTGAATTAGATTAGAATATCTCAAAAATGTTGCAGCCAATTTGCAGAATTGGACATTGCCTGTCTCCAATACAGAAAGAGCTAAAACAAAAATATACTGCAAGGGTGCTTAAACCATCATGAACACATTATCAATCAGTAATTCCAATAAAATAAATTTCTTAAATATAAAAAATATAACATAGAAACAGACTTATTGCTCCTGGGAGTAAAATAAATTACTAACAAATAACATTCAATATATCAATCATATAAGAGCATAAGAACTAGTATCCAATTGGTAGCATTTAGCGTATAAAAATTCAATGTTGCTAAAGGGAAAAAAGTGTGGTATAAAGTCTTGTGGCAAGCGGGTCGATGGTCCCCCACTGTGCATGCGCGAGACCCGGCCAGCGACGGGCGCTCCATCGCTACGGGTCTCGCACCAAAGCGTGGCAGCTGTCCATTGTGATTGACAGCTTTCCCCGTTTTGGAGGCGGGCAGGGGGGGTGGCTGGCCAAACGGAGGCGTTACCGAAGGTGGGTGAGCTTCCGGCTCTATTAGAGTGGAAAGCTCACTGGGGTTTGCGGGAACGAGACCCTACCACAAGGGTCTCATCGCAAGCCCCGATGGTCGTGACCATCGCGACCATCACCTGGCCGCTTGCTCAAGCTGTGGGTGGTCACCTACAGCTTAGCGAGTGGCCAGGAGGCCATCTTTAAAAAAAAACAGGGACGCCCTGATTCAAAGCGAGCGCTCTCAAAGAGCGTCCGGCTCTGAATCAGGCCATAAGTGGCAAGTTACTTGTATCTAAATGTAGTAATCTTCTATGGATGTGTAAATAATTAGTTCCAGAATAGAATGCGGTATTATCCTTTAGAGGTAATTGGAATTCATTGAAAACGGCAGCAAGAGAAATCCTTTTTACTCACGGCAGCACAATCTTCTTTAACAGACTGCAGTCTGTAAATCTGCTAGGTATTCCAGTGTCTGTGGGAAATATTGAGATTTGCCAGGCTGTCGGTATGGACAGTGCGGGCCTGGCTCAGGGCAGCTCCAGTATCCAGACCACTGGCATCCCAAAAAAAGTATCGGGGGTTAAGGGGGGGTTAAGTTTAGGGTTAGGCACTAGAGGGAGGGTTAGGGTTAGGCACTAAAGGGGGAGGGTTAGGTTGAGGGTGTGGGGAGGGGGAGGTTAGGTTTAGGCACTAGGGAGGAGGTTAGGGTTAGGCACCGGGGAGGGAGTGTTAGGGTAGAGGTTAGGGTTAGTGGTAGTACAGTATACTTACCTACCGCTGTCGGGATTTTCACTGCCAGGATGCCGCTGTCGTTATTCTGACCAGCGGCATCCCGGACGCCGGTAACACATACCCAACCCCCTATGTTATCTGTACACAGGGACACTTTGCATATACACTGCAGATGAATAATGTAACCATCATCAACAACGAGTCAGCGGCAACCTGTGACAGTCTTCATCAGATTATGCTCCTATTTTGAAATAACAACAAATGACTTTTCCAGGGTTATGGAAACGTAACAACTATTTGCTTTCATCTGAAGCAAACTGGAGAAAATAACCAACTTTGGTATATATTCCCATGTGGATGTCCATAAATCTTATATTAGAATTCACTTCACTAATCTAGTTGTTTATCCAAAAACGTAGGCGCTTTGAGATCACGTGTCCCAAAGACTGGAGATCATCGCAAAGAGCCAACAAACAAGATCCAACTGAAACGAGAAACGCTGGGCTTGAGATGACGGAACGTTCGGGCAGATTCACTACTACTGAGGAGTAAAAATATAAATATTGATCTTTAGACTATAGTTTTTCTTTTGTTAGCATTTTGTAAATTTGTTAAAGTAACATATTTAAAAACAAGTGTTGTGACTACTTACTGGGGTGAGATTTCAGTGTTTGTGGAGGAATGAATGGAGAACAAAATGCTGCTTATTTTTGTTTACAAAAAGAATATGATAATTGCTTAACGGTTTGGTTAAGTGTCACGAAAGTCAAAGTGCTAATGCCGCTACTGCTGCGTCTGTGCACGCAGCTGCTATGTACCCACCGGCGACTTTGCAAATCCAAGCATCTGCGCACAAGGGCGCAGTATCATTCGCGGATTATTTGATTGTCGCAGTCCTGAGTGAGTCTATGGTCCCGCAAAACGGGAGCAGGAATTGAGACATCGGAGCCATATTTTTTGCATAGACGCAGGGTGTAACACGCCCCAAAAATTATTGCAACACGTCTGCGTTCTTTTCCGCCACTCTCCCGTTACCTCTTCCATACTGTCAATCACACTGCGAGTAAATAATTCTGAATCAAACCCATATTAGGTGATTTAATTCAGAGCAAGGTGAATAGCGCCGGGAAGTTGGTCCCGGCGCTATTCAAATCACCTCGGAGTTTAGTCTGACTATAACAACTTACGGCACTAAGCCGGAAAATAGCCTCGCGGCCGGCACTTTAGTCAGATTTCTGCTCGCACTCTTAGGAGAGCGAGAGAAAAAATCCTTTAGTTGACCTAACAGCGTGCTGAATTGAATAACTCCAGGGACCCCGGACCTTATTCAGAGGCGGCCGTACGGCCTACGACCGCACGGCCGCCTCGATGTTTTGCCAGTGCACATGCGCACGAGGGAACACCTACTGTTTGGGGGAGGCCAGAAGCTCTCCGGGGCTTACGACAAGTGAGGCCCTACCCTAGGGTCTCGTCGTAAGCCGCGATGGTCTATGAGCATCGCGACCATCACCCAAGCGGTCGTTAGAGCTGTGGGTGTAAACCCACAGCCTAACGACCGCAACAGAGGCGGGCGGTCAGGATGCAAGCGGCCGCCCAGTTCTGAGCGACCGCTTGCATCCTCCGACCGCCTCTGAATGAGGCCTTCCATCCCGGCGCTATCATCAGCGCGCTCCCTCCCGGCGCTATCAACAGCGTGCTGAATCAAATCGGCCCCATGATCATCAAAGTTTATTGTGTCAGATCATGTGATCTTAGCGATCATTAAAATCTGACCGTATTCATCTCTCGGCGACCTATTTGCAAGTTTGCAATATACACATCTCTTGTTACCAAAATATTAATAAATAATATTTAACTGTGTTCTTTCTGATGTTTTGGGGGGTTTTTTGGACAAAAACCCAGCAAAAACGTAAATCACATATAAAAAGTAAACAAATTGGCGACCGATTCATTTGCAGTTGAGAAGAACCAAATCGCTTTTAAGTGAGTTTTATATATATTAATATTAAAGATTCTCATACATATCTCCATTTATACACAGCCCCCCATTTTAGAGCCCTTCCTCCATTTGACGAAACAGAAATGCGTTGACCGCACTGCCCTTCAGTTTTGTACAGTACTCAACGGAATCAGTATGATTTACCACCGGCTGCCCGACACAGGAGGAAATCCTGATCGTCCTAAGGTAAGTACTAGCTAATCTAATTCTACCCTCCAACCCTAACCCTAACCCTCCCCCCAAGTGCCTAAACCTAACCCCCCTTCTCTGCAGCCTAAACCCAAGTCCCCCGGGGGTGCTTAACCCTAACCCCCCCTTTCCCTAGCCTAAATCTAACCTCCCAGGAGGGTGCCTAACCCTAAGTCCCTCCCGGGAGCCCTAAACCTACCCCCCCCCCCCCGTGGCTGTCCATGCCCGCTGCCCGGCTTACCTTCGATCGGTAAGCCGGGTGTCGGGCTCCCGGGGTAGGTCTAATGACTGGCGTCGGGACTACGACGCCTGTCATTAGTGCGTTGCCGGGATTAAGTAGTCGTGGAGCCGGCTGTCGGGATTAGGTCTGCCGGGCTTCTCGACTGCATACCGTACTCAACTCATTGAAGGCTTTTCCTGCAGACCTGCATTTCCACTGGGCACTTCTGGTTATCCAGATCACTGTAATTTGCTCTGTGTGATGGCACATTATATATTAGGGTTTATGTATTAAGCCTTGGAGAGAGATAAAGTGGATGGAGTTAAAGTACCAGCGAATTAGCTCCTAACTGTCACTTTACAGGATGTGTTTGGAAAATGTCAGGAGCTGATTGGTTGGTACTTTATCTCTGTCCAAGGTTTAGAACATAGACCCCATAGTGTCCTATACACTGTGATGGACTATCACCTGGAAGGAGGAATCCATTTGATATGAAGCATATTCAACATATGGATCAATGCTCATAAAACACTTGATTGAAATGCCACCTCATGCTGGTGTAACGCTGTATTGTACATACTTGTCTGGTTGAAGTGGCCCCTCCATAAGTGGATCCTCATTGTTAGTTTCCTGGGTCATACTTCAATCACTCTGGTCGTGTGAAAGCAACAGTTCTGCGTCAGATCCAAGCGGTATCTGCTTAGCATGATAAAGTTAGTAGCGATTCCTATCCAAGGCGTAACAACCTCTTCAGCTAAGTACAATGTTATCAAAGATCATGTAGGGAGGTTTCATGTTTCAGGGCTGAGCGAGAGAATGAAACGTTTGCTGTTTGCTTTGCATAGACGAAGCTTCCAGTTGCCATGTTTCTGTTTGTATAGAAATAGTGCACTGATTTAAAAGGGTTTACAGTATAAACATACAAGCTTTTCCTAATGGATAGTAAATAAAGACATGAGATGAACAGAATAAAGCTGTACAAAGTAAGATATCATGTAGTGAGCATGTTCTCATTGTACGGGGTGCTGAGCTTGTTGTTTCCCCTGTACTGACTATTTCCATGCACCTTTAAAGGAAAACGACAGTAGGCATTGCATTTTTTTGCGTTTTAGTTATTTGAATACAGATGTGTCTTCATACATGGGGCGTCTTTACTTCATATGGCGCAAGCCGCCAGGCGCACCTGAGACACTTCGCGACGAGTAGAGTATTGTACCATAAGTTTTTTTATAATTTCCGTGTTTTAGTCGCATTGCAGACGCACTCACAGTGTACCAGAGAGGCTGCGCTGCAGCTTGCACCACAGAGGAATTAGATTTACACTCAGAGGAAGCACAACGGAACTTTGCATGAGGAAAACCCACGGGCGCTCACAACTCTTATTACACAGACTCTTACTCAGTCACACACAGATGTACAAATGTTGCAAGCTGAGCTCCAGTGATGGATGGCCATCAACCATCGATGATTCCTAATCATCGATGGTTTATTCCGACATCTAATGTTTTACCATCGATGGGGATAACCAGATGGTTTCCCTCCATCGATGGAAAAACATAACCGAAAAGGTTTTGTTTTACATGGTGTCGGGACACAGCATAGCTCCGCCCCCGACACCCGCGAAGCCACGCCGCCGGTTCTGATTGGCCCACGGGTTAGTTAGTCATAGAACAGGGAAGACCATCGATTGGTCATCCGTTGCAGTTTGTTACCATCGATGGCCACTTGCTATTTTGCCATAGATGGTAACCATACCGATGGCCATCCCTAGTGTAAGCTAGCAGTGCAGTTGTTTTATTTAGGCAAATAAGATGAAGATTATGAATAAGATGATGATTTTGAGCAAAAGGGACGCTCAGGGTGGCTATATGGTGCGGCTGAAGACACAGTATAAAAAGTCACTTTATGTTTGTATGCGCCCTGCGAAGGGCCGGATTAACAATGGGCCGGATGGAGCTGCAGCTCCAAGCCTCCCATTTAAAACAGGCTCACAGGATCCACATACACTGACTGTGCCTTTTCTCGTGTCACCACCAGCAGCCCAGATAACTGCCCACTAGCTCACTCACCTCCGCCCGAAGTTTAGTCCATTCTCACCCCTCCCTCGGCTTGCCGTCCCGGAGCCCCACCCACCACTGGCCCGCCGAAGCTCCGTCCACAAGTCATCTGAATCTCTGCCCCCTGCACTGTCCAACTGTGTCCTAGCTCAGGAAGGAAAGCAGCCCAGGCCCCAGCATGTCCAGGATCTCTCCACAGGTCAGTGTAATGTCTGGCCCCTGTGTGTGTGTGAATATTAGAGATGTGCGCCGACCCACGTGTTTTGGTTTTAGATCTGGATCTAACCTGGTTTTGGATCTGGATTGGTTTTGCCAAAACCTCACCTCCGTGTTTTGTTTTCGTGTTTTGGTTTTGCATCTGGATTTTTTCTTAAAAAATCATAAAAACAGCTAAAATCACATAAAATGGGCCTGTTTTTGTTCCTACAGTATAATTAACCTCAATAACATTTATTTTCAGTAGTTTCCAATCAATGTTCACCACCTCACAATATTATTTGCTTCATCTAGTTGAGGCCAAAAGGTTGCATCTAGCTAGCTGGCTGACTAAGCTAAGTGACACAGTGGGCGGCACTAACATATGGCAGTTCAGTTTCTAATTTCCAACACGGATACAGTGCAGGTTTGCTGGCTGTGTCGGCAGTGCAGGGGTGCCAGCGGTGTCTTAGTGCAGGTTTGCTGGCTGTGTCGGCAGTGCAGGGGTGCCAGCGGTGTCCTCATTGCAGGTTTGCTGACTGTCGGCAGTGCTGGGGTTGCTGGCGGTGTCTTCAGTACATGGAATGGCAGTGTTGGCAGTGTTCTCAGTGAAGGGTACCGGCAGTGTTGACCTAGCGGGGGTGCCAGCGGTGTCCTCATTGCAGGTTTGCTGACTGTGTCGGCAGTGCAGGGGTGTTCTCAACACAGGGTGCCGGCAGTGTCGGCAGAGTGGGTGTGCCAGCGGTGTCCTCAGTTCAGATTTACTGACTGTGTCGGCAGTGCAGGGGTGCTGGTGGTGTCCTCAGTGTGGGAGTGCTGGCAGTGTTGGCAGTGTGGGGGTCTCTAACGGTGTCCTCAGTACGTTGGGCAGCAGTGCAGAAGTGTCAGCAGCGGTGGTGCTTTAGCTGTCTTTATGATTTTTTAAGAAAAAATCCAGATCCAAAACCAAAACACAAAAACAAACACGGAGGTGAGGTTTTGGCAAAACCAATCCAGATCCAAAACCAGGGTAGATCCAGATCCAAAACCAAAACACAGGGGTCGGCGCACATCTCTCTCTCTCTCTATGTTAAATTATGTGGGTACACAGATACATATGTGTATGTATATATACGAGGGTTGTTCAAAAAGTAATGCCTAAATGCTCACAACTCAAATTTTATTATAGATACAGATTTGAAAAATTGCAGTAAAATAGTCTTGGTCTTGGTAACAGAACGACTCTACTCAAAAAATTCACCATCTGCCCTCAAACATTTTCTCCACCTCTCAACCCAAGCTGTGAATCCACTTTGGAAAAATTCCAGTGGTTGGTGTTTGACCCAGGAACATATGGCATTTTTAGCAACCTTTATGTCTTCAAAATGTTGACCACGGAGACAGTATTTGAGAGGGCCAAACAGATGAAAGTCAGAAGGGGCCAAATCAGGACTGTATGGTGGATGTGGCATTATTGCCCACCCATTTTGGCAATGGCCGCAGATGTTGCCATCGAAGTGTGAGGTCTGACATTGTCATGGTGTAAGATGACATTTGACAGTCGAATTGTTGACTTTTTTTGCGGATGGCTTCTTCAGCTTCTTAAGTGTAATAATGTATCGATAACTGTTGTTTGATTGGTTTTGTTCCAAGTAATTAATGAGAATAACACCTCGGCAATCCCAGAAGAATGTGGCCATGACTGTGTTTACGGATCGCTGTGATTTAAACTTTTTTGGCCTAGGTGAATTTGGGTGTTTCCATTGCTTTGATTGGGCCTTTGTTTCTGGGTCATAAAGGAATACCCAGGTCTCATCTCCTGTAATGACATTTTCCAAAAACATCTCACGGTTGGTCAAAAGGTCATTGCACACTTCCACCCTCTGGGTCTTATGATCCCTGGCTAATTGCTTTGGAACCCATTTAGCACACACTTTACGATATCCCAAATCATTGATTAGTGTTTCTACAGTGCCATGGCTACATTCCAGTTCATCACTGATATCTCTGATGGTCACACAATGGTCTTTCTGAATCATGGCATCGACTTTGTGTTGGTTCTCTGCTGTCACTGCAGTTGATGGTCTGCCACCATGAGGTTTGTCGCACATGGACGATTCTCCCAATTGAAAACGCTTCATCCACCTTCTGACATTGTTATAGTCAATTGTATGCTCACCACACACTTTTTACAGTCTTTTGTGGATCTCTGTAGCACTGCAGCATTCTTTTTCCAGAAATTCAATGACGGCTCTTTGTTTCATCTGGGATTCCATGGTATTTCTGGCACTGGCCCTACGATCAGCAAGAGAAAAATAAGAACAGCCGGATCGCACATTAGAGGTCTCAGTACAGAGAAGAGTGGCATCACCGAGCCCCTTCCCAAATTTTGCTATATTACCTGTGGATGCACCCTGCCAACCCACCTTAGGCAACATGTTTGCAGCCAATGCACTGAGAGAGTAACAAGGACCTTAACAAGAGAGCTTATATTCTAATTTGAAATGGGCATAGCTAAAGCATAGGGGTGCGAGAGTGGCTGGAAATTGGGATTGGGATGGTTATTAGGGTGCATCAGTCTGGGTAGTGTAGCCAAGCTCAAAAAGAGAAATGGGTTTTCAGAGAGCATTTAAAGCTTTGAAGATTGAGGGACAGGGATTGGGAGTGGTAGGGATATCTATAAGTGGATAAAGGACAGGAGAAGTCTTGAAGGAGGAGTGAGAGGTGGGTACCAGTAAGGAGGCGAGGTGCTGGTCAGGTGTAGATCAATAGGGGAGAGAGTAACATTATTTAGAGATGACATTTGAGATGCATGAAGGGGTGACTCAGGGAGGAGGGAAGACAATGAGTTCTGCTTTGGGTATGTAGAGCGTTATTTACTTAGTGTTGGGTCATCTATGTGGGGACAGCAGAGGGACAACTGGTTACCATAGATAATACAGAAGAGCGTCAGTCGGGGGAGAAGAGGTAGGTTTGGGTGTCATCAGTGTTGAAGTAGAACCACTACTCCACTCTCTTCCTGTTCTACCCCCCCCTCCGTCCTACTATCTTGCCACCAAACCCTCCTCTCCCTGACACTTCACCCCAATGCCATCCATATCTCCCCCCCTGCCCACCTCCTACAGGTTCCCTTTCTAGCTCAGGTGCCCGCACCATCACTAACCTCTATTCATATCGGTCCCCCAAATTTATCTTACCTCCACGTTATAGCAACCCTGATAATCTTATTCACATCTCCCCTACAAACACTGTCTCTCTATCCTGTGCCCTGTGGAATGCCAAGTCAGTCTGTAATAAACTGGTCCCCACTCATGACCTTTTCATCACCAACTCCCTGAATCTCCTATCCATTACTGAAACCTGGATCGCACCCTCTGACACCACTTCTCCTGCTGCTCTATCCACTGGGGGTCTCACCTTCTCCCACACCCCCCGGCCTGGGGGTCGCCATGGTGGTGGTGTTGGGGTCCTTCTATCCACCAATTATTCCTACCAGCTAATACCCTCTGAACCATCCCTTACATTCCCAACATTTGAAGTTCATGCTATACGCCTCTTCCAACCAGTAAACATCAGAGTAGCTGTCATTTACCGTCCCCCTGGCTCGCCCTCCAAATTCCTTGACAACTTTGCTTCCTGGCTCCCTCACTTTCTCTCCTCAGATCTTCCCTCCATTATCCTAGGTGATTTTAATATTCCTATTGACATTCCCACAGAACCCTCTGCAGCTAAACTCCTTACCCTTACCTCTTCATTTGGTCTTGCCCAATGGACCTCATCACCCTCCCATGTGAGTGGGCACTCACTTGATTTGGTCTTTACTCACCGTTGTGATGTTTCTGATTGCTCCAATTCCCCCTCTCTGATCATAACTTTCTCTCTTTTAACCTATCCTTCTCTCCTTCCCCTCCTTTACCTCCTAAGACCACCATTACTAAGCTGAACACTGAGGCTATTGACTGTTGCTTTTTCCTCCCTGCTAGACTCTCTTCTCTCCCCTATCCTTTCTCTCTCCTGTCCTGAACAAGCTACTTCCCTGTACAATTCCTCCCTTACTTCTGCTCTTGACTCTGTTGCTCCGGCAACAACTACTCACCCTCGCAGGTCCATACCACAACCCTGGCATTCCAAATGCACCAGGTACTTGCAAAAGTGTTCAAGAATTGCCGAGCGTCAGTGGAGAAAATCATGCTCTAAGGCTGACTTCCTCCATTTCAAATTTATTCTCTCATCCTACAGTGCTGCCCTGTCCCTCTCCAAACAAACATATTTCAAGAACCTCAGCTCCTCCCAGTCCTCAAACCCCCGGCATCTCTTTGCCACTTTTAACTCCCTCCTCTGCCCTTCCCCTCTTTGCCTCCCCTCCTCACTCGCCACCCTTAACTTTGCCACCTACTTCACATCTAAAATTGACTCCATACGTAAGGACATCATATCCCATCAGACCCTCAGTACTCTTCCCCCTCCTTTCCCTAACCACCCCTCCAATTCTGCCTCACCAACCCTGACATCCTTCTCCCCTATTTCTGGAGAGGAAGTCATGGCCCTCATCCGGTCCTCCCCTCCTTCCACCTCCCCTCTTGACCCTATCCCTTCCCGTCTCCTCTGTTACCTGTCTCCTTCTGCCTGTTCCCATCTTGCTCACCTACTTAATCTCTCCCTATCATCTGGCACTGTCCCTTCTGCATTCAAACATGCCCTTGTCTCCCCCATTCTTAAAAAACCTACCCTTGATCCTAACATACTTTCCAACTACCGACCCATCTCTCTTCTCCCTTTTGCTTCCAAACTACTTGAGCGTATTGTTTGCAACCGCCTTACCACCTTCCTTTCCTCCTACTCCCTCCTTGACTCATTTCAATCTGGCTTCCGTTCTCTCCACTCCACTGAAACTGCCCTCACATAAGTCAGCAACGACCTCCTTGCTGCAAAATCCAAGGGCCATTACTCTCTGCTCATTCTCCTTGACCTCTCTGCTGCATTTGACACTGTAGACCACCGTCTCCTCCTGCAAATCCTTCACTCTCTTGGTTTACATGGCATTGCCCTCTCCTGGCTTTCCTCCTACCTATTTGATCGTTCCTTCTCTGTGTCCTCTCATGACTCCTCTTCCCCCCCACTTCCACTAACAGTAGGAGTTCCCCAAGGTTCTGTTCTTGGACCTCTCCTTTTCACCCTATACACATCCTCTTTAGGTGAACTCATTAATTCCTTTGACCTCCAATATCATCTCTATGCTGAAAAAAACACACTATTGGTGCCGCACCGACCTTATTATTCATATGTATTTATTATATTCAGAAATTTTACTAAATGTTCTCTTCATATGAAACCCCATATAATATTATATTTTATAGGTATTTTAACCCAAAATGTATTTGTATGGAGGTGCCACTAGACCATCTTATATAAATATTGTCATTAGAAAAAGGAGAGAAAAGATAAGATATAATGTCCAGTGCACTTTCATTGGTTCAATGTGCCCATATTATGTTTTCTGAATAAACAATAAAAAATAGAACTATTCTTTAATTTTATATTTCGCCAAGTATATCTGTACATCATATTTTAAGAAATATAATAAAAGTTATATTTTATTGTTTATTCAGAAAACAATATGGGCACATTGAACCCATGAAAGTGCACTGGACATTATATCTTATCTTTTCTCTCCTTTTTCTAATGATCATCTCTATGCTGATGATACTCAAATTTACTTTTCCACCCCTAAGCTTTCCCCCTCGCTCCTTACCCGTATCACCAAGAGTCTCTCTGCTGTCTCTTCATGGATGTCCCAGCGCTTTCTTAAACTTAACATGTCTAAGACTGAGCTGATCATCTTCCCACCCTCTTCCACTACCTCACTTCCCACAATTTCACTATCTATTGATGGCACAACTATCTCCTCTAGCCCCAAAGTGCGCTACCTTGGAGTTATCCTAGACTCCTCCCTTTCATTTAAACCACACATTCAGCACCTCTCGCAGTCCTGCTGTCTCCACCTAAAAATATCTCCAGGATTAGACCCTTCCTCTCCCAGGATGCCACTAAAACCCTCATCCACTCACTGGTCATCTCCAGATTGGACTACTGCAACCTTCTCCTAGCTGGCCTCCCAGTCTCTCACCTCTCTCCACTACAATCAGTTCTCAGTGCTGCTCGGCTCATCTTCCTCTCATCTGCTTCCCCTCTCCTTCAAGCCCTACACTGGCTCCCCTTCCCCTTCAGATGCCAATTCAAGGTTCTTACACTCGCCTACAAAGCCCTCACCAAATCCTCTCCCACATACATTTCTGACCTTCTCTCCCCTCACACCCCCGCCCATCCACTTCGCTCATCTAATGCATGCCGCCTCTCTTGCCAACTGATTACTTCCTCCCACTCCTGCATCCAAGATTTTGCCTGTGCAGCTCCGTACCTTTGGAATGCTCTCCCTCTCCCTATCAGACTCTCCACCTCTCTACAAATCTTCAAACGGGCTCTCAAGACCCACTACTCATCAAGGCCTTCCAGCACTCATCCTAACCCACCTCATGCTCTTTCCTCACTATCTTCCCATTCTGTGTCACGCCTGTCTGTCTGCCCCTCCCCTTTAGAATGTAAGCTCTCACGAGCAGGGTTCTCTTCCCTCATGTGCTTCTCTTTATATTTTCTTCACTCTTTTCTCCCCATAGGGGCACCTAACACATGGCTGCCAACTCCCTGCTGCTTATTGTGAGTGCTTTAATCGCTATTGCAGCAATGTATATAAGTTGTGTCCTTGTCCTGCACTGTAATGTACTGTAAGTTACTTGTTTCTTGTTCACTTGTTAGTTCTATGTACTATGTAAGGCACTGCGGAACACTTGTGGTGCCATATAAATAAAGGATAATAATAATAATAACTGGAGGCAAAAAGAATTTAGATGTACTAAGAGATAAGCAGAGCGTAGAGAACCGAGCTGGTGTGACCAGAATAATAGGTAGTTGCAGACGTAGGTAGGATGTGATAGGTATGAATATAGATAGGTAGGAAGTGCAGAAAGGAGAACCCTGTTGCACTGACCAATGGAGTGATGGGTGTGCAGAAGATGATGGTGACCAGGACTGCCAAAAGAAGAGAGGGAAGAAGTGAGATAAGAACAACAAAGTGACCCTTAAACTTTACCGTAAGTAGATAGTTGATCTCTATAGCTAGAGCAGTCTCAGTAGAATTCTGTCACTGAGACAGAGGAGCAGCAGCCCACAGCATCTATGACAACACGGGCTCTAAGATCCCAATACAGTAACACCCCCACCCCTTGCTCCACATAAGGTAAGAGGTGATCCAGTGTGGTCTCAAGAACTCGGGTCAACAGATATCGGCTGTGGTGGTCTTGAATGCTTGCATCCAAAAGGATTCAGGTTCAGCATTTCACTAGCCTCCTATTTGAAGCTGGAACCCATGAGGAGCCAATTACGGCTCGTCAGGAGGCAGCCAGTGCAGGAGCGGCAAGCCACCTCTTATGGCAGCTTATAATAGCCATCGCTAGCAGTAAGAAGTCAGTCCGATGGTGGAGGAAAAATAGAAAAGTGCTCCAGGAATGAACAGTTCAGGCTGCCACTGAAGGAGGTCAGAAGAGGGTGAGATCAAGGCAGAAGATGGCACGAGCAATGGAAGGAAATAAGGAAGCAGCGGCTGAGCATTGAGAACTGTGGCTGCCTACAAGAGCCAAGTAGAGAAATTGAGGGCCAGAAAGGCCTGCAGTGGTGGGAAGCAAAGAGCTTTACAAAGTGCCACACTGCAGCCAAGACAGGTAGGCAACTGGGGCAACAACCACTTACCTTTAATCCTCTGAGACCACCGGGTGTTTGGATGTTAGGCCAATGGGCACTTGGCCCATGGCTCACATACTTATCTTCAGGTGCTAGGCCCATCCTGCTGGCTCCCACTTAGGGGCAAGTCAGCCCCCACATCATATTACTCCACCCCATATCTGTTTTAATTATACAAAATCCATCAGTACTACTCGTGCTCATTAAAAAATATACATAAGTTCATATTCAGAGATGGTGGTCACAGCTTACACTTACTATGCCATATGCTTGGGAAGGTGGAAGCGGAAAAGGAAGGGGCGGGCAAGCATAGGCCAAGTACAGCAAGGGCTGTTCTCGTAATTCCAACTGAAGTAGATCTGGGCACAAAGGCATATTCACCTGTGAGTAGGCTTTTCTCCTGCAGGTGCTGGAGATCTGGTAGAACAAGACATGATGATGGTGATGATGATTATGACAGTAAGCAGGACACACTAGACACTACTGACTGCAGATTGACCCCTTACTTAGGGCCTTATTCAGGTTGGTTCTCAAGGCTACGTTCGTATGTACTTGGTCGATTTTTGCACTCTGCGCGTGCAGGAAATGATCGCAGCAACCATCTCATAGTGATAGACATGGAGTGACCATTTGGGGCTGGAGGTGGAGAGGGGGGCTGGTCGGTGGAATGCAGGCGTGCCTGTGCATTCGAACGCTGTTACAGGGGCGTGCATAATTAAGTCCCTGCGATTGCATATGCTGGCAGAGGTCTAGATGGCGACAGGAAGTTTGGCAGTGAAGTAGGGTCAGGTAAACCCCAACTGTGCGGATAGTTCCGATGTTACCAATGTTTTCGCTGACTTGCGGATGCATGTCATGGGAAGTGAGCAGCTTTATACAGTGGTGGCCGTCTGGTCACATCCTTTAGTTGATCTTTCCATTAGGACTGCAGCAGGGAATGAGATTCCCATTTGATTTTTAAAGGGGAAAAAAGATATTTATAAAAAAAGATGTTTATATTTAATTGTATTTGTATTTTGTATATGTGATTGTATTTTATTACCTTTTATACTGAACAGGTGACTTTTGCATTAATTAGTAAATATATCTGAGATGTCTCTGATTCATGTAAATGCATTATTTCATGTACTGTATGCAGGTTAACTGTTCACATTCGGTGCGCACCAACCCTACAAGAGCCCCAGTTCGCACAGCTATAGGGACATGCAGTAATGTGGGGTGTCACCTGGAGAACTTAGGAACTGATTCAGGAGCTGATTCAGACCCGCTCGCTAGGATGCATTCACTCGTAGCTGGCCGATTGTCTCTTTCTGCACTTGCGTACGCATCGCAATGTGCGTGCACGAACCAGTGCGAGAGATCGGGAAGCGTTCACTCGCTGCGCACAGACAGCCCAGCAGAGTGAGTGACAGGAGAAGCCGTTTGTGGGTGGTGATAGGGACTGGCCACTAGAAACGGGGGAGTGGAGGTGCGAACGTAGGCGTGCCTGAGCGTCTCAACGCCATTTAAGAAGCGTGTATAATTAACAGGCAGCATCATTGTACACGTCATCTGGTTGTATTTCACACTGAAGTGATCGCAGTGCTTGTGGCAGGGTACAGTCAACCTCAAGCGCTGCTATCGCATCCGATGGTACTCGATGCTACCAATGGTTTCATGCGCTTCCTGGAGAAGACGTGCAAAAGTGGGCGTCTTAAGACAGGCTGGTGGGCGTCTGCATACACAAAGCGATCACACGTTAAGACATAGTGGGTGTGCGTATGCCTTGCCATGTGATCGCCTGCCTTGCTGGGTGTGTGCCGGATTTGCATGCGCTTGGTGCGAGCAAGCGCATGTAGCGAGCGGGTCTGAATGAGCTCCTTAGTGTCAGATGTGAAGGCTGGCATTGTGGCCATTCTCAGCCTGGGAGTGAATCTGTGTATGCACTGACCAGTGGGTACAATACAATTGTGCATGTATAGTGGACCACCCAACAAGACTCCTTCCACCAGGTACAAAATGCTCTGCTCCTGGACGATTGCAGTCACCTGTGTTGGACTAATTAGTTGATAAGAAGGGTAATATTTAACACAGGTGACTGCAGTCATTAATTAAGTGGGAAGTCCAGCCAGGAGCAGTGCATGAATGCTATGGTTTGGATATACTGTACCATGTAACGCTGGCACACTTTCGCCAAGCCTGGGACCTGTTAATTCTGTCAGATGCTGTCCATATAAACAGGCTGATAACAATGATCTTGGAGCCCTGAAGTTGACATCATAACCCAAGAAAAACATAGCAAAGTAACAGTGAACTGAAGCTGCAATATTCAGCGTAAAGGTGGAACACAGTCATCTATCTAATCAGCAGAGTTTGTGACTAATCTCTCTGTGAGCTCTCAATGGAGTCTTTACATAATGAACTTCAAGATCGATCTAAATTACTGTTAACAAAATAGTCAACATCACAGAAGCCATTCCTTTCCTGAAGCGCTGCTCAGTGGCAAACAGATGTCTTCACCTATTACTGATAAAGTTTCAGCCTGGGAAGATTTAAGTCCGTGGAAGCAAAGTTTGGCAGATTCATTAGCGAGTGGCCGGATGTCTGACAGACAAAAAGCTGCCACAAACAAAAAATATTATTAAACAAATGACGGTCTGCTGTCCGATGTTCCTATGCCTGTACAGAGAAGAGTATGGGGGCGGGGTCTTCTATATAGATGTAAGGGATGCACAAAACATATACCTACTCTCCAACATGACCCGTTCCATTAGGTACAAAATGCTCTGCTCCTGGTCTTCCCACCTAATGTATAATTGCAGTCACCTGTGTTGAGCTAGTTATTTCATGAGACAGGTGTTTCAGCACAGGTGACTGCAACATAAATTAAGAAGGAAGTCCAGGAGCAGAGCATTTTGTACCTAATGGAGTGGGTCATGTTGGAGGGTGCATGAAAACAATGCTATTCCTTACATCTATATACAGTAGAAGACCCCTCCCCCATACTCTTCTCTGTACAGGCATAGGTATATTTACCACAAGTTATTTGCAGTATATCCCTTAAAAACACCTGTTTTAGGGAGTACCAACAAATATTAAGTACCTAAAATTCAGAATTTACCAAGCTCCTTTGTGTGAAGCATGACCCCAGTTACTGACACTATGGCCCTGATTCAGAGCCGGACGCTCTGAGAGAACGCTCGCTCTGAATCAGGGCCGGGCATTTTATTTTCAGAATGGCCTCCTGGCCGCTCGCATAGCTGTGGGTGACCACCCACAGCTATAGCGAGCAGCCATGATGATGCTCACGATGGTCAAGACCATCGGGCTTGTGACGAGACCCTTGTGGTAGGGTCTCGTTGCCGCAAGCCCTGGAGTGCTTTCGGCTCTATCAGAGCCGAAGGCACTCCCACTGACTTCAAAGGGACGTCCAAGACCAGAGCATTGTGTCCCTCCTGGAGAGGGTCATGTTGGGAGGTATGATTACAGTGTGTGGTATAATGTGTAATGGGCATTACATTGTGTAGCATAATGTGTAATGGGAATTACGGTGTGTGGTATAATGTGTAATGGTCATTACAGTGTGTGGCCTAATGTGTAATGGTCATTACAGTGTGTGGCCTAATGTGCAATGGGCATTTGTATGTGTGGCATATTGTGTAATGGGCATTACAGTGTGTGGCATAATGTGTAATGGGCATTATGGTGTGTGGTATATTGTGTAATGGTCATTATGGTGTGTGGCATAATGTGTAATGGGCATTAGGATATGTGGCATAATGTGTAATGTGCATTACGGTGTGTGACCTAATGTGTAATGGGCATTATGGTGTGTGGCATAATGTGTAAGGGGCTTTACTGTGTGTGGTATAATGTGCAAGGGGCATGAGGAGCAAATATGAAAAATAATGTAAACTTTCTATGGGGGCACATTTTTAACTGTTCGCATTTCGAGCCAAATCGCCTAGAAATGGTCCTGTATTAGTTTTACCAAAATGCCTTGTGGAGGGGTGGGGGGGGGTCTGGAAACGGTTTTGGCAGGGGGGAGCAAAGTTTATAGTTATGCCACTGAGCAGTACAGCTATTTTGTGGCATTGTGGTCTGCACATTCATATGGGGTATGAAGGAGTAGGTGTAAAGCTATTATGGGGCCCCTCTCCCCTGTGAAAATCCTATAACTGTGCTTGTTTTTTTCACCATGGGGTAGTACACGGGTGCCCCTTACAGAATTATGCAATGGAACCTACAAATGTCTAGTTACATAGCAGGCTTGCTTGGATCCCCACGTAGAACTTAATAACAATAATACCGGTATGTACGTAGAATTGCGATTAAAATCGCAAAAGACAGCCGTTCCTAAAAGAGCTATCCTTTGAACTTACAGGAGTCCTTCTGCGCATATGTCATATAAAGCTTGCGCTGCAAGGGACACTGGGAGGGATCCAATTGGATCCCTCTCGGTGCACACTGCGAACAGAAGCCCATAGGCCTCTATTGGGAACCACCATCTGTAGATGGCGTTGTCCACTGGGTCCAAGCTCCGTAAAGATACATATTCCAGATCTTGCTATTCATCATCACTTAATTTTTACAAAAGCAGGTGAAAATCCACATTTTCACCTCCAATTGTAAAAATTAAGTTATCGGGCCATTCATCATGAAGATAAAGCAGGAGATACTGGGGCCTATTCATCAAACTGTAACTAAAAATTGCCTGGCGGTAATTAGGTTGAACTCACATGGAGTTCTACCTAATTACCTATTGTGAAAAGCTGTCATTTTTGCGATGACAGCTTTTCGGGAAATAGATACTTTTCCCTATGTGCTCTAACTTACCACAGCTGTAATCAGTGCTGCGCATGCACCGTTACATCCGTAAAATCAGCACATGCGCAGCACTGCCTACAGCTGTGCTAATTGTGTGTGTCCCCCGTACCTGAACGCTGTATTCGCCTCAGGCTCCGTCTGCTGTGCTGACACTGTGTTTTCCCGGCAGAGCACAGTAAAGTTTAGAGAAAAAAAATTGTTTTTTTTCTAAACTTTACTGTGTTCTGCCAGGAGAACACAGTGTCAGCACAGCAGACGGAGCCTGAGAAGTAACCAGAGTGACGGAGGGAGCTGGCGAAGGAGCGGCCCGGCTGACAGCAGGTAAGTGTAACCTGCTATACGCCACCTGAGAGTTATATCTGCAGATCGGAATCGGTATGTAATGCCGCCCAATGTAATGCCGGTGGACTAAATACCGGAGCTGGAACCCCGAACCGTCAGGATCCCGACTGGGGCTGGTAAGTACCTTAACTGTCCCCTCTCCCCCCCTAACCCACCCTTAGTGGTGCCTTACCCTAACCTCCCCCCAGTGATGCCTAAACCTAACCCCTCTCCCCGCACCCTAAACCTAAAGCTCCTGGGGTGGTGCCTAACCCTAACCTCCCCCCGGCGGTGCCTAACCCTAACCCCCCCTCCCTGCACCCTAAACCTAACCCTCCCGGGGTGGTGCCTGACTATGAGACCCTCCGGGGGATCCCTAACCCAAACCCCCCCCCCCTGTGGCCAAGCACTAGCACTGCCCGGCTTACCTTCGTTCGGGAAGCTGTCTGTCTAGATTCCAATGTCGGGATTTAGTCCGGCTTCCCGGCCGTCAGCATTTTGACCGCATCCCCTGCAGATCACTCCATCTGCAGATATATCTGCTAGGTGTGTATCCACCTTTACAGAGAAATGTGTAGAGTTTTTCTTTTCCCCCTCACGAGCTTATTGTAGTACTATCAGGACCCCTAAAGCAAATGCTCACTTTCCTGGCATTGCTATACCCCCATAGAAAAATATATACTTTTGAGTTTTTAACTGCCGGACATATTTGTTGAACGCACACAAAGACAGGTGATCTTTGTACAGTACCAAAGTAATGGACAATTATTCCTAATGCACCATGGGGGACTCTCAACAAATAAAATCCATGGTGTACTCATGTCTTTAATAAATATGCAGAGAGCAGAAGAGGAGACCCATCAGCAGCGACGGTTCTCAGTACGCACAGTTATTAATGCTCTGTACAGATGTTCGTTAACATGCCTAATTTTTTATGCAAGTTTTATTGAAGTCTAGGGGATTAAAGGCCACCGGAATGGCTGCCAAGCCAGCTGAACTAATGGCGAGTGCAGTTGCAGGAAGTTTAGTCAATTACACTTTTAAAAAATAAAAAAAAATGTTGTAAGCTGGTCCGTTTCTGCTAATTTGTGCTAATGTTCCCCCTGTTCCTCTCTGTAGTGTAGATCATTTGTTACAGTGAGGGAATACAAGTCATTCTGGCACTTTACTCGTATCATCTGTTTAAACGGCAAAAAGGCCAGATACATAACTTTCCTGAATGATGGTTACATTATCATACGTAAGGCAGTTGGCATCGTCAACGCTTTGCCTGTGGTACCCTCAGAGAGACCAAATAAATGCCATCCACTTCTACGGCGCTAAGAAGTCTCCCTGCCCATGAAACGATTTTTTTTATCTTACGCCATTGTTTCTCTGGATCAAAAGCGCGTATTTCATTTGGCTTAGTTGGGTCAACTGTTTGAGCTGCTGGAAAACTTTTTGAGGGCGTCATTAACCAAACCATTAAATTGCAGCGCTCAGCGCCTGCAGGCTGTGCTCTGACAAATGGGAGGAATCTGGAAATTGCATCAGTGTCTTGTTAGTGCAATTACGGGACCATTTCGTTGCGGACGACTGGTGCTTACAATAAACACGATGCTAGCGTTCCAAATGATTCATAAAGAGGATTTGTGGGGGGAGAATAGAGAAAAATCTCATGGAGGAAATTAAACATGAACCACGAGGCGAATGGGTGAGCTCAGGAGAAGTCTGCTCAGTGATCCATTCAGGGATTGGATACACTGTATCTCTGAAAAAAAGAAAAGTTGTAATGTTAGGAATAAAGGGTAAACATGTCATTTTGCAACAATTACAGTGTTAGTCTGTACAAACTAACGTCATTGTAAACACTTATGTTGAATATGTTATACAGAGGTGTCCTCATGCACTAAAGCTGTAGTTGCGCCAAACAGCCCTTCAGGGCGCGCCAGGTACGGTATGCAGTCGGGAAACCGGCTGCCTTAATACTGACAGCCGGCTTCCCGGCTGCTTTTATCCCGGCGTGGGATAAATGACCGGCGTCTATATGTAGACGCCTGTCATTTACCAGACGCCTGGAGACCGGCGCCCGGCACCCTGATCAAAGGGATGCTGGGCACCGCGAGCAGACAGCCGCGGGGGGGGGGAGGGTTAGGTTTCGGGCACCTGGCGGGAACTTAGGGTTAGGCACCCCCCCCGGGAGGGTTAGGGTTAGGCCAGGGGGAGGGAGGGTTAGGTGTTGGCACCCCCGGGGGGAGGTTAGGGATAGGCACCCCCCCTGGGGTTTAGGCAGCGGGGAAGGGGGGTTAGGGTTAGGCACTTAGAAGGGGATTAGGGTTAGGCACTTGAGCGGGGGGGGACTTAGGGTTAGGCACCCCCTCGAGAGGGTTAGGTTAGGGGGAGGGAGGGTTAGGCACCCCCAAGGAGGGTTAGGATTAGGGGGGTTAGGTTAGGTTAGTTTATTCTTACCTTAGGGACGATCAGGATTTCCAGCACTGTCGGGCTGCCGCTGCCGGGAATCTAACTGCCGGCCATGAGGCAGCCGGGATTCCATACCGATTCCCCAGGTACCGTGTGACCCAGCTTGCGCGAGCATCTTTTCTGTCCAAAAAATGCATCTTACTCGCAATCGGATGCAATAAACTGCTTCACGAGACTGCACTGATTCATGTGATATGCGACACTTGTATATCTGTGCATGACTGAGTCTATATACGTAATGCTATGAAGCAGCGGTCGCAGCTTTTTTCCACGCCAAGTTCCACAGACTCAGTCGCACACAGATGTACAAGTGTCGCATCTCAAATGAATCACAGCAGTCTTCTAAAGTGGTTTGTCGCCCCTGATTGCGACTAAGGGGCAAATTCAATTAGCCGCGAAAAGCAGAGCTGCAATGTTTTTGCTGCATTCGCCTGTTTTTAGGCTATACTTTTCCATGCACGCTTCTGCTTGTCTCCGTATTCGGTTGCAAAAGACACAAAAAGGCAAACAGGCGAAATCAGCGAATAGCAAAACTGACGAAAAAAGTCCCTAAGATTTTGGGGAAATCAGTCTGTACCCCAGAAAAAGCTGCACTATCTCTAGGGGGTAAATTTACTAAGATTCGAGTTTGGTCGAGATTGCAATCTCGGGTGAGTTTAGGCATTTTTTTCAAATTGCAAATCTACTAAAGATAAACTCGGGTGAGTTTGGGAGAGATTTCTCTCTTTTCACTGGTAAAACTCGGGTGAGATCGCAAACTTTAATCAACTCACCATCGGCCAAAACTCGGGAAGTACTTTTCACGAAAAAGATGCAACTCGGGAATTTACCAAGAATCAAGATTACAATCTTGGGTGAGATTGTAGCAAACTCCCTGATAAATTGAAGTTTCAAGCACTCCACCTCCTGAGCTGCGAGTTAGGCAGAACCATACACAGATCAGTGTGATTTGTGTATGTTTTTTTTTTTTACTATCTAAAGGGTTAATATAAAAAAAATGATGTAGGGTCCCCTCCCCAAAAGCATAGCCAGCCTCGGGCTGCTCAGCCAGTCCTGCTTCCTAACATTACGGGGAAAAAAACATGTAGGGTTCCCCATAATTTAGGGCCAGTCTTGGTTTTAAATATAGGTGGGGGGAAATGTGTAGGGGTCCCCCTATATTTAAAATGAGCACCAGACCCAAACCGAACAGGGTGTAATGCCATAGCCAGGAGACCCTATCACCGGGTCTCCACGGCCAAAGCATTAACACCCCAATCCGGTCAGCCCAAGCCGGGGTACTCAGGGGAGGTGGGGACAGGTGGTATAGGTGTATGTATTAAAGTTATACTGTATACGGTGTGTGTGTGTGTGTGTACTGTGGTTGTTTAACTATTTATTTTATAGTGGGGGTACGGGTGCCGGCCGCCTGCTGGCACTTATAATTCCACAAGTGCCAAAGGGCAGGCATGCTGGTACCTGTAGTTCCACTGTAAAATACAAGTTTTGAACTATTTTCACCATTATTACCCCCGTACCCACAGCCCAGGGGTGCGGAGAAGAGCCCTGGGCTTAAGCCTAAGCCTGGAGTTTCAGGAGAGTGGGGACTCCTTCTTGGGAGGGTCCCCACCTCCCCTGAAATCCCTAGCCCTGAAATCCCTGGCTTGGGATGACCATCTTGGCGTGTTGATGCTTTGGCTGTGGAGACCCGGTGATAGGGTGGCAATACACCCTGGTCGGTTTGGGTCCGGTGCTTGTTTTAAATATAGGAGGACCACTACACATTTTTCCCCCTATATTTAATACTAGGACTGGACTTGAAGCCAGGTGCTGGTTCCTAAATTATGGGGGAACCCTACACGTTTTTCCCCTGTAATTTTAGGAACCAGGACTGGATGAGCAGTCCGGAGCTGCTCATGTCTTTTGGGAGGGGGGGGGCAATACATCATTTTTTTTACATTTAACCTTTTTTTGCAGGTACAACACACAAGCAGCTTACACATATCTTACTGATATTGTATGTGCAGGCTGCTTGCTCGGGAGAGTTTTGCAGAGAGAACACACTGCAATCTCGGGTGAGTAATCTCATGTAAACTTGCTACTCAGGGGAGAAATCTCGATCTGCTTCACCATCGGCCAACTCACTCTCAGCTAAACTCACTTCTTAGTAAATTTGTGAGTTTCAGGAGCTTCAAACCACCCGAGTTTTGGCGACGCTAATCGAGTTAAAAAAAAAAAAAAAAACTCGATCAGACTCGAATCTTAGTAAATTTACCCCTAGAAATCAATATAGAAGTGTCCTAATAGCCCTAATAAAAGTGTTTTGTGTTATAATTGGTTTTTATATGCTTATGTGCATAAGTGTTGAAAAATGATAGAAATCAATTTCTTTTGGGAAAGTACCATGGTCAAATTTGGGGTACATGAAAATGGGTACTAGGGTGACTCTGGACAAGAGGACCACATGCGCTCAGGGTGCCTGTTGCCCAGTAATCACACGAAAACTGCCAGTGCATTGTGCCACGCTGCGTCATCCTTTTCCAAACAAGAATTTATATGCTACATAGGCTGTTTGATCGCATTGCTCTCGCTCTATGATGTCCTAATTAGAAAGCAAAGGGACAAAAAGAGGGTAACCTACTCTGGACAGGACGTCTGTCCCCACTGAGCGATGCCCGTTGTCCAAAACATGATTTAACCGAACTGAATTGCCAGAGCCCAACAAGTTTATTTGAGTAAAATTCCAAATTCATCTGTATAAAAGGCTAATTAACGAGTCTAACCTAAATGTCAGCCTTCAGACACAAGTCAGTGTGCTAGCTGGTCCACCCAGACTGACTCATTACCGCACATTGTCTTGCTTTGTAACCAATAAATGTGAGGACTCCCCTCCTGCCACACTCCAACTTAAGACTTCAATATATAATTTTGAACAAATTGCCTTTGGTAAGTGTCAGGAGGTGGTCCGACTGTTTCTCCCTTGTATTACCTACATCATCATGAGGGGGAATAACATCAGTTTTGAACAGAGAAGTTGTCCTGATTACAGGGTTGGGAATTGCAGTTGTTTAATTTCCAGAAATTGTGCCGTTTTGTTGAATTATGAATTATGGATACGCTATTCATGAATTATTCTGAGATTTTAGTATTCTTTGTTGTGCTTATATTTACATAGGATTAGGCTGCAGGACTGAGGACAAAAGTTAGACCTGCATCGACTGTAGTAGTCTGGGCCACTTCTCTGCACACCAGGCTGTGGTACATGGTCACCTGCATGGTGAAGCAGGCATGAACTACACAGATTCCGAATATAGTTTTTACCTTACACATGGGGGCTCATTTAAAGTTATCGCATTTACATCAAAAGGACAGGCATTAAACATGCTTGCTGTACATGGTGTAATCATGGGTTCAGTATACATGCTAGACAGTCACTATGTCGATGTTCATCATGTCGACATGAGAATGTCCACATGATCATGCCTATAATGACGCATTGACCATTTCAACGTCGATGTGTCGATGATCAGCATGTCGACACTAATATGATGTTGACATTGTGTCAACATGTTGTTTTTCTTCTCATTCTGGACCTCATTCAGAGTCGGTCGCAAGCGGCCGCTCATTCGTACGTCTAACGGCCGAGAAACTGGAAAAGGAAGCGATCGCACGGCCGGTCAGTCGCAACCAAAGTGACGCCCATACGTGAACAATGCACCTCCTCTAGCTAGTGATAGCAGTTAGCGATCGAGTCAATCGTTGTCAGTCGCTGTATGTTAATTTTCTTCTGATGGTTGCGGCCGCTTGTGTTGTGTTGATGCCCACATGTCATGTTTTCATGCTCTATCGATCAGCTTGTTACTAGCTTGTTGACAATTATTATTATTCACTAATGTAAATGCAACTGAATCAATTACAAGCCAATTAGCAGTGTTATTAGCTACAACAAACGATTATTAGCTGCTTGCATTGTATGGCTCAAAATAGAAACATCAATCCTAAGATCAATAACATTCGATAGTTTCGATTGTACTCTGGGGCTTGAGAGAGCACGTACCCAACCTCATGCTGTACGATCAGCCAGGCCTCGAACCTGCTCGCAGAGTGACGTTTTACTACTTCCGGCCTTCTATGTCGGTCGTAGCAGGTAATTTATGTACGCCTCTAAAACGCCCTGAAAACGGTGAGGAACGCCTGCGTTTTCAGACCATCACCCCCGTCAACACCCACAAATGGCCTTTCATGTCAATCAACTCTCGGAAGCCACTTTCTGCTCGTAAGCCGTACGATCTACAGCATTTTGGATCGCAAGGTCTCGTACGCACATGCACACAACTAACCGTACGTATGCGTGGTTTGGAAACATCGGATGCGTACGACCGATCGGCCGCTCACAACCGACTCTGAATGAGGTCCTCTGTCCCTTATCCTAACAGTAAACCTAATGCTAACCCTAAACCTACCCCTACTGTATCTGCAACCCTAGCCCTCAACTCTAACTATAACCCTAACCCTAAGTCTCCTGGTAATGTCGACATTATGACATTCTGTCAATATTGACATTTTAGTATGAACAAAAAGAAAAACAGGGAGACTCTTTTAGGTCAGCACTCTTGATAAATATGGACTAAGGGGCAACTAGGAATATATATTAGCCCCTAAAACATAACTTTTAATAAGAGCGATTAAAATGATAGGTCATCTGTAAACTGATGACCTTATCTGACCCAGTTGAGACACTTAAATTCTAACACACATAGACAAGTACAACATATACCATAATACCACTTGAATAGATCAATATTGTAATATTTTCATATGAAAAATAAAGAAGCAAATGTAGTATCCTCCTCAATGGCGAAATACGAATTATTGAATTACCTACGGTATTACAATTTTTATAAGTCTACCACATATTAGTTTGTGCCCTTTGTATCACATCATTCATCTGACTTTTGTATGTGAAGTCACAATAGAAAAAGTCAGAGCATAGGACTGCTACTCCTCATTCTACTTCTCTTCACCTCTGCTAACAGCTATCTATGAAGAGTGAGGGATTACCGGAGAGCAGGTTGCCCTTAGAAACAACAGATAAACAGGGACTTTACTCACATTTAATTTCTGCTTTTGGGTGTCATACTAGCGCATTGGACACCCAATGAGAGAACTACTCTAATGAGATTGCCCGCAGTTTAATAGAGTGAAAGAAACAGTGATAAACAGTAACCTTATTATAAAAAATTCAGTAGTGGGAAATCAATAGAGCACTCTATATGGTTCTCAGGTCTCTCTGATAATTGCTCGACATATTATGGGAATTGCTGTCCATACACTTCTGTTATTCATAAACACATCTAATAACGGGTCATCTGTGAATATAGAATAATTTCTTTAAGAAAAAATAGAAGCCCAAATGTTTTCCTTAAACTACCTATTGTGGTAGCCAGTAATGTTGCAGAATAAGTTCTGCGGATTAGTACAGTCATAAATAAATACAGAAAAAGCATATATACAACACTATTAATCCCACGAACAGAGTGAGAAACCAGACAGCATATAATTATCTTTAGCCGTCATAACGTATCACCAAAACATGTGTGGCTATACCTATAGATTGATGGATCCTATACAGAAATCAGTGGACCACTCAGATGAAATTATTGGTCATATGACAAAATAAAAGAGACAAAGACATACAGAGACACACTTTACATATATGAAATTCAATAAAAAATATACTGACACACCCTGTATTACACTCAGGTCTCACTGATAATTATAAAACACAGTATGGAAAATGCTGTTTGCATGTATCTCTGTCACTTACATATGTATCTCCTAACTACTCATTTGTTAATATTGTTAGCTACCTATTCAGGCAGTCGCAGAAAGATCACATGTGTTGTATAATTCATCCCCCTAATAAGGTAGAAGACAATAGGGCATATAATGGTCTCTTGCCGTGATATAGCCTCTTATTTAAACGGACAAGGTCCTAAGATCTAAAGGTTTTTATAGCACAGTGATTCTTAGTTGCGTGTCCCTTGAACATATGTAGTGGTGCCTATAAGTTAATCTCATATTGAAATCAAATAAACACAGTTGTGGTGAAATCATACAGTATATTATAAGTGCTCTGTCAATGTAAAGAAATTATATAAGAGACACCTAAGTAAACATCAAGTATGTAGATCATACGTGGGTGCACAGCAAATGCAATCCTTGCTGTCCGGATTTATCTCACCACGCGAGACTACTGCTCGCGAGCTGTTGTCTCCGGGTTTCAGTGAAGTGTCCTGTGGTGAGTGCAGGAGAATCCCTGCTGGGCACAAACTAGTGGTGCGGATGCCTCGTGCCGTATAGCCGCGGGCACCCGTTGCTTCCCCGACGCGCGTTTCGCCGTATGCTTGATCACGGAGGTTGTATATATGCTTTTTCTGTATTTATTTATGACTGTACTAATCCGCAGAATTTATTCTGCAACATTACTGGCTACCACAATAGGTAGTTTAAGGAAAACATTTGGGCTTATATTTTTTCTTAAAGAAATTATTCTATATTCACAGATGACCCGTTATTAGATGTGTTTATGAATAACAGAAGTGTATGGACAGCAATTCCCATAATATGTCGAGCAATTATCAGAGAGACCTGAGAACCATATAGAGTGCTCTATTGATTTCCCACTACTGAATTTTTTATAATAAGATTACTGTTTATCACTGTTTCTTTCACTCTATTAAACTGCGGGCAATCTCATTAGAGTAGTTCTTTCATTGGGTGTCCAATGCGCTAGTATGACACCCAAAAGCAGAAATTAAATGTGAGTAAAGTCCCTGTTTATCTGTTGTTTCTAAGGGCAGATATGGTCATCAGTTTACAGATGACCTATCATTTTAATCGCTCTTATTAAAAGTTATGTTTTAGGGGCTAATATATATTCCTAGTTGCCCCTTAGTCCATATTTATCAAGAGTGCTCACCTAAAAGAGTCTCCCTTTTTTTTCTTCTTTTTGTTCATACTACACTGCATATGACTCTAGTGAGCACCGCCACTCTACTATATTAGTATTTATATTTCATATTATAGTGTACTTAGTGGCTCTGTCATTTACTGTTTAACATTAAATCAAACTTATTATAGCCTGTGCGACGTATTTCCCTTTCCCTGCATCCCCTTCTATTGCTAATATTGACATTTTGCAGGTGTCAACAATTATGGTATTGACATATTAACCATGTCGACATCATCTCAACTTTCGGAATAGAGACATAGTGACTGCATACCGGTGTAATGCATGGTGCCAAACAAGCGCATTTATGCGTTCATTGTGAGATGCGCGGGACTCACGGTATGTGCGACACGAAATAAAAATGACGATGCATCCGCGAGCAGATATGTTTGAGGCATAACAAAATACGCTTCAAGTGGATCCCTATTTGGCGGCATAAAGGAGACACCATTCATCACCACTAACGTTATGATGATGAATGGCATTTTAGTTTAAAAAAATAAATATATATAAAATAAAAAATCACCAAAGGGCACTTATGGCTCAGAGCCAGGGTTGGCAGCAGCAATTGCAGGGGGTAGAACAGTGCGCAGTCTCTGCAAAAGCTGCTACCTGCAATAGCTGTGGCTGTCTGGACTGATGGCATAGGACATAGAGAAACCCACAGCGCAGGATCCTCCTATTATAATGCTAGCCCGTACTATTCTGTTCTGACCAGTGCTGAATTCCCAAGCGGAATTGGATCTGCAAACTATGATAGCCGTAATCTGCTTGCGCATGCTGAACACCCTAGCCTGCTGGGACGTTTAGTACACCAAAATAAAAACACTGCTCAAAAATAAAGCATTCACACTGCGACAAAGAGGGATGTGTAGAAAACCATCGGAAGAGTGGAGACATCTTCCGTAGCGACCTAGCAGCTTCTAGCTAGATTGCACCTGATAAATGGTAGCTAGAAGCCGATTGGTTGAGATGGGCAAATTCTCCTTTTTTCCTGTTTTTAGTCCTTAAATAATGAGAAAATAGATATGTATGAAGACTTGCTTTTAGTGAGCAGCGTCATAAATGAGAGGCCGAACAACTTCTCCTCAGCTACTAAATAATACAGGGCGGCAGACTTGCTCTGATTGGTCAGTGTGTGGCCCAGTCGCCCGGTATTGACTAGTAGTGGTAAATTCCCATGTGCGGTACAAACTCAATAAACTGCATTGCTGTAATCTACAGTAGTTCATTGAGGGATGATAGGGGACCCCATAGTGGGTGTTTCTCTGTTATATTGTCACCAGATCAGACGGTCATACATGGCCTAGTGCTGATAGCTGCTTTTTCATGCAGTGGGCCCCTACACCCCAGGCTGGGAGTATTTTGGGGGTGTATGGAGGGGGAAGGGTAGAATACCCACAACAGATAAGGCATTTCGGCGGCTGACTATTTTGAGCGTACGTACTTAAATGTGCCTTTCCTGTAATACTAGGCCTACGCTTACAAACCTCTTCCCTTCCCTGTTCGGCTTGTCTAGGTGTCAGTAAGGAATACATAAATTAGGTCATATGGACATACGGATAAGGGTTACCACATGCCCGGGATACCTCCAAGCAGTCCGGGAATCACAAGATCTGGACAATCCTGGACGGTAGGTGTCCGGAATTCTCTTTGCAGCAAGGCCACGCCCTTTTTTTTTTACCTACACCGTGTGGAGATTACTAAAATGTTGGGAGGTGCCAGTCCACCATTCACACTGGCATTGGACACTTCTGCCCAAAGAACCTTTACACTAATACTGACTAGAGACTGGTATTTTAGCCCTATTTTATTTTTTGCAATATATTGAAGTATTATCATTCATCCCTTTTTAATTGTGACATTGCTATATTAAATTGTTATATAATTTTAGCAACACCTGTCTGTGTCAATATTTATAGCGCTGTATATATTTCTATGCTTTCTAACTATTATTCCGGAGACTGACTGACTATCTCCATATAAGAGCTGCTTATATATTATTAGATATTACTTGTTTAATATATTCACCCTACAACTTATTAAACTTGTTAACCTCAACTGAACACTACAGTTAAAGATGACAGCACAATGTTATATTCAGCAACTCACTTTACGTTCCAAGTACATTGGACAATCGCACAGAGAATATGTATGTAATATATAAATATATATATATATATATATATATATATATATATTCATACACACATATATACACACACACACACACACATATATATACACACACGGGCGTATCTATAATGGGCGCAGGGTGTGCGGTGCACACGGGCCTCCAGGTCCAGGGGGGCCGGCACCACACACCCTGCACCCATATTATTTAAAACTTACCTCTCAGAGATCCCGTGTCGGGTCTCTCAGTGCAGCTCAAAAGGCCGGAAAATGGCCACCGCTGCCTTTTTCCAGCGTTTTGAGCATGCGCTGTGAGGAAAGCGCCGGGAAAATGGCGGTCGCGCCTTTTCCCCAGCGATCTATGTATGCACGGTAGACTCTGGGCTTAGCGGTCTCGGGGGCAGGGCTAAGCTCCGTCCCATCTGGAAAAAAAACCCCATAGGCTCCCACTCGTTCATCGATGGCTAAGAACCATTGGCTCTTAGCCATCGATGGTAAAAATATTCAACATCGGCCATAAACCATCAATGATTTTGAATCATCGATGGTCAATGGCCATCCCTAGGGGTAAATTTACTAAAGTGAGAGTTTTTAGAAGTGAGTTTTAGAAGAGATGTTGCCCATAGCAACCAATCAGATTCTGGCTATTATCTTCTAGAAGGTGGTAGTTAAATGTTAAGTAGAATCTGATTGGTTGCTATGGGCAACGTCTCTTCTAAAACTCACTTCTAAAAACTCTGTTTAGTAGATTTACCCCGTAGTGTGCACTCGGGTGAAGTCAGCTATTTAAGGTAAGATGTAATTCGTTATCTTTATAATGATGATAGTGTTACCAACACTGAAACGTTGATCATATCTTTGTGCCTGTTACTGCACCAAGTGTCGCACCACTACACTGCATATATATATATATATATATATATATATATTTTATTAACAACTATGACACACACAGAATAATAGATTACAGATACCAGACTGAACACTGCAGAATAAAATGTTTTAAAATATTTCTAAATGAAAGAATGTTATCATTAGAATTCCTGAAAACATTATAGGTTACATCAAAGTCGTCTTTGGTTTTCCGGGTAGCGATGTTCCCGGAACAATAGGTGCAATGTCACCCAAAGGATTTGCGAATCCTTGTTCCACACTGAGGAATCTGTGGCCCTGTCACATGTGAGAGTTGAGCAGAGCTTGTCACCGATAAGTAGCTGAGGAAATGTTCAATGCCCGAGCTACTGCTAAACTACAGAGAGATAAATCATGCATAGGAGACACAAATCACACTGACAAGTTTGTATCTGCTGGAACCAATGTTTTACTGCCTGGAGCAAGTGCAAGACGGATGGAGAGGGCAGTGAGACAGTGTCCTGTGTCATCGGGTGCTTGTGGAAAGCTGTACCTGATGCATAACCTGAGCACAATCTGCACATCATCTTCCATGAAGATCTCTAGCGCCTCCTAGTGATCGTGTGCGCCAATGGATAAGCCATGGCGTGGTTATTCCGATTTTTCTGTAATTGGTAGAAACATTGATAAACATTGATCTGTTGTTAATGCACTAACATTGCATCAATAAGGGTCATCTATAAATAACAAAGCTAGAAATAAACAGCAAAAATGCTCTTTTGTGACAAATTTTGCCCAATTGCTTTTAGTTTAATGCACAGACTAAGGGCCTGATTCAGGAAGGAACGCAGTTGCTAGTATGCACGCCCCAACGAGCGACTGAAGTTCATTTGCTCCGGGGCTCACTACAAGATGGGGCGGCTGTCGATGTTGATTGACAGCGCGCCCCGTTTTGTAGGCGGGGAGGGGGGGATGGCTGCAGAAACGCAGGCGTCCCCTTAGGAATGCCTGGCGTTTGTGGGCGGCCCTACTGACATTACTCTATTAGAGCAGAGAGTCCACTCGGGCTTGCGAGAGCCGAGACCCTATCACAGGGTCTCCTCGCAAGCCCAATGGTCACGATAATAGCGACCATCTCCAGCCTGCTCGCACAAGCTTAGCGAGCGGGTAGGAGAAAAAATAAAATAAAAAATCCCCGCCGTGATTCAGAGCAAGCGGCTCCGAATCATGCCCAATATGCGGTGTGTGTGTTTTGTCTTTTTTTAACTATTTATTTTACAGTGGGGGTTCGGGTGCCAGCCACTTGCTGGCACGCTGGCACGCTGGCACCTGTAGTTCCACTGTAAAATACAATAGTTTACTTCAATTTTACACTTTATTACACCGTACCCACAGCCCAGGGGTGCGGTGAAGAGCCCCGGGCTTCAGATCAGGCCTGGGGTTTCGGGAGAGGGGGGACCCCTTTTTTGGGGGGTCCTCACCTCCCCTGAGATCCCCGGTTTGGCCTGACTGGCTTGGGATGAGAATGCTTTGGCCCTGGAGATCCGTTAATAGGGTCTATGAGCTGGGGCTTTACACCCTGGTCGGTTTGGGTCTGGTGCTGGTTTTAAATATAGGGGGACCCCTACGCATTTTTTTCCCCCTATATTTAAAACTAGGACTGGCCCTGCAGCCTGGTGCTGGTTCCTAAGTTACGGTGGAACCCTACTCATTTTGTTCCCCGTAATTATTGGAACCAGGCCCGGCTGCCAAGTCCGGAGCTGATTATACTTTTGGGGGGGGGACTTCATGTCATTTTTTTTCAAAACTTTAACCCATTTTTTAATTAATTAAAGGCAGAAACATACACAAATTACAATGATTTGTGTATGTTTCTGCCAAACTCGCAGCTCAGGAGGTGGAGAGTTTGAAAAGTGAGTTTGGCAGAGAGTTTGCTCTCATCTCACCCGAGCTTGTCATCCCGATTCTTGGTAAATTTGAGAGATGTATATTTTAGGTGAAAAGTACTTCAGAGTTGATTTGAGTTAGCTATCTCCTCCGAGTTTTACGAGTGAGAAGAGAGAAATCTCTCTCTGGGCGGGATGCACTAATAATTACCGCCAGTCACCGCAATTGTACAGATCGCATATGCACTAACATATGCGATCAGTACAGCAAAGGACAGCTCTTCCGATAAGATCTGTCCTTTGTGATCCCTGCCGCCGTGTGTACTTCCGGGTTTATGACCCGGGAGTCCATCTGCGCATGCGCAGAGAGACACGGCGGCCGCGGGGCATGCTGGGAGGGATCCGATCCCTCATAGCAGCGCGATGCGGTAGAAGCCCATAGGCTTCTATAGGGTAACGCCAGTAAAAGCTGGCGTTACCCTCCGCATCGGAGCCCGGCGGCCAGGAGAATGATGTACATGGAAAATGCGGTAAATGGGGATTTTACCGCATTTTTCGTTTAGTGCATCCCGGCCTCTATCTCACCCGACTTTATTTTTTTTTTGCGAGATGAATATCAACCCTAAAATCATCCGAGATTGTCATCTCGACCAATCTCGAATCTTAGTAAATTTACCCCTTAAAACTATATACTGTAGAAGCTTTATTCTATAGTAGAAGGGTGATTAAAAACAAAAGCCTATCCCAGGAGAGCACAACTACGAAACAGCATAAAACACATCTCCAAATATCTCAAAATATCAAGTACTCACTACCAAACAACATTGTAATGCTCCTCTTCTGTCACATTACTCCTCAGAACCCCATCATACAGTAGATACTGTAATGAGGAAAGGGACAGATTTTTTTTGTCATTCTGAGGTAAGAATCCAATGGGTTTCAATAAAAGGCCACCACCAAAAGGGCTTTTTGTTTTGTTTTTATTTTGTTAAAAAAAAAGCTCTTTTTAAAAAAAGTAACTGAAGATTTTGTTAAACTGTTTGCGATTTAAGGGTTTTGAAACCGCCACAAATGGATAATGATAGCTACAATCTGACTGGCTGCTATAGGCAGTGGCGTCCCTCCACCCGGTGACACCCGGTGCGGGGAGGGATGCCTTGAGCGCGGCGGAGCCGCACACTTCGCCGAAAATGGGCGTGGCCTCGATGGAGGAGGCGTGGCCTTGGGAACGGGGCGTGGCTTCGCGTCCCGAGACCGCCGGTAGTTAGTTATCAATGGGGGGTGCCGGAGGTGCGGGCAGTGCAGGCTCCTTCTCTGTGACAGGAGCCGAGTGCTGCACATGATGTTACAGTGCAGCACCCGCCTCCTGTCACCGAGGGGGAGCCTGCACCTTGGTGTCACCCCTCGGCGGGTGACACCCGGGTGCGGCCCGCACCCCCCTTCTGACGCCACTGGCTATAGGCAACACCTCCAATTGTTCTCTTTAGAAGGTTCGATAAATCTTTCCCCTAGTTTCTTATCTATTTTATATTTCGGAATCGATATATAATGCCGGCTGTCGGGATGCCTCCTGTCACAATAGCGACAGCGGCATCTCGATAGTTGGTATTCCGACAGGAGTCGGGTAAGTATACTTCCCCCTACCCCTCCCTTCTTGTAGCCTAACCCTCCCTACCCCGCACCTTAACCCTCCCCATTAGTGCCTAACCCTCGACCCTTAGTTCCTAATCCCCCCCAGTGGTGCCTAACCCTCCCCCCTAGGGGGGCCCAGGGGCTTAGGGAGGGCGGTTCCACTGGAGCGCGAGCTCCAGGCGTCTTAGTTACCAGAGGGCATCCTGAAGTCGGACACCGGAGCAGCTGTCAAGTAGCTGACAGCCTGCCGAGTCAGCAGCAGCAACAGCAGCTCCTGTCCTGCCTTCCTGCTGCTCTAATGAGACTCCGTGGTCAGAGGAGCTTGTGCTGAGCCCTTATTGGTGGAGCTCAGCACATGTTCATCTGACCCCAGCAGGGGGCGGGGCTACAGCAGCATGTCGACGAGGAAGAAGCTGCAGGGTCCACATTAAGGTAAGAGAGGTACCCCAGTTATGTCTATCACCCCCTGCCTGTATGAACTGTTTGTATGTATGTATGACCCTGCCTGTATGTATGTGTATGTGTGACCCTGCCTGTATGTGTGTGTATGTATGACCCTGCCCCTATGTGTATGTATGTCCCTGCCTGTATATGTATGCATGAATGTGTGACCCTGCCTCATGTGTGTGTATGTATGTATGACCCTGTCTGTATATGTATGTATTAATGTATGTGTGACCCTGCCTGTTTGTGTGTACAGTATGTGTAACCCTGCCATGTATGTATGTGTACACATATATATATATATATATATATTAGGGGTGTGCACCGGCCACTTTTCGTGTTTTGTGTTTTGGTTTTGGATCTGGATCTTTCTTCGTGTTTTGGATCTGGATTGGTTTTGCCAAAACCACCCTTCCGTGTTTTGGGTTCTGGGTTTTGTGTTTTGGATCTGTATTTTTTTGAAAAAAAGCATAAAAACAGCTAAAATCACAGAATTTGTAGGTTTTTCTGCTCCTATGCTATTATTAACCTCAATAACCTTAATTTCCACTCATTTCCAGTCTATTCTGAATACCTCACAATAGTGTTTTTATGTCCAAAAGGTTGCACCGAGGTAGCTGGATGACTATGCTAAGCGACACGAGTGGGCGGCACAAACACGTGACCCATCTAGGCGTGAAACTGCAGTGGCAGACAGGATGGCATTGAAAAACTAGGCCCCAAACTGTACATAATGCAAAGAAAAAAAAGAGGTGCAAGATGGAATTGTCCTTGGGCCCTCCCACCCACCCTTATGTTGTATAAACAGGACATGCACACTTTAACAAACCAATCATTTCAGCGCCAGGGTCTGCCACACAACTGTGGCTGAAATGATTGGTTCGTTTGGGCCCCCACAAAACAAGCTGGCAATTAATCTGTCCCTGCACAAACTGGCTCTACGGAGGCAAGAAGTCGTCCTCATCCTCCTCATCCACAGATTCCTCACCCTCTTCAGTGTTATGTACATCCTCATCCTCACAGAGTATTAATTCGTCCCTGCTGGAACCACAGGTCCCTCTGTACGTTCTGGAGGCTGGTCTCCCTGGAAGAGTTGATCATTCATTTTATGAACATCATCTTCTCCACATTTTGTGGAAGCAACCTCCTACGCCTTTCGCTAACAAGGTTCCCGGCTGCACTAAACACTCTTTCGGAGTACACACTGGAGGGGGGGCAACTCAGGTAAAATAGAGCCAGTTTGTACAGGGACCTCCAAATTGCTTCTTTTTCCTGCCAGTACAGGTATGGACTGTCTGACATGCCTACTTGGATGCTGTCACCGATGTAATCCTTTAACAGACAGACGCACGCTTGTCGCTGCTGCTTTGAGGATTCAAGTGCGGCTACAGCCCACACAATTCACAAAGACAGAAAAAAGAAGAATAATATTTTAATTGTTTGTGGAGCACACTTTGAGGGTTACACCACCCTCTAACAGACAGACGCACGCTTGTCGCTGCTGCTTTGAGGATGCAAGTGCGGCTACAGCCCACACAATTCACAAAGACCGAAAAAAAAAGAACAATATTTTAATTGTTTGTGTAGCACACTTTGAGGGTGTCACCACCCTTTAACAGACAGACGCACGCTTGTCGCAGCTGCTTTAAGGATGCAGGTGCGGCTACAGCCCACACAATTCACAAAGACAGAAAAAAGAACAATATTTTTATTGTTTGTGTAGCACACTTTGAGGGTGTCACCACCCTTTAACAGACAGACGCACGCTTGTCGCTGCTGCTTTGAGGATGCAAGTGCGGCTACATCGCACACAAGTCACAAACACATTAAAAAAATAGTTTTTTATTTTTTGGAGCACTTCGTGAGTTACACCACCCTTTAACAGACAGACGCACGCTTGTCGCTGCTGCTTTAAGGATGCAGGTGCGGCTACAGCCCACACAATTCACAAAGACAGAAAAAAGAAGAAGAATATTTTTATTGTTTGTGTAGCACACTTTGAGGGTGTCACCACCCTTTAACAGACAGACGCACGCTTGTCGCTGCTGCTTTGAGGATGCAAGTGCGGCTACATCGCACACAAGTCACAAACACATTAAAAAAATAGTTTTTTATTTTTTGGAGCACTTCGTGAGTTACACCACCCTTTAACAGACAGACGCACGCTTGTCGCTGCTGCTTTAAGGATGCAGGTGCGGCTACAGCCCACACAATTCACAAAGACAGAAAAAAGAAGAAGAATATTTTTATTGTTTGTGTAGCACACTTTGAGGGTGTCACCACCCTTTAACAGACAGACGCACGCTTGTCGCTGCTGCTTTGAGGATGCAGGTGGAATCTAGACGGGATTTGGAACCGAGGACACACTACCTCCATCAATTGTCTAAATCCCACTGCACTAATGTCGGATACCGGACGCACGTCTAACACCAACATAGCAGTCAAGGCCTCAGTTATACGTTTTGCTTCAGGATGACTGCTGTCGTACTTCATCCTCATCGCTAGGGACTGTTGGAGGGTCAATTGTTTAGTAAAAGTAGTGATGTTCCTACTTCCTCTCTGGGATGATGAACAACTCCCAGCAGCAGCAACAGCACTAGTAGGAAGTGGTTCTTGATCTTTCCCTATTTTATTTTTATCAGAGAAAGTTTGGTCCTCCATTTATGTTATATTGATATATATACGTGCGGCTAAAGCGCACACAAACACAGAAAATATTTTTTTATTTTTGCTGGAGAGTAGTGCACTTTGTGGGTTACACCACCCTTTAAGAAATGAGCCAGCCGGCTCTTTACTTATGGGACACAGGCGCACGCTTGGCGCTGCTCCTTTGTTGATGCACGTGCAGCCACAGTGCACACAAGTCACAAACACAGAAAATATATATTTTTTTGGTTTGGAGTGTACTTTGGGGGTTACAGCACCCTTTAACGGTCAAGCCAGCTGGCCCTTTACTTATGACACAGGCGCACGCTTGGCACTACTTTGTTGATGCACATGCGGCTACTGCGCACACAATTCACAAACACAGAAAATAATTTTTTTTTTGGTTTGGACTGGAGTGTACTTTCGGGGGTTACAGCACCCTTAACGGTCAAGCCAGCCGGCCCTTTACTTATGACACAGGCGCACGCTTGGCACTACTTTGTTGATGCACGTGCGGCTACTGCGCACACATTTCACAAACACAGAAAATAATTTTTTTTTGGTTTGGACTGGAGTGTACTTTCGGGGGTTACAGCACCCTTAACGGTCAAGCCAGCCGGCCCTTTACTTATGACACAGGCGCACGCTTGGCACTACTTTGTTGATGCACGTGCGGCTACTGCGCACACAATTCACAAACACAGAAAATATATTATATTTTTAGCACTTGGGGGGAGCACCCCTGATGGACAGAGCACCCCCTGGACAACACTACAGCACCTCTTTAGGACTGGGACACTGCACAGGACTTTGGAGTGGACACAGCCCCTATGGAGAACTGACTGCACAACACAGTCCAGCCAGCCCCTATGGACTTTGAAGTAGTGGACACAGCCCCTATTAACAACAGCAGCACAGCACAACACAGCCAGCCCCTATGGACTTTGAAGTAGTGGACAACAGCAGCACTACACTACACAGCCCTAACTCCCACCCTCCCTCTTCACTGTCCACAGCCGAGTGAGAAAATGGCGCCGACGTGGGTACCTTATATAGGATCCAAAACCCGCGAGACTCGGAAGGCGGGAAGATGACGTTTTGCCTCGATTTCAGAATCCGAGTCAGGCGGGAAAAGTCGAGCCTGACTCGGATCGGACTCGGATCGGGGGGGCTCGGATTTCAGAAATCCGAACCCGCTCACCCCTAATATATATATATATATATATATATATATATATATATATAAAACATGGTTATATTATATAGCACACACTGGGTTTTGTTTGTTTGGGTTTTTTCTTTGGGGGGGGGGGTGCGGTAGCACGCTCGTGCTCCGGGGACCCTGGCCACATGCTACACCACTGGGGGTGCCTAACCTTCACCCCAAAAACCTAACCTTAACCCCGCTACGCTTCCTAAACCTAACCCCCAGCGGCTAGCTGTAAGGGCGCCCTGGACTTACCTCGTTCGGGCTGCCATCCTTCTGGATTCCGGAGTTGGGATTAGGATAGGCGTCGGTATTTCAAAGCCCATCTTAAGTCCCTTGTCGGGCTTCCCCCGTCGGGATTTAGACCGGCGGCATCGCGGCCGCCGGTCTCATAACTACATCCCCTATATTTCTATCTTTATTCCTGTAGTTTTCTGAAATGAATTTTCCTCTGTCGAGAAATCAACAAAATTATTTTTTTAAATAGGGTTTACTAGATTGTGTTTACTTAGTCAATGTTTTTGCATAAAAAACAACTATTAATGAACACATGATTAATAACACAACTTGTATATCTTACAAAAGCATATTTAATACACAGACACTCTGTTGCAGAATACAATTCCAGCCAGCCACTACTAATGTAAGTTCTTGTTTCCCTCCAGTGTTGACATTGGAGTTTCACGATCTCATCGTTATTTATTTTGTAGCCGGGTTCTTGAGTCAACTTGTTTATTTTTTATTATTATTATTTAGTGTTTCTGCGCCACTAATACAGTGAAACATTTTAAAAGTCCTTCTCGCCTATATTTGTCAAACTCAGCAGAGAAACCACGCTAACATAGTTTTACGACGCCGTATTAAAAAACAGACACTAACGGAAAAATATCTGGACTGAAATGGATATTTTGCGAGTTCAGGTTGTTTAGAGGAGAGGGGAACGAGACAAGGGGCCAAAAAGGGAATTTACTGGGCCGGAATAACTGTGCTGATTCTGGACAAGAACTCAGGTGAGGGGAAAGAAAAGCCAAACAAAGCATAGATACATTTCAGGGAAAACCGAGATTTCTTGTGTGGAAAATCTATTTAAACCCAATTTCATTTGTCAAAAGTGACATTTATAGGAGAACGATATAAGCGTTTGACAGCCAGTGGGGCTCCATACTGAATGAGATTTTTATCTTCAATAAAACCGTTTGCTGGAGAGGGGCAAGGACATTTTATTTAGCAGGATATTAAACTCAGCATTTAGTTTAAAAGCAGCTGTAGACTTGAAATCTGGAGCTCGGACAGAATGGTGATGTAAAAAGAAAGTTTTACAGAGCGCCAGAGGAAAATTAACAATAAAGTGTAAATGTATTTTAGAGCCTTCTGCTAATTTTTATTACATTCTGGGTTTATGTGCCAGTGTCTGTGCAGTGTAAAATATAGATTTAACACTTTTATAAATTGACAAACAATTCTATATTGATGTCCCAAGCTGCGAATGTGAGGGACACTTACCTGCTTGTATGCTTCACTGTAGGCGACCATAGAAAGTTACAACCCTCCAACACACATTGTTTATGAAAATTGGTGCTTAGAGTTCTTGTACTTGTCAACTTTTGCCTGGACGAGAGATGCAGCTATCTGGTGGTGGGGATGGGTGCTTTGCGTCATCAGGCCCTGCCCCCCTCATGGTGTAATGCTGCGAATCGCTGGTCGATCGATAGGGGACTGGACCAAAATGGCACTTCTCTCATAGAAACGTGTCATATTGGTCCTGCTCCCTCCCATGGACCCCGATTACCCACTTCTAGGGCCTGATTCACAGGTGGCTGCTGATGCAGCCGTGACTGCGTCTTTTTACGCAGTGAGACTGCGATTTTATGCTAATACCGCCGCCGATGGAATCCGTACAGAGATGGCTGAATTGCTAATCCGCTGCTTTGCATAAAAGGTTGCGCCATTGGACATTGCACCAGCCCTAAGGAGGCGCAGAATGTCCGTCTGAACGCGGACCCCCCGAGATCAGTGCAACTGATGAAAAAGTAGCAGTCGCTGACTAACATTCTCATCTCTGGCTAGCCAGCCCCCCCCCCAGGAATGCCCACTAAAATTGCCTCTCTCTGTGGGCCCCTGGCAGTAACCATCGGGACAGTGCGACCTGGATGAATGTGCACACATAAAAAGCTGACATCGATACTGCGTCTACCTCTTAATCAGGCCCCGGCTGCATGACATTTGTCGGCAACAATAAGCAGTTTTCATGCTGCAAATGTAGTATGTACAGAAACGTTGCCTCAGATCTTTAGGGACATTTATCATTTAAATAGGAATGGGTGCACTGGAAATTGGATGTTCTCAGGATCCATTCATCGAAAAAAAAACAATTGAGGCTCAGTTCTCGTATCGGTCATGTGTGTAACAAGCTTCTAGAGCCTCAGAGGGGAGATTTATCAAAGCTTGGAGAGAGATAAAGTGGAGAGAGAAATAGTAGAAACCAATCAGCTCCCGTCACTCTACAGGCTGTGTTTGAAAAATGACAGGAGCCGATTGGTTGGTACTTTCTCTCTCTCCAAGCCTTAGTACATCTCAGCTTCCTGCTTGTCTCAATGTCCATTCTCACATCATGTCACTGCCTTTGTCACATGAAGCACTAGTGGACGGGACACTGTCTCGCAGAAGGTCACACGCCGACCCTCTGTGCGGTGCTTTGGAAATTTTGAAAATCTCATTGACTAATACTGTAGGTTGTTTTTATCCTCATCCACTACATTCCCCCACAGAATCCTCTTCAAACTCCTCACCTTCACATACAAGGCCCTCTCTAACTCTACTGCTCCAACCTCATCTCCTTACATACTCCCTCCCGCTCACTCCGGTCTGCCAATGACCGTTACCTATCCTCCACCCTGGTTACTTCATCTCATGCTCGTGTCCAAGATTTTGCTCGTGCAGCCCCACTTCACTGGAATGAGCTCCCTCGCTCAATCAGGCTCTCCCCGACCCTGCAGAGCTTCAAATGTGCACTGAAAACCCACCTGTTCATCAAAGCATACCCTTCCACCACATAACCGTGTCACCAGGTCGCTCTCCCTCCTGCCTCAGCCATCTCTACCTCGCCTACTTCCTGCACTCAGGTCCCCCTCTACACACTCATGCCATCTGTCAATCTCCCCTAGATTGTAAGCTCCTAGGAGCAGGGTCCGCCTCCCCACTGTCTCACTACCTTCGTCTCTAGCACTTCTATGACAGCCTTCACCTTCCCAGCTGTATTGTGTATGGAGAATTGTGTTGCTAATTGTTACTTGTGTTCTGTTTATAAGTTGGTTACTGTATTGTAATGTTCTGTGTACCCTGTACTGTATTATTATTATCATCGTTTTTTTATATGGCGCCACAAGTTTTCCGCATCGCCTTACAAAGTACATAAACAAATAGATTGATTTACAGTGACTTACAGTACAATACATTACAGGACATGGATAATATGCATTGCTACATTCACGACCATAACACCCAGATAAGCAACAATGCAAAGCAATCAAGTGTTAGGTGCCCTGGTAGAGAGTAAGAAGTAGATGAAGGTATAGTAAGGAGATGCACAAGAGGGTAGAGGGCCCTGCTCATAGGAGCTTACATTCTAAGGGGGAGGGACAGACAAACAGGGATGACACAGATGGGGTAGGCAGGGAGGAAGGAGTATGTAGCAGCAAGTTAAGATGAGAACTGGAAGGCTTTGATGAAATAGTGGGTCTTGAGAGCCCGTTTGAAGGATTGTAGAGAGGTGGAGAGTCTGATGGGAAGCGGGAGAGAGTGCCAAAGGTGGGGAGCAGCACGGGCAAAATCTTGGAGGCGGGAGTGGGAGGAAGTAATCAGCTGGCATGAAAGGCGGCGTGCATTTGTTGAACGAAGAGGGCGGACAGGAGAGTGAAGGGAGACGAGATCAGAGATGTAAGTGGATGAATGGCTGAGGGCTTTGTAAGTGAGCGTGAGAACCTTACATTGGGTTCTAAAGTGGAGGGCTTGTAGGAGAGGGGAGGCAGATGCAGAGCATTTTGAGAGGAAGATGAGCCGAGCAGCAGCATTAAGGATAGACTTGAGAGGAGAGAGATGGGATTTGGGGAGGCCAGATAGGAGAAGGTTACAGTAGTCCAATCTGGAGATGACCAATGAGTGTATGAGGGTTTTAGTGGCATCCTGGGTGAGAAAGGGTCTAATCTTGGAAATATTTTTAAGATGAAAACGACAGGACTGTGAGAATCTGCATATGTGGTTTGAAGGAGAGTGTGGAGTCCAGGATAACTCCAAGACAGCGCACTTTGGGGCTAGAGGAGATAGTTGTGCCATCAATTGATAAAGAAATGGTGGGAAGTGTGGTTATGTAGGGGGGAGGGAAGATGATTAGCTCAGTCTTAGACATATTAAGTTTGAGAAATCGCTGGGACATCCAGGAAGAAATGGCAGAGAGACAGTTGGAGACACGAGTGAGGAGAGAGGTCAGGGGAGGAAAGGTAGATCTGAGTATCATCAGCATAGAGATGATATTGGAGGTCAAAAGAGCTGATTAGTTCACCTAGTGAGGATGTATAGAGTGAGAAAAGGAGAGGTCCAAGAACAGAACCTTGGGGAACACCCACTGTAAGAGGCTGTGGCGGAGAAGAGGAGTCATGAGAGGAGACAGAAGGATCGGTCAGAGAGGTAGGAGGATAGCCAGGAGAGGGCAGTGTCACGCATACCAAGGGAGTGAAGGATTTGCAGAAGGAGAGGGTGGTCCACAGTGTCAAAAGCAGCAGAAAGGTCAAGGAGAATGAGCAGAGAGTAGTGGCCCTTGGATTTAGCAGCAAGGAGGTCATTGCTGACTTTTGTGAGGGCAGTTTCAGTGGAGTAGAGAGAATGGAAGCCAGACTGAAAAGGGTCAAGGAGGGAATGAGAGGAAAGAAAGGTGGTAAGGCACTTGAAAACAGCACGCTCAAGGAGCTTGGAAGCAAAAGAGAGGAGAGAGATGGGACAGTAGTTGGAGAGAGTGTTAGTGTCAAGGGTTGGTTTTTTTAGTATGGGGGAGACAAGGGCATGTTTAAATGCTGACGTGACAGTGCCTGATGATAGGGAGAGATTAAGGAGGTGGGCAAGATGGGAGCAGGCAGAAGGAGAGAGGTAGCGGAGGAGACATGAAGGGATAGGGTCAAGGGGGGAGGTGGAAGGGGGGGGGGAGGGGGAGGACTGGATGAGGGACATGACTTCCTCTCCAGATACAGGGGAGAAGAAAGTTAGAGTCAGTAAAATTGAAGGAGAGGGGTGATCTGGGAAGAGAGGAGGTGGATAGCAGGGGGACATGATGTCCTGACGTATGGAGTCAATTTTAGATGTAAAGTAGGTAGCAAAATCAAGGGCAGAGAGCAAGAAGGGGAGGCGAGGAGGGGGTGGGCGGAGGAGGGAGTTGAAGGTGGTGAAGAGACGTTGGGGATTTGAGGACTGAGAGGAGATGAGGTTCTTGAAATATGACTGTTTAGAAAGGGAAAGGGCAGCACTGTATGATGAGAGCATAAATTTGAAATGGAGAAAATCAGCCTTAGAGCGTGATCTTCTCCACTGTCGCTCGGCAGTTCGCGAACACTTTTGCAGGTATCTGGTGCATTTGGAATGCCAGGGTTGAGGTGTAAATCTGCGGCGGTGAATAGTGATCGCCGGAGCAGAAGTAAGGGAGGTATTGTATAGAGAAATGGCTTGTTCAGGGCAAGAGAGAGAGAGGATAGGGGAGAGAAGTGAGTCAAGCTGGGAAGAAAAAGAAACTGTGTCAATAAAATCAATGTTACGCTTAGTTATAGTGGCCTTAGGAGGTAGAGGAAAGGAAGGAGAGAGGGATAGGTTAAAAGAGAGAAGGTGATGGTCTGAGAGGGGGAATGGGGAATTGGAGTAATCAGAAATATCACAACGGTGAGTGAAGACCAGGTCAAGTGAATGCCCACTCACATGGGAGGGTGAAGAGGTCCATTGGGAGAGACCAAATGAAGGCATGAGGGTAAGGAGTTTGGAGGCAGAGGCTTCTGTGGGGATATCAATAGGAATATTGAAGTCACCTAGGATAATAGAGGGAAGGTCAGAGGAGAGAAAGTGAGGAAGCCAGGAAGCAAAGTTGTCAATGAATTTGGAAGGAGGGCCAGGGGGACGGTAAATGACAGCTACTCTAAGGTGAACTGGTTGGAAGAGGCGTATAGCATGAACCTCAAATGTAGAGAAAGTAAGAGATGGTTCAGAGGGTAGGAGTAACCGGGGGATAGAAGGACCCCTACCCCACCACCATGGCGACCCCCAGGCCGAGGGGTATGAGAGAAGATGAGGCCCCCAGAGGAGAGAGCAGCAGGGGAAGTGGTGTCAGAGGGTGAAATCCAGGTTTCAGTAATGGCTATGTACGGCGCTGCAGACTACTTGTGGGGCGCTATAAATAAAATTTAATAATAATCCACTTCAAATATGGAATGGAAAATATGAAGTATCACGAAAAAAATATATATTTATTTGATCATTTTTCCTTATAATGCCAATAAATATAAAAGTTAGCTACTGATGAAACCACCGTGTCATAGGGCGGAGAAACGCATCAGTCGACCCTTGGAAAGCAGGTTGTATGCAAACCGGAAGGTCAGAAACCGGAAGTAACACACCGTGTGGATACCAGCGTCCCCTGACTGACTGCAGCATCGTGATTGGCCAGGAGTGCCGTGGATCAGGAGTGGAGGTCCCTCTGCCTTAGGACCCAAGTATCTCCGGACCACCCGGTGCATATAGTGGGACTAAAGTGCACAGCAACTGCATTATATTGCAAAACCAAGGTACTTAAGTATCCTCCCCTATTTTGAGGGTAGCGGTAATAACTATTATCATATGGGTTCGATTGAACTTTAAAAAGGAAGTAGCTGGATGAGATTGCATCTTATTTAAGATCTATCAGTTACTGAACTTTTCATTTGCTTCTACCATCCTATGCTTTGCTGCAAAAACATCTGCTACTAAGACCGGTCTAGGATATACATATAAATATGTTTTTTATTGTATATATTATTATACGTTCTTTATTTTTTGGTGTATGTTTTTAGCCAGATCCGTGCAATATTTTAATATACTATATTTCCATATGCGTACCATGGTATTGCAAAATATGTTTTAATGAAATTGTGTTTAATAAAGTGTATTATTTTTCAAACCAGCAGCTGTGTATAAGCGCTCCCAATATAGATTTCTTGCTCTCAAGCTACTGGCTTAAGCTATAGGGCTGTATTCAGAGGTGGCCGTACGGTCTACGACCGCACGGCCCCCTCGATGTTTGTCAAGTGCGCATGCGCACGAGGGAGCCGGCTCCTTCGTACGCATGCGTGAGACCCGCTACGACCGACAGCACTGGTCGTAGCGGGTCTCTTTCCAAAGGGGGCGAGCTGTCGATGTTGATTGACAGCTCGCCCCGTTTGGAAGGCGGGCCTGGGGGGTGGCAGCCCAAATGGAGGCGTTGCCATGGGAACGCCTGCCGTTTGGGGGAGGCCCCACTGACATCACTAGTGATGTCAGTGGAGAGCTTCCGGCTCTTACAGAGCCAGAAGCTCTCCGGGGCTTACGACAAGTGAGACCCTACCCTAGGGTCTCGTCGTAAGCCCCGATGGTCAATGACCATCGCGACCATCACCCTAGCGGTCGTTAGAGCTGTGGGTGCTAACCCACAGCCTAATGACCGAAACAGAGGCGGCCGGTCAGGATGCAAGCGGCCGCCCAGTTTCTGAGTGACCGCTTGCATCCTCCGACCGCCTCTGAATGAGGCCCATAGTACCAAAACAAAGTACCCGCTGAATAAATAAAAAATAAAAAAAGTGAGAAATCTATATAAATGTAAGATTTTCCAATTTATTAGGCAGAACAAAATAATAGAAACAGACAGTGAAGGGTTAAGCACCGTAGTTCAGTTTTATAAGAAGCCATGACATGAGGTGGAAAGCTTGGACACCCTGCAAACTGTTTGTGCCAAATACGCCAACATCATTTCTTTTTCTGTGTCGACAAATCCTGACCTCTGTTATACAAACAAGTTTATTTAGACAGAGGCAGCGACAAAGCTCAGAGTAAACACATCCATAGTGACACACGAGCAGATACAGGTAACCGCGCTACATGACTTTGCTAAATGCGCCCATTATTTAAATATCCTGTTTGTGAATAACGCTTTATTTATGTAGGAGTTTTTGCTGCAACGGATTTAGGGGCCTATTTACTAAGCCTTGGTTGGAGATAAAGTAAATGGAGATAAAGTACTTACCGACCAGCTCCTAACTAATTTTTCAAACACAGCCTGTGACATGGCAGTTAGGAACCGATTGCCTGGTACTTTATCTCCGTTCACTTTATCTCCATCCAAGGCTTAGTAAATAGACCTCTTATTCAGGGATGTAACGAGGGGTGTGAGACTGGTTCCACCTACCAGGGCGCAAAGCCGTGGGGGGCACCCGATTGCTGCCAAGTTGGCACTGGTTTACTGCTTGCGGGGTGTCTGAGCAAAGAAGGGCACCCATCTTCCTGCTCCATTGACACTTGTTGTGTGACTACATTATCAACGTGCGCTGAGGGTGGAGTGTGTCTCGGCACAGGGCGCAACTGAGCGCTGCTACGGAGCTGGCATTAGTGCTACCATATCACATGAATGGCATCACTATTTGACTGTTTTATGCCTTTGTTCATAGCTTCCAATTTTTCACGCTGGTACAGTAAATCAGAACTAGCAGGAAAAGGGACCACGCATAAGAGGGGCATGGTCACATATCACGAGGCTGGATTGTGACCATTCCAAATACATCATGAGAGTTGCGCTCATTAAACATTCACTGCTATTCTGCTATGTACACGCTTAGGCTGACGACGTGAGACAGGCCCGGCAAAGTGCTGACCCTTCTTCTTTGGACCAGCATTGTAGAGGCAGATGAGTGTTGCTCAGTTGGCTTCACGCAAATGCAAATCTTCCTGAATTGGCCTTTACTATTCCACATGTACAGTGATGCTTAATAAAAAATGTATACATAAAAAAAAAAAAAAAGGCAGTATGCCCCTTTCCCTAAATCATTTATCATCCCCAGCACTAAACAGACTGGGCTCTTTTCCAGGAGAGCATCATACTTGGAGGACATAAGGCCCTGGGCCCACAAGCAAGCCTACAACGATCAATGTTACACCCATACACGGGTTTGGTATATTTTTTTCGACATTCATAATATCGACATGAGAATATCAACATGGTTGTAGCGCCGACATTGGCCATGGCAACATTCAGCATGTCGACACTGATGAAATGTTGACATGCTTAGAATGTTGACGAACATCCCTGGTGGCCTAGTGGTGACTTAGCTGGTATGGCAGGTCCAGCAGTGTGTTCCGCATCCGGTGTTGATATCAGGATGTTTTCTAGTGGATTCTGCAATGCTTCCGACTGCAATTATAGCTAACCTCTATCCCTAATCTCTCCTCCCATAGTCTGACCCTAACCACCCCTCCCGTAGCCTAACCCTAGCCCTCCCTCTAGGCATTCGGTATGGAATGCCGGCTGCCGCATGACCGGCAGTTCGTATCCCGGCTGCGGCAGCCCAACAAAATAGCAGAGCCCGGCAGCGGGAGACAGACAGCGCTGGAAATCCCGATCGTCTAAAGGTAAGTATAAACTATTCTATTCTAACCCCCCCCCCTAACCCTCCTTAGGGGTGCCTAACCCTAATCCCCCCTTCCGTGCTACCGAAACCTAAAATCTAGGGGGGTGCCTAACCCTCCCCACCCCTAGCCTAACCCTAAGTCCCCCTCGGGTGGCCTAAACCTAACCCTCCCCCCCTGGGGCTGTCCGCTTGCGGCACCCGGCATCCCGATCGAAGTGTGCCGGCGTCGGGAAAATGACAGGCATCTGGATTATAGACGCCTGTCATTTAACCCTAGCCGGGATTAAGGATTCTAGATGCCGGCGGTCGGAATTGCGACCGCCGGCATCTTAAACGTATCGCCCCTCTAGAGCACAACCCTAACCTCTCCACTCATAGCCTGAACCTAACAGACTCTCCCATCGCCTAACCCTAGCTCTCCCTATAGTGCCTAACTCTAACCCTCTGCTGCCCGTCCGTGCTGAATGTCGACATTTCACATGTCGACATTGTTCAGGTGCCGACGTGTTCAATGTCGACATTTCAACAATTGTATATGTCCACTTATATCTACATCCCCCCCCAGTGCAATGTCACAGACACCACTAACACAAAATCTGCTGATGATAGTCAGACTTGCGTTGGAACCATATAGCAAACCCAATACATTGCGAATTATCACACAGGCCAAACTGCTAAACCAGCCAAAACCTAACCCAAATAATGAGACTCCGTAATATATACTAGGGCAACGCAGCACATCCGGAGCGAAGTGTATCACAGAGATCACCCATAAGGTTAGTCACTTTGTTGGACACCAGAACAACGTGTCCTCTACACTTGGCCAGTTAGCAACTGATTACATCCAACATTCAGACAGGAGTATGGAGAGTCCAGAATAATACGGCCGAGTAGCACAATATGTTCATTTACAGTAATAATACCTCTCTCACAAAGAGCCATCGCACATACAACTGAAGTAGAAATTGGTAGCATATGGCTGTATTAAAGCCTGTAATACATATAGGCCCGTATTCAATTAAACGCGAAAAGTCGGAATCTGCGGAAAAGTATCGTGATGATGTAATTTCGCTAGGCAGAAACTTTACGCCGTGTTCAATTGCAAAGACTTTTCTTGTACGCGGAAAGTCAATGCAATGTACATTAAAGAGGCGGATAAGATTCGCCTTTGAAAGTAGGTGGAAAAAAGTGCAGAACTGCGGATTTGGGATGCAAAGATGGGGAAACCACTGAGCACCCTTGGGACAAAATCGGTATGAATTACCTCTGGACCCCTGGCTGGCAGTTCAAATCCCGTCAGCGGCTGGCCGACAGAGGAGGAAATCCCGATCGTCCCTAGGTAAGTATAAAATAACCCATCTTTCCCTCTAACCCTAACCCTCCTTTAGGGTGCCTAACCCTAACCTCCCCCCCAAGTGCCTAAACCTAACCTCCCCTTCCCCGCCGACTAAACCTAAGTCCCCTGGGGGGGGGGTCTAACCCTAAGTCCCCCCCGGATGTGCCAAACCCTCCCTTCCCCTAGCCTAACCCTAACTTCCCGGGGGTGGGGGTGCCTAACCCCGCCCGGCATCCGCTCGATCGGGATACCGGGCGCCGGTCTCCCAGCGTTGGTAAAATGACGGGCGTCTAGATTTAGACGCCTGTCATTCGTCCCTCGTCGGGATTAAATTGTCTGGAAGCCGGCGGTCGGCATTCCGTCCGCTTCCTAAACATATTACCTTGGGATAGCCCCTCAAAGCATAACTGTAAAAAAAAAAACTGTGTGGAACACCCCAAAAAATTACTTTAAAAAAGGGGGCGAAAAAGTACAAAGTTGGTGTAAAAAGTAGCAAAATAGACTTTTTAGGGTTCTGCAAGTATGGGGGAGGTTTTTTTGGTTGCTTGAGTTTGCTGAAGGTGCGTTTTTTTTACAAAAACAATTTAGCAACTTTTAACCATGCTTGCACCCATTTAAGTACCCCAAATTTGACAGGACTACTTATTTTCACCCCAAAAAATTGCTAAATGCAACTCTTCACCACTTGTGCAGAGATGCTATTTTGATGCAATTGACAGCACTTAATTACCCCTAGATAGCTTCAGAAGGCCTAATCGGGGACATCTATATTGATCCCCAATGTTACTGCATCTTTTGGGGGGGCATCAGGCTGATTTCCACATTTCTGTCAGCACTTTCCGCCTGTTTGTGTTTCACCGGGACACGTTTTCTCGTCCTTTGGAATTGAATAGGGCGAATCGCGCACGATAAGTTTCCGCACCTAAAACATGCGATGTAGGCGAAAACAAGATTCCGCCGTCAGCGGCGAAATTATCGTGCCTAATTGAATACGGCCTTAATATGCCATTGGAGTATTCTAATACAGAACATATTGCATAGCCAACCATTCATTGCAAGTCCCTGGCACCAAGACAGGTACTGCTGATAAGACATACAGCTGTGCCCTGATATACCTACTGTAATCTCCCCGGCAGCTCTGCACACGATCTCCACACGATATGTACACGATTTGGTGTCCAATCTTCAAAAGATCTCTCCTGCAGTCAGACTTTTTACAGTGCATCGCCTCCTATATTGTCAGATCTGCCCTACTGCACGGGAGATCTGAAGATGCGATGTGCGACCAGCGGGGACGCGCATCGCATCGTGATCATGAGTGGGGACTCACGATTTCCTCACGATTTGGCCACATTTTACACGATCTGTCGTTCCAATGTGTCGGAATCGGCCAGATCGTGTAAAATGTCGCTATATGTGTGGGCACCTTAAGATGGAAGGGCCTGCTTTCCTGTTCCTGGATAAATTTCTTTGGAGCTGCATCCTAAAGTTCTCCATAACTATTAGGGTGCAGGCAGACAGTCTTAACCAGATATTGAAATTTTTAAGAAAATGTCCCTTTAAGAAGCCCCAAGCCTGCTGTCTGCTTGAAGGTGAATTGCGATTTAAACAGAAGTGCAATACGATACAATGTAACTGAGATTTAGTGCCGCAACTAACAATTACAGAATTAAAAGATTACATGGCTTCTTGGATACATATTTGCAAATGTAATTATTGTTTGTGCATACAGTACTGTGCAGCCCCTGGAACAGAGTATATAGGAGGTTTGGCTGGGATGTAGAACTTTATTCTGATGGGATGTGTCAGGAATCTGTAACAGGAAAGCTTCCCGTCTGCTGGATAAATGTTCTACCTGACTCACACTGCTCAAGGACAGGGCAGCAGGCTTAATTTCACCACAAAGCCATTCATTTCCACTATAGCTAGAGACTCTGGGGCTGATTATCGGGAATCTGCGTGTGCGCAGGACCCATTCTGCACATTTGCGCAATTCTTTGTGAATAATAATAAGTCCTGTTTTACACTTCCTGCAGACCTACTGTAACAAAACAAATATACAATTCCTCTGGCAATAAAACTAAACTACAGTACACACTATCCAAATTGTGAACTCTAGCTAAAATGTCAAGGACACACCGAAGTAACGGTCATTAAATTGTTTGGAACGCCTTGGCGTAGTAGATAATGTTTTGATAACTTGAATGATGGCAATCCCGGTTGTTTTTTGCCTCCTTATGTGCACAGTTGGAACCCATCAGCATGTGTTGCAGTAATTTTAAATGCAAAAACTGTCTATCTCCAGCTAAGGATACTTGAGGGCAATAAAATGCTTATCTCTCGCCAAATCTGAGGTAAAGACCGGCTGCAGCTTCCCTTCAAAGAACTTCGAACTGCAGCCAATGGAATAAAGGAACGCTGGAATGCTGTTACTCATTGGCACTACAAGTCCCAGCACTCTGGGGTTCCTCTTGTACAGTATGTGTCTTTGGGTGTGTGCAATTAGCAGATTGTTCTACCCTCAGTGCACAGCAGAAAGTACAGTAAAAACATCTGGATGCGCTGCTCACCGTACAGACCCAGACCCTCCAACATGACCCGCTCCATTAGGTACAAAATGCTCTGCTCCTGGACTTCCCTCTTAATGTATGATTGCAGACACCTGTGCTGAAACACCTGTCTCATCAATTACCTAGTTCAACACAGGTGACTGCAATCATACATTAGGTGGGAAATCCAGAAGCAGAGTATTTTGTACCTAATGGAACGGGTCATGTTGGAGGGTGGGCAGACCCTTCTTCAAAGTGGTCTCCTCACAACTCCCTTTTCACTGACAGCACCTGTGTGCTTGAAGGGTATCTCAGGGATTGCTGTACAGACACCTGTGCCACCACTATTTATTCACAGTGGCTCATGATCAACCTCTTCCCCTTGATGGCATGATCCATTCTCCCAATACTTCGCTAACTCATGTCTTCCTAGATCAGTGTTGGCTAACCTTGACACTCCAGCTGTTATGGAACTATATATCCCAGCATGCCCTGCCACAGTTTTAGCATGCCCTAATAGCAAAACTGTAGCAGTGCATGCTGGGTTATGTAGTTCCATAACAGCTGGAGTGTCAAGGTTAGCCAACACTGTCCTAGATCCTCTCCCCTTGTGCTGGTCAATGGTTCCACCTGTCTACGAGGTCAAAATCTTCCATGGCAGCATCTGGACTGTCATACAACCTCTGCTCCCTCACAGCTACACTGCTTGCACCTCATTTAGTAATGATGGATCACAGCTCAGTGATGCTTCACGATGACGAGGTATCACACACCCACTACTGTATGGGGGAATGAAGCAAAGCTTCTAAAGAGGACAAGTTTCTCAGAACATCCAATCAGCTTCTAGCTGTCATTTATCAAATGCATTCTATAAAATGATAGGTAGAAGCTAATTGGTTGCTATGGGGTACTTTTCCACCTGTCCACCATTAGGTATGATTGCTCTATGTGTTTAAGGTAATTGAAAAAAAGGGTGAAGGGATGGACTGGGGCATGATATGAATAACAGAGTAGGGGGTATAAGTACCAACTGTCACAATCCAGGGTTCTTTGTGTGTGTGCCTGTGCATGAAGTAATCAAAATGAGGTTAGTACAGCCGTCAGGTGCACTGAAATAATAATTTATTAAACAACAAGGTACTCATGAATGCTGAAATGGTCAGGTAGAACAGAGCAATGCAGATGGATAATCACTGGGTTTGGAATGGAACTATTAACAGGGAGTCTATGAACACAGGTAAACTGGCAGGACCGGATGGAACCAGACTGGATATGCAAGGTTAAATACAAAGTCCAAGGTAACAATGCACTGCATAAATGGATACTGATGATGTGAAGCAAACGTGGTAATTGCTGATAGCAACAAAGTCCAGGGTAACTAATATGCAGTTAAACAAAGTCCAGGCAAGTTGGTGCAATGTAATATTAATACTGATGAAGAAATAATGAAGTCCAGAGTAACGGATATACAGACAAACCAAGTCCAGGTAAGTTGGTGCAATGTAATAATAATAATAACACTGTCCAGGATAACTTACACAGGGAGCAGAAGAAAACCTGGTTGAAGCGAGCCAAGATCCAAGTTAGTAAACAAGCAGGATCTCTGGGAACCTGGAGCACAGTCACAGAGGTAGACTAGATGACCTGGCCCTGACTGCTCAGTTCTGAGGGGATATAAAACTAGTTCCCCAGGTGAAACCCACAGCTGTTTGATTAGGTAATCAGGTCTGCAATCAAAGACTAGCCAGGGTGGAATGGGCTAGACCGGCCTAGGCAAAGAGCGACACCAGAGGTAGGGAGGAGGAACTACACAGGTCGTGACACCAACTGTCCTGTGCCACGAAAAAGGACTTTTGTCATGATTCAGGCACTGTTAAAAGATATGTTATGGCCCTTTAATGCCGAAATGGTAAGGGGTCATAGCGCTGGGCCTACCCTCATTTAGATGTAGACCCCCTTGCTGCATGCCCCCTTGTTGCATGATCGAACCCATTTCTTGTTCTACGTCCTGATTCTTCATCATAAAATGTTGAGAAGTGTGTATACAGAGGAAGGGGGGCAAGCTCTAATCATGCATACAGACCCGTTACTTTCTCAATATACCCATGAGATCAGGCATTTGTCACCTTTGTGGTTTTGCACTATATGGATGTACTTTATACAAAAAAAGCTACATTTATTGCTCACAAATAGCAATGCCATAAAAAGATTGAAATATACAAAAATGACACAAGTGATAAATAGACTCCCGATTTCCCCTTCACTCTTATTACTTAATAACGACAAGAATAAGGCTCAAACCAACAGCATTTGACTTTGCCACCCACTTTACATCTAAAATATAATCCATTTGTCAGGACATCACATCTCACAAGACCCTCGTCATCCCATCCTTTTCTTTCCAAGCCCACCTCTCCCCATTTTCTCCATCAATTTTACCCACTCTGAATTCCTTCTTTCCTGTATCTGGAATCTGGATATGAAGTAATGGTCCTAATCCAGTCCTCATCCCTTTCCACCTCCTCCCTTGATGCTCTCCCCCCCACCCGCCTCCTCTGCTCCCTCTCTTCCATTTCCTGTTCCCATCTTGCCCATCTCTTCAACCTTGCCCTCTCATCAGGCACTGGCCCTGACCACCCACAGCTATAGCGAGCGGCCAAAAAGATGGTCGCGATGGTCAAGGCCATCGTGACCATCGGGCTTGTGATGAGACCCTTGTGGTAGGGTCTTGTTGCCACAAGCCCTGGAGTGCTTTCGGCTCTATCAGAGCTGAGAGCACTCCCACTGACATCACTTGTGATGTCAGTGGCGCTGGCCCCAGACGGTAGGCGTTCCCATGGGAACACCTCTGTCTGGGCAGCCATGCCCCTGGCACGCCCACCAAAGGGGGCGTGCTGTCACTCAACATCAACAGCACGCCCCCTTTGTAGCGAGACCCGGACTGTCCGTTCTGCATTCAAGTATGCCCTTGTCTCCCCATCCTTAAAAAACCCTCCCTCGATCCTGACACTCTAACTACAGCCCAATCTCTCTCCTCCCTTTTGTCTCCAAAATTCTTGAGCGGATTGTCTACAACCACCTTACTGCCTTTCTTTTTTCACGCTCCCTGCTTGGGTCATTTCACTCTGGCTTTTGTTCTCTTCACTCCACAGAAACCGCCCTCACTAAAGTCATCAATGACCTTCTTGCTATGAAATCCACTACTCTCTGCTCATTCCCCTTGACCTCTCTGTGGATTTTGGCACCATGGACCACCCTCTCTTCCTGCAAATCCTTTACTCTCTAGGTCTGCATGATACTGCCCTCTCCTGGTTGTCCTCCTACCTCTCAGACAGTTATATCTGTTTCCTCTCATGATTCCACTTCTCCTCCATTTCCACTACCTGTAGGTGTTCTCCAAGGTTATTTTCTTGGGCCTCTTCTAGTCTCCCTTTATACATTCTCTTTAGGTGAGCTCATCAGCTCCTTTGGCCTCCAATATCATCTCTACAGTATGCTGATGATACAGATCTACTGTACATCTTCTACCCTGATTTTTCCTGCAATTGTATGTCCAGCTGTCTCTCTGCTATTTCCTCCTGGATGTCCCAGCGCTTTCTTAAACTTAATATGTCGAAATCTGAGCTGACAAACTTCCCATTCTCCTGAATAAACTCAGCTCCTTCAGTTTCATTATCTATTGATAGGTCCAGCATCTCCTCTAGTCCCCAAGTGCACTATCTTGGAGTTATCCTTGACTCATCCCTCTCCTTCAAACCTCCCATTCAGTAACTTTTCACAGTCCTGCCATTTCGAACTCAGAAATATCTCCAGGGTCAGACCCTTTCTCACACACTGGAGGCAACCAAGACCCCTATTTACTCACTGGTCGTCTCTAGACTGGACTACTGTAACCTCATCTTTTTTGGCTCCCACCTCTCTCCAATCCAATCTGTCCTCAATGCTGCTGTCCAGCTCATTTTTCTCTCCAAATGCTCTAGATCTGCTTACTCTCTCTTACAAGCCCTTCATTGGCTCCCCTTCCCCTTCAGAACCCAATTCAAACTTCTCACGCTCACTTACAAAGCCCTCACCCAATAATCTCCCTTCACACTACCACTAACCCACTTTTCTCCACAAATGAACGCCACCTCCCTTCTCAATTGATTACCTTCTCCCTCTCCCACTTCCAGGATTTTGCCTGTGTTGCTCCCTACCACTGGAACTCTGGGGGTCATTCAGACCCGGTCGTTAGCGCAGATGCGCTCGGACCAGGTCGATGGCCCCCCACAGAGCATGGGCACAACGGCGCCGGCGCCGTCGTGCACATGCGTGAGACCCGCTACGACCGACTGCGCCGGTCGTAGCGGGTCTTGATCCAAAGGGGGCGAGCTGTCGATGTTGATTGACAGCTCGCCCCGTTTGGAAGGCGGGCCGGGGGGGTGGCAGCCCAAACGGAGGCGTTCCCATGGGAACACCTACCGTTTGGGGGAGGCCACACTGACATCACTAGTGATGTCTGTGGAGAGCTTCTGGCTCAGACAGAGCCAGAAGCTCTCCGGGGCTTACAACAAGTGAAACCCTACCCTAGGGTCTCGTTGTAAGCCCTGGTAGTCACGATTGTCTCTGACCATCGCGACCATCACCGGAGCGGTCGTTAGAGCTGTGGGTGTTAACCCACAGCCTAACAACCGCAACAGAGGCAGGGGGTCAGGATGCAAGTGGCCGCCCAGTTTCTGAGCGACCGCTTGCATCCTCCGACCGCCTCTGAATGAGGCCCTCTATCCCTATCAGACTCTCCTCCTCTCTTCAAAATTTCCAATGTGCTTTCAAGACCCACTTCTTTATTATAGCTTTCTAGCTGTCACCTTAACTCCTTGGCTCCATGTTCTTTGCTCATTGTCTCTCCCCTCTGTGTCACCCGTCAGCTGGGCCCTCTTCCATCATGTGCTTTTCCTCACTTAAACCGTCTTCACCTTCCTACTGCCAACAACAGTAGCAGAAATGTTTATAAACATTGACCATGTTCTGTAATGTTTTATAATGTAAGTCCCTTTTTTTTTCTTGTTCTGTTCGTACTGTGGCCCTGATTCAGAGCCGGACGCTCTGAAAGAGCATTCGCTCTGAATCTGGGCCCATAGCTGTGGGTGACCACCCACAGCTATTGCGAGCGGCCAGGATGATCATCGCGATGGTCAAGACCATCGTGACCATCGGGCTTGCGACAAGACCCTTGTGATAGGGTCTCGTGGCCGCAAGCCCCAGAGAGCTTCCGGCTCTAATAGAGCCAGAAGCTCTCCCATTGACATCACTGGTGATGTCAGTGGGGCCGCCCACAAACAGCAGGCGTTCACTTGGGAACGCCTCAGTTTGTGAAGCCACCCCCCCGCCAAGGCCTACAAAACGGGGCGAGCTGTCGATCAACATTGACAGCCGCCCCTTTTGTAGTGAGCCACGGAGCGAGTTCTTTTTGTGCTCGCTCTGGAGCTCGCGTGCACACTGGGCTACCATCGACCCGCTTGCGAACGCTATGCACTTGCGAGCGGGTCTGAATCAGGCCCTGTGTGTTATGTACTCTGTAAGACGCTGATGACCCATTGTGGCCCCATATAAAAAAGGACAATAATAATACTATTAAAGTTCATTATAAAAAATGGTACAGGGTGTTTACACACTGCTGAACTTCCCAAACCTGGATGGGGGCATACATCTATATATGCATATGAATGCCAACATTAGCTTTTGTTTAGAGGATGTGATATTTAAATCATACAGCATTCGCCTACTCTCCTGGTATGTCGGAGAGACTTGTAAATTTCAGGGAGCCCTCCAGGACTGACGGGAGAGTAGACTAACCTCTTGCATCCCCTACACTTTCCCAGAGAGAATTGCAATATCATGCTGAAAATGAAAGCTAGGACAGTCATGACACAAATAGCATTAGCATGTACCACCCTCCACACTTTCCCCTTGCAACTCCCCTCTAGGATCTTTTATAGTGAAGTTGTAGAACATAGACAAGTACTAATTAAATGCACTTCAGGGGGAAAGCGTGCATATTCAGGGGGGGAGGGACATTCCCAGTTTAGCAGGCAATTGAACACCATTTCACTTTCCTAAAATCTGATTTTCTTTAGTCCTCAGTGATCCATGACATGGGACATTGGCCATTAATTTCACCTGGATGCCTACAGTATCAGCCAGGAAAGGGCATTTATGTACTATGTACTGCGCCTGTTTAAACCCGTGCAGTTCCTCCATCCTGCCTGGGGTGTCACTCTCTGCTCTGGTGCTTCTAGCACACAAACTGCTGTATTTCAGTAGTTTGTTGCATCAGCTGAGTGTGCTACAAGCTCCAGAGCAGAGAGCGACACCCCAGGCAGGATGGAGGAACTGCACAGGTTTAAACAGGCACAGGGTGCTAGAATGAAGACTATACTAATATGAAAAAATCTGACACATGAACAAATTACCATCTTGATGTCCACCATATGCCTCGATTGCAGGCAGCATTAATGAGTAGTATTTAGGGATGGCCATCGACCATCGATGATACAGAATCATCGATGGTTTATGGCCAATGTCGAATGCTTTTGACATCGATGGGGGAGAACCAGATAGTTCTCCCCCATCGATGTCAAAGCATAACCGAATGGTGTCTTTTTGTTTTCAAGGTGCCGGGACGGAGCATAGCTCTGGCTCCGGCACCCACGAAGCCCCACCCCCATGTTCTGTTTGGCCCATGGGCCAGTCATTCAGATAACAAGGATGACCATCGGTTGGTGTTACCATCGATGGTCATCAATTGAATAGTTTGCAGCCATTGATGGCTACTTGCTAATTTACAATCGATGGTAGCCATCGATGGTAACACCACCGATGGCCCTCCCTAGTAGTATTTTAGGACAGAAGCAGAAAAGTTGTATTTAAAGGTGTGATTATTATTTTAATTGCATGAGCAGCCTCATTACAAACCGCAATGCAATAAACAGTCTACATACACTGCAGTGTATGCACGCTGTGGTGGAATAGATGCATTTTTTTGTTTGTGGGGGGGGTTAGTAAACAGTCCCTGGTGCTCTTAACCACTGAGCCGCCACTTTACCTTTCAATTACTCTGCTGATTCCATATTTTCATGGATTTAGAGTTTACTACACTGTATCCCATTAGTCTGCAGCCACTTAGTATCACAAACACATTTCTTAGTAGAGGATGATTTGATTTAGCCATATGACCGAGGATAAAGATCTAGCATTCTCATTCCTTCCAGAAAGGACATAACAATTGGAGATTGCATCTATCCGTGAGCAATGCATTCAAGCACAACAGTCGCTGCCTATATTTCATCACTAAGATGCCTAGAATAAAACCCAGCTCGGCTTACAGTGTGTACTTGGGGCTTGCGTAAATCAATACATCTAAAATGGGACTTAGAACACATAGGCCAGCAGTACCTGCAAAAACAACATCTATTTGCACTGATTCTTCCATTCGTAAATAACAGCCAACAGCTCAGAAAACATATTAATGCCATATATGAAAAAAACAAGAAAGGCAATTGTTGTTGCCACTGGTGACCACCAATGCAAACCTGTGACTAGCTAGAAATTAAATATATGAGGAATTCACTCCATATTTTGATCAAAACATATATATATATATATATATATATATATATATATATATACTGTATGTACATATATATATATATATAATTATATATATATATATATATATATATATATAAAACAATGATATACCCTCTCATATAAATGGAATGTCAATAATAATAAAATGAATAATAATAACATTCTGTCCTAATCCTGCTATTTTCACCTCTGCAATTTTAAGAATCAGGCCGATCCTCATCATAGAAGCTACTGAAACTCTCCTTGATGCCCTCATCCATTCCCGCCTTGATCACTGTAATCTGCTCATCTCTGGCCTTCCTAACTCCCATCTTGCCTCTTTCCAGGCCATCCTCAATTCTGCTGCCGGTTTCATCGTCCTCTCGCCGCTTTACTTCTGCAAATCCCTCTGCCAATAACTCCACGGCTCCCTATACCATTCAGAATTACATCCAAACTCCTCTCTCACCTACACCGTTCCGCCCTACATCTCCAGCCTCATTTCCTCACTCATTCAATCTCGCCCTCTTCATTCTGCTAAAGATGGCCGCCTCACCTACTCCATGATAACTACAGTACATCTCACTCTCGTATTCAGGATTTCTCCCAGGATGCTCCCCAACATCTGGAATGCATTCTGTCACTGCATTAGGCTTCCAGCCTCCTAACCTTCAAGCATGCCCTTAAAACTAGCTTACCACCCCTCCACCTAACTCTGCCCTCTTCTCCTATTGTGTCCACCCTTACCAGTAGAGCTTGCAGGGGGGGTTTCTGAGTGCCCAGAACCCCCCCTGACAGCCTCGAGAGCAGACACCATGTTATTAAGCCCTGTCCCCTCATAGCAAAATGCAACGATACGCGGGTTAAATAGGAGGATCCGGAGCCAATATTACACAATTCTATTAGAATTGCGTAATTTGGCTGCTAGGGGGAGGAGCCTAATGACATGGTGCCAGGCTGCCAGGTCTCGCCTCCACAGCTGCTGCAAGGTAAGTATAATGTATGTGTGACATATGTATTTATGTGTATGGTATGTGAGACATATGTACTGTATGTGTGTACAAACATGTATGTGTGTGTATGTATATATGTGTGTATCAGGCCCGGTCTAGGTGCTGCCGCTTCCTTTGTGGAGAGGGACTACGATGGACCCTCACCCTGTGTGCAGCTGAAAAGGGGGCATGGTCTAATTGACATAGGTCATGCCCCTAAGTGATGCTAATTGGTGGCGTGGGAACGAGCCAGCACTCCTTCAGTAGCTGGGCTGCCCCCAGACCTCTCACTGCACTGAACGGATGAGCGCAGCATCCATTTCTCTTCTCCGGGGCCGGCACCGCTGCACAGCTGCGGCGGTGGGGGTCCTCAACTCTACCGACCGCCGGCGGGACACTTTGGCCCGTGGGTGGAAAACCGTGGTACGATGTAGTACGATGCGATTCATCGTACGCTTTCCCTTGAACTCCCGGCCGTCCCGACGGCACGATTTGGTGCTTTTTAACACACATGATCTGAATATGATTACGATAGATATGATGGGGGGCACATCTGATCTTACGATACGTTTTAAGAGCAGATTGTATACTACCTAAATGCTACGCGATTTCGACACGATTCATCGTACGATGCGTTGAAAATTGGGCAATTGGCCCAAAATCAGGCTAGTGTATGGCCAGCATGAGTCTGTAGTTGTGTAACCTGTTGTCAGTTTTACTCCTTGTACGGCTCTACGGAACCCTTGTGGTTCCAAAGAATAGGATCAGGTACAAATCTTGTACTGCTGTGAGAATGTGAATCCTACAAGGTTAAACTTAACATTATCCCCGATTGCCCTGGAGGGTTAAATAAAATCTCAGTATAAAATTGCTATTTGTCACAGCGTATCCTGCCTAAAAACTGAGCATCATGTTTTTAATAGAAAACCATCAAGGCTAAATCAGAAAATAAGGCGTATGTTCAAATCTCACTATATTCACTTCTGAACATAAACGCGAGACATTAAAAAGCAATGTGTGCAACTGCTACAACAAGGTAATTCAGTTATTTAACACTCGGCAGATCTAGAGAAAAACATCATTAGTGTTTGCTGATAGAATTGGGTGCTGAACATCTGCCCTTAAAATTATCTCTCGTGTCAACAAGATTACAGAACAGATACAACAGCAAAGCCTCATTTGGAAAGTTACATTGGAATATTATAGTGTCATTATTTTTGTAGAGTTTGGAAAAAGTTGCACATGTCCAAGTAGGAAACACTGAAATAAATAGTGATCACTTTAATAGCCAGCTATATCACTTTGTATATCATACCGTATGTAATGGGCTTTAATGCTTTCCTGTAGTTTTTGGAAACATTTTAGGTGGTTTTGAACAGTAGTTCTGATGCAGTCTTATAATGTAACACAGCATCTACAGTAGTGCATGCGTCATATTTTTCCCATTCCTAAGAATCTACGCTTAAAAAACATTTAGGCACAGTATTAATGTAATAAAAGAAATGGGTGGTCCAAAGAGCGCTGTCTTCTGTAATAGTAGATAGATATCCGCCTCGATGAAGGTTGTCACTCAGAAGTAAAAAGAGAATACCAGGCAAATTATGCTATACTTGGTAAGAAACATTTGTTGTCTGGAGTCTTCCTTCTATGACTCACCTCTTGGACAAACAAGGCGTTCACATAAAGGTATTTTTTTGTTAAGATCCCATGTATAGGAATACATAGGGCCTGATTCAGACCATCCTCAACGGTATACAATCGGGAAGCTGGCTGCCTTAACACCGGCAGCCGGCTACCCGACTGTCATATCCCGGCGAGGGTGAAATGCTGGGTGTCTAGATGTAGAAGCCTGACATTTCCCCGACGCCGGGAGACCGGCGCCCGGCATCCCGATCGAAGGGATGCCGGGCGCCTCGAGCAGACAGCCGCGGGGGGGAGAGTTAGGTTTAGGGCACCCGGGGGGGACTTAGGGTAAGGCACCCCCCGGGAGGGTTAGTGTTAGGCTAGGGGGAGGGAGGGTTAGGGTTAGGCACCCCCGGTGGGACTTAGGGTAAGGCACCCCCCGCGAGGTTTAGGCAGCGGGAAGGGGGGAGTTAGGGTTAGGCACTTAGAGGGGGGATTAGGGTTAGGCACTTGGGGGGGAGGTTAGGGTTAGGTACCCCTAAGGAGGGTTAAGTTTAGGGGGTTAGGTTAGTCAGTACTTACCTATCCACGATCGGGATTTCCAGCGCTGTCGGGCTTCCGCTGCTGGGAACTCTGATTTGGTCGGCCAGGCGCTGCCCGGGCATCGAACCGGCGGTATTTCATACCGATTCCTCCTCAACGTAGATAGTTAAATCTAAAAAGTCTACAGAAGTCTCACTCATATTAAAGGTCAACTCAATATTTTGGAATTATTATTCAAATGTTGGCAAAAAACGTCCAAAGAATCTTGGCCTCCCTTCCAAATGAAGATAATGTCGTCAATATTTTATTAATCTTCTTATTGTACCTCCTATTTTTTAAGATTATTAATTCTTTTATTTGTTTATTACATGTACACCTGACCTTTTATGAGGATTTTCGATTTATTCATATTTATGAAAATTTCAAGATTCCAGTGCACCATCGTATTATGATTGACAGTATCAACCTGCCTGTCTGATGTATTCTGAGGTATAAAAGGGAAGTCTTTCTATTCCCGGCAACAATGATTTCCCCAGTGAATACCCCTACTGTAAGGAACCATTATACCAATGCTTCCTGTTTTCCACAAGCTCTATACAGATGGACACTGATGACGGAGGACGCTCCGCTGCGACCGCGTGACCACTTCTGGTTTTGCGTTCCAAACACAGGAAGCCGGAAGCGATGTCTCCGGTCTATCTCATATTACTGGTCCAGTTCTTGGCGCCCAAACGAATTTGCACAATGGTAATCATGAAAATATGGACTGGATGCACTGGACTTTTTATACATCTCCTATTGTATGTGGTTTTATTCATGATCACGTTTTAATCATTTATTTTGTAATGTGAATACTCCTTAATCGCTAGTCGGTTTTTGCTCTGCAAGTCGCATAAGAAATAATTGCTTTCCAGCCCAACTGTGTTTCCAAAGCACAAAAGTTATATTATTCACATAAAGGATAATACGCACTTTGATCTAAACAACTAGGGCAAAGAAGCAAGTAAATACAAAAGGTACAGCTTGATACATACGCATGTGCACCGGTCCCAGTATACAGTCGTCACTCCAGAAGCCCGTGGTCATCCAAAGAGAATGGCTGTATGTTGGGATCAGCAAGCAGGCTACATACTTTACAGATCACAGATAACAACAATGTAGACAGGCAAACATAACTCCATTGGTTCTTGCTCTCGGTCTTTGTAGTACGCTGTAGTTCATAGGACAGTTCATATGTTGTCACCAGGGGTATGTCCCAATTCTCCAACAATGTCTTGAGATTACATTGTCTTTCTTTAACTGGTTTAAGACACTACATACAGAGTATACATTCTAACCAATAATTTCCTATGATCCATAACCATTGAGCGCAAGATGCGACTCCCTCGCTGATAGACTCGAATATCTGGAAATAAGCAGGGTGTCAGTATAGTACCAAACATGCCATGTCTACCATGTTGTATACCTTAAATATCATATATGCACACTTTATACCATAATGATTGTCTAAGTCAGGGGTCTTCAAACTTGGCCCTCCAGCTGCTGTGGAACTACACATCCCAGCATGCACTGCCACCTTTTTGATATAACAGCATGCTAAAACTATGTGCAGTGCATGCTGGGATGTGTAGTTCCACAGCATCTGGAGGGCCAAGTTTGAAGACCCTTGGTCTAAGTAAACCTTTTCTTAATGCTAGGGAACCTGTTCTATATGTGCTTGCATAAGTAATAGTGAGATATTAACAGGAATTCATCAGTGTGTGTTGTGCGTCTGAACGCAGCGCAAACGCTGCGCTGCATGCATGTGTCATGTTTCATGCAAGCATGTGCTGTATGTATTTTATTTGTTAATGTGTGTCTGAATATGTGTCATGGATTAATAATATATATATATATATATATGTATAGCTTTATGCAGTAACTGTTTTTTTATATTATATCCGTCTGAAGATAATTACAAAAGGTCATATTAAATTAAGTTTGCCCTGCTCATTGGTGGAGCAAGCCTTGGCAAGAAGTCTGATAATGTTAACAAAGACTTTCCTATGCTTATTTAGAATACAATTGTTAGTTCTTCTTAAACACATCAGCATTGGACACAAGGCAAACAATTGCTAATGATTTTCAAACTTCTGACAATTGTTTCTAACTCTACATTCAGAACACTTCAATTGTGCATATCAGTGTCTGGGCTACATTTCAATTGCCACAGACATACTATATCTGTATGCGGAGCTTCTCAATTTATATGCAAAACACTCACAGTATCTTTGTGTATTTTTAATTACTTTTCTCAGACATACTCCTGCTTCTCACACACTTGGCTAAACCTTGAATTATATATATATATATATATATATATATACGCATTTGTGCGCATCGGCTTGCTTCCAACGCAGAATAGTGTCCGATTTTACTCTTTATCAGCCCATACATGACTAGATCATCAGATAATAGTTGCAAACGATCATAACCAATTATTTGACTTTGACAGCAATAACTTAAATTGATCGTGAATGTGATTTTAGTAGTGTTAGATATATTCTTTTGGTATTGTTTTTATGTATTGTTTTTAACTCTTGATCCGGGATTTACTGTGAACCATTCCTATCTATGTCATATGACCTGGAATATGGGTATATATCATCATGTTTGGAGTTTCATGACACCCTGAGGAAGGACTTTAAGTCAGAAACGCGTTGGTGTTTGCTACAAAATAGGACTCTGGAACAACTCTGGATTTGCTTCTTTTTTTTTTTCCTTTTGGACATTTCCATCCACTTTATTCAGGAGTGGAGATGGTGTTTTTCCATCAAATCCAGTGTATGTATTTTTGACCACTGTTGTTGTTCATATTTTCGCTGGTTGCACATGGTTCTTGGAACCACCTTTTTATTTAATAAAAAATACTTTTTTTCACCTATGCTAGAAAATAATTTTCTTTGATAAAAAGGATTATCCTCACTGGACAAAGATACCTTTATTTGAACATCTATACCTGTTCCCAGGTGAGTCCCAACACTTAAGGGTTCTAAATGGGGAACGTATGAACATGACTATGTATTCCTATTCATGGGATCTTAACAAAAAGATACCTTTATGTGAACGCATTGTTTGTCCAAGAGGTGAGTCATAGAAGGAAGACTCCAGACAACAAATGTTTCTTACCAAGTATAGCATAATTTGCTGTGCATTCTCTTTTTACTTCTGAGTGACAGCCTTCATTGAGGCGGATATCTATCTACTATTACAGAAGACAGAACTCTTTGGTCCACCATTTGTATTATTGCATTGAGTTGGAGGTCTGGTGCACTCGGGTGTGGACTGAGCTGCAGTCTGGAGGGCGCAGGTTACCTTTGCTGATTTGTATTACAGTATTAATGTGTTCAAGGCTTTAAAAAATAAATAAAATGCTTCACAATTGCCTCTGTGAATAAGCCTTTAGAAATGGTACATACAGTGCATCCGGAACCGCTTCACTTTTTCCACATTTTGTTATGTTACAGCCTTAGTCCAAAATGGAATAAATTTATTTTTGCCCTCAAAATTCTACACACAATACCCTATAATGACAATGTGTAAAAAAATGTTTTGCCGATTTTTGCAAATTTAATTAAAAAAAAAACAACAACTAAGAAATCACATGTACATAAGTATTCACAACCTTTGCTCAATACTTTGTTGATACACCTTTGGCAGCAATTACAGCCTCAAGTCTTTTTGAATATGATGCCACAAGCTTGGCACACCTATCTTTGGGCAGTTTTGCCCATTCCTCTTTGCAGCACCTCTCAAGCTCCATCAGGTTGGATGGGAAGCGTCAGTGCACAGCCATTTTCAGATCTCTCCAGAGATGTTCAATCGGATTCAAGTCTGGGCTCTGGCTGGGCCACTCAAGGACATTCACTGAGCTGTCCTGAAGCCACTACTTTGATATCTTGGCTGTGTGCTTATGGTCGTTGTCCTGCTGAAAGATGAACCGTTGCCCAAGTCTGAGGTTAAGAGCGTCCTGGAGCAGGTTTTCATCCAGGATGTCTCTGTACATTGCTGCATTCATCTTTCCCTCTATCCTGACTAGTCTCCCAGTTCCTGCCACTGAAAAACATTCCCACAGCATGATGCTGCCACCACCATGCTTCACTGTAGGGATGGTATTGGCCTGGTGATGAGCGGTGCCTGGTTTCCTCCAAACATAACGCCTGGCATTCATGGCAAAGAGTTCAATCTTTGTCTCATCATGGTCTGAGAGTCCTTCAGGTGCATTTTGGCAAACTCCAGGTGGGTTGCCATGTGCTTTTTACTAAGGAGTGGCTTCTGCCTGGCCACTCTACCATACAGGCCTGACTGGTGGATTGCTGCAGAGATGGTTGTCCTTCTGGAAGGTTCTCCTCTTTCCACAGAGGAATGCTGTAGCTCTGACAGAGTGACTATCAGGTTCTTGATCACCTCCCTGACTAGGGGCCCTTCTCCCCCGATTGCTCAGTTTAGATGGCCGGCCAACTCTAGGAAGAGTCCTGGTGGTTCCGAACTTCTTCTATTTATGGATGGTGGAGGCCACTGTGCTCATTGAGACCTTCAAGGCAGCAGATATATTTCTGTAACCTTCCCCAGATTTGTGCCTCGAGACAATCCTGTCTCGGAGGTTTACAGACAATTCCTTGGACTTCATGCTTGGTTTGTGCTCTGACATGCACTGTCAAGTGTGGGACCTTATATAGACAGGTGTATGCCTTTCAAAATTATGTCCAATCAACTGAATTTACTTAAATTTGCAAAAATCGCAAAAAAACTTTTTACACGTTGTCATTATGGGGTATATTGTGTAGAATTTTGAGGACAAAAATTAATTTATTCCATTTTGGAATAATACTGTAACATAACAAAATGTGGAAAAAGTGAAGCGTTGTGATTACTTTCTGGATGCCCTGTACAGTTTTGTGCAAAAGTTTTAGGCAGGTGTAGAAAAAATGCTACAAAGTAAAAATACTTTCAAAAATAGAAGTGTTAATAGTTTATTTTTATCAATTAACAAGAGGCAAAGTGAATGAACAGAAGAGAAATCTAAATCAAATCAATATTTTGCGTGAACACCCTTTGCCTTCAAAACAGCATCAATTCTTCTAGGCAACAATGAAGCATGGTGAAAGTTCCTTGCAAGTTTGGGGCTGCATTTCAGCAGGGAGTTGGGGATTTGGTCAGGATTAATGGTGTCCTCAATGCTGAGAAACACAGGCAGGTACTTATCCATCATGCAATACCATCAGGGAGGCGTCTGATTGGCTCCAAATTTATTCTGCAGCAGGACAATGAACCCAAACATACAGCCAATGTCATTAAGAACTATCTTCAGCGTAAAGAAGAACAAGGAGTCCTGGAAGTGATGATATGGCCCCCACAGAGCCCTGATCTCATCATCATCGAGTCTGTCTGGATTACATGAAGAGACAGAAGGATTTGAGCAAGTCTACATCCACAGAAGATCTCTTGTTACAGTAGTTCTCCAAGATGTTTGCAACAACCTCCCTGCCGAGTTCCTTCAGAAACTGTGTGCAAGTGTACCTAGAAGAATTGATGCTGCTTTGAAGGCAAAGGGTGGTCACACCAAATATTGATTTGATTTAGATTTTTCTTCTGTTCAATTACTTTGCATTGTGTTGATTGATAAAAATAAACAATTAGCACTTCTATTATTGAAAGCATTATTACTTGGCAGCATTTTTTCCACACCTGCCTAAAACTTTTGCACAGTATTGTATGTACCTATAATAATATATTTTAAAAAAGGGAATATTGCAGAAGCGCCTCTCTCTGTTTCCTCAGCGCTATATATTCAGTTATGTATACCCAGTTGCAAGTGAACAAAGTTTGCAAGGGTTTGAAAAACACATACAGAACAACAACACAAGAAATCACTGTGCTATAGTACTCAGAGATGTAACTTGGAGGTATCCAATTAGCCCTGCACTTATCAGGGATTTTTTGGGGGGACCTGATGTGTCCCGAAAAGTAATCCCTGAAAAGGGTCATGTTTTCACCAGCACAATGGCGACAACATATAAGTCTGTGAATTTATCATGGATCCTATATGTTTTTGGGCAAATTATCTTATTTGTTCACCCGAAAATCGGATAGGGTGAAAATAATTACAGAAAAATGGGATTATAGGCAAAAGATCCCCGTTTTTTTGCCCTCAAATTTATATTGGGGATAATTGGATACCGATCTTAGGCATATATGTTTAGTTAAATACATTATTAAAAGTTATAAGGAGGACAAATCAAACTTTTAACGACATATTTCTTTTAATGTGTTGCAATATTTTATGATATTCATGTTTGTTGTACATTATATGTTTTAGTTATGTGTATTTTTATATTATTTACATTGATCAAGTAAAAGAACTAAATATATATGCCTACATTTATAAGAAGCAGTCATATATTTATTATAATATATACTGTGTATATATATATATATCTCTGAGCACTATGGCGCAGTGATTTCTTGTATTCTTGTTACATATGTACCTATGCAGCATAAGAGTGTGGTTTGCAACAAACTATTTACTTTTAATCATAAGGAAATGGCTGTTACTGCATTATTAAGGCAATTAGTAACATCAGGGCAACTAAACAATACAATATAGCAGCGATAAGCAATAATACTTTTCAGGTCTAAGGGCCGTATTCAATTTGGAGCGAAAAGTCTGTGACGTCATTTTTGCCTATTTCCAATATCCCCGTATTCAATTACATTGACTTTTTGCTGGTGGGAAAAGTCAATGTTAAAAAATGGGGATAAATTTTCGCCAGCCATTTGCTGACTACAAAAAGTGCAGAATTCATGTTTAGGGGTGCAGGCTTTAAAAAAAATAGCCTGCACCCCTGGGAATGGTCCCAAAAATGTTCTGTGTTAAAAAAAAAAAGTAAAAAAAAAAATCGGGACACCCCAAAAAATTAATTTAAATTTTGGGGTAACAAAAAAATAATTAGGGAACACGCTTGTAAATTAGCGGAATTGAGTCCAGAGAGGTTCCCTTGTATGCGGCAGGTGTTTTCTTCATTGCAGGAGTAGCGGTAGGTGCATTTTTGCAGAATTTTTAAAAATCATTTAAGGGATTTAAAAATATGCTTGCACCCATTTTCATGTACCCCAAATTTGATGGGCATAGTTATTTTTTCCAAAAAAAAATCTAAATGCTCTTCTGCATCACATTCTTCAAAGCCATATTTATGCACCTGCCGTGGCTATTTAAAAACCCAACTTTCTTCTGCAGGCAAAAACGGGGGTACCCATAGTGATCCCCCATGTCTGGACATCTTCCCGTTTCTTTTTGCGGATCCAAGTTTCGCCGATTCCCGATTTCGCCTACTTTGAAATTTAATACGGGGAATAGCGGTCACGAGTGCGATACTTTTCCGCCTGGAAAACAGGTAAAGGAAGCGAAAAGTCCAGCAGGCAAAAAGTCTGGACTTTTCGCCTCAAATTGAATACGGGCCTAAAATGTGCATAGATTATGACTCCTCAGTGCTTATTTTTCACATGAATACTGATACAGATAATTAATCTGTCAGAACATAATGTTAATTGCTTTTACATATTCATTTATTTTTTTCAAATGCACTATAAAGGGGCGTAAAAACATGTAAAAACATAATAACTATAATTGCAGTGAAATGCAGTATTTTCTGGATTTTCTCATGATGCAGAAAGCAGGAGAATTTAATACAAACATGTGATTATCAGTATCAGTATGCAGGGGCGCCGATAGTGGGGAGGAGCGGGTACAGATTACCTGGGCCCAGGCTTCCTGAGGGGCCTGACGGGGGCCCGGGTCCAGCGCCGTCCTTCCCCCTACCCTCACAGCAGCACAGCACACAGCGTGTGCTGAGCTGCAGAGGGAGACTGCTCGTGGCTGCAGAGCATCGGCCCCAGCAGTCTCCTGTGCCTGTGGGGGGGAGCGATCACACCGATTGCGCCCACCCTGGCTTAGAGCCGGGCTGAGGGGGCTCAGAGGGCCCCCCTCCCCAGCGTGCAGCGCTGTAAAACTTTTTTTTTTCCGGGAAGGGGGCGTGGCAACGCCTCCTGCGATTAGGCCATGCCCCCTGTTACCCGGCCCCGCCGCCGCCCTTGGTGGGCCTGTCAGTATGCCAGGGGTGGTTTAAGAGAGAAGGGTGCAGTCTCTGTGCAGGGACCATCCTTTCTCACTGGCCACTAGTAGACTAGGCACATCCTGCACTTATTCAATATACCTACCAGTCTGTCAGTACCGTAGAAATCACCAGGAAAATGGCACAGCTGACATTTCCCCGAAGAGCTGCGTTTGCACAGTACTGAAATCACCGTATCTACAGAACAGGTTTATTATGTATCTCAGGTCAAAAAAAATAATAATTGGTCTGATGATATAAATAGATGGCTGAAATGCACAGAAAGTAAAATTTCAGTAGGGTTCGTATAACTCAATAAATTAAAGTTGTCGATGGTGGAGAACCCCTTTAAATGTAGCAACTGCCAGCATTGGGAATTATAGTCAGCCGGAAAAATTCTACCAAATATATTTCATGATTTTATGACAACAGGTCATTTCACCTCATAAACTGGCATCAGCGATGCTCGTAGGGTGATATTTTCCACGGAGCCTTGTCATGATTCAACATCTGTTTTAAATATCACTTTAGCAATTGTGTGCGTTTAAATGTCCCAGTGACAGAGGCTGTTAAATGAAGAAAAACATTGTAATATTGATCACTGAGTCAGGTCATTTGCACGTGTCAAGATGAAAGAATCTGGTAAATTAGGCGGTTAATCCCCCCGCCGGGGCCATTCCTCGCAGGATTGGTATGTAAATATTAATTACCGGCAACAGGTCAAAGGATGGGACGCGCTATAACTCTGAACATCTTGTAACACTTTGAAAACTACTTTCTACAGAAAGGGCAGTGAGCCATTTTAACAAAAAAAACACTTACTGCCAGTAATTTGTGCCGTTAAATGTGGATCAATTCTACCAAGGTTAACAAGTAATTGTCACTTGAAAGTACTTTTAATAAAACTCTGGAAAAGAGGAAACATTTCAATGTTCCGTAATAACCTGCTGGGAACAATTGGATGCCTTGATCGGAGAACTGCCATTGTGCGGTTTGCAGAGACTTGTAATGGACTTTTATTTTTTTTCAAATAAGAAACTCTTGTGACATATTGTTAACTGAGAATAGAAAGCCCATCTCTGCTAGACAACTGCGGAGGCTGCACTGTGATAACCATTGACAATTACACCAGCAACCAACAGGCTACTTTTGAAATGGGCTTCGACAGCAGACAAAGGAAGTTCCTGGGATAGGACCTCTGCACTGAGGGCGGGGGAGCAGGTACTCAGGACCTCATTCAGAGTCGGTCGAAGCGGCCGCATGGTCGTACGGAAAAAGGGGCCGGATATGCAAATGATTCCCTCGCAAGTTGCGTCCCTAAGTTCGGATCGGTACTTGGCCGACCAAGGGGAGGAAGCGGTTGGAAGACAAAAAAATACGCCCCCTTCTCGTACGCATTGCACGTCATCTCCGGGCATATAAGGATTAATCGAGACCATCGGAACTGGTCGTAGAGTTTAAGGTTGACCATACCCTCTCTTAAGCTCTACGATCATGTCAGTGTAAAAACCTCCCATATCACATGTGCCATGACGCTACTTTGTTAATTATGCACTCCCATAAACCGTATGCACTCCCATAAAACGCCGTTCGCATAATCAGGCACGCCTGCGTTCGGATCTCCACTCCCCCGTTTTCAAGCACTTTCCCCTGTTACCACCCACAAACGCCTCCATCTGTCACTCAAACTACCGACCTGGCTGTGTTCAAGGAGAGAGAAATTTCTGATCGTAGCGGCTAGTTTGCGCACGCGCATTGCGAACTTAACGCATACGCACTATAGCGAACATCGGTGGCGTACGACCGTGCGGCCGCAACGACCGACTCTGAATGAGGTCCTCAGTACTCATGCCCGGGTTAGCTGATCAAATGCTCCCCTTCACATATTGTATTGACATATGTGTACTATTTGATGGTGGTAACAAGCATAATAAATAGCATACACCAGTGGAATCATCAGAAACACTAGGCAGCCCAAGACTTAACCAGTGCTTTAGTTTATTGTGCAGCAAGACTTAACCAGTGCTTTAGTTTATTGTACAGCCGTACTCACAGTTACATACACGTGGCGTCTAGATAGAGTGAACCTTGGGCCTGATTTATTCCGGATCGCTATTGCGATCGATACGATTACCCACACAGGCCTGCTGCGAAAATATAGTAATGACTGCAATCGCAAAGCTATTATAGACACACCCAAAGCCAGCATAAAGACGCCCACTACCGCTTTCACACATACGTAATACCTCGCAATCCTGCTTATACATCGGGAACATCGAGTAACATCGGCCCCTCACGCACAATTACGACAGGTCTGACCTGTCTCAGAAATTGCTAATCTCGTCGCACGCAGTGAGTACATAAACTGCGTATGCCGTCGCACTGGCTAATTTATGCACGCACATGCAACGGCATTCACACGGACTGGCACGCCTGCATTTCTTAGACCACTCCCCCATCATTGCCCCAAATGGTAACCTGACATCACTCTCTCTAAATACGCATGCGCAGTACATACTATCGATCAATATGCGTACGCGGTTGCAGGTGCGATCTATGATGAATCAGGCCCCTTGAGCGCTCGCCAGCCGGTGATGCATGTGGGGAGCAGTGCATATTCAAGGTAGTGGTATGCTCTGTAGCAGGCAGGGGTTAAAGTGGGCTGGAATGGGGTGGAACTGAGGACCTCATTCAGAGTCGGTCGCGAGTGCAGATGCGCTAGTAACCGACTCGATGGTTTGGCCTGCACAAGCTCAGCGGCCACACTGTGTGTGCGCAAGCCCTGAAGCGACAGAGAAACTCTGTCGCTCCAGAGCTCTTTACCAAACGGTAGGCGGGCCGGGGGGTGGTTTCCAAAACGGATGCGTCCCTTTACGAACGCCTACCGTTTTGAGGGCAGCCGCACTGACATCATGTCAGTGGGGAGCTTCCTGCTCCATCAGAGCAGAAAGCTCCCTGGGGTTTACGAGTGCTCAGACCCTACCCTACCCATCGCGACCATCAACCTGCTCGGTTGTTAAGCTGTGGGTGGTAACCCACAGCTTAACGATCGACAAGGAGGTGGCCATTCAGGATGCAAGCGGCCGCCCTGATTCAGTGCGACCACTTGCATCTAACGACCGCCTCTGCATGAGGTCCTGAGTTCCATCACCTCTAAAGGTAAGTGGAACTAGTTCCACCTCCAACACGTCCCTGCACAGAAGTTGCACAGACAGAGAACCACTCTGTCTGGTGGTGGCCGCTAATCCCGTCTCGTCTCTGGCTCCATCTTCCTACTTCACATCCGCCGTGCTGTCTTGCCCTCCTGTCACTCACTTTGTGGGGCCAAGCTGCTGGCGGGAGAGGAGATAAAGAGGTTGGGAGCTGCTGCTAGAGGGACACGGGTGGGATAAGCTACTGGTGGGAGAGGAAACACAGGGGCAGGGAGCTGCTGGTGGGGGACACAGGGGCAGGAGCTGCTGGTGGGGGACACGGGCAGGGAGCTGCTGGTGGGGGACATGGGCAGGGAGCTGCTGGTGGGGGACATGGGCAGGGAGCTGCTGGTGTGGGACACAGGGGCAGGGAGCTGCTGGAAGGACACTAGACAGTAAGCTGGAGACACAGGGGGGATAGTGTTAGAGTGATGACACCGGAATTGCGCTGGTGAGATGCGGGGGGGCTGATGCTTGTGAAAAACAGGAAAATGGTGCTGAAGAGACAGTAGGCGGATGGAATTGGAGAGACGCATGGAGGATAAAGCTGGTGAGATGCAGGGGGATGATACTGGTTAGAGGCAAGGGGGATGAAGCTGGTGAGAATCAGGGAGTATGATATAGGACATTTTTTTTTCTTTTTAAGTTACCTTACATTGTAGTCTCAGCTGATGGCAGGAGTGCTAAAAAAGCATCTGACATGTATTTTACACTGTCATAGCTCCAAAGCTTCTGGCGGCCCCCTGGACCCTGGCCATTCACTTTACAGTTTCCTATGCACAACAGTGTGTAAGTACAGTTTTCATACTTTTTCTGGCCTCTTAGAGTAGTTCTGCCTAGCTTGGGGGGGAAGCAGGTGATGGAGGAGAGGAGTTCCACCACCTCTCCAGGACCACTTTAAGTCCTGGTAGCAGGTATCTCTGAGCATATAATGCAGGGTCTCTTAGGAGCTAAGTGGAACATCTCCCACTGTAGCACTCAAACACAGTGACAAGATGACGCTGCACATGCGCAGAAAGTCAAACATCAGCCATCTTGTTTAGGTAAAATGCTTCACCTAAGTAGCATACATTGAGGTAGCGCAGTGGCGCACTCCATATTTCGACAGTGTAACACGGGCCACCATACTGTATTTCTCAACATGAGATGTGCGAGGACCCCCGTGTATCGGATCAATAGTCAGGTCCATAAATATTGGGACATTGACAGAATTTTCAGATTTTGGCCTCTATTCACCACCACAATGGTTTTGAAATGAAACAAACAAGATGTGCTTTAACTGCAGACTTTCAGATTTAATTTGAGGGTAATTACATCCAAATCGGGTGAAAGGTGTAGGAATTACAATGGTTTCAATATGTGCCTCCCACTTTTTAAGGGGCCAAAAGTAATGGGACTATCAACTCAAAAGCTATTTCATGGACAGGTGTGGGCTATTCCCTCATTATTTCATTATCAATTAAGCAGGTAAAAGGTCTGGAGTTGATTCTAGGTGTGACATTTGCATTTGGAATCAGTTGCTGTCAACTCTCAATATGAGATCCAAAGAGCTGTCACTATCAGTGAAGCAAGCCATCATTAGGCTGAAAAATCAAAACAAACCCATCAGAGAGATAGCAAAAACATTAGGTGTGGTCAAATCAACTGTTTGGAACATTCTTAAAAAGAAAGAATGCACCGGAGAGCTCAGCAACACCAAAAGACCCGGAAGACCACGGAAAACAACTGTGGTGGATGACAAAAGAATTATTTCCCTGGTGAAGAAAAACCCCTTCACAACAGTTGGCCAAATCAAGAACACTCTCCAGGAGGTAGATGTATATGTGTCAAAGTCAACAATCAAGAGAAGACTTCACAAGAGTGAATATAGAGGGTTCACCACAAGATGCAAACCATTGGTGAGCCACAAAAACAGGAAGACCAGATTAGAGTTTGCCAAACAACATCTAAAAAAGCCATTACAGTTCTGGAACAACATCCTATGGACAGATGAGACAAAGATCAACTTGTACCAGAGTGATGGGAAGAGAAGAGTATGGAGAAGGAAAGGAACTGCTCATGTTCCAAAACACACCACCTCATCATTGAAGCATGGTGGTGGTAAGTGTCATGGCGTGGGCATGTATGGCTGTCATTGGAACTGGTTCCCTTGTATTGATTGATGATGTGACTGCTGACAAAAGCAGCATAATGAATTCTGAAGTGTTTCGAGCAATATTATATGCTCATATTCAGTCAAATGCTTCAGAACTCATTGGCGCTTCACAGTGCAGATGGACAATGATCCGAAGCATACTGCAAAATCAACCAAAGAGTTTTTTAAGGCTAAAAAGTGGAATGTTATGCAATGGCCAAGTCAATCCCCTGACCTGAATCCGATTGAGCATGCATTTCACTTGATGAAGACAAAACTGAACGGAAAATGCCCCAAGCACAAGCAGGAATTGAAGACATATGCAGTAGAGGCCTGGCAGAGCATCACCAGGGATGAAACCCAGCGTCTGGTGATGTCTATGCATTCCAGACTTCAGGCTGTAATTGCCTGCAAAGGATTTGCAACAAAGTATTAAAAAGTGAAAGTTAGATTTAGGATTGTTTAGTTTGTCCCATTACTTTTGGCCCGTTAAAAAGTGGGAGGCACATATAGAAACCATTGTAATTCCTACACCGTTCACCTGATTTGGATGTAATTACCCTCAAATTAAATCTGAAAGTCTGCAGTTAAAGCACATCTTATTTGTTTCATTTCAAAGCCATTGTGGTGGAGAATAGAGGCCAAAATATGAAAATTCTGTCAATGTCCCAATATTTATGGACCTGACTGTATATATATATATATATATATATATATATATATATTTATATATTTTTTTTTTTAAATGTATAAAAACAGCTAAAATCATGTAATGTGGGCCTATTTTTTATTCCTATATGTGTTAGTAACCTCCATAACAATAATTTCCAGTCATTTCCTGTCAATTTTGACCACCTCGCAGCTTACAATATTGTTTTCACCTATATTGGCCAAAGGTTGCAGCGAGCTTGCTGGCTAAACTAAGTGACAGAGCAGCGGCACAAATACACGGCAATTTAAAAAAAAGGATGTAGCACATCTAGGAAACAGAGTGGCACTGCAGTGGCAGACAGGATGGCAGTTTAATATAAACTATACGATGCTACAGAATGTTTTCATTAATCAAGAACTAGATCAGAGGCCTGAGGTCAGCACAGGTAAATAGAGGTGGAGTATTTAGTGTAAACCAGATAAAGCAGTGATTGATTAATTGATCGACTGATTAGTGTTATTATAGCTATAAAAAAAACTAATCATAGTAAATGAAAACACTGTTAAGAAACAAGCATTCAAAATGGATGGCAATATATAAAACAACATTGTAAGGTACAGTAATATACATCTGTCAAACACACAAAATCTTGGCAAAGCCCATAATGAAAAGTGCACGATGGAATTGTCCTTGGGCCCTCACACCCACCCTTATGTAGTATCTTTAAAACAAACTAGAGATGTATGGTTTGGTTTTTCTGAAATACAAGGTTCTAAGTCGAACAGAATCCCAATTCGGTTCTGTAGTCAGTTCGGAACTCGGATTTAAAAACCAAACTTTTGGTTTGGCTTGCATGTAGATAGGTCAAAGTTACATGATTATAGCTGTTTTATCTATTTTTTTATTGATTTTTAATTGATTTTTTAATTAATTTTTATTGGTTTTTAAGGAGTCCAAAACCGAACTATAACTGAATCCGAACCAAAACATTTGACGGTGGTTTTACCAAAACTAAAACACAATAATAAATTAGCACTAAAACCAAAGCATGAGGGTTTGCGCATATCTCTATTACATACCAAGCAGTTCAGTGGCAGGGACTGACACTTTTGAGTCTGAAGTGCTTGCTTTGTTTGGGCCCCCACAAAAAAAACTATCAATGGGCTTAAGGTGGCTAACAATGTTGTTAATCAACTCTACAGATGGAAGATGTCATTATCATCCTCATCCTCATCAATGTTAACATAATCATCACAACACATTATTACAGTAGCTCATCCCCCCTGGAATCCACTGTTGCAGAGTTCTCTGTACTTTGTAGTAATTGGAAGCAAAGGTCTCCCTCATATAATTTGTAGTTAAATTTTATGAACATCAGTTTTTCCACATTTTGAGGAAGTAGCCTCCTACACCGATCGCTCACAAGGTTTCCGACTGTTCTAAACACTCTATCCAAGTACAGGGCTACTGAGGGGGGGGGGGGGGGGGTCGTGATGTTACCATGTTTATAGTATGGCTTTGCATGCTGCTACACTCCTGATTTGCCTGGTTTAAAGGTGACACATGTAGACTTATGCTGGGCATACACTATACAATTATCTGTCAAATATCTGTCCAATCTGGCTGGTTGGAATGAAAACCTGGTAGTGTATGGGAGCAAATGACAATCGATTATATGGTTTTAAACACTGGAAAACAGACAAAAATGATTGTTCAAATTGGTTATTTATTTAACCAAATTGGCTGAACGTCCATTTTTGTCTGTTTTCCAATTTTTGTGAACAAATGTTCGACTGTCATTTGTTCCCATACATTACCAGATTTTCATTCCAACCAGCCAGATTGGACAAATATCTGACAAATAATTGTATAGTGTATGCCCAACATTAGAGTGAGACGGTGTTGCATGAGAGGTTTCAGAAGATGCCTGTGTTTGGCCCCAGCTTCCGCAATAGGCATTCTAGTGCATGAAACAGCAGTAGCAGGACCACCACTCACAAAGGAAGGCCGTGGCCTGAACCTTATCTTGCCACTGCGTGTGGTGTATGGAATGTTGGTTATTTTTAATTTTCGGCAGTAAATTTTCCTTTTATTACTAGAGGTGATGTTTTCTTTAACATTGTAAAATATTGTTTAGATTTTGGGTGCCCTTTCTTAAACTTTCTTTCCCCTGTAGTAGATGTTGAAGTACTATCATGATTGGCAGCAGCCACTGCATTAGTATTGGGTTGCTGCTCCTGCTTTTCTATGGACTGATTCATATCAACTCACAGCGCTCCTAGTATTGACACCCTAATGACATTATTTTTAACACCATGCCTGAACATACAACACAGTGTCTCAGTTTAATTTTTTTTTAACACAGTACCTGAAGCCACAACACAGTGCCTCACAGCGCTCCTAGTAATGGCACCCTTATGATGTTATGATGTTATTTTTTAACACCATGCCTAAACACACAACACAGTGTTTCAGTTTAATTTTTTTTAACACAGTACCTGAAGCCACAACACCGTGCCTCACAGCGCTCCTAGTAATGGCACCCTAATGATGTTATTTTTTAACATTCAGCTAAAGACACAAAACACATCCTTTATTGCTACTGTCATATTGTTTCTCTTTGTATTGGAGAACATCAGTAGCCAATGCAAAATTCCTTCAGCGGCTATAATACTATAATATAATACTATTCACAAGATAGATTGCTTGTTTTGCTATGCAGGTCACATGTTCACTTGTCATTTGATTTGTTGCTCTTGAATCTTTACACCAACTTTGGGACAAGTGCTTTAAAAGATGTACTCCACTAATTTTATTTATAAGTTCCTGCATATCATTTCCTTTTCCAAGTTTAATTTGGCATATTTTTGTCAGCGGAAATAGCTTACTGATTAACCATCCCTTTCATGCAGCTTTTGCAGTGCATTCCATATGCCCTATGCAGTAGTCTCATGACTTATGTAAATTATCAAGTGACCCTTAACTAATAAACTTTTGGATGCTTGTGCCTGTTGATTTTCCTTATCCCACCCTTGGTTACTAACCTCTAGTCAGTGTGTAGTTATTACCTCCCATGAGTCAACTCTGAAAAGCAGAATCTCAACCGTATGTATTCTCACATCTGATATTTGTCATTATTTAGTTTAGCTACTGCTAATTTAAGGTCTCAACACCTGACAATTTTTTAAATCTTTCTTTTCTTTACTCACTAAAATACAGTGCTGAGTTACTCACATTCCTCCTGCAAATTTTAATGCAAGATTGCTTGTATTGATCTCTGCTGTGCCTGAGTTGTCAGACATTGCAGGTTATGCTCCTTTGTTCGAGAACCAAACATGCAGGGGAGATTGTAAAATAAACTTGATCAGTACATTTAAAACATCATAACATTGAGGATTACTAATATGATTATGAAAATAAGTGCACTATCCTAAAAAAGAAGAGACTACACAGTGATAACATGATACAGCGCCAACTATTGTTCCTCCATAATAACTACTTAAGTAACACTTGCCTATAACTGTTTTGTACTCTGACAATTATTGCACCACTGATAGTTGCTGTGAGCACAATATCTCCCTAATTTTTTGTAAATAGTTTTGCATACACAATAAATCTTTGAAAACATCTTATACTCATTGTAATTAGGCATGAGAATGCATAATGAGAGATTATTTTTTTTTCTTTTTTCTTAACATTGTTGTCTGTGGGTGGAGAAAAGGACAAACCGTGTCACACATTTCATGAAATCTGAATACAAATGATGTTACTCGTATTACCCTCTCACTGAATAGATCATTTTTAATTGGATCTTTATTTTTGCATTTGATATGTTATAGCCTAATTAGGTTTCAAATGTTTTCCGGTCAATGTACAAGGCAGATGTTTCCGAAGTTTTTTTTTATTATTTTGATAATTAATCAGGTTCTTCTTTTGTTTTGAAAGAAAAGGTCATAAAAGAAGTAAACATGCAAACCTAATACATTTTAGTCACTGGAAACAGTAAAAATTTTAAATGACCAAAAGGTTAATTCTCACCATGGGTAGGACAGGATTTATTTACTATTTATATATATACATATGTGCTGATAAAATTTACATCATCCACATCACCTGCATTTTAATACACCACCAGCGCGGGGTTCCACATCGCCATCCTGCTGTGGCCCAGATACATATACTGTACAGGTATGTACAAAATGGTAGAAGAAGAGGCACCGCCAGATTTAGAGGCACTGCCAGATTTAGAGGCACCACCAGCACAGATGTCTGCAGCTTCATCTTGCTTTGCCCCATGTAAGCGGACACAACCCAAATGGCTGGGGACAAAGGGGGTCATTCAGACCCGGTCGTTAGCGCTGATGCGCTCGGACCGGGTCGATGGCCCCCCACAGAGCATGCACACGACGGCGACGGCGCCGTCGTGTGCATGCGTGAGACCCACTACGACCGACAGCGCCGGTCGTAGCGGGTCTCTTTCCAAAGGGGGCGAGCTGTCGATGTTGAGTGACAGCTCGCCCCGTTTGGAAGGCTGGCCGGGGGGTGGCAGTCCAAACGGGGGCGTTCCCATGAGAACGCCTACCGTTTGGGGGCGGCCCCACTGACATCACTAGTGATGTCAGTGGAGAGCTTCCGGCTCAGACAGAGCCGAAAGCTCTCCGGGGCTTACGACAAGGGAGACCCTACCCTAGGGTCTCGTCGTAAGCCCTGATGGTCACGATGGTCTCTGACCATCGCAACCATCACCTTAGGTGGTCGTAAGGCTGTGGGTGTTAACCCACAGCCTTACCACCGCAAAGGAGGACGTCTTGAAAATTCAAGAGGTCCTCCCCTCATTCAGACCGACCGCACGCTCTGTGCGACCGGCTCTGAATGAGGTCCAAACTGTGCAGTGTGAAGAGATACTGTATATACATATAACACTTTATACACACAATTTACTACACATAAAACAAAGGGGCGAATTCAATTAGCCGCGAAAAGCCGAGGTCGGTGGAAAAGCACAATGATTTCACCTCATTCACCTGTTTGGACGCAATGTTTTCTCCATGCGCGTCCCTGCTTATCTCCGTATTCAATTCCAAAACACGGATAGGTGAATGTATTTAATAACAAAACTAGCGAAAAGGACAGCATATTTTGGGAAAATCAGTCTGTACCCCCAAAAAAAGCCTAACTGACCCTGGCAATCAATATAGAAGAGTATTAATAGCCCTAATAAAAGTATTTAGTGATCTTAAAATGAGTAAAATGCCTGTTATATGCATGTTTGCATAAGTGTGTGTGAAAAAATTATATAATGCAATGTTTTTTGAGAAAAATAAGTTCCGTAGTTAAATGTGGGGTACATGTAAATGGGCTCTAGTATATGTTTGGTGTCTCTAAAGTGAAGATTTAAAAATTCTCAAAAATACACCTGCTGCAGCCTCCTGCAATCTCAAAAACACCGGTCTCAACCTTATATCCCCCCAAAATACCAGGCTCACTACTTTAACCCCATTTTCCAACACTGTTTACATTTTCGCCCCAAAAATGACATGTCTTTTTATTGGGGTGAATTAAGATAATTGTTTTTAATTTTTTTGGCCTAATTAGTCATTAGGGGGGGTTTGCCAAAGGGCTCTGAACCCAGTTCTCACATTTGTACCCCAAAATTTGAACTTTGCACTTCTCCTGCCTTTTGCTGGAGAAACATTTTCGCCTGTTTTTGCCTATGGAGTATTCGTCTAGACGAACAACATCTTGGAATTGAATATGGAGATACTTTGAAAACAGGCGAAAAGCGCAAATCGGCGAAAACTTTTCGCCGATCGCAGCTTTTCAATTCTAATTAATTCGGCCCAACGTGAGTTACCCAGATATAAAAATAAATCTTTTGAAGCTTCTCTAAAATACTTTAGAGTACCTCAAAGAGTGACGTTTTCTATGGCCATAAAATAAACCACTAATGATGTTCTTCCAAAAATGGTATCCAGCAATAAGTACCAGAGGTAAGTGATCAGACGCGTTTCATCTGGTTCCACAGACTTCCTAAGGAAGCAACAAAAATACAGGTTGCTGTTGCTGTGTAATTGGCAGATAAGGGCATGCAAGAACACTTCACAAACATTGTACCCCTACCATTGTGCCAAAAAATTGTGTCATATTCTAAACTAGCTATAAGTAATGCACAACTTTTTGTAATAAAGGGATGAGTATTCTTTCACCTGTTGGAGCCATTTGTGGTTGGTTTATTTCTTAAAAAATATTTTTCTACTAACAGCATCAGGGTGTTTCTTAAGAAAAAATAGCCCAACAAGCTCTCCTGGTAAAGGACAGAAATGAAATGGTTTGAGAAAGTCCGTTGGTGTCTTTTAGTCATGTTAAATTATACAGCATTATGCCTGACCTGCACACAGAGCAGACAGACGGAGGATAACAGGGTGCTATGTAATAGAATACAAATAACCTGTCCAGGCAAAACCCCACCAATTAAATGGTTTGGTTGCAAAGAAACTTTTATATGGATACTAGTTGAAGTACCTGGCGCTGCCCAGGTTTAAATCTTCAAGTTACTGTATTAAGTTTTATTATGTGATGTCATCCAAATCCATCCAGTAAAAGGCCCAGAACAGACTCCCTGGGTCAAAGTTCTGCATGGCGCACTTCGCCGTGAGGTCCGGCTGGGGCCCCAACCACTCCATTAGGCACCCCAGACCACTTAGAGAGGGGAAACAGCTTGTGCTGCACTACAGGAGGGGTGGATAATGGGTGTCTCTAGATAAGCTGTGGGACCTTATAGGGAAACTCGTTCCTATATAATACCAATAGCACAGTAGATATAGTGTGGGGAGGTGCGTGCTAAGTTGTGTTAATACAGATGCCTAGTTCACAAGAGATTTTGTAACAGTGAATTATATAATAACCATTTGTGACCATATATTATAGTTGGATGTTTATTTTATTGGGAGTCACAGGCTCCAATTAATGCTGTGGTATTCATATTCAGATATAATAGAAAGTAAATGCCACTTGTATAGTCAGGAATACTGTTGATTAACACATCAATATGGATACATTATGATCTCTGTGAAGTTTTCATCCAAATGCATTCAGCGGAAGGCCCAGAACAGGCTCCTCAGGTCAAAGTTCTGCACAGTGTACACTAACAGGAGGTCCGATGGGGACATAGAACCCGTAGTATGTCTTCTGGAATCCAATGTTACCACTCTGTGATGTTTTTGTCCAAATCCATCCAGTGGCTCAGAACAGGCTCCCCAGGTCAAAATTCTGCCCAGCGTACATCAATGGGAGGAACAACGGAGACCTCAACCCTCTGGTATGTCTTCTTGGATCCAATGTTACCACTCTGTGAAGCTTTCATCTAAATCCATCCTGCGGAAAGCCCACAACAGGCTCCTCGGGTCAAAGTTCTGTACAGCGTACACTAATAGGAGGTTCAACAGGGTCATAAAACCTGGCCAGGATCCAACTGGACCACCGCGCTTTGGTTTCATCCCAATCAGTGTATAGGTGTATCTTCAAAGTATTATGATTTATTATGTGATGTCGTCCAAATGTCATCCAAATCCATCCAGGTCAAAGTACTGCCCAGTACACTTTGCCATGAGGTCCAAACTGGACCCCAGCCACTCCATTAGACATCCCAGACCAATTACCACCCCTCTGTGAAGTTTTCATCCAAATCCAACCAGTGGATGACCCAGAACAGGTTCTCCAGGGCAAAGTGCCCAGGACCTCACCCCCTAGTATGTCTTCTGGGATCCAATGTTACCACTCTTTGAAATTTTCATCCAAATCCATCCAGTGGAAGGCTCAGAACAGGCTCCCTGTGTCCAAACAGGCTCTCTGATTCAAAGTTCTGGCTGGTGCACTCCGCTGTGAGGTCCGACCGGGACCTCAACCACTTTATTAGGCATCCCAGATCAATCACCACCCCTCTGTAAAGTTTTCATCCAGATCCATCCAGTGGAAGGCCCAGAACAGGCTCCTCAGGTCAAAGTTCTGCCCAGCATCTCTGGGTCAAAATTCTGCCCAGTGTTCACCAACAAGAGGTCCAACTGGGACATTAACCCCCTAGTATGTTTTCTGGGAAACAATGTTACCTTTCTGTGAAGTTTTTATCCATTTGCATCCAGTGGAAGGCTCAGTACATGCTCCCCAGGTCAAAGTTCTGCCCAGCACACACCAATGGTAGGTCCGACCTAGCCAGGATCCAACTGGACCATCTTTCATCCCAATCAGTGCAGGGGTGCCTGAATGCATCTCCAGACAGACAAACAAACAAACCAATGATTTTTATATATAAGATTGGGGGCATTACTGTATGGCATATTATCAATTGGGGGCATTACTGTGTGGCATATTATAAATTGGGGCATTATAGTGTGGCATTTTATCTTTTTGGGGTATTACTGTGTAGCATTATAGTGTGGCATTTTATCTATTGGGGGCATTACTGTGTAGCATATTATAAATTGCGGGCATTACGGTGTGGCATATTATGAACTGAGGGTTTTACAGTGTGGCATATTATAAATTGGGGACACTGCTGTGAGGCACATTATACCTCTCAATACAGTGAGCAAAATAGAAATCTAAAATAATAAAAAAAACATACATTTATTTCAAGATATTTTATTAGCTTTTCTTGGAATAAGATTTACTCAGCAAAAAAAGCTTATTTGCTGGAAGGCTAACTGACGTTTTTTTTTTTTTTGGTGGCTCTCCGTCCAAAATATGTTTTTTAATACAGCACTCCCAAAGTTTGGATGCCTCTTCTCTACATGGTCAGATTGATGCACACTACAATGAGACAATGCTAGGAAACATTTACAAAGTATGTGGGCTGGAGATTGGTGTTTTCATATGGCACAAAAAAACGAATGGGAAAGATATCAGTTTTATTTCCCTACATATATACATATTGAAGAAAACCTATCACATGCAGTGATCAGACGCCCAGTTGCTCTTCATAAGTAATGCATAAAGAACTTCTTAGGCTTAACAAACTAGAAATGTTCATAAAAAACACTTTGATTTTTCTTACTTTTTAAGTGAATTTTTTTATTTATTTATTACAAAATGCCTTGTGTATTATGCATGCATAAAATAAAGTGACTCTGTACCCATGTTATCCTGGAAGGGACTCATTAGTATCATCTGTAGGGTAAAAGCTTGAATCCGCTTAATGCTACGCTACGCTTTCTCCTGAGCACGATGCAGTCAGGATGCCGACGCGTGAAATGCCAACCGCCGGCTTCCCGACTGTCAAATCCCGGCAAGCAGGGGCGTATCTATAATGGGTGCAGGGTGTGTGGGGAACATGGGCCCCTGGGTCCAGGGGGGCACCGCACCACACACCCTGCACCCATAATATTACTTACCACTTCAGAGTCCCACATCGGTGCGGGGGTCCGGCGCTATAAAACGACTGGAAAATAGCCGCAGTGGCCATTTTCCCATCATTTGCGCTTGCGCAGTACAGGATAAATAGCCACTGCGGCCATTTTCCCGGTGACCTGTGCATACACTATAGACTCTGGGCACACTCTAGCGCCCAGAGTCTATAACTCTGGCACTGGCCGCGCACAGCTCAGTGCGCTGCTGGCCACCGGGCGGAGAGGAGGGGGCCCATGTCAGAAACTGCACGCGGGCCCCCTCCTCTCTAGAAATGCCCCTGCCGGCAAGGTACTAATGACAGGTGTCAAAATCCCGGCGCCTGTCATTAGACCTACGCCAGGAGCCCGACGCCCAGTATCACGAATGAAGCTAAGCCAGGCGCTGGGCACGGACAGCCGCAGGGGGGAGGGTTAGGGTTTATTGCTCCCGGGGGGACTTAGGGTTAGGCACCCCCCAGTCGGGTTAGGTTTAGGCTAGAGGAAGGGGGGGTTAGGGTTAGGCGCCCCCGGGAGAAAAAAACAAGAAATACTGTGCTGGTATGTCCCTGTCAAAGCAACATATACAGTCAGGTCCATAAATATTTGGGACATTGACAGAATTTTCAGATTTTGGCCTCTATTCGCCACCACAATGGCTTTGAAATGAAACAAACAAGATGTGCTTTAACTGCAGACTTTCAGATTTAATTTGAGGGTAATTACATCCAAAACAGGTGAACGGTGTAGGAATTACAACGGTTTCTATATGTGCCTCCCACTTTTTAAGGGGACAAACTAAACAATCCTAAATCGAACTTTCACTTTTTAATACTTTGTTGCAAATCCTTTGCAGGCAATTACAGCCTAAAGTCTGGAACACATAGACATCACCAGACGCTGGGTTTCATCCCTGGTGATGCTCTGCCAGGCCTCTACTGCAAATGTCTTCAGTTCCTGCTTGTTCTTGGGGCATTTTTCCCTTCAGTTTTGTCTTCATCAAGTGAAATGCATGCTCAATTGGATTCAGGTCAGGGGATTGACTTGGCCATTGCATAACATCACACTTTTTAGCCTTAAAAAACTCTATGGTTGCTTTTGCAGTATGCTTCGGGTCATTGTCCATCTGCACTGTGAAGCACCGTCCAATGAGTTCTGAAGCATTTGACTGAATATGAGCATATAATATTGCCCGAAACACTTCAGAATTCATTCTGCTGCTTTTGTCAGCAGTCACATCATCAATAAATACAAGGGAACCAGTTCCATTGGCAGTCATACATGCCCACGCCATGACACTACCACCACCATGCTTCACTGATTAGGTGGTATGTTTTGGATCATGAGCAGTTCCTTTCCTTCTCTTCTCTACCCATCACTCTGGTACAAGTTGATCTTTGTCTCATCTGCCCATGTTGTTCCAGAACTGTAATGGCTTTTTTAAATGTTGTTTGACAAACTCTAATCTGGTCTTCCTGTTTTTGTGGCTCACCAATGGTTTGCATCTTGTGGTGAACCCTCTATATTCACTCTTGTGAAGTCTTCTCTTGATTGTTGACTTTGACACATATACATCTCCCTCCTGGAGAGTGTTCTTGATTTGGCCAACTGTTGTGAAGGGGTTTTTCTTCACCAGGGAAATAATTCTTTTGTCATCCACCACAGTTGTTTTCCGTGGTCTTCCGGGTTTTTTGGTGTTGCTGAGCTCTCCGGTGCGTTCTTTCTTTTTAAGAATGTTCTAAACAGTTGATTTGGCCACACCTAATGTTTGTGCTATCTCTCTGATGGGTTTGTTTTGATTTTTTAGCCTAATGATGGCTTGCTTCACTGATAGTGACAGCTCTTTGGATCTCATATTGAGAGTTGACAGCAACTGATTCCAAATGCAAATGTCACACCTAGAATCAACTCCAGACCTTTTACCTGCTTAATTGATAATGAAATAACGAGGGAATAGCCCACACCTGTCCATGAAATAGCTTTTGAGTTGATAGTCCCATTACTTTTGGCCCCTTAAAAAGTGGGAGGCACATATTGAAACTGTTGTAATTCCTACACCGTTCACCCGATTTGGATGTAATTACCCTCAAATTAAATCTGAAAGTCTGCAGTTAAAGCACATCTTGTTAGTTTCATTTCAAAGCCATTGTGGTGTTGAATAGAGGCCAAAATCTGAAAATTCTGTCAATGTCCCAATATTTATGGACCTGACTGTATATACACATCTTTGAAATCATCACATAAATGTATTAAAATTAATCATATAATACTGAATAAATAATATATATATATGTAAAAAACCTATACAGCAACAATTAGACTGAGCACCAACAGTAAACCTGTTACCATAACAAGGTTCTATCAAATACACCACAATGGATCTCAGTTCTGTAGTAGCAACATTGATGTAGTATTAAAAAGCAATTGTATCCAGTGGGGACTCAAATTGCAGCAATGTCCCATGCAAATGTAAAGGAATCAATTAACGGATAAATAGATTGCGTATGCTGTGAAGAAGTTAATGGAATCCAGCACTTAATATAAATCCAGATAAAGAGGTTGGGTTAGGCATTAAACTAGGGTCATACCTCGCAAGTGTGATTAGTAAAGATATACAGATATATAGTAAAAGAAAAGAGATGATAAGTGGCGCTAATATCACACAGCAGATGGTATAAAAAATTAATTAATTTAATAAATACACATAACCATAATAATACACATATGCATAAAAATAGATAATCCCTTATTAATTCCCGGGAAAGGGATATAGCAATACAATGCACAATAAGCAACTAACCTATAAAAACATATATAAAAAACATATACATAAGCATACATGTAAGCCTCAATCAGCATATATTAAACAGCCGGTGGTAAATGGTATCCAACATCCTTTAAGATATAAATGCAAATGTTCCTCTCCAGGTAAACGGTAGAGATCTATGCACAGTGGCAGCTCTACAGAAAGTAATATAATGGATAGAATATTGAATCACTGTAGTAATCACTGCCAGGTAAGTCAGAGAGCAACAATTATTGCAACACTAGTATCCAATGTGATACATGCTCCAGTATAGGCAGCATATGAAAATATGAAGGTGATATCGGAGTGGTACTAGAGCCTCAATGTATGTATGTGCTCGTAAGTACTCACAGTCCTCCTTCCGTATAAGCCACTCCAGCGGTAATCAATCAGTGACCCCCGTGTCTCTGATATATATCCTCCGGAGATGAAATAAGGAACCAATCTCCTCCCGATGTTGCTCCACTATGAGTGCAATAAGTCTCACTCTCCCGCAAAGATCCAAGCGGTGTCACATAGGGAGACCAACAGCCGGGACAACTGTGTCAGGGGGAAGTGGAGCAGGAGCCTCGTGGCTGTGAGCGTGCAATGAGAAGTGGAATCCCACTACCGGCCAAATCCTCCGTGCCCTCATATAGTGTCCGATCACACCCAATCAGAGGTTAATAGGCCCACTTGGAGATAGTTGAATATAGCCCTCGTAGCTGTATCCTACCACAGTCACGGAACGTCTCCAGCCCAAACTCCAACACACAGCAAAACAACCCAGCAGGCCATGATTTATTCCAATGGATACTTGTAGCAGTCTCGCTCTCTCACTCCGCAGGCGAAGGAACAGACAGCGTCCACCCAGCCAGCAGGACGTATCAGCCGGATGCCTCAGTTGCAACGGCAATCAGACGTGTTTCCAGGTAAAGAAGGCAGCGTTCAGTCTCCGTAATAGCTGGATGGGCTAGATTGGAGGGTATCCGGATAACTTTTAATATCAAGATGCTGGCTAGTAGGTGCAAAGGAGCACAACAGCAATGCGTTTCGGCAATGGCCTTTATCGAGCTGGATTCCATTAACTTATTCATGGCATACACAATCTATTTATCCGTGAATTGATACTTTTACATTTGCATGGGACATTGTTGCAATTTGAGTCCCCACTGGATACAATTGGTTTTTAATACTACATCAATGTTGCTACTACAGAACTGAGATCCATTGTGGTGTATTTGATAGAACCTTGTTATAGTAACAGGTTTACGGTTGGTGCTCAGTCTAATTGTTGACGTATAGGGTTTTTTACATATATATTATTTATTCAGTATTATATGATCAATTTTAACAAATTTATGTGATGATTTCAAAGATGTGTATACAGTATATTTGTTGCTTTGACAGGGACATACCAGCGCAGTATTTTCTTGGTTTATTCTTGTATTTTTGAGGCTGGCACACCTCTTTTATACTGTTATTATTAGTATTATTATTATCCTTTATTTATATGGCGCCACAAAGGTTCCGCAGCGCCTTACACAGTACATAAATGAGCACACAAGAAAAACAGTTATTAGCCGTACAATACAATGCAGGACAAGGACATGGTATATAGACATAGCTGCATAACACAAGCAGCAGGGCCTCAGCAACCAAGTGTTAGGTGCTGTTGTGGGGAGTTAGGTGTAAATTATACTATGAGAGCTTACATTCTAAAGGGGAAGGGCAGACAAACAGGGGCGACACAGATGAGGAAGGAGCATGGAGCAGTGGGTTAGGATATGAGTGTATAAGATGACCTGATGTTATGTCGAAATTAAGTCCTTCATTCATCTACTGTATCTCTATGACAGAAAATAGATTTTGATTATGTGTTATTTACATGAGAAATGTACAAAATAAAGTTGTAGCACTTTCATTAATGTGTGTTACATTGTAGCATCTAAATACATCCTGATAAAAATACAGCTATTATGGGACTGTCCCGCCATCCTAATACAGTAGTGAATACTTTAGTCCCAGCTGCTGGGTGCTATGCCATGCTCCTGTGAGTAGGTGCATCTCATATGCTAGACCCACCCACAAATGGGTGCAGCCATGTCCAACATGCTGTTGTCCCACAGGTTGTTGCTGTACCTGGGCACAGAATTTGTCCTGGCAGCCCTGGAGGTGACAGGAAGAACCAGGAGGGCATAGGGCTTAGTGGCGGGGTAGCAAGGCGATGGAGGGAGGAAGGTGGTTGAGAGTGGAGGAACAGGAAAGGTGAGGGAAAGAAGCAGAGGGTTGAAAAGCAGTCTGACGAGAGAAAATAGAGGGAACAGTAAGTGGAGGAGACAAGAGGGGGAGGATAGGGATGGATAAAGTAGAGGATTATGTGGGCACTGAATAAGGGGGGTGATTGAAGTAAGAGTGTTCATGCTGTGGAAGAGGTAATAAGCGAGATGAAAACTGGAGTGGAGGCTGTGTGATATAGAGACAGTGTGATGTAGAGACAGTGTGATATAGAGACAGTGTGATGTAGAGACAGTGTGATGTGGAGTCTGTGTGATATAGAGACAGTGTGATATAGAGACAGTGTGATATAGAGACAGTGTGATGTAGAGACAGTGTGATGTGGAGTCTGTGTGATATAGAGACAGTGTGATGTGGAGTCTGTGTGATATAGAGACAGTGTGATGTGGAGTCTGTGTGATATAGAGACAGTGTGATGTGGAGTCTGTGTGATGTGGAGACAGTGTGATGTGGAGTCTGTGTGATGTGGAGACAGTGTGATATAGAGACAGTGTGATATAGAGACAGTGTGATGTGGAGTCTGTGTGATATAGAGACAGTGTGATGTGGAGTCTGTGTGATGTGGAGACAGTGTGATGTAGAGACAGTGTGATGTGGAGTCTGTGTGATATAGAGACAGTGTGATGTGGAGTCTGTGTGATGTGGAGACAGTGTGAAGTAGAGACAGTGTGATGTGGAGTCTGTGTGATATAGAGACAATGTGATGTGGAGTCTGTGTGATATAGAGACAGTGTGATGTGGAGTCTGTGTGATGTGGAGACAGTGTGATGTAGAGACAGTGTGATGTGGAGTCTGTGTGATATAGAGACAGTGTGATGTGGAGTCTGTGTGATATAGAGACAGTGTGATGTGGAGTCTGTGTGATATAGAGACAGTGTGATGTGGAGCCTGTGTGATATAGAGACAGTGTGATGTGGAGTCTGTGTGATGTGGAGACAGTGTGATGTAGAGACAGTGTGATGTGGAGTCTGTGTGATGTAGAGACAGTGTGATGTGGAGTCTGTGTGATATAGAGACAGTGTGATGTGGAGTCTGTGTGATGTGGAGACAGTGTGATATAGAGACAGTGTGATGTGGAGTCTGTGTGATATAGAGACAGTGTGATGTGGAGTCTGTGTGATATAGAGACAGTGTGATGTGGAGTCTGTGTGATGTGGAGACAGTGTGATATAGAGACAGTGTGATATAGAGACAGTGTGATATAGAGACAGTGTGATGTGGAGTCTGTGTGATATAGAGACAGTGTGATGTGGAGTCTGTGTGATGTGGAGACAGTGTGATATAGAGACAGTGTGATGTAGAGACAGTGTGATATAGAGACAGTGTGATGTGGAGTCTGTGTGATGTAGGGACAGTGTGATATAGAGACAGTGTGATGTGGAGTCTGTGTGATATAGAGACAGTGTGATGTGGAGTCTGTGTGATATAGAGACAGTGTGATGTGGAGTCTGTGTGATGTGGAGACAGTGTGATATAGAGACAGTGTGATGTAGAGACAGTGTGATGTAGAGACAGTGTGATGTAGAGACAGTGTGATGTGGAGTCTGTGTGATATAGAGACAGTGTGATATAGAGACAGTGTGATGTGGAGGCTGTGTGATGTAGAGACAGTGTGATATAGAGACAGTGTGATGTAGAGACAGTGTGATGTGGAGACAGTGTGATGTGGAGACAGTGTGATGTGGAGTCTGTGTGATGTGGAGACAGTGTGATGTGGAGTCTGTGCGATATAGAGACAGTGTGATGTGGAGTCTGTGTGACATAGAGACAGTGCGATGTAGAGACAGTGCGATGTAGAGACAGTGTGTTATGGAGACAGTGTGATGTAGGGACAGTGTGATGTAGGGATAGTGTGATGTAGGGACAGTGTGATGTAGAGACAGTGTGATGTAGAGACAGTGTGATGTGGAGTCTGTGTGATGTAGAGACAGTGTGATGTAGAGACAGTGTGTTATGGAGACAGTGTGATGTAGAGACAGTGTGATGTAGGGATAGTGTGATGTAGGGACAGTGTGATGTAGGGACAGGGTGATGTAGAGACAGTGTGACGTAGGGACAGTGTGACGTAGAGACAGTGTGACGTAGAGTCAGTGTGACGTAGGGACAGTGTGACGTGGAGACAGTGTGACGTGGAGACAGTGTGACGTGGAGTCTGTGATGTGGAGACAGTGTGATGTAGGGACAGTGTGATGTAGAGACAGTGTGATGTGGAGTATGTGTGATGTAGAGACAGTGTGATGTGGAGACAGTGTGATGTGGAGACAGTGTGATGTGGAGTCTGTGTGATGTGGAGACAGTGTGATGTGGAGACAGTGTGATGTGGAGTCTGTGTGATGTGGAGTCTGTGTGATATAGAGACAGTGTGATGTGGAGTCTGTGTGATGTGGAGACAGTGTGATGTAGAGACAGTGTGATGTGGAGACAGTGTGATGTGGAGACAGTGTGATATAGAGACAGTGTGATGTGGAGTCTGTGTGATATAGAGACAGTGTGATGTGGAGTCTGTGTGATGGGGGGACAGTGTGATATAGAGACAGTGTGATATAGAGACAGTGTGATGTGGAGTCTGTGTGATATAGAGACAGTGTGATGTGGAGTCTGTGTGATGTGGAGACAGTGTGATGTAGAGACAGTGTGATGTGGAGTCTGTGTGATATAGAGACAGTGTGATGTGGAGTCTGTGTGATATAGAGACAGTGTGATGTGGAGTCTGTGTGATGTGGAGACAGTGTGATATAGAGACAGTGTGATGTGGAGTCTGCGTGATATAGAGACAGTGTGATGTGGAGTCTGTGTGATATAGAGACAGTGTGATGTGGAGTCTGTGTGATGTGGAGACAGTGTGATATAGAGACAGACAGTGTGATATAGAGACAGTGTGATGTGGAGTCTGTGTGATATAGAGACAGTGTGATGTGGAGTCTGTGTGATGTGGAGACAGTGTGATGTAGGGACAGTGTGATGTGGAGTCTGTGTGATATAGAGACAGTGTGATGTGGAGTCTGTGTGATATAGAGACAGTGTGATGTGGAGTCTGTGTGATATAGAGACAGTGTGATGTGGAGTCTGTGTGATATAGAGACAGTGTGATGTGGAGTCTGTGTGATGTGGAGACAGTGTGAAGTAGAGACAGTGTGATGTGGAGTCTGTGTGATATAGAGACAGTGTGATGTGGAGTCTGTGTGATATAGAGACAGTGTGATGTGGAGTCTGTGTGATGTGGAGACAGTGTGATGTGGAGTCTGTGTGATATAGAGACAGTGTGATGTGGAGTCTGTGTGATATAGAGACAGTGTGATGTGGAGACAGTGTGATGTGGAGACAGTGTGATGTGGAGACAGTGTGATGTGGAGACAGTGTGATGTGGAGTCTGTGTGATATAGAGACAGTGTGATGTGGAGACAGTGTGATGTGGAGACAGTGTGATGTGGAGTCTGTGTGATATAGAGACAGTGTGATGTGGAGTCTGTGTGATATAGAGACAGTGTGATGTGGAGACAGTGTGATGTAGAGACAGTGTGATGTGGAGACAGTGTGATGTGGAGACAGTGTGATGTGGAGACAGTGTGATGTGGAGTCTGTGTGATATAGAGACAGTGTGATGTGGAGACAGTGTGATGTGGAGACAGTGTGATGTGGAGTCTGTGTGATATAGAGACAGTGTGATGTAGAGACAGTGTGATGTGGAGGTTGTGTGATGTAGGGACAGTGTGATGTAGGGACAGTGTGATGTGGAGACAGTGTGATGTGGAGACAGTGTGATGTAGAGACAGTGTGATGTGGAGTCTGTGTGATATAGAGACAGTGTGATGTAGAGACAGTGTGATGTGGAGGCTGTGTGATATAGAGACAGTGTGATGTAGAGACAGTGTGATTTGGAGACAGTGTGATGTGGAGTCTGTGTGATGTGGAGACAGTGTGATGTGGAGTCTGTGTGATGTGGAGTCTGTGTGATATAGAGACAGTGTGATGTAGGGACAGTGTGATGTAGAGACAGTGTGATGTAGGGACAGTGTGATGTAGGGACAGTGTGATGTAGAGACAGTGTGATGTAGAGTCAGTGTGATGTAGAGACAGTGTGATGTAGAGTCAGTGTGATGTAGAGACCGTGTGATGTAGGGACCGTGTGATGTAGGGACAGTGTGATGTGGAGACAGTGTGATGTGGAGTCTGTGTGATGTGGAGACAGTGTGATATAGAGACAGTGTGATGTAGAGACAGTGATGTAGAGACAGTGTGATGTGGAGTCTGTGTGATGTAGAGACAGTGTGATGTAGAGACAGTGTGATATGGAGACAGTGTGATGTGGAGACAGTGTGATGTAGGGACAGTGTGATGTGGAGACAGTGTGATGTGGAGACAGTGTGATGTAGAGACAGTGTGATGTGGAGTCTGTGTGATATAGAGACAGTGTGATGTGGAGTCTGTGTGATATAGAGACAGTGTGGATAAAAGTTGTTCAATGTTCAGAAATACAGGTAAAAGAACAGTGCTGCTAATGTATTAGTGCAGCTACAAGTGTGATATATAAAGAGAGGTGTGTGAGTAGTGGGTGCAGGAATTAGTTATTAAAAGAATGATTAAGGTGAACATATGTGACACAAAGGAAAAAGACAATACAGTACAAACAAGATTTTTTTGTAGTATGAAGGGAAAAATTACAATGTACAGAGACAATCCAGTCAGAAATGTTATGAACAACAAAGATCAATCAATATTATCAGCACACAGATAGGGGGGTACTTGCAATGTCCAAGCAGTGAGTGCAGCAAGGAGAGTCCTAGGTAGTCATACAGCGGCAGATGGAGAATTTGGTAACTCACTTAAATATGTTGCTTGATGTCGGTCAGAAGGTGTTCTGGCTCTGAGGATGTTTTCCCTCAGGTTTCCTCCAGCTTAACTCCAGCATAACTCCGTCTTAGTTATTAAATTGTAATTACACTTGTAATCTAGCACTTTGAATCTATTGCAGCCTTACTGATCACTAAGGGTGCCTCTAACTAAACAGCTTCACACAGGTCCAGTATATATTTAATTACCCCCCGGGAGACTTAGGTTTAGGCTGCGGGGAAGGGGAAGTTAGGTTTAGGCACTTAGAGGGGGGTTAGGGTTAGGCACTAGGGGGGAGGTTAGGCACCCCTAAAGGAGGGTTAGGATAAGGGGGGGAGTAGGGTTAGTAAATACTTACCTTTCTTCACTGCTGCCAGTCTTCCAGCGTCGGGATTTGAACCGTCGGACATAGGTCCGGCGGTATTTCAAACTGATCCCTCCTGAGCAACAATCTTCACTGAGCTCCCCCTGCCTGGTCACAACTGAAGGGAATCAGTACAGAGCATATTGCTATACGCAGCTAAGTGGAGCTATTAACATGCAGAGTGTGTTATATAAAATTTTTCCGACTCAGAGAACACCATTAATTTGGAGGGTCTAATTCAGCATGAATACAATTCTAGTTTGCGCAAATATTTTGCATAATTAAAGATTGTGGCAATGTATCATTGTGTCAGTGCCAGGTAGCGGTTCCTAAAAAGTACTGCCCGGCCACTTAGTACCGTTTACAGAGAACTTGTCTTCCGCCTGCCCGTAAAACCTCTCTTCAGTCTTACACAAATGCAAAAAGACTTCCTCTTGCTTTCTTCAGATTGCGTTTGCGCCAAACTAAGGGCCTAATTCAGACCAGTTCGCTATCTGTGTACGCTCGCTGGATGCGTATGCAAATTTGTCAAAGTGATGTCACAGGAAGATATCGCTTGCCAATGCATAAGCACGCCCCCAATGTCTTAGCGAGCGGCCACTTTGTGTATGCGTATGCCCCAACGCACAGGCAGAGCCGCCCACCAGCACCACGTCATCTCCAGGAAGTGTATTAAAACATTGGTACATCGAGCACCATCAGATGCTAACGCAGCACTTGAGGTAGCTTTACCCTACCGCAAGCACTGCAAGGAAATCAGTATAATAAAAAGGCAAGTGACGTGTACTATGAAGCTGCCTGTTAATTATGCACGCCTCTAAAACGGCGTTGAAACACCCAGACACGCCTGCGTTCGCATCTCCAACCCCCCCGTTATTAGTGTCCTGCCCTTCTTACCACCCACAAACGGCCTCTCCTGTCACTCATTACACTGGGCTGTCTTTGCAGGGCGAGCGATATGCGATCGCGGTGAGTAGTTTGCGCATGCACAGAACGAAGCGTGCGCATGTGCATACGGAGAACATTGGGCAGCTTGCGAGCGCACGCATATAGCGAACAGGTCTGAATCAGGCACCTGCAAGAGCAGTTTAATTTGCCCTGCCATCAACTGAAGCAAGAACTCTATCCTTTATATGTTTCAGCAGATGGAGGAGCAGCAAAAAGCCATCCATAGCTATATGACAAGCCATTACATTGGGAGAGGAGGGGGAACGTACCTTAGTCCAGCACAGTGGAGGGGTACTTTCTGTCTTGCGCAAGGTGCTCAAACCATTTAAAGTTGCCACATGTGAAGTGAGTGCTGACACTGCTAGCTTGAGTAAGGGGATTCCCATGATTAGGCTTTTGGAAAATCAGCTGGAGAAATTGAAGGAGGAGATTAAACAAAGTGATTCCGCAAAGTATGCTGGACTGATAGATCAAGTCCTTTATTCGCTTCGCCAGGATCCATGGGTGGAAAAGATTTTGAATTCTGGGGGTCATTCAGACCTGCTGCCGAGCGCAGGATGCTCGCAAGCGGGTCGATGTTACCCCAATGTGCATGCGCACGACGGAGGGAGCTCCGTCGTCCGCATGCGCGAGACCTGGACAGCGACAGCCAAGCTGTCGCTCCGGGTCTTGCACCAAAGGGGGCGTGCTGTCGATGGTGACTGACAGCACGCCCCCTTTGGTGGGCGTGCCGGGGGCATGGCTGCCAGACGGAGGCGTTCCCATGGGAACTAGTGATGTCAGTGGGAGTGATTTGCCAAAATCACTCCAGGGCTTGCGGTCACCGAGACCCTACCGCAGGGTCTCGTCGCAAGCCCGATGGTCGCGATGGTCTTGACCATCGCGAACATCTTTTTGGCCGCTCGCATATGCTGTGGGTGGTCACCCACAGCTATGCGAGCGGACAGGAGGCCGCTCCATTTTTAGGTAGGAGAGCACTGAGCACTGAGAGCGCTCTGGTCAGAGCATCCGGCTCTGAATCAGGCCCTCTGATCATTATATTTTAACCATGCTTGATCCTAGGTTTAAGTCGTATTCTGTGTCTTTCTTTACAACTGACCCAGATCTTAAAAGATCCAAAGCACTCCTGGTGAGCAAGTTGGCAGCTGAAGTGACACATGGCACCACGATGACGTCTCCTCCTTCGGTTTCTCCAGCAGCAGCCAGAAAAAAGTTCACCTTTTCGAAAAGACCCAGTGGTGATGCAGATAAGTCAAGTCAACATTTTGATACCTGGTCAGGTCTAAAAGAATTGCCCAACACCAGTGACATGTCTACCGTAACTCCATCTAATACGATTACCATCCAAAGAATGGTGGAGGATTATTTTCAGGACACTGTACAAGTAGACATGTCACAGAGTCCCTTTGAATATTGGAAGAAAAAAAAGGCAATTTGGAGACTCTTATATAAACTGGCTTTGCATCTTGCACTACCTTTCATTTCTGCCACTGCTGTGTGGCAATGTTTCATAGATGTGCTTTAAACTGTGGTGTCTGTGCTGCTGCTCTGTCGCTTGGTAACCAGTCAGCTTACTGCAACCTTTGGCCAATAATGGTGGAAACAATACTATAAGCTGTAAGGTGGTCTAAATTGACTGTAAATGACTGTACATTAATGTTATTGAGGTTAATAACACTCTAGGAAGAAAAAAAAAGCCCAATTTATGTGATTTTAGCTTTTTTTTGACATTTTTGTAAAAAATCCAAATCCAAAGCCAGTCACCACAGTTTGGCAAATCCAAATCCAAACGACGAATTAGAACCAAATCCAAATCCGGCAAAAATGGTCGGCTGCACATCCCTAGTGAAAACACTTAAAAAAGTGCAGAAACTATAGTTTCCGCTTTATTTAAGTAAATAATTAATTGCTGAATAGAGCCCTAAGGGGTCTATTTACTAAGCCTTGAATGGAGATAAAATGAACTGAGATAAAGGCCCTCATTCAGAGCCGCTCGCAATTAGAGCTCGCTCGTTCAGAAAAAGAGGGTGGCTATTCAAATGAACTGTACGTTCTTTGCGGTCTGTTGCCGCCTCCATGTCTGAACGAGCGAGCAAAACATACGCTCGTTTATTTGATAAAAACGCCCCCTGGCCGCTCACATCATACGTCATGTCCGCTATTTATTAGATTAATCGAGTACATCGAACAGCGTATGAACTGCTCGCTATTCTTGTGGTTGGTTTTTTCAACCGCTATTTTGCGAGCAGTTCTGAGTTAAAAAAAACCAAGTGACGTGGTCAATGACGCTGCTGGATTAATTATGCACTCCCTTAAAATGCCCGTTTTGACCTTTAAGCACGCCTGCGTTCTGATCTCCACTCCCCGTTTTCAAGCACCTTCCCCTGTTACCACCCACATTCGCCTCATTCTGTCACTCAAAATTGCAGGCCCTCGCTATATAGCGAACAAACGATTTTCGGCCGCACTGACTGGTTTGCGCATGCGTACTAAAAACCGTACGCATGCACAGATGTGCGAACATCGCTCGGAACGAGCGTACTGCCGCTTACGAGCGGCTCTGAATGAGGGCCAAAGTCCCTACCAAAAAGCTCCTAACTGTCATTTTTCAAACAGCCTGTGACATGGCAGTTAGGAGCTGATTGGTTGGGACTTTATACCGATCCAAGGCTTAGTAAATAGACCCCTTAGTGACTTATTAGGACTGCCAGAACCATTTTTTAAGTCTAAATGAAATTATGTTGTCAATTCAATGTCTTTATGGTTTGTAGATATAAAAAATTGTTTCTTTTTTGAGTATTAGTGTTTGCTCTTTTAAGAAGTATATCATGAAGGAGAACACACAACTATAAATAAACAAAAATAAATAAAGTTGCATTGTCGGCAGTATGGCTTGTGATTGTGGTCGCCGAATAATGTGGGGATGCCAATGTGGCATGAGAGATAAAATCTCAAAGTTTCCAGCTGCAGAAAAAGTTTTTGTAAATTGTGCAAAGTATAAAGAACCTTTTATTTATTTGGTTTGAACTTTGAACATAAAGAGAACTACTGCCATCTACAGCAATGTGAAAATATAACATCTAAAATTATGTTGAAGCATTGTCTAGTTCACAGGTTCCAGGTCTCCTCACAGAATCACAAGGGAAATAATTAGCTCCACCTGTGGATCTTTTAAAATGTGTCAGTGAGTAAAGACTACACCTGTGCACCTGCTGGGTGACCTGGAAAAGGTGAACTGTGTGGGGTCCTGAGGACCGAGTTTGAGTACCACTGGCCTAGTTCATTTCAGATTTCTGCTGGTCTTAAAGCAATGAAGAGCCTATTATCCCCATAATTCATCCACTAAAGTGGTTACCGCCGGTAACCATAACTCTTTCTGGTTCCAGTCACTGGCACGCTTTTGCATGAGAGACAATATTAATAAAGCATTGCAGAAATAATTGAACTGCCTGATTTTCTTAGACAGTCAAAATGTCGACAGTCAAAACTTGTCAACAGGTACAATATTTAGAGAACCAAAATGTCGACATGGGCTAAATAACTATACAGTCAAAATGTTGACAGGTACATTAGTTAGACATGGACATAATTTAGACATTCAATGAACAGACGGGTTGAAATGTCGACAAGGTCACAATGTCTACATGATTAAAATGTTGATAGCCAAAATATAGACAAATCAAAAGGTCAACAAATAAAATGTCGACATGGGCAATATTATGACAGTTAAAATATGGACAAATCAAAATGTTGACAGTCACAATACTAAAACCAGTAAACAGTGAACCTGTAATGTCAGACTAATTTCAGTTAGCAATTAGATGATACTGCCAGTAGCAATGAAACTTACAGTCTCATTGTAATTAGCATATGACAGTCTGTATGCTATGAGATGCTGTGGCAGGCCAGTACAGTATCTTTACCGTTCCTTATCTGCTACAGTCTATCCATGTGTACCTGTCCCCCCCTTTGTATGTGTGCATCCTGGTGTCTCGTGAAAAGATTGCTACCGTGATCCCCTTTATGGAGCAGCCTGGCAGAGCAGGATCTTGTGATCCCTCACTGTTGGCTAAAAGCTGTAGCTGAATGCCCATCACAACTACTGTGTACTACACCTGCATGGCCGAGACTGAACCTAGTTGTAAGTGATAGTGTTACTGTAGCTATAACTTTATTTTTATTCATCTTCAGGACAGGCTCTTATTGGAGTCCATGTCTCAGCGGTGGCACCTTTGTAAACAGTCCTGAGAAAACATTCCTTATTGCTATGATGGGAGTGTTATGGCTCAGGTCAGATAATTGGATATCAGTCCCGCTACGGCCTTGAGGTCCGGTATATCTCGGCTAGATGCGGCCGAGTAGTAGTCTAGAGGGCTAGAGGTGCTTGGTGAGCTGTGGCCTGTGGGCCAGTAGGATGAGATGCGGCCTTTGGGCCGGTAGCAGCCTTGAGAGCTGGAGGTGCCTGGTGAGCTGTGGCCCTGTGGGCCAGTAGGATGAGATGCGGCATTTGGGCCGGTAGCAGCCTTGAGGGCTGGAGATGTCTGGTTGGTTGCGGCCTGTGGGCCGATAAGATGAGATGCGGCCTTTGGGCCGGTAACAACAGTCACTGGATGGAGTTGCAGCCTTTGGGCTGTGAAGCAGCCTTGAGGGGCTGAAGGACTTGGCAAGGAGATGCTGGGGTGCGCTGAGTGCCGCCGGGATGACACCAGCGATAGTACACTTCATGGCGTACTCTGGATGCTGAAGTGCGCTTAGTGCCGCCGGGATGACACCAGCGATTGTACACAAACTTGCATACTCAAGAAGTTGAAGTGCGCTTAATGTCACTAGGGTGACACCAGCAATTGTACACAAATTTGCATACTCACGACGCTGAACACGGCCTGCGCCGCCTGGAAGACACAAATGGCTGGAGTCAGGAATGCAGACCGGACCGCCTAGATGACACAAGCTGCCGGTAGTACTATTGTGGACTGTGTCGCCCAGATGACACAAACGGCAGGAACAAGGAGGCTGACTAGACACAGGTAACTCGACTGCAAACAGGAGACCACACTGGTACCGGAAACACGTGCACGCTATTACCGGCATGGAGTAAAGGGTTGGCTGGAATTTAACAGAAACAGGGCCCAACCAGAGCAAGTCTCCCTAATGACAGACCAGTGAGCACCTGGGCTGTGCAGAGACAGGAGAATTAATCAGTGTGCACCTGATAGTGCACATAGACAGGCAGTAATTAGTGCAGAGGCTCAGCAGCAACCAAGACTGAAACTGCAAACAATATGCTGCTAACCACAGATCCAAACAGGAGGAAGGAGGAGACTTCAGCGAACGCTTGCGCTCACCCCGCACAGTATTGGCAGTGCGGCGGCTTGTGACAGGGAGGAGGTGAGCATGCGCAAAGCCAACTGCCCTCAGAAATAGAAAGACAACTGCATCCAGTATCTTGGAGTTACATCCTCTAACCCATCATGACTAGTACAAGTTCTAGTATTCTTCCTTTACTAATTCAATTTGAGAGGAAATTATCTGAATATGAGTCTGCAAAGATAACCAGAACACTAAGAGAGTATTCGGAAGCGTCAACTTTAACAATTAAAGGCCATCGTATATTTAGGTTGTAAATTATCAGGAGTTAGGAACAGTTAACTTAAACCTTTTAAAAACTTCTGGGGCGCAGAGTGGCAAATTGGCCACTCTTTGGTTAATAATGAGTGCAATTATGGTGGAAGACATTTAAAGCATTATGTAATAGGATGATCTTACAGCCATGGCCAAACGTTTTGAGAATGACACAAGTATTGGTTTTCACAAAGTTTGCTGCTTCAGTGTTTTTAGACCTTTTTGTCAGATGTTACTATGGTATACTGAAGTAACATTATAAGCATTTCATACCGTAAGTGTCAAAGGCTTTTATTGACAATTACATTGTTTATCCAAAGAATCAATATTTGCAGTGTTGACCCTTCTTTTTCAAGACCTCTGCAATTCGCCCTGGCATGCTGTCAATCAAATTCTGGGCCACATACTGACTGACTGATGGCCGCCCATTCTTGCCTAATCAATGCTTGGAGTTTGTCAGAATTTGTGGGTTTTTGTTTGTCCACCCGCCTCTTGAGGATTGACCACTAGTTCTCAATGGGATTAAGGTCTGGAGAGTTTCCTGGCCATGGACTCAAAATTGTTTATGTTTTGTTTCCCGATCCAGTTAGTTATTACTTTTGCCTTATGGCAAGGAGCTCCATCATGCTGGAAAAGGCATTGTTCATCACCAAACTGTTCTTGGATGGTTGGGAGAAGTTGCTCTTGGAGGATGTTGTGAGTGAGCCCACTCCCTTGGCAGAGAAGCAACCCCACACATGAATGGTCTCAGGATGCTTTACATGTTGGGTTGCTTCTAAGTCAAGGGAGTGGGATCACTCAACACTGCAAATATTGACTCTTTGCATAAACTTAGGGGTAAATTTACTAAGAATCGAGTCTGGGAGAGTTTGCTTTTTTTTCAACTCGATTAGCTTCACCAAAACTTGGGAGATTTGAGGGTCCTGAGACTCGCAAATTTGCCAAGAAGTGAGTTTAGCTGAGAGTGAGATGGCCGATGGTGAAGCAGAATGAGATTTCTCCCCCAAGTAGCAGGTTTTGCAGATTACTCACCCGAGATTGCAGTGTCTTCTCTCTGCAAAACTCTCCCGAGCAAGCAGCCTGCACATATCAGTGAGATATGTGTAAGCTGCTTGTATTCTAGCCTGTAAAAAAAGGGTTAAAAGTAAAAAAAAAATTGACATAGGGTCCCCCCTAAAGCTTAACCACCCCGGACTTGCCAGCCAGTCCTGGTTCTTAAAATTATGGGGAACAAAACGAGTAGGGTTCCACCGTAATTAAAGAACTAGCAGCAGGCAGCAGGGCCAGACCTGGTTTTAAATATAGGGAGAAATAAAATTTGCGTGAGGTACCCCCTATGTTTTAAATCAGCTCTGGACCCGCTCACTGGCTGGGACCCATGTGGACTTAGCCAATGAGCGGCTACTCCACGTGGGTGTCAGCCAATGAGCGGCCGCTAATGGAAGCCGCCGCTGATTGGCTCGCGGCCCGGCACTAATGATACCTCATTCTCCATAAGCTGTCATTAGCAGTACGTATCAACATGCTGTAGCCTGTTGATACAGTGTGTCCAGGGCCCTATTTGGATTACTGTGGAGAACATCGTGGGACAAAAGGTGAGTATTGGATCTTATTTTCAGGTACTTCCATTGGATACTTTACGTTAAGGGGACGTGAACATCTGGCAGCAGGTAAGTATGTGTGTGTATGTATGGATGTAATAAATCTTTTTTTTCACGGTGTGTGTTGTGTTTTTTACACATTTCTTTCCAGGTGAACCACATGTACCAGTGGGCCCTTAATACCCCGCATGCTGGTACTTGTGGTTCTCCAAGTACCAGCATGCTGGGGAGGCTTGCTGGGACCTGTAGTTCCACTAGAAAGACAATGTGAATTATTCTATTTTTTACACACTATACCTACACTATCAACCCGCCACCCACCGCCCAGGGGTGGCGGGGATAGCCCCGGGCTATCAGCCTAGGCCAGGGGTGCCCTGGAGAGGGGGACCCCTTTATTGGGGGGGGTCCCCAACTCCCCAGGGATCCCTGGCCTAGGCTGACTAGCGGTCAGAACTGATGCTGCAGCTGGGGGGGCCCAGTGAAAGAGCTCCCCTGGCTGTGGCATCAGCCCCCCGCTAGAAAAGGTCCAGTGCTTGTTTTAAATATAGGGGGTACCTCATGCAAAAAATTTTCTCCCTATATTTAAAACTAGGTCTGGCCCCTCTGCCTGGTGCTGGTTCTTAAATTACAGTGGAACCCTACTCGTTTTGTTCTCTGTAAATTTAAGAACCGGGACTGGCCGGCAAGTCTGGGGCTGGTTAAGCTTTAGGAGGGGGGCCCTATGTAATTTATTTTTTAACATTTGTGGTGCCCCTAGCTTCGGGAGTACCACTGTTGAGCCCTGGTAGGATAACAGTGTTTGTGTATATAAGTTTATGTGTGCCATTGTATATGAATGGGAATATCTTTAGACTGTTAGGCATGGCCACCGTGACTGTCCTGAATGTACTGGGGCCTGATGCACGGACATGTGTGTGCCCTGCATTTGTCCCCAAGGACACTTTATTCCCCCTGGGAATGTGGACGGTTCCCCAGCTTGGAGAGGTGACTAATGGCCATGCACCGAGTGCCCCATCATGCCAGATAGGGAAGCCCCATGCAACCTCGAGCCCTGCTCACCCGCGAGGGACCAGCGGGAAGGGAGCCAGCGCGTGGTGGTGACCCGGATGGAAGATATAAAAGGGGCTGCCAGGATAATGGTTGCGCGGCTTGCTGAGGTAACGGAGGAGTGAGGAGAACCTGCTCACCTACCTGGAGCAGAGATGGGTGGGCGGCAGGCGAAATCGGGACAGCAGTGGAGCGGAGGTGTTGGTGGCAGACTGTACTCTCTCTTGCCACTGTCGGCTGTGAGTGCTGGGGAAGGAGGCGGGCTTGCCTAGTCGAAGAGGCGGGCAGTGGGCGGTTCCCGCAGCCGTGGATAGGAGGAGATGCGTGGAGGGGAGGCTTCCAGCTGCTGATGCAGACCGGCCGGTGAGGTCTGTAAAAAAGCACAAGTTACTCACAACCTGTGTTAATGCACTCACACCCAGCAGACAGATCACAGCCACATACCCAGCCTCAGCAGAAGAGTAACTGCAGTTCCCTAATTCCCCTAGACATACAGTGACAGGCAGCCTTGGCTGGGCAGGAGGACAGTTGCTACAAATAGCCACAAGTGCAGACTCTAAAGGTGCATACACACTAGACGATATGCTCCCTGAGCGATATCGTCTAGTGTGTCCCCGGCAGGCTGTGCTCAATGTCGTTCATGACATTGAGCACAGCCGCTGAACGATATCATTAGCGATATCGTTCAGCGCCGGGCTCTCTCACCCATTCCCTGACATGCAGCAACCTGACGAGGTCGTCAGGTTGGCCTGCATGTCAGCCCGATGAACGAGGATGACGAACGACCCGCGGGAACGCGCGTCGTCGTCATCGTTCATCTTTTTTGTGTTAAACATGGACGATAAAGTGGACGACTGAACGATAACGATATCGTTATCGTTCAGTCGTCCACTTTAATCGCCCAGTGTGTACGCACCATGAGTATCACTTTACCTCAGCACTTACTTACAGCCCCGCTCAGTGGACCACCAGTTTAGCGCTGCATTTAAAGTAAAGCTACCAGGCACAGTTGACACCTCAAATACCCTCCCAGGAGCATATTGAGTTGGTGCAAAACGTAAACCCCATACTGCTTTCGCATAGGGATGGTTCCCCCTGGACTCCTCGCTCTGTAACCACTAGAGACCCCTGTTGGGCTCCCCTAGCCCACCTCGCATTACTTCGGCACAGAGGTTAAGATACTTTAGTATAGCCTCGCACCCCATCCTACTACCAGAACAGAAAGGATAAATAATCTGTGGAGAGGCATTTAGCAACAGTGCAGCCAAGCGAGCACAGGAGTGAACACGGTGCCTCAATTGACAAAGTGTAGTGAAAGGAGCCTGCGTCTTGCTGCACAGGCCAATTGTGAAGAAAGGATAGGCATGTGCTGCAGAGACGATAGTAGAATTTATGCCAGTAATCGACTCTAGCTATCTTCCCTACGGAAAGAACAAATATTTTCACGGAGATAAATTGTGCACCAACTATTTAATAGTAAGCTGGCCAGCCGTTATTATATATTATATTTTAGCCAAGGTTGGGTTCTTTAATATATTTGCCATAGGTTAGCGTTCCCAATCTATTTAGATATTTTACTGTTGAACTTTTGCAAAGGTTATTGTAAATGTGATTGCTATTATCGTGCAATATTTAACCAGGTTCCTTTAACAGATAGCCGACAAGACCCCTGTTCCTGGTTCCAGTGAAATAAAACGCACTTTACGGTGTCGTTTACCTGTATTGCAACGTCCTAACTGTTGATTGCATTGATGTAACACAGTATTTGTTTGTGACTATTAACACAGTGTATATTGGTGTATATTGGTGACCGGGCTTAATTGTTAATAAATATTGATGCTTGCTTAATACCAATTGGTGACCGGGCTTAATTGTTAATAAATATTGATGCTTGCTGAATACCAATTGGTATACTTTGGTGAGCTGACAAAGTGAACGACCAGGGAAACTACAAACCGGAATCACCTCCAACGCTGAGACAACGAATCTCTAGGTGGGTCAAGTGGGGATTTACAGCGCTCTTAGGGGGTCATTCAGACCCACTCGCGAGCGGCAGTCCACTCGCAAGTGGGTCGATGTTGCCCACTGCGCATGACGGAGGGAGCTCCGTCGTGCGCGTGCGCGAGACCCGGCGAGCGAAGGACTGATTGACAGCACGCCCCCTTTGGTGGGCGTTCCGGGGGCGTGCCTGCCAGACGGAGGCGTTCCTATGGGAACGCCTACCGTCTGAAGCCGGCCCCACTGACATCACTAGTGATGTCAGTGGGAGTGATTTTGGCTCTGATAGAGCCAAAATCACTCCTGGCCTTGCGGTTGAGAAACCCGACCACAGGGTTTCTCTCGCAAGTCCGATGCTCGCGATGGTCAAGACCATCGCGACCATCTTGTTGGACGCTCGTATATGCTGTGGGTGGTGACCCACAGCTATACGAGCGTCCAGGAGGACGCTCCATTTTAATGGAGGTGGGCCCTGATTCAGAGTGAGCGCTCTGGTCAGAGCGTCCGGCTCTGAATCAGGGCCTTGGTCTTTTCTATGAATTGTCCCTAGCTGCACCACTAGTAGAGGTATCCCACCCTCTCCGAGTAATAATTAAATGAATTTTAGTGGTGCGTTCTGGGGCAATAATGAATATGCAGATGTAACTGAATGAAAGTGCCACTATGCTGGTAATTAAAATGCACAGTGTCCCGCAAGTGAATTCTAAAGTCCCAACTCTAAAGCTGTGAAACTCTCAGACTGTAGGCAGGGTGTTCTTTAAAAACGTTGTTAAATAGCTGGCTGGATGGTGTACGTTGCTTGTCCCTGACCGGGATTGGGTATGTCAGAAAAAGTACTGCTGTCTCTCATCCTACAGATATTACAACATATTAATCGCTGGGACTATCTAAGGACATTACTCTATGAGAGACAACAGTACTTTTTCTATGTATGTTTCTGCCATAGTGGCACTTTCATTCAGTTACATCTGCATATTCATTATTGCCCCAGAGCGCACCACTAAAATTCATTTAATGAATCTCTAGGTGGAGTGTTACACATTTAACCATTTTTTCACAATTTACAGGCAGAAACATACATGCATCACAGTGATCTGTGTTTCTGCCAAACTCGCAGATCACAGGCAGGTGTATTTATTTCACAGGAGACTTTTCCCATCTCATGAGAGTTTAGAAACTCTCTGCTTAGCAAATTCCCGAATCCTATCTTCACTAGTGAAAAGGTTCTCGAGTTTTGCCGATGGTGAATTGAAGAGAGTTTGCTAACTCTCCAGTTATTTCCCGTAGCAAAGGAGATATGTCAAACTCAGGAGAGAGATCTTAGTAAATTTGAGAGTGGAAAAAAATGCCCAAACTCTCCAGAGATTGGAAATTCTCCCAGACTCGATTCTTAGTAAATTTATCCCTTAATGTAATTGTAATAAAAGCCTTTGGCACTTATGAAATGCTTGTAATTTTACTTCAGTATACCATAGTAACATCTGACAAAAAGGTCTAAAAACACTGAAGCAGCAAACTCTGTGAAAACCAATACTGGTGTCATTCTCAAAACTTTTGGCCATGGCTGTACTCTGCCAGACACAGATTTGCGTAGAGTTTATTCTTCCTGCTTACTTCTCCACTCGTGAGCTATCACCAGCAGAAAATGCCTATTTATGACTCCTCCCACTGCACTGCCAGCAGGTAACTTGTTGCTACCATCAGACACAAGGCTGAAGCAAGCAGGGCATCTCCTGCTGCTAATTACCTCAGGCAGCTGTAAGATAGCTACCGATTAGGGGCCTGATTCAGCACGGATCACAACTGCAACAGTGTACGCAGACGGCCGACTGTTGCGTACTGTGCGTGCGTATGCGCCACAGTGCAATGCAATCACGCAGAATACGGCGGGATTGGTGATGGGGGAGTGGTCGGAGAAACGCTGGTGTGCCAGTACGTTTGAACGCTGTTGCATGGGCGTGCATAAAGTAGCCTCTGCGACGGCATACGCAGCTTGAGAAATCACTGCGTGTGACGAGGTTAGCAATTTCTGAGTAAGTTCAGACCTGCTGTAATTGTGCGTGAGGGGTCGATGTTACTCGATGTATACGCAGCCCTGCAAGGTATTACGGATGTGAGATAAGGGGGAGTGGGCGTCTCTATGCTGGCCGTGCGATGGCAAACATTAGCATATCTTTGCAGCAGACCTGCGTGCGCAATCACAATAGCGATCCGCAGTGAATCAGGCCCTTGAGCCCAATAGGATAATCACCTCTGGTGTCTATATGTTCCCTTGGGGGCATTCCCTCTACATGTTACACAAGACCCTGTAATTCCCACCAATCATGGTGCTGAAGTGTACACTGACATTGATGAATTATACTATTCCTTGCGGTAGGGTCTCGTTCCGCAAGCCCTGGAGTGCTTTTGGCTCTATCAGAGCCAAAAGCACTCCCACTGACATCACTAGTCAGTGGGGCCGGCCCCAGACGGGAACGCCTCCGTCTGGGCAGCCACGCCCCCGGCATGCCCACCAAAGGAGGCGTGCTGTCACTCACCATCGTCGTTATTCGGCTCTCGCGCATGCGCACGACAGAGCTGCCTCCGTCGTGCGCATGCGAACTTGGCCAACATCGAACCGCTTGCGAGCGCTCAGCGCTCGCGAGCGGTTCTGAATTAGGCCCTCTGTGCAACGCAAACACTCAGCTCTCAATCCGGTCCAAAGGAAAAACAGGGTCCTGGCGATCTTTCGCCCCATGTAGCATGACAGTAGGACCCTGATAACAAAATTGAAATGCCTATCCCTGTAAAAGAAAGCATATGTGGACTATAGTTTTATTGTTATCCCATGTGTACAATTAATTTAAATCTTGTGTAATTAAAAAAAAAAAAAAAAAATCTTTATAGCATATGTTGCTTTTAAATGATAGTGGGGCTGGATTCTGAGTGGGATGCAGCTGCGGCGTCGTACGCAGTGGAGTACGGGAGACGCAGAAATGTGTAGATACAGTATGAATGGCTGTTATGGGGAAGTGGTATCAGCGCACGTTACGTGTGCTGATACTGCTTCTCCCCCATGTATTTTTGGGGCGGGGGTTGTTACATGAATGATCATTATCGGTGCTGCTATCTACAAAATAGCAGCGCCTATAAGCTTGGCAATGTATGAAAGGTCAGTAGCCCAGCAGTGTCCCTGCCAGCTCCGGGCAGCACACAGGATCTTGCGAGATCCCACGCATGCCCATTAGAGCCGGCCAGGGAAACACAGCGCATCAGCCTAGTTCTCAGGAAGGGATTACCATAGAGTCTTCTCTCCCCTACTCTGGCAAATGAGATGTTCATACATCTCATCGGTACTGCATCCTGCTTCACCTCGGTAAAGAAGCGAAGCAGGAAGAGTTATAGAGGCGCAATTCGTGTTTGAAAAATGATAGTTTGGAGCTTATTGATTGGCACTTTACCTCCATCCACTTTTATTCTCTCCAAGGCTTATGGTGCGTACACACGGTACTATAAAAATGCACAATATGAACAAAACGATATGCACGGGCACAAATGGAAGATATCGACCATCACCCGTGCATGCAGACCAGGACCCGTGATCGTTGATCGCTGGCCCGTCGTCGGTGGTGTGCTGGGTGAACGATGACGATCCTCCAGCACACCGGGAAGGTGCAGGACGATAAGTCAGCGTTATCTTTGTCGCTGACTGATCGTACGATGTATACACCATTAGTTTGTAGACCCCATAGTCTTTTGCCATAGTTACATCTGAGACTTTATGCTAATATCAGAGCTTCCTCTGGTGTTAAGCCTAAGGGGTCTATTTACTAAGCAGTGTTAGGAGAGTGAAAAGTAATAAGAAAGTGATAAGGTGCCAGCCAATCAGCTCCCAACTGTCATCTCACAGGCTGTGTTTGAAAAATGACAGTTGGGAGCTGATAGGCTGGCACCTTATCACTTTGTCTCCTAACACTGCTTAGTAAATAGACCCCTAATACTGAGTGCGGAAGGACTGGAGCAACCGTTTCCAGTGGCTGCTTTTGCAACCATCGGAAGCACAACGCACAACGCGAGGTGCAGAATCTGTCAGAGTATAGCCTCTAATGTATGCGATTAAGCTTCTGTGTCTGAAAAGTCTGGCAACACTCCCATAACACACCATGAAGACGGCATATCTTTACGCGTCTGCATAGCCACCTCCCAATACATTCTAGAGTCAGCGCGGCTCCATGAGACCTGCGACTCTGATTGAACATAATGATGGGGATCCAATTAGCCGTGAGGTTTACTCTACAGCTAATTACGCACGCAGCACAGAGATTTACTATTCAATTAATTTTCCCCACGCTGTAAATTAGGGGTCAACATGTGTAAACTGTGAGTTCCCCTGCTCGAGAAACCCTGGATTGTGCCTCTTACTCGCAGTTCCTGAGGCTGCGAGGAAAAGTTCACCTAGGGGAGATAACACGCGGGGTTAACCTGGCTAATTGGAATGTATCATTTGTGCGACTATATAGAATTACTGATATTGGAATGTGACCACCCCAAAAAGTTACAAAATACTCAGTGACAATAGGGTTAATGTGGCAAGTTAAATCCTGATGAGGTGTCCTGTAAATTAAAATGCAAATTATTTTTTTATTTAGCCTGCACCACTTATGACATATGAGCTTGTAACATGCTCAGGCTGCGTTGAGTACATGGCATGAATAAGTCCCCACTAAATGCCTCACATAGGGATGGGACATGGATCTCGATGTTCATCTCCCAATACATTTTGGATTGATTCTCAAAGTACAATGTATTGATAGAATCTATCCAAAAGCCATGATGCTGCAGCAGCGATAAACTTGCCTGTTATGTGGCGTCCCTGGCTCCACTGTGCATGCGCCAGCTTTCCTTTTTCATACAGCGAACGCTCGATTTTAACTGTTGCGCTAACCGCACATGTGCAAAATATTTTGGGCGAGAGAAAGATTGATGCTACTTCCATTATTAATTTCTGTATTAAATACAAATAGGGCGGTCCCGTATCGATCTGAAAGATCGATTCAGGACCACCATTTGACCATCCCTAGTCTCTCATAGGTGTTCAATGGGCATCATTGATAGTACCATCAGTGCTCAACAATCGATGGCATGAGACCAATGGTTTGTACCACTGATTGCCAACCCTGCTATGGGACAGGGCAGGCTGGTGGGCAATCCGGTTCGGTGCTTAGCACTACAATGCAGAGGCAGGGCTGAGCTCAATTACTTTTGAGTCGGAAACCCCCCAAAACCATTGGTGACAAACTATTGACTGACAGGCTGTGGTGGGTATGCGAGCAGCTGTATATGAGACAAGTATCTATACTGACAAGTGTGTGTGTAGAAATGCTGTACATTATTTTTATTATTAGACAATGGGCAGCATGCTACTCTCTCGTAGTCCTGTAACCACAAGTCCCAGCATGTCATGCCAGACGGCCAGTGATAACCACTAATGATGAGAGAACACTCCCATGATGTGGTATGCTGATCAGGTGTATCAGGGATGGCAACTCCAGCTGTTGTAACTGTGGCAGGGCATGCTGGGACATGTAGTTTGACAGCAGTTGGAGTGCTGCACTCTGCCTACTTCTGAGGTACATAATATATACATGGATGGAGTTGAGGGTATTATATGAGAGAGAGTGATGTTGGGTACACACAGCAGCAACAGATTGGGCAATGAGCCGACAGATCTAATGGTTTGGTAAGCGGTACACACAAACGATCTTACACAGTTACCAATCAGCTGCAGGATATGTCTGGCCAGATGAAATAGCTGTGATGTCATTGTTGCTGGTTCCTGTGGTCGGTGTATGGGTCGGTTGTTTGGTTGTGTGTACTCACAAGCACACGTCACCGATATCTCTTTACTTTATATGCTGTGCAGCCCGGACGCTGCAATATATCCATGAAAGACGACGTTCACACTGCCAGCTGGGTGGGACGATATATCATTCATAGAGCCGATGAATGATTTATCATTAAGTGTGTGCTCAGCTTTACTCTTATTTGCCATAAACTACAATCTGCAGAGTGGGGTGTATCTCAGGGCCTGGGAAATCTGCGCAGCAGACGCATGTAGTGATTTTTCATTTCGAAATTACAGCTCTACAAATGAACGTGCGTTCAAATAAAAAAAAAATACAAAAAAAACCCCCAAGAAAAATAATAAATTCACTTTTTTTAATATACAAAAGAAAAAAAAAAAAAAAAACTTTGTTTCACAAAAGGTCAAGACATTATGAAACAGTACATTTTGTGATATTATGCCGGTGGAGTCATTCAAAGATGGAAAAATTACTGGATTTGGTAGGAAGTTCAAACAAGTTGGAAGCAGGTTTAGGAGATCCAGGTTAAGCATGCCCGTTTGGGACGAGGGATATATCCAGGGTACCTATAACAGCATGGCATCTCACTTTTATTACAGTCTACCAGGAGGATCCAGACATAAAGGCCCATGACCCTGCTCTCATCTACGAAGAACAAAGCAACTGAGAATAACTAATGGAGATAAGTAGCAGGTAGAGGACAGACTATCGCTGTACAGCCATGGCCAAAAGTTTTGAGAATGACAACTATTGGTTTCTACAAAGTCTGCTGCTTCCGTTTTTATGCTGGCAATTTGCATATACTCCAGAATGTCATGAAGAGTGATCAGATGAATTGCAATAATTGCAAAGTCTCTCTTTGCCATGACAATGAACTTAATCCCAAAAACATTTCCACTGCATTTCAGCCCTGCCACAAAAGGACCAGCTGACGACATGCCAGTGATTCTCTCATTAACACAGGTGAGTGTTGACGAGGACAAGGCTGGAGATCACTCTGTCATGCTGATTGAGTTACAATAACAGACTTGAAGCTTTAAAAATGAGGGTGAAACTTGAAATCATTGTTCCTCCTCTGCAGGAAACCATGGTTAACAATGAAACACGTGTAGTCATCATTGCTTTGCACAAAAAGGGCTTTACAGGCAAGGATAGTGCGGCTAGTAAGATTGCACCAAAATCAACCATTTATCGGATCATTCAATAGTTGTGAAGAAGGCTTCAGGGCACCCAAAAACGTCTAGCAAGCGCCAGGACCTTCTCCTAAAGTTGATTCAGCTGCGGGATCGGGGCACCACCAGTGCAAAGCTTGCTCACGAATGGTAGCAGGCAGGTGTGAGTGCATCTTCACACACAGACTTTTGGAGGATGGCCTGGTGTCAAGAAGGGCAGCAAAGAAGCCACTTCTCCCCCAGGTAAAACATCAGGGACAGACTGATATTCTGCAAAAGGTACATGAATTGGACTGCTGAGGACTGGGGTAAAAGTTATTTTCCCTGATGAATCCCCTTTCAGATTGTTTGGGGCATCTGGAAAATCACTTGTCCGGAAAAGGAAAGGTGAGCACTACTATCAGTCCTGTGTAATGCCAACAGTAAAGTATCCTGAGACCATTCATGTGTGGGGTTGCTTCTCAGCAAAGGCAAACAATTTTGCCTAAGAACACAACATGAATGAAGAATGGTACCAAAACATCCTCCAAAAGCAACTTCTCCCAACCATCCAAGAAGTGTTTGGTGACAAACAATGCCTTTTTACAGCATGATAGTTATCACTTTTGCCTTATGGCAAGGTGCTCCAAGTGGCACAGGGAACAAAAAACATTGAAATTTTGGGCCCATGGCCAGGAAACTCCCCAGATCTTAATCCCATTGAGAATTTGTGGTCAATCCTCAAGAGGCGGGTGGACAAACAAAAACCCACAAATTCTGACAAACTCCAAGCATTGATTAAGCAAGAATGGGCGGCCATCAGTTAGTATGTTGCCCAGAAGTTGATTGACAGCATGCCAGGGCGAATTGCAGAAAAAGAAGGGTCAGCACTGCAAATATTGACTCTTTTATTGACAATTACATTAAGTTTATGCAAAGCCTTTGACACTTATGAAATGCTTGTAATTGTACTTCAGTATACCATAGTAACATCTGTCAGTATACCATGGTAACATCTGTCAGTATACCATGGTAACATCTGACAACAAGGTCTAAAACCACTGAAGCAGCAAACTTTGTGAAAACCAATACTTGTGTCATTCTCAAAACTTTTGGCCATGGCTGTATATTACACAAAGCTACTCCTCGGCCTCATTGACGATTGTGAGCACCGGTGCTCTGGTAATGTCACTAATGTGTGTAGTCATGATATCAATAACAAGAAATCCTAAACTTTAAAAAGCATTCTTTCCAATGCTCTGCAGTCCTGACATGGCCTAATACAACAACCCTCAGACCGATTAGGCTTTCTTCTGTTTAGAGACATGGCCTAATACAACAACCCTCAGACCGATCAGGCTTTCTTCTGTTTAGAGACATGGCCTAATACAACAACCCTCAGACCGATTAGGCTTTCTTCTGTTTAGAGACATGGCCTAATACAACAACCCTCAGACCGATTAGGCTTTCTTCTGTTTAGAGACAAGGCCTAATACAACAACCCTCAGACCGATTAGGCTTTCTTCTGTTTAGAGACATGGCCTAATACAACAACCCTCAGACCAATTAGGCTTTCTTCTGTTTAGAGAGACAGATGTGTCAACATACATTTAGCCGCCTTGCACGTTAAATAGTCCTTCTACTTGGTTGCGCCGAGCGCGTTTTACTTTGTGAATAAGACGCAGACGCTTGGTGCTACAGAGGCGCACGGGGGAGGGGGCTACCAGTTTTCAGATAGATGCTTTATTCATTTGTATTTTTTTTTTTTTTTTACATTTTACAATCGCATTAAGAAAACCCTTCAATAAAGTTGCAACACATTCTATATAAAAATAAATCACATTTTTATAGTGGAACTTTACTTTTCAAATTTATTAACTTATCACATTTTGCATTATCAATGATTTATAGTATCTACATTTTTTTTGAAGATACGGAAAATTAATTAATTAAATTATAGTGGAGGGGAGGTGGAATGAATTATGGAAGGAGGTTTAAAATTACATCTGAAACTAGTTGGAAATGTATAATGAGTTTGGCGGGACTGGTGGGGAAATCTGAATGCAAGCAGGGAAACTAATTACAGGGGACGGTGGTGGGGTGAATAAGTGACATTAAATACGTATGCATGAGCTGCAATGGACAGTAACATGCACAAAAAGTTAATGGGAAATATAACGCTACTCTTTGGGAGACCAAAAAATACAATTTGAAAATCCAAAAATGGAAACCTACCTCACGTAAGTGGGAGGAACCTCCCAACACCCATTAGATTTATGTCCACCGTGCAGTTTATATTTCTTACTGACCCTTTTCGCAAAACCCTACAGCGAATCTTTACTATCAAAATATACAGAAGATTCCCTTTCCAGGTAAAACAATACTCCCTCGCTGTTACATTCCGCTGTGCAGTTATGGGGATTTTTACCGGTAAACCACAGGCGCACTCCTGTCCATTTTTTAAATGAAAACACAAACTCAGACACCAATTTAGTGTGATGTCCCCGAGGAACAAAGTGCCACCAGGAGCAATAACCGATGGGAGATGTAATTCAAGAGCAGACAGGGAGACTAGAATGAGACCTTAAACCGCTCAGCATTCTGAATGGTTGTAGTGAAGGTTATCACCTTTACTTGGAAAGGAAATCTTTGATTTAAAAAAATCCCATTTGAAAGATCATGTATGAGTAAACATGCTCAATTATATTGACAAACATATCAAGATTAAATTGATATAAATAAAAAAATAAAAAAAAAACCACACAACTTCCATACACATTATAATAAGTATATTATGTTAGAATACAAAAAAAATACAGCTTTTTGAATACATTATCCAAGGCAGCGGTTCCCAAACTGGGTGCTGGAGTGCTGAAGGCAGGAGGTCCAGGACCATATCAGATTTATGGTCAATGCGATTGGTAGCCACCAGTACTGGTTTTGCCTATCATAAAATAGGTGCAGATACAGCACAAACAGAAGCGCAACCCTGTCCACCACCACAGAGCATGATTTACTTACTCATTTAATTACTCTCAATATGAAACTTTTGACCTAGGGGAGGGTGAAAAACATTCTGATACTCTAGGGCGCCGTGAGTCAAAAAAGTTTGGGAACCACTGATCTAAGGCAGAAGATCATTTATAGATTTGCACCAAAGTAAGTTGTGTAAATATATCATAAATAAAAAATAAAGAGCAATGAACCATTGTGAACATTTCTCTGGATTTCGTTTCCAACGGAATGAAGACAGTATCAATGTTGACAAGACCTCGAAGAACAGTGAGGATTTCAGACGTTACAGTGTTGGACTGCAACTCAATATGCAGAATGTTTTTTGGTCATGTAACAGCTGAGTCACTGGACTGATGCAGAAGATCAGGATGCCCTCAGACTAAGAGTGGGGAATATCAACAGAAGTCATGAAGAAAATCTACTTTTAGAAGAAACCACTTCAATGTCTAATACTAGTCAGCATTTCCCAGATCCTTGTGGTCATTCCTGTGTGCCCGTACTGTTACCCTGCTGGGGCAGGATGGTGTGAGGTAGCTCTAGCCTAGCCCAGGTCATGGGCTCAGACTTCTTCATGAAAATCTCCACCTTTGTCGCCGTTAAGTTCACGTAACTTTTTTGAACGTCAATGACCTGGAAAGAACCGAAAAAAGCATCATCAGTGTAAGACGTTAAATCGTTAACCATTTCACCGCTCTTCCCACCCCTTTTATGTAGCCTGTAGCAGCAATTTGGACTGGTCACATAAAATCAATATACTTTGTTTTGTTTTTTCCCCCCCCAGAGACTTGGGGTGGATTCAATTACCTGCGCCGGAACATGTAATGTGAGTCCGCATGTAACCGTTTTAACTCCCTTTGAATTTTTAGAAAACACAATACAATTAGTTTGATTATTACTCTTTACATGGAAAAGACAATATACCCAAAATAGGCAAAATTTAAATGACAAGTAAACTAAAAGCAAAAGTCAGTGGGCATGAGTCAGATCCCCACGCAAATGCCAATGTTTGAGCAAAGACTAAATATTAAAAAAGCGATAAATAAATTGAGTGAGGATATCAGGGGATGGGAACGTCTTCCTTTGTCATTTCTGGGAAGAGCCAATTTGTTAAAGATGGTGGCTATCCCCCGTTTAATATATCCCTTGCAATCTCTCCCTGTTCTCTTGACAAAAGCTGATACAATTAAAATCAATAAGTTGATTCGTCAATTTATTTGGAGGAGAGGCAGAGCTAGAATAGCCCTACGAAAACTTTGCCAACCAAAGAATAATGGAGGTATAAACTTTCCTGATATAGCTATATACAATCAGGCGGCACTTTTGCGACATTTGCGTGATTGGCTGTTTCAGTCCTCAGTGTGTACTAATGTTTCAGTGGAACAAAGCTTTATAGTAGAAAGTGATCTGATCAGCTTTCTTCATCAACATGATCAAGAGATATATAGATCAAATCCGCTACTGTGGACAACTAGAAAGATATGGCATATCTTTCGACATAAGGCTGGATTAAATGCCTATCACACTCTTCATCTCCCATTGCTTCGTAATCCCAGTTTCCTTGATGGCATGGCTGCTCACCCTTTTACACTATGGCGTTTGGCAGGTATAACCAGTATCAAATCTTTTGTTTCAACAGAGGAAAAACGTATGCTTACATATACGGAGGTATCAAATAATTTCCCAATGATAGCCCCGTACCCATTGGCATTTCTGCAAATGCGCTCTTATCTTACATATGTTTTACAGCGTTTCTCTGATAAGGATTGGGATAACACGTTAGACTCTTTTCTGTCTCATCAAGTACCAAACCGGAGAGCTATCTCAGTTCATTATACTTTCTTAAGAGATATAATAGACCATTCAACAATCTCTGGAGGTATGGCTAAATGGTTAATTCATTTCCCAAATCTGACAATTCAGAGATTAGAAAAGGCATTGGAGTTCTCTAGAAGAACTTTGCCTGCCAGCATGTATACTGAATTATTCATAAATGTTTATCACAATGTATATTTATCCCCAATCAGGCGTTTTAAAATGGGATCATCTAATAATCATTTATGTCCACGTTGTCAACAAGAAGAAGCAGATAACTTTCATTGTCTCTGGGCATGCCCAATAGTTAAAAATTGTTGGCATCAGATTCGTAGATATGCAGAGACGAAATTTATAAATTATGGCCCTCATTCAGAGCCGTACGCTCTGAGCAGAGCGCACGCTCTGAATGAGGGCCGGGCTCCATTTTCATGGAGCGTCCTCCTGGACGCTCGTATAGCTGTGGGTCACCACCCACAGGCTATACGAGCGTGCTTTGTGATGGCCGCGATGGTCGAGACCATCGCGACCATCGAAATTGCGAGCCGGAGCCTGCGGTTGAGGTTTTCAACCGCAAGCTCCGGAGTGATTTTGGCTCAATCAGAGCCAAAATCACTCCCACTGACATCACTAGTGATGTCAGTGGGCCGGCTTCTGACGGGAAGCGTTCCCGTGGGAACGCCCCCGTCAGGGAGGCACGCCCACCAAAGGGGGCGTGCTGTCAATCAACATTGACAGCACGCCCCCTTTGATCGGACACAACGAGCGAAGGACTTTCCTTCGCTCGTCGCGTCTGGCGCATGCGCACGACAGAGCTCCCTCCGTCGTGCGCATGCTCAGTCCATAACATCGACCCACTTGCGAGCGGACAGCCGCTCGCGAGTGGGTCTGAATCAGGCCCTATGTCCCTTTTACTCCTGAATGGGCAATATTGGGGGTTTTTGACCCGGAACAGCGAATGACCTCAGAGAGTAAGAAATTATTGTTGATCATGAGCGCGGCAGGCAGGAAAACCATACTACAAGGATGGTTGGATAGCTCACCTCCCCAATGGTCTCTGTTTATGACAAAATTATATTTTATTTTCAAAATGGACTGGATAGAGACTCTGATACAAAAAGAAAAAAAGGTGGAACGTTTCTTTTCACTATGGGAAACATACATAGACACACTTCCAGATGCCACAAGAAAACAAATACACCATAGCTTGAAAAATACCACATGGTATCTCACAAGATTAGCGGTAGATGATCCTCCTATTAATATTAATACTATTTAGAGGGATGGTTTGGCTGTTTCTCTCTCCGGGTCAACAATTTTGTATTGCTTTATTATAGTAAATAGATAAAAGCAAAAGACGAAACTGAAAGTTTGTTCTTCAATTTGAAAGATATGTTTTCAATTGTGTAGATGTAATTTATAAGGATGGAATTTGTTCTTATATCATCTGTTACATATGATTTTAAATTGAATATGATCTGGAACAAAAAATGTTTTGTATTCTGAATGCACAATGTCTCAATAAAAAAATGTTTTGTATTCTGAATGCACAATGTCTCAATAAAAAAATGTTTGAAAAAAAAAAAAAAAGAAGAAGATTGAGCAATTGCTATCCATTGCGCGAATGCGCTTATGCTCACTCAGAGGATTCATACACAAAATGAGTGACAGGTAGTCCAAGGTTGGGGGGAGGTAACGGGAAAGGAGTGGTGACTAGAGAAACGCAGGCATGACGGTAGCGTTTAAACACGATTATCAGGGTGTGCATAAATTAGCCACTGCGTCCTTGCTCGCAGCAGGAGAGCCCTCTATGTGTTTGGAGACCCGCGGCGCAAAGACTTAAAAGGATGATGGCCGCCTGATCTGTGTTCGATGTTTCCGGTCTTGTGCGCGAGTGGTGGATGTGAGATGCACTCATTGGGCGGCTCCAAGCACTGGACGGCAAGTGACTCATTAGCATATTTTCGCAATGGCGATCCGTGAGAGATGGCATTTGCCTGCGGATTTGAATCAGGCAGAGTGAGTGAATGAGTGAGCGAGTAGCCATCACCAAGATGGAGTTTTTGGCTCTAGCATTGGAATCAGCCCACATTTGAAGATCGCAAAAGCAGCATTCTAATACAGTGCCTTGCAAAAGTATTCACCCCCTTGGCTTTTTACCTTTTTTGTTACATTACAACCTGTCATTTTTTATTTTTTTTTATTATTGGAATTTTAGGTGATGGATCTGCACAAAATAGTCTAATTTGGTGAAGTGAAATGAGAAAAATATAATATATAAAAAAATCTTTATAAATAAATTCTGAAAATTGGCATGTGCATATGTAATCACCCCCTTTGATTTGAAGCCCCTCAAAAGTTCTGGCGCAACCAATTACCTTCAGAAGTCACATAATTAGCAAAATGACGTCCACCTGTGTGAAATCTAAGTGTCACATGATCTGTCCGTATAAACACACCTTTTCTGAAAGGCCCCAGATGCTGCAACACCACTAAGCAAGAGGCATCACACCATGAAGACCAAGGAGCTCTCCAAACAAGTCAGGGACAAAGTTGTTGAGAAGTACAATTCTGGGTTGAGTTATAAAAAAATATCCAAATCTTGGATGATCCCCCCGATGCACCATCAAATGGCAAGAACGTGGTACTGTAACAAACCTGCCAATAGAGGGCCCCCACCAAAACTCACAGACCGGGCAAGGAGGGCATTAATCATAGAGGCAGCACAGAGACCAAAGGTAATCCTGAAGGAGCTGCAGAGTTCCACAGCAGAGACTGGTGTATCTGTGCATGTGACCACAATAAGCAGTACACTCCATAGAGCTGGGCTTTATGGAAGAGTGGCCACAAAAAAGCCATTACTTAGTGATAAAAATAAGAAGACACGATTTGAGTTTGCCAAAAGGCATGTGGGCGAGTCCCCAAATGTATGGAGGAAGGTGCTCTGGTCAGATGAGACTAAAATTTTACTTTTCGGCCACCAAGGAAAACGCTGCGTCTGGTGCAAACGCAACAGATCCCATCACCCCAAGGACACCATCCCCACAGTGAAACATGGTGGCGGCAGCATCATGCTGTGGGGATGTTTTTCAGCAGCAGGGACTGGGAAACTGATTCGAGTCGAGGGAACGATGGATGGTGCTAAATACAGGGATATTCTTGAGCAAAACCTGTTCCAGTCTGCCTGTGATTTGAGAATGGGACGGAGTTCACCTTCCAGCAGGACAATGACCCGAAGCATACCGCTAAAGCAAAACTCGAGTGGGTTAAGGGGAAACATTTAAAAGTGTTGGAATGGCCTAGTCAAAGCCCAGATCTCAATCCAGTTGAGAATCTGTGGTCAGACTTGAAGATTGCTGTTCACAAGTGGAAACCATCCAACATGAAGGAGCTGGATCAGTTTTGCCTTGAGGAATGGGAAAAAATCCCAGGGGCAAGATGTGGCAAGCTCATAGAGACTTATCCAAAGCGACTTGAAGCTGTAATTGCCGCAAAAGGTGGCTCGACAAAATACTGACTTTAGGGGGGTGAATAGTTATGCACGCTGAAGTTTTCTGTTATGTTGTCCTAAATGTAGTTTGATTCACAATATAAAAAAAAAAAAAAAAACACAACTTCACAGTGGTAGGCAAGTTCTGTGAATGACATGATGCACACCTTCAAACAATCCATTTTAATTCCAGGTTGGGAGGCAACAAAACATGAAAAATGCAAAGAGGGGTGAATACTTTTGCAAGGCACTGTACATAGGTTTTCATTATAAAATTTGCACTCTACAATGAAAAAAGTTTTTTTTGTTTTGTTATTTGCGCTAGTTTGTAGTCGTGAATGAAGGAAACAAAAATCATAATAATATGGATAGCCCAACAAGGTATACATTTTTGAAAAATTAGAAAATCTACCACAGCAAATGAGGGATCAGCAAGTTTATTTAGACTAGGATCTGGACCCCTTCCCCTTCACACAGTGTAATTATTCTGAAAATATGGGGGGTGCGCGCCAGTCCCTTTCTTTGCCAGGGGGTGCTTGGACCGTTAGATACACCCCTGGGGCCAATGTAGTGTTTTATTCCTGTGGAGGCCAATATGTGTGTTTTTTCATAGGCCACGCACACCGTATCGCCGGATAGTGAACGACAGAATTTTCATATTTTGGCCTCTATTCACCACCACAATGGCTTTGAAATGAAACAAACAAGATGTGATTTAACTGCAGACTTTCAGATTTAATTTGAGGGTAATTACATCCAAATCAGGTGAACGGTGTAGGAATTACAACGGTTTCTATATGTGCCTCCCACTTTTTAAGGGGCCAAAAGTAATGGGACAAACTAAACAATCCTAAATCTAACTTTCACTTTTTAATACTTTGTTGCAAAACCTTTGCAGGCAATTACAGCCTGAAGTCTGGAACGCATAGACATCACCAGACGCTGGGTTTCATACCTGGTGATGCTCTGCCAGGCCTATACTGCAAATGTCTTCAGTTCCTGCTTGTTCTTGGGGCATTTTTCCCTTCAGTTTTGTCTTCATCAAGTGAAATGCATTCTCAATCAGATTCAGGTCAGGGGATTGACTTGGCCATTGCATAACATTCCACTTTTTAGCCTTAAAAAACTCTTTGGTTGCTTTTGCAGTATGCTTCGGGTCATTGTCCATCTGCACTGTGAAGCGCCGTCCAATGAGTTCTGAAGCATTTGACTGAATATGAGCATATAATATTGCCCGAAACACTTCAGAATTCATTCTGCTGCTTTTGTCAGTAGTCACATCATCAATAAATACAAGGGAACCAGTTCCATTGGCAGCCATACATGCCCACGCCATGACACTACCACCACCATGCTTCACTGATGAGGTGGTATGTTTTGGATCACGAGCAGTTCCTTTCCTTCTCCATACTCTTCTCTTCCCATCACTCTGGTACAAGTTGATCTTTGTCTCATCTGTCCATAGGATGTTGTTCCAGAACTGTAATGGCTTTTTTAGATGTTGTTTGGCAAACTCTAATCTGGTCTTCCTGTTTTTGTGGCTCACCAATGGTTTACATCTTGTGGTGAACCCTCTATATTCACTCTTGTGAAGTCTTCTCTTGATTGTTGACTTTGACACATATACACCTACCTCCTGGAGAGTGTTCTTGATTTGGCCAACTGTTGTGAAGGGGTTTTTCTTCACCGAGGAAATAATTCTTTTGTCATCCACCACAGTTGTTTTCCGTGGTCTTCCGGGTCTTTTGGTGTTGCTGAGCTCTCCGATGCGTTCTTTCTTTTGAAGAATGTTCCAAACAGTTGATTTGGCCACACCTAATGTTTTTGCTATCTCTCTGATGGGTTTGTTTTGATTTTTCAGCCTAATGATGGCTTGCTTCACCGATTCCAAATGCAAATGTCACACCTAGAATCAACTCCAGACCTTTTACCTGCTTATTTGATAATGAAATAACGAGGGAATAGCCCACACCTGTCCATGAAATAGCTTTTGAGTTGATAGTCCCATTACTTTTGGCCCCTTAAAAAGTGGGAGGCACATATAGAAACCGTTGTAATTCCTACACCGTTCCCCCGATTTGGATGTAATTACCCTCAAATTAAATCTGAAAGTCTGCAGTTAAAGCACATCTTGTTTGTTTAATTTCAAAGCCATTGTGGTGGTGAGTAGAGGCCAAAATATGAAAATTCTGTCAATGTCCCAATATTTATGGACCTGACTGTATATATAAATAAAAGTAAAAAAAGTTAAATAAAATTAATAATAATAATGTTGGTGCTTCCTGCCTAAGCAAAATGAACCCAGAGGTTCCCAAACGCTGTCCTCAAGGCTCCCCAACAGTTCAGGTTTTAGGGATATCCATGGTTGAGCACAGGTGACTTAATTAGTACCTCAGCCAATTTGATTTAACCACCTGTGCTCAGCCATGGATATCTCTAAAACCTGAACTGTTGGGGTGCCTTGAGGACCGCGTTTGGGAACCTCTGCCTTAGTATACTGTTCAAGTGGAGCCACTGTACGTAGAAATATGTATTGCCCAAACACCACTTCAATACCTCCACTATAAATGAAACTGAAATGGTCACCTTATCATTTGAACATACAAACCATAACATACGTGTAGCGTTTGTTAGACAAATGTGAGCCGAACACGCAGCACTTACCCCCCACAATTGTAGGTTCTGCTTAAATTCCTTCTCGCCCTCAAATACGATCTGAATATTAATCTAGAAAAACAAAGAGAGTTCTAGTGAGCCGGATACATGCACGGATGCTCTCTTCCTTGTTCTCAGTTTGCTAATTATGTCACTGCAGAATAACTGTAATTAAATGGCTTTAAAATTATATAACCCTTTCCATGCTGATGAGCAGCAATTGTTTCAGACCAAACTGCCAAAGGTTCTAGTTTTATAGAGGTGATGGCACATGATGATGATCAAATAACAAAGTACACTTGAGTAGCAGCGCTGGGCTCAATTTACCCTCTATACGGATATGAAAGCACTAAAAAGGTACTTAGTTTTTGTTTAACAAAATAATTCCTATGATTGGAACTTGTATTTTGGCTTAGTGGTGCCTTAGAAGCTTTAACACATTAATGCATATTATACAAAAACAAATTCCTACTAAATAGGTCAAGTAAGGACGTGAACGCCCACACAAGGAAGAATAATTCAGCATGTGTGATTGTAAGTTTTCCAAGTATGGCCCTCTTACCTTTATGTCTGTCTGTTACTACCCAGTTTGGTTCTATTAATGTTATTACCATTTGTAAAGAGCAACGGAATATGCTGTGCTATATAAGAAACTGTTATTATTATTATTAATAATATTATTATATAACATTATAAAAACAGTAAGGAGAACAATGGTCATGCCTGCCTAAGCTATATATGTTATACAGTGCATCCGGAAAGTATTCACAGTGCTTCACTTTTTCCACATTTTGTTATGTTACAGCCTTATTCCAAAATTGAATAAATTAATTTTTGTCTTCAAAATTCTACACATAATACACCATAATGACAACGTGTAAAAAGTTGTTTTTGAGATTTTTGCAAATTTAAATAAAAAACAAAACTAAGAAATCACATGTACACAAGTATTCACAGCCTTTGCCGTGAAGCTCAAAATTGAGCTCAGGTGCATCCTGTTTCCACTGATCATCCTTGACATATTCCTACAGATTAATTGGAGGCCACCTGTGGTAAATTCAGTTGTTTGGACATGATTTTGAAAGGCATACACCTGTCTATATAAGGTCCCACACTTGACAGTGCATGTCAGAGCAGAAACCAAGCATGAAGTCCAAGGAACTGTCTGTAGACCGGATTGTCTCGAGGCACAAATCTGGGGAAGGGTACATAAAAATATCTGCTTCTTTGAAGATCCCAATGAGCAAAGTGGCCTCCATCATCCGTAAATGAAAGAAGTTCGGAACCACCAGGACTCTTCCTAGAGTTGGCCAGCCGTCTAAACTGAGCGATCGGGGGAGAAGGGCCCTAGTCAGGGAGGTGAGCAAGAATCCGATGGTCACTCTGTCGGAGCTATAGCATTCCTCTGTGGAGAGGGGAGAACCTTCCAGAAGGACATCCATCTCTGCAGCAACCCACCAATCAGACCTGTTTGGTAGAGTGGCCAGACGGAAGCCACTCCTTAGTAAAAAGCACACGGCAGCCCGCCTGGAGTTTGCCAAAATGCAACTGAAGGACTCTCAGACCATAAGAAACAAAATTCTCTGGTCTGATGAGACAAAGATTGAACTCTTTGGCATGAATGCCAGGCGTTATGTTTGGAGGAAACCAGGCAACGCTCATCACCAGGCCAATACCATCCCTACAGTGAAGCATGGTGGTGGCATCATGCTGTGGGGATGTTTTTCAGCGGCAGGAACTGGGAGACTAGCCAGGATAGAGGGAAAAATTCATGCAGCAATGTACAGAGACATCCTGGATGAAAACCTGCACCAGAGCGCTCTTGACCGCAGACTGGTTCATCTTTCAGCAGGACAACGACCCCAAGCACACAGCTAAGATATCAAAGGAGTGGCTTCAGGACAACTCTGTGAATGCCCTTGAGTGGCCCAGCCAGAGCACAGACACAGATCTGAAAATGGCTGTGCACCGACGCTTCCCATCCAACCTGATGGAGCTTGAGAGATGCTGCAAAGAGGAATGGGCGAAACTGCCCAAAGATAGGTGTGCCAAGATTGTGGCATCATATTCAAAAAGACTTGAGGCTGTAATTGCTGCCAAAGGTGCATCAACAAAGTATTGAGCAAAGGTTGTGAATATTATGTACATGTGATTTTTTTTAAATAAATTTGCAAAAATCTAAAAAAAAACGTTTTACACGTTGTCATTATGGGGTATTGTGTGTAGACTTTTGAACACAAAATGAATTTATTCCATTTTGGAATAAGGCTGTAACATAACAAAATGTGGAAAAAGTTAAGCGCTGTGATTAATTTCCGGATGCACTGTTATGTATTTATTACTATTTAAGCTCCACCTAATGGTCGGCCTGATGGCAGCCAGGTTTGGATTTTATAGGATTCCAGAGTAAACTTCCCAATACACCCTGGGTAGGTGATAGTGCATGGCACCATTATAGATTTCCTCATGGTCCACTACAAAAAGGTGCTCTATATCCTCCCCTTAGCACAGCATCAATGGTAAAATCTGATGTCAGTCCTGAATTCGCTTATGATTGTTTGCACTTCATTAGTTTGTATTTTAATTGCATTCTATTTGTTTTATATCGGTTTTACCAAACTTCTATAACTACAATAATCACCCTACTTAAGATCTTCACATCTAGATTGGATTTTTGAAAAGCAGGAGTGGTTAAGCTGTCTGTCAACTTATGCTCAGGCCAAAGGGGAGTGTATAGAGAGGACAAACACTTGTGCAGTCCTTATCCAGGACGTTCATCACAGTACAGTTACACTTACCACTGTGCTGTTGGCCTCTACGTAGCTAAGTTCAGGGACAGAGTTTTTTGCATAGATGGAGATGGTGACTCCGCTGCCAGTCTGGTGCCAGTCATGTCTACATGGAACAACCTTTTTACCCTGTAAACAAAGAGAATTAACTTTATCAATGTCTTCCATGTACTTTGCATCGGCATTGTGGAAAGATGAGGGATAAGAAAGTCAGCAAACTTTGTAGTGGTTTACAGAAGGAAGGGGGCACACTGCATACTTCACTCAGACATAGCAACTAAAAAATAAACATGTTAATAAAGAAAATGTTTTAAAAGTTCCAAGATGTTGGGGAGACTTTAAATGTTTCCAGAAACCCCTTCAAGAACAGAGGTGAGTAACTCCTTGTAACAAGATGAGGCCATCATGACCTTGGAAAGATGCATTTAGGCTGTAGGACACCCTTCTTTATTAATCTGTATTTAACAGTGCTGTACTGTAATGCGTCAACCATATATTTATTATACCCATTGTAAAATTCATACAGGTTGCCAGATGAGGTTGCATACACTGCTACTATAGTGTAAACATGCCTTTTGTTTGCATACTTAATATGCCACTTGGTTGTTGCAGGTAGCAAGCATACCATGGAGCTAGGGGAAGAAAACCAAGGGCGCTAGTCTAATAGGTGACAGTATACAGTACAATAGAACTGTCGCTATAAAAAAAAAAAAAAAAGGGTGTTGTGCCCTTTAAAAATCACAATGTGGAGCAAAAAAATGTATAAGGCCTAAAACCTTACCAGATAGCGCTGTTCAATTGATTGAGATACAATTCATATAATAAATTTATTCCCATAAAAAATACAAACTCATACATCAACATATAAAAATGCCAGCAACAATAAATAAATCTTCTCATAAAAAACAATAATACACAATCTATATATTAATGTGCTTAATTTCAACAATAAACATGTATAAGGACCTTGGTCCTAACTAGCAGCAACCAGGAACAATCTGTGTTCCAATGAACACCTGAAGATTCTGCAGTTTAATAGGCAAGATTTGTTTAGAGCCAGCAGCTATCAATGTTCCTTTTCACAACTGATTAGTATACCAAAAGAAAAAAATGGCAAAATGGTTTTTGCGTAGAGACAGTTAGTCAGTATAAATAATCCAGGAAATAATAATAATAAAAAAAAAAAGATATATAACCATACAATTCCGGCTTCACTGATTGGTTAGTGCAGTTAGTAAGCGCTTATGGAGTGATGTTAGTATTTGAAAACATGCATGTTATAGCAAGCAGCCATTTGGAATCCCATTTCGTTCACCCCATATTGGGTATAATACTCTCTGCTGCTGTTCCACAGATATAAAAAAAAATAAAAAAAATGGTCAATTGTAACCATGCAGTCCTCTCTCCAATTCCTTAATTAGCGCTATGACAATTGTCAATATAACTTTACCGCCTCCACCATCAAGGTGCTATGTGTAACGCGTTTCTCCGCCTAGTGTGCACCATCAGCGGCTTCATCAGACACTCCATATGTACCTCTATATCAATATTTATACCCAGTTCTATTTTCTCGTTTGAACGGGGTTTGCGCATGCGCTGTATGCGCTATGCGTTCCAAGCCTCTCTATGGCTATCCTCTATTCACAGAGTGCGGCGGCCATCTTTAAAAATCCAGTTCAGCGGCCATTTTAACACAAATGCACTGTTTATTTTGTATTACAGGCCTCTCTTTAAGAGTGCAGCGGCCATCTTTGAAAGAACATAGTTTTGTTCGGCGTCCATCTTGGATATATTCCAAGACTCCTTTTGGAATTACTTCATTTTCATAATCATATAAACGAATCATATAATATGCAAGTCTTGCTTTCATTGATTTTAGACTCTATATTTATTTAAAAAAGGGGAATATGCTTATAAAGAATTATACTAATACCCTTAATATACATTTTTAAAATGCAAAAAATATGAGATATGGTAAGAACTTACCCTTGTTATCTCTATTTCTACGAAGTCCATAGGGTTCCACAGGATACCTTGGGGTATAGGTGTGACGTCAGTCGCAGGGCACCAAAGAGTTAAGCTTTCAGCCTCCCAGGATGCACTAGGTCCCCCTCCTATACCCCGCCCCCGGGCCAAGGCACCTCAGTTAGTTACCAAGCCATAGGCCGGAGGAGGAGAAGGAAGAGAGAGAACAAAGATCTGGACACATACAAGAATCAAATTCTCACCAGAGGGAGACGGAAAACCGGTGACCAGAGCAAAGCCCATCTGCAGCACAGGTGCGACAGGGCAGGAGTCCTGTGGAACCCTATGGACTTCGTAGAAATAGAGATAACAAGGGTAAGTTCTTACCATATCTCATATTTTCTACTTCAGGGTCCATAGGGTATCCACAGGATACCTTGGGGATGTCCCAAAGCAGTATCCTTTAAGGGTGGGGACGCTCCTGTGCAGAAAGGAGAATCCGCCGCCCGAAGGAAGCATCCTGAGAGGCAAAGGTGTCAAACTTGTAATACCTCACGAAGGTATGGACAGAAGACCACGTAGCAGCCTTGCAGATCTGAACTGCCGAGGCACCACGTCGAGCTGCCCACGAAGGACCCACAGACCTAGTGGAATGAGCCTTCAGAGAAGGAGGGACCGGTAGGCCTTCATGAAGATAAGCTTCAGAAATAGCCATACGGATCCAGGCTGCCAAAGTTTGCTTTGAAGCAGGCCAACCCTTTTTACGGAAGCCATAGAGGACAAACAAAGCGTCCGACTTCCTAAACGAAGAAGTGCGGTCAACATAAGTCCTTAAGGCCCGCACAACATCCAAAGAGGCCTCACCCACGGAAAGACCCGGTGAGTTAAAGGCCGGAACAACTATTTCCTCGTTAACATGAAACTGGGAAACAACTTTGGGAAGAAACTCGGGCCGAGTGCGGAGCACTGCCCTGTTCCCATGAAAAACCAAGAAAGGGGGTCTACAAGAAAAAGCCCCTAACTCAGAAACACGTCTGGCCGAAGCAATGGCCAGAAGGAAAACAGTCTTAGCTGTTAGCCATTTAATATCCACTGAGCCCAGTGGTTCAAACGGCGGTCCTTGGAGAGCCCTCAGGACCACAGCCAAATCCCAAGGCGCCACAGGTGGAACAAAGGGCGGCTGAATACGGAGAACACCTTGCATAAAGGTGCGCACATCCGGGATTGTAGCAATCCTACGGTGAAACCAGACAGATAGGGCCGAAACCTGTACCTTCAAAGAAGCAAGGCGAAGCCCATGATCTAGTCCCGCTTGCAGGAAGGCGAGAATCCGAGACAGACGAAACTCCCGCGGTGCATAACCTCTCGGTCGACACCACTGGAAGAACGTATGCCACACGCGATGGTATATCCTCGCGGAAGACGGTTTCCGAGCTCGTAACATGGTACGCACCACAGAGCTGGAAAACCCCCGGGACCTCAGCATGGCCGTCTCAACAGCCACGCCGTCAAAGACAGCCGAGTCAGGTCCGGGTGAAGACAAGGACCCTGAGACAGAAGGTCCGGTCGTAGCGGCAACCGCAGAGGACTGTCCACGGACAGACCCTGAAGGTCTGAGAACCAGTGCCGTCTGGGCCACGCGGGAGCTATCAACAGGAGCGTCCCTCCTTCCTGTTTGAATTTCTGGATTACCCGTGGAAGAAGGGAGACCGGAGGGAACAGGTATGCGAACCTGAACGTCCACCGGACGGACAGAGCATCCACCAGAGACGCCCCTTCGTCTCTTGTGCGAGACCCGTACACCGGCAACTTGTTGTTGTGCCGGGACGCCATGAGGTCGATTTCTGGAAGACCCCACCTGTCCACCAGTAGTTGAAAAACGTCCGGGTGCAGGGACCATTCCCCTGGATGAACGTCCTGGCGACTTAGAAAGTCCGCCTCCCAATTTAGCACTCCCGGGATGAAGACCGCTGATATGGCCGGAAGATTGCGCTCCGCCCAAACCAGGATCCGAGAGACCTCTACGAGAGCCGCCCGACTGAGAGTTCCTCCTTGCCTGTTTATGTAGGCCACGGTGGTAGCATTGTCCGACTGGACCTGCACCGGGTGACCCTGGAGAAACCGCTGTGCCTGCAGGAGAGCATTGAAGACCGCACGGAGTTCCAAGATATTTATTGGAAGCTCCTCTTCTGTAGGCGTCCACCTGCCCTGGAACAAGTGTGGACCCGAAACTGCTCCCCAGCTCCAAAGACTGGCGTCCATTGTCAACAGGACCCAATTTGGAACCCAGAACGGACGTCCCTTGTTGAGGTGGGTCGTCTTTAACCACCACGGAAGGGACAGGCGAACCTCCGGGGTGAGCACAATCGTCTGGAACTTCAGAGACTGAGGCAGCCCGTTCCACTTGGACAGGATCAGGTGCTGCAGAGGTCTGGAGTGAAACTGGGCGTATTCCACCATGTCGAACACCGACACCATGGAGCCCAGTAACCTCATCGCCGAGTGTAAGGACACCCGGCGGCTGTGCAGACACCTGCGCACCCTTGACTGTAAAGCAGAGATCTTGTCCTCCGTCACGAAGATCCTTTGCTGTCCCGAGTCCAATAAGGCTCCAAGATGCAGAATCCTCCGAGACGGGAATAGAGTGGACTTCTGCCAGTTGATTAGCCAGCCGTGCCGTTGCAGCAGTGCAATGGTCAGGTCCAAGTGGTGTAACAGGAGCTCTGGAGATCCTGCCACCAATAACAGGTCGTCCAAGTACGGCAACATGCGGACTCCTTGCAGCCGCAGAGAAGCCGCCATGACCGCCATCACCTTGGTGAAAACACGTGGTGCTGTTGCCAGGCCAAAAGGTAACGCCCGAAACTGGAAGTGGTCGCTGCGGATTGCAAACCTGAGGAACTGTTGATGGCGCAAAAGAATAGGGACATGCAGGTAAGCGTCCTGTATGTCCAATGACACCATGTAGTCCCCAGGTTCCAGCGCCAGAATGATGGACCGTAGGGTCTCCATCCGAAACTTCGGGACCTGCAAAGACTTGTTGAGTGCTTTGAGGTTGAGAATCGGACGATATGACCCATTGGGTTTCTGTACCAAAAATAGATTTGAATAGAAACCCTGGCCCCTCTGGGAGAATGGAACAGGCACTATAACTCCAGCCTGGAGCATAGTGTGCAATACCTTCCGCAGCTCCGTAGCCTTGTTCCGGTCTGATGGTAGACCCGTGGTGAAGAATCGAGCCGGGGGTCTGTGCCGGAAGGAGAGGGCGTACCCGTGGGAGACCACCTCCAGAACCCAAGTGTCTGTCGTAGTGAACGACCAACACCGGGAGAACTGCAGCAGGCGGCCTCCCACCCTGGGATCCCCCAAGGGGAGACCCGGACCGTCAGGCCGCAGGCTTGTCATCTGGCTTGGGGGCCGGACGTCTGGTACTCCATGCCTGTTTCCGGGGCTTGACCGATTTCTTAGGGCCAGCCTGTCGAGGAAACGACTGTGGTTTGGGCCTGCCCTGGGCCCTAGATGACCGAAAGGACGATGGTCCAGAACCAGAAGGAGCAGCGGCCGACGGGAGACAAGCAGATTTGGCTGCCGCCAGCGTGGCAACAATCTTATCCAGATCCGGACCGAAGAGAACTTCTCCGGTAAACGGCAACGCTTCCAGACCTTTCTTGGAATCTGCGTCCGCCTTCCAGGATCGCAGCCACAAGGTGCGACGAGCAGCTACCGCTGCTGAAGAAATTCTAGACACCAGAGTACTAATGTCTAGAGCCGCCTCGTTGATGTAGGTGGCCGAATCACGGAGATTGCCAATCAACTCCGCCTGTTCGGCCGGACAGTCGGTTTCAAAAGAAGCCTCTAATGAATCCGCCCAGCGCTCCATCGCTCTGGCAACCCAGCAAATGGCCATAGCCGGCCGTGCTGCCCCCCCTGCAAGGGAATAAGCGGACTTCAGGCAGATTTCTACCTTGCGGTCCGTAGCATCCTTAAGGGAGGACATGGATGGCATCGGCAATGTGGCACTACGGACAAGACGGGTCACGTGAGAATCCACCTGTGGAGGGGATTCCCACTTAGCAAAATAATTATCCGCGAACGGATAAGCCACCGCCAGGCGTCTCTGCGGCTGGTATCTTTTGCCAGGTTGTTTCCACGCCTCCTCTAAATGGTCCACCAACTGACCCGAAAGAGGAAAGACTGTGGCATCGCCCTTCACATCTTTGAAAAAGGCATACTTAGATTTAGCCGCTGGGGGAACTTCGTCCTCAATCACCAAGGCTGTGCGGACCGCCCGAATAAGTCCAGGAATATATACTTTGGACTTAGCATCAGCGTCCTTAGTATGGAGAGGTTCCTGATCGTAAGGATCCAGAATCTCCCCATCATCAGACGTCCCTTTGTCATCCTCATAAGGAGCGGACAGAGACGCCACCGGCCTTTTATGAGGCCGCATCACAGACACCCCTTGCAACACATCCGACAAGTGCTGTACAGAACTCGTCAGGGAGTTAACCCACGCTGGCTCCTGAGAACCCGGGAGCGGAGAAATAGGGAGACTGTGGGGTACCACCAATTGTCGTGGGAACCCCTGCATGGGTGACGACACCACAGACTGCTGGGACAAACCCATCGGAGTAAACGCGGGCTGCGGAGCTAACTGGCCCACTAAAGCTGTTAACGCCTGAGCGAAACAAGCCCAGGGCGGCTCCTGTACCGGTGCTGTAACCGTAATAGGCCGCGCCATGGACAAACACTGCCGGCAAAGGCCCTCCGCGCTACCCTCCCCCTCCGCTAACGGTACTTTGCACGTGGTACACTGTAGCCGGAGGGGAAAATCACTTTCAGACATGATGGCACCACGTATGTGACCTCTCTCACCAATTAAGTATTAAATAGGCGAGAGACCACCCTGCAGCACCGCACCGCAAGGGCTTTAGCAGAAAGAACAGGGACAGTAATAAAGCTGACAGTTTAGAGAAGAAAAGTTACAGGCAGCGCTAGCACAGTCACATACAATGCAGAGAAATAACAATTCCTGCACTAACAGCGCTGATCACTCAACTACACAGACACAGGGCCTGGTAGGACACAGCGCTGCATACACAGACCTGAGCCACAGCGGAGGAGAGGTATGCGGGGGGAACGATGCTTCCTTCCAGACTTCCAGCAGCGTTCACCATGCGTTGCAGAGAAGATGGCCGCCGAGGAGCAGAGAGAAGCTGGCCTGGGGGAGGAGCGCTGACACAGGACCAGTCAGCACAGTGCAGAGAGGGCTGTGTGCAGCGGGGGAGGCGCCGGCTGTGAGACAGGGAAGGCGCGCTCCCCTGGCATGCATTTAACCCCTGGGACGCCGCAGCGCTACCGCTCTGCTGCAGTCCACTGTCCCAGGGGGTAGTGGAAAGCGCAGGTTCAGTACCTGGCTCCACGCTGCAGCCAGTCCCCAGGGAGCCCCCTGCCTGGGGACTCAGGACCATGTGACCAGCGGGGACCCACCGCGGGACCCCGCTGCTTACCTTTGTCCCCCTTGGATCCGGCCATGGTCCGGAACATCTGGGGTCACCGTTAGCTGTGACCCCAGATGCTCACCAGCATCCCCGGATCGGTACCGGCGTTCTGGTACCGGCGGGGGTGTAGGGAAGACAGCATGGACGTCAGGACTGATTGTCCATGCTGTACATCCAGATGTGCAGCCACAGCTGCACTGAAGAAAGCTTCAGGGGCTCTTCTAGCCCCCACTCCGACAGGTGCACCCGACGCCGGCCGGGCACCAAACTAAACTGAGGTGCCTTGGCCCGGGGGCGGGGTATAGGAGGGAGACCTAGTGCATCCTGGGAGGCTGAAAGCTTAACTCTTTGGTGCCCTGCGACTGACGTCACACCTATACCCCAAGGTATCCTGTGGATACCCTATGGACCCTGAAGTAGAAATAGATAATCCTTCTGATCTATTGCATAGCAACACCCATTATAACAGCCTTTATAGGCTGAAATAATGAATCTCAATAGTATACTGTCACCATCGTTATCACACAAAATAATATATAACAGAAAGAACAACCACTTAATATGCATACATGAATAAATAAGCATTCAATATTGTGTATTTAGTTTGTTGATTTATTACCCTCTCATGCTGATTCCAGACTCTCATATACAATGTTTAAACCTCTATTTCTATTGCCAGATTATCCTATCTATTACCTATGTAGGAGGGAACATCTAAACACTATTCAATTCAGGTTTTAGGCCTTATACATACCATGGAGCTGCAGCCTGCTTTAGCAAACATGCTGGAGCCAGACATCACAGTGTGCCCGTAAATTTAAGCTAGCCCTTTGGTAAGTGAGAACATCTAAGTTTAAAAAGACGACACAGATAGGTTCATTGTCCTGGACAGTGCAAGTGTGTGATATGGCTATAATTGCACATGGTTCCTAAAGCATCTGTGTATGGTGTGAACCTACCAAAAGCAGGAAGACCTAGAGCTCTATTCCAACCAGGTGGGTAGAGGAGTTAAGTGTGGCTTAGTATCTGGAACAAAGACACTGGTAGGTATAGGAATGTGGTGAAGCCCCTGATATAATCCCATTTTTTGCTATTATGTGCTGTGTGTATTTCTATATAATTGAGGGGAGAGTCTTTCACCCTTATTTAGCTAGGTGATTTGTTTAATCCTCACTGAGGTGCCAGGAAGGCCATAACGATGCATAAAACTGACCTACGGGCCGACCAGTTGGCTGGCAGGGTAACAGCAGCTAATCAACACCTTGGGGAACCCTTGCACACCTTATTGACCAGGGACCCATTTTCCAGTTTTGTGCGGTTTTGGTTACCTGGATTTATGTTTTCATCCCTTAGTCAACCAAAGAAAATTTTCTATTAATATCTCAAGACACAGAAGGGTTTCATCTGGTAGCTTATTGAAAAACATACACTTTACATCCATTAAGAAAAACAAACAAAGAAACCAGTTTAGTGACAGCTGGCCGCACAGAGGTACATTCTCCCCCATGGCTGTGGTCTGCATTACTGTAATGTGTATGGTGGGGAGAAGCAGATTTTTTTTTTTCTCATAACTTCTACTTACGTCATCTTTCTTAATCCATAAATGTGTTCCCTTTAAACATCCTTCTTGAGACAGAAATGTATTAAAATCAGAGGTTTTCCTCTTACAGCAGCTCCAATATTTCATCCTAAAAAGATTCAAGAAAAATAAAACCTAAATTACCAACAAAGTATAAATAACACTGGCCCCACTGTAGTCAGAGAAAAAATGTAGTTCCCAGTAAAACGCTAGTACTCCACTCTGCTGTGCAATCGAATGCAGGGTCCTCTGTACCCTTTGCACCTATGTATAAGTAAATCATTGAAGGGTAAAACGACCAATATGCCATGGTTGTGTCCTCTCAGCAGTAATGTACTGACGACTGAGCAGGCAGAAGAGTACTATAATGTCACTATGGGCCTGATTCATTACGGGTCACTATTGCGATCGCGTACGCAGACTTCCGATTGTCGCATACTGCACATGCATCGAAGTGCGCCTGCGTGCGTTAGCATTGCAATTGCTCAGCGATCACGCAAGAAGATATCGCAGAGTGAGTGACATCAGGGCAGCGTTTGGGGACAGGGGAGTGGTTGTAAGAACGAAGGTGTGCATGTCTTTTTAAAAGCAGTTACTTGGGCGTGCAGAAAATATGAGATATGGTAAGAACTTACCCTTGTTATCTCTATTTCTACGAAGTCCATAGGGTTCCACAGGATACCTTGGGGTATAGGTGTGACGTCAGTCGCAGGGCACCAAAGAGTTAAGCTTACAGCCTCCCAGGATGCACTAGGTCCCCCTCCTATACCCCGCCCCCGGGCCAAGGCACCTCAGTTAGTTACCAAGCCATAGGCCGGAGGAGGAGAAGGAAGAGAGAGAACAAAGATCTGGACACATACAAGAATCACATTCTCACCAGAGGGAGACGGAAAACCGGTGACCAGAGCAAAGCCCATCTGCAGCACAGGTGCGACAGGGCGGGAGTCCTGTGGAACCCTATGGACTTCGTAGAAATAGAGATAACAAGGGTAAGTTCTTACCATATCTCATATTTTCTACTTCAGGGTCCATAGGGTATCCACAGGATACCTTGGGGATGTCCCAAAGCAGTATCCTTTAAGGGTGGGGACGCTCCTGTGCAGAAAGGAGAATCCGCCGCCCGAAGGAAGCATCCTGAGAGGCGAAGGTGTCAAACCTGTAATACCTCACGAAGGTATGGACAGAAGACCACGTAGCAGCCTTGCAGATCTGAACTGCCGAGGCACCACGTCGAGCTGCCCACGAAGGACCCACAGACCTAGTGGAATGAGCCTTCAGAGAAGGAGGGACCGGTAGGCCTTCATGAAGATAAGCTTCAGAAATAGCCATACGGATCCAGGCTGCCAAAGTTTGCTTTGAAGCAGGCCAACCCTTTTTACAGAAGCCATAGAGGACAAACAAAGCGTCCGACTTCCTAAACGAAGAAGTGCGGTCAACATAAGTCCTTAAGGCCCGCACAACATCCAAAGAGGCCTCACCCACGGAAAGACCCGGTGAGTTAAAGGCCGGAACAACTATTTCCTCGTTAACATGAAACTGGGAAACAACTTTGGGAAGAAACTCGGGCCGAGTGCGGAGCACTGCCCTGTTCCCATGAAAAACCAAGAAAGGGGGTCTACAAGAAAGAGCCCCTAACTCAGAAACACGTCTGGCCGAAGCAATGGCCAGAAGGAAAACAGTCTTAGCTGTTAGCCATTTAATATCCACTGAGCCCAGTGGTTCAAATGGCGGTCCATGGAGAGCCCTCAGGACCACAGCCAAATTCCAAGGCGCCACAGGTGGAACAAAGGGCGGCTGAATACGGAGAACACCTTGCATAAAGGTGCGCACATCCGGGATTGTAGCAATCCTACGGTGAAACCAGACAGATAGGGTCGAAACCTGTACCTTCAAAGAAGCAAGGCGAAGCCCATGATCTAGCCCCGCTTGCAGGAAGGCGAGAATCCGAGACAGACGAAACTCCCGCGGTGCATAACCTCTCGGTCGACACCACTGGAAGAACGTATGCCACACGCGATGGTATATCCTCGCGGAAGACGGTTTCCGAGCTCGTAACATGGTACGCACCACAGAGCTGGAAAACCCCCGGGACCTCAGCATGGCCGTCTCAACAGCCACGCCGTCAAAGACAGCCGAGTCAGGTCCGGGTGAAGACAAGGACCCTGAGACAGAAGGTCCGGTCGTAGCGGCAACCGCAGAGGACTGTCCACGGACAGACCCTGAAGGTCTGAGAACCAGTGCCGTCTGGGCCACGCGGGAGCTATCAACAGGAGCGTCCCTCCTTCCTGTTTGAATTTCCGGATTACCCGTGGAAGAAGGGAGACCGGAGGGAACAGGTATGCGAACCTGAACGTCCACCGGACGGACAGAGCATCCACCAGAGACGCCCCTTCGTCTCTTGTGCGAGACCCGTACACCGGCAACTTGTTGTTGTGCCGGGACGCCATGAGGTCGATTTCTGGAAGACCCCACCTGTCCACCAGTAGTTGAAAAACGTCCGGGTGCAGGGACCATTCCCCTGGATGAACGTCCTGGCGACTTAGAAAGTCCGCCTCCCAATTTAGCACTCCCGGGATGAAGACCGCTGATATGGCCGGAAGATTGCGCTCCGCCCAAACCAGGATCCGAGAGACCTCTACGAGAGCCGCCCGACTGCGAGTTCCTCCTTGCCTGTTTATGTAGGCCACGGTGGTAGCATTGTCCGACTGGACCTGCACCGGGTGACCCTGGAGAAACCGCTGTGCCTGCAGGAGAGCATTGAAGACCGCACAGAGTTCCAAGATATTTATTGGAAGCTCCGCTACTGTCGGCGTCCACCTGCCCTGGAACAAGTGTGGACCCGAAACTGCTCCCCAGCCCCGAAAACTGGCATCCGTTGTCAACAGGACCCAATTTGGAACCCAGAACGGACGTCCCTTGTTGAGGTGGGTCGTCTTTGACCACCACGCAAGGGACAGGCGAACCTCCGGGGTGAGCACAATCGTCTGGAACTTCAGAGACTGAGGCAGCCCGTTCCACTTGGACAGGATCAGGTGCTGCAGAGGTCTGGAGTGAAACTGGGTGTATTCCACCATGTCGAACACCGACACCATGGAGCCCAGTAACCTCATCACCGAGTGTAAGGACACCCGGCGGCTGTGCAGACACCTGCGCACCCTTGACTGTAAAGCAGAGATCTTGTCCTCCGTCACGAAGATCCTTTGCTGTCCCGAGTCCAATAAGGCTCCAAGATGCAGAATCCTCCGAGACGGGATTAGAGTGGACTTCTGCCAGTTGATTAGCCAGCCGTGCCGTTGCAGCAGTGCAATGGTCAGGTCCAAGTGGTGTAACAGGAGCTCTGGAGATCCTGCCACCAATAACAGGTCGTCCAAGTACGGCAACATGCGGACTCCTTGCAGCCGCAGAGAAGCCGCCATGACCGCCATCACCTTGGTGAAAAACACGTGGTGCTGTCGCCAGGCCAAAAGGTAACGCCCGTGGTTTGGGCCTGCCCTGGGCCCTAGATGACCGAAAGGACGATGGTCCAGAACCAGAAGGAGCAGCGGCCGACGGGAGACAAGCAGATTTGGCTGCCGCCAGCGTGGCAACAATCTTATCCAGATCCGGACCGAAGAGAACTTCTCCGGTAAACGGCAACGCTTCCAGACCTTTCTTGGAATCTGCGTCCGCCTTCCAGGATCGCAGCCACAAGGTGCGACAAGCAGCTACCGCTGCTGAAGAAATTCTAGACACCAGAGTACTAATGTCTAGAGCCGCCTCGTTAATGTAGGTGGCCGAATCACGGAGATTGCCAATCAACTCCGCCTGTTCGGCCGGACAGTCGGATTCAAAAGAAGCCTCTAATGAATCCGCCCAGCGCTCCATCGCTCTGGCAACCCAGCAAATGGCCATAGCCGGCCGTGCTGCCCCCCCTGCAAGGGAATAAGCGGACTTCAGGCAGATTTCTACCTTGCGGTCCGTAGCATCCTTAAGGGAGGACATGGATGGCATCGGCAATGTGGCACTACGGACAAGACGGGTCACGTGAGAATCCACCTGTGAAGGGGATTCCCACTTAGCAAAATAATTATCCGCGAACGGATAAGCCACCGCCAGGCGTCTCTGCGGCTGGTATCTTTTGCAAGGTTGTTTCCACGCCTCCTCTAAATGGTCCACCAGCTGACCCGAAAGAGGAAAGACTGTGGCATCGCCCTTCACATCTTTGAAAAAGGCATACTTAGATTTAGCCGCTGGGGGAACTTCGTCCTCAATCACCAAGGCTGTGCGGACCGCCATCAGCGTCCTTAGTATGGAGAGGTTCCTGATCGTAAGGATCCAGAATCTCCCCATCATCAGACGTCCCTTCGTCATCCTCATAAGGAGCGGACAGAGACGCCACCGGCCTTTTATGAGGCCGTATCACAGACTCCCCTTGCAACACATCCGACAAGTGCTGTACAGAACTCGTCAGGGAGTTAACCCACGCTGGCTCCTGAGAACCCGGGAGCGGGGAAATAGGGAGACTGTGGGGGTACCACCAATTGTCGTGGGAACCCCTGCATGGGTGACGACACCACAGACTGCTGGGACAAACCCATCGGAGTAAACGCGGGCTGCGGAGCTAACTGGCCCACTAAAGCTGTTAACGCCTGAGCGAAACAAGCCCAGGGCGACTCCTGTACCGGTGCTGTAACCGTAATAGGCCACGCCATGGACAAACACTGCCGGCAAAGGCCCTTCGCGCTACCCTCCCCCTCCGCTAACGGTACTTTGCACGTGGTACACTGTAGCCGGAGGGGAAAATCACTTTCAGACATGATGGCACCACGTATGTGACCTCTCTCACCAATTAAGTATTAAATAGGCGAGAGACCACCCTGCAGCACCGCACCGCAAGGGCTTTAGCAGAAAAAACAGGGACAGTAATAAAGCTGACAGTTTAGAGAAGAAAAGTTACAGGCAGCGCTAGCACAGTCACATACAATGCAGAGAAATAACAATTCCTGCACTAACAGCGCTGATCACTCAACTACACAGACACAGGGCCTGGTAGGACACAGCGCTGCATACACAGACCTGAGCCACAGCGGAGGAGAGGTATGCGGGGGGACCCAGACCACGATGCTTCCTTCCAGACTTCCAGCAGCGTTCACCATGCGTTGCAGAGAAGATGGCCGCCGAGGAGCAGAGAGAAGCTGGCCTGGGGGAGGAGCGCTGACACAGGACCAGTCAGCACAGTGCAGAGAGGGCTGTGTGCAGCGGGGGAGGCGCCGGCTGTGAGACAGGGAAGGCGCACTCCCCTGGCATGCATTTAACCCCTGGGACGCCGCAGCGCTACCGCACTGCTGCGGTCCGCTGTCCCAGGGGGTAGTGGAAAGCGCAGGTTCAGTACCTGGCTCCACGCTGCAGCCAGTCCCCAGGGAGCCCCCTGCCTGGGGACTTAGGACCATGTGACCAGCGGGGACCCACCGCGGGACCCCGCTGCTTACCTTTGTCCCCCTTGGATCCGGCCATGGGAACATCTGGGGTCACCGCTAGCTGTGACCCCAGATGCTCACCAGCATCCCCGGATCGGTACCGGCGTTCTGGTACCGGCGGGGGTGTAGGGAAGACAGCATGGACGTCAGGACTGACTGTCCATGCTGTACATCCAGATGTGCAGCCACAGCTGCACTGAAGAAAGCTTCAGGGGCTCTTCTAGCCCCCACTCCGACAGGTGCACCCGACGCCGGCCGGGCACCAAACTAAACTGAGGTGCCTTGGCCCGGGGGCGGGGTATAGGAGGGGGACCTAGTGCATCCTGGGAGGCTGAAAGTTTAACTCTTTGGTGCCCTGCGACTGACGTCACACCTATACCCCAAGGTATCCTGTGGATATCCTATGGACCCTGAAGTAGAAATTAGCCACTGTGACGGCATAAGCAGCTTGAGTGCGATGAGGTTAGCAGTTTCCGAGTATGGCCTGACCTGTGCATGGGGGTCCGATGTTACTCGATGTTCCTGATGTGTACGCATGACTGCAAGGTATTACGGATGTGAGATAGCGGTAGTGGCCGTCTCTATGCTGGCACTGTGACGGCATTGCGATTGCATTCATTAGCATATTTTCGCAGCAGAACTGCATGCGTAATCGCAGACGCGATCACAATAGCGATCCATGCACAAAAAGAAGAAATACAGGTGCTTAACTCCAAATTAACTGATTGTATATAAATAAATACATTTTTGCATTATGCCAAATACCTCTATTCATTGCAAAAATGTATTTATTTACATACAATCAGTTAATTTGGAGTTGAGCACCTGTACTACTTCTTTTTGTGCATATATCAGTTGTCTCCACAGGTAGCACCTCCATTTATATATATACACATGTTCTAGGTGTGCAGTCTGAGGTCCATTTCCTATATGAACACAATAGTGATCTGTAATGAATCAGGCCTAATGTACAGCCCAGCAGGCTGAAAAACCCTATAAGCATGAAATAAATGGGTAAAAGTGTAGGGGCCGGGTGCTAATCAGCAAGAAGGAACATTTTAATTCTGAAGGGCAACATTTTGGATGCGTCACTACAGATGTGCAGTGTATTATGAGTTGTAGACACTAATGTTGGCATAGTATTATACAGTCAGGTGCATAAATATTGGGACATTGACAGAATTCTCATATTTTGGCCTCTATTCACCACCACAATGGCTTTGAAATGAAACAAACAGGATGTGCTTTAACTGCAGACTTTCAGATTTAATTTGAGGGTAATTACATTCAAATCAGGTGAACGGTGTAGGAATTACAACGGTTTCTATATGTGCCTCCCACTTTTTAAGGGGCCAAAAGTAATGGGACTATCAACTCAAAAGCTATTTCATGGACAGGTGTGGGCTATTCCCTCGTTATTTCATTATCAATTAAGCAGGTAAAAGGTCTGGAGTTGATTCTAGGTGTGACATTTGCATTTGGAATCAGTTGCTGTCGACTCTCAATATGAGATCCAAAGAGCTGTCACTATCAGTGAAGCAAGTCATCATTAGGCTGAAAAATCAAAACAAACCCATCAGAGAGATAGCAAAAACATTAGGTGTGGCCAAATCAACTGTTTGGAACATTCTTAAAAAGAAAGAACGCACCGGAGAGCTCAGCAACACCAAATTTGGTGTTGATTATCCTATTAGCATGGTAAAAAGGGCTGGGCGCATTTTCTTATTCACAAAACGGGCAGGGCGTGGCGCCCTGCTAATTCTGCCTAGCGTGTACACTATAAAAGTGCAATTAAACCTAATAAAGTAAAATACTTTAAAACCCCATTGTAAAAAGGTAAATAAAGACGTAAAAAGACATATTGATATTTTGTGTTTCGCTCAGTTGAATCCTTGGCCTCATTAAATGAATGTTTATTTTCCCCATAACCTGGTTTCTAGTTATGGCAGGGGCAGAAAAAGACAGCCAGGTAGACTCTAATAACACAACATGGCAGAGGCTAACATGCAAATGATTTATACAACCAGAGTCTGCACATACCCTTCATGGAAGATAGGCACGCCAGTGTGATACTGACAAACCTCTTCATTGCTCTGTGCTCCAGCAAATGACTGAGGAAAAAGCACAAATATATGAAGAATCTTGGGCAGATTGTCATTACACCAGTCACTGACTAAACCTTTAAAGCGCTGTATAATATGTATGCACTATATAAAAGGTTAATAAGTGTAAGAATACATTATCATTTCAATATTGAACTAAGACAAATGAGCAATACAGCACTACTTCCCTGTTATGCTGGGCATACACAGCCAGATAAAATGTCTGTCAGACCGACAGACATTTTATCTGGCCGGCTGCCAGCCGCAGATGTCGCCGGCATACACTGTGAGAGAAATCTCACAGTGTATAGCCCGACATCCGCGCTCCGCCCCCGGGGGAGGAGACATTTCCCTGTTGCTTCCGTAGGAAGGAACACAGGAAACGTCTGTCTGTCGGCCGCGCTGGGCATACACTGCCCGATGCGGCCGACAGTTACCGGGTAAATATCGCATCGGACGGGCATGCTGGACAATCCAGCATGCCCGACCGAGCAATATTTAACCCTCGGTCGCCCGCACACACGCTACAATTATCGGGGCGATCCGCCGATATCAGGCGGATCGCCCCGATAATTGTAGCGTGTATGGCCAGCATAAGGCAGATTAGAGAGAGCGCAGCATGGAACACACAGACCATCCGCATACAGCACACTCACTACCTACACATTGAAGGCAATTCTTTTTTACCCTGGCCATATATTTATAGGAGTACCTTAGTGCATCCACCATTTTTACAAAATGTTCCGATTTTGAGCTCTCCCGCGTCTTCATCTATGTGCAAAGAGGGGAAAAAATCAAATACAAAAAACTACGGTAAAAAAATTTCCCATTTAGACTGTAATTTATTTAAACACATAAAAGTAATTTTCAGAAGGTAAATCCAGGATCAAGGCCGAGCACTTTATTAAGCCAAACCAACTGCAGCTTCGGATTGGGAAAGAAAATACTTTGCTAGCTCCTAAAATGTAATGGTGTCTGCCCATGAAACGAGGCTCTGTGCTCACACGGGGTGGGTGAGAAGCGCTGGTCTCGCTCAGCTCGCACCAATAGATTAAGCTAACAAGCATTTGGAAAGAATTTGTTTTCTCATATCTCCTCTGTGGCTGATGCTTTTTATAGACATAGACACTTCAATAACAAGGTCATGAGTAACTGTGCCGAAATAAAGAGTGACCATGCAATGTGTCCAGGACCTAAACAGATAATGAGAAGGGACAGATTGCAAAGATAGTAGGATCTATAAGCCTAAAGCAAAAAACAACTTAATAAAAAGGATCTGTACCATGAATATAAATACTGCCAAGTGCTTAGCAGGTCTGAATATATAGCGTGTAAGATAATGTGATTTTTGTACTGGCATGGGGATTTTATTCTATGCACAGCATATATTCTGCCTGTAACCCTACTGAAGGGCAGCCTCTTGTAGTGTAAAAATGGCTGGTAACAGAACAGTACAGGAGGGCGGACTCTGCTACAGTCTAACACAATGACCTCCTGGCACGTCTGATCAAAGACCACAACAAGTACATTTTTGAATTACAGACAATTTCAGAATACACACACACACACACACACACACACACACACACACACACACGCACACGCACACGCACACCAAGAGATATGGTAACAACTTACCTTTGTTATCTCTGTTTCTACGAAGTCCATAGGGTCCACAGGGTGACCTTGGGGTATAGCTGGATCCTGGATCCTCGGGCACCACGGAGTTAAAGCTTTTAGCTGCTCCCAGGATGCACTTGGGTCCAACCTCCCCTAATACCCCGCCCCCGAGCCACAGGCACCTCAGTTGGTAAGCAGCCCAGGTCGTCGGAGGAGACGAAACAGAGAAGGAAGACTGGAACACACAAGAACCATACTCACAGAAATGGGAGACGGAAAACCGGTGACCAGTCACAGAGCCCATATGAAGCCAGGTGCGTCAGGCCGGGTGCCCTGTGGACCCTATGGACTTCGTAGAAACAGAGATAACAAAGGTAAGTTCTTACCATATCTCTTGTTTTCTACTTCAGGGTCCACAGGGTGACCTTGGGGATGTCCCAAAGCAGTCCAACTAAGGGCGGGGATGCTCCTGTGGTGATAGGAGAACCCGGCGACCAAAGGATGCATCCTGAGAGGCAAAGGTGTCAAACGCATAGAACCTCAAAAAGGTCTGAATGGAAGATCAGGTGGCCGCCTTACAGAGCTGAACAGCAGAGGCGCCACGGCTAGCAGCCCAAGAAGGGCCCACGGACCGAGTGGAATGAGCCTTAACAGAGGCTGGAACAGGTAAACCCTCCTGCATATAAGCCTCAATAATAACAGAACGAAGCCAACGGGCTAGAGTCTGTTTGTTGGCAATCCCCTCTTGTGAAAACCAAAGAGGATAAACAAAGAATCTGACTTCCTCACAGAACTAGTCCGGTCCACATAAACCTGGAGTGCCCGGACAACGTCTAAGGAAGTCTCCCCAGCTGAAAGATCAGGTGACTGAAAGGCTGGTACAACAATTTCCTGATTAATGTGGAACCTGGAAACCACCTTAGGCAGGAAATCAGGACGAGTGCGAAGCACCGCTCTGTCCTGATGAAAAATCAGAAAAGGGGGACGACAAGAAAGCGCCCCCAAATCTGAAACCCTCCTGGCAGAAGCAATTGCCAAGAGGAAAACAGTTTTAAAAGTTAGCCACTTGAGCTCCACTGACTCCAAGGGCTCAAAAGGAGGACCCTGTAAGGCCCGAAGAACCACCGCCAAATCCCATGGGGCCACAGGTGGCACAAAGGGAGGCTGGATTCTCAAAACACCCTGGAAAAAGGTGTGTACGTCCGGCATAGCAGCGATCCTGCGCTGGAACCACACCGACAGAGCAGACACGTGTACCTTCAGTGAAGAAAGACGTAATCCTAAATCCAAACCCGACTGAAGGAAAGCCAGAATACGCAAAACCCGGAACACCTGGGGATCATAGTTTCTGGCCTCGCACCACTGAAAGTAAGTGTGTCACACTCTGTGATAGATCCTCGCGGAAGCAGGCTTGCGCGCCCTCAGCATGGTGGTAATAACGGAGCTAGAAAAGCCCCGAGACCTCAGGACGGCTGTCTCAAGAGCCACGCCGTCAAAGATAGTCGACCCAGATCCGGGTGAAGACAGGGCCCCTGAGACAACAGGTCCCGCCGTTGAGGTAGGACGTACGGAGCGTCGATGGACAGGCTCCGCAGATCGGAGTACCACGGCCTTCTGGGCCACGCTGGGGCCACCAGGATCAGTGTGCCTCCGTCCTGTTTGAACTTGCGCAGGACCCGAGGCAGCAGAGATATCGGAGGGAACAAGTAAGCCAGTTGAAACAGCCATTTCACCGACAGCGCGTCTATCAGACTTGCGCCTGCGTCCCTTGTCCTTGACCCGTACACAGGCAGTTTGTGATTGTGACGGGACGCCATCAGGTCCAGCTCTGGCAGCCCCCACTTGTCCACGAGTAGTTGGAATACCTCTGGATGAAGCGACCATTCCCCGGGATGCACGTCGTAACGGCTGAGGAAGTCTGCCTCCCAATTGAGGACTCCTGGGATGAAAACTGCCGAGAGAGCTGGAAGATAGCGCTCCGCCCAAGCCAGGACGCGGGACACCTCCGACATCGCAGCTCGACTGCGAGTCCCTCCCTGGTGATTGATGTACGCCACCGTGGTGGCGTCTGACTGCACCTGAACGGCCCTTCCGTGAAGAGCGGTGCCGGACGACTGCAGGGCTCTGTATACTGCCCGCAGTTCCAGGATGTTGATGGGAAGAATCGCTTCCTCCGCCGACCAACGACCCTGAAGTGACAAGGAGCCTGTCACCGCCCCCCAATCCCGGAGACTGGCATCTGTCGTGAGCAGAACCCATTCCGGGATCCAAAAGGGGCGCCCCTCTAGGAGATGAGCTGTCTGCAGCCACCAGGCTAGGGACAGACACACCTCCGAGGACAACACCAGCATCTGAGAGCGGATCCTGTGTGGCAATCCGTTCCATTCCGAAAGAATCAGCCCCTGCAGGGGCCTGGAATGGAACTGGGCAAACTCCACCATGTCGAATGCTGACACCATGGACCCCAAAACTCTCATCGCTGAGTGCACCGACACTCTGCCACTGCTCAGACAACTGTGAATCCGCAGCTGTAAGGAGGAGACCATCTCTGGAGTCAGAAAAATCCGTTGCTGACGAGAGTCCAGCAGGGCCCCCAAATGAACCATCCGTTGTGATGGGATGAGGGAGGATTTCTTCCAGTTGATCAACCAGCCGTGCGCCTGTAGACAAGCGACCGTCAGGTGGAGATGCTGGATCAGTACCTCCGGGGAGCTTGCCAGCAAGAGGAGGTCGTCTAGATACGGTAGCAACCGTATCCCCTGGCTCCGAAGGTGAGCCGCCATGACCGCCATCACCTTGGTAAATACCCTTGGTGCCGTGGAGAGACCAAAGGGTAGAGCCCTGAATTGGTAGTGGTTGTGGAGAATAGCAAACCGCAGAAACCGTTGGTGCGATGTTGCTATAGGCACATGGAGGTAGGCGTCCTGGATATCCAGGGAGACCATATAATCCCCCGGTTCCATCGCCAGTATGATGGAACGCAAAGTTTCCATCCTGAATTTGGGAACCCTGAGAAACCTGTTCAGGGACTTCAAATTGAGGATGGGGCGATGAGAGCCATTGGGTTTCTGCACCAGAAACAGCGTAGAGTAATACCCCATCCCACGTTGAGACTGTGGTACGGGTATAATGACCCCCGCCGTCAGCAAGGCCTCTATGGCTTCCTGAACCTGCAAGGCCTTGGTTTTGTCCTGAGAAGGACTTGTGCAAAAAAACTGGCAAGGCGGCCTGTGCCGAAAAGACAGGGCGTACCCCTGGGAGACCAGACCACTTCTCGCACCCAGGCATCCGTGGTGGTATTGTGCCAGCACTGGGCGAATTGAAGAAGTCGGCCTCCCACTCTGGGGTCCCCCAGAGGGAGGCCCGTCCCATCACGCAGAAGGCTTATCTTCTGGCTTGGAAGAAGGGCGCCTAGCACTCCAGGCTTGCTTCTTTGGCTTTGAGGCGGTCTTGGGTGCGGACTGCCTCGGGAAGGACTGACCCTTTGCCTTGCCCTGAAACCGAAAGGAACGAAACGCAGAGCTCCGGACCTTAGCAGGTGTAGTAGCTGAAGGGAGGAAGGCTTACTTGGATTTTGCCAGGGTATCTACTATTTTGTCCAGGTCCGGACCAAATAGTAATTCCCCATTAAAAGGCAAGGCCTCCAAGCCTTTCTTTGAATCCGCGTCTGCTCTCCAAGACCGCAACCACAAGGATCTACGAGCAGACACTGCTGCCGCCGAAACCCTAGAGGTCAACAGGCTAGCATCCAAAGATGCTTCTCCAATGTAGGAGGCGGCATCTCTCATCTGTCCTAACAACGCCCTCTGGACATCCGGAGATTCATCCGTAAACGTGTCCTCCAAGGCGTTGGCCCACCCCTCAATGGCCTTGGCCACCCAGGAGATGGCCACGGACTGCCGGGCTACAGCCCCTGAGAGAGAATAAATAGACTTTAGACAAGTCTCCACCTTCCTGTCCGTAGGATCCTTCAGCGAGGATATAGACGGCAATGGCAAAGTAGCACTCCTGATGAGGCGTGTTACATGGGAATCGACTGCAGGCGGAGTTTCCCATTTCTTACAATGCGCTTCCGGGAATGGATAATTGGACGCCAAGCGTTTCTGTGGCAGGAAACGCTTACTGGGCGTCTGCCAGGCCACCGCCATGTGATCAGTCAACTGATCAGACAAGGGGAACGCTGTAGAAGTAACCTTAGCTTTTTTAAAACTAGGATACCTTGACTTGGGAGCGGGTGCCTCATCCTCAATCAAAAGAATGGCCCGCACCGCCTTAACCAGAGCCCGCACATTGATGGAAGACTTAGTGTCTACCTCCTGGACTGAGGCATCTGAGGCTAAGTCATCCTGCACCTCACCATCATCCGAGGACCCCTCAGAATCCGAAAGATGCGCAGCCTGTGCCATGACTGAGCGTTTAGACGCCCTGGAGGGCACGTCACTGCGCAACATCGACTGAAAAGCCGAAGATGCTGCCGCCAAATCTTGGACAGTGTGGGAAAGCGCATCCACCCAGGGTGGAGGAGCTGTCACAGGAGCCTGAAACGGCACCACAGCCGGCTGTGCCACAGGGGTGGACTGAATATACATTGGCAACCCCGCATAGGGACCAACAGGCTGAGACCCCGGGGGAGTCTGCAATAATTGTGGGACACCCGGGGAATGGGGGATGGCAGGCTGGGGCAACGCCCTAGTAGGGGCGGCAGTCGGGACCGACAGACGGTCCGCGATGGACACCAGCACCTGGGAAAACATCGCCCATGGTGGCTCCTGCGACATGGGAGGTTTAGACGTACCAGGGACCGCCTGGCACCGTCCGCACAGGCCGTCCTGTGACAAATCCTCCCTATCCACTCCTGCAGAACAGCGCCTGCAGGAGAACAATGCCGGAGCCCCAGAGTGCTCAATCTCCTCCTCAGACATGACTTAGGAAGAAAACGTGCGCACTCACCAGTGTGCTGAACAACAGCCCACAATATGGCACCGTGTAGCACACAACTGTATGTGACGGACCTCACAAATACGTGATCTATATAAGAGAGGTCAGTAGAAACGCCCTTCCCCCGCACACCTGTAGGAGAAGGAAAGGGATAGGTATAGGCTGACAGTAAGTAGAAAAAAGACACAGACAGGCAGCACTAGCAAAAGTCACATACCATGCAGAGAAGATATACTCACTGCACCTTTCCACTACAATCAACCTCCCAGATTCAGTGTCTGGGAGGGCTATAGTGCTGTGTACACTGTCCTTGTCGGGGGAGAGGTACACAGGGGGACCGGTCCGCGTGCTCCCTGAGAGTATCTGTGCTGCCAGTAAGAAAATGGCCGCTGGAGACCTCAGAGGAGGAGTGGCTGAGTAGCTGCAGCTCAGCGACGCCAGACTCCGAGCTGAAAGGCGCGCTGAGCTGAGGGGAGGAGCCGCTGACAGGGAAGGCTTCCTCCCCTGGCTAGCATATTTAACCCCCAAGGTTGCGGCATCCCGCTTGCCGCTTAATTTACCCTGGTGGTCTAGTGGTCTGACGGGGTATGCCTCCGATAGAGGGGGGGCCCCGCCGCCACCGCTAGCGCCCCCGGTCTGTCCCCTAGACCGGGGGCATGGGACTGCATATAAAAGCTATTACCCGCGCACCGCCGCTAATCAGCGGTGCGCGGCTTACCTTAATCTCCCCGGCGTCTTCCGGCAGCAGTCCTGGGGGAAACCAGAGTCCGGCTAGTACAGACTCTGGCTTCCCCCGCCGCGATCCCCAGTTCAGTGCTGGCGTCGCGGCGCCAGCAGGGAGGAGCGGCAGCGTGGGCGTCTGTACAGACAGCCCAGCGCTGCCGCTCTGGAGAACAAAACTATTGTAAAAATAGATTCAACCTAGTTAAATAAAAAGCTTTAGGGGGCTGCTCCTGCAGCCCCCCCCCTGCAGGGTGACCCGACTCCGGCCGGGCACCATCTTAAACTGAGGTGCCTGTGGCTCAGGGGCGGGGTATAGGGGAGGTTGGACCCAAGTGCATCCTGGGAGCAGCTAAAAGCTTTAACTCCGTTGTGCCCGAGGATCCAGGATCCAGCTATACCCCAAGGTCACCCTGTGGACCCTGAAGTAGAAACATATATTATATATATATATATATATATATATATATATATACACACACACACACACACACACACACATATATTATATATATTTTTTGTAATTACTTAACCACTAATGTTACTCTGAGCTGGAATACTAGATACCTGCTATCGTCTGATCCTTTTCTGATGAAAGCTTCAACTTTTCAAGGGCTTGCTTTAGAGATGCAGACACCTTTAACTGTAACTGGGTCAAAGGCTCATCCGCACTGAAATATATACAAACAGGTGAGCTAGACAAAGGGACTTTGTGTGTGTGGGGTTATTAAACAGACTAAAAACACAAAATATTTTTCATACTGACGAAATAATACAATTGTAAATAAAGTTTAGGTGATTTTTATAGGACTAAAATAATGTCGATTTTAATAGAAATACCTGGTTTTATTATACCCGAGAATCCACATCACACACTACCTCAAACATTCAACTCCCGGTAAAGTATCCCATCCTAATTAATAGATCATGATTACAAGCTATATATTTAACATTATCAGGTGATCCTGGCACAGAACATCAATATAGGAGATTGCAAGCTCCTAGGAGCAGGGTCCTCCTCCCCACTGTCTCACAGCCCTCTTCTCTAGCTGTACTGTGTATGGAGAATTGTGTTGCTAATTGTTACTTGTGTTCTGTTTATAAGTTGGTTACTGTATTGTAATGTAATGTTCTGTGTACCCTTTTACTGTATGTACGGCGCTGCTGGCCACTTGTGGCGCCCTATATAAAAAAATATAATAATAATGATAATAATAATAGGAGGGCTATAATAGAACATTGTCAACTCAAGTAAAGGTTCTTATAAAGCTGTAATCTAAGAGAGAGTGTATCCCAACATCTCAGATGTAAAATAAGATAGTAATTATCTGGACTGAAGCATGGATATCCTTAAACCTGGACTGTAATGTCAGAGTTTGGGAAATTCAAACTCGGTCCTCAGGTCCCCACACAGGTCACGTTTTCCAGGTCACCCAGCGGGTGCACAGGTGTATTCATTACTCACTGACACGTTTTAAAAGTTCCACTGGTGGAGCTAATTATTTCACTTTTGATTCCGGGAGGAGATCTAGAAAACATGCATTGTTTGGGGTCCTGAGGACCATGTTTGAGAACCTTATTGAATGGTTTACATGTAGGCTATGGGACTAATGTAATACAGTGCAGGATTCTGAAACTGCTGCAATTTCAGTGAGTTGTTTTGCATTGCTAAATATTGCCACTTTAAATTTGACTGCTAACTCTTCAAAATCTCAGAATCAGTTTCAGAATCCAGCGCCATATTACATTTGGACCTATGAGATCATTCTGACTGACCTTCACATAGTATTAAACACTGACTGGGGGTGATTCAAATGTTTTTTTAGACGTGATAATTAATGAGCACCCAGTTTGATATTCAATTGTTCTGGGCGCTAATTATCGCCCTCTTCGCCGCCTAAACGACGAGGTTTAGCCGTCTAAAATGGCTAAACCCGTCCTGATTAGGGCGCGCTATCTGCGGTTAGCGCGCCCTAACCAGGGTGCTTCAGACACATTTCTGCTCGCGCACTCCTGAGTGCGTGCAGAAATGCTGGCGGCTATCGCGCCCTGACAGAGCAACAATTGAATTGCTCTGTTGAGCGTCTTAAAAAAAAAAAAAAGCCGCCGACAGAACATTTAAATCGCCCCCACTGTGTCTTAATAAGGCTTTTCTAGCTAAGGACATGCACCATCACATCAAACAGCCCCATTTTTTAATGCTCTGTAATTCTGGCATTGTGTGACCTGGATCAAACATTGTCATCACTTTACTGTCTGTCCAACGCCTGCTCCCGACTCACCTGGGCCTCTTTATGGATTCTACAGGTTTTGGTGCCTGAATAATGTGTTCGTTGAATTTTGGCTTTAAGTCCACCTCTTTCCTGTCCGATGTGGTCTTCACCGGTTCCGGAGGCTTTTCATTACTATGCAGCCCCTTTGTGCAACCCTACAAACAGCCAAAATGGAAAAAAAAAAAAATATCTGTTAAACCAAACCATGAACGAGGTCTCTTCTGAGATGATCCCCACAGTCAGGCGCATTTCACCTCCATTTACTGGATTTCAAAATGGGTCACGAACGACAAAAAACGAGTAAAGCCTCATTATCAAAAAGGAAGCTTCCTCTCAGATATGAATTTGCCTAATCAAACGCTATATGCCGAGTATTGCAATTTATTGAAATAAATTCTGATATCTGAAATAGAACTTTTGCTTTAAAAAAAAAACAAACACCAAGAAAAGCTCTACATCGCTATTCCCGATTCAGCTGCAATGTTGTTACCAGGCATTTGGAATCAGCTTGTGCTGAGCTGTTATTTTGGGCGATAATAACATAGGGGTGACCGCACAATTAAGAAGCACCTTGTGAGGTGACTGGTTACTAGGTTTCCGCCTACACCGTACAAAAACAGTACAATTCAGCATTGAGTCGAATTAAGAGGAAGTTCAATTACTTCTTGAAGGACAATTAACAATGGAATTCCCAGCTATTCTGCTTTGACGTTAATATACTGAACAGTAACACATGGCTAGCTGTACTTGTAAAGAATGGAAGTGCAAGGTTCCAGGAATCAGAGACCATGAAAGTCAGCTCGGAAGCAACATTTAAAGCAAAGACAACAACATGCAGGAGCAGAAAACGTGAAATGCTTTGACTACAAAAGCCGCCTACACTTACAGCAATGCTAAGGAAGTCTGAGAAGTCAGTTGTCCGCCTCTTACAGCACGACCAGCCCTGTGTATGTAGAAGAGAGACAAGTCAGGACACGGTCACACTCTGAGTTAATCCAACAGGAGTGGAATGATAACACTATCACACGTACCTTTAAAGCATCATGAAAGACTGGGACACCGGGATGATGGGTACAGGAACCTAAAACACATAGTATTCAGTTACATATAGCACCAAGTTCTAATAAATATACTTTAAAAAAATCTCAGGATGCAGGATAAGTTTTGGAATACATTTAATTAACATGAACTGGTGCATTTCTTCCCTGGCTACATAAAGAACAAATAAAACAAGTACAGGTTGAGTCTCCCATATCCAAATATTCCGAAATACGGAATATTCCGGAATACGGAATAATTTTGGCATGACTGAGATAATGAAACCTTTGATTTTTGATGGTTCAATGTACACAAACTTTGTCTAAGGCACAAATTATTAAACATATTGTATAAAATTACCTTCAGGCTGTGTGTATAAGGTGTATATGTAACATAAATGACTCATTTCTGTACACAAACTTTGCTTGAGCCACAAAATTATTGAATATACTGTATAAAATCACCTGCAGGCTGTGTATATAAGGTGTATATAGCACATAAATGCATTGTGTGTATATTAAGGTCCCATTCCCAAGATATCTCATTATTAAATGCAATTATTCCAAAATACGGAATATTCCGTTATCCAAAATACCCCTGGCCCCAAGCATTTTGGATATGGGAGACTCAATAATAAACTCCTGTGTGTTTCAGATCTTAATAAGATATATGAATTAATGGGAGTATTTACTCTTCATGATTTATATTTTACCTCCCACCACAACCCCTGTAGGCTACTTGTAGTCAACAGTAGATTAACTAAAAGAAAAAGAAATCAGTTTCACAAGACTCAGAATATAATAAAAATGGTCCACACGACAAAACCCATAATGGAATCCTGTCCCCAGTAATATGATGGTAGATAGTATACGGTTAGGTATAGTGGGGGGATGCTAACTCTCTCAGTATGTGGTTACATACCGATTCCGTTAGATGTGGCAGTTGGGAACTGACACCCCACCATTCTGTCTTGTTAGGTTAAATCTGGTCACTGAGGTGACAGGGCAGGATGTGGGGGGCCACAGGCTGATAGGGCAGGAGGGGAAGCACCATGCTGACAGGACAGGAGGGGGGGGGGGGGCTGGGCTTACAGGTCAGGAGGGGGAGGGGGGCCTGGGCTTAAAGGCCAGGAGGGGAGGAGAAGGGGGCTGGACTAAAAGGCCGGGAGGGGAGGGGGGCTGGGCTTAAAGGCGGGGAGGGGAGGGGGGCTGGGCTTAAAGGTCAGGAGGGGAGGGGGGCTGGGCTTAAAGGTCGGGAGGGAAGGGGGGCTGGGCTTAAAGGTCGGGAGGGGAGGGGGTCTGGGCTTAAAGGTCAGAAGGGGAAGGGGGGCACCAGGCTGACAGGGCAGGAGGGGAGGAACACTGGCAGGAAGGGGGCCCGGGCTGACAGCGCAGTAGGGGGGGGCATTGGGCCGACAGGGCACTTGGGTGTGGGGCAGGAGGGTGACAGGACAGGAGGGAGCACTCGGATAACAGGGCAGGAGGGGGCACTTGGGTGTGGGGTAGGAGGGTGACAGGGCCGGAGGGGGCACTCGGATAACAGGACAGGATGCAGCACTTGGGGGTGGGGTAGGAGGGTGACAGGACAGGAGGGAGCACTCGGGTAACAGGACAGGAGGGAGCACTCGGATAAAAGGACAGGAGGGAGACGGGGTAGGAGGGTGACAGGGCAGGAGGGGGCACTCGGATAACAGGACAGGAGGGGGCACTCGGATAACAGGACAGGAGGGGGCACTTGGTGGTGGGGTAGGAGGGTGACAGGGCAGGAGGGGGCACTCGGATAACAGGACAGGAGGGGGCACTCGGATAACAGGACAGGAGGGGGCACTTGGGGGTGGGGTAGGAGGGTGACAGGGCAGGAGGGGGCACTTGGGTGTGGGGCAGGAGGGTGACAGGACAGGAGGGAGCACTCGGATAACAGGGCAGGAGGGGGCACTCTGATAACAGGATGCAGCACTTGGGGGTGGGGTAGGAGGGTGACAGGACAGGAGGGAGCACTCGGGTAACAGGACAGGAGGGAGCACTCGGATAAAAGGACAGGAGGGAGACGGGGTAGGAGGGTGACAGGGCAGGAGGGGGCACTCGGATAACAGGACAGGAGGGGGCACTCGGATAACAGGACAGGAGGGAGCACTTGGGGGTGGGGTAGGAGGGTGACAGGGCAGGAGGGGGCACTTGGGTGTGGGGCAGGAGGGTGACAGGACAGGAGGGAGCACTCGGATAACAGGGCAGGAGGAGGCACTCGGATAACAGGATGCAGCACTTGGGGGTGGGGTAGGAGGGTGACAGGGCAGGAGGGGGCACTCGGAGAACAGGACAAGAGGAAGCACTTGGGGGTGGGGTACGAGGGTGACAGGGCAGGAGGGGGCACTCGGATAACAGGACAGGAGAGGGCACTTGGGGGTGGGGTAGGAGGGTGACAGGGCAGGAGGGGGCACTCGGATAACAGGACAGGAGGCAGCACTTGGGTGTGGGGCAGGAGGGTGACAGGGCAGGAGGGGGCACTCGGATAACAGGATGCAGCACTTGGGGGTGGGGTAGGAGGGTGACAGGACAGGAGGGAGCACTCGGATAACAGGACAGGAGGGGGCACTCGGATAACAGGACAGGAGGGAGCACTTGGGGGTGGGGTAGGAGGGTGACAGGGCAGGAGGGGGCACTTGGGTGTGGGGCAGGAGGGTGACAGGACAGGAGGGAGCACTCGGATAACAGGGCAGGAGGAGGCACTCGGATAACAGGATGCAGCACTTGGGGGTGGGGTAGGAGGGTGACAGGGCAGGAGGGGGCACTCGGATAACAGGACAGGAGGGGGCACTCGGATAACAGGACAGGAGGGAGCACTTGGGGGTGGGGTAGGAGGGTGACAGGGCAGGAGGGGGCACTTGGGTGTGGGGCAGGAGGGTGACAGGACAGGAGGGAGCACTCGGATAACAGGGCAGGAGGAGGCACTCGGATAACAGGATGCAGCACTTGGGGGTGGGGTAGGAGGGTGACAGGGCAGGAGGGGGCACTCGGAGAACAGGACAAGAGGAAGCACTTGGGGGTGGGGTACGAGGGTGACAGGGCAGGAGGGGGCACTCGGATAACAGGACAGGAGAGGGCACTTGGGGGTGGGGTAGGAGGGTGACAGGGCAGGAGGGGGCACTCGGATAACAGGACAGGAGGGGGCACTTGGGTGTGGGGCAGGAGGGTGACAGGGCAGGAGGGGGCACTCGGATAACAGGATGCAGCACTTGGGGGTGGGGTAGGAGGGTGACAGGACAGGAGGGAGCACTCGGATAACAGGACAGGAGGGGGCACTCGGATAACAGGACAGGAGGGAGCACTTGGGGGTGGGGTAGGAGGGTGACAGGGCAGGAGGGGGCACTTGGGTGTGGGGCAGGAGGGTGACAGGACAGGAGGGAGCACTCGGATAACAGGGCAGGAGGAGGCACTCGGATAACAGGATGCAGCACTTGGGGGTGGGGTAGGAGGGTGACAGGGCAGGAGGGGGCACTCGGATAACAGGACAGGAGGGGGCACTCGGATAACAGGACAGGAGGGAGCACTTGGGGGTGGGGTAGGAGGGTGACAGGACAGGAGGGAGCACTCGGGTAACAGGACAGGAGGGAGCACTCGGATAAAAGGACAGGAGGGAGACGGGGTAGGAGGGTGACAGGGCAGGAGGGGGCACTCGGATAACAGGACAGGAGGGGGCACTCGGATAACAGGACAGGAGGGAGCACTTGGGGGTGGGGTAGGAGGGTGACAGGGCAGGAGGGGGCACTTGGGTGTGGGGCAGGAGGGTGACAGGACAGGAGGGAGCACTCGGATAACAGGGCAGGAGGAGGCACTCGGATAACAGGATGCAGCACTTGGGGGTGGGGTAGGAGGGTGACAGGGCAGGAGGGGGCACTCGGAGAACAGGACAAGAGGAAGCACTTGGGGGTGGGGTACGAGGGTGACAGGGCAGGAGGGGGCACTCGGATAACAGGACAGGAGAGGGCACTTGGGGGTGGGGTAGGAGGGTGACAGGGCAGGAGGGGGCACTCGGATAGGACAGGAGGGGGCACTTGGGTGTGGGGCAGGAGGGTGACAGGGCAGGAGGGGGCACTCGGATAACAGGACAGGATGCAGCACTTGGGGGTGGGGTAGGAGGGTGACAGGACAGGAGGGAGCACTCGGATAACAGGAGGAAGACGGGGTAGGAGGGTGACAGGGCAGGAGGGGGCACTCGGATAACAGGACAGGATGCAGCACTTGGGGGTGGGGTAGGAGGGTGACAGGGCAGGAGGGAGCAGGAGGATAACAGGACAGGAGGGGGGCAGAATCTCACCCTCGCAGTTGGAGTCCGTGTCGTAGCGCTGGCCGCAGCCCCGGTTGTAGCACAGCATGGACATGGCGACACGAAGCAGGCGAGAGGGGACCCGTAACCGGCGCTGGGAGCCTGGGACTGAGCTGAGGATAGTAGCGCTACTGCCTCCTCGGTGCCCCTTCTTCTTCTTCTTCCGGAAACCGCCGGACACCGCTCGGGAACTTTCGCGAACCTTCCGCGCATGCGCAGCCCGGAGCCGCAGCCAGGTACATTGTGCGCATGCCTGTGACGCGCGGCGGATGGTCGCGCGCAGCACCGAGGTTTGGCAGCGTCAATGTGCCGGGCGGAGTCACACTGATGGACGGCAGGGCAGATCCCTCCGCCAGTGTAATAAGGGGAGGACAGTGAAGTCGCCTGTGTGTGTGTCTGCTCTCTGCTGCTGCCGCCGCCTGTGTGTTACTGGGCAGCCCTTAAAGAATGTGTCCAGAAAACCAGTGGGGCAGTATCTGGGCATTCGCTGCCATTTCCTGCCAACAAGTGGGGCAGTATCTGGCCAGCTCTTAAAAAATGTGTTGGTGTCCAAAAAGCAAGTGGGGCAGTATCTGGGCTGCTGTAAGGACTTTCTACTCTTAACACAAATGAAAACCTGTGTAAAGCTGCGTACACACACTTATGCTGGCCATACACTGTCAGATAAAAATATCTGGCTGACCGATAGACCAATTTAAAAGCAACAGATATCTTGCCCATACACTGACAGATATTTTAACACAACCAACAGATTTTTTCAAACAAAAATCTGCCAGGCTCTGTCATATTTTTGTTCCCTCACAGGGGAGGGACAAAATAATTTGCACTTTAGCAACTATAAAATATGCTGACCCCCATTTTCAAGTACCCCAAATTTGCTGGGCATAGTTATTTTCGCCCCCCAAAAATTCTAAATGCTCTTCTGCATCACTTTCTTCAAAGTCGCATTTATGCACTTGCCGCGGCAATTATAAACCACAACTTCGTTCAGTAGTTATAAATGGGGGACCCATAGTGATCCCCCATGTCTACACATCTTTAGGGGGGTCCCTAGAATATTTTCCGAAAATTCCCGTTTTTGTTGAACCTGTAAAAAAAAGTAGCAAAAATTTACAAAAAAAATGACATAAGGTTCCCCCCCCCCAAAGGCAAACCAGCCCCAGGCTTGCCAGCCAGTGGTGGTTTCTAAAAATACGGGGAACAAAATGTGTAGGGTTCCACCGTATTTTAGAAACCAACACCAGGCTGCAGGGACTAGTGCTGGTTTTAAATATAGGGGGCAAAAACGACGTGGGGTACCCCCTATATTTAAGACCAGACCCAACCGACCGGGGTGTAATGCCACAGCCCGGAGACCCAATCACCGGGGCTCCAGGTCCAAAGCATTACACCCCAAGTCGGTCAGCGCAAGCCGGTGATCTCGGGGGAGTTGGGAACCCCCCAAAAAAGGGTCCCCCCTCTCCCGAGCACCACAGGCTTACGCTGAAGCCTGGGGCTCATCCCCATACCCCTGGAGCGGTGGGTATGGGGGTAATAGGGGGGCCAAATAATGTAGCACTATTGTACTTTACAGCGGAACTACAAGTGCCAGCATGCCTGCCATTTTGCACTTGTGGAACTACAAGTGCCAGCAGACATGCGGCACGTGTAATTTCACTGTAAAATAAATAGGCAAAAAAAATCCAAAACACACACACCATGACAGTATAAGTTTATTACATACACCTACCCATTCACACATACTTACCTATACCAGATGTTCTGTCCCCTTCTCCACGTAGAATATCCAAAAAAAATGGGCCTACAAAGAAAGATTTCATACTCACCTACATCTAGCACTGGTCTCCGCAGTAATCCATGGGTGTTTAAAAACAAAAACACGTCCTTACCCGATCCACGGAACACAGCTATGTGTATGTGTGTTGTCACACATACACATAGCTCCCGAATGGCCGCTCTCGGCTCTTCACGGGGCATTGCAGTCCCGTGAGCCAATCAGCGGCCTTGTTCACTGTAGAGCGCCCGCTGATTTGCTCCGGCAACTGACAGTTCCCACGTGGGCTGAGTCACACCACGTGGGAACTGTCAGTAGCTGGAGCCAATCAGCAGGCGCTCTACAGTCAGCGCGACCGCTGATTGGTAAGACAGCGCTGTTCTGACATAGCAGTCCCGTGAGCCAAACTATTCACTGCCTAGACTTCAACTAATCTATGACGCCGGAAGTGAACAGCGGCTACCCGGAAGTTCGTCGGCTCAGCTCTGCAGTCGCTGGAGATAGGAAGGTGAGTCAATGCACATGCAGAGAACTGGGGGAAAAGTTGGTCGCTCGGGCAGTGACCGCATACACTGCCCGATGCGGCCGACTACAAACTTGCAAATATCGCATCAGTCCGACATGCTGGTCGATTCGGCATGCCAGACCGATCGATATTTTGATCTTGGTCGCCCCCACACACAGTACAATTATCGGGGCGATCCGCGGATATCGGCAGGATCACCCCGATAATTGTATAGTGTATGGCCAGCATTAGATTTAGTAAATGAACGATTTTAGTGAACGATTGTAGTTCATTTTTTCAAGGGAAAAATGAACAAAAATGTACTAAAATTGTTCATTTACTAATGGAGCATACACAGATACAGATCTGTCAGATGAATGATTTGATCAATTTTACCAACGATTTGAAAGATTTTTGACTGCATTAAAATGAATGGAATCGTCCAAGTCTGACTGCAAACACATCAGATATCGTTATCTGACCATCGGGAACGCGCATCGTTCAAATGTCATATATATATATATATATATATATATATATATATATGTGTGTCAGATTTTCCTTCAGATATGAATGATTTTTTAAATCGTTATCATTCAGATCTGAAGAAAAATCTGACCGTCTGTATGCTCCATAAATGTAATGAACGATTTTTATTTTGAACTACAAACGATTTTTGCGTATTCCCTTACTGAAAATCGTTGAGTTGGTCAGTCTGCTGCGGCCCATACACGGTAAGATGTTTTTAGACGATGTGCATGATTTCGATCGATCGCAACGATGAATTGTGCACATCGTGTGTGGTTTGGCATGCTGTACGACGGCGATGCGCGTCCCCACCGTTGTACATCGGCACCATAGATCTTATGGAAAACCATAAGATCTGCGATCCATCATGCTGTTAAATAGGTAATCGAAGCATTTTGTAAGATGCATCGTTTACCATTCACAGCAGCATGCGATGCATCGGGCTGAATTTGAAAACGTACCGAGGTGTTGCATGTTTTCAAATTGCCCCGGTGTATGGCCGGCCTGACTGGACTACAAACATGACCGTTAATCATTTTAACTCAGAAAGTGAACGATTTTTTGAATGATAAACGATATTGTTAATGATTATCGTTAAAAAAAATAGTGTGTATGCACCTTAAGAATTGGCGTGATGCAGAGCACACTTCACCAACTTCAAAATTCTGGGTTATTGCATGTGAACGTGCATCAATCCAGGATATTTGTCATACCCCAGGTTGGCGCTGCAGCCGGTAAGTCTGATTCAGGTTGGAAGCGTTCCACATCCCGGTTCATACCTGGGTCTTCGGTGTAAAAGAGTTATACATGAACTGATGCTGATTTCACTAGGGGGACCGGACGAAAAAAGCTGCAGAGTGCAGACATCTGGGCGTTTAAGAAGACAATAATTAATAAAAATGTTATAAAGTTTAAATCAATATAATGTCAGGATTTCATTATTTTTGCGAAGGATTCCCTCTGGCTACTTTCTGATGCCACCCAGCTGGCAAAACTGGGGGGAAAACACTAAAAGTAATGTTTATGCTATGGATGTCTGTCCTGTTGGCACGTAGGCATTACATACAGCCCAGTCTCAGAAGGGAGATCTTCATTACTTTGCTAATAAATCAGTGGTCAAGGTGGAAAGTTAGAAATGTATATGGGAAATGCACATGAATGTAATTTGTTATATTTACGATTAAAGCACGATAGCAACCTACTTTTCACCACTGCTGTAAATGTAAGAAACGGCTGAGAGCCGGTGTGCAATGAGGTAGGCTGATGCACTAAGCAATTTAACTTCTTGATGTTATACGAATGGAGGTTAACACAGTAGTCAACTCAGTGGAGATAGACAATATAACCCCCTCTTTCAGTGTCTCCCCCAAACTGTCCTTCAAAACAAAAACCAACAAACATGGGTGTAAAATACATGGCTGCCATGGAGTAAGTATTTCAAGAAAACAAGTAATTAACCGTGATATATTTACTACTTCCTGCTCAACTGCTGACAGCCATCCATGAATTACCCAAGTAATATGTGAAGCAGGGGGTTACTTCTATCCAACAGTGTACAAGTGCAAATCATTGCAGAAAAAGATGTTTTCGCAAATAACGTTTTGAAGAACGTTCCTCACGAACTGAACATCCGCAGAAAATCTCACAGCCAAGCCTGGTGTAGGTGTGATGTGATACCCTCCCTGTTGGGCCTGACCCTTGCATGCCCATGAGATTGTCACTGTTCTCTTCCTAGTGTCTGGCAGCTTTTGTCCCTTTACTTGTAAATATCTGCACAATAACATCATTGATCTACCTTGCTGCAGTTATTTGTCCATGGAATTTTTTTCAATTCTGGACAGATACACAGAAACTGCCCTGACAAGATCCTGGGTATGGAATTTTTTTTTATATCATTGGTTATTTGTGGACGAAGTGATCAGAGTATAAGTTCCTGATTCATATGAAAAGTTTAAACTTTAAAGAAGTTAGTTAGTCCTCAATCCCTCTCTGTTTATATTACATACATATATACAGCCATGGCCAAAAGATTTGAGAATGACACAAGTATTGGTTTTCACAAAGTCTGCTGCTTCAGTTTATATGATGGCAATTTGCATATACTCCAGAATGTCATGAAGAGTGATCAGATGAATTGCAGTTAATTGCAAAGTCCCTCTTTGCTATGACAATGAGCTTAGGACCTGATTCAGACCTGCTCGCTAGGATGCGTTTGCACGCAGCCAGCCGATTGTTTGCATTCTGCACATGCGTACACATCGCAATGCGCGTATGCAAACAAGTGCGAGCAATCGGGAAGCGTATGCTCGCCGCCCATAGACAGCCCTGCAGAAATGAGTGATAGTAGAAGTCGTTTGTGGGATGGTGACGGGCCATACTACAGCGTCATAGTACACGTCACCTGTAGTACGGTCGGCCTTTATTGATTGACATTTTTCACAATTGTGTTTCTTCCGTCAGATCCAGAAGCTTTGGACGTGCCCCCGGCCCATGAGGCCACTTTCGGGCCTAGAAGTCCTTCCAGCCCTCGTAAGTACTGTACGCTACACTACATTGTCATCTCTCTTTTTTTATTCCTTTTCTGAATGTTTCTCTCCCTCCTGTACTCCAAAGACCCATCTCCGACCTCTTCTCCTTACACACAAATTCTTACTTGTACTTTTGTTTCAGTACTGTACAGTGTTTTTGTTTCAGTACTGTACAGTGTTTTTGTTACTGTAATTTTCAGTAATGTTATCTTTACCCTTGTCTTATACTGTAAAACTAACGTGTACTAATAATAATAGTACAGTCGGGGTTTATTTAAATTTTCCAATCGTTGCCTGGCAAAATGACATTAGTTACAGTACTGTATTCTGTGCTTCCACAGGCCTAGAACCGAGCCATCTCCGAATGGAGGTTGAAGAGGAGGACTTTTCCGATAGTGGTAATGATTAGTTAGGCACACAGCACTGTTGTTACTGTCATTTTGGACTTGACAAAATTGTGTTTTTCTTTGACACACAGACTACCTCATTATAGACAAACAGACTGCCTCATTATAGAGGAAGTCTTTGAGGACAGTAGCCTCCCCTGGGCTTGTGTTCTACTGTAACACTGTGTAACTATACTTTTGTTCCTTTTATGATTCTCTTTCTCTCATGTACTGTACCTTATTGAAAGCCTTGATATTGTATACAGTAGTTGATAGTAATCCATCATGTTTTTATTTTCTTACCTTTAGAAGAGGAGGCTATGGACATAGCCTCGTCAGAGGAAGAGGAGGAGATCTTAGGTAAATTTTGTAAATAGTGTACTGTAGATCACCGTATTTGAACGTTACTGCAATGTAATTTATTGTTTTTCCAAAACAGACAGTCTACGGGCTTTTGTAATACTCTAGCAGCGAGATGCAGGCATTGCTGGAGTTCCTGTAAGTGCAGTATCCGTGTATTTGTAAATTTGCAATCATGTACTGTACAAGGCAAAGCCAGGTTGTTTTGCCACACAGCCTATACCTCGCAGGCTATCACAGAAGCTCCTATGCCTGCGTCCCCAAATAACCAGGTATGGCCAGGGACCATGTGGCCAAGGCAGGAGAGCTGCCTGCAGAGGTACAGTAATTCTTATTACTACAGTCTTCTGTACTTCTTAGTATAATTTTTCATTGTGTTTATTTTAACTGTGGTGGGATTTCGAAGGTGGCGGGCTTTTCATGTGTCAGTATTTTGGTTAGATTACTGTAGCAGCGCTGGAGTGTGGTATTGAATAATGTCATGAGATTCGTGGTGGACTCTCACATTTCATTTATTCATCAATAAAATGTATCTATAATCATCTTAAAATCTAAACAATTAGGGGTCTAGTTACTAAGCAGTGTTAGGAGAGAGTGAAAAGTGATAAGAAAGTGATAAGGTGCCAGCCAATCAGCTCCCAACTGTCATCTCACAGGCTGTGTTTGAAAAATGACAGTTGGGAGCTGATTGGCTGGCACCTTATCACTTTCTTATCACTGATCACTCTGTCTCCTAACACTGCTTAGTACATAGACCCCTTAGACACTATTAATCCTGAAATTTTCCCACAGAGAAACACATATTCAGGTATTCTTATGCTGGCCATACACCTGCACGATTTTGGGCCGATTGCCCTATTTTCGAAGAGTCATATGATGGATCTTGTGAAAATCGTGTATTTTTTTTTTAGTAAGAAGATCCGATGCACGCTCCCGCAGCTCCTATAATCGGATCTTATGATCAGATGTGCAGCCCATATGTTCCATCCTATCGTGTGCAGATCATGCCGTTTATTTTGTTAATGCGATCCATCGTGCGGCAATTCAAGTAATTTCAATGACTGTTTCCCTAATGAGAGCGTGAGACACAGGATTGATCATACGACAGATCCTGTGATAAGAAAAACAACAAATAGGTTGCCGGGACTGCCAGGGAGCTCCGGGGAGTCAGATGCTGAACCGGAACGTACAGTCAGGTCCATAAATATTGGGACATTTACAGAATTTTCAGATTTTGGCCTCTATTCACCACCACAATGGTTTTGAAATGAAACAAACAAGATGTGCTTTAAATGCAGACTTTCAGATTTAATTTGAGGATAATTACATCCAAATCGGGTGAACGGTGTTGGAATTACAACAGTTTCAATATGTGCCTCCCACTTTTTAAGGGGTCAAAAGTAATGGGACTATCAACTCAAAAGCTATTTCATGGACAGGTGTGGGCTCTTCCCTCGTTATTTCATTATCAATTAAGCAGGTAAAAGGTCTGGAGTTGATTCTAGGTGTGACATTTGCATTTGGAATCAGTTGCTGTCAACTCTCAATATGAGATCCAAAGAGCTGTCACTATCAGTGAAGCAAGCCATCATTAGGTATGAAAAATCAAAACAAACCCATCAGAGAGATAGCAAAAACATTAGGTGTGGCCAAATCAACTGTTTGGAACATTCTTAAAAAGAAAGAATGCACCGTAGAGCTCAGCAACACCAAAAGACCAGGAAGACCACGGAAAACAACTGTGGTGGATGACAAAAGAATTATTTCCCTGGTGAAGAAAAACCCCTTCACAACAGTTGGCCAAATCAAGAACACTCTTCAGGAGGTAGGTGTATATGTGTCAAAGTCAACAATCAAGAGAAGACTTCATAAGAGTGAATATAGAGGGTTCACCACAAGATGCAAACCATTGGTGAGCCACAAAAACAGGAAGACCAGATTAGAGTTTGCCAAACAACATCTAAAAAAGCCATTACAGTTCTGGAACAACATCCTATTGACAGATGAGACAAAGATCAACTTGTATCAGAGTGATGGGAAGAGAAGAGAAGGAAAGGAACTGCTCATGAATCAAAACATACCACCTCATCAATGAAGCATGGTGGTGGTAGTGTCATGCCGTGGGCATGTATGGCTGCCAATGGAACTGGTTCCCTTGTATTTATTGATGATGTGACTGCTGACAAAAGCAGCAGAATGAATTCTGAAGTGTTTCAGGCAATATTATATGCTCATATTCAGTCAAATGCTTCAGAACTCATTGGACGGCGCTTCACAGTGCAGACGGACAATGACCCGAAGCATACTGCAAAAGCAACCAAAGAGTTTTTTAAGGCTAAAAAGTGGAATGTTATGCAATGGCCAAGTCAATCCCCTGACCTGAATCTGATTGAGCATGCATTTCACTTTATGAAGACAAAATTGAAGGAAAAATGCCCCAAGAACAAGCAGGAACTGAAGACATTTGCAGTAGAGGCCTGGCAGAGCATCACCAGGGATGAAACCCAGCGTCTGGTGATGTCTATGCGTTCCAGACTTCAGGCTGTAATTGCCTGCAAAGGATTTGCAACAAAGTATTAAAAAGTGAAAGTTAGATTTAGGATTGTTTAGTTTGTCCCATTACTTTTGGCCCCTTAAAAAGTGGGAGGCACATATAGAAACCGTTGTAATTCCTACATCGTTCACCTGATTTGGATGTAATTACCCTCAAATTAAATCTGAAAGTCTGCAGTTAAATCTCATCTTGTTTGTTTCATTTCAACGCCATTGTGGTGGTGAATAGAGGCCAAAATATAAAAATTCTGTCAATGTCCCAATATTTATGGACCTGACTGTATGCTGGTCGTGCAGGTGTATGGCCAGCATTACACTTTAACGTCCTCAATGCTGCTGTCCAGCTTATTGTATCTTCTTCCCCTCTTACAAGCAGTACACTGGCTCCCCTACCCTTCAGAATCCAAATCACCCTTCTCGCACTCACTTATAAAGCACTGACCCAATACTTTTACATCTGACCCCTTTACACTCCCGCTCCACAAATCCATGCCCCCTATCCTGCCTATTGATTTCTTCTTCACACTCCCACCCCAAGATATTGCACATGGTGCTCTCTCTGGAATACTCCACTTCTACTACACTTAAAATGGCCTCTGAAGACCCACTTCATCAAACCCAGGCATCTCTCATCCTAACCCTCTGTTCCATGCTCACTTTCTGCCCGTACCCTTTAAAACAGGGGTGGGGAACATCAGGCCCGGGGGCCGTATAAGGCCCTCGGAATCATTTGGTCTGGCCTCTGAGCTTTTTTCTGCTAGCCTCATCTGGCTAGCAGGGTGTCTTGATTGGCACCCTGCAGCCAGAATCTATGCAGCAGTGCCATCTGGAGCGTCCTTAGGATGCGTCAGACGGTCACACTGCTGCTCTTACATCCTCAGGATGCTCTGGGCATTGCTGTAATCACCAGCGATTGTGGTCCCGCCCCTGTATGAAATCACATGGAGGGGGCGTGGCCTGCACCGGGCCCTCGAATAATATTATATATATTAAAATGGCCCTCGGACGAATAAAGGTTCCCCATCCCTGCTTTAAAATATACTGTAAGCTCTCACGAGCGGTGCCCTCTCCCTTTTTGTGCTTTTCCTTCTCTTACTTACACTATTATCTACTCCATATAACAACACCTATAGTAACCCTCGGTGTCTCCCACCCTAATGCTTAATTCAGTGTCACGAGCTTTGGTGCACCAATGTTTAGACTACATACTGTACCATGTACTGTACAGTACTTGTCCTGCATTGTCTTTCACTGTACAGTAGCTGTTTAAGTCTTTGCTCATTTGTTTATGTAATTTGTTAGGAGCTACTCAAGTCTTGTAGCACCATACAGTATAAAGGATAATAATACACTAAAGCACCGTACTGTGATGTGAATAATCTATTATTTTTCCAATACAGTAATCCATGGGGGACCGCGAGAGGGCCAGGGAAGGGACAGAGGCATAACTTGTGGCAAAGTACTGTATTTACAGTAGTGACAGTCCATAGTGGATGTCAAGAATTTATAATATACTGTACAGTATTGAATATTTGTATTGTAACTGTACCTTTTTTTCTCCCCACAGAGCAACTTCAGCAGGTTATTGCCCTATACAGGCAGACCCAACACATGATTACAAATCAGTTCTGTAATTTTTTTGTTAAGCATGTTTTAATTTAATTTTTTTTGTTTTATTAAAATTTTAATTTGTAAACAACCTGTTTTGTCTTTTTGATGGGATCCGGTTGAACGATCGACAGTATCCACCAGATAGACAGTGTAGACAGCTCCACCAACATTACCCACAGCACCGCCCCATGGGGGACCTTCCTATTTTGTCAGTCCCGGGCACCAGAATTTATGAGGGCAGCCCTGCAAGAGGTACAGTACCATTGCTATGGTGCCCAGAGAATTAGGGTGCCCAGGACCCGATATATAAAAGTTGCATACTGTACCAAATTGGAATTTGTGGCATACTGTACAGTATTCGGATAAGGATTTTGAAAATCGAAATAAGACACCAGGTTTATTTTAGGATACTGTATTTATTGCCAGCTGCTAATATTACAGTAATAACAGTCCAGTATAGTAAATTTATTTTTAACCTCTTCTACGAAAACCTGTCTACAGTACAATAAGACTGTAAACATACATTACAATATACAGTAAAGTATAGCCTCATATTACAGTATATTACTGAATATAGCCCGTCACGTACAGTATTAATACTAATTTTAGTCTTAAATATTTAATTATTGGTGCATACAGTAATTTTGTTTCACTATTACAAACTGTTATTGTACTGTATATTTGAGTTTTTTTTCTACATTTCAGAATACAGTATTTTGTAGACTCCTAAAGTAATACAGTATTACTTTGTGGAATCGGTATGTAATTCCGGCATGCTTACTCCAGTTTTTCACAACAGGCTAAAATGGGTAGGTGCGATAATTTAACAGGCGAGAATGTCAAGACATGTAGGAAAATGCTTCTGTACCCCAAAAAATGGGTAACGTACATCGTAAATCAATTTAGAAGTGTATTATTGGCCATAATAAAAAGTATTTAGGGTACTTAAATTGCGTCGGTTGGTTGTAATTTGCGTATTTGAAAAAAAAAAGTATAAAATTATAGAAAGTATTTTTTTCCTGGAATTACTATTGCACATACATTGTGGGTACGTTAAAATGGGTGCAAGTATATTTTCGTGTCGTAAAAGCGCACTTTTAAAAACAGTTAAAAGAACACCTGCAGCCACGTGCAAAATATTTAAAAACACCAGTCGCATCCATATAACCCCCTGAAATACCAGACCCAATACATTTTAAACAATTTCTTTTTTTTTTTTACCCAAATCTTCATCGGTCATTTTTGGCCAAATTATTAAAAACTTTTGGGGTAATTTATCATTAGGGGGGGGGGGATTTTGCTTTTTTTTCATCTGGTCTGAGATGGTGAAAACTTTGCCTGATTTTTTTTTCGCCCCTCCTGTTTTCGTCTGTTTTTTGGCGAAAATCGGCCGATTTCCCCTCTAATTGAATCCGGCCCATAGTCTTTTAAAATAATAGATGCTTTCCCTGATTTGGTGTTATTCACAAATGGAGTTTGAGAAAGCTCCTGTAATGCACTGACTGACTATGGGAGTCCCACACACGTAGATTGGTGGTCAACAGTACATCAGTGGTTTTAAATCTGAAGGCAGCCAAGTGCATCAGGGTTTATGGAGGTGTATCTTGGTCAAATGTATGTATGCAATCGTTTATTTCTGTCAATTGCAAATAGATCTATATAAAGTTTCGATTTGATTTCACATTTATAGTACTTTATGCTGCCCAGTGGTAAAAATCCCAAATAAATCCATATCAAATATATGATGTAAGAAAATGACAATAGGGAGTGACTATATTTTATTGTCACTGTAAGTGATTTTACAATCAGAAGTATATTTTGAGCTAATTAAAACTGCCACCTTGGAAAATATTTTCTTCAGGTGACCCCCTAGTCACAGCCCGTGGACTCTGCCAGCCCTGTGATCATGAACTGGCCCAAAAATTCTGAAAATTAGGACCAAGCACAAACCTCAATCTGTTCCCTGTGATCGAGATGTCCCTGGATCCTGGAGTTTGGGGTCAGTCCCAAAAATGGCAGCTGCCATTGGCAACAGATTATTGCCAGGATCCTGCCTATTTTTTTTCGCCCTATCCAATGTGCACATGCTGCCCACCACAAAAACATTTAAAAAGGACCACCAAAAAGTATTTTTGAAAAATATTGTTAGAATTTTGTACTGCATATGAATTCATTCTTACAGGCATTTATTGCTAAAATTTAAGATAAAAATGAGAAAATATTAGAAAGATAACATAAAAATTGAGAAAATTCCTCCTTTTATGTGTACATACATTTGTATCTACAAATATTGTAAATGTATCATATCTAGCCTCCTTGCACATTAAACAGCCCTTCTAGTTGCACCGTTATGTGGCGTGACTTGATAGCGCCGAACATTTGTTCGTGCAACTTTTTACCTTCAAATGCGTCTTATTCGTACAGCGCTATGAATAGGATGCCCAAGCAGCTTCTGCTGATTAAAATGATATGCGTCATGTCTATATTCTGTGTGCTTCTGCGGGTGCATCTGCATGCAAAATGCTACGTTACAGTGTCAGAGTGTGTGACACTGTAACATAGCATTTCACATGCAGCCGCACGAAAAGACGCTCGCCGCTGCAGAGTCACACGGTGCTCACGCGTTGTGTGTAATGCGACTTGTAGCGCACGGAGGACAGATGTATGTGGACACATCTATACGTACTCAGATATTCAAGAAAATACTGTAAGAAGTCAGAAAATGTACATGTCTTTATAAAAGAAATTAATACTGCATAGAAACATGTAGCTCAGTCATTTTAAGTCACGTTGCCACCAACTGTAGCTGACCAAGTCATTTGACAAATCCATCAGCAGCAAATAACCACCGTCTGCGTAGCGTTATTACTTTACATTCATCAAACCTGTGTATTTGCATAGTTAATTACTTGAAGATGAATATTTACACATCATTGGTCCACCTGCTACTAAAGCTGGGTACACACTGGCCGATATATTGGTCGATCAATTGATCGGCCAATATATCGTGCCCTCGTCGGCCAGTGTGTACAGACGATATGTCTGTGAACAACGTTGTTCACAGACATATCGCATTGGCTGTGCTGCACAGCCAATGAACAGATATGTCTGCAGACATATCTGTCCATCGGCAAGTGTGTACAGGTGATCAGCTGATCGCCTGTACACAGGGGCGCTGAGAGTGGGGGGGAAGCCATGAGCGGGTACTACTTATCCGGCACAGCTCCCCATCCACAGCAGCCCAGCAACGCTGCTGTGTGCTGGGCTGCACTGGGAGACTCTCTGTGGCTGCTAAAGCAGCAGCCCGAGCAGTCTCCTATGCCAAAGGGGGGAGTGATCACGCTGATCTCGCCCCCCATTGGCTGTGCCCCGGGCTGAGGGGCACACAGTGTCCCCATCCCCAGCGCAGCAAATGTTTTTTGTGGTTTTTTTTAACGAAGGGGGCGTGGCCACGCCATCCATGATTAAGCCACGCCCCCTACCCGCCCCCCGGGACCCGCTGCAGCTTGCAGATGATGATCGTTCAGTGTGTATGAACGACCATCATCTGCAGGTATATCTGTCAAGTGTGTAACCACCTTTAGACTTGGAGCAGTTTATCTTTCATTTTCAAGATGTACTGGACTGCTTATGAATGCCAGAATTAGATAACTGTTTTGTCGCAGCGGCAAAAGATTCAACTTCCGAGTTCCTACCCAGTGTTTTTAGTGTGGGGAGGTCAGATGGGGAGGTCTCAAGCAATGCACTAGCTTATAGTTTATACATGCAAATGACACCCTCAGATGGAATTAGCTTTCGGCAACAAACTCTGTCCAGCATTTCTGAGCTTGAAAAATTGCAGCAGGTAGGCCTGTTGAGAACACGGGGACTGTGGGCCTGATTCAGAGCCGCTCGTAAGCGGCCGCTCGTTCACTTCAAGCGATGTTCGCACATCTGCGCATGCGTATGGGTTCTAGTACACATGCGCGAACCAGTCAGTGCGGCCGAAAATCGTGTGCTCGCAAAATAGCGAATGCCTGCTAATTTGAGTGACAGGATGAGGCGTTTGTGGGTGGTAACGGGAAGGTGCTTGAAAACGGGGAGTGGAGATCCGAATGCAGGCGTGCCAAACGGTCAAAACGGGCGTTTTAAGGGTGTGCATAATTAACAAAGCAGCGTCATCGACCACGTCACTTGGTTGTCTCTTAGCCTGAACTGTTCGCATGATTGCGCCTTTCGATGTACTCGATTAATCTAATAAATAGCGGAGATGACGTATGATGCAAGCGGCCAGGGGGCGTTTTTTACAAAAAAACGTCCGCATGTTTTGTTCGCTCGTTCAGACAGAGGCGTCAACAGACCGCAAAGAGCAAACGGTCAATTTAAATAGCCAGCCCCTTTTTCTGGACGAGCGAGCGCAAATAGCGTCCGGCTCTGAATCAGGCCCTGTGGTCTTCAGCATTTCTTATATTGAACGCATTAATGATCTATGTTCAGCTTTTGCTAATACAGTCATTTTAGCATGGTTTAAAGCTTAATAAATAGGCCCCTGGCAATGCCCAGTTTAAATGTATTGCCTATTCAACAACCGAGACCCAAAAGATCTCCACATTGGGCCCAAGTACCTAGACAAATAAAATGGACACTGCAGACCTCCCAGCTGTCCCAAATTTAAGACAGGAAAGTCCTGATTCTTAGGGAACGATGGGAGATGTATCCTTCTGTAGGCTGTAAGGTGCATGCACAATGCAGGGTTGTTTTACAGGGGGGGGTGTTGGGTGGGTTAGTGCTGCAGAAGACCCATTGTGACACAGCCAATTCATCTTTCTGAAGTGTCTTGATTCTAAAAAATTTGAATATTGTGGAGCTATGTACTGTGCTTTCCATGTACTGTACATACAGTGAAAAATGATAGTTGTTCGTTCTCACATTGCAGCTCATTCAGTTCTTGTGTGTATAACTCCGCTAAATCTTTGGTTTGCACAATATATATATATATATATATATATATATATAAATACACGTGTCCTTCATCTCAAAGTGTTAAAAAAAAAATTAAAGTTCTGTTTAAAAGCTTAGAGCAACCTATGGTTGTAATAATAATTCAGGAGCCCGGCCCTGCACTGTGATTGTGGTACGTAAGTCCGAATCGCAGTCTCTTCAAGTTCTGCCCCGTTTTGCATCTGGATCTGTCAGTGGTTAACATGGTGAGCGCACGCTTTTATTTCATCCTGCCGGGTAACTGGTCACTAAACCTCTTGTAAGGTCTCGGCGGCAGCCTGCACGGTGAAGGTCGCAATGGCAATTTGTCTTTTCACTTCGTCCCAAGCCTTGCGCTGATCTCCATGGTTCTCAATGTCAAATAAAGCGTCATAAATCCCCGGAAAGGATTCCCCTGCGTACTTATTGTGGCTGCTGGGAGCAAAGATGATGTGTCTGTAACACAAGAGAATAGCGGGTGAGCAGACATGATTTATGGCTTTTGGTATTACGAGGCGGATCGGTTATTATAAACTGTCTATACTATGCTAAATTCACGCAGCAATGATCTGGGATTGGATGGGAGCCATTTTCGTGTTCCCCTTGGCCCTCGGTGTATTTACTAATGGACTGCCGGTAAATTATTCTAATTAGTATTTCCGTCTCTCTGTGTTCATTTTGGGGTGTTGCGTGTTTATTGCCCCTTTTTAGCTTTATTTTATTTCTTCATATTTTAAGAAACCTGGTTTTTGTTAGCGATGAAATATACCATTAAAGTGCCACATACTTGGGTATTACCCGTTTTATGTATTATAAACAGGAAAGCGAAGTAGGGTACCAGAAAAAGGAATTCAATATGTATAATTTTATATATAATATACACATAGAAAACTAAAATACATTCATATTTTGTATTCATACACTTATTAGGGGGACATCTATAAAACTCTAAAGATGACAAGTCAGATTCCAGATATCATTTTATAAATGTACTAGATAAATGATGGGTAATATATGATTGGTTGCTATGGGCAACACCCCCATGTCCTCTCTAGAAGATTTCATAGATCTCCCCCTTCGTGTTTCATCATCATCACTAACTGCAGTTGTACTGGATACCGAGGGGGGACCCCAGCCTGTTTGTAGTAGTACTTGGAAGTTTCCTGGCACCCGCTAGTGCCCTAATACTTCACTTGATTAGCAGCGATGATGAAAATAAAGGTCGGTGTTCTAGTAATATAATGTAAAAGTGCATCTGTGTTCTATGTGAGTGGGTGGGATGGAGACTTGCTAATGGGCCAGGAGACAGTCATCAGGGGCCTCACCTGCAACTATATTTTGTGCTTTTTCAAAATGGTCGGAGAGCCCTCAGCGAGTTTTGGGGAATTTTTCATTCAACAAATCTAACTAATTTTCATATATATTAATATCTATTTTTAATTGTCCCAACTCAGCTGCTTCCTCACACAGATATTACATAAACCTATTCTCATTATATTTTGCACAGTTTATTAAGATGTTGCAGATTATGGGGTCTATTTACTAAGCAGTGTTAGGAGACAGAGTGGAAAGTGATAAGAAAGTGATAAGGTGCCAGCCAATCAGCTCCCAACTGTCATTTTTCAAACACAGCCTGTGAGATGACAGTTGGGAGCTGATTGGCTGGCACCTTACCACTTTTCATTCTGTCTCCTAACACTGCTTAGTAAATAGACCCCTTATTTACTTTGGGTCTCATTTTGGCCCTTTTTTTTTTAGCTTCACTTTGTCTATAGTATTTTCTAAAGCGCATACACCAATTGTTTTTACTCATTACTAGCCGTAATGACTGAGCTACTGTACAATTCATACCAGTGACTCCTTGCAGCATGAGAGTCCGGATAAGAGGCAAGAGGGGGCAAGTAAGCATGGTGAAAGCAGAGTGAGGGCAGAGGGGGGTCATTCAGACCAGCTCGCGAGTGGCAGTACGCTCGCAAGCGGGTCGATGTTCCCCACTGCGCATGCGCACGACAGGGAGCTCCGTCGTGCGCATGCGCCAGACCCGGGGAGCGATGGGCTTTCCATCGGTCCGGGTCTCGTACCAAAGGGGGCGTGCTGTCGATGTTGATTGACAGCACGCCCCCTTTGGTGGGCGTGCCGGGGGCGTGCCTGCCAGACGGAGGCGTTCCCATGGGAACGCCTACCGTCTGAAGCCGGCCCCACTGACATCACTAGTGATGTCAGTGGGAGTGATTTTGGCTCTGATAGATCCAAAATCACTCCAGGGCTTGTGGCAGGGAGACCCTACCGCAGGGTCTCCGTCGCAAGTCCGATGGTCAAGACCATCGCGACCATCATTTTGGCCGCTTGCATATGCTGTCATATTTGGGTGGTCACCCACAGCTATGCGAGTGGCCAGGAGGCCGCTCCATTTTCAAGGAGGAGGGTCCTGATTCAGAGCGTGCGCTGTGGTCAGAGCGTTCAGCTCTGAATCAGGCCCAGTGTCCACTCAAAATGTGGCCCATGCTGACCAATAAACAGATACCTATGTACCTGCTTGGAGACTAATCACTGGTGGGTGCTGGACCCCCTGTGCAAAATTAGAACTGATGATGACAACGATCAACGGCCTCATGTGATTGGCTGAGGGCAAATAAATCCCTCCCATTTATGCCAACAGTATAGATTTATTGCTGTTGCGATATATCAGTATTATTACAGTAATATTGTCGCTTGCTTTGCACAAATAAACGTTTCCTTGTCATCTTTAAATTGGAAGGCGACTAATGTGTTAAATGATTTCATCTTCATTTTGTCTTGCATCTTTTTAAACAAGTATATGCAATTTTATTAGTTATTATTAATCACTCTGGCCGGCCATGTTCTGTATTGTATATGAATCATGTACAGATATTTTTTTGTTTTAGCACTTTCTCTGATCGTTATGAAGCCGCAACACCCGCCATACTCCAGGCTCATAGGCTTCGGTTGTCTGCAGGAGTGAAGGAGGCGCATATGCTAACATTGCCTAGCGGGGCGAATCTTGCATTTTACAGCCAGCTCAGCAAGCCTAGCAGATACCTTTTTTTTTTTTTGGAATGCAATTTACCCTTGGGAACTAGACAATACCCTTGGGAACATAAATAGCTTCCGTCCAGCTATTTATGGGCCCCTTTGTCTAAAAATGGGAAAATGTCTTTAGAGTGACATACAATTGCTCTAGGCTTGCAGAGTTTAGATTGGTAACGTCATGTACAAACTAAACATGAAATAATTTTTTTTTTTATACATTCATCTCTTCATATTTACATTATATATGTAAAACCGACTAGGTCATGGTGCTTTCAATATAGCATTAACGCTGTAAATGCTGTTGCCTGTACCTGTAAAACGGCCTTCCTGGCAGCCCCAAGGGATCAGTTAGCGCTCGTTCCGCAAACATCAGCTGGTCATTTAGGATGCGGACAGCGAGAGGACTGGGAAATGACAACACTCATTAAGCAGCATATATTTGCAAATAATACACAGTCACATATTATAAGTTTTTTTTTAGCTTTCGAAATATGCAGTTTAGAGGTGTTATATTGAGAGTCTGTTCTTAACAAATATCGATTTGCACCTACAGATGTATCCTCATACATCTAGCCTCCTTGCGCATTAAACAGCCCTTCTCGTTGCACCATGCCGTGGCGTGACACGGTAGTGCTGAGCATGTTCTCGTGCAAATTTTTACCTTCAAATTAGTCTTATTCGCACAGTGATGTGCCACACCCCCCAAGCAGGTTCTGCTGATTAAAATGATATGCAACATGCCTATGTTCTCTGTGCGTCTGCCGGTGTATCTGCATGCGAAATGCTACGTTACAGTGTCAGCGGCTGTGACACTGTAACGTAGCGTTTTGTATGTAGATACACCCGCAGTCACACACAGAACATAGGCATGCCGCATATCATTTTAATCAGCAGAAACTGCTTGTGCGTTCTACTCACATCACTGTGCGAATAAGGCGTATTTAAAGGCAAATATTGCACGAAAACACGCTCCACTACAGAGTCACACAGAGTTCCCGCGTTATATGCAGCGCGACTTGTAGCACACAGAGGATAGATGATGTGGACACCTCTGTATTTTTGCAGTCATTTTGGCTTTGTCTGTGCTTCTCACCAGTGCCGATGCCATCATAGTAGCCACACCCCTTATGTGCTCTTACGTTATTCTTACTGAGCAACTTTAAAAAAAAAAAAAAAAAAAATTTTTTAGTTAACTTTATGTGGCTGGTGTTATCTCCAGGTCTCTGTCCATAGATAAAAACGGGAAGCCGACGGACGGAATTCCAACCGTCAGCTTCCCGACTGTCTAATCCCGGCAAGGGGTTAAATGACAGGCGTCGATATCCCGACACCTGTCATTTTACCTACGCCGGGAGCCCGACACCCGGCTCACCGATCGAAGGTAAGCCGGGCGAGGAGAGCCGCGGGGGAGGGGGGTTAGGTTTAGGGTTCCCAGGGGGGACTTAGGGTTACGCACCCCCCCCCGGGAGTTTAGGGTTAGGCACCCTCCCCGGAGAACTTAGGTTTAGGCGGCGGGGAGGGGTTAGGTTTAGGCACTTGGGGGGAGAGGTTAGGGTTAGGGGGTAGAATAGGGTACAAAATACTTACCTTGGGACAATCGTGATTTTCACCGCTGCGGGATGCCATGCGGCCGGCGGTCATTCATACTGAATCCGATAAAACTATATGTATCTACCGGAAGGGTTTGACCAATGCAGAGATAGAATCAGGTTGAAGTCAGCCCAATGTAAGGCAAAGGACACATCAGCTTTTAAAGCTGAGTTGTCAAAGGGCAAAAAGTTTTGCCTTGGAAAAGAGGGTCATTTATTTCACCTTATAGTACATATAAAAGATTACTGACGGTGATCACATAGTTACTCCCACTGATAACCCCAACTGCATTAAGTATGGCTAGATTTGCGACCGTGAAAGCTTCTGTGCGGAAGCCTATTTATCAAATGTTTCGGCAATGACTGTGGTGTTAGCACCAACTCAGGACGGTATTAACAGAAAGATAAACTATAAAAATGTATTGATGAAATAATATAAATGGGGCTGTGGCCTGGCCCCCAGAAAATAAATATTTTGTTTTAGGGAAAAAAAATAGTGCAGGTAATATAACTTACGGCTGTAGCTGAGCCTCCTGTGAGCTCTGGAGAGATCAGTAACACTTATTGCTATGGGAAGTCTCGGTCAGCCATGGTGATAATATGTTAGAGCAAGTTATTCTGTTCCTGAGGATTTAACATCGCCTACCCACAGTCCATCGGGCTGGCAGGAGTGATTTGCATGGTGCATAAAAAGATAAGAGCTCAGCCAAAAGGTGGCTACAGTTTCAAAATTATTATAAAGTATCAGGTTATTATGACTTCAGTTTCGACTAATATGAAGTGTATTTCCAGCTTAACTCCAATGAAAACGAAAACCTCATAATCTACACTATAGTATTACAGTCATGTAGAGATGTATTATGCCAGCTTAAACCAACACAAACCACCTCATACGTACACAACTAAACAAAAGAATAACAGACGTCACTCATTGTAAACTTACTTATTTTGATCAACGTGTTTAATTCGATGGTGTAGTCCAACCGCAGCTTTTGTGTAATTCTCAATGGCAGAAAATAATGCTTCTACAAAATGAAAAAAAAAATGTATTCGAAATATAACATAAAAAAAAAACCATACTGTATGAAAAGCATGGATGTTATGTTACACTTTAAAAATAACTTATTCAGTAGTGATGCAGAATACTGTTGTTTAACCCTATATTTACACAAAAACAAATACAGGTGCTCAACTCCAAATTAACTGATTGTATATAAATAAATACAATTTTGCACTGAATAGAGGTTTTTGGCATAATCTTGGCCAAGGTTATGGGCCTACCCAACACATCCAGGTAACCTCTGTAGGGTAGGTCCCTAACATACTAGGGTTCAAATCCAGAGCACCTGTATTTCTTTTTGTGCATATATCAATTGTCTCCACAGGTAGCACCTCCGATTATGAATATATATGTTCAGGGTGTGCAGTCTGAGGCCCATTTTCTATATGAATCCAAGTAGTGCATTGCTTTGAACACCTGGAAAGCCTGAGACACTTTCCACTCAGACTAGCACCGTTTACCTCATTGGTTTAGAGCATGGAGTCTAGCACTAGTCAGAGGCACAATATAGGTAAGTCCTGCAAATATTTATACTGTGTAGTGCAACTTTGGTTCATTTTGGGGGCGTGGGTCCCCCTGGATTGCTTTGGTTGATCTGCCTCAGGGCACCGCAGTATAACACATTTTTCCTTCAACACATTTTAACACTTCACTGTTTGTTTTTTATACATGTATTTCACTTTTTTATTTTTATTCTTTATATGCAGCCTAGGCTGCTCTTAACTATTTCCTTTACACTTCACTTTTCTTATTGTAGCGGTGCCTTGGGGTGGCTTAGCTGGGCTAGTTTGGGGGTGTCCTGCGCTCTTGATTTGCAGGGTGTGCAGTCTGAGGCCCATTTTCTATATTAACCCTATATTTATCCAGTGTGATCAAGTAAATTCGACTACGTTGTCGGTACATAATGATGAAAACCATTTGTGTCTGCATATGATGAAAGTTTGCTACTGAGGATCCAGGGCTGCTAAGACATGGGACGGGTAGTGGGGAGCAGGGGCGTAGTTACTCCCCTTGTCCTGTCTATTCCTATGGTGCAGACTGCCAGCTGGTCATGGCATTGTGGGATGGACACTATTGCACTTCTGGGCCCCTATAGATGCCGAAGCAATTTGTACCCCACCCTCGGGGCCACTGCTGGTGTCAAGGATCACTTATATTTAGAGGTTTCCAAGCTGTGGCAAACTCAAAGCAAAGCATGGGGCCCAAACGGATAAACACCAGTCAGTGTATGACCTTACTACCATAGGTGTAAATGGCTACTGCACATGAGACAAATCAAGCAACTGATGTTGGGGTGTAACTAAAAGTTTGGGAGTAACCTAGCAAAATCTTGAAGGGTCCTCAAGATTTCTAGGGTGGAGACACCCTGCTTCACTTGCTTGTTGGCTCCAGATTGCACTGCACTGCCTCCTCACAGAGGAAGGGGGTGTCACACTTTAGGTTCGAATTCCTAAAATCCACTGTTGGTCCCCTCAGACTGGGGCTTCCAATGTCTAGTGGTGGCGGTGTTGTACATTTACAGTGCATATATATATATATGTGCATATATATATATATATATACATATATATATATACACACACACACTAGGGGTGAGCGGGTTCGGATTTCTGAAATCCGAACCCCCCCGAGCCCACCCGATCCGAGTCAGGCTCGACTTTTCCCGCCTGACTCGGATCTGAAATCGAGGCAAAACGTCATCATCCCGCCTTCCGGGTCTCGCGGGTTTTGGATCCTATATAAGGTACCCGCGTCGGCGCCATTTTCTCACTCGGCTGTGCACAGTGAAGAGGGAGGGTGGGAGTTATGGCTGGCTGGGCTGTGTAGTGCAGTGTAGTGTTGTGCTGTGCTGCTGTTGTCCATAGGGGCTGTGTCCACTCCTCCAAAGTCCATAGGGGCTGGCTGGACTGTGTTGTGCAGTCAGTTGTCCATAGGGGCTGTGTCCACTCCAAAGTCCTGTGCAGTGTCCCAGTCCTAAAGGGGTGCTGTAGTGTTGTCCAGGGGGTGCTCTGTCCATCAGGGGTGCTCCCCCCAAGTGAATTGTGTGCACAGTAGCCGCACGTGCATCAACAAAGTAGTGCCAAGCGTGCGCCTGTGTCATAAGTAAAGGGCCGGCTGGCTTGACCGTTAAAGGGTGCTGTAACCCCCAAAGTGCACTCCAAACAAAATAACAAATATTTTCTGTTTTGGGGAATTGTGTGCACTGTGGCTGCACGTGCATCAACAAAGGAGCAGCGCCAAGCGTGCGCCTGTGTCCCATAAGTAAAGGGCCGGCTGGCTTTTCCGTTAAAGGGTGCTGTAACCCCCAAAGTACACTCCAAACAAAATAAAAAAATATTTTCTGTGTTTGTGAATTGTGTGCACTGTGGCTGCACGTGCATCAACAAAGGAGCAGCGCCAAGCGTGCGCCTGTGTCCCATTAGTAAAGGGCCGGCTGGCTTGTCCGTTAAAGGGTGCTGTAACCCCAAAAGTACAGTCCAAACAAAAAAAATATATATTTTCTGTGTTTGTGAATTGTGTGCACTGTGGCTGCACGTGCATCAACAAAGGAGCAGCGCCAAGCGTGCGCCTGTGTCCCATAAGTAAAGAGCCGGCTGGCTCATTTCTTAAAGGGTGGTGTAACCCACAAAGTGCACTAGTCTCCAGCAAAAATAAAAAAATATTTTCTGTGTTTGTGTGCGCCTTAGCCGCACGTATATATCAAATCAATATAACATAAATGGAGGACCAAACTTTCTCCGATAAAAATAAAATAGGGAAAGATCAAGAACCACTTCCTCCTAGTGCTGAAGCTGCTGCCACTAGTCATGACATAGACGATAACATGCCATTAACGTCGTCTGCCAAGGCCGATGCCCAATGTCATAGTAGAGGGCAAATACAATCCCAAATGACAAAGTTCAGGTAAATGACCTTAAAAAAAACATTTAAATCATCTGAAGAGAAACGTAAACTTGCCAATATGCCATTTATGACACAGAGTGGCAAGGAACGGCTAAGGTCTTTCCCTATGTTCATGACTAGTGGTTCAGCTTCACATGACGATGGAAGCCCTCCTCCCGCTAAAAAAATCAAACGAGTTAAGCTGGCAAAAGCACAGCGAAGAACTGTGCGTTCTAAGAAGATATCACAAATCCCCAAGGAGAGTCCAAGTGTGGTGGCGGTTGCGATGCCTGACCTTCCCAGCACTGGACGGGAAGAGGTGGCTCTTTCCACCATTTGCACGCTCCCTGCAAGTGCTGAAAGGAGCACCCACAGTCCACTTGCTGATATGCAAATTGAAGATGTCACTGTTGAAGTACAACAGGATGAGGATACTGGTGTAGCTTGCACTGAGGAGGAAGTTGGCGAGGAGGATTCTGATTGTAATGTGGTTTGTTTAAATCAGGCTCCGGGGGAGACAGTTGTTGTCCGTGGGATGAAAAAGCCCATCACGGTCATGCCTGGGCAGAAGACCAAACATTCCACCTCTTTGGTCTGGCAATATTTCTATCCAAATCCGGACAACAACTGTCTTGCCATATGTACCATATGTAAAGGTGAAATAAGTAGGGGTAGTAACGTTAACCACCTAGGAACATCCTCCCTTTGTACGGCACCTGCAGCATGTTCATAAAATGTTACTGTCAAGTTCAGAAACTTTGGCTAAGACCGTAAGCAGTCCAGGGACACCTAAATCCCGTTGTCCTGTTGTATCCAAGCGCCTGCAAACCACACAGTCAACTCCCTCCTCGTCAATTTCCTCCTTAGTCAGGATCGGAAGTAGTCCTGCAGGCCATGTCACTGACATGACTGACTCTCCTATCCGGGATTCCTCCGGAGGATCCTGCATTGCTACGCCTACTGCTGCCGCTGCTGCTGTTGCTGCTGCTGGGAGTCGTTCATCATCCCAGAGAGGAAGTAGGAACACCACTACTTTTACTAAACAATTGACCCTCCAACAGTCCTTAGCGAGGAGGATGAAGTACGACAGCAGTCATCCTGAAGCAAAACGTATAACTGAGGCCTTGACTGCTATGTTGGTGGTAGACGTGCGTCCGGTATCCGCCATTAGTGCAGTGGGATTTAGACAATTGATGGAGGTAGTGTGTCCCCGGTTCCAAATCCCATCTAGATTCCACTTCACTAGGCAGGCGATACCGAGACTGTACAGAAACGTCAGAAAAAGTGTCCTCAGTGTCCTGAAAAATGCGGATGTACCCAATGTCCACTTAACCACGGACATGTGGACAAGTGGAACAGGGCAGACTAAGGACTATATGACTGTGACAGCCCACTGGGTAGATGTATCACCTTACGCAGCAACAACAGCAGCGTCACCAGTAACAGCATCTCAGAAACGCCAGCTCGTTCCAAGGCAGGCTACGCTGTGTATCACCGGTTTCAGTACACTGCCGACAACATCTTAGAGAAACTGAGGGAAATCATCGCCCAGTGGCTTACCCCATTTAGACTCTCCTGGGGATTTGTGATATCTGACAACGCCACCAATATTGTGCGGGCATTACATCTGGGCAAATTCCAGCACGTCCCATGTTTTGCTCACACAATAAACTTGGTGGTGCAGAATTTTCTGAAAAGCGACAAGGGCGTGCAGGAGACGCTTTGGGTGGCCCGAAACATTTCTGGCCACTTTCACCATTCAGCGACTGCGTGCCGAAGACTGGAGCGCCAGCAAACACTCTTGAACCTGCCCTGCCATCACCTGAAGCAAGACGCGGTGGAACTCAACCCTCTATATGCTTCAGAGGATGGAGGAGCAGCAAAAGGCCATTCAAGCCTATACATCCACCTATGACATAGGCAAAGGAGGGGGTATGCACCTGACTCAAGCGCAGTGGAGAATGATTTCCGTGTTGTGCAAGGTTCTCCAGCCCTTCGAACTTGCCACACGTGAAGTCAGTTCAGACACTGCCAGCTTGAGTCAGGTCATTCCCCTCATCAGGCTTTTGCAGAAGCAGCTGGAGAAAGTTAAGGAGGAGCTAAGACGCAGCGATTCCGCTCGGCATGTGGGACTTGTGGATGAAGCCCTTCATTCGCTTTGCCAGGATTCCAGGGTGGTCAATCTGTTGAAATCAGACCACTACATTTTGGCCACCGTGCTCGATCCTAGGTTTAAAGCCTATGTTGTGTCTCTCTTTCCGGCTGACACAAGCCTGCAGAGGTGCAAAGACCTGCTGGTGAAAACACTGTCAGCTGAAGCGGAACGTGACACGTCAACGGCTCCTTCTTCATTTTCTCTCGCAACTGGGGCTGCCAGGAAATAACTTAGGTATCCTAAGCAACCTGCTGGTGGTGATGCAGGGCAGGCAGGACCAAATTTGGACATCTGGTCTGGACTGAAGGACCTGGCAACAATTTCTGACATGTCTACTGTCACTGCATATGATACTGTCACCATTGACAGAATGGTGGAGGATTACATCGGTGACAGCATCCAAGTAGGCATGTCAGACAGTCCGTACCTGTACTGGCAGGAAAAAGAGGCAATTTGGAGGCCCCTGTACAAACTGGCTCTATTTTACCTGAGTTGCCCCCCCTCCAGTGTGCACTCCGAAAGAGTGTTTAGTGCAGCCGGGAACCTTGTCAGCAAAAGGCGTAGGAGGTTGCTTCCACAAAATGTGGAGAAGATGATGTTCATCAAAATGAATTACCAACTCTTCCAGGGAGACCAGCCTCCAGAACGTACAGAGGGACCTGTGGTGGTGGATTCCAGCGGGGACGAGTTAATAGTCTGTGAAGATGAGGATGTACACAACACTGAAGAGGGTGAGGAATCGGTGGATGAGGAGGATGAGGACGACATCTTGCCTCCGTAGAGCCAGTGTGCAGGGACAGATTAATTGCCAGCTTGTTTTGTGGGGGCCCAAACAAACCAATCATTTCAGCCACAGTTGTGTGGCAGACCCTGGCGCTGAAATGATTGGTTTGTTAAAGTGTGCATGTCCTGTTTATACAACATAAGGGTGGGTGGGAGGGCCCAAGGACAATTCCATCTTGCACCTCTTTTTTTTGTTGCATTATGTACTGTTTGGGGCCTAGTTTTTCAAACTGCCATCCTGTCTGCCACTGCAGTGTCACTCCTAGATGGGCCACGTGTTTGTGCTGCCCACTCGTGTCGCTTAGCATAGTCATCCAGCTACCTTGGTGCAACCTTTTGGACATAAAAACACTATTGTGAGGTGTGAGGTGTTCAGAATAGCCTGGAAATTAGTGGAAATTAAGGTTGTTGAGGTTAATAATAGCATAGGAGCAGAAAAACCCACAAATTCTGTGATTTTAGCTGTTTTTATGCTTTTTAAAAAAAAAAAAATACAGATCCAAAACACAAAACCCAGAACCCAAAACACGGAAGGGTGGTTTTGGCAAAACCAATCCAGATCCAAAACCAAAACACGAAAAGTGGCCGGTGCACACCCCTAATATACACACATTTCAGCAGATTGCCCCCATTATTTCCTGTTATACTATACTTATACACAGATGCAGGCTTATACTATTGAGGCTACACCCTCCACTGGTGTTTCTGTCTGGGGGTCCATGTACCAAGCCTTGGAGAGAGAGAGAGAGTGTCTACGGTGATAAAGTACCAACTAATCATCTCACAACTGCCACTTTACACGCTGTTTAAAAAATGACAGGAGCTTTTTCGGTGGTACTTTATCTCTCTCAAAGGCTTAGTACATAGATTCCTTACAGTATGTTGCTATTTGAGGTCACAGATTATATGTGACAACAAGGGTAGAAGGATTAAAGTGATGTTCTCCAGACTGAAACACCAGTGGGGGTGTAGGCATCTACGGGCTGGGTATGCCATACTGATGTGTACTTAAAGGTTTAATGATAAAGGCTTCCGTGTCATGTCGGCATTATGGTGAGTACTCACCAAAAAACACACCATATTTCTTCATTTGCTCCTGGTGTTGACTGGCCAAACTAGAAATAGAATCTGCGTAGTTCTTAAGCTCCTCTCCGTAATCCTGTGTGTTAAATGGTATAATGGGGGAGTCCGCAAGCTCGTACACCAGGCTCCCCCTCAGCTGAGCCACTGCAAGCTGTTTCTTGAACAAGGGGTCATAGAAACGTTCCACTAGCTCAAATGTCTCGTATACGGTGTGGTAGACAGGATAATTGCTGTACTTGTCAGTCTTCTGAAATAGGAAAGGGAATATTGTTTAAGCTGTGTTAGGTACCACTCTGTGCTGTTGGGGAACCCTATTCCTCACCGGTAAGTGGCAGTTGGAATGACACAGGCCAGTGGCAAACGCAGGATTTCTAGCGGGTTTTCAAATGCTTGATTTTAGAGTGAGTGTGGCCAGTCCATGAAGAGGGTAGAATTGGCACTTATCCAGCTTTAATATGCGTCATAAAAAGTGTATTGTGTGTCATAATTCCAGCATATACAGGACCAGCGATCACAGTAACCCATTATATGCATAATACATAGTGTATTCTGTGTCATAATTCCAGCATATACATGACCAGTGATCACAGTAACCCATTATATGTGTCATACATAGTGTATTGTGTGTCATAATTCCAGCATACAAAGGACCAGCGATCACAGTAACCCATTATATGCGTCATACATAGTGTATTGTGTGTCATAATTCCAGCATATACAGGACCAGTGATCACAGTAACCCATTATATGTGTCATACATAGTGTATTGTGTGTCATAATTCCAGCATACAAAGGACCAGCGATCACAGTAACCCATTATATGCGTCATACATAGTGTATTGTGTGTCATAATTCCAGCATATACATGACCAGTAATCACAGTAACCCATTATGTGCGTCATACATCGTGTATTGTGTCATAATTCCAGCATATACAGGACCAGTGATCACAGTAACCCATTATATGTGTCATACATAGTGTATTGTGTGTCATAATTCCAGCATACAAAGGACCAGCGATCACAGTAACCCATTATATGCCTCATACATAGTGTATTGTGTGTCATAATTCCAGCATATACATGACCAGTAATCACAGTAACCCATTATGTGCGTCATACATAGTGTATTGTGTGTCATAATTCCAGCATATACAGGACCAGTGATCACAGTAACCCATTATATGCATCATACATAGTGTATTGTGTGTCATAATTCCAGCATATACATGACCAGTAATCACAGTAACCCATTATGTGCGTCATACATAGTGTATTGTGTGTCATAATTCCAGCATATACAGGACCAGTGATCACAGTAACCCATTATATGTGTCATACATAGTGTATTGTGTGTCATAATTCCAGCATATACATGACCAGTAATCACAGTAACCCATTATGTGCGTCATACATAGTGTATTGTGTGTCATAATTCCAGCATACAAAGGACCAGCGATCACAGTAACCCATTATATGCATAATACATAGTGTATTCTGTGTCATAATTCCAGCATATTGTAACCCTGGTTAGGGTTACGGAGATAATTCATATATACAATTGAAACAGGTATATATTTTCATTCATCTATTTACAGAAAAATGCCATTTATGAGGTAAATGTTATATATACTGTAGGGATAGATGTGATGTGATATAAATATAAGTAAATATGTGGAAATGTATGTACCCTGTGCATGTAAGATATCTATGATGTCAGTGGACTTTGGTGCTTCAAGCTGCAGATATACATTTCACAGACATTGGTGATAGTTGCAGAAGGGGGCGGAGTAATATAGATGGGAGTGAATCGGTTCCTGTCAGGAAAATAGGATCCGGTGAGAGGGAGGAGATATAACAGTGGTTAGCAGCAGCTGATGGTTAGTCTGCTGATCCCTCCCTCCAGTGCCTGCCCTCCTGTGACCCGGGCAGCCAGTGAGTGGCTATATGCTGCCGGGCGCAGGGGGGCAGAGCCGGAGATGGAGCCCAGCCGGAGCTGGGGAAGAAGGTGGAACAGTGGCACCCACCCTGCCTACCTGATGATGCCAGAGAGGCAGCGTTGTGGGACGTGGACTAGGCAGCATGAGTGGAAGTGGCTAGGAGCCACGCAGGAAGTCCCGGCGTCAGCCGCCACATCAGCGGGGAGGCAGCTCCGGAAGTTCTGGCTACTGTCCTGAACAGGAGGGCTGCCTGCTTGGTGGCAGGCTATGACAGAGCCGGGGGAGAGGGAGACGCTGCAGCTGATGGGGTGAGGCTATCAGCAGTCATCCCTGCACAAGCAGCTGGAGAGCCTGTGTGCACACAGCCCCTGTCAGTGAAGCAGACTAGTGTCCTGCCGGGGCAGGCACTGAACGCTGACATGTGGTCATAAAGCCTCTATCTCCCTGGAAAGCACCAGTCATCGGCTGTGAGAAACCATAACTTGTGCCCTTACAGGATGCAGAAAAAGCTGTGCAGTCACACCAATAGCAGCCGTGTTACCTGCAGTTACTATCCTCATGTACTGTACACATACAGCTGCGGTATGGTGATAGAGAGCTGTGCAGTCACACCAATAGCAGCCGTGTTACCTGCAGTTACTAGCCTCATGTACTGTACACATACAGCTGCGGTATAGTGATAGAGAGCTGGGCAGTCACACCAATAGCAGCCGTGTTACCTGCAGTTACTAACCTCATGTACTGTACACATACAGCTGCGGTATAGTGATAGAGAGCTGGGCAGTCTCACCAATAGCAGCCGTGTTACCTGCAGTTACTAGCCTCATGTACTGTACACATACAGCTGCGGTATAGTGATAGAGAGCTGGGCAGTCACACCAATAGCAGCCGTGTTACCTGCAGTTACTAGCCTCATGTACTGTACACATACAGCTGCGGTATAGTGATAGAGAGCTGGGCAGTCACACCAATAGCAGCCGTGTTACCTGCAGTTACTAACCTCATGTACTGTACACATACAGCTGCGGTATAGTGATAGAGAGCTGGGCAGTCTCACCAATAGCAGCCGTGTTACCTGCAGTTACTAGCCTCATGTACTGTACACATACAGCTGCGGTATAGTGATAGAGAGCTGGGCAGTCACACCAATAGCAGCCGTGTTACCTGCAGTTACTAGCCTCATGTACTATATCTCTAATACTCTCTCATTAATACCAGACTGACTAAAGAGTTGGGGGAGAGAACAGTTTACTGCACTTATTCAGACAAAGCTGAAAACTGGTATATTGACATTTGATCACACAGTAAAGTAACTATTCAGTTTTGGCTTCTGATAGCAGAGATCCACAGGAACTGCAACCAGACTTTTAGAACTTAGTATTTAGGAGGATATCTATATTGATATATTGTTATTATTTATGCATGATGTTACTGCATTGTTCAGATAAACATATGTATGTCAATATACAACACAGTACACTGTTATGTCATATAATGAGATGAATGTATGTTCTTATTTACTTGGAATTTCGTCAATATAAAGAACGTTATATCTATATGTAATTGTGTTTACTTACCTGGAGGTGTGATGCAAGCATCCAAAAAGTATAAGGAACAGATGTCTTTGTGTTATAATATTGTTTTCAACTAACATGCCCCTTCTACACACTACACTATAGGGAGTAATATTAATACTTGAGTGTATCCTTGGGCTTACATAGGCAAGTCCTATATATATTCTATGGGTTTTCCCAAGTAGACCCATACCGACAACCAATACTTGGGTGGAAGCACTGATAAAATAATGGTACACCACTTAGAGAGAGGTTAAGGGTGGGTACATTAGGAGTAATAGAGGTGTTAGTAACCTGGTGACCCTTTAGTGGTAAAAAGGGGGGTTACATTTGGAGGCACTGCTGAGATGCGAGTAATAAACTCAGGTGCAGGGCAGGTGCAGATTTAGCTTATTAGCCAATATGGCTCAATTTGTGAGAAAGGGGGCCTGGGAAGGCAGGTGGATGGAGTTGCTCCAGAGAGGAGTTGAGTATTATATGGGGATCTTACAGACCCTATAGAGATAAGGGATGAAGATGCAGGGTGAAGAATTTGAGTAGATGATGTCCAATCCTGTACCAGCAGAGCACCCTCTGTGGTTACAGGTGAGGACGAGGGATTAATCCTCAGGGAGATAGGGAATGTAATAGAGGAGTTATGGGGACCAGGTATAGCATGGTATGGGAGAGTAGGAGTAGAGTGACCGGTATTTATATTGAGAGATGGAAATAGCCATGCTCTCATAGAGAGTAGGAGAATACGGGGAAGTAGTCATGACCGGTATATAAATATAGTGAAAGACGGATGCAACCGTGCTTTCACAGTGAGTCGGGGGAGAAGATTATAGCCGGGAGCCATGGGGGCTGACCCTGAGGAGGAGACAGAAGGGGGGCCAGATGAGGAGGTCCACCCTTAGGTGTAAGGGAAAGGTAGGGGGAGCAGAATGGAGTTCTGCTTCTCTAGAATAAAATTAGAAATGTGAGACTCACTAACAGAATGAGAGGGTAGTAGAGGATGCCACATATGTGACAGGAAATAGAGAGAGGAAGAATCCCCCGGTAGTAATGGCAGTGGCCAATAGAGGTAGTTTGAGTGATAATCTGGATGATAACCATGTATCATTCACAGATTATCAGGGGGAGTGTGTAACCCTGGTTAGGGTTACGGAGATAATTCATATATACAATTGAAACAGGTATATATTTTCATTCATCTATTTACAGAAAAATGCCATTTATGAGGTAAATGTTATATATACTGTAGGGATAGATGTGATGTGATATAAATATAAGTAAATATGTGGAAATGTATGTACCCTGTGCATGTAAGATATCTATGATGTCAGTGGACTTTGGTGCTTCAAGCTGCAGATATACATTTCACAGACATTGGTGATAGTTGCAGAAGGGGGCGGAGTAATATAGATGGGAGTGAATTGGTTTCTGTCAGGAAAATAGGATCCGGTGAGAGGGAGGAGATATAACAGTGGTTAGCAGCAGTTGAGAGGCAGTCTGCTGATCCCTCCCTCCATCTCCGGCTCTGCCCCCCTGCGCCCGGCAGCCATACAGGACCAGTGATCACAGTAACCCATTATATGTCATACATAGTGTATTGTGTGTCATAATTCCAGCATGTACATGACCAGTAATCACAGTAACCCATTATGTGCGTCATACATCGTGTATTCTGTGTCATAATTCCAGCATATACAGGACCAGTGATCACAGTAACCCATTATATGTGTCATACATAGTGTATTGTGTGTCATAATTCCAGCATACAAAGGACCAGCGATCACAGTAACCCATTATATGCATCATACATAGTGTATTGTGTGTCATAATTCCAGCATATACAGGACCAGCGATCACAGTAAGCCATTAGGTGCGGCAGTAGGTCCATCCTGTCTGAGCTGAATGTTTTTATTTTAGATATGGGCACCATTCCAAGAACATGCAGGACTAGTAAAATTCTATTATTTTACTATTTCTATTGTGGTAATGGTGTGGGCTGAGGAGGGGGGTTTCCAGGCAGACGGAAACCCCCCCTGCGTTTGCCTATGCCACAGGCTGCATACCCCAGATTAAAAGGTTAAGTTTACAGTTGGAGAACTATCCACGTATTCTAAAGCCGCGTACACACCAGACGATAAATTGAACGATAACGTCCAGTGTGAATGCAAGCTATCGTTAACAATGCGCACTCACGTGGATCGTTAACTATGTCTTTCATCGCCCGTACTTGCATGGCAACCTGACAATTTAATCAGGTTCTGCAAGTTCGGAGATGAGGGAGGGTCCCGTCACTGAACGATATTGTCAATGATATCGTTCAGTGTGTATGCTCAATGTCGATAATGACATCGAGCCCGGCAGTGCAGGGGAAACACTTAACGATATCGCTCATGGAGCATATCGTTAAGTGTGTATGCGGCTTTAGAGAAAGATAAAGTGAATGGAGATAAAGGGCCTGATTCAGACCTGCTCGCGAGCGCTGAGCGCTCGCAAGCGGGTCGATGGTGGCCCAGTGCGCATGCACATGACAGAGCAGGCTCCATCGTGCGCATGCGCGCGACCTGGATAGCGACGGGCAAACCGTCGCTCAGGTTCTCGTACCAAAGGGGGCATGCTGTCGATGTTGAGTGACAGCACGCCCCCTTTGGTGGGCGTGCTGGGGGCGTGGCTGCCCAGACGGAGGCGTTCCCATGGGAACGCCTACCATCTGGGGCCGGCCCCACTGACATCACAAGTGATGTCAGTGGGAGTGCTTTCGGCTCTGTTTGAGCCGAAAGCACTCCAGGGCTTGCGGCAACGAGACCCTGCCACAAGGGTCTCGTCGCAAGATTGATGGTTGCGATGGTCTTGACCATCGCGACCATCTTCCTGGCCGATCGCTATAGCTGTGGGTGGTCACCCACAGCTATACAAGCGGCCACGAGGCCGCTCTAAAAATCAAAAAGGACGACCCTGATTCAGAGCGAGCGCACCAATCAGCTCCTGTCACATTGCAGGCTGTGTTTGAAAAGTTACAGTTAGGAGCTGATTTGTTGGTAGTTTCTCTCCACTTTATCTCTCTCCAAGGCTTAGTGAATAGACCCCAAAAGATGTCTACAGATGGGCTCTCAATTTACCAGTATCACTTCAGGACTTGGTGGGGTGCTACTAAGGAGCATGGAATGCCAAAATGGGGACATCTCATTTAATAATAAGGCAACTCCTAATTTTGGGCTGTCATAAATATGGTTTGCAAGGTATAGTCAAAGTCTTAAGGACTCCAAATGAAAAAAATAAATACTAAGGCGAGCTCAGGGAGGGCAGAAACCTCCCGTGGAGCAGCAGGGCAATATTGCTGTCACATTGGGTTATATGACCTATCACTGGCAGCTCAGACAGTGGAGTATTAACCCTGAGTATATTCCTAGAGAAGAATGTTTTTTAAACCCGTTCCCCATGGCCCACCCACTGAGCAGACATTAGGATATTGCTGCTTCAGCACAGGTGGGTACACAAGCAACTGAGATAATAATTAAGCCACCTGTGATGATGAATAGATATCCTTAGTACCTGGACTGTGAGTGGGCCATGAGGACTGAGCTTGGGAAACAACATCCTAGAAGATCTAACATTAGGATTCCTTTCTTGTTTTTGTCTTGGAAGCCTGCTGTTGAGAGGAACAAGAGATTGTCAAGTTCGATAGTTCTTTGGCCAGACAAAATAACTAGGCTGAGTGTTTTCACTTATACCCCTTTCAGACATACAGCAAAATCCTGGGTTTTTGGACGTGAACGTGCATCAACCCGGGTTTTTGCTATGTGTGAACAGAAACGACCTGGGTCGAAGTCCCGGGTTCATGACCCTGCTTTATACCAGGGTTTTTCCCGGGTGCAACCCAGGTAGCCTCTAGTGTGAATGCATCCAACCCAAGTTTTTAGATCTGGGTTTTTAGAAAACCTTCTCATTGGCTGTTCCATGCACCAGCTGATGACATCAACTGCAGGGATCCAGACCACATGACTGGGGAGCAAACAAATTTAAGTATGTATTATATTTTGCTTAACTTTTTTATCTGAAAATTTTGTCTTTTTATAGACCACAACTTTGTAGAGGCTATATTCATAATTTTCTTATATTGTAATGCAAACATTTATTGGTTTTCAATAAAAAAAACATTGAAAATAAACAAACTTTGTGGTATTTACTCTAAAAATGCTAATTTTTATATTATGTCATTACTGTGAACAAAAAAAAAAATGTATCCCCTTTAAAAATCCACACCAAATTCCAGGGCAGACCCAGGTTTAGTGTGAACGTATCCGACCCTGGAATTTCCCGGGTATCAGGTGTAGTGTGAGAGGGGGTCTCAAGCAAAAACCCGGGTCTGAGCAGGGAAATTCCTGGGTCGTATGTCTGAAAGTGGTATAAATGAGAGGAAGGAAAGTTGTCACCCAGTCTATCTGACCCATGATGCTGGTTGTATTATGAGCAAAGAAATCTGCAGCTTTGGTAACTGTGATGTAGAGATAGAGCAAAAAAGCAAAGGAGCCGTAGCTATTGTTCAAACATAGTATATTGTCTTTTAGTCAATCTCTGACTTGCATGAAATTTTATTTTGGTTACTGTTGAGTCAGTCATGTATTCTAAAGCAGAACTTTGCACCTTAATCTATACCATGTAATGATCATAATTCTTAGTTTCCCTTCAAGAACACATAACAACAGGGTCCAAGCACACTCACCCTGTTTTTTGTATAACGGGCTCTTCCAGAAGCAATTCCCAGACGCTGGAAATAAGCCTCAAAATCACTTCCGGATCCAAGCTTATTTATTCTGCAGCAGGAAAATGTATCAGCAAAAATAAAACCGTGTTGAATTAGAAAGCGTAGATGTAATCGATTAATAAAAAAAACAGCAAGTGATTAACACATTTGGCTCAATTTTGTAGTCACTAGTAAAATAATTTGACCACCACTTAGTATATACTCAGGGACAAACCTGTTTTCATGCCAATGTGCATGTATTTGTTTTAATACAATAATGGTGTAAAGGCCCCCACACACGGTTCTCGATGTATCAGAACGACAGATAGTGCATAATATGTGCACATAACGATGACCTTAGCGGTTCTCACCATTGAAGTCAATGGTGGGAACCACTCATTGGCCGAGAGGCAGCCAATAAGTGCTCAGCACCAGGATTTCTATAGTGAAATCCCGCTGCTGAGCAGTCATTCGGGTAGTACTGTCCTTAGAGGACGGTACTAATGTCCGCTGGTCTGGAATTTTTTGTTTTGCTAAGCCCGTGGATGCCTACATAGAAAGAAGCAGACGTGATCCACACAGAGGAGAAGGTGAGTATGGAATTTTTTTCTGCAGGTACACGTGGATTACTACTTGGAGAAGTGGACATGAATGGCTTCAGGGATACATAGGTGAGATAGTGAGTTTGCATGTATGTGTTAATAAACTTGTACTTTCACGGTGTGTGTGTATGCACTGTGTTTATTTTAATATTTATTTTGCAGTGGAACTATGGTACCAGCGGGCCCGTAATACCCCACATGCTGGTACTTGTGGTTACCCAAATACCAGTATACGGGGGAGGCTTGCTGGGACCTGTAGTTTTACTGCAAAAGACAATATTTTTAACTCTTTCAATTACACTACACTATCAACCCAGCACCCACAGCTCCAGGGGTGTCGGAGATCACCCCGGGCTATCAGCCCAGGCCTGGGAGGAGCCCTGGAGATAGAAAGAACCCGTTTATTGGGGAGGTCCCCAGGGATCCCTCGCCTGGGCCGGGGGACCCAGTGAAAGGGTTCCCCTAGCTGTGGCATTACTCCCCCACTAGAAAGAGTTTGGTGCTGGTTTTGGATAATACAGGGGACCTCTATGCATTTTTTTTTCCTGCATTTCCATAACTGGGACCGGCTCAGAGCTGGTTACACTAAATACATTGGACCCCTATGTTTTTTGTCTCCTGTATTTTGACAACCAGGGCTGGCTCTAAAAACCCCAGTGCTAGTTGTGCTAATGTTTGGCCCCTGTATTTTGCACAACCAGTACTGGGTCTCCAAAGCCTGGGGCTGGTTGAGCATTGGGAAGGGGGTGCATGTTTTTTTTTTACACTTTGTCATTTTTTTTTTTACACAGATGCATGCATCAAGGATCTCCCTGATCATGCACGATAGATCTTACGTCACATCGTTCAGCTTTTGCTGCACATGTGTCCTGGAGTGTTGGGGAGAGTTCAAGGTAAATTGCTCACAATATTGCATCGTTGAGCACATCGTTTTGTGTAGTAGGCACCTTAACTGTGAGCTTGTGGGCCACAGGGACCAGTAGCATCACTGTTGACAACACACGTTGACCCTTGGAAATTTGGAAGCAATTGCATTTGGTCCTTTGCATTCTCATTAATATTGGTTTGATATGTGCAATATAAACCTATGCATATTTCCCAAATGTCCCGATTTAGACTGGACAATTCCCATATAAGGGCTTTGACCCACTGTCCCACCTGCTGAGATGCCTGTGTCGGGGAGGGAAGATATATCCCAATTCCCTACTGGTCTGGTATTGGTGCACTTAGCAGTGATTGGGGGTTTGGGTGGTGGTGACTAAGGGGCAAGCTAGAGCTTCACAAACTCTAGGTATGCCCCCATGGTGTGGCCACCACTCCATCACAACCTAGCCAAAACCCCTATCCTGATTCATGCATCTGAAATGTTGTGAGGGATGACTATATGATTGTATGGATGCGATCATTGATTGGTGTACAGCACAGGGCTATTACCAGTGTAGCTTGCCTGTGCTCAGAAAATGAAGGTACTGTACAGTACATTTGTTTGTTAAGAGTAATTTGTACACATTTTGCTACCAACTATGCACCAGCCCCATGTCTGCATGGGTGACCGTTTGACAGGTACCACAAGCTGGGAGCATACAGAAGCTAGTGGTAGAAGTAGGGGAGGGGACTTTTCATAGAGGAACTGTACAATCAGTCTCCCCATGGGATGAGAATTAGCTTCTGGCAGCTCCCAACTTCAGTTTTTGGTGTAGAGAATACTAAATGTGCTACTTGGATTAGAGGGTCATAACGAGGAGCAGACAGTCGAAAACGGACAATCCCCTTAAGCGTTATAATGCACATATATCCCGCACCAGCTGGGAAAATAATGTTAAAATCAGTAAAGTAATGCAATACCTTGGCAGATCTGGCTTCTGTGTGGAAGGGTCTTTCTGAAGCCAACTTTCATACAAGGACATTCCCTCAAAGCCGTCATCTGGACTGGCTATCTGCAAGGGACAAAGCCAAGGACACAAGTTATTGAACAATATCCTAGAAAAAGAACTCGGACTCATGTTAACAAGATATAAAACTTTGCTAAAAATTTTACCCCTTATAAGTTACAATATGGTCTAGTACCTTCTGGAGCATTCCAGAATAGCACAAGCCATTATTTCAGGACTTGTCAATACCTATAAACAATGAAATATAATGGCATCTGTTGTACAAATATTAAACGCTATTAAATATACAGATATATTATAAATTACAATACAATTAACATTTACAACATAAATAATACATACACTTCTATATATATTTTTTACTACTTTAAATATTTATTCTCCTTCAGGATGTTCCTCATACTGTGAGGGGTATTCAATATGAAACGTAAACTTCGCTGTCGAAGTTTACGTTTCATATCGGAGATTTTACCTGGGATAAAGTATCGGGCACGCGCCTGCTTATCCCAGTATTCAATATGAAGCCTACGAAAACGGGAGCCTGCGAAGTGGGATTTGCGTTAAATTACCTGCAAATGAAAGTCAGGGATTTAAATAGCTGCGGCAGGTGTTTTTTTCCCGACATTGAAGAAGTGATGCAGAAGAGCACTTAGGGTTTTTTTTTCGTTTTTTTAAGTGGTCCCATCAAATTTGGGGTACATGAAAATAGGTACTAGCATATTTTTATGTCCCTAAAGTAATTTTTTACAAATTCTGCAACTGTGCACCTGCCGCTAATAATCTATTCTAGACTACACCTGCCGCATATTTGCAGAATAGCCCTGAACCTATTTCCCTATTGTTAAACAATTTTTTCCCATTTTTTTTTCACCCCAATTCTTAAATTAAATAGGGACACCCCAAAAAAAAATTTAAAAAACTTTTTTTGACACAGTTATTTTTAAAATGTCATTCCCAGGGTGCAGGCTATTTTTTTTAAGCCTGCACCCCTAAACCCCAATTCTGCACTTTTTTTCGCCACCTATGCAGTGGTGAAAAGTTATCCCCGTTTTTTTTCAAAGACTTTTCGAACCTGCAAAAAGTCTTTGAAACTGAATACAGTGTAAAACTAAAACCTGCGATAATGACGTCATAGGTGCAATATTAACGCAAAAAACGCACTTATCGCTCCATATTGAATTCCCCTATGTATATGGTATTGCAGAGTAATTCATGTATCAGATTTTTATATATGAATTACCTAAGCAAAAATTTGTAATAAATTATTTGCACACATACACACTATATATATTTTTTTCCTCTTTACATATACTTATATATACTTATATTAGCTGGTATGGCTAATATGTCAAATAAAGATGTAATGTTGCTTTTGCGAATCAGCTGCTGCTTAATACCACCCGATAATCACCTTCACCAGTAAGTCCAGTCTTTAGAAAATATTTTTTTTTTTCACAGCATATCGGAGACTTTTACCGGTCAACTTCCAAACCCCATACAGATATGCCTGTAGACTCTCCACCTCTCTCTGGGCTTCTGCCTCCTCTTCCAGTGTCAGCAGTTGTTTCTGGATTAATGCGAAGGTTTTGCGGTTTGTTGTCCAGGTATTTACTAGTGCTGCCAATAAGTATAACTAAAGTCCACAGAAAACTACCGAGGATTAACAGGACATCCAAGTTCCTCCTTACAGTGCGTATAAATGCAGCCCACACGAAGCTGGGATCCTGTGGCGGCTCACTGTTTCTGTTCATTACAGCTTTTATTTTCTTTTAATAAAGCAGCCTTTGTGGTAAGTAGGATCAAAGTTATATTTTGGTTTGAAAGAATTCGGAGTTCTGTCTGTTTCTCCGTTATTGGAAAGAATATTTTTTTAAAACTCTTTTGTCATACCCTGTTCTCTTCTTTAGTGACGTTGTGGCTACTCAGGTTGACAATCTTAAGTTTTTCCTGAATTCTGAACTTCATTTTGTACAAATAGGTTATATTTTTTTAGACATCTTTCCCGTTTACGCTTAAAGGAGGTAGAGATTTTTAAGGTTTCGACCTCTCCTCCTGTTCCTTTCTAAAAAAAGCCTCCTGATTAAAAAGGTAAAAATCTATTTCTTAGAGGTATGGGGGAAAAAATCCATCTAATTTTATTCTTCCATACACCTCCTTCTAGGGGGTAAATTCACCAAGAATCGAGTTTGGTCGAGATTGCAATATCGGGTGTGTTTATGCATTTTTTTTCAACTCGCAAAATTACTGAAGACAAACTCGGGTGAGATTTCTAATTTTTCACTGAAAAACTCGGATGAGATTGCAAGCTAGAATAAACTCACCATGGCCATAGTAATAGGCCCAGTCCCATATTCCGTTTGAAAACAGATATACAGTATGTGCTAATTTCTCAATAATCACTTAAGGGTCGGGCTTCCAACAGTAGGCTAGCGTTTGCCTCCTTAGAAGTCCCAATTACACTTAGCACACCCTCAGGTCATATCTGTTTTTGTTTTTAGCACCTGCTTTCTTGGTGGCCTGTTGTGTTAAATTATGAGCCTTTTTTCTTTTCGTAATTTAGTTATATATTGGGTACGAGTTTGACCTGATGAATCCCTAGAGGGAAGTCCAAAAGAAAAAAGTAAATTGGCAACCTAGCTTATCACCCGAACATAATTTCATATGGGGAGTACCCAGCGGATTCATTCCTGGTACAGTTGTGTGCATGTATAAGACGGCACATTCCAGGCTTGCCGACATTTAGCTCCCTCCGTCCGGGAGGGAGCTGTCGGGCTTACAGGGTTTAGGGCGTGATGCGGACAAAGGGGGCGGGGCCTGGCACTTGACACTGCATTGGGGGCGGAGCATGGGGCGTGACATCGCGTTCGCGTCATCGTGGCTCCGCCCCCTCTTCACAGTGCCGTGATTAATGGCATTGTGCAGCCGGGGGCGGAGCCACGATGACGCAATTCAGCGCGAATCGCGTCACCGGCCCCCCTGCTGCCTTTGTTTTTACTTAAAAGCGCGGGGGGGTGCGGACACTTCGCCGGGGCCGGGAGGATTGCCTGCCTTCCCGGGAGGTCAGGAGCGGCACCCGACCAAATCGGGAGGGTAGGCAAGTATGGCACATTCTCCTACTCCATTGGGTCTTTCAAATGGGATCCAAGGTGCCCATTATATGAAGCAGGATTTGATTAAACCGCTTGGGCTGGGGATTTCACTGAGGGTGGTAAGGGGTTGCTCAGGATTTCTTAATCCCATAGCACAAACAGTTATCTGATTATTAGTATAATGGGGCACCGTAGTGAACAAATCCGTAGTGAACAAAGAAATATTCCCAGAGAGTCCTAGTCACGGTTATAGCCCTCTGATCAGAAGTGACATAAGCCCCTCTACGTAATGGGTGAAATGATGCATTACCACCAGAATGTTGCACTCATTTCCTGGTGAGGTCTCTAATGATAAAAAAAAAAAAAATAGATACATACTAAGTCCATGGGACGATTACTAGTTAGTGTGACCCAAAAGGCGGACCTGGTGGGGAGAGTCTTTCTTAAAACACATTTGCCACATGTTTTACAGTACTGTTTAATTTCCCTTTCCATTAGCTGCCAATAAAATCGTCATTTACCAATCCCAATTCTTTCTTTTGCTACATGACCATTCTGATCATGTAGTGCATTCAAAATAGATTTATAGGATTGTGGGATTACGAGCTGAAATTTGGTCTTCCCATTGAGTTTAACCACTTGACGATAGAATATCCCATTTTTCAGGATTAATTGTTTTACTTGTCTCATCATTATTTTTAATGAATGTGTTAAAAATTTCACATCATAGACAGCATGTTCAGTTTCAAGGTATGGACCTAAAGGGAAAAGGCAGGATAATAATAATAATAATTTTAATAATAATAATTTTATTTATATAGCGCTTTTCTCCTAAAGGACTCAAAGTGCTTTACATTTACAGTACAAAATACAAAACAAGCTTAAACAAGGGACATTAGTGAAATGCTTGGGTGAATAGGTGAGTCTTGAGTCTATTTTTGAAGGATTCTAGAGTGGCGGCCTCTCGAACTGTGCAGGGAAGTGAGTTCCATAAGGTTGGAGCCACAAAACTGAAAGCTCGACCCCCAGACGAATTCCGTGAGATTCTAGGTACTGTTAATAGTCCTTCGTCAACGGATCGCAGTAATCGAGTGGGACAGTAGGGAATCAGAAGCTGCTTCAGGTACCCTGGGCCATGGTCATGAAGGGCTTTGTAAGTTATTAATCCAATCTTGAAAGCAATTCGCCATCTGACAGGCAGCCAGTGAAGGGAGTAGAGAATGGGTGTTATGTGGCTGGAACGGGGCTGGTTGGTTAATAGCCTGGCAGCTGCATTTTATACCATCTGCAAGCGGTGTAATTCTTTTGCTGGGAGACCGAGGTAGAGGGTGTTGCAGTAGTCTAGGCGTGATGATATAAATGCATGTATGACTTTAGGCAGATCTTCTGAGGGAATTAAGTGCTTGATTCTGGCTATGTTCCTCAGATGAAAGAATGAGGATTTGATTGTGGCTGATACCTGATGTTTAAGTGTCAAGCCACTATCCAGGACAACACCAAGATTCCGCACATGTTTAGTGTTTTGTAATTCTGAACCCCCAAGCGTAAGTCCTGTTGGTTGGCTATGCTGTAGCCCTGTCCTGTGACCTATCATAAGAACCTCTGTTTTATCAGGGTTCAGTCGCAGCCAACTGGCACTCATCCACTCCTGAAGCTCAGCTAGGCAGCCATTTAGGGTTGTTATTGGGTCATTTGTACCTGGAGCAAAGGACAGGTACAGTTGTGTATCATCTGCATAGCAGTGGTAAACCAGGCCATGACGTCTGATTATTTCACCCAGTGGCAGCATGTATACTGCAAAAAGCATGGGAGATAGTATAGAACCCTGTGGGACACCGCATGGAAGTGACACTGGTGATGAAGAGTTTACTCCAGAAGAAACTCTCTGTGACCTGCCAGTGAGAAATGATTTGAACCATCTAAGGACTGTGCCATCCAGTCCACAGAAATTTTTCAGGCGCTCAATTAGAATCCCATGGTCCACAGTATCAAATGCTGCTGAGAGATCCAGAAGGATTAAGATTGAACAATCACCTCTGTCTCTTGCCATCAGAAGATCATTAAGCACACATACCAGGGCTGTTTCAGTGCTATGTCTTCTCCTGAATCCTGACTGGAATGGATCATAAATATCATGGGTAGACAGGTGGGTTTCGAGTTGCATTGCCACCACTTTCTCAATGACCTTTCCTAGAAAAGGAAGGTTTGATACTGGTCTATAGTTGGTCATGCAGTCGGGGTCTAAATTAGGTTTTTTAAGAAGTGGTCTAACAATTGCTTCCTTTAGTGGTTCTGGAAAAATGGCTGTTTGCAAAGAGCATTGAACTATTTTTGCAATTACAGGGCCAATAATGTCTATACACCCTATGAGAAGCTTGGTTGAGGCAGGGTCCAGATCACAGGTGGTGGGTCGCAATATTTTGATAATTTTAGCAATGTCTTTTGCATCCATTATGTCAAAGCTGTTCCAGGGAGACTGATGGCTTACCTTGGCAGGCTTGGTAGTTTGGCACTCCTTTGATGGCATTGTGGGGATTCCAGCCCGGATGGAGGATACTTTATCTGCAAAGAATTTTGCAAACTCATTGCATCTTGACTGGGAGAGGGTTTCATCATGCTGCAGGCATGCTGGTTTGCAAAGCATCTCCACTGTACGGAAAAGCTGAGCCGGCCTATTGTTTGCTGCCTTGATCTCATTTGAAAGGAACTCTGTTTTCTTACGGGTGATTGTTGATTGATATTCTCTTATATGTTTGATTAGTGTTAACTTATCCTCTACCAGGTTCGTCTTCCTCCATCGTCTTTCAAGTCTACGCCCCCTTTTCTTGAGTTCACTAACACTATTGTCAAACCAAGGGGCTTGACGGTGTGGTATGAGGGGTCGTATACGCACAGGGGCAATTATATCCATTGCAGCTGTCACATCCCTGTTATAGTAATGGACAAGAGAACAAGGATCTTCACAGGCCCCCATTACCGCAGAAAGATCCAGGTTTGCTGCAAGAGCCTGGGGAGTCATGCCCCTCCTTGGATGATACCTTGTCAACTCCATGGGTAAAGTTCTATTTTGAGGGGTTACAACTGAGAAGTGAATTGAGTGTTGGTCTGACCACGTGACTGGGTTTATATTTAGGTCAGAGACATCTAATCCAATCTGGAAGACAAGATCAAGAGTGTGACCACTTATATGAGTAGCCGAAGGGATGACTTGTGTGAGGCCCAGAGCATTCATTGTGCACAGGAGATCTTGGCCAAGGTGTGAGAGCTCATCATCAACCCATGCATTGAAATCCCCTAGGATCAGCCATCTTTGATGCTCCAGAACTAGTCCAGCAACAATATCTGCAAATTCTTGTAGAAATATCTTTCCATCTCCAGGGGGGCGGTAAATGAGAAGTACTCTGAATCCTAATTCTGTAGAACTCCGAGCAACGATGCACTCAAATGAGTGAGTCATTTCCATTGGGTGGACCCTAAGTTTAAGTGCTTTTCTAAAGCAGATGGCCACTCCCCCTCCCCTGCGGTTAAGTCTTGGGTTGTGAATGACAGAATAATTTGTTGGAACTGCAGCTTCCAAGATAGGATCACTTATCTGATCCTTTCTGATTTGATCTTTGCTCCGTTTTGGTAATTCCCCCAGTTCCAATTGGCTTAGCCAGGAATAGGCAAGTGGCAGAGCTTTATCAGAAGCTCCAAGAGCACGGATACATCCTGTTTTTCTGCAACCAGTCCATGTACAATAAAAGTCAAGTTTTTTATGGTAGTCGCCGGACGTTAATCCAGTCTAACTTATCTTGTTCACTTTCAGTTCTGGTTGAAGAGTCTGTATCTATGTTGTTGATCCCTGGTATTTAATTTAGAAATGATATACACATAAAGCAGTTAACCACCTATGCCATGTGGCATCTAATTTTACAGTGGTTTGTATGTAGGTCAGGGGAATGTTGTAAGTGGATACCTCAAAAGTTACTCCATAAAAGGTACTAGTGGAATCTTTTTGCCACTGCACACTTAAGTGCTAAGAACGATAATTTGTGGACAGGATGTCTCCTCTCACTATTGGATAGTCCTCGGCTTACGTAAGATACTTGTAACTGATCCATTGCTAAACACCAATCACTAAGGGCTTTGAAAAGGTGAGTATTGGTCCCAATAATCACTGACACCTCGTCCTTTTAACCTGATGATTCTGAGCACTCTAGAGCAAGCCTGGGAAATTGTTATGATAATCCAGTGGCTCTACTGGGAAATTCAATGTCCACTATTATATAGCCAAGATAGGGTTATTTATGTTCACCTAGTCCCCAGATTATAAATCCTTCCAGGGGCACAATTGGGGCACCAGAGAGATGCTGTGGATACCACTGCTCAAATACGATGGACACCTGCGACCCAGTGTCCAATGCAAAGATGTCCATTTAAATTAGCTATCACCAGTGGAGCAGGGCCTAACAATCCATCAGGGATGGAACTATTCCACAGTGCACTCCCCATTGAATCTACCTCTACTGCTCGGGAGCCGGTGAGGGGTTCGGTTCACAGGTCTCTCCCCATCGTTTCCCTGATTTGGATAATTATTCAATTAGGACTTGAACCCAGTCTAGTCTAATTCCAGCTTAAAGGACATTCTATGGCTCTATGTCCCAGTCGCCCACACCTAAAGCACCCGCTCATAGCTGCATTGTCACCCCTCCCAGTAATTCCTGTTACTAGCAAATCCTCTTATTAGTAAATGGAGCCCTCCTATGGGTTCCGGGTTCGTTATATATAAAGCAATACGCTTTATATTCTTATTTTGCGCTCCATCAGCTTAATTAGGCAATCCTCAGTTGATGTTACAATTTCAGTGGAGGGTACAACCATCTTTAATTCTTTCTGGCTTTTCTCACCTTTGGCTATTATAGCTTCTTCCTGTGTTATCCATTTTATTAGCTCATTGAGGGGCCTATTCATCATAACTTAAAATTCGATGGAGATACTTAGGTTTAGAACTCGCATGGAGTTCTACCTAATTACCGAAGGAATTCATCATTCCTCCTCTCCATAACTATCTATTTCGAAAAGCTGTCATTTTTGCGATGACAGCTTTTTGGGAAATAGATAGTTTTCCCTCACTACTCTACCTTACCGCAGCTGGAATCTGTGCTGCGCATGCACTGTTATATTCGTAAAACCAGCGCATGCGCAGCACTACCTACAGCTGTGGTAATTTTTTGTGTCCCCCCCAAGAACCCTTCTGCATACCTCCCCCCATGTCCCGCACATACCTGCCCGCTCCAATGCCTCTGGCTCCGGTGTCTGCTCTGACACATGTTCTCCTAGCAGACCACAGTACAGTTTAGAAAGAGAAAATAAAATAAAATTATTTTTTCTAAACTTTATTGTGTTCTGCTGGGAGAACACAGTATCCGAGCAGATACCGGAGCCAGAGGAGGGACCGCAGGAAGACGCCGGGGGACCTGCACACGCTGACACAGGTAAGTGTCACCTACTATTTGCCACCTCACAGTGGCATATAGTAACTCCATCAAATTCCGAAAATACATTAAAAAAAATTCGGAATTTGATGAATAGCATAATTTCCATATCCCCATACTAATGTACTAATGTATGGGTAGTGTGGAAATTAATGCAGGGGGATTTAACCAGGAGATATCGGTGATTAAGGAAAATGTCCTTAAAAACGTTATTTTAGTATTGATGAATAGGCCCCTGAGTGTAAGAGTTCCTGACAATGCTACGGTACACCATAAATGCTGAGCTACTGGATCAGTTGCTAATGCGCCTCTAATCAATTGCTTCATACTACTGCTATCAATATCCTCTTTGGATAACCTTCCCTTGTCTACTAGTTTATGAATCAGCTTGTCTAGACGATTACACATACTGGGACAATTTCTCCTCTGGTTTCTTAAACGTATGATTTAACCGGGCAACAAGGTCAACCACATCCTCCAAAGTCCCATATGCATACTCCTGGAAGTAGCCAGCCACTGTTGCATTTGACTCACTTTTGCGGGTTGCCTCAATAATACCCATAGTGGGTCCCCGTAAACTCTCCACAATGTACTGTTTTTTAATATGATCTGGGCAAGGCCATTCCTCAGATTTTTGCATGGCTGCCTCCTTTCATTCCTCATAGGGTTTTCCCCCGTAGGAACTGTGAGTATTCTTGAGAACATCCGTAACCTCCTGTAACTACCCTCATAATGCCAGCGCTCAAGTTGATGTACCACTTTATTACTTCTAGCTGATTCCCTAACGTCCCTTCAATGCCCTGGGAATTATCCTCACCACCTATAACCACGGAGGGAGCTCCGCTGGTCTGCGATTGGATGTCCCCTGCAAACATAGATTCAGTAGCTGCCTCACCCTTGTCATTGTCAGGCCATATAATCTTCCATCTACACTCTTAGCAGGCTTATCCCTTATTAATTAGGACTGCACATCTTTCTCTATTTTTCATTGACCATTTATTAACTATTTTGGGCTGTGCCGCCCCATAGAGATAGAACATCTCCAATAAAATATCAGTGGTGTTTGTGAGAGTCCCACATAAAGCAAAACACTTGTTAGGGGCAACCCCCCTCCTTTATGCACCAGTCATAAACTTCCCCACTTGAAATTTGGGCCATATCTGCTAAGTGTGCTGAATCCTGTACCGGAGTATATATTACGGATCTCAAAACGGTTCCTCCAAAATGTAACCACCTCCAAGTTACAGTACTACGCAGTTTACTATGTGCCTTCCCCTAGGCTTAACTATAAAGTTACAATTTATGTTGGGCCTAGGTAAGCCCAACAATATAGGTTAGTAGTATACAGTCACTATAAGTGTGAAATTATAGGTGTGTAGTAGGGGTGTATTTAGGGGTCCGAGCAGGGCTGCCATCAGAAGTTGTGGGGCCCGGGACACTCAAAATAGGCAGGGCCCACCCCTTCCCATACATTACAAAAACCGTGAGGCGGAGAAGGGCGCGGGCTGCAGCCGATGGCAGGTACGGCTAGTACACCCTCCTTACACCATGTATATAGAAATGCAGCATGTTCCTGGTTTGCTGCTGCTAGATGCCAATGTTATGTCCCCAAACAGATAAATAAAACCACATTTTATTTATATATACACCCATATATATATATATATATATATATATACACATATATATATATATACACACACACACTATATATATATTATACACACACACACACACTATATATATATATATATATATATATATATATATATATACACACACACATACATATATACACTATATACACACACATACATATATATATATATATTATATATTTATAGATATATATATATATACATATATATATATATATACACACACACACACTTTATATATACATACACTATATACACACATACACACACACACTATATATATACATATATATATATATATATATATATATACATACACACTGTATACACACACTATATATATATATATATATATATATATATATATATATATATATATAGTGTATACACACATATATATTTACACATTTTTTTTATTAATTCTATATAGCCTATGTGACTAATCTGACGTTTCCAGCCCCCTTCTGCCTCACTGCATACTGCACACAGTGTTGGTCCAGCCTGTCCCCTTCTTCCCCAGCAGGCAGCATATGAATTAACTTACCTTTAATTCCAGGTTAGGTCCAGGCTTCTGCTCCATGGTTGTCTAGAAGGGTGCTGCGGCTCCTCTGTCCTCTCTCTCCATCCTTTAGTGGCGCGTTGACGTCATGACGCGCGCCGGATAATAAACTTTATTGATCCTGCGGACAGTCACAGGTCAGGTACCGCTTACATGCTGGGCGAGGCAGTAGCGGTGGGGGGTCCCCATTCATTTGCGGTGGGCGGGCATCAGACAGGAGGCCCCTTTGCCTTGCTCAAGCAATAGCGGCGGGTGGGTGGTAGGAGCTGGCCGGGCCCCACTTGTTTGGCGGAGTGCCCGGGCCCGGTACAGTAGTCCCGACAGTCCCCCCCTGATGGCGGCCCTGGGTCCGAGCGCCCCTGGTAAAGTAAGGGACTGGTGCCCCCCCCCATACCAAATTTATGGAAAAACAAAAAAAATGGACAGTTGCTTCCTTTCTCAGCACATATGATACATACAGACAGACAGATAGGATAAAAGAGTCGGACACTCACTCCCTAGCTGAATACCAGCATGCCCGGGTGCCTTGTCAGGTCAGTTCTTATTTAGAAAGGGTCAGTGGAGCATTTGCTGAGTTCCAATAAGGGCTCAGCATACTTCCTGGTACTCTGCCTCCTTGCACTGAGGCTGAACAGCTGTAAGGTCTGTGGGTCGTACCAATCGTGCTCTGCGGCCGCACTCATGACCCAGGGTCTCTCCCCCTTCAGCAGCAGCAGCAGCACACCTCTTCGGATGCGATCAGTAATGAAGATCCCCTGTGCCTCTTCCCCCCTTATACGGCTCTGCCTGACCTCCTTTATAGTACACTGCTGCAGCCGTGCGCTGTGTCACAGAGTCCAGGCAGCCACGTGAATCATGTTCCCACTATCAGCTCGGCGCTGTCCTGATTGGCTGGAGAGGCTCCATCACGCGAAGGGGGCGGTCCTGCTGGTGATAACCTGGAAGCACAGGCGCTACTCCGAAAGTAACTCTCCAGGAGACTTCAGTAGAGGGAGGACACTGCCTAGGGGTGGTCGCACTCAGAGGCATATCTACTCCATGGCTGCGAGTGGCAGCGCACTGCCCCCCTTTGGTCGATGCCCATGGCGAATGCCATCCTGGCCAATGGGTAGATACAGCCCTGACGTGTAGCATGACATAGGGTCACATAACGAATACACATTTTACCACGATAAACCGGTTATTCTTTTCTCCGAGTGTTCCAGAGTTCTTCACCTGCAGATAACTGACACACTCAAATATAGTCAAATAGATGTAATACGTTTACACATAAGCTTTACATGTGATATACAGTCAGGTGCATAAATATTGCGACATTGACAGAATTTTCATATTGTGGCCTCTATTCACCACCACAATGGCTTTGAAATGAAACAAACAAGATGTGCTTTAACTGCAGACTTTCAGATTTAATTTGAGGGTAATTACATCCAAATCAGGTGAACTGTGTAGGAATTACAATGGTTTCTATATGTGCCTCCCACTTTTTAAGGGGCCAAAAGTAATGGGACTATCCACTCAAAAGCTATTTCATGGACAGGTGTGGGCTATTCCCTCGTTATTTCATTATCAATTAAGCAGGTAAAAGGTCTGGAGTTGATTCTAGGTGTGACATTTGCATTTGGAATAAGTTGCTGTCGACTCTCAATATGAGATCCAAAGAGCTGTCACTATCAGTGGAGCAAGCCATCCTTAGGCTGAAAAATCAAAACAAACCCATCAGAGAGATAGCAAAAACATTAGGTGTGGCCAAATCAACTGTTTACATTCTTAAAAAGAAAGAATGCACCGGAGAGCTCAGCAACACCAAAAGACCCGGAAGACCACGGAAAACAACTGTGGTGGATGACAGAAGAATTATTTCCCTGGTGAAGAAAAGCCTCTTCACAACAGTTGGCCAAATCAAGAACACTCTCCAGGAGGTAGGTGTATATGTGTCAAAGTCAACAATCAAGAGGAGACTTCACAAGAGTGAATAAAGAGGGTTCACCACAAGATGTAAACCATTGGTGAGCCACAAAAACAGGAAGACCAGATTAGAGTTTGCCAAACAACATCTAAATAAGCCATTACAGTTCTGGAACAACATCCTAAGGACAGATGAGACAAAGATCAACTTGTACCAGAGTGATGGGAAGAGAAGAGTATGGAGAAGGAAAGAAACTGGTCATGATCCAAAACATACCACCTCATCAGTGAAGCATGGTGGTGGTAGTGTCATGGCGTGGGCATGTATGGCTGCCAATGGAACTGGTTCCCTTGTATTTATTGATGAGGTGACTGCTGACAAAAGCAGCAGAATGAATTCTGAAGTGTTTCGGGCAATATTATATGCTCATATTCAGTCAAATGCTTCAGAACTCATTGGACGGCGCTTCACAGTGCAGATGGACAATGACCCGAAGCATACTGCAAAAGCAACCAAAGAGGTTTTAAGGCTAAAAAGTGGAATGTTATGCAATGGCCAAGTCAATCCCCTGGGCTGAATCCGATTGAGCATGCATTTCACTTGATGAATACAAAACTGAAGGGAAAATGCCCCAAGAACAAGCAGGAACAGAAGACATTTGCAATAGAGGCCTGGCAGAGCACCACCAGGGATGAAACCCAGCGTCTGGTGATGTCTATGCATTCCAGACTTCAGGCTGTAATTGCCTGCAAAGGATTTGCAACAAAGTATTAAAAAGCACATCTTGTTTGTTTCATTTCAAAGCCATTGTGGTGGTGAATAGAGGCCAAAATTTGAAAATTCTGTCAATGTCCCAATATTTATACACCTGACTGTATATAGATTTTAACTGAACAACTTAAACAAACCCCTAAGATATGTATGTATAGAAAGAGTCCTTAATCTTGTGTCATAGCAAACTCTAATTGACATAGGAGTATTCATTAGCATACTGTACTGGATTATGTGCTGTGAGAGTCCGGCAAGTAGCTTTAAATTCTACTTTTGCAATTGTAGGAATAAATGTATACTTCGAGTATTCTGCAGATATCCTTTAGGCTCGAGAGGATTTGTTTTTGTTTTTATCTCCCTTTGTTTATATATGGTCACAATGCCACTTGTGATGCGTTTCCAGCCATGTTTTATCCTCTCGTGTTTTTTAGAGTTCTTGTAAATAGAATTATCTTTTTATAGTATTATAAACTTTGTATACAGTTAAATAATATTGAAGCTTTTACAGTACACAACTGTAGTTTCAGTCGCAAATCTAGATAAGCCTAAACCAGCTGTTTATGTGGCAGGTCTGCAGAGGTGACAGTCAGAGCTTTGAGTTGAGCTTGGTGCTGTTATAGGATACTGAGGCCCCTATTTACTACAATCCGCATTTAAAATGCGGTTGTAGTGTGATATTTTTGACTAAATTCCCATAATTTGGATGTACAGGGACAGAGCTTGCGATAGACATTAGACAGATGCTGGTTTACAGCGCAGCTGATCAGGGTCACGGGGCAGGACCCCCGGCGACTGGAGGAGAGGGCTCACCGATCAGCTTTTTCTTTTTTTAAACTATTAATTTTTTACAGCAATCAGCTTGTGGTCTATTTAGACCACAAAGCTGATCACGGGAGGCAGGCTCCTGGCTCTGCTCTGCCTATCAGGGCGAAGCATGAGTAATGGAACCCTGCTTAATGCCATCTTCAGATGGCATTATAGCAGTGCTGCCACCCTGTATTTTTTCACAATTCCCCCATAGTAAATTTATTCATTATTATGCGATCTGCTTACCAAACAGTTGCAAATTAAAGGGCTTGGAGTAATTTTTCACAAAAAGTGCTCCAAAAGCCCTTTAATACATTTCAGTGAATCAAAAATAATGTGAAAAAGGGTGTGAAAACACCAGTCTTCACATTATTTTAGTAAAAAATAGACAGAAAATAGAGCTTTGAAAGTCTTTAATAAGCTAACTGCAACTTATTACAATGTATTTTACTACTAATTATGACTACTTGAGATGTGTCTGTTGTAATTAGTAACTTTTGGTTCAATAAAGAAAAGCCTCAATGAGCAGGGTCCCAGGCTTGCTAAATAAGCAATATATAGTGAATGCAGAAGCCTCCCAGAAAATTAGGATTTCTATTATAAATAAGAGCTGTATATCCTGCTTTACTATAGGTAATATAACTCCGCCTATGGGTCAGTTATCACACTCCCCCCAAACTTCTGAGGTGCTGAATGTGTAATATGTTTTAAGTAGATGGCACTGTTATTTGCTTTGATAGGACACTCAATAGGTACATATGCCTTCTGGACTTCTAATTGTTGCTGCTGTTAATATATCTGGCTGCAATGTTCTACACCAGTGGTTCTCAAACTCGGTCCTCAGGACCCCACACAGTTCACTTTTTGCAGGTCACCCAGCAGGTGCACAGGTGTATTCATTACTCACTGACACATTTTAAAATATCTGCAGGTGCAGCTATTTCACTAGTAATTATGTGAGGAGACCTGCAAAACATGCACTGTTTGGGGTCCTGAGGATCGAGTTTGAGAACCTGTGTTCTACACTGTAGCTTATGGGCGTTGTGTGGGTTCAGTGCAAACAGTTACTCACAGCTGCTGGTGGGAGCTACTGCCGCTACCAGCCTATCACCACCTGATCCTGGCAGTTCTCTGCTTGTGGGATCGCAGCTTACACACAGTTACCGGGGCTCTTAATTATTGAGGACAACCCAGCATCCCCTCTGCTACTGCTTACTGGAGCTGCTGCTGTTCTAATTGCTACCAACAATCTCCTGATGCTGCTGCTGCAGTGACCACCTGATACTGCACTGCCCTGGAGCTAAGTGACCGCCATCCAGAGCTACCACTTCATGTGCCACCGGCTGCAACCCGCGGGCCACACACTTAGTCAGACTCCCGGACACTGCTGGAATGCACTCACCGCTCCTCTGCAAAGCAGCACCGGTAGGTCTGAGAAGTAAGCAACTGGAGAGGGGGACTGCAGCCTAAAGGTTGTGGTGTCGCTCTACCTTATATACTATGCGCTAGGTGTTGCGTGGACTCCCCCTCTTTTTTCCGCTCAAAGCTTGTGCCCACAGGCTTTCACCTCGCGCACCTACCTGCCAGTACCGTCTGGCACATTCCAGAATAGCATGTAACATACATAATACATCCACTCCTATATATATATTTTTTACTACTTTTAAATATTTATTCCCCCTCAGGATGGTGCACATATATGGTATTGCAGAGTAATTCATGTATCATACATGTTTGTGTCTCTTTCCATATGAATTACCTAACATTATGTATGTAAATATATATATATATTTTAATTTACATATACATATTAGCCATATGTCACTATGGCTACAAAGGAAAGAAAACAAAAATCAATCTTGAATTGCAGCTCTAACAATTCAATGTAAGTGTGAGCAAAGCGCCTTAGATAAAGATTGGTATCCAACTCTGGTATTAATTAATTCATTGATGGATTGTAGTGACTTCTTGAAACATGTTATTAGTACAGTTTATGATCCTATGTATGATAGTACACACCAATAATAAAGAACACCACTAAAAATTTATTTTTGGGTGGAGTTTAAGAAGATGGTACAGAAAATTAAAGCACACTCTCCTTAGTTGCACTATTTGCTGGACCAGCTGGGGTACCAATGTCTCTAATGTTTCACACTGGGATCCTCTCCAAGCTTATTTCATCTCCGTGGAGAGGCAGAGACGTTGTGGATATCCCTCCCTACTAAGCGCATATTCATGCCAATGGAACGTCCATGGGGAGGGTAACGACACCTGCTCTGCTTTATTGAAACAGGGTGATCAGTAGGAGGAAAGAGGAGACCAATGGGAACCCTCCCACATCCAACTAATTGCAATATTTAGTTTTCTCTAGCATTTCTGTTATCCTGCCATAGTCATATTTTTGAAAAGACATTTGCGGGATATCCCTCGAAAACACCCATTTATGGGTGATATCCGCATATTTCAAGTATCCCCTGGATGTGTTTCCCCATTTTCGATTGCACAAAGCCTTTATACAGTAGGTTTCTGTCAATGCTGCTATTTGTGAGTTTTTTACATAGAGTAAAAAAAAAACTAGAGTGAAAACTCTTATTTGGGGACACACTTGCTAATTATTTTTGCAAATATGTCCCCAAAGAAGATTTTTAGTTTTTCTTTTTTTGTCCTCAAAAAAATGATCCTCTTTAACCGTGGTTGGCACCACCAACACATATAGTTTTAAGATTTTTTTTTTTAGAAATCCCAATATATTTTTAGATTGCTGGCTAAATATATATTCTGGTTTCAGATTTAAGAAAAAAAAAAAAATTTTCTTGAGTAGATATGTCCTGTGCGGGATCTTCCTTCTTTTTGTACACGCAGAGAGAAATCGGAATCTTTGTTACTAATATCTTTTTTTTACGTCACATTTAAAACCAAAATAATAAAGTAAAAATATAAATCTAATTTATAAACAGGGCATATTTTTCAATACACTCACAGTACTGTGCAAATTTGCATCAGCTTTAAATGCGGCAATGGAAGCTCTAAAACTGTTCATTGATGGCTGATTTGGCTCTTTTAGAGTTGATAAAAAATAAATAAAAAAAATACAAAGAGAATAGAGGAGAGATTGCATTATATTCTGAACTCAGCGGCGTACAGAACCGGCACAGAATCCTTTTTTATGTGACTTCTTCCAATAAATCAGATGTATTTCACTGAGTAACCATGGCAGCGTGCAAGTGTTGAGCGGAAGATAAAAGTGAAGCCTTTCAGACATTGCCCCGCTGGACATGTCTTACATGTTAGCCAGAGAATAACTCCAGCAACCAAAGAATCCAATTTTAGTTCGGGGCCTGTGATGCTCCTATAAGCAGGAAATCAGATGCTGCAAAATCATCCGCCACATATAGTATGTAAACCATAGAAATTATAAATTAACCCTCAGACACCACTGACATTTGGAAGGAAAATATTTTATTTAATTTTTACCTTTTTAAAAAAAAAAAATACATTTTTTATTTTAAAAAGGTTTAAAAAATTAATCTCCTTTTTTTTTTCCTCCACTGGTGCGGCACACTATCGACCAATGAATCTACATCATACAGGACACTCGTTGTCCTGTTAATCTAAACTTATTGATTACATCAGGGATGGGGAACCTTTTTTCTGCCAAGGGCAATTTTGATATTTATAACATCAGTCTGGACCATACCGGACGCTGTGCCGGCGAATCGACTGTGTTGACACAGTATGTACCACATACAGACACGGGATGACAGGTGCTCCCCCCTAAATCCCCATCCCCCAATTTTACCTTACTACAAAGGAAGGGTGGGGAGGTCAATAGTGAATTAGACCAGGCTAAGAGCAGCCATGCAATGGGACCACTTAGTTGAGACAACCCATCCTAGCGTCCCACTGCATCCCTATCTTTCGCATTGTGCATTCCAGCGTGCAGTGTTAGTGACTGGTAGGCCCCAGCCAGTCACACACACAATGGAGGCTCCTCTATGCTGCTATACAGTGCCTCCGCACCCCACCCCAGGCACAGGGCTGTGCTCTTACCGCCGCGGCATTGTCATTGCTACCGACCGTCTTCATCCTCTTTGGGGCACGGCCACCCTCAGTCCCGTAATAAGCTGACCTTCCTCCCACCGCTGCAGCTGCCACCATCTTCAGCGTTCCGCCAGGACTGAGCGCTCCGTAACATGGCTAAACCTGAGCCACCCTGTGATAGGCTTGGCGGGGTGCCACTTCTGCCGCTCCCGCACTCATTAGACCGCGATCAACTCCACTCATCCACTAAACAAGCCATTGGTTGCAGAGGGGGGGAGGTATTCTGCACTCGGCCCACCACACAAGTTCCTATGCCTGCCGCAGAGGGGGACGCCCACTGCGCTGTTACTGAAGGGGAGAGAGCCACAGCCGGCTGGGCCTCATGAAATGATCTTGCGGGCCGGAGATTCCCCATCCCTGGATTACATGTTGCTTATTATTTTAAGATATATTTTATAAGTGTTACATTTTAATTCACCATTAAACATTTTTTTTTCTTGCATGGTGGCAAGAAACACCCCTTCGGATCATGCAGGACAATAACGGCAGAAAATATTGCAAAATGATTTCATCTTTAGACAATCCCCTATTCAATCATATTGCAATGATATGAAAAAAGATTATTGAAGTATACTGTAGGTATTCCCTTTACTTTGCCCTTCATTATTTTATTAAAAGGGGATATTTATCAAGAGGAAGAGTGGAGCTGTTCCCCATAGCAACCAATCAGCTTTTAGCTATCATTTATCTAGTACATTCTCTGAAATGCTACAGTAGCTTGAATCTTTAGAATGTTTAACAAATCTCCTGCTATTAGAGTCTGGGGGGTATATTTACTAAAGTGTGGGTTTATAGAAGTGGAAATGTTGCCCAAAGCAACCAATCAGATTCTAGCCATTATCTTCTAGAATACAGATACTCAAACTCGGTCCTCAGGACCCCAAACAGTGCATGTTTTCCAGGTCTCCTCACAGAATCACAAGTGAAATAATTATCTCCACCTGTGGATCTCTTAGTCAGTGAGTAAGGATTACACCTGTGCACCTGCTGGGTGACCTGAAAAATGTGACCTGTGTGGGGTCATGAGGACCGAGTTTGAGAACCACTGTTCTAGAAGGTGCTTTGGGCAATGACTCCACTTCTAAAAACCCGCACTTTTGTAAATACTGTATATACCCCCTGTTCTGCAAAAAGGTCTTTTTTTTTTGCATGTTGGTGCACAACTAGGTGCATTCATGTGCCTAAACCGTTTTAATGGTTCCACACATCTGATGGTGTCAATTTTTACACCCCCAACTTATAAGCCACCTTGGATCAGAAAATCCATGCACTTGCAAAAATAGGTGCATTTGTGTAAAAGTAGGTACATCAGGATACAATTTTGCACTCTGATGTATAGCTAAACCCCTTTGCGACATAAGCAATGTTGAGATTCCAAATATCGGGAATGTATGGGGAGGGTTATATCTTAATCAATATTCATGATCATTCAAGTCTTTCATTGTTCAGCACACAAAATAGCTGCCTTAAATATAAGTACACATTATGCCGATCACTTGGTTGATTGGATTCAATTCTCCGATCCCTTGAGCGTTTGTCCGATCAGTGTGACAGCCCTGTGTCCCCCCCGTACACACGGAGCTAGAAATAGCTCATTGTGTACTTTCTACCATGGGATTGGGAGGTTGGGCAGTTAATATTAAACTGTGCTTAAAATGTAACCCCCGGAACTGGCCGTTTGCAGGAACGTTTTAATCTGTTTATCAGCTAACAGCCCTGCATCGCACCTGCATACACACCTATACCAATCATTGGTCCGATCAGCAGATATCAGGAAATCGGCCCGATGATTGTATAGGTGTGTACCCAGCTTAAGTCCAATTTGTAGTTTAAAGCAAAGACCTTCATGAGAGGACAGACTGCCCCTATATTTCTGGGCTATATTATTCCCTTTTTCTCTCATCACAATCTGTTCCCTAAAATACAGAAACTGCTCAATTAAAAAAAATTAAAATAACCAGATGTCACAGCTACTGTTGTTTCAGTTATTACTTGCCCAAAAAAAGTATTAAAAGCTTTATCAAATAAACCTATAAACTAAAAAGGTCTTTTTTGTTTGTTAGGGGAAATACTTTCAAGGAGTACTAGTAATACTGCCTACTATTAATGGTGGAATGTTAATGCCACCTAGTGGGAATATAAATGATTACAACTAAAATTTCTTACTACAGCAGGGGGAAAAAATCTGTAACAGGTGCATAGTTGGGACTTGGATCTAGTTTTGCAATTTCCAATCCTAATTTTGATATTGAATTGTAATTATTCATCATTTCATTAATAATGTCAACATTCCCTGAATATAATAAAATCGATCAAGTTATAAATACACATGTAGGACTCATGGACTTGTACTAGTTCACTTCCTCTGGCCCTTAACAAATTTTCTCATGGGTTGGGGGTGGGGTTTTAAACTGCGCTGACTGTATGGTCTAGTGTCTATGATGAGATGGGCTTGGACAAGCAGCCGTCTATTTAATCCAACAGAGCACCACTGCACAAACACTTGCTGAAGCTGCGTTATCGTACATAGACTAATCTATTTTCCACGTCCTATAGGTTTTTAGAAAACGTCATTTTCAAACTGCATTCAGAAGACTTCAAGTCCTAAATAACCTGTGGTTTTAGCGAACAGGAGCTAAACATACAAATGCAATTGTAACACGTAAGGTTCTCCTGATTAATTTTAAGATACCCATTACAGTTCGTATTCCGTTTGGTATTCAGTAGCTTTTTTGTAAAATTAGATAATACATGGATTTGATGTATGTCTATTTTAGAGCAAGGAATAGGGGGCTTTTGGTGCATACACACGGTCAGATTTTTATTCAGATCTGAACGATAACGATTTAAAAAATTGTTCAATCGTTTATATCTGAAGGAAAATCTGACATATCTGTCAGATTTGAACGATGCGCGTTCCCGATGGCCAGATAACGATATCTGACATCTGAAGCGTTTGCAGTCAGACTTGGACGATTCCATTCATTTTAATGCAGTCAAAAATCGTTCAAATCTGTGGTAAAAATCGTTCAAATCGTTCATCTGACAAATCTGACTGTGTGTATGCTCCGTTACAACCGTAAATGGTAGAATGGGAACAATCACAAACATGACACTTTATATTGGTTTCTAAACACTGCGCATGTGATGCATTGCATGCATACGATAAGAACAGGTAGGTCATACATAGATACTATCCTAGCATAGCCTACAAAGTGCTTCATAAAAGAGATGTAGGATTTGAATGGATGGACTATGGACAATAGGGTTGGTGCAAAATTGTATTTGTGGAGTGTATCTTGTTTTGTCACTGTGCATGCAACAACGGGTGCTGCAATTGATTGGGCATAACTAGGCCGTAACATGGTGCTCTTAGGTAGGCAATATTCTCTGAGCAGGAGACCCACAAGCACCCTCCGTTTGTGTGCGGATACCTAGAAGCGGATTTCTTCAGTGCATGCAGAGTACAGTGCATTCGGAAAGTATTCACAACCGCTTCACTTTTTCCACATTATGTTGTTTTACAGTCTTATTCCAAAATGGAATAAATTCATTTTTGTCCTCAAAATTCTACACACAATACCCCATAATGACGTGTAAAAAGTTTTTTGAGATTTTTGCAAATAAAAAAAACAACTAAAAAATCGCATGTATATAAGTATTCACAGCCTTTGCCATGAAGCTCAAAATTGAGCTCAGGTGAATCCTGTTTCCACTGATCATCCTTGAGATGTTCCTACAGCTTAATTGGAGTCTACCTGTGGTAAAATCAGTTGGTTGGACATGATGATTTTGAAAGGCATATACCTGTCTATATAAGGTCCCACATGTGACAGTGCATTTCAGAGCACAAACCAAGCATGAAGTCCAAGGATTTGTCTGTAGACCTCCGAGACAGGATTGTCTCGAGGCAAAAATCTGGGGAAGGGTACAGAAAAATATCTGCTGCTTTGAAGGTCCCAATGAGCACAGTGGCCTCCATCATCTGTAAATGGAAGAAGTTCGGAACACCACGACTCTTCCTAGAGTTGGCTGGCCGTCTAAACTGAGCGATCGTGGGAGAAGGGTCAGGGAGGTGACCAAGAACCCGATGGTTACTCTGTCAGAGCTACAGCATTCCTCTGTGGAGAGAGGAGAACCTTCCAGAAGGACAACCATTTCTGCAGCAATCCACCATTCAGGCCTCTATGGTAGAGTGGCCAGACGGAAGCCACTCCTTAGTAAAAAGCACATGGCAGCCCGCCTGGAGTTTGCCAAAATGCACCTAATGGACTCTCAGACCATGAGAAACAAAAATTCTCTGGTCTGACGAGACAAAGATTGAATTCTTTGGCGTGAATGCCAGGCGTTATGTTTGGAGGAAGCCAGGCACCGCTCATCACCAGACCAATACCATCCCTACAGTGAAGCATGGTGGTGGCAGCAGCATGCTGTGGGGATTCGCATTCAGCGGCAGGAACTGGGAGACTAGTCAGGATAGAGGGAAAGATGAATGCAGCAATGTACAGAGACATCCTGGATGAAAACCTGCTACAGAGCGCTCTTGACCTCAGACTGGGGAGACGGTTCATCTTTCAGCAGGACAACGACCCTAAGCACACAGCCAAGATATCAAAGGAGTGGCTTCAGGACATCTCTGCAAGTCCTTGAGTGGCCCAGCCAGAGCCCAAACTTGAATCCAATTGAACATCTCTGGAGAGATTTGAAAATGGCTGTGCACCGACGCTTCCCATCCAACCTGATGGAGCTTGAGAGGTGCTTCAAAGAGGAATGGGCGAAACTGCCCAAAGATAGGTGTGCCAAGCTTGTGGCATCATATTCAAAAAGACTTGAGGCTGTAATTGCTGCCAAAGGTGGATCAACAAAGTATTGAGCAAAGGCTGTGAATACTCATGTACGTGTGATTTCTTAGTGTTTTTTTGTATTAAATTAGCAAAAATCTAAAAGAACCTTCTTACACGTTGTCATTATGGGGTATTGTGTGTAGAATTTTGAGGACAAAAATGAATTTATTCCATTGTGGAATAAGGCTGTAACATAACAAAATGTGGAAAAAGTGAAGCGCTGTAAATACTTTCCAGATGCACTGTATAGTGAATTCCATTCACATTGCAACTTGTATGCGACCCCCTTGGTTCCATGCGCGCAATACGGAGGAATTTACAGAACGGTGCATCAGCCCCAAAAAGTTAAAGTATATTGACAATTTCTTCCCATCTTTTGAAGGATATTGATTGTGAATCCCAGTGATCTGTAATCTCCAACTAAACCCACTAGTGATCCATTATAAAGCTCTCACTGAGGGGGGTTCTTAAATGTTCCACATTTGCAGCATTGCTGAAGGCAGCGAGAGAGATAATCACCGCATCCTGGAACAGCCGCGGAGGAAAACTGATGGTTTGGGACATGGAGAGAATGAACCTGTCACATCCAGCAACAGAAGAATACCCACTTACCACAAACTCATTAGGTCTGAAGCAGCTCTCGGCACAATGTTAAATCAGAGCTGCAGAGACAAACAGCTTTGCTCCCCTGGGCTGGATCTTAAGAGTCTTTCTGAAGTGCAATTGGCATTATTGCATGGTCAGGCTATAATTCTACACACTGAGCTCACAGGAGCAGCGACAGGAGGAAGCAAGGAGATGATTCTGCCAGGGAGCTTGGAGAGGATGGCACTAAGAAATATACAGGGGGTTCTAAGGCCATGTGATTGCTTTGGGCTCACGACACACTAATACCTCTTTTACACCAAAAACCCAGGTCCGACCTGGGTTTTCATAGATGGTTCCAACCCAGGTCAGACCCCGTTTACACAGCACCATCGATCTGAGTTATTCTCAGGTCAGCCCTGTTCACACTGAACCTGTGTCTGCCCTGCTAATCTTGTGAGGTCATAAAAAGTGGGAGGTGACTGCTCCACAACCACCAATCAGCTAATTTTAGTCATGACCCAGGTCGGATAACCCGGGTTGCACCGTTTACACTGCACCATTACCCGGGTCCAACCCTGGTAGCTCCCAGGGTTGGATTGCCAGGTCACTTGACCCGGGTTATTTATCAGGGACCCTTTTACACTGAGCTGCGACCCTGGTAGACCCAGCAAAAACCCAGGTTTTTGCTCTGGTGTAAAAGGGGTATAAGGGGATAATTTGTCAAGGTAATTTTGTGGGAATTCCCTGAAAACAGCCGTCTTTGAGAGACACCCACAAAATTTCATCATCCCCAGGATGTACAGTATGAAGGGGTGACTGCAGCAGGTAACAGTCCCTCCACTTCCGGTCACGAAAGCAGCCCCCAGGTTTCAATGGGGGCTGCTAAATTTTTCCAGATAGGGAAACTCGGGATCCCTGTGTGTTGACCCATACTGGCGTACTACGCACCCTGATGGTCGTGCGCCAGGTCTGTACTCGGAAGTAAATCGATAGCGGGTATGGGACAGGCTTTTCTTGGAAGCTTTCTCCTGGCACCCCAGCTAGAGTATGATAAATGCAAGCGAAAATATTCATTTTCATATGGCAAGTTGGAGTGAAAATATCACAACTACATCAAAAATGTGAATTGTAATAAATATGCCCATTAAGAAGAAACATTACATTGCACCCATATCTGCCCACGTTATAACCAGATTATGCCAGACAAGTAATGTACAGGTTTCTTTTATTACAATTTGGAAACAAAGATTGCAGCTCCATTGAAGCCTAGACATTAGCGTTATGCCAGGTGCACAGGGCTGTGTATTTCTGTCTGCTATCCATTCCATTATTTTATTTAAATGGGAACGGAGGGGGAAGATGGATTACACAGGTCTGCGATTAAAAAGTTTTTTTAATGAATTTATGTGATACTTATATTTTTGGCTTCTGAACATGAAAATGACTCCCGATTTTGCATATGACATCATGTTTTTATGGAAAACGTGTATTTATGAATGTCATTTTTTTTTTCATACTCTTTAAAGTAATAAATGTATTCTGCCTACATTTATTATGAAACATTGGGCCTGATTAAGAGCGCTTGCTCTGAATCAGGGCAGGCGCTGTTTTTTTTAGGAGCGGCCTCCTGGCCGCTCGCATAGCTGTGGGTACCCACCCACAGCTATAGCGAGCGGCCATGATGATGGTCGCGATGGTCAAGACCATCGCGACCATCGGGCTTGCGACGAGACCCTTGTGGAAGGGTCTTGTAGCCGCAAGCCCCAGAGAGCTTCTGGCTCAAATAGAGCCGGAAGCTCTCTCACTAACATCACTGGTGATGTCAGTGGGGCCGCCCACAAACGGCAGGCGTTCGCATGGGAATGCCTCACTTTGTGAAGCCACCCCCCCGCCACGCCTACAAAATGGGGCGAGCTGTTGATCAACATCGACAGCCGCCCCTTTTGTAGTGAGTCCCGGAGCGAGCGCTTTTTGCGCTCGCTCCGGGGCTCGCGCGTGCGCACTGGGCCACCATCGACCCGCTTGCGAGAACAATGCGCTTGCGAGCGGGTCTGAATCAGGCCCCCATTGTCTTAAATGAATTCAGGCGGTAGTATAGAACATTGCAATTCAGTTCTCGTCATAAAACTTCCCCCCGCCCAGTGCCAGATTAAGGTCCACATGGGCCTGGAGCTGAAATTCATAAAGGGACTAAAACCCCATACTGTCTAAAGGAACATTGCACACACACAACAACTACAACTACAAGGTGAACTGGCGAAGGTGGAACCAAATACAACAGATGCAACACAGTTTTGCCCTGTGCCGGCTCATTTTAACCCCTGCCTACCACCACATACACACAGTACATATATACAGTATGTTTGTATGTTTGTTTCTATTGTTTGATTTTATTGTTATTTTATTATGTAATTAAGACAAAAACACAGTGATATCATCTAAACTTCTTCGTATTCACAATAAATATGTCAAAAACAATTAAACTACTTGTTTTTTTCTTACAAATGTATGTAACCCCCTTATACTGTAGGTAAATGTGATGTGGTAATTTTTTTTAATATATACAATTTCTTGATGTACACAGGAGTATAATTAAGAATATAAAAAAGTTGTATTAAAAAAGCTTTCAATACCTTAAATTTCGCAGACCTATGTTATTGATCTGTACAAAGTTGGAAGTGACCCTGCAAATGAAATAATTCCCCTATATTATTTATTTATTTTTATTACCAGTTATTTATATAGCGCACACATATTCCGTAGCGCTTTTACAGAGAATATCACATCAGTCCCTGCCCCAGTGGAGCTTACAATCTATATTCCCTACCACATGCACATGCACTTACATACACACTAGGGGTAATTTTTGTTAGGAGCCAATTACCCTACCAGTATATTTTTGGAGTGTGGGAGGAAACCGGAGTACCTGGAGGAAACCCACGCAAGCACAGGGAGAATATACAAACTCCACACAGTTAGGGCCGTAGTGGGTATCGAACCAACGACCTCAGTGCTGTGAGGCAGTAATGCTAACCACTACACCATCTGTGCTGCCCTATAGGGTTTCTGTGTAGATGAACACATTTTGCCAAATTGCTAATAGAATTTTTTATCTAAATGGAACATGGCGTGAGCAAATACAGCGTGATAGTGTGGTCCATTGCCGCCATGGGCAGTAGTATAATGGAAAGTCGCACTGAAAGGAATTTCTCATGTACGTGAGCACAAGGCTGATATTAGGTATTATTATTATCAATAATATTTATATTGTGTCGGCATATTCCATTGTTCTTTACAATTCGTAACAAAACAGTAATAAAACAAGACTGGGTAATAACAAATAGACATAGAGGTTTGGCACTGATACACAAGGATAGGTGCTACCTATTGCATATTGGGCCAGCCAGACTGCAGAGGTTCTTGGTGGGCTGTATGATCCAGTCACACGGGAATGTTGGCCAAGGCTCAACGTGATGTGAGAGCGAAGAAAGAAAAAATGTCAAATTCAGATTCTAGTTATTATCTTCTAGAAGGTGCTAGATAAATGTTCAGTAGAATATAATTGGTTGCTATGGGCAACATCTCCACTTCTAAAAACTCTCACTTTAGTAAATAAACCCCTAACTCTCTCTCAAATGACTTCCCTGTCTCCCAGCTCCCATGCCCCTCCAAACTACTGGAGAGACTTACGTACACTCGACTCACAAAACTTATTGGACCCACTTCAGTCAGGCTTTCGTTCCAAACACTCTACTGAGACAGCACTAAGGCAGTAAATGATCTGATCACTCTAAGGGGCCTATTCATCAACACTAAAATAAAGTTTTTAAAGGACATTTTCCTTAATAAACGTTATTTTAGTATTCATGAAGATACTTAGCCCAGGAGATAACACTGATATCTCCTTGCTAAGTCCCCCTGCGTTAATTTCCACACTCCCCATACATTAGTATGGGGATATGGAAATTATGTTATTTATCAAATTCCGAAAATTATGTATTTTCGGAATTTGATGTAGTTACTATTCGCCACTGTGAGGTGGCGAATAGCAGGTAACACTTACCTGCTTACAGCTGTGCAGGTCCCCTGACATCTCCCTCCGGCGCTCTGGTGCGTCCTCTGGCTCCGTCTGCTATGCGGTCATGTGTTCTACCAGCAGAACACAATAAAGTTTAGAAAAAAATATATATATATTTTTTTTTTCTCAACAGTAATGTGTGCTGCTGGGAGACCACATGACCGCATAGCAGACAGAGCCAGAGGCTGCTGCGCAGGCAGGTAAGTGATGAACGGGGGGGAGGTGAGCGGGTGGGGGGAGGGGGGTCAGGTGAGTGGAGGGGGGGGACACAAACTTAGGCAGTGCTGCACATGCGCTGGTTTTACAGATGTAACAGAGCATGCTCAGCACTGCCTACAGATGCGATAAGTTAGAGCAGGCAGGGATAGCTATCTATTTCCCAAAACGCTGTAATTGCAAAAATTACAGCTTTTTGGAATAGATAATTATAGGGAGGAGGAATGATGAATGTAATTAGGTAGAACTCCATGCGAGTTATAAACCTAATTACCTCCAGGGAAAGTTTAGTTATGATGAATAGGCCCCTAAGTCTACTAACATTCTTATTCTTCGGGATCCTTCTACTGCACTTGACACTGTTGACCATTCTCTTCTCATACAAACACCACAATCCCTAGGAGCCCTATTCTGGTGCTCATCCTACTTATCCTACTTATCTAAATCGCTCTGTGTTCATTTCTCTGATTCCACCTCCTCTTCGCTTCCTCTCTCAGTTGGAGTAACGCAAAGGCTGATTTTTAGGTCCCCTGCTTTTATCAATCTATACTATAATCTCTTGGCAAACTAATCAGCTTTTTCGGTTTTCAGTAACATCTGTATGCAGATGATACTCAAATTTACCTATCCTCCTAATATTTCTAACCATCTGCATTGGTCCGTGTCACTAAAGGTCTTTTTGCCATTTCATCTTTGATGTCATCTCGCCACTTCAAACTTAGGGCCTGATTCAGAGGCGCTCGCTATGTGCGAGCGCTTGCTCTGAATCAGGGCGGATTATTATTTTTTTTAAAACAAATACGCCTCCAGGCCGCTCGCAGAGCTGTGGGTGATCACCTACAGCTTTTGTGAGCGGTCTGGCGATTATCGCGACCATCGGGCTTGCGACGAGACCCTTGTGGTAGGGTCTCGGCTTAAGGCAAGCCCGAGTGCAATTCCTGCTCTAATAGAGCAGGAAGTTCACTACTGACATCACGAATGATGTCAGTAGGGCCGCCCATAAATGGCAGGCATTCCTTCGGGAACGCCTCCGTTTGTCCAGCCACCTCCCCTCCCCGCCTACAAAACGGGGCGAGCTGTCGATCAAAATCAACAGCCGTCCCATTATGTAGCGAGTTATAAGTTCTCACACACTCCGGGGCTCGCGCATTGCGCACGCGAGCGGGTCTGAATCAGGCCCTTAATGTTTCCAAAACTATCCAGAATACGATCATATCTTACACAAGACACTGCAAAACCTCTCATTCATGCACTCATTATCTCCCAAATTGATTATTGCAATAATCTCCTTACTGGTCTTCCCTAAACAGAGTTTTACCATTGCAGCTCTGGAGCTGATCTTCCTTCATCGTCTGCTGCTCCGATCTGTCAATTCCTCCATTGGTTACCTGTATTCTACCGAATTCAACATAAGATACTTTTACTTACACGTAGGGCTATTTACAAAACTACACCGACATTCATCTCTTCGTTTATCTCAAAATATCTCTTAACCCGACCTCTCCGCTCTGCACTAGATCTGCGTCTCTCATCTACACTCTGCTTCCATTCTCGGTTACAAGACTTTTTTGGGCTGCACCCACTGTGCAGAATGCCCTGCCAAGTACAATAAGACTTTTCTTTAGGCTACAGGGACAGCGGGGGATAGGGGGATTGGTTTAGGCACTTACGGGGCGGGGGGTTAGGGCTAGGTACTAGGGGGAGGGGTTAGGGTTAGACACCCCCAAGGGAGGGTTAGGTTAGTTAGTATACTTATCTGTCGGGATCTTCACTGCTGCCGGTCTTCCGGCGTCATGATTTGAATCGCTGGACATAGGTCCGGTGGTCATTCATAACGATCCCCTAATCGATACGTTAGATTTAAGGTTGCACATATCTTAAGATGTTTGTAACTCAAATTTCAGACATGGCAATGTAAGTGTGCAGGCGGATATTTGCTAATTAGCAAACTTGCAACTTTTAGATTCAACTCATTTCCACTCCTCTCTGTGTTGCATTAGGAATGCGGCACGAGCAATTTCTACAAACGCTTAACCCTAACCCATAGAGAAGGGACTATCTATTAAAGGAAAATAACTTCTTTAAAATGAATCAATACGATAATGCAGTGCGTATAGCTGGTAAACTCTCAAGAGGCCAATAAATGTTACACAGAAGTGACGCCCACATGGCAATTTGCTCAGATGTGTTCCTGCAAAATGCAGGGACTATGTAGCAATCGGCTCAGGGACTTCTCACTCAACCCAGCTTGAAAGTGCTTTAGTTGCAAAGCTGCATTACTGATGTTCATTTAAAGATTAGATCTGAAAAGCTGTTATCTTTGGGATTGTATTTCCCCTGGGAACGTGCAAGTCCCCTGATAACGCTGTAGGTAACACGGGTGAGTTCCCACAGGGCCTGGAGTTCCTTATCTCATGAAGGCAATAAATCACCTGCTTTAACTAATATATATATGTATATATATATATATATATATATATATATATATATAAAAAGAATTTCCAAAGGAAGGATGCACTCTCTATGTAAAGTAATCTGCACAATTTATTCGTCTTCAAAACATCCAGGTGGTACAGAAGAATTCAATATTCATGGTCGATGTTTCGGTACAAAGCAGTACCTTTCTCAAGACCTCAATTCCAAAAGTCATACAAGTAATTTCATGTTCAATTGATGTAACAATATCTGTGAAACATACAAGAAATAAACAAACAATGATCCGTCTATCAGGCTCCCTTCAGACCATAAACTAGTGAGCACAGTGGAGCTATATGTCCCGCTAATATATTATATACTGACACCTAAGTGTCTATTCACAATATAAAACAAGTGTATATCACACCTTAACCAGCACACACCATGTGAGTACACAATCGACTATACGCTGCACAGTTGTGACAATTGCAATACTTACACAGCATAACCAGAGATATCCACAAAACCACAATAAAGTGTTGAAAGACTATTTATGGCCTCACTCAAGTGCCAGAAACATATAAACATAATGTACAGATGCATATATAGATACCTGTTGAAGTAAAAATTGTGTGGCAGCGTTGAAGACTGGGTATAATCAATGCATTCAAACCTATGAATATACAAGGTATCAGAATGTAATATATGGATAACAAACCTTGCGTTCTCATTTAGAGCAAATGATTTACCTGGTGTGTGGAGGTGGAGGGAGACCCAGCCGGGCCCACGGCGTCTGGCGTGCACGTGTGTGTACACGCGGTCACCGGGCGCTGATGTGGGAATACTATTGCTCACTGCTAAATACCGCTAGACCGGAAGCACGTCATGTCTCGGCTTCCGTTTCCTAGTGGTTATCTGGAACGCAAGCCGACCAAGGTAACTTAGCAACGGTCGGGACTTGCGGAAACCATTTAAACTGATCAATAATATCAAGAAGGGAACCTGAATGACTAACCAAGGTGCAGCTCAAAAGCTGTATATAGTGACATAATAAATATCTATAAATTCAGCTATGTCAACATACATTAATATATGGTGCGTTCGGCATGTATTTTTATACATACAAACGAACACACAATCAATAGTAACTATAATGATACAGCATTAACAACAAAGTGAACCTTACAAAAACACATTTAAAGGATTATATTCATTTAAACCTTTTGGCATTACAGTGTCTAAAATATGAATCCAATAACATTCCCTACGCTTCAGACATAAAAGTCTGTCTTGTCCTTGTCGTGGGGGGATCCAATCAATGAGTTTGCATCGTAATGATGCTGCGGGATGCTTCTTCTTATAAAAATGCCTCGCGACAGGTTTGTCGCTTTTACCGGTCTGTATTGCCGTTCTGATCGAGGCTCGATGGTTCGCCATCCTGTCTCTAAAGCGTCTAGCTGTGAGGCCTACATAATATAAGCCGCAGGGGCAGATAAGTATGTATATTAAATGATCTAATGCACAATGTAACCTGTATTTTATAGCTATTTTTCTCCCCGTATGTGGATGCGGAAAATTAGGTCCAATTATCATAGAAGAACAGGTGATACAATTTCCACATGAATAACTCCCAGGTCGTGACTGAAAAATTGCAGAGACTTCACTTTTCTTATTAGGGTATTCGGTAGGCCTCATGAGCATCTGCCGTAGATTTGGTCCTCTTCGGTAGGCCATCATGGGAGGTGCCATACGTTGAAATGGTAATGTTCTATCACTTTGTAAAATCGGCCAATAATGCTTAATCGATTTCTCAATGTGCTTGGCTTGACCATCATAAGTGGTGGTATAAATGAGACGTGTACCATCTTTCTTAGATGGTAATGATTTCTCAGTTGTTGTAGAAAAAATATGTCTAGCTTTCTGCAGACTTCTATGCAAAATGGCTCGTTGATAGCCCCTCTCACGGAATCTCTTTGTCATTTCTTCCAACTGGAGTTCTCTGATTTCAGAAGAAGTGTTAATACGCATGACCCGGAGATATTGTGATACCGGCAAGTTGTCTTTTAGCGCAATTGGGTGGTGGCTTGAAGGCAATAAAGCTAAATTTCGGTCGGTAGACTTCCTAAATAAGGTGGTCGTGAGTTTACCATCGAACAAACTGATGGTGACATCTAGAAAATTGATCGCATGGCTGTCAACCTCGGATGTGAAGCGTATCGGTGTGTTCAATGAATTTAAATCTGTAATCATTTCATTGAAACTGTCTACAGTATCTTGCCAAATAATAAAAATGTCATCATAAAACGAACAAAAAATCTAATGCTTTGGCCATACTTGGAGATGATATACTTTCTCTCATAGTCAGCCATGTATATGTTGGCATAGGAAGGTGCCAAATTGGACCCCATGGCCGTGCCTGATACCTGATAATAAAATTTGTCCTTATACTGAAAATGATTTTTAGAGAGAACTAATGTCGCCAATTGAACCAAAAATTCAGTAGGAATACGTTTTAAAGGCCGAGTTGACAAAGCCCTTCTTAAACATTCAAGTCCATCCGCGTGTGGTATGACCGTGTATAATGACTTAATGTCCAATGTTGCTAATAAGACACTATTCAAATTCCCAATTACTCTCAATAATTGTAACAGGTGACCAGTATCTCTTAAATAGGTTTCATGCTTATTGACTAGTGGTTGTAATTCATGATCAATGAAGATAGCCAATGGTTGCAGAACAGATCCTTGTGCAGAGATGATTGGTCTGCCGGGAGGTTTTATTGTAGTTTTATGTATTTTGGGTAATGTATACAAGATAGGACATCTTGGATGGTCAACCGTCAAAAATAAAAATTCATCATGGTCAATCCATTCATGAACCAGAGCTTCGCTGAGTGCTACATCAACCAGAGCCTTAACCGATTGGACGGGTCTCTGGGCAACTTCTATGTATGTATTCTTGTCAGCTAGCTGTGACATAATCTCTGCGTCATAGTCTGTCCAATCTTGAACCACCACAGCACCTCCCTTATCAGCAGACCTGATCACTAAGTGTGGATTTTCTATCAGAGACTTTAATGCTTTTTCTTCAAGAGACGTCAGATTGTTATACATCTTTGGTGCCATGTAAGACTTAATGTCATTTGAAACTAACCTGCAAAAGGTTTTTAGACTGCCATTATTCGTAGATGGATCAAAAACGGACGGTCTCTTAAACCTATTGATGTCTGTAGTAGTGTTCCTATTACAAAAAAATTCTTTCAATCTTAGTGATCTACCGAATTTATAAAAATCAATGGCACTTTTAAACTCACTGTGCCTATATGTAGGAACAAATGAAAGGCCTTTAGCCAATACACTTAACTGCGTCTCATCAAGAATGGAACTAGAAAGATTAAAGACCGTGCTCAAATCCGCCTTCCCCGACGACGTCTCCTTGTACCCCCCACGCCTCGGATGGGGTCTATGTTTCTTGCCTCGCTGAGGTCGGGTGGAATACGGTCCTGATGTGGACCGACTTCTAAAAAATTACCACTCGATCTATCAAATTCATAACTGGCTTCAGTTTCTGAAGTTGATAACGATGATCCGGATTCTAACGGAGTTTGGACATGTCGTCTACGTCTGGACATCTGATTGAACTGTCGGGGTCTAGATGATATGTTATCACCCAAGAGCCAGCGATATACAGTGTGTTTTTGATAGTCAGAAGTAACAGCATTTAATTTTTTCCGCTTAAAGGCAGTTAAATTCCTTTTGTAGGTCTCCACCTGTGTGTGTAATCTGTCTAACCAATTGGTTCCTTTGTCGTCTCGCAATGTAGGTAGTGTGACAATCTCAACTTGTTCTCTCTCAATCTGGACTTTCTGAAGTTCGCCTCCAACTTCTTCAATCACCAGTATCAATAAATCCAGTGAACATTTGTTCAAGATTGCACACCACCTACTGCAGAATACCGGATTGTTCCTCCCCAAAGTGGGTATATTGTGTATCCTAAACCCTCTGGGGATTTGTTTGCGATGATGATACTCGGACAGAAATTGACCATGTAATAGTAGGTCAACCTCTCTCCTCCGTAACCTCAATAATCGATAAAACAGATCTGCGCTGGTTTCTGCAGGAAGTGTGCTGAAATCTAGTTTATCAAATAACACCTTGTTGATTTCGTCATCGGTAAAGGAGATGGCCCCACTCTCAGCTTGAGAGAGCAGAGCCTCATCTAATAGACCTTGTCCACCGGAAGCCATCTTAATTAAAGTAGATAATGGGGTGAACCAAGGTGACAATAAAGTATCATATAAATATTACTATTGTAACAAATTTAAACAAAATACAAGAACAAATAATTCACAAACGATTTGATTATGCCATAGAAAAAAGGATCACCTCTTATAGTCGACTGATCCTATATGTTATTTCTCATTTCACAATTTTTATACATGTGTCCACATAGAACGCCGGGTGTCAGAAAAAAGCATTTGCTGAATTCTCAGAAAATACTCAAAATATTCCAAGTAGTTCCCGCACTCACGGCAATGAAATGTCAATGTTAGGGTGCTTCCACGGACATGTGAGTCCACATATAAAAAGAATTTCCAAAGGAAAGATGCACTCTCTATGTAAAGTAATCTGCACAATTTATTCGTCTTCAAAACATCCAGGTGGTACAGAAGAATTCAATATTCATGGTCGACGTTTCGGTACAAAGCAGTACCTTTCTCAAGACCTCAATTCCAAAAGTCATACAAGTAATGTCATGTTCAATTGATGTAACAATATCTGTGAAACATACAAGAAATAAACAAACAATGATCCGTCTATCAGGCTCCCTTCAGACCATAAACTAGTGAGCACAGTGGAGCTATATGTCCCGCTAATATATTATATACTGACACCTAAGTGTCTATTCACAATATAAAACAAGTGTATATCACACCTTAACCAGCACACACCATGTGAGTACACAATCGACTATACGCTGCACAGTTTTGACAATTGCAATACTTGCACAGCATAACCAGAGATATCCACAAAACCACAATAAAGTGTTGAAAGACTATTTATGGCCTCACTCAAGTGCCAGAAACATATAAACATAATGTACAGATGCATATATAGATACCTGTTGAAGTAAAAATGTGTGGCAGCGTTGAAGACTGGGTATAATCAATGCATTCAAACCTATGAATATACAAGGTATCAGAATGTAATATATGGATAACAAACCTTGCGTTCTCATTTAGAGCAAATGATTTACCTGGTGTGTGGTGGTGGAGGGAGACCCAGCCGGGCCCACGGCGTCTGGCGTGCACGTGTGTGTACACGCGGTCACCGGGCGCTGATGTGGGAATACTATTGCTCACTGCTAAATACCGCTAGACCGGAAGCACGTCATGTCTCGGCTTCCGTTTCCGACAAAGGAACCAATTGGTTAGACAGATTACACACACAGGTGGAGACCTACAAAAGGAATTTAACTGCCTTTAAGCGGAAAAAATTAAATGCTGTTACTTCTGACTATCAAAAACACACTGTATATCGCTGGCTCTTGGGTGATAACATATCATCTAGACCCCGACAGTTCAATCAGATGTCCAGACGTAGACGACATGTCCAAACTCCGTTAGAATCCGGATCATCGTTATCAACTTCAGAAACTGAAGCCAGTTATGAATTTGATAGATCGAGTGGTAATTTTTTAGAAGTCGGTCCACATCAGGACCGTATTCCACCCGACCTCAGCAAGGCAAGAAACATAGACCCCATCCGAGGCGTGGGGGGTACAAGGAGACGTCGTCGGGGAAGGCGGATTTGAGCACGGTCTTTAATCTTTCTAGTTCCATTCTTGATGAGACGCAGTTAAGTGTATTGGCTAAAGGCCTTTCATTTGTTCCTACATATAGGCACAGTGAGTTTAAAAGTGCCATTGATTTTTATAAATTCGGTAGATCACTAAGATTGAAAGAATTTTTTTGTAATAGGAACACTACTACAGACATCAATAGGTTTAAGAGACCGTCCGTTTTTGATCCATCTACGAATAATGGCAGTCTAAAAACCTTTTGCAGGTTAGTTTCAAATGACATTAAGTCTTACATGGCACCAAAGATGTATAACAATCTGACGTCTCTTGAAGAAAAAGCATTAAAGTCTCTGATAGAAAATCCACACTTAGTGATCAGGTCTGCTGATAAGGGAGGTGCTGTGGTGGTTCAAGATTGGACAGACTATGACGCAGAGATTATGTCACAGCTAGCTGACAAGAATACATACATAGAAGTTGCCCAGAGACCCGTCCAATCGGTTAAGGCTCTGGTTGATGTAGCACTCAGCGAAGCTCTGGTTCATGAATGGATTGACCATGATGAATTTTTATTTTTGACGGTTGACCATCCAAGATGTCCTATCTTGTATACATTACCCAAAATACATAAAACTACAATAAAACCTCCCGGCAGACCAATCATCTCTGCACAAGGATCTGTTCTGCAACCATTGGCTATCTTCATTGATCACGAATTACAACCACTAGTCAATAAGCATGAAACCTATTTAAGAGATACTGGTCACCTGTTACAATTATTGAGAGTAATTGGGAATTTGAATAGTGTCTTATTAGCAACATTGGACGTGAAGTCATTATACACGGTCATACCACACGCGGATGGACTTGAATGTTTAAGAAGGGCTTTGTCAACTCGGCCTTTAAAACGTATTCCTACTGAATTTTTGGTTCAATTGGCGACATTAGTTCTCTCTAAAAATCATTTTCAGTATAAGGACAAATTTTATTATCAGGTATCAGGCACGGCCATGGGGTCCAATTTGGCACCTTCCTATGCCAACATATACATGGCTGACTATGAGAGAAAGTATATCATCTCCAAGTATGGCCAATGCATTCGATTTTTTGTTCGTTTTATTGATGACATTTTTATTATTTGGCAAGATACTGTAGACAGTTTCAATGAAATGATTACAGATTTAAATTCATTGAACACCGATACGCTTCACATCCGAGGTTGACAGCCATGCGATCAATTTTCTAGATGTCACCATCAGTTTGTTCGATGGTAAACTCACGACCACCTTATTTAGGAAGTCTACCGACCGAAATTTAGCTTTATTGCCTTCAAGCCACCACCCAATTGCGCTAAAAGACAACTTGCCGGTATCACAATATCTCCGGGTCATGCGTATTAACACTTCTTCTGAAATCAGAGAACTCCAGTTGGAAGAAATGACAAAGAGATTCCGTGAGAGGGGCTATCAACGAGCCATTTTGCATAGAAGTCTGCAGAAAGCTAGACATATTTTTTCTACAACAACTGAGAAATCATTACCATCTAAGAAAGATGGTACACGTCTCATTTATACCACCACTTATGATGGTCAAGCCAAGCACATTGAGAAATCGATTAAGCATTATTGGCCGATTTTACAAAGTGATAGAACATTACCATTTCAACGTATGGCACCTCCCATGATGGCCTACCGAAGAGGACCAAATCTACGGCAGATGCTCATGAGGCCTACCGAATACCCTAATAAGAAAAGTGAAGTCTCTGCAATTTTTCAGTCACGACCTGGGAGTTATTCATGTGGAAATTGTATCACCTGTTCTTCTATGATAATTGGACCTAATTTTCCGCATCCACATACGGGGAGAAAAATAGCTATAAAATACAGGTTACATTGTGCATTAGATCATTTAATATACATACTTATCTGCCCCTGCGGCTTATATTATGTAGGCCTCACAGCTAGACGCTTTAGAGACAGGATGGCGAACCATCGAGCCTCGATCAGAACGGCAATACAGACCGGTAAAAGCGACAAACCTGTCGCGAGGCATTTTTATGAGAAGAAGCATCCCGCAGCATCATTACGATGCAAACTCATTGATTGGATCCCCCCACGACAAGGACAAGACAGACTTTTATGTCTGAAGCGTAGGGAATGTTATTGGATTCATATTTTAGACACTGTAATGCCAAAAGGTTTAAATGAATATAATCCTTTAAATGTGTTTTTGTAAGGTTCACTTTGATGTTAATGCTGTATCATTATAGTTACTATTGATTGTGTGTTCGTTTGTATGTATAAAAATACATGCCGAACGCACCATATATTAATGTATGTTGACATAGCTGAATTTATTGATATTTATTATGTCACTATATACAGCTTTTGAGCTGCACCTTGGTTAGTCATTCAGGTTCCCTTCTTGATATTATTGATCAGTTTAAATGGTTTCCGCAAGTCCCGACCGTTGCTAAGTTACCTTGGTCGGCTTGCGTTCCAGATTACCACTAGGAAACGGAAGCCGAGACATGATGTGCTTCCGGTCTAGTGGTATTTAGCAGTGAGCAATAGTATTCCCACATCAGCGCCCGGTGACCGCGTGTACACACACGTGCACGCCAGACGCCGTGGGCCCGGCTGGGTCTCCCTCCACCACCACACACCAGGTAAATCATTTGCTCTAAATGAGAACGCAAGGTTTGTTATCCATATATTACATTCTGATACCTTGTATATTCATAGGTTTGAATGCATTGATTATACCCAGTCTTCAACGCTGCCACACAATTTTTACTTCAACAGGTATCTATATATGCATCTGTACATTATGTTTATATGTTTCTGGCACTTGAGTGAGGCCATAAATAGTCTTTCAACACTTTATTGTGGTTTTGTGGATATCTCTGGTTATGCTGTGTAAGTATTGCAATTGTCACAACTGTGCAGCGTATAGTCGATTGTGTACTCACATGGTGTGTGCTGGTTAAGGTGTGATATACACTTGTTTTATATTGTGAATAGACACTTAGGTGTCAGTATATAATATATTAGCGGGACATATAGCTCCACTGTGCTCACTAGTTTATGGTCTGAAGGGAGTCTGATAGACGGATCATTGTTTGTTTATTTCTTGTATGTTTCACAGATATTGTTACATCAATTGAACATGACATTACTTGTATGACTTTTGGAATTGAGGTCTTGAGAAAGGTATTGCTTTGTACCGAAACGTCGACCATGAATATTGAATTCTTCTGTACCACCTGGATGTTTTGAAGACGAATAAATTGTGCAGATTACTTTACATAGAGAGTGCATCCTTCCTTTGGAAATTCTTTTTATATGTGGACTCACATGTCCGTGGAAGCACCCTAACATTGACATTTCATTGCCGTGAGTGCGGGAACTACTTGGAATATATATATATATATATATTTTATTTTTATTATTATTATTATTTTTTTATTGTTTTTTTTTAAAAAGTAAAATGTTTTACTGAAAATAACGTTAAAAACGCAATATGACAAAAGTCATACAGTACTTTTGTTAAAAGCCAGCCTTACATTGTGTATAACAGTTTGTTACTATCTTTATGCAAGGCTGTATAAATAATAATATGCATGGTGCAGGTTTAAGACACAATATAGTCCTAAAGATGCCCCCCCCCCCAAGAAAAAATGCGACTAGAGCTTTAACTGTTCAATGGTCACATTTTGGTGGCTTTAGCTAATGCCGGTTCAGCCAATGCAGCTGTTATGGGCCTATTGTGTTATAGAAAGCTTCTCCGTTTGCTGATTTTGAAGAACATTTGCATATAGCACAACAAAACTTTTGCTAATTAATAGTGATGCCTTATTTTTTGAAACCCCTATGATTGTTAGCATTGTTATCTATTATTTATAAATCATCAACGTATTACACAGCACTGACTATTGGGAAGAGGGGATCAATACACCAAATGACACACAATGAAATTAAACCAAAAGTTAAAAATTATAATAATATAAAGTAAATAAATTAGATTACTTGTTGGCTTTGATAGAATATTTATCACAAAAACTACAATCAGGGTCACTAACCTCTTTAGTCAGATTATACACCAGTTGGTACAATAGTGGGGTGCAATCAACTCTTAACGTATAGTTGCCTGAAATGTGAAATAAATTATTCAATATGTGCTACTGTGAGCTCTTGGTGCAATAATATTATGAAGTGCAGTATAAAACAAAATGCCTTTTTATTAATGATAAACACGACATAATGTTACCTTCTATGGAAGAGTCTGAGTTGAGATAGGCTACACCACGTTCGTGAAGGATTTTAGCATTTTCCTGCAAATTTAAAAAATAAATAAATGAAAAACCGCTTAAAAAACACAACAAAAATAGACATGCAAATAAGCTACAGTTTAACTTCAATTTAGTATTAAACTTCTGAAACCAATATCCTATTTACAAAAAAACAAAACCGAGAACACATTTCTCAGGTGAGATTAGTAGTGACATTGCGTGAAATACCTGGGTCACGCTTTAGAATGAGATTACAATTGAAATTGTATTATTAGAATCTATTCGATGTTGAGGGATGCTTGCTTTGAACCGCACATGATCATTTAATTTTACAGAAATAAATCTGCAGATTTAACGACATCAGCTGGGTTGTATTAAAGTGCAACTTTACCTGCAGTTTTAAAATATTGACCCCATTATTTATTAAACTGTAGTTTGTGTAAAACCACATTTGATGTGTGTCATATGTAAAGATATAGCAGAAACATGTTAACCACGTCATTTACGTTTGATTAGGTCTTACATATATCATAAGAGGAGTGTTGCTTTTCACCCACACTTTACTATGAACTTTATATCAGACATTATTCTATAAGCAGTATACTCAATAAACAGACTACTAGAACAATCTCACCAATGAAAAGCCTATCCAATAACAGCTGTGTTTTTTCTATGCATTTTTGGTATGCAGGAACAGGTGCACGCTTTGCAAGGGGTGATTTTCATACAAATATAGAGTACTTACTGTATATTTACTTTCAGAACACTCCAAGCAAGGGATTTAAACACCAAACCTCCTATACCATGTTTATACACCTAACTTGTGAGCTACAAGTAATAGTGTAATTTGTGTCCGCCTTGTCAAACTTTTAGTTAAATCCCCCTGTATTTAAAACACACATTGCTCAACATGCCATACAGAGGACTTGAACACCCAACCTCATACTTCACAGTCAGATACCTAACACATGGAGTTACAGTGCATCCCGGACAGTAGTCACAGGGCTTCACTTTTTCCACATTTTGTTATGTTACAGCCTTATTCCAAAATGGAATAAATTCATTTTTGTCCTCAAAATTTTACACACAATAGCCCATAATGACAACGGGTAAAAAGTTTTTTTGAGATTTTTGCAAATTTAATTTAAAAAAAAAACCCGAAGAAATCACATGTACATAAGTATTCACAGCCTTTGCCATGAAGCTCAGAATTGAGCTCAGGTGCTACCTGTTTCCACTGATCATCCCTGAGATGTTCCTACAGCTTAATTGGAGTCCACCTGTGGTTAATTCAGTTGATTGGAAATGATTTTGAAAGGCAAACACCTTGACAGTGCATGTCAGAGCACAAACCAAGCATGACGTCCAAGGAATTGTCTGTAGACCTCCGAGACAGGATTTTCTTGAGGTACAATGTTGGGGAAGGGTACAGAAAAATATCTGCTGCTTTGAAGGTCCCAATGAGCACAGTGGCCTCCATCATCTGTAAATGGAAGAAGTTCGGAACCACCAGGACTCTTCATAGAGTTGGCGGCTGTCTAAACTGAGCGATCAGGTGAGAAGGGCCCTAGTCAGGGAGGTGAACGAAAACCATATGGTCACTCTGTCAGAGCTACAGCATTCCTCTGTGGAGAGAGGATAACCTTCCAGTAGAACAACCATCTCTGCAGCAATCCACCAATCAGGCCTGTATGGTAGAGTGGCCAGATGGAAGCCACTCAGAAAAAAGCACATGGCAGCCCACCTGGAGTTTGCCAAAATGTACCTGAAGGACTCTCAGACCATGAGAAACAAAATTCCCTGGTCTGATGAGACAAAAAGATTGAACTCTTTGGCGTGAATGCCAGGCGTTATGTTTGGAGGAAACCAGGCACCGCTTATCACCAGGCCAATACCATCCCTACAGTGAAGCATGGTGGTGGCAGCATCATGCTGTGGGGATGTTTTTCAGCAGCAGGAACTGGGAGACTAGTCAGGATAGAGGGAAAGATGAATGAAGCAATGTACAGAGACATCCTGGATGAAATCCTGCTCCAGAGTGCTCTTGACCTCATACTGGGGCAACGACCCTAAGCACACAGCCAAGATATCAAAGTAGTGGCTTCAGGACAACCCTGTGAATGTCCTTGAGTGGCCCAACCAGAGCCCAGACTTGAATCCAATTGAACATCTCTGGAGAGATCTGAAAATGGCTGTGCACCGACGCTTCCCATCCAACCTGATGGAGCTTGAGAGGTGCTGCAAAGAGGAATAGGCGAAACTGCCCAAAGATAGGTGTGGCATCATATTCAAATAGACTTGAGGCTGTAATTGCTGCCAAAGGTGCATCAACAAAGTAGAGCAAAGGCTGTGAATATTTATGTACATGTGATTTCTTAGTTTTACTTTTCAATTAAATTTGCAAAAATCTCCCAAAAACTTTTTACACGTTGTCATTATGGGGTATTGTGTGTAGAATTTTGAGGACAAAAATTAATTTATTCCATTTTGGAATAAGGCTGTAACATAAAAAAAATGTGGAAAAAGTGAAGCGCTGTGAATACTTTCCAGATGCACTGTATTTGCTACTCTGTAGGAAGCCTTTGAGGGTAGTTGCAATTGTTAGTGTAAACCAGGAATGTTATTAATATTATTATTATTATTATTATTACTATTATTATTATTCTGTGGCACACAAAGGGTCTGTTGTGGCTTACACAGTACATAAACAGAACAAGAAATAAGTGACTTACAGTATAGAAGATTCCTTGCAGAACATGGTCATGGTTTATAAACATTGCTGCAGCAGCGGGTTGGTTACGGGATGCCAACGCTCGGAATCCCCGCCGTCAGAATCTAGATGCCGGCATCTCGTCAGGGTTAGGATACCGACACCTGTCTGTCAATATCCTAACCCTCTCCCTACCCTAATCCTCCCTCAGCCGGTGCCTAAACCTAACCTCACCCCTAGTGCCTAACCTCCCCCTCCTCGCACCCTAATCCTCCCAGCTTAGTTCCTAACCACACTACTTACCTCCGGGATCCTGGAGGTCGGGATTCCGGCGTCTGCATTCTGAACGACAGAATCCCCGCAGTCGGGATCATGACCGCATTCCGCAGCAGCAGTCATAATACCCAAATAAGCAGCAGGGCAGTAGAACCCAAGGGCTAGGTGCCATTGCAGGCAGTTGGGATGAGGTGGCATAAGTGAAGGAAAGAAAAGCACAAGACTACTTGTTGATCACGATCGACGTGTTGGACATCCCTAGCTTACACCATTGCAGCTAAGCAAGGTGTCATCATAACCAAGTAAAGCAGGCAGGTTCTGGGAGAGAGGAGGGGGGGGGTTCTATCTCTTCAGGTGCCCAAAAGAACTCCCTGAAATTCTGGACTTTCCTGGACATTTTGGGAGGACATTCATGTATGCTCAAATCTACCACCCATATAGGAAAAAAAGGGAAACACAGGTAGCACCGCTGTCATAATACTGGTTCCTGCATTCTCATATATTTTGCCCACGAGATGGCATTTTAATAATTAATTCTCTGTATTAAAAAAAATAAAAAGTTTTCACCCTTTCTGGACCAAACGACTTTCACTAAAGTGTAATTATCTTTATATTCCTCCAAATATTGGATAGAAGTAAAGCTCTGAGTTATTATTTCTCTATGTGCATTGTGTCTATCCAGTGACATAGAATTGCCTAAAACACTGAGAATCAGACAGCTTATATGGGACGTACAAAATGTTCTGATATCCCAGCTGCTTCTATCTACAACCATGGTAACTCATTATACAGTCAGCCACGTTCAGCCCGGTAATGTTTAGCATTGAAAACACATTACCCCTGCAAACATGCAGTATGTCCCCCCAACAATCTGCTCTCTTCACTTGTGACCAAACATTCTGCTGATACCAGGGCCGTAACTAGGGTAGTGCGACCTATGCCACCACACAGGCCAGGGGGCGCTGTTCAAGCCTTTACATTTTCTGTTTATAATCATTTTCACTTGTAGCTTCCTCTTATTTTATCCCCAGCAGCTCCTGGCCTCCCCATCTTTTTCCTGGCCCTTCCCCATGAGGCCATGCCCCCTTTTTCAGGTGCGTTTTGTCCCTATTTTAAGAATTGAGAGGGGGGCACCAATGCGCTTTCTGGCACAGGGCACCTAAAAGTCTAATTACGGCTCTGGCTGATAGTGCAGTACAAGAAAGCAAGAATGCTAGCAACATTGATAGAACACATTGGGTGTAATTTACATCGTGTACTCGGACAGCAAATGTATTTTATAGGTTGGTGCACATACAGATCTATAGACCTGCAACACACTATCTTCTAGCACCTAGTGATATACAGTACTTAATCGGGTGTGGTATAAGAGATAGATAGTAATTAGATAGGCATCAGATGTTAGACAGTCAATAGTTAGACAGGGACAAAAAGGTCGACGGGAACAAAAGTCAGGCACACTAAAGTTAGACATGTAAAAAGGTTGACAGGTACAAAAGGGCAACATGGTCAAGAGTTCAACATGAAAATGGTCAGCACAAAAATGGTCGACTCTATCTACTCTATAGTCAGGGACCCTACTTAATCTCCCATGTGTTGCCGCTTTAAAGAACACATTACATATAGTGTATTTCCCAAAGTAATATTTAAATTCCATCCTATACTTCAGTTTGACACCACTTACAGACATATCTGTGTGCAGCTGAGTCTGTATAGGAAGCACAACGGGACTTGGAAATAGAAAAGCTGAGGCCACTACATTGTAGCACATTGTATACAGATTCAGAGACTTGGTCACTCACAGATATAAAAGTGTCACATATCAAATGAATCAGCACAGTCTGCTGGTGCGTCCTAGTCACATCACAATGACACTTAAACGAATGAGACTGAAACGAATTTTCAGCAAAAAAAAAAAAAAAAGATGCAGGGTCTCACGCCGAGGGGGGCTTTTTAGCGCGACTGCAGCAAAGATGTTTATGGACACATCTGTATAGTGTAGTATTTAAAATTCATACCATTTTTTTTACAGCAAGTGGTAAATGCCCGGACATAATAACAGAGTATAAGGCTTAATGGTATTGGTTGAAGAACTCATGGCCATGGAGAAACGGCCACCAAAGCAACAAGTCCCAAGTCCAAAATTAGGGCAGCCGTATCACCAGATGTAGCCAAGAATAAAGGACCCTCATTGGTGTAATACTGGGTAACATTTCCAATTCTGTGGATATTTATGAACGACTCCTAAAGAAACATACAGTGCATGGTGATTCTGACCCATTATAGCCAAACTGGCCTGAACATCAACAAGTGCACAGGACTTCTGGATCTGTCCAATTTGGCCACAATTCTGTTCGAGATCTTATTGTTCCGTTATCTTCTGGATCTTAGTATACAGCGTGCGGCCATCTTAATTACTTAAAGCTTCACCAGTAGCATACACAAAAGCTCCTCCGCAATCCCGTCCATCTATCAAACACAGGTGGACTCAATTTTCATAGAATTCTATTGTCCAGTAGCATGGATCTAACACCTAGGGGTAAATTTACTAAGATGGGAGTTCTATTAAGAAGTGATGTTGCCCATAGCAACCAATTAGATTTTACTTCTCATTTATCTAGCAACTTCTAGAAGATAATACCTGGAAACTGATTGGTTGCTATGGGCAACATCACTTCTTAATAGAACTCCCATCTTAGTAAATTTACCCCCTGGACTCTTAGGGGTAAATTGACTAAAGTGAGAATTTTTAGAAGTGGAGATGTTGCCCATAGCAACTAATCAGATTCTAGCTATTATCTTCAGAAGGTGCAAGTTAAATGTTAAGAAGAATCTGATTGGTTGCTATGGGCAACATCTCCACTTCTAAACACTCTCACTTTAGTAAATATACAACTTAGTGTGTCTTGAATACAAAGTTTAATAACCACTGGGCTAGAGTGTAAACTCTCACAAACAGGGTCCTTTTTACACTCATTTGTACCTGTTCTGTTATGTGTGATTTTTATTTAGCTGATGAAAGCATCATTAACCGCTATGTGCACCCGCCTCCAGGTGACCTGCAAACAACATATGTGACTTTCCCGGGCGCATTGTGAATTCACGCAAGAAGCGCTGTGCCAACTGGCATGGCTTCAATGCGATGACTAGTAGCCAGTGGTGAACACAGCAGTTGTGGGGTAATGGGATGTACTTTTCAAGGTCCATACAAGGGCCCTTGGTCTAGTGGCAATACAGCAGCATGCTGGGTCTGATTTTCCAACTCCGCATTACAGGATCCCTTACAGAATACATAGGGACCCACGAGTGCGATCACCTTCTAACTTCAGTATATACTTTTATTTTTCTTGCTTAAGCAAAAAACACAGTACTTTTTTTTGTAAGTTTACCGACAGTTGGGAAACTTTTTATCCAACACAACGACAGGTGACCAGAGAATAATGCAAAATGGTCATGGAGATATTTTATTTTCTCATCTCTCATCTATAAGTCAGATATGTAAGGGAGGCTCTAGCACATGACATGGAAAATTAATATTCATTATTGTTATGACCGTCAAGGGCAAAATATAGAAAAGGGTAACTTTATATCACACTGTGGCCCTCATTCAGACCCGCTCACAAGTGGGTCGATGGTCTGCACTGCGCATGCGCACGACGGAGGGAGCTCCGCCGTGCGCGTGCGCGAGATGCGCCGAGCGAAGGACTTTCCTTCGCTCGGAGTGTCTCATCAAAGGGGGCGTGCTGTCAGTCAACATTGACAGCACGCCCCCTTTGGTGGGCATGCCGGGGGCGTGCCTGCCAGACGGAGGCGTTCCCAAGGGAACGCCTACCGTCTGAAGCCGGCCCCACTGACATCACTAGTGATGTCAGTGGGAGTGATTTTGGCTCTGATAGAGCCAAAATCACTCCTGGCCTTGCAGTTGAAAACCTCAACCGCAGGCTGTTGCTCGCAGTGGCGATGGTCGCGATGGTCAAGACCATCGCGACCATCATCCTGCACGCTCGTATATGCTGTGGGTGGTGACCCACAGCTATACGAGCGTCCAGGAGGACTCTCCATATTAATGGAGGTGGGCCCTGATTCAGAGCGAGCGCTCTGGTCAGAGCGTCCGGCTCTGAATCAGGGCCTGAATGCGGTGTAAAGTCAATAATAATAATAAAAAAGAGAGAGAGAAAAGGGATTATCTGAAAACCTCGGATGGAAATGTTTGTGTTCAGGAACATTTGCAGTCAGCACAATGATAATGATCCTACAGTATCGCATGGTGAAAGTGAGCAAAAGTTATCACAGGACGTCACCCACTCACATCTGCCCCCTGCCTCTTTAACTCCCCCTGGATTACAATGAATAATCAACATAAACAAGCTGGATGTGAGAGCTCTGTGTTATTAGTCTTTTTCCTGTAAGCTGCTAACTTTTGCATTCAATGCTCCGATTGGGTACAGTTTGGCTATAGGTCAGTGTTAACTTAGCTGCAGCTCAGCCTAACTCACTGTGGGCAGGATGTACTAAAGGGAAAATGTGGGCAAATATCCGAAAACTACAGTTTGCAGAGTTTTGGCCGCATCTCCCTTAAGTACCAAGCTCCGGAATGAGTTACTTTGACCTGGTGGGCAAAGCCATCTATAGTTGGCATTTCTCAATACAAGCCTATGGGCTTCTCTTTGCATTGTAAACCGAGGGGGATCCATTCTGATTCCTTCCAGCATCCTCCATGTCACGTGTGTTATACGACTCATGCGCAGAAGGATTCCTAAGGGTCTTCTGGGTCATAAACCCTGAAGTCTAAAGTCGCAAAGATCAGCTCTTCCGAAAAGAACTGTCCTTTGCGATGATCAGTGTCCGACTGTACTGCATCCAAAATGCGCTGCGTAGTACATCCCACCCTGTGTTCTACAGCTCTGATTGGCTACAGGTTGGTCCTAGGCTTTTTAACATTCTAAAGTTCTACACGTTGGTCCAGGTTTGTAAATATTCTAATGTTCGGATTATCTATAAATCGTTCTATCGGTGTGAACATTCTACAGTGGAGATTGTAGGTTAGAGGTATTCATCATGCAGCCCTCCAGCTGCAGTGGAACAACACATCCCAGCATGCTCTGCATACTGGGTTGTGTAGTTTTTTTTTAATTATGCTGGTTTATAATTTGCATTTTGAAAACAGTAATATCTCTATGCTATATTATTTGCTTTGTAAAGCTAATAGATTGGTGCATACACACTGGACGATGCGTGTATTTGCTGATATTGGAAGTGGGGGTGCCCGGCATCGGTAAGTGCATACACAATCGAAGGGGGGGGGGCATGGTGCATTCAGCAGCATGGCATCGCTAGCGATATACCCGGATTCAGCTGCATATACAGCACATTGTTCGTTGGTGAGGGCATACTGGATGATATGAACGATATATCGTTCAACGATATCGTGATCATTCATGGATATCGTCCAGTGTGTACTGGTAATGTGTTCACTAGGTGGCAGAATTCTATTGGTGGCTATGGTAGTTACTTCTCTTGTTTTTCTCTCCATTAACTGAAGTAAAAAGTAATGTGTTATGTCCGCTATGGGTAGCGATTACATAACTTTTGTAATTATTTCTGAATTTAGGGTCTTTAGTCGCTTTGTAACTGCATTAAAAGTCGCAGTGTCCTGCGCAATTAGGATCGCTGTTTTCATTGCAATGTAGTTGGTATAAAGTCGCAGATTAAGCGCAATGCTGCATGGTAGGATGTAAGGCTTGGCTCAGTCTTATCGGCTCTCCTGTCTGAGCCTCACACAGCAGCTGCATGCAGTGCCAGTGTCCGGGGTACTCGTGCGATTTTACTATTGCGGCATTAGTGATGCGACCACAAAGATTATACCATATTCATTACAAAACTTTTATGACAGGACTCATGGCGCACCTTGGTCGCAAAGTCCTTGGCACGCCAAATGGAGCTATGTGAGGGTTATTGTAGGTGGAGACATCTGTACTTCGTAATTATACATGTGAGATCTCTGCGTCTATGACTTATTTGAGACTGGTTTTACATTAGGTCTGTTTTAGGCGTGTCAGGGCACTAATTGTATTCATTCTTCCAAACAGGTTAAACTCACACGTGTAGGGAATGGAGCAGGTGGGGGTAGAATGACCTGTAGCCAATCAGAACATTAGAACATTAACAGCAGCACAAAGTCAGTAACAGCAGCAGTGATAATGAGGCTCTTGTCAAACATATAGGAGGATTGAGTGTCAGGCACACCTCTATGTGACACAAAGTCCATACACCCCACCTGTCACTGACTAGCAGACACCCTAGTAGCTGAGATGAAATAACCCCAGGGCATTTACTCGCTGGGAAAAAAACCTGCCAAGTAGTGTGTGTGTGTGATAAGTAATGTATTTACTTTAAGGGCTATAAACAGCTTTAGTATTGTTCCTACTTTCTCTTTGTGAAATGTATTCAATTATTATGTAACGAAAGATTATTCTACAAATAACCCAGCAGGTATTGTAACGTATGCTCATCAGACAGGTACAGATGTGTCCACATACATCTTACCTCTGTGCGCTACAAGTCGCTTTACAATAATGCATGAGCGCCGTGTGATTCGGTAGCGCAGAGCGTCTTTTCGTGTGACTTTGGGGGTCATGCAGACCCGCTCGCGAGCAAAGTTCGCTCGCAAGCGGGTCGATGTTGTGAGAATGCGCATGCGCACGACGGAGGGAGTTCCGTCGCGCGCATGCGCGAGACCCTCGAGCGACGAGAAATACGTCGCTTGGGGTCTCGCACCAAAGGGGGCGTGCTGTTGATGGTGACTGACAGCACGCCCCCTTTGGTGGGTGTGCCGGCCAGACGGAGGCGTTCCCATGGGAACGCCTACCGTCTGAGTCCGGCCCCACTGACATCAGTAATGATGTCAGTGGGAGTGACTTTGGCTCTGATAGAGCCAAAATCACTCCTGGGCTTGCAGCAGCGAGACCCTACTGCAAGGGTCTCGTCCATCGCGACCATCATCATGGCCGCTCCACATTTAAATAGGACGGCCCTGATTCAGAGCGAGCGTTCTGCTCAGAGCGTCCAGCTCTGAATCAGGGCATTTGTCCTTTATAATGTGTCTTGTTTGCAACGTGATGTGGATAGGACACACAAGCAGCTTCTGCTGATTAAAATGATATGCGGCATGCCTGTATTCTGGGCCTGATTCAGAGCGGACGCTCTGACCAGAGCGCTCGCTCTGAATCAGGGCCCTCCTACATGAAAATGGAGCGGCCTCTTGGACGCTCGCATAGCTGTGGGTGACCACCCACAGCTATAGCGAGCGTCCATGATGATGGTCGCGATGGTCAAGACCATCGCGACCATTGGGCTTGCGACGGAGACCCTGCGGTAGGGTCTCGCTGCCGCAAGCCCTGGAGTGATTTTGGCTCTATCAGAGCCAAAATCACTCCCACTGACATCACTAGTGATGTCAGTGGGGCCGGCCTCAGACGGTAGGCGTTCCCATGGGAACGCCTCCGTCTGGCAGCCACGCCCCCAGCACGCCCACCAAAGGGGGCGTGCTGTCAATCAACATCGACAGCACGCCCCCTTTGGTGCGAGACCCGGAGCGACGGCTATCCCGTCGCTAGCCGGGTCTCGCGCATGCACACGACGGAGCTCCCTCCGTTGTGCGCATGCGCAGTAGCGCACCATTGACCCGCTTGCGAGCGTCCTGCGCTCGCGAGCGGGTCTGAATGACCCCCACTGTGAGTAACTGCAGTAATATCTGCGTGCAAAATGCTACATTACAGTGTCAGTGGCTGTGACACTGTAACGTAGCATTTCGCATGCAGACACAGCCGCAGTCACACACAGTACATAGGCATGCCGCATATCATTTTAATCAGCAGAAGCTGCTGGTGTGTCCTATTCACATTGCTTTGCAAATAAGACACATTATAAGGGAAAGAGTTGCGCGTAAAGACTCTCGGCACTACAGAGGCGCGCCACGGCATGGCACAACTAGAAGGGCTGTTTAACATGTAAGGAGGCTAGACGTATCAGGACACATCTGTAACAGATGACGCTTCTCACCTCGGCCCACTCTGTCGATCCCAGCAGTCCGAACTCTTCTGCATCCCAGCTTGCAAAGATAATTGTCCTTCTGGGCCTCCAGCCTGAAATAAATAATATAGGAGAGTGAGAGACAGGACAATCATGGCAGTTCATTGGTTAGGGAAAGCTTAGAAGGTTCAGTAACCCCTAGCAACCAATGAGATGTTTATTGGTCCGATAGTAGATAAAGCTACATTTTTATAGATTGCTATGGGGTAATAATTGTTGGTAAGTACCTGTCACAAACAAGGCAAAATTAAAAATATCAACAATGCAGCCTACAGAACAGCTATTCATAACTTATTAATATACCAGGAATTAGTTGTGTAGCATACCAGGTTCTAAGGTGCGCTCGCTGACTGGTTCACTATCTTATGTAAATAAAGTACTTGCGTCCTGTGCGCACCCTGTGGGCTATATATATCTAATTTACTGTGTATCACTTAAGCTAATAAAATAGACATGGTGTGTTTCTACTGCTGGACTCAAGAAGAAGATAGTGAACCATTAACAAAATACAAAGAGATACAAGCGCTCCAACTCAAAAGTGCGACTTCCAGTACACTGAGGTAGTCACCAAACCTCCAAATGTCAGATGTAAATAAAGTACTTGCATTCTGTGAGCACCCTCCGGGCTATATATATCAATCAATCAAGGAATGTTCCCAAAATAAAGAGAAATGTTTCTCCTCGCTTGTCCACTTCTAATCCCAGGATTCTCCAGATGATAAAGAATTTTATATTCTAGGGTAATTTCTCCTCCATAAGGGTATATAGGAAAAAACATATATACAAAATCGTATATAGTGAAATATTGTTTAATGAATATTGTTTTTTCCTATATGTTTTTTTACTATATACCCTATGGAGAAGAAATTACCCTAGAATATAAAATTCTGGATGGTTGAACAGAAAATCTTTACGTGTGTACCCAGCTCTAGATTGAGTGTTGGATAGCAGTACATCTCTAGAATAAAATTAGGCTTCCTGAAGGGCTTTATCTGGGAGGATAATCCTTCTTGATGAAAGCCATCAAGAAAGATAAGGATCACAAACCTCTTTTGCTGGAGATTCACTAAATTTCAGACATACTGTACGTTTTCACAACCTGGACTTCTGATTAAATAAGAGGATTTGATGTCTCCTATTGTGACAGAATACTACAGTTCAAATGTTTTTCCCTTGACGCATTACTATTGTGTTGCCCTATTTTATGTACTATATTAACTGCAATGAATAATTCATTTATCTTTTGTATCTGGAGATTGTATACTCATCATTCCTGTTAGTCTTGTGAATTTGAGTAAAATAGTTTCTATGCCAAACATTTGCTACATGATTTTATGCTGCTATTATAAATATTACATTTTTGTTGAACGCTCCCAGTACTTTCTTTTTTACTTTTACAAATTTTCCAAGGGTTAGCCACCCCTTTCTGGTGAACTGTTTGCAGATTATTTAGTCATTCTTGTCTGAATGGCTAAATAGTCTGCAAACAGCAGATTGGCTGAATGGCTAAATAATCTGCAAACAGCAGAATAATCTGCCAACAGCAAAGCGCCTGTATATCTATACATGTTCTACTGGCATTTAAATCAGGACTGCTGGGGGAGGGACCCATCACCACTGCAGACCCTGCTGAGAGGACCCGCCAAGGACTGCCCTACCGCCAGAAGAAGTGTGTGTCTGTGCCGGGATGGCAGCGGCTGAGATCTGAAGACCCGCTGGACATCGCAGATGCCGAGGAACGTAGGGAGAAGGAATATAGAAAGGAACTCCCACTCAACCAGTGCCTGCCGCCGAGACCCCGTCATGGAGACTGCTGTCACCTGCCACTTGGGACCCCTTCTTTGCTCTGGTAGAAGTGTCTAGGACCAGACCCCGAGGAGCCTTACCCCGTTCCTGGACCCGTTAAGCACAGCAAGGTGCAGTACACAGCATCCCGGGTGTCGCTGGATGTCGTAAGGAGGAGGAAGAGCCACTGCCTGCGGTGAGAGACCCAATTTATTTTCCTTTCCCCCCTAGCAGTAGCACCCCTGTAGATCCACCCCAGAATAGCAGGTCCGTCTTGTGCAGTGCAGATTTGGGCTAGGTAAAATCCCTTTTTACTTTGTGGGGCACAGCAGGGGAAGGGGATAACTGTCACCTGATAAGGCTTGCGGCTCCATAGTAAGGGGGCGCTGCCAATGTTTTATGTCAAGTATCATTTGGGGTGTGAAAAAGATCTTGTGTAGCACTGAGATCTGGGAACTCTGGGCCTGATTCAGACCGGGTCGCTCTGACAGAGCGCTCGCTCTGAATCAGGGCTGGGCTTTTTTTTTTTGGAGCGGCCTCTTGGCCGCTCGCATAAGCTAGAGCGAGTGGCCATGATGATGGTCTTGACCATCGAGACCATCAGGCTTGCGACGAGACCCTTGTGGTAGGGTCTCGTTTATCGCAAGCCCTTGAGAGTTTTCGGCTCTAACAGAGCCGTAAGCTCTCCCATTGACATCATTTGTGATGTCAGTGGGGCCGCCCCCAAACGGTAGGCGTTCTCATGGGAACGCCTCCATTTGGGCAAACCCCCTCCCTCCCGGCTCACCCACCAAACGGGATGAGCTGTCACTCAACATCGACAGCTCGCCCCCTTTGGTGCGAGACCGGGAGCGATGGAGTGCCCGTCGCTAGCCGGGTCTCGCGCATACGCACGACGGAACCGGCTCCGTCGTGCGCATGCGCTGTGGGCCACCATCGACCTGGTTGCGAGCACTCAGTGCTTGTGACCGGGTCTGAATCAGGCCCTCTGGCCACTGCCATATAAGCTAAAAGTGCTGTTATTGTCCTGTTTATACTAATGTTGCAGGGGATCTTTTAAACGTCCCTTAGGGAATTGCTGGTTCGTTAAAGTGGATCTTGCTCCACCGTGGCTGTAATGCTGCAAGTCTGCTAGTTCTTAATATTAATGGCCAAGTGTATTTGCAAATGTTTTAGGCTATTTGCTAATGCTAATTGAATTTGTATTACTGGTAATTTTATGTCACTGTGTTCAAGTCAGATGTTTTATGCTGTTGATTTAATGCAACGTTGTCTTTATATATTATATGCAAATGTTAATTGGTGTTGCAATCTGCCAGCCTTTGTTATTTATTACTATTGTATGAGTTAACTGAGGCTTTTTGTCTGCTGGTCTAGTCTAATTGCCCTTATCACCTGGTCGTTCTTGGGTCAGTTTCTTTCGTGTGAACCTCAGCTGGTGGAAACAGTATTAGGGAACAGTTAAAACTATTACAGCTGAAAGTGGGCTGCATATATTTCCCGCCATTGTGCGTGCAAACCAGTCAAGCTACCGGCATTTGGTACATTGCTACGTCAATACCTGCATTCACTGGTTAAAGTCCGGCTGCATTATATTATAGTTCACGTGTGTACACATCTGTCACGCCACACAATAGACTCCGCCAGGCCTTCCTTTTGAAAGTAACACATATATTCACTAGAACTGCTATTGCTTAAAGTGCATACTCTACCTGCCATTGTGTGCGCATACCTGCCAAGCTATCTGCTTATAGACATTGCTTCATCCATACCTATAGTCACCGGTCAAAGGCCTGCTTTGTGCCATTTTTACTTGTGCCTGTCCTAATCGATAAAAGCAGCTTTCTAGTGACGGTGCTCTGTCATATTTCTAGTCCTGGCGCAAGTGTATCAAACCGTAATTGTCTGTTTCATTTCTGTTTTCCCAGCCTGCAGAGGTTGCACATTAGTTCTTTAAAACCAGGGATGATTCGACAGGTGGTCTTTACTGGTACAATAGTTTTTGTCCATTTTCTGGCGTTTGGGAGCAAATTGCCGATTGTCATTTGCTTTCATTCCTTACCAGATTTTCATTCCAACCAATCATCTGTTTTCTGGCATTTAGGAGCAAATTGCTGATCATCATTTACTCCCATACGTTACCAGATTTTCATTCCAACCAATCAACTGGTTAGATGGTTGGACAGAAAATCTTTACGTGTGTATGCAGCATAATTCTGATAATCTGGCTTTACCTGATGAATCATTAGCTTTGATTACTCATTTCAATTCAGCTGCTGATGATATCAAAAAGATATCAAAAAGATTATCACTAAGAAGTTGAACTCGACCATTTTACATCATGATAGATAATGAAGCTCTTCTCTCCCTTGTGGTTTTTTGAAGAGCTTTGACATTAGTTAGCTCCAACTTTCTTTCCTATCAGCAACACCTTAAGACCCCAAACTTTGACACAGAGTATTACCAATCGGTTACCACCTAAACCCAATTTTTTTATTTATTTTCTAAATGCGGTCGTGATAAATGTATAATGCGTAAATACGTGGATAATGGGATATCAACAGTCACTTCTTTCAGTACAGGTGAAAAATTTGCGATTAAAGGCTTATGAATCAATATGTGATTTACGTTATCCAATGTAGATGTGGGGTTCGATACGTTGAGGGAAAACCAGTAGTATCCATTTAAGGTTTCTTGGACCCAGACGAAATATCCTCAAGAGTTTTAAGCAACATAGTCTGTCACAACACATGAGTAGGTGTTTAGGAAATGATTTGAGTGGCTTATCTTTACAGGCTAAAGGAATAATTAACTTCACACAAAGAGGAGGTGATAGTCTTGTGAATTTGAGTGGAATTGTGAACATTTGCCATCTGATTTTATCATGCAATTATAAATATAAAATTTCAATTGCACACTTCAAATGCCAGTGGTCCTTCTCTAGGCAGGTGAGCAGCAGAGTGAAGGCGAGGTCCGCCACTCCTTTCCCTGACAGTGGGTACTATTCTCACGGGCAGCAGGGCTCCAGAGCTTCCCTTCAGCAGCAGCATGGTCCAGTCTCTCTCCTAGGGGTGGCATGCCCGAAATCACCCCACTCCTTTCAGTGGCAGCAGCCTTGATTCTCCCTGCAGACCCCGGTCCTCTCCAAGGTCAATCAGCTCTTCTCCCTCCTTCACGACAACAGCAGCAGCTCCCAATGCTCTCCAGCGTAGCCTCGATCTGGCCCACCTCTATGGGGGTTGTCCAGCTTTCCCCAGTAAACAGGGGCCCCGGTAACAGACCGCCCCAAAGGCCCTCTGCCCTACAACCACCAATAGATGGAGAGCCTTTTTCCCGGGCTCCGTGTTGTTGCCTGGCATACAGGTCTGCTCCCTGGGCTGCGCAGGCTCAGTAGCAGCCTGGAGAGCAGGGGTCAGCCATAGTTCATTAGCCCTACTATTGTAGTGAATGGGGTGCATATTAACTTACCCTATATCATCCCTGCCTATAGGGCTAGTATCTGGGTGCATATATGGGGGTACCACAGTTGTATAGGTTTGGGCCACGGGAAGGCTGCCTCTACCATCACAGGCCCTCAGTCTGCTCGCAAAGTTGCATTGAAGGCTGCATATGGGCAAATATATGCATTTAGTTCCTAGTTGCCACGCGGGAGCAATTACAGCCGGCTTGCATTCAACTTAGCATCATGCCCACAGAATGGCCGCCTAATTATCTGATTATCCATTGAATACAATTACACTGCGCTCCAGTGGACATACTGTAATGAAAGTGCCAGAGTAGCAGCAGCAGCCGCCAGGCTCTGACTACTGAGCGGACGCACTATACACCTCGGCTTTGTGTAAGAGGGAAAGATCTACAACAGAGATAGGACTGTAACAGGAGAACATTCCCGAGAACATTCCCAGTGACGCTGCAGTGTGCCTTTACGGGAGAGGCGTTTGTTTGTATAGCTTCTATTCTATGCTGATATAGAAAAAATGACATTAATGAATGAGCCATTCATTGTCTACAAGGTAAATAAGGTAATCTGCCAACTTCAAAGCTATTGACTCGTAAGCCATAGATGGCGTTCCTTTCAGGTTATTCTAATATACATATTTTATCATGTATGGGAAATTACACCCGTAATGCACATTATAAAGGACAAAACACATGTAATGCACATTATAAGGGACAATACACCTGTAATGAGAAGGGATTTGGGGAGGCCAGATAGCAGGAGGTTACAGTAGTCCAATCTGGAGATGACCAATGAGTGAATGAGGGTTTTAGTGGCATCCTGGGTGAGAAAGGGTCTAATCTTGGAAGTATTTTTAAGATGAAAACGACAGGACTGTGAGAGATTCTGGATATGTGGTTTGAGGGAGAGGGAGGAGTCCAGGATAACTCCAAGACAGCGCACTTTGGGGCTAGAGGAGATAGTTGTGCCATCAATTGATAAAGAAATGGTGGGGTGGTTATGTAGGGGGGAGGGAAGATGATTAGCTCATTCTTAGACATATTAAGTTTAAGAAATCGCTGGGACATCCAGGAAGAGATGGCAGAGAGACAGTTGGAGACACGAGTGAGGAGAGAAGGAGAGAGGTCAGGGGAGGAAAGGTAGATCTGAGTATCATCAGCATAGAGATGATATTGGAGGTGAAAAGAGCTGATGAGTTCACCTAGTGAGGATGTATAGAGTGAGAAAAGGAGAGGTCCAAGAACAGAACCTTGGGGAACACCTACTGCAAGAGGCTGTGGGGGAGAAGAGGAGCAATGAGAGGAGACAGAGAAGGATAGCCAGGAGAAGGCAGTGTCACGTAGACCAAGGGAGTGAAGGATTTGCAGAAGGAGAGGGTGTGATCCACAGTGTCGAAAGCAGCAGAAAGGTCAAGGAGAATGAGCAGAGAGTAGTGGCCCTTGGATTTGGCAGCAAGGAGGTATGCACGCAGGCAGCTTTGTAATTGCGATCCTTTGCAGATATGGTAATACACAGGAGGCATCACGCCCCCTGTACATTACTTAACTGAGCTGCGTTGTTCAACGCAGCATTTGTTAATCTGCGTACCATCAGCCGGCTGTGGGGACCCATAGGACCCCACATCGGGAATCTGCATTCAGCAGTGCACGCTGAATCAGGTGCCATAGTGCGTTGTAAACAGCCCTCAGTTTGAGAACATTGATCGGCAAGAGAGACTCCTGACAAGACCAAAACCCTAGGAATTTGTTGTCCAGGATCACTGCGCCACATCGCGAAGACTGACATCCGTAGCCAGTTGAATCCAATTCCAGTTGCCGAATCAGCGACCCGCCACAAGGTGGTCCGTCTGGAGCCACCAGATCAGAGAAAAGTGGGCTTGAGGGGACAGTCTCACTAGACGGTGCATCTGCAGATGTGACCCCGACCATTGGGACAGGAGATCCAACTGGACTAAAGCCTAGATTAAAGAGAATTAATAACACATTTGGTTCAAATACTTCTGAAAATATTTAATAAATAAAAAATAGGAAAAGACAACAATAAAAAATGGCCATATAGTATCTAAAAAAATAATATATTGGGGTATATCCCTAAAATCTACGAGTACAATCAAATCTGTATATATAATAATACAATTAATAGTGTATTAATTCTTATAATCACCAATAGTATGATAACATCGATTGTTTATCTGATAGCTCCACAATTCATAAAATTCCCAGTGAGTATGACCACATGGATTGCCTGACCTAAAAGTCATTAGAGGGCTGAGCTGTTATTACATTACAGTGTGCTGACTATCTGACTGTTGGAAATATACTATTAGCACACTTACCACTAAAACCGGGAAAGAGTGGACTGTTAAGTGCCCCTATGTGGGGAAAGATTTATTGTATCACAACTGTCAGTAAAAAACACTAAGGAAATAACATTACATGCGATCTCCACTGACTGAGTGACAGCACGCCCCCTTTGGTGGGCGTGCCGGGGGCGTGGCTGCCAGACGGAGGCGTTCCCATGGGAACCCCTAACGTCTGGGTCCGGCCCCACTGACATCCCTAGTGATGTCAGTGGGAGTGATTTTGGCTCTGATAGAGCCAAAATCACTCCTGGGCTTGCGGCAGCAAGACCCTACCGCAGGGTCTCGTCGCAAGCCCGATGGTCGCGATGGTCTTGACCATCGCGACCATCATCATGGACGCTCGCATAAGCTGTGGGTGGTAACTGACAGCTATGCGAGCGTCCAAGAGGCCGCTCAAAGTTTAGGTAGGAGGGCCCTGATTCAGAGCGAGCGCTCTGGTCAGAGCGTCCGGCTCTGAATCAGGCCCTCTGACCCCAATAGAGTCTTCTTGCTGTGCTGTTGACGGAGGTTTCTAATACTGATGCCGGTATCTGGGCCCAGAGCGCGTGCGTATATAACAACTGTACCTTGGGTCTGTATGATTTATTTGCGCTAATTGTCTTTAGATCACAGCGTGTAACCATCTGTTTTTATGTTGAATAATAACTTTTTGTGCTTTGGAACCACATTCAAAGTCTGAAGGCATTTATTTACTGTGCGACTCATTACTCTAAATTGTGACAATTTTAGAAGGTATAGGCAGGATTTAGAAGGTATAAGTAGGATTGCATAGAGGTTTAAATTAGGTATTCATAGTTGGGGGCTCGCAGTGCTAATCACGCTACCAGTCACTTGGTAACAGCCTTTGAGAGAAAGCACTATATTAGCAAATGTTGGTAATTTAAACCTGTATGCTTGCTTTTTTGATTATTGTATTTTATGAATTGTGGAGCTATCAGATAAACAATCGATGTTATCATAATATTGGTGATTACAAGAATTAATACACTATTAATTGTAATATTATTATTATTATTATTATTATTATTATTATGTATACAGATTTGATTGTACTCGCAGATTTTAGGGATATACCCCAATATATTGTTTTTTTAGATACTATATGGCCATTTTTTATTGTTGTCTTTTCTTATTTTTTATTTATTAAATATTTTCTGAAGTATTTGAACCAAATGTGTTATTAATCCATTTGCAGCGCTGTTTGTTATATTGTGTATTCTTTTTAATCTTGTATTCTGGAGAGGGGTGGCAATCCCTTCTAAACAGATTGCTGCAGCAATAGTTAAGAATTATAAGTGTTTGTGGGACTAGGCGCCAGGTGATCTTTTTTCTTTTTATATCATGGACTGAAACCTGTCGACCTAGATGGCTTTGAAGGAGGTCACCATCTTCTCTAGAAGCCGATGTCGAAGCCGGATAATTAGCTGAGACAGGATCGGTTTAAAATTAGATCTGCGCGACGCCATTTTGCGAATGGCAATGAGACGCCATTTTAGTGAAACTCGCCATTATAAGTACATATGGCGATGCTATTATTTAGCGTTGTGCGATTCCCATGCAATAGAAAGAAGTTAAAAGTCCTCACCACATAAATACAGTCGCTAAAACATATAAACTAATTATCCCTGCAAAACACGCACCATAGTGTACTCCACAAAACACATAGTCGCACAACGCTAACTAGCGTCTTTTCCCAATTCCCCAATACTTACACACTGCACACTTACATGAAAGGTTCCCTAGTATTAAAGTGTAATATTCAAGGTTTATTCAGTGATTATTAATGTTGTGTAATAAATGTTATTTGATATCTAAGGTTTAGTACATGGTAAGCAGACCATGTCTGGTGTTGTACTGATCCACTGTGTCTCCACAGATTTCCGGTATCATCGGTGAGAAGATCGGAACATGCGTCTGCAAACTATGGACTATAGAGAGTTAAAACATTAAAATGTACTCTGTAATGTTAGCAGCTTAGATTAGCATGCTTAGATTAGCATGCGGGTAAAAGGACACAAAGGGCGGTTGGAGGCTGTTTGTGTCCATTTGAAATTGTCCTATAAACTATCCTGTAACAGAAACACCTTTAAGAAGAACCAACGGAATCATGCCAAACTTGTCGATTGTATTGCCAATCCCTGAAAAAGTATATATGTGCGTTCTTTGGGTCTCATTCAGACCCGCTCGCGAGCGCAGGACGCTCGCAAGCGGGTCAATGGTACCCAAGAGCTCCGTCGTGCGCATGCGCGAGACCCGGATAGCGACTGCCAAGCTGTCGCTCCGGGTCTCGCACCAAAGGGGGCGTGCTGTCGATGGGGAGTGACAGCACGCCCCCTGTGGTGGGCGTGCCGGGGGCGTGGCTGCCAGACGGAGGCGTTCCCATGGGAACCCCTAACGTCTGGGTCCGGCCCCACTGACATCCCTAGTGATGTCAGTGGGAGTGATTTTGGCTCTGGTAGAGCCAAAATCACTCCTGGGCTTGCGGCAGCAAGACCCTACCACAGGGTCTCGTCGCAAGCCCGATGGTCGCGATGGTCTTGACCATCGCGACCATCATCATGGACGCTCGCATAAGCTGTGGGTGGTAACTCACAGCTATGCGAGCGTCCAAGAGGCCGCTCAAAGTTTAGGTAGGAGGGCCCTGATTCAGAGCGAGCGCTCTGGTCACAGCGTCCGGCTCTGAATCAGGCCCTCTGACCCCAATAGAGTCTTCTTGCTGTGCTGTTGACGGAGGTTTCTAATACTGATGCCGGTATCTGTTCCAAGAGCGCGTGCGTATATAACAACTGTACCTTGGGTCTGTATGATTTATTTGCGCTAATTGTCTTTAGATCACAGCGTGTAACCATCTGTTTTTATGTTGAATAATAACTTTTTGTGCTTTGGAACCACATTCAAAGTCTGAAGGCATTTATTTACTGAGCGACTCATTACTCTAATTTGTGACAATTTTAGAAGGTATAGGCAGGATTTAGAAGGTATAAGTAGGATTGCATAGAGGTTTAAATTAGGTATTCATAGTTGGGGGCTCGCAGTACTAATCACGCTACCGGTCACTTGGTAACACTCGGTAGTGATCTCTCAGCAAAACGGTGGAGGCGCCTAGCAGGAGAACGCATTGTGCCTTCGAAATCTGCTACCACTGTTGTTGCAGAGAGTTCGCTACCTGTTATTGTGGCTTTAGGAGCGCTGATTGAGAATCCAGGGACGAGGGAGGAAAAAGTTTGTTTTCCTTCATCGATAGTTTTTTTGTGTTAAAAAGGGGAAGTCGCATTATTGTGTATGCGACTAGTCGCACAATAGTGTATATGTATTTCCGGTATTGCTGCCACGTGTTTTAAACAAAGCCGTTGAGAGTGCACGGTGATATTTATAGAGAGCATTGTTGTAAACATCTTGATCAGTGTTACCATAGTCTGGGAAAATGTGTATTTTTCTGCGCAGGAAAAAAAAGTGTGTAACAGTGAGTGTTTAAATTAGGTATTCATACCGATACAAATATGTACAAATGGGATGTAGTCAGGAAGCCGACGGTCTAAATACCGACCGCCGGCTTCCCAACTGTCAAATCCCAGCAAGGTACTAATGACTGGCGTCGAAATCCCGACGCCTGTCATCAGACATACGCCGGGAGCCAGACGCCCGGCATACCGAACGAAGGTAAGCCGGGCGCCTGGGGGGACTTAGGGTCAGGCACCCCCACGGAAGGGTTAGGGAAGGTGGGGGTTAGGGTTAGGCACCCCCGGGTGGAGGTTAATGGTAGGCACCCCCCCAGGAGACTTAGGGTTAGGCTGCGGGGAAGGGGGCGTTAGTTTTAGGCACTTGGGGGGGGGGGTTAGGGTTAGGCACCCCTAAGGGAGGGTTAGGGGCGAAAATAGGGGTAGTTATACTTACCTGATTAGCGATCGGGATCTTCACCTCTGCCGAGCTTCCGCTGTCGGCCCGGCGGTAATACATACTACACCCATACAAATACCCGCTTTGGCTTGAGTACCAAGCGGACCAATTCTTGAATGGCTTGTGCTTTGTACAGAGGAAGGAACACTCATAGTAAGTCAGTGTCCAGAATCATCCTGAGCAACTGAGGGCCCGATTCAGACCCGCTCGTAAGGAAGCGTTCGCACGCAGCCAGCCGACTTTTGCACTCTGCGCATGCTTATGCATCGCAGTCCATGAACCAGACCGAGCGATCGGGAAGCGTACGCTCACCACACATAGAGTGCCCAGCTGAATGAGTGACAGAAGAAGCCGTTTGTGGGTGGTGATGGACTTGCCACTACAAATGGGGGACTGGATGTTGCGAACGTAGGCGTGCCTGTGCGTCTCTCTATGCCGTTTCAGAGGTGTGCATTATTAGAGGTAGCGTCCTAATACATGTCACCTGGCTAAATTTACACTGAAGAGCTTGCAGTGCTTGCAGTAGGGTATGGTTAACCACAAGTGCTGCGTGTGCATTCGATGTTACCGATGGTTGCATACACTTCCTGGAGATGACGTGGGCGTCTTTAGACTGGCTGGTGGGCATCTGCATACACAAAGCGATCGCACGCCAAGACATAGTGGGCGTGCTAATGCCTTGCCATGCAATCGGCTGCCTTGCCGAATTTGCGTATGCATCGAGCAAGCAAACACATCTAGCGAGCGGGTCTGAATCAGGTCCTGAATCCACTGAGACGGCACTAGCTGGGACTTCTGGAAGTTGACAATCCAGCCATGCTGTATGAGTATCTGACGGAGCCCAAGATCCTGGGAGCCGACGACATGCTAAAGGGCAGGGCGTGAAATGGATAATGAGCCTCCTTGATGGCAAACTGTGGAGGAATGCTTGGTGTGGAATCCAGATGGGGATGTATAGATACGCATCCTTGATCTCCAGGGATACCATGTACTCTGCAAATGACCGAATGAAGTGATTCCATCCGTGAAAGGATAGGTAGAGATGAAAGGATTTGAGATTCAAAATGGGCCTGATTGACCCATCTGGCTTTGGAACCCCAAACAGATTGGAGTAGAATCTCTGAGGGCCTGATTCAGAGACGGACGCTCTGAAAGAGTGTTCGCTCTGAATCAGGGCGTTTTTTTTTTTTTGTTTAGAGCGGGTGACCACCCACAGCTATTGCGAGCGGCCATGATGATGGTCACGATGGTCAAGACCATCGCGACCATCGGGCTTGCGACCAGACCCTTGTGGTAGGGTCTTGTGGCTGCAAGCCCCAGAGAGCTTCTGGCTCTAATAGAGCCGGAAGCTCTCCCACTGACATCACTGGTGATGTCAGTGGGGCTGCCCACAAACGGCAGGCGTTCGCATGGGAACGCCTCCGTTTGTGAAGCCACCCCCCCGCCACACCTACAAAATAGGGCAAGCTGTCAATCAACATCGACAGCCGCCCCTTTTGTAGTGAGCCACGATGCTTTTTGCACTCGCTCCGGGCTCACGCGTGCACACTGGGCCACCATCGACCCGCTTGCGAGCGGGTCTGAATCAGGAATTTGGAGTCCTTTAGGAAGCTGGAACCGGAATCAGGAATTTGGAGTCCAGTAACCTGTTGATTGTCTGTTGCAGAACTAGTTGTTTTAAGGGATGAACTGGAAGCCCTGTGGTGAAAAAAGGAACTGGAGGAGGAAAAGCAAACTATCCTGTAACCATGTGATACAAGATTTTGAACCCAAATTTCGGAACAAGTACAAAACTAAACTTCTGTGAATCAGAGAAGGCGGGCACCCGTATTGGACTCCCCTAGGTGGGACGGGAACCCGTCATGCCACAGGTTTGTCTGCTGGCTTGGGAACCGGGGCGACAGGAGCTTGAAGCCCGACGTCCTTTTGACCGGCCGCGTCCGCCTGCCAAGTGCGAAGTCACAGAGTGCAGTGCCACCGCTGAAGCAGAGATTCTGGAACCTACTTGTCCAATATCTCTCGAGGCCTCTCCCAGATAAGCAGCAGATTCCTGAATATGTACGGCTGGAGAGATAAGATCTGCTAATGGAGCATTAGACCTCAGGCCCTCTGCTAATTGTTCAGCCCACTTCTCTTCTGCCTTGTTGACCCAGGAACCGTTCTGAGTAGGGCACCGGCTGCAGTATAGAACTTGAGAGTACGCTTGGAGCTTTCCTTTAAAGTCATAGATCCTGTGAATGGTAGCGTAGTCTTTTTGGATAGGCGAGAGACAGAGCAATCCACAGGTAGAGGGGTTTCCCATTTGCTTCTGTTATGTATGGGAAAGGGATAGAGGCCCTGATTCAGAGCCGGACGCTCTGACAGAGTGCTCGCTCCGAATCAAGGCCGGCCTTCTTGTGGCACTGGGCCACCATCGACCCGCTTGCGAGTGCATAGCGCTCGCGAGCGGGTCTGAATCAGGCCCAGAGAGAGAGAAAGCACCTGGGGAGCTGAAATTTCCTATCTGGGTGCTTCTAGGCTGCTGCCAGCTGCTTATCTAACTGGAGAGAAACAGAAAAAGTAACAGCTGAGTTTTTTTTTACCGAACAAAGAGGAATCCAGCGATTCCGGTAGTTCCGAATCTGAAATGTGAAGGACCTCCCGAACCGCCAGGATAAGAGCTTCAATAACCTGTGTAGCTGCCTTGGGTTCCTCCGAGAAAAGCTCCACGTCCGAATACTCCAGCATCTCACCTTCCTCCTCCTGAGACAAGTGATCTGTGTCCGACTCCTCCAACGAAGAGGAACCCATCAGTTGGCCTAGACTATCCACAGAATGGGCTAACCCCTGAGCCCAAGCTGGTTCGTTAGCTAAAAAAGAGGAATGAGATGTGCTGGGACCGTCCCTGGCAGCATCTTGTTCTCTATGAGAAGCACTAACTCAGAGGTTAAATCAGCCATAACCCATGCTACTGTAGGTTATTTATCTACGGAAAAACTCTGACTTCCAAGCCTCACACATGAGTAAACCTTTGGAGCGCACATGCATAAACTTTTTCTTGCAACAGTTTCTGAGAAGTACCTTTATCTGTTGCCTTAGTTGCCATTGTATATTCACACTCACACACACACAGGCAAAGGACAGGCAAGCATCCACATTCCAGCTTATATAGAAACATCCGCACAACACTAAATACTAGGAGACAGAGAAATAGAGGGGGAGGGCCCGGTGGGGAGAGGGCGCAGGTGCAGTGGGGACCGGCCACCTCCTGATCAGAATATAACAAAATTAATGCTCCCCACCACTTGGCTCTAAATAGCTCTGTGCAGCAGCTTCTGTGAGGCTTTGGCTTGTTAAATATAGACCGCACCACTTAGGTTTGGCTTGTTAAATATAGAGAGCACCGCTGATCCTGTAGAAAGGACAGGATCTGTCATGGAGAGTGGCCGAGGAACAAAATGGTACCGCTCGAAGTGAGCAGGACGCGCCAAAACAATGGGAGGAGGCTGCACTATGGGCAGCTCATAGCTCTCCTAAAGAGAAGCTATGGCCACAGTGACTAAGTCCCGCCCCCTGTAGCCAACCCCGATCTCTGACATCTATCCAGGAGTGAGCACCAGCTCTGTAGTGTGCCTCCTCCTCAAAACCGCTGTCCAGTGCAGCGGTGAATAAGACTAGCACTCTGGTGCTAACGTCTCCTGACCGCAAAAGGAGGGACGGTGAGGGGAGGGTGTGGGTGCAGCGGGGCCCGGCCACCTCCTAATAGTGACAGGTGTAGCAGCACCTCGCTGTCACTAAGGCTAGCTATAATAGCCACCCCTCCTGCTCCTCAGGAGTGGTGGTCATACTTACCAGCTTCTGCAGCTGGGGTGTGCTGGGGGCGGTGAGGAAAACCCAGACACAAGCCAGTATCAGCTGTGGCGGTTCCTCGCTGAGTCAGATGGCTCATGTTTTGGGGTCCCCCCTTAGGGTCACCGGACACAGGCTGTAGTAGCCATGACTGTGCCTTTCCCAGCGGCTCCCACATAGCAGACAGACAGCCAGTAAGCAATCTGCCTATCCTCATCGCAAAATGAAAATAAAAATTATTAACAAAAGGGCTGGAGATAGCCCAATGTGCACCAGCTCTCTTGGGCACATTTCAAAAAGTGGGGTTGATGTTACGTAAAGGGGGGAGTCACAGTTTTAGATTAAAGCACCGTCTATACCAAGTGTCTTTAGCTCCATCCCCTAGTAGATGATGAAGAAATGGGGTAGATATAATAATTTTAATTAGTATCATGGATTGTGGATATAATTTAAAAAAATTTATAAGATTTTGTGTTTTTCTCTTTAGTCTGACTTCCTTTTTAAAAAGGAATAATAATAATAATGCATAAATAATAATAAATATGTATTATAATTTTCTAATTTCGGATGTAGTTGACATCCCGAAGCGCACAAAGCCGGCACTCACAAGCCCGGTGCCGAAATCCCGACAAGGGTCAGGATCCCAACTGCAGAACCCAGGTGGCTGTTATAGGCACTAGGGTTAGGTTAGGCTGCAGGGGGGGTGGGGGGTTAGGCAACGGGAAAGTAGAGATAGTGTTAGAAGAAGGGTTACCTTACTTACCTGTAGGCGTCAGCTTTTAAACTGTTGGTATTCCAACCACCAGCATTGTGTGCACTGGGATTGCGTACCTATTCCAGTTATTTAGATAGCACTTTCTTCCAATTTCACACAAATGCAAAACAATTCATAATTTTTTTTACAGAGCCACTTCATAGTGTAATTACCATGTACCAGGTTGGTGTCTGAAGGTAGGTGATGGCTTTATACAGAAGTACCTTATCAAATCTTGGAGAAATTGCTCATAGCAGCCAATCAGCTTCTGTCATTTATCTAGCACAACCAGTAAAATTATAGCTAAGGTTCCCATGCCTACGGCATGATTACAACATCGTAATCGTGCCGTCGTCTCCCTTGGGGTGAAGTGCATACACTGAATGTTCAGATGTTCAGTGTATGCACATCAATCATCCCCGAACATGGGCAACCTGACGACGGTCGTCAGGTTGACCGTCATGTTCGGGCGATGATAGATGTCGGAAACGACCAGCGGGTGCGCACCTCGCTGGTCTTTTTAGACATTTAAATGCATTTAAATGCCCGATTAGTAGTCGACACCTGAGCGACTGCACGATTACGATGTCGTAATCATGCAATCGCTCAGTATTATTGGCAAGTGGATGGGCACCTTTAGAAGCCGATCGGTTGCTATGAGCAACATTTCCACTTTATCTCTCTCCAAGACTTGATACATCTTTCCTTAAAAAGTATTACATTGTGTGGCTACATTTGAATGACTGTCCAGTGCAATATTATGCATTAATGTAAAACGAACATGTTACAGTGAACCAATGAGATTTACATCGGTGGCAAAAGTGAACCCATTATTTAGACTTCTTACCCTCTTTCAATTTATTGCCAAAACTCCTTGCAACTTCTTGAAGGACTGCCGCTCCGGTTGTTGGATCAATTCCACCAAACACCCAGGAATCCCGATGACCTCCCAAAATAATATACCGATCTGGAGCAAATGTATAAAGTAGACAAGTTAGTGGACGCTGCTCAGAGTTATTCTCAAGAAATCATATTTTAAACAGGTAATTCCAGACTGTGGGCCTGATTCAGACTCGCTCGTAAGCGGCCTCTCGTTCGCTCCGAGCGATGTTTGCCCAACTGCGCATGCGTACGGATCGTTATACGCATGCGCGAACCAGTCAGTGTGGTCGAAATTCATGTGCTCGCAAAATAGCGAATGCCTGATAATTTGAGTGACAGAATGAGGCGTATGTGGGTGGTAACAGGGGAAGGTGCTTGAAAACGGGGAGTGGAGATCAGAACGCAGGCGTGCTTAAAGGTCAAAATGGGCGTTTTTTTGGGTGTGCATAATTAAAACAGCGTCATTGACCACGTCACTGGGTTATTTTATAGCCAGAACTGCTCGCAAGATTGTGGTAGCAAAAACCAACCACAAGAATAGCGAGCAGTTCATACGCTGGTCGATGTACTCGATTAATCTAATAAATAGCGGACATGACGTAGGATGCGAGCGGCCAGGGGCGTATTTTTTAAAAAAACGACCGCAAGTTTTGTTCGCTCGTTCAGACCTAGAGGCGTGAACAGACCGCAAAGAGTGAATGGTTCATTTGAATACCCCTATTTTCTGGACGAGCGAGCGCTAATTGCGTCCGGCTCTGAATCAGGCCCTGTGTCCCAATCCATTGTTACATCCTAGTACTCCAAGATAACTGGGGACAAAATAGATCATATCCCTGACCCATTCCGACCACTCCTATGTTCTACAAAGATGTGCCCAAACCTCCTGGTAATGACAGTAGCCGCACCAATGAACGTTTGGTCACAACCAAGTTATTATTATTATTTATTATTAGCATTTATTTATATGGCGCCACAAGTGTTCCGCAGCGCCTTACAAAGTACAAAAACAAATTGTATACAAGTGACTTACAGAACAATACAATACAGGACATGGATAATATATATTGCTACATTAGTGACCATATCACCCAGATAAGCAACAGAGCATAAGCAACCAAGTGTTAGGTGCCCTAGTGGTGAGTAAGAAGTAAATTACACTATAGTAAGGAGAAGCACAAGAGGGTAGATGGCCCTGCTCGTGAGAGCTTACATTCTAAAAAGTTGCATGCAAGATACAGATGTGCCCTTATATGCACTTTAATTTTTGCTCCATATGGCATGAGATGCTTGGTGCGTCTTAGATGCTCCGTCATGGGTAGCAATTCCCGGATTATTGTACTTTTTCCTAAATTTAGCATCTTATTAACATTGTAGCTGCATACAGCCTTGGAGAGAGAAAAAAGCACCAACCAGTCAGCTCCTAAATGTCATGTTTGAAAAGTGACAGTTAGGAGATGATTGGTTGGTACTTTATCTCCATCCAATTTCTCTCTCTCTCCAAGGCTAAGTACATCTCCCCCTTAGAGAAAACTCTATAGGGTACATTTACTAAGCAGTGGGATTTCCGTCTGTAGCATCCCACTGGACAATGCCTGGAGATTTCAGTCTAAAAAAAAACAGTAGGCTTTGTACAGAGATCCCACAGCCACTTATAGTGTACCAGGCAGGCAGTTAGGATTACAGAAGAATCAGTGTAAAGTCACAGATCAAGCACAACAATGCCTGGCGTGAAGCATAGCGTGGCTCACTTGTATAAGACCTCCCTCATTTGCCTTTTTACACAGGTTACTGTCTGAGTCGTACACAGAAGCTTCATGTACTGCCAGTGACCAGGGTACCCATGCATCGTCATTTTGTTGCATTAGTGCTGTGACCAAGACATTTTGTGAAAAAGTTTGGCAGGACGCGTGGTGCGGCTTAGGAGCAAAGACTGCGATGCGCCAAACAGGTCGGGATTTGAGGAACTTGACAAATTGGGAGAGGGGAAGCAGTTATGGCGGTGGCTGGTGGGTAATTTACGGTTGAATTTTTTATTGATTTTTTTCATTATTAATTAATTTCTACAAAACAGGTGAAAATGAACATTTTCACCTGCTTTTGTAGAAATTACATTTTCAGGCCATTCATCATCAAGGTAATGCAGGAGATATCACAGATACAGTATCTCCTGCTTACCTTTCTCTCCCGGAATGTCCCGCTGTCCCCATACACTAGTATCACAGATATCTCCTCCTTACCTTTCTCTCCCGGAATGGCCCGCTGTCCCCATACACTAGTATCACAGATATCTCCTGCTTACCTTTCTCTCCCGGAATGTCCCGCTGTCCTCATACACTAGTATCACAGATATCTCCTCCTTACCTTTCTCTCCCGGAATGACCCGCTGTCCCCATACACTAGTATCACAGATATCTCCTACTTACCTTCCTCTCCCGGAATGGCCCGCTGTCCCCATACACTAGTATCACAGATATCTCCTGCTTACCTTTCTCTCCCGGAATGTCCCGCTGTCCTCATATACTAGTATCACAGATATCTCCTCCTTACCTTTCTCTCCCGGAATGACCCGCTGTCCCCATACACTAGTATCACAGATATCTCCCACTTACCTTCCTCTCCCGGAATGGCCGCTGTCCTCATATACTAGTATCACAGATATCTCCTCCTTACCTTTCTCTCCCGGAATGACCCGCTGTCCCCATACACTAGTATCACAGATATCTCCTACTTACCTTTCTCTCTCGGAATGTCCCGCTGTCCCCATACACTAGTATCACAGATATCTCCTACTTACCTTTCTCTCCCGTAATGGCCCGCTGTCCCCATACACTAGTATCACAGATATCTCCTGCCTACCTTTCTCGCCCGGAATGACCCACTGTGCCCATACACTAGTATCACAGATATCTCCTGCTTACCTTTCTCTCCCGGAATGACCCACTGTCCCCATACACTAGAATCACAGATATCTCCTGCTTACCTTTCTCTCCCGGAATGACCCGCTGTCCCCATACACTAGTATCACAGATATCTCCTGTTTACCTTTCTCTCCCGGAATGACCCGCTGTCCCCATACACTGGTATCACAGATATCCCCTGCTTACCTTCCTCTCCAGGAATGGCCCGCTGTCCCCATACACTAGTATCACAGATATCTCCTGCTTACCTCTCTCTCCCAGAATGTCCCGCTGTCCTCATATACTAGTATCACAGATATCTGCTGCTTACCTTTCTCTCCCGGAATGTCCCGCTGTCCTCATATACTAGTATCACAGATATCTCCTCCTTACCTTTCTCTCCCGGAATGACCCGCTGTCCCCATACACTAGTATCACAGATATCTCCTACTTACCTTCCTCTCCCGGAATGGCCCGCTGTCCCCATACACTAGTATCACAGATATCTCCTGCTTACCTTTCTCTCCCGGAATGTCCCGCTGTCCTCATATACTAGTATCACAGATATCTCCTCCTTACCTTTCTCTCCCGGAATGACCCGCTGTCCCCATACACTAGTATCACAGATATCTCCTACTTACCTTCCTCTCCCGGAATAGCCGCTGTCCTCATATACTAGTATCACAGATATCTCTTCCTTACCTTTCTCTCCCGGAATGACCCGCTGTCCCCATACACTAGTATCACAGATATCTCCTACTTACCTTTCTCTCCCGGAATGTCCCGCTGTCCCCATACACTAGTATCACAGATATCTCCTACTTACCTTTCTCTCCCGTAATGGCCCGCTGTCCCCATACACTAGTATCACAGATATCTCCTGCTTACCTTTCTCTCCCGGAATGACCCACTGTCCCCATACACTGGTATCACAGATATCCCCTGCTTACCTTCCTCTCCAGGAATGGCCCGCTGTCCCCATACACTAGTATCACACATATCTCCTGCTTACCTCTCTCTCCCGGAATGTCCCGCTGTCCTCATATACTAGTATCACAGATATCTCCTGCTTACCTTTCTCTCCCGGAATGTCCCGCTGTCCTCATATACTAGTATCACAGATATCTCCTCCTTACCTTTCTCTCCCGGAATGACCCGCTGTCCCCATACACTAGTATCACAGATATCTCCTACTTACCTTCCTCTCCCGGAATGGCCCGCTGTCCCCATACACTAGTATCACAGATATCTCCTGCTTACCTTTCTCTCCCGGAATGTCCCGCTGTCCTCATATACTAGTATCACAGATATCTCCTCCTTACCTTTCTCTCCCGGAATGACCCGCTGTCCCCATACACTAGTATCACAGATATCTCCTACTTACCTTCCTCTCCCGGATTGGCCGCTGTCCTCATATACTAGTATCACAGATATCTCCTCCTTACCTTTCTCTCCCGGAATGACCCGCTGTCCCCATACACTAGTATCACAGATATCTCCTACTTACCTTTCTCTCCCGGAATGTCCCGCTGTCCCCATACACTAGTATCACAGATATCTCCTACTTACCTTTCTCTCCCGTAATGGCCCGCTGTCCCCATACACTAGTATCACAGATATCTCCTGCCTACCTTTCTCGCCCGGAATGACCCACTGTGCCCATACACTAGTATCACAGATATCTCCTGCTTACCTTTCTCTCCCGTAATGGCCCGCTGTCCCCATACACTAGTATCACAGATATCTCCTGCCTACCTTTCTCGCCCGGAATGACCCACTGTCCCTATACACTAGTATCACAGATATACTTACCTTTCTCTCCCGGAATGACCTGCTGTCCCTATACACTAGTATCACAGATATCTCCTGCTTACCTGTCTCTCCCGGAATGGCCCGCTCTCCCCACACACTAGTATGGGGACAGAAATTCATCAAGCTCCGATAACACATATTTTCAGAGCTTGACTGCGGGTGCATCCCACTGGACTGTTACTGGAGTGTCTTATTGTTGCTCATAAGGACGGACGCAACCACTTGCACTTAAAATTGTTATAACAAAACTCCCAATTGAATTCAGATAATGTTGTTCAATGTTTTGGCCGAACAACTGGTTTTCTAATGCTGTGATCTAATGCTGGCAGATATATTGGCCGATCAATTGATCAACTAATATATCATATGCCCGATGGCCAGTGTGTACTAGCGATATGTCTGTGAACGAGGTCGTTCTCAGACATATCGCGTCAGCTGTGCTGCCAAGCCGATGGCAGAAATATATGTCCATAGTGCTGTGTGTACGGACGATCAGTCGATCGCCTGTACACTTGTAGGCGGCAGCCATGGTGAGGGGTCCACAGCGCGCCCCCCGGCCAGCGGGACCTGCGGACAGAAGGAAGATGATTGTTATTTATACCCCTTTCAGACATACAACCCGGGAAATTTCCTGCTCAGACCCGGGAATTTCTCCTGTGCAAATTCCCGGGTATTTGGTCGAGACCCCCCTTTCACACTACAGTGTCTACCCGGGAAATTCCCAGGTAGACCCATTTCAGACAAGAGCGGGGTTTTTCTGCTTACCTGCCTCTTCTCGCCGTCTGCTCCTCCTAGCCTATCCCCTGTCTGGCTGATGATGATGATGTCATCATTCAGCAGCCAAAAGTCGACCAATCGAAATGCAGTTTTTTTTTTTAACATTTATTCTAATTCCCTGGTGGTCAAGCGGGAGTGCGGGCGGCCCGCTGTGGCACAGCCGGCCGATGCTGGGGGTGGTGAGTAGCAGCGCTGAGCGTCCTATAGGACGCTCTGTGCTGTCAGCTACATGCAAAAGCTGCTTGGTGTTGCCCGGGAGTAGTAAATTACCGGGTAGCACCATTCAAACAGAAGCAGGGTAATTTCCCGGGACTTAAGTAACGGGAAAAACCCTGGTCGATTGCAGGGGCGGCTACCCGGGAACGTGTTCCCGGGTAGGTACCTTTCACACAGACATAAGACCCGGGAATTTTGGCCGAGGCAGGCCAAAATCCCGGGAATCTCAGTATGTCTGAAAGGAGCATTAGTGTGTATGGACAACCATCATCTGTAGATATATCTGCTAGGTGTGTACCCACCTTTATCCTATATTAAATTGGATGACATATAAGATTACCACTAAGAAAACTCTTAAGTACTGCATATATTAAAGGGTTTATGGTTCTTATCAGTAACCCCCTTGTAAGAACCTGCAGAATGCCTGATAACAGAACAATAGCCTGCACTCAGTAACAAAGCAAGACAACTTTATATACCAGAAAGGATGGAATCATTTTATCAATATCTTTCTGAATGATATTAATAGCTCTTTTAAAGAAGTATATTTTAAGTTTGGTTATTCATGAAATATTTTTTCCTAAGCCACAAGCACCTAACTAGCTGGAAGATGAATTATTGAAATCATGTACAAAATAAACATGAATTGATGATTATTGTAATTGTATCACAATATACAGCCTGTGGGGACATTGTTGCTGTAGAAGCCAACTTGAAACCATTGGGGGGTATTAACAGTACCTCGAAATGAAAGTACAATGACTAATGCTGGGTACACACTGGCTGACATATCGACCGTTCAATTGAACGGTCGATATCGTGTGCCCGTCGGCCAGGGAGTATCAGCGATATCGTGTGTACCAGTGACGTTATTCACAGACATATCGCGTCGGCTGCGCTGCACAGCCAATGCCCAATATATTTGCGGATTTAGCAGGACGCGTTATGCGCACGGGTCGGCGGCGACTGACAACTCAACTGGACGGGCGCATGACGGATCGTGCAGACTCAATGCAGAACATATGTTCTGCACAGTCAGCAGATAGATCTGCAGATCAGACCATCTGCAGATATATATGTACCTGGTGTTAAAAGAAACATTGGGGGGGGGGGGGGCTTACCCAAACATATGACCCCTGTGATTGCTGCGACTGATTTACAGAGAGTTTTGACCTTTCCATAGACACCCTACACCATACTCAATCGTTCATGCTTTGTGGGTCATACCTGGTTCCACTGCACCTCGGATAGTGCCGATGACATCATAAATCCTAGTGACCTCATTGTTGCTGTGAATATGCATTCTGACCTGCCTGTAATAACATACACAGATCATTGCAACCAGAACAAAACCATATTTTAATGAACACAATATAGTGACATCAATACTGAGACTGAGTTTTAGGTCACCTAGTACCTCATATATATATATATATGTGATGATTAATTTTACCAATTCTAGAGGCGCTCTCATTATGGGGTCTATTTACTAAGCAGTGTTAGGAGAACAAGTGAAAAGTGATAAGAAAGTGATAAGGTGCCAGCCAATCAGCTCCCAACTGTCATTTTTCATACACAGCCTGTGAGATGACAGTTGGGAGCTGATTGGCTGGCACCTTATCACTTCCTTATCACTTTTCACTCTATCTCCTAACACTGCTTAGTAAATAGACCCCTATGAATTGTAAATATACACATACATACATACTGGTCTTGTTTTTATCCCATAATCCCCATATTTCCTTAAAAGCCATTTATGCGAGATAATCCTCTAATAATATAGCAGCTTCAGGGATTCTGGGAGTCATCTAGTGGCAGAAGACGGAGGTCATTATGGGTGTAGTAGGACAACAGCGGATGCTTATTTGGAGCAATGGTAGTGCCTATAACCAGTGCCATATGAAGGTTTGTGGGGTCCCTACCAATAAAAAGGTCAATGAGATATACTGGCGATGTTCTTAAAAAGTTCAATGCGTAAGTACTCCCAGCACCACAAATGTGTCAGTTTCAGTGGCGTAATTAGGGCAGGGCCGCCGAGGCTCGTGCCCTGGGCACCGTGGGACCAGTGGCTTGGTAGGGCGCCACCCAGCCACTGTACAGGCCCACCCTAGTCACTCAGTGTAGTGCGGACCACAGTGAGTGCGGTCTACACTGCACAGTTACACACACATTGCCACCAGCGCTGGCAGCGATGTGTGTGTTTCAGCAGCCGATGAAAGTCAGATGGACTCTCATTGGCTGCTGCGCCCACTGCCAGAGCCAGACTGGAGTTCACTCATGAGCTCCGCCTTCTGGCTCCTGCAGTGGGTGATGGGAGAGACGTCATGACGTCTCTCCCATAGTACCGAGCAGAACCGAGCGGGAGGACAGAGGAGCAGACAGTGTCAGGAGCGGGGATTCAGGTAAGTCAGTGTGAGTGTTTTCTGTCTGTCTGTGTCTTTCACTACATAGGGGGGACCACTACTGGCCGGGGGCACTGCATGGGGGGACCACTACTGGCCGGGAGCACTGTATAAGGGGGGACCACTACTGGCAGGGGGCACTGTATAAGGGGGACCACTACTGGCAGGGGGCACTGTATATTGGGCACTGCATAGGGGGGGGGACCACTACTGGCCGGGGACACTGTATAAGGGGGACCACTACTGGCCGGGGGCACTGTATATTGGGCACTGCATAGGGGGGACCACTACTAGCCGGGGGCACTGTATAAGGGGGACCACTACTGGCCGGGGGCACTGTATATTGGGCACTGCATAGGGGGGGGAGACCACTACTGGCCGGGGACACTGTATGCGGGGCCCTGCATAGGGGGCACTACTACTGGCCAGGGGCACTGCATAGTGGGACTGCTACTGGCCGAGGGCACTGTATAAGGGGCCCGGTATAGGGGGGACCACTGCTGGGCGGGGGCAATGTATAAGGGGCACTGCATAGGGGGGGACCACCACTGGCTGGGGGAACAGCATAAAGGTGCACTACTGGGGGCACTGTATAAAGGGTACTGCTACATGGAGCACTGCTACTGGGGACATTGCATTAGGATTCACTACTAGCGGCATTAAGGTGCGTATGTAATAAAAAGGAATGTTCCCAGACTGACAAGAAAGGGGTGTGTCATTCAGTGTCCACGGCAATTTTTTCGACATGCGCACATAGAGGGGGGGCAATTTTAAATTTAGCCCCCCCCATCTATGTGCCCGTGCCGAAAAAATGGCCGTGGTCACATGCCACAAGGGCGTGGCCACTGACAAATGGGGCGTGTCAACATGACACACGCCCTCTCTCTAAATACCCTAGTTATGTCGCTGGTTAGTTTAGTGCCCCAAGTTCACATTATGCTACACAGAAGCCTCAGTTCACATGCCACAGTGTCCCCCATACTGGTAATGTAGCTATGTGTGGGGGCCACTGGGCAACCATCCCTGATGACCTGTTGTTAATCTGGCTCTGCCTATAACGACAAGATGTAGTACAGAACTTAACAGAAGGATTGTCAAGTGTACCTGTTTGAGAAGTTGGTTAAAAAGCCAGGTCCAATGTTATAAGTGACATTAAGCTTTCCTTTCCAAGAACTTGGTGGCGCTGGACCTCCCATGAGCCTGGAGAAATATAAAATAAAGGTAAAAACATTTCAGACCTGTCACTTTAGTGGTGGAAGTGTGTTTGGCCACAATGCAGTTACTTGCACAGCAGTGGTGGCTTTCTAGCTAGAAGAGCACATGGCATACAAGAGCTCTGGTGACACAATAAATACACACAAGAGGGACATAACTCTGAGGATGAGGCATGCAGTGCTTCCCGAACTGAATGTGTCATGTGCGGCACTACCCTAGACCAGAGTCAAGATGGATCAGCCATGCTGAAGTGATGACATCACTATTCACCACTTATAAGTGACGTCATCAATTCAGCATTTACATATGGGATGATGTTCCATGTAGTGGGGGTTATAGACATTAAAGGAGACCGAGGAGTTCCGTCAGCATGTAAGTCGCAAGGCTGCAGCAAAGGTTATGCCAATCATTATAACTAGTGGTGAGCGGGTTCGGTTTTACCCGGATCTTTTTATTGGCTATCGCCGAACATGTGTTTTGGATAGCGAATAAAATCGAGCCAAATTTGCGGTAAAGTGGCAATAAGAACCGAGTAAAACCGAACCCGCTCACCCCTAATTATAACAGAACAGGGTAACGAATGAGTGATGATCAAAATCGGCTTACTTCAGGATCTGTTCTGCATCATGGTATCCTATAGGATGGACAGGGATACTGGGCAGTCCCACTCCTTCGTCTGCATTATATCTATACATAAACTCTGACGGGGAGGAAATGACATTATATAACTACACAATACCGCAATGACATTTCACACATTGAAATTGCATCTTTGCACATATTTATGGCAGTTACAAGAGACTCTGGGACTCATTCAAAGATAATGTAGGACCAAATCTGGGGGAACAAATTAGCCCCAGGTACACATTGACGTGATGCAATGGCTTCAGTTCTCTTTACACAGGCTGGGAAAATAAAAGGCATTTAGCGCACAATTAATGGGCAGCTTTACATTTTACAACATGGTTGGCCCAGATGCAACTTATAAATGAAATGACTCCGAAGTCCTCAGTTTTGTAATCCCAGGTTCATAATGCTGCATACACACGGTCAGATTTTCTTAAAGATATGAACGATAACGATTGTAAAAATCGTTCAATCGTTCATATCTTTGACCAACGATGCGCATTCCCACATGTCAGGTAACGATATCTGACATCGACTGTGTTTGCAGTAAGATTTGGACGATTTCAATAATTTTTATTAATGTCAGTCATCATTCATCGTTGATAAAATCGTTCAAATCATTGTCGAAATTGTTCAATCGTTCATCGTTATCGTTCAACGATAACGATGATCTAGCAAATCTGTGTATGCAGCATACGACTTACAGCCAGGGGCAGAACTATGGGAGACAATGGAGGCGCCTGCCGCCGGGCTCCATCTCTGAAGGGGCACCTCCTCCATTGCCCACAATATATTCACCCCACTTAGGGCTGTAACTATATACCCGGAGTGTACTATGAGGGCCACCCAATACATGGCACCCCTTCCTGGCACCTGAGAAGAGACCATATACTAGTGGAGAGCTGTGTGTCAGGCCATCAGCTGCCGCCTCTGTCTATCTATAGCCTGTATCTATACTCATTGGTGTTACTGCTCCTAAGCAGCGTCTATGGTCAGTGTGAAACGTCAGGTGCCCCCTCACCCACAACTCTCTGCCTCACTCCTCCATGGCATGCCTATACTCTGTGTGCAACTGCGGGTGTATCTGCTTGCAAAATGCTACATTATAGTGTCAGTGGTTATGACGCGGGGGGGGCACCAAATTAAAACTTGCCTCCAGGCGTCTAGGATGAACTTACGCCACTGCTTACAGCTAAAGGGGCCATCAAGAAGAGAACACTGACCAATGGAGCAATTAGTGTAAACAGATCAGACTTTTTATGCTTGTCTTCAGAGATGTGCCTATAAAGATGCCAACTGTGGCAGCAGATTTGAGAAGGCGCAAAACATAACGAAATATGGATTTTGCAGATAGCGAGAGTATACATTTCATCGGTTGTAACAGTGGGCCTGATTCAGAGCCGGACGCTATTTGCGCTCGCTCGTTACGAAAAAGGGGCCGGCTATTTAAATTGAGCGCTCGCTCTTTGAGGTCTGTTGATGCCTCTATGGCTGAGCGAGCGAACGAAACATGCGCTCGCTATTTTGTAAAGACGCCCCCTGGCCGCTCGCATCATACGTCATCTCCGCTATTTATTTGATTAATCGAGTACATCGAAAGGCGTATGAGCTGCTCACTGTTCTTGTGGTAGGATTTTCCTACCGCATTCATGCGAACTGTTCAGGCTAATAGACAACCAAGTGACGTGGCCGATGACGCTGCTTTGTTAATTATGCACACCCTTAAAACGCCCGTTTTGACCGTTAGGCACGCCTGCGTTCGGATCACCACTCCCCGTTTTCATGCACCTTCCCCTGTTACCACCCACAAACGCCTCATCCTGTCACTCAAAATAGCAGGCACTTGCTATTTTGCGAGCGCTCGATTTCCGACCGCAATGACTGGTTGGCGCATGCGCATTATGACCCATATGCATGCGCAGTTGTGCGAAAATCGCTCGGAGCGAAACGAGCGGCCGCTTACGAGCGGCTCTGAATCAGGCCCAGAGGCAACACTCTGTGAGATAACTTTGCCCACCCAGAACTAATAGACAGCTGCAAATAACAGACTAACCGCAGAATTTCAATAAACGTCTGCCAATAATGCGATTAATCGGTAGAAAATCCAGGTGTATGGAAGAGCTAAGTCGTTAGTATAAGATTAGGTGCCATGGAGGGGATACTTCTTTAAAGCCAGGTACACACTGGAGTGATGTCGGTCCGATTTGCCATTTTGTAACAACAAATCTCCTACATTGCTCAGTGTGTACGGACGATTGCGCGCTCCCGCAGTCGCTAGGTTTGAAGTGCTGCACATCAAACCTAGGGTTATCACTAGCGACCTGTAGTAAGTTAATGAAGGGCAAAAAAGTTATTGTTCCGTCATTCATTAATTAATTCCAGTGTGTACGGGCAGTCCCCATTCACATTCATTCCGATGTCAGAACGAATGCTCGTCGCTCAAGTGTGTACCCAGCTTTAGTTAATGTTCTTTAGATTCTTATCATGTCTTTGAACAATTGGGTCATTGCCCAGGAGTAGGACCATAAAGGCTCCTAGTGCCACTGCCTGCCCTTGTATGGTATTGTGAAGCCCTTCTGCAGAAAATCTAAGTGCCCCATCTGCAAAGCAAAGGATACTGGAGCTATACCCTTCTCTTTGCACCATTTGGGAAAAATAAAATAGGTTCTCCAAACTTTTGTAAATTTTTGAAAGGTTGATCACTGGTTCCCAGAAGACCCTTAGGGATATATTTACTAAAGTGCGAGTTTTTAGAAGTGGAAATGTTGCTCTTAGCAACCATACAGTTTCTAGCGATTATCTTCTATAAGATAAATGTTAACAAGAATCTGATTGGTTGCTATGGGCAACATCTCCACTTCTATATACCCCATAGTTTCAGGAGTTCCCATTAGACTCAAGTTGAAAGTGAAGTCTTGTAATCCAGTCAATCTACCAGACGAGACGGTCTATGCGGCAGCCTCAGTGGCTACCAAAACAAGATCCTCATTAGGGGACTGATTCTGAATAGCACGCAAACTGGCTGTGGTTGCTGGCAGCCACGGAAGCCTGATTTACTAACTTATGCTAAAGCGAGAATCCTTGCGGTTAATGTGGGAGTTTGTGCAGTGAGTGAAAACCAATGCTGCCCATCGTTATTACGCCAACTGCGGCAACGGTCATCAATAGTTTGCATAGATTTGAATCTGCGGATACAGTGTATGCAGAACTCGTCATTTGCGCCCGTACAGACAGATCCGCCCGACCCAAAGTCAGCCCCTAGGTGTGTGAAATAAACCCTTCTAGGTCTAGATGGGGACACTAGACTTACTAAAGTGCGTCTGTGTAAAATATTTTTGAATTACTCTATTGACTCCATTTCTTGATGGTAAAAGTAATTTTTTTTTCAGTCCAGGTCGGTTAGAAGTGAATCAGACTATTCAAATTTTAAGATGCGCTTTCTAGGGGGTAGTTAAGCAAAGGTACTGTAGCTATAACTTATGCTGGGCATACATGGCAAGATAAAATGTCTGTCAGACCGACAGACATTTTATCTGGCCGGCTGCCAGCCGCAGATGTCCGCGGCATACACTGTGAGAAAAATCTCACAGTGTATTAGCCCGACATCCGCGCTCCCCCCCGGGGGAGGAGACATTTCCCTGTTCCTTCCGTAGGAAGGACACAGGAAATGTCTGTCTATCGGCCGCACTGGGCATACACTGCCCAATGCGGCCGACAGTTACTGGGTAAATATCGCATCGGACGGGCATGCTGGACAATCCAGCATGCCCGACCGAGCAATATTTAACCCTCGGTCGCCCCCCCCCCCACGCTACAATTATCGCGGCGATCCGCCGATATCGGGCGGATCGTCCCGATAATTGCAGCATGTATGGCCAGCATTAGATATTTTTCTATACTATTAGCAGCAGTCCCAAAAGAAGCAGCCCAAAGTAATGAATTTGCCAAGTTACCCATACAGTCTCAGTACAGCAAAATGAGGGTCCCCAGAAACAGAAGTGACTCTAGATTTTAATATTATATATATATATATATATATATATATATTGCAGCAACAAGTCTTTTTTTGTTATCACTGCATTAAATTGATTAGGGAGTATGTGCGCTTAGTTTGTAACATGCTGCCCTACTGTATATTCACTAACCTTTAGCAGGATAACCTGGGGTTAGCGGATCTCCTGCCCCATTCAGATTCAGGACATTTCCGCGTTGGGCGCCACCACCTGGCAGGTTAAAGCCGTCCGGATACGGCTGTACCCCGGGGGCACAGTAATCAGCCGGATCGGAGTACAGGATTATCCCTTTGGCTCCCGCCAGCATAGCGTTTTTTACCTGCAGAAAAAAGTCTGGTATTTATAAAAAAAAAAAAAAGAAAAATTGGAAAACACATTGGGCAAAATTTACTAAGTGGCAGGTTCTAAACCCCGGCGGTTTGGCTATCTGCAGATTTACTAAGGCCAAAACCGTTGCAAAACCGCCATCAAAACATATTTTAGAATAGAACAGGGCTGTCATTTTGAAACCGCCACCAAACCCCGGGGTTTAAAAACCGCCGTGAGACCGGCAACAAACCGCTGGGGCTTAGAACCCGCCGCTTAGTAAATTTTGCCCATTGTATCATGGCATTCTGTAGTTTGGGAACTCACCACAAAATGGAGAAAAAGTACATGTTGGATTACAGAACAAGCTACTTCGGATCCCAAAATGGCATAAGCGGGATATATCAAATTAAAAAATGTTTCGTTTATGTAAATTAATTGGTTGTTTTTTTTCAAAATGCGATTGTGGGGAAAGAAAATTTTTAAATATATTGTTTTATATATTTAAGATGATATTTTTAGAATAGGAATTCAAAAAATTATTTATATAGCTCCTTTCTCCCAATGGGACGCCAAGAACTTTCTTAGTGCAGACGGTGAGGCAGCCATCTTGGAACCATTCAATTGCTGCTTTATGAAATATTTCACATCAGTCCCTGCCCCATTGGAGCTTATTCAGTCTCAATTCCTACCGCACACACACACACGTAACAAAAGATAAGAGAGTCCATTTTTGTCCAAAGCTAATTAACCTGCCAGCTTGTTTTTTATTTGAAGTGTGGGAGGAAACCACCCAAGCCATACAGGACCATCATTGATATCGCAGCCATGGCTCCAGCACTGTCAGGCAGCAATGCTAACCACTGTGCTGCTTTTTTTTTTTTATTGAAGTGTAACTGGAAGATAAAGTCAGGTTTTCCAGCTCTACCGCACATTTGCCAGTCAGCCAATCATCTCACACATTCACAGACCCAACCAGATCCGGCCTGGTGAAATAGTAACTCTTCAGCTAGTATCTCAGAGCAGCTGAGTATCACTTAAATGCTCCAGGAGTGTTTTAATGGCCAATTGCAGCTATAATAAATGATCTATTCCTGACATAAGCGACGATAAAAAAATCATAGCTTGGGGTATATATTTACTAAAGTGCGGGTTTTTATAAGTGGAGATGTTGCCATAACGACCAATCAGATTCTACTTAACAATTATCTAGCACCTTCTAGAAGATAAAAGCTAGAATCTGATTGGTTGCTATGGGCAACATCTCCACTTCTAAAAAACATCACTTTAGTAAATATATCCCCTGGGGTCTGCATGCCTCTACTGTACTGCACTTGCACACCCTGATCTGCCTGCAGGGGGACACAAATGTTAGGGGTCTATTTACTAAGCAGTGTTAGGAGACAGAGTGAAAAGTGATAAGGTGACAGCCAATCATCTCCTAACTGTCATCTCACAGGCTGTGTTTGAAAAATGAAAGTTAGGAGCTGATTGGCTGGCACCTTATCACTTTTCACTCTGTCTCCTAACACTGCTTAGTACATAGACCCGTTAGACACATTCGGCTCAAATAAACTGCATGCGCAAATGCACCTACTTCAACAACGAATGTGAACTTATCTAATGGTTCTTATTTTGCAGACCAAGAACCTCACTAGGAAAACAAAAAGGATTTAATTAAAGGTCATTTCAAGTCTCACGCTGGACTGAACGGTATGTTTAAAAAAAATGTTTGGACTATACTCCCCAGCCACTAACCACCTAATAGAACACTAAGCAATGTGCTGACTGGCCTTCTCCTCCAGCAGACTGATGAGACGTCTTACAGCTGGGAGACCCGGAGAAATCATCGCTGCAAGAAACTTTGTCAAGTCATCAATAAAAGTTAAGTAGTGAGATTTTTCACCTGGCATATCACAGAGAGTAACATACCTCTGTTATACATGACATGACCTACTGGCCATTGTGGGAGCTACCAAAATAAATGAGACTGTGTAAAGACATTTATTATCAACAATGTGATCGGGGTAGATGGCAAGTAGAATCCACCATTAATATTGCTACGGACAGGTCATAAATAGCTCCCAGCTTGTCAGAAACACTTAACGATCTTTATTACCAGCAGTATATTTTTCTGGTATCCCATTGATGCTATCAAATATGCCGCTGGTATTTAATATAACTTACCTACCAGTCAACATCCTTGCCGACAACTGGCTGCTCAGTAATGCGTGAAAGCCATCTACGCATATGAATTACACTTCACCCGACAGGGACTCCGCAAATCCTGGAAGATGGCTCCCCAAGAAAGGGGACCTTACCATTGACGCCAACTATAATGCCATCTGCACAAACAATGGTAACCCAAAATTACCACGGTTTGCTAAATACAGAACGGTGCATAACCCCATTTAGAGAGTGCCCAAGGGATTATGGCTCCTTATTAAATAGATCCTTTTATATTGGCTATGGTCATGTCTCAATTGTTATTAATATTAACAGATTTTTACTACAAGATGGCATTTCTGGACCCTGGCTTGATGTCAGCAATGTAGATACTGGCACGGATGGGTATTGGATGCAAACCTGTATTTTAGGATTGGCGAGACCTATTACTGAGGCGTAGAGTCTACTGCGCTGGCGGTATTTGGCAGGGACCCCCGCTAGGAGGTCTTAGCTGCGTCTGACACGCAGGTCGCGGCCCTCAGACTAGGTTTCCTAATACAGGTGCTGCCGTGCAGAAGGGGTCCTGCTCGAACGCACACAAACCCTTGAATGCCTCTGCCTGATTGAGGCATTTAAGGGGCAGTGCAGGGGCGGCCGGTGTTCCCCGAAACAGGGTGTGTCCGCCCCGTTTCCCGGGAGTGGCCAGCACAGAGACTGTGTGGACGTACGTTGTCTTCTGGGATCGCAAGCCGGCCAGCCTGAGTAAGCTTACTCAGCTGTCCGTCCGCCCGGCGCCGTCCACCATCGCAACCATAGACCACCGATGGTCGCGATGGTGATCCCAGCCTGCTACCTCCGTCGCAGTGCTGGGATTGCAAATGCAGCAGAAGGTGACATACAGATAGGTACTTAAAGTCGGGCTCTCAAGTTGGGCTGCGGGAGGTTTAGGTGCTGCAGGGGGGGGGAGTTAGGCTGTGGGAGGGCTGCAGGGTACAGTTAGAGTTTGAGGGACTCAGGTTAGCTATCAGGGTGCCGGCAATACCACCGCCGCCGCTAAAACCACCGATAATCCGGCATAACAGATAAGGGTGTCGGATTATCGGTGGTGCACCTGGCCAGCTTTAGTTTAATGAAAGAAAAAAAAAAGCTCAGGCCTGCTTTAGACTAGGGGTGAGCGGGTTCGGATTTCTGAAATCCGAACCCCCCCGAGCCCCCCCGATCAGAGGCTGATCCGAGTCAGGCTCGACTTTTCCCACCTGACTCGGATCTGAAATCGAGGCAAAACGTCATCATCCCGCTTTCCGGGTCTCGCGGGTTTTGGATTCTATATAAGGTACCCGCGTCTGCACCATTTTCTCACTCGGCTGTGGACAGTGAAGAGGGAGGGTGGGAGTTAGGGCTGGCTGGGCTGTATAGTGTAGTGTAGTGTAGTGCAGTGTAGTGTTGTGCTGTGCTGCGCTGTGCTGCTGTTGTCCATAGGGGCTGTGTCCACTCCTCCAAAGTCCATAGTGGCTGGCTGTGTTGTGCTGTGCTGTGCTGCTGTTGTCCATAGGGGCTGTATCCACTCCTCCAAAGTCCATAGGGGCTGGCTGTGTTGTGCTGTGCTGCTGTTGTCCATAGGGGCTGTGTCCACTCCTCCAAAGTCCATAGGGGCTGGCTGTACTGTGTTGTGCAGTCAGTTGTCCATAGTGTCCACTCCAAAGTCCTGTACAGTGTCCCAGTCCTAAAGGGGTGCTGTAGTGTTGTCCAGGGTGTGCTCTGTCCATCAGGGGTGCTCCCTCCAAGTGCAAAATAAATAAATATTTTTTTTGTGTTTGTGAATTGTGTACAACAGGATGAGGATACTGGTGTAGCTGGCGCTGAGGAAGAAGTTGGCAAGGAGGATTCTGATGGTGATGTGGTTTGTTTAAATCAGGCTCCGGGGGAAGACAGTTGTTGTCCGTGGGATGAAAAAGCCCATCACGGTCATGCCTGGGCAGAACACCAAACATTCCACCTCTTTGGTCTGGCAATATTTCTATCCAAATCCAGACAACAACTGTCTTGCCATATATAAAGGTGAAATAAGTAGGGGTAGGGACGTTAAACACCTCGGAACATCCTCCCTTATACGGCACCTGCAGCACGTTCATAAAAAGTTACTGTCAAGTTCAGAAACTTTGGCTAAGACCATAAGCAGTCCAGGGACACCTAAATCCTGTTGTCCTGTTGTATCCAAGCTCCTGCAAACCACACCGTCAACTCCCTCCTCGTCAGTTTCCTCCTTAGTCAGGATCGGAAGTAGTCTTGCAGGCCACGTCACTGGCATGACTGACTCTCCTATCCGGGATTCCTCCGGAGGATCCTGCATTGCTATGCCTACTGCTGCCACTGCTGCTGTTGCTGCTGGGAGTTGTTCATCATCCCAGAGAGGAAGTAGGAACACCACTACTTTTACTAAACAATTGACCCTCCAACAGTCTCTAGCGAGGAGGATGAAGTACGACAGCAGTCATCCTGAAGCAAAACGTATAACTGAGGCCTTGAATGCTATGTTGGTGTTATCCGCCATTAGTGCAGTGGGATTTAGACAATTGATGGAGGTAGTGTGTCCCCGGTTCCAAATCCCGTCTAGATTCCACTTCACTAGGCAGGCGATACCGAGTCTGTACAGAAACGTCAGAAAAAGTGTCCTCAGTGTCCTGAAAAATGCGGTTGTACCCAATGTCCACTTAACCACAGACATGTGGACAAGTGGAACAGGGCAAACTAAGGACTATATGACTGTGACAGTCCACTGGGTAGATGTATCACCTTACGCAGCAACAACAGCAGCGTCACCAGTAGCAGCATCTCAGAAACGCCATCTCGTTCCAAGGCAGGCTACGCTGTGTATCACCGGTTTCAGTAAGAGGCACACTGCCGACAACATCTTAGAGAAACTGAGGGAAATCATCGCCCAGTGGCTTACCCCACTTAGACTCTCCTGGGGATTTGTGATATCTGACAACACCACCAATATTGTGCGGGCATTACATCTGGGCAAATTCCAGCACGTCCCATGTTTTGGTCACACAATAAACTTGGTGGTGCAGAATTTTTCTGAAAAGCGACAGGCGCGTGCAGGAGACACTTTGGGTGGCCCGAAAAATTTCTGGCCACTTTCGCCATTCAGCGACTGCATGTCGAAGACTGGAGTGCCAGCAAACACTCTTGAACCTGCCCCGCCATCACCTGAAGCAAGACGCGGTGGAACTCAACCCTCTATATGCTTCAGAGGATGGAGGAGCAGCAAAAGGCCATTCAAGCCTATACATCCACCTATGACATAGGCAAAGGAGGGGGTATGCACCTGACTCAAGCGCAGTAGAGAATGATTTCCGTGTTGTGCAAGGTTCTCCAGCCCTTCGTACTTGCCACACGTGAAGTCAGTTCAGACACTGCCAGCTTGAGTCAGGTCATTCCCCTCATCAGGATTTTGCAGAAGCAGCTGGAGAAAGTGAAGGAGGAGCTAAGACGGAGCGATTCCGCTCGGCATGTGGGACTTGTGGATGAAGCCCTTCATTCGCTTTGCCAGGATTCCAGGGTGGTCAATCTGTTGAAATCAGACCACTACATTTTGGCCACTGTGCTCGATCCTAGGTTTAAAGCCTATGTGGGGTCTCTCTTTCCGGCCGACACAAGCCTGCAGAGGTGCAAAGACCTGCTGGTGAAAACACTGTCAGCTGAAGCAGAATGTGACACGTCAACAGCTCCTTCTTCATTTTCTCCCGCAACTGGGGCTGCCAGAAAAAAACTTAGGTATCCTAAGCAACCCGTTGGCGGTGATGCAGGGCAGGCAGGACCAAGTTTGGACATCTGGTCTGGACTGAAGGACCTGGCAACAATTTCTGACATGTCTACTGTCACTGCATATGATACTGTCACCATTGACAGAATGGTGGAGGATTACATCGGTGACAGCATCCAAGTAGGCATGTCAGACATTCCGTACCTGTACTGGCAGGAAAAAGAGGCAATTTGGAGGCCCCTGTACAAACTGGTTCTATTTTACCTGAGTTGCCCCCCCCTCCAGTGTGTACTCCGAAAGAGTGTTTAGTGCAGCCGGGAACATTGTCATCGAAAGGCGTAGGAGGTTGCTTCCACAAAATGTGGAGAAGATGATGTTCATAAAAATGAATTATCAACTCTTCCAGGGAGACCAGCCTCCAGAACGTACAGAGGGACCTGTGGTGGTGGATTCCAGCGGGGACGAATTAATACTCTGTGAGAATGAGGATGTACACAATACTGAAGAGGGTGAGGAATCGGTGGATGAGGACGACATCTTGCCTCCGTAGAGCCAATTTGTGCAGGGACAGATTAATTGCTGGCTTGTTTTGTGGGGGCCCAAACGAACCAATCATTTCAGCCACAGTCGTGTGGCAGACCCTGGCGCTGAAATGATTGGTTTGCTAAAGTGTGCATGTCCTGTTTATACAACATAAGGGTGGGTGGGAGGGCCCAAGGACAATTCCATCTTGCACCTCTTTTTTTTCTTTGCATTATGTACTGTTTGGGGCCTAGTTTTTCAAACTGCCATCCTGTCTGCCACTGCAGTGTCACTCCTAGATGGGCCACGTGTTTGTGCCGCCCACTTACCATAGTCATCCAGCTACCTCGGTGCAACCTTTTGGACATAAAAACACTATTGTGAGGTGTGACGTGTTCAGAATAGACTGGAATTGAGTAGAAATTAAGGTTATTGAGGTTAATAATGGCATAGGAGCAGAAAAACCCACAAATTCTGTGATTTTAGCTGTTTTTATGCTTTTTAAAAAAAAAATACAGATCCAAAACAGAAAACCCAGAACCCAAAACACGGAAGGGTGGTTTTGGCAAAACCAGTCCAGATCCAAAACACGAAGAAAGATCCAGATCCAAAACACGAAAAGTGGCCGGTGCACACCCCTACTTTAGACAGTTGATAAAAATAAAGCCCTATACCTTGTTTAATGTTAAAAAAGAAGAAGCCATGGGCCTACTACTTTAATTCATGAAAACATAAAAACAGCCCAGGTCTTGCTTAATTTGTAGACCACCCCTCATCTACATTAATGATTGGCATCATTATGCTTTTCCAGCACTTTCAATCCCTTTGTTTAACTACATGGGGATGAGGGGGGAGTGGTAGTCACTAGTCACAGTCATCGTTAATCTGTCTATATCAGGTGGTGGACAATAAGAAGCCCTCCAGCTGCTTTTGAACTACACTTCCCAGCATATCCTGCCTCAGTTCTAGCCAGTCCTGTCCCAAAATAGTGGCAGGGCATGCTGGGATGTGTAATACCACAAGCAGGTGGACAGCTGCCTATTGCCCACCTCTGGTCTAGATAGATGATAGCAACTCCAGCTCCTTTTATATCCCTTCCTTTAGCTACACTGAGGCATTAACTGTCCTAGAAAATGTCGTCCATGCAATTTATACTAATGTTCTATTTTTTTTTTTTCATTTCATCTTCAGGTCTTGCCTGCTATTCGTCTGCCTGCGCTCCTGAGAGGTCCGACATTCGCCCCTGCAAGACATCAGAACGCTTTTACAACTGAGATCTTCAGATGATGTGCAAGGTAAGTTCTCCTAGGCCATCGCACCAGGGGGATGGAGGGTGGTCACAGTCGTCGAAACTGAATTATATCATTTTAAAGAAATCATAGATCAGTTTGCTTCAGCTGAAGTTAGAAGAGTACATTATAGCTGGTATAGTCCACTATATTTTAGGATCTATTCACACCAGTACTATATCTGTTTTTATAGTTTAAGAACATGGGAGGTCCAACGCTCAACCCTTTGTTATAGAGTGATGCGTGGGAATAGTCAGTACTAGTGTTTATAGAGGAAAAAAAATGTTTACTGATCTTACGCTGATGATAATAAAAGTCAATACAGAAATATGTAAGGTGTCAACTGATGGGGTAATGCAAACAAGGTGGTATGACTGAGTGAGCACTAACAAGTTCAGTATCAATGAAGTCCAATGCTGAAAGTCATATGTAAGCACTGTGGCAGAATATGAGGTGTAATAGTTAATCTTGTGGACTAGGTAGGTGGACGTGGCAGGTAGCGGCGTCCTGAACCCCCCGGTGTCTGACCGGTGCCTCGGTCCTGATGATGTTGGTGTGTGTCACACAGCCCATATTGGGACAGAGATACAGAGGGTCTAGGAATCACTGCCAACGGTTCTCCAGTTGGGGAGTTTCCGTGGGGTGTCGATTACGTCTTGCTTTGATGGAGTCTCTGGTTGTCCTGTCTGGGTTGTCCTCACTGGTGCCGAGGTGTACTGTGCCCTAACGGTGGCTTTCGTGGGCAGTGGAGCCCAACCTGCTGAGGAGGAAAGGAATGTGACCAATGGGAGTCTGTGATGTGTGATTTACTGTGAGGCATCAATCCTTACATGGGTCTAGGGCTCACACTCAGTACAGACTTCCCAGGTGCCAGTTCTTGCTGTGTGGTCTCTTGCGGCGTAGCTACTCAGCCGGGTACCCTGGTTCCCCAGCAGACTTCTGGATCCTGGCTTTCTCATTGCTGCCGGGCCCGGTAATGTGCCAGCTGGGGTTGCAATATTGCCTCCTGCTGCGAATGCGAGGGGAGCCAGTGGAGGGAAGTGGGAGATAGAGTGTGTGTTTTTCCCCAATGCGTTTCACCCGCTCAGGTCTTCTTCTAAGAGGCATTGTCCTAGAAGAAAGCCTGAGTGGCCGAAACGTGTTGTGGAAAAGTGGACACCAAAAAAACACATTCTTCTATCTCCGATAAAAATTCGATATCCCAAATACTTCTGGTCCCAAGTATTTTGGACATTGGAGACTCAACCTGTAGTTCATACATCGTATTTTGTGATTTCTAGCTCTTTACTTTTTATATATACTGTGTCTATCTTGTGTTCTACATAAATGTAAACAATTTTTAAAACTTCTTGCTTCTCAATCACATTTTCAGATTATCACACTGAGATCGAATGTCATGTATATTATAACTTCATAAAACTGGGTAAAGAAACTTAATAATGATCTATCCAATTGTTCAGTTCAGTTAAGGCTAGAGAAGTATTTAGTTTTATAAAACTCCTTATATAAAAGTCACACTGAGTTTTGTTTACTAGCAAACTATGAATGCTTTTATGAAATCACTTTACTTAATGCAATGGGGCATATAGTTCATAGAAAAAAAATATCCTGTGCTACAGTATGTGCTGATTGTCTTGTTATATAGCTATGATTTATTTGCACATATCCTAGTATCTATGCTTAACCTTCCATGTGTTATCCCACATACTGAAGTTCACTCTATGGCACTGGTTTACTTACACGGTCACAGAAGCCTCCACTGTAAAATCCTTCATAAACAGATGTAAGTGAAGATTGGTATCATTTAAATCTGAGTTGTGACATGTTGAACTCTTAATTTTATTTTTTAATATAATAATAGAATTGTTGTAAGTTTAGGAGATGTCCTCACTATTCCGGATATACAGATGTAGCCACGCTCATCTATCCCGTGGCATGGATGGCACGACAAGTGCGTCGGCATCTATGGCGTGCATACGGCGGCTGCGACGAGTCACAGCCTGGCGAGTGCTGCGCGATGCATGTGCCCGTGCGCATGCATCGCAGCTACATCTGTGTTGTGATAACTGAGATACAAGTAGAAATAAGTGAAATGAGTCCTGAATATTTGGTTATGGTTTTATTTAATGTTCTGTGCAGGCAAATCTATATACTTGGAGGTTCAGATTTATTTTTTATTCAAAATAGCAATAAAATGTGTGGAAATGTATACTGGTAATTTTCTCAATTTGTAACCTTTAATGGCATTTATATGTGATTTTATTTATAAATGTACAAAAATGCAACAATAAATAAAGTTTCATATTGGTAAATTATGGTTTGTATTTCATTCTGTAAACAGTTTCTTACCATAAACAATTCTGTGTATGTATAGTCAGGTGCATAAATATTGGGACATTGACAGAATTTTCATATTTTGGCCTCTATTCACCACCACAATGGCTTTGAAATGAAACAAACAAGATGTGCTTTAACTGCAGACTTTCAGACTTAATTTGAGGGTAATTACATCCAAATCAGGTGAACGGTGTAGGAATTACAACGGTTTCTATATGTGCCTCCCACTTTTTAAGGGGCCAAAAGTAATGGGACTATCAACTCAAAAGCTATTTCATGGACAGGTGTGGGATATTCCCTCGTTATTTCATTATTAATTGAGCAGGTAAAAGGTCTGGAGTTGATTCTAGGTGTGACATTTGCATTTGGAATCAGTTGCTGTCGACTCTCAATATGAGATCCAAAGAGCTGTCACTATCAGTGAAGCAAGCCATCATTAGGCTGAAAAATTAAAACAAACCCATCAGAGAGATAGCTAAAACATTAGGTGTGGCCAAATCAACTGTTTGGAACATTCTTAAAAAGAAAGAACGCACCGGAGAGCTCAGCAACACCAAAAGACCCGGGAGACCACGGAAAACAACTGTGGTGGATGACAGAAGAATTATCTCCATGGTGAAGAAAAACCCCTTCACAACAGTTGGCCAAATCAAGAACACTCTCCAGAAGGTAGGTGTATATGTGTCAAAGTCAACAATCGAGAGAAGATTTCACAAGAGTGAATATAGAGGGTTCACCACAAGATGTAAACCATTGGTGAGCCTCAAAAACAGGAAGACCAGATTAGAGTTTGCCAAACATCATCTAAAAAAGCCATTACAGTTCTGGAACAACATCCTATGGACAGATGAGACAAAGATCAACTTGTACCAGAGTGATGGGAAGAGAAGAGTATGGAGAAGGCAAGGAACTGCTCATAATCCAAAACATACCACCTCATCAGTGAAGCATGGTGGTGGTAGTGTCATTGCGTGGGCATGTATGGCTGCCAATGGAACTGGTTTCCTTGTATTTATTGATGATGTGACTGCTGACAAAAGCAGCAGAATGAATTCTGAAGTGTTTCGGGCAATATTATATGCTCATATTCAGTCAAATGCTTCAGAACTCATTGGACGGCGCTTCACAGTGCAGATGGACAATGACCCGAAGCAAACTGCAAAAGTAACCAAAGAGTTTTTTAAGGCTAAAAGTGGAATGTTATGCAATGGCCAAGTCAATCCCCTGACCTGAATCCGATTGAGCATGCATTTCACTTGATGAAGACAAAACTGAAGGGAAAATGACCCAAGAACAAGCAAGAACTGAAGACATTTGCAGTAGAGGCCTGGCAGAGCATCACCAGGGATGAAACCCAGCATCTGGTGAAGTCTATGCGTTCCAGACTTCAGGCTGTAATTGCCTGCAAAGGATTTGCAACAAAGTATTAAAAAGTGAAAGTTAGATTTAGGATTGTTTAGTTTGTCCCATTACTTTTGGCCCCTTAAAAAGTGGGAGGCACATATAGAAACCGTTGTAATTCCTACACCGTTCACCTGATTTGGATGTAATTACCCTCAAATTAAATCTGAAAGTCTGCAGTTAAAGCACATCTTGTTTGTTTCATTTCAAAGCCATTGTGGTGGTGAATAGAGGCCAAAATATGAAACTTCTGTCAATGTCCCAATTTTTATGCACCTGACTGTATATAAGATTTCTATCATGTTTTTAGAGAGTTTTTTATTTTTTTTTTGGGGGGGGGGTTGGCTCCATAAACACTAGTTACGCCTATGAAACATTATTTCTCCCACAATTACACTTTCTTATTAGTGGAATGTAGATGCATGGAGAAGGGATAAATCGTGCTGGACCTCTCCTGAATTTAGCACAAAAGAGATAAGACACATCCGAAAAAAGGGTAGAGATCTGCCCAGCTCCCGGCGCTAATGTGAAATTGATAAAATCTGTCAATAGTGATCAGCCACAAATGCTTAGAGTTTGGTGTGAACTCCAATAGAAATACATCTAGAACAACACAGGCACTGCACTGCAATCACAGCTGACTATACTGAGTGATCTTTCATACAATTATGCACAAACTGAAAAAATGTGAATAATAAATTTTACTTATAGATAATAATAAAATGAATACAAATAGTACATACAATACATGAAACATGGAAAGTCTTTACATATGAATGAAAATAAAGAATAATGTGGCAAATGAGTCCTCTAATGAGCAATATGAAACAGTTGCAATGTAGCAAATCAGTTCAATTGGGTTGTATCAGAATTGAACAAAAAATAAGCTGGATATGTCCTTGTACAGAAAAGTATAAATGCTGTTTATAAGTACTGCATTCTGACATCCATATAAATGAACTACTTAAAGCTGTTGCTTTTGTACCTGTATATAGGTGGAGTATCGGTGAGCCGTGCTGATGATGGTGAGCCATGATGATGGTCTTGACCATCGCGACCATCGGGCTTGCGACAAGACCCTTGTGGTAGGGTCTCGTTGCCGCAAGCCCCAGAAAGCTTTCGGCTGTAACAGAGCCGAAAGCTCTCCCACTGACATTACTTGTGATGTCAGTGGGGGCGCACCCAGACTGTAGGCGTTCCCATGGGAACGCCTCCGTCTGGGCAGCCACGCCTCCGGCCTGCCCACCAAAGGGGGCGTGCTGTCACTCAACATCGACAGCACGCCCCCTTTGGTACAAGACCCGGAGCGACGGAGTGCCCGTCGCTATCCGGGTCTCGCACATGCGCACGACGGAGCCGGCATGCGCACTGGCCTACCATCGACCCGCTTGCGAGCGCTCAGCGCTTGCGACCGGGTCTGAATCAGGCCCATAGTTTGTAGTGAATGCTGCCCTGCTTGGACAGGGGTCACATTTGTTACCAGATATATGCCCATATAAGCATGTAACATGCAGCTATAACTGTAAAAATATGCAAAGAAAATATTCAAAAATATATATACAAAGTAAATTTCTTACTTATTTCACATTTTGTTCTTATACTGTATTCACCCATATTTAAGGTTCAGTTACTTCACTAATTGATTAATGATTTTGGGAACAGTGGAAACTATTTAATGCTGCAAAAATTACATTTAACCAATAATATTGGTTACTTGTAATTCATGTTATAAATAACACCAATATTATTCCCTCAGTTATCAGGTGCTAACACCAAGGCTAGCATGCATGCTTCCTCAGGGAAAACTGCCGTCAGTGAAAGATGAAGATGACTTTTTTAAATTAAATACATTTCCTAACTATGCAAAAAAGAAGCATGAATATGCCATGGTACAGGTCGCACTAGCCTAGTTACGGCCCTGGCCATAGCATGTCAAATTCATCCGAAATATGCAAATTGAACTATGCCTATATCAACTTGATCTGACATAAGGTGCATACAAACACACAACGATTTTTTGAACGATTATCGTTAACGATATCGTTTCATTCAATCGTTGAAAAAATCGTTCACTTTCTAAGTTAAAATGACGAACGATTATCGTTCATGCGCGTTCACGTTTGTAGTTCAGTCAGTCTGACCAACTCAACGATTTTCATTAAAGGAATATGCAAAAATCGTTTGTAGCTCAAAAAAATCGTTCATTACATTTAGTAAATGAACGATTTTAGTAAATTATTTTCGTTCATTTTTCCCTTGAAAAAATGAACGAAAATCGTTTACTAAAATCGTTCATTTACAAAATCGTTGTGTGTGTGTGTATGCAGCTTTAAAAATAAAATAGAAGGTTTTAGGGCAATTCTTAAGGGTATCCGGTCATTAGGTCTACAGTAAAAAGGTAGACAATGTTTAGGTAGACACAGGCCCGCCAAGAGCTGCGGCGGGCCCGGGTAACAGGGGGCGTGGCCTAATTGTGGGAGGCGTGGCCACGCCCCCTTGGGAAAAAAAAAAAGATTGTCAGCGCCGCTGCGCGCTGGCGAGGGGGACGCTCTGAGCCCCCTCAGCCTGGTGCAAAGCCAGGGGAGGCGCGATCTATCCCCCCCCACAGGCATAGGAGACACGCTATGTGCTGGGCTGCTGTGAGGGAGGGGGGGCGGTGTTGGAACCGGGCCCCTCAGGAAGCCCGGGCCCGGGTAATTTGTACCTGCTCCCTCCCCCTCTCGGCGCCCCTGGGTAGACAATACAAGTTAGACAGGCAATAGGTCGACATGGTCTGAAGGTCGACACACTAAAGGTCAAGAAGGTCGAAAGGGCCATTAGCTCGACACAGAAATGGTCAACATTTTTTATTTTTTTTAAGGGTTAGGCACTTACTCCGACGGTTAGGGCCAGGCACTAGGAGGGAAGGTTAGGCACTTACCGGAGAGTTAGGTTTAGGCACTTACTCCGACGGTTAGGGTCAGGCACTAGGAGGGAGGGTTAGGCACCAGGAGGGAGAGTTAGGATAAAGATTAGGACTAGAAAAAAAAATAAATGTTGACCATTTGAGTGTCGACCCAATGACCCTGTTGACCTTCTTACTAGTCGACCTTTAGTGTGTCGACCTTCAAACTATCGATATATTGTCTGTCTAACTAGTATTATTTACCTTTTTACTGTAGACCTAATGATCCACACCCTTCTTAAGTATGACCTTACAAAACCAAAGATGCATTTGCATAAACTTCCTATGTCTGTTCATGACACCCCTCACGCACAGCACAGTGATGGGAGGAAACGGGTAAACAATCTTTAGTGTGTGGGGTCACTAAGTAACCTGTCAGTGCAAGCCCCCACCCTGTTTTTTAAACCACACCTGGAGCCTTGGATTGCTTTCTAAGCAGTAGATGTACTAAGACTTGTAGTGAGAAAGTGGACACAAAGATAAAATACCAACCAATCAGCTCCTAATTGTTATACAGCCGGTATAGTGACAGTTAGGAGCTGATCGGTTGGTACTTTATCTATCTCCAAGGCTTAGTACTTCTCCCCCTAATACAGGTGTGAGGTGGTCACATCAAACATAAAAAAATAAATAAATAAACATTTGCAGGTGCCACAACAGACGCTGAGTCTATTTACTAAGCCTTGGACAGAGAGAAGACTAAGGGGTCTAGTTACTAAGCAGTGTTAGGAGACAGAGTGAAAAGTGATAAGGTGCCAGCCAATCAGCTCCCAACTGTCATTTTTCAAACACAGCCTGTGAGATGACAGTTGGGAGCTGATTGGCTGGCACCTTATCACTTTTCACTCTGTCTCCTAACACTGCTTAGTAACTAGACCCCTAAGATAAAGTACCAGCCAACCAGCTCCTGTAAATTTTCTAGTACAGCCTGTAACATAGCAGTTAGGAGCTGATTGACTGGTACTATCATCTCCATCCATGCAATGGTTTATATCAGAGAAAGTCTAAATTACGTTCTGGAACCAAAATCTACCTTTTGCAGCAGTCACAATAACACAGAATGTAGTAGACAAGTCCTTACTTTATTTCCCCTGAAGATTTTGCCGTATCTGGCTAGGACAATCTTTCCAGTGCAGTTGATGCTCATTTCACGGTCCAGATAGAAGAAGTCCTCAGTCCGGGCATAATTCACATAAACCAGGGTGCCCTGTAATACAAGCCCCGAATCATATGCTGGCAGCTAATAGTACAAGTAGGGTCTGTGAATGTCTACTGTGTGAGCGATGGCCCAGGCCTGGGAGATATTGGCCTCCTAGGCTTCATACTAATGCCGGCCACACACTGTCAGGTCAAAGTCACCATCAGACAGACAGACCACTTATATAACATTGCCATACACGATCAGGTAAATAAGTCTGTCTGTCTGATGACGAGTAACTCCGAGCTTCAGTCAACACTTTTGTTGGGCACTGTTGAAAGATTTTTCATGCCCAACCGTCCAGTCATTGGTGATCGGTGGCGGCCATACACTGTACAATTATCAGTCCAAGCAGCCGATAACTGGATGAGCAGGCCGATAATTGCACAGTGTATGGCTTCCTTTATAAAGAGTGTTTATCAGTTATTCTCTTGTTGGTAATAAGGACCTAGCAAAGGATGGTAAATTCCACATCCTAGGGTTTATGTACTAAGCCTTGGGGATAGATAAAGTAGATGGAGATAAAGGGGTCTATTTACTAAGCAGTGTTAGGAGAAGTGAAAAGTGATAAGGTGCCAGCCAATCAGCTCCCAACTGTCATTTTTCAAACACAGCCTGTGAGATGGCAGTTAGGAGCTGATTGGCTGGTACCTTATCTCTTTTCACTCTTCACTTTTCACTTCTCCTAACACTGCTTAGTAAATAGACCCCAAAGTATCAAACAATCAGTTCCTGTCACTTTACAGGCTGTGTTCGAAAAATGACAGTTAGGAGCTGATTGGTTGGTACTTTCTCGACGTCCACTTTCTCTCTCTCCAAGAATTAGTATGAAGATCCCTCTGAATCCAGAACAAGTTTAAAAGCTGCCGCTCACATCTATAGCAAGGCTCAGCTGGCTTAGGGCTGTTTTATACAATGATATACTGTACATAAATCTGGGTGTCCCCCATATACAGTACAAGTGAATCTAATGACTGTATCCCCCAGTTACCTTGAGCGCCCCACTCGTTTCATGTGTGTTCTAGGTGTCTTTCATTTATTGGCTTATAAATGACCCCCCCCCCAAAGTTCTAATCATTTACTTATTTTTCTCCGTCTTTGCTTTTCAGCCATGTAGTTATAAAAGACAGCATTGCTTACTTATAAAAGCAAGGCATCGCTGAGGTACTGGTAAATTGATCAAATTTAGTGTAAACTAGGTTATGAAAACAAATCATATAAAAACACACATATAAAAACAATTGACCAGATAACAATTAATAATTATGCCCATGTGCTGTGCTGCTTGACCCAAGCCGCTGTGATAATGAAGGTCGCAAACCACAAATTAAACCTCATGAACTTACAACAGGGATCTTACATCGTTACCGTTCATTGGTTATAAGGGGTTGCGTTATCCTATGCATCATTTGGGACGCAGAAATCCAAGAATATATCTGCAAATGTGAATATGTGACATTGCAACATCCTGGACAGGGCAAAACTCTGCTGTTCTCTCTATAAGGGATGAGGTTGAATCCAGGAAGCGGCTTTGTGTTGTATCCCTCAATAATTAACGCCTCCCGATGATATAAATACATGGCTACAAAGCACAGAAAGAAGATAGAATGAAAAAAACAAAGGAGCTGGTATAGAGCTAATCGTGCGCCCAGTGGCCGAGTGTATCCGGCGTTTTTTCTCACTGCGTCTGCTCTGGATCTTAGCGCACTCCAGTATGGACAACGCAGAGTCACACGCATTTCGCAGCTCCTACGCTTACAGCCGAAGCGTAGCAAGCATAAGCAAAGGTCAGTGCGGACATAGCTTTTGCATCCAGTATAGTCTGGTGCACATGTGCACTTATGATGACAAAGTGGGAGCATCTACGGTCGAGTTCCATTCAATTCCGCATCAGCCACAACGGGTTAAGAAAAGTTGCCGAATGTGCCCTGATACCGAAAAATTTCTTTCAATGAAATGCGCTGAAAGTTCCTGAAACATAAGTTACTTTGTCACAGTCACCCGAACAAAGTGACCCCAGGGAGCGTTCCCACCCAGGAAAATCCTCGCCTTTTTGTGGGCATCACGTGAATCACATAAACGGACATTACTATATGGAACGAAGACAATGGACAACTTCAGAAGAAAAACTTGATGTACTAATGTGTTTATGAGTCAGTGACCTGTACTTACCTGCGGGTCTCCCTGAGCCGAAAAAGCATTGTAGGGAGGAACTATATCCGTAAAGTTTTCATATCCTTCTGGTGGCGGCTCCGATAAGGACGTGTTAAATATCTGGAAATAAAAATTGAGATTTTGCAACGTTTAATAATAATATAAGTTATATATTTAAAACAACGTGTAAATGGTAGCGATAGTTTTCATTTGACAAGAAGATTAAATGCCCGGAACAGCGGCCATGATGCCCCCTCATAGGTTTGGTCATCGAGCATGGATGTTTGTTGCAACCATCAGTGGTGAAAGGGCCTAATTCAGCAGATTCCCGATGTTTCAGAATCTGCGCAGGCGCCAGACCCGTTCTGCGCATGTGCAGAACGGGTGAGCGAGTACACTTGCAAACTGGCAGCAGACTGTCAGTGATTGACAGTATACTGCCGTTTTGGGGCGGGGAGGGGGCGGCGACAGCCTCCGTTAACCGCAACGGAGGAATGTTGCCGCTGCTGGGGGGGAGGGAAGAGGCCAGGATCTCTGACGGGTGACTGAGATTTCCTGGCCTCTTCCTGTTACTGCGAGGACCGGCTGCGGGACCCTATGGGTCACCATAGCCGGCCGATGGTGCGCAGATTAACCGATGATGCGTTGAACAATGCAACAAGGTTAAGTAATGCACAGGGGTCGTGATGTCTCCTGCGCATTACCATATCTGCAAGGATCGCACTTGCAAAGCTGCCTGCGTGCATACATCATATATCTATAGCCTGAGTGCATACATCATATATCTATAGCCTGCGTGCATACATCATATACTATAGCCTGAGAGCATACATCATATCTATAGCCTGAGAGCATACATCATATCTATAGCCTGAGAGCATACATCATATCTATAGCCTGCATGCATACATCATATATCTATTGCCTGAGTGCATACATCATATATCTATAGCCTGAGTGCATACATCATATATCTATAGCCTACGTGCATACATCATATATCTATAGCCTACGTGCATACATCATATATCTATAGCCTGAGTGCATACATCATATATCTATAGCCTATGTGCATACATCATATATCTATAGCCTACGTGCATACATCACATCTATAGTGCAGCTTTGCAATTACGATCCATACAGAATTAGGCCCTAATAGTGATGGTGACAAGTGCCACCATCAATGGTGAACATCTGTGGCTGGACCCCAATGGCTAGTGCTGGCTGCAGTCTGCAGATGCATTGGCGCAGTCTGCGCAAGATGGCTGAGCCACCAAAGGTTTAACTGCAATCGATTGGTTTCAAATTCTAATTTGGTCTAAAAATGGCCGGGATTGAATCCCGGGATTGGAAGCCTCCAATCCAGGGATTTGCGATTGGCCTCCCTAGCGGTGACTAGGGAGGCAGCCCGGATCCCTCCATAGTCACCGCTGCCAGGCCCCCGGCTGCTGTGTGCACTGGGAGGGTGGGCAGGTGGATGCAGGGCTGCACAGCGTGATCTTTGTCACGCTGCGCCGCCTTGTGCTGGCACACGGACGAAATGCAGTGTACAGCACAGCCGCTTGCCACCCAATAACTCACCGAGAGGGCTGGTTGGCGGGCATTTTTTTTTAAACGAGTATCCCGGGATTGGCCTCCCTATATCTTACTGATGGTTTAAAACCATCAACCAATGGCGGAGCCATAGATGGTCAATCCTATCCCCTCAGCTGCCAGGACAAACAAGTGCAGGACACTTCAAATCATGAGACCATAAACCACTTGCGGCCGTGCTGCACATTCAAACATATACTGCTACCAACAAGGTAGTTTAGTGAATTAATTTAGACATTTATTAAAAATATCTAAACATCTTCTAAGTATGTAAAACATGTTGACCCCCTGCTGCATACAAAACAAGGTACCGCGCTGATCGCAGCTGTGCAAGGCTTGCTTGGGGAGCTCTTGGCGTGAGCAGTGTGGGAGGGAGTATTAATTCTTGAGAACTAAAGGTTAAGCTGCATCGCAGCAATAAGGATAATAACAGGGGAAAGAGGGCTGAGGAATGCGAATACTGGCATAATGTATTGTGGAGAGTTAATAATCCCCCCTGATGGGGTATGTGACCTGGTGTGGTGGAGTGAAAGTCCTCACGTAGAATGTAGTAGGGGTCTCCTCTCTATTCTGCGTGATCCTGTGCATGTTTATTAAGTGTGCTATGTGCAAACACCTTTTACATTTATCTCATTTTGGTTCTGGTGTAGAATTAATGAGCAATAGTTGCCCAACTGTACACGTCTCTATTAGTGCAATCCCATTGCTTTATTTAATGATTAATTTAAATATCTAAATTTTATGTAGTCAGTGTGGCAGCACAGTAGTTAGCATTGCCATCTCACAGCAGTGAGAGCAAGAGTTCAATTCCATCCAGGACTCAATTAGTGTGGAGTTTGTATGAGCTCTATGCAGGGCCGGCTCGAGGGGTCTGAGCACTCTGTGCCGGCCCGGTACGCTGCGCCCTGCAAGCCGCACGCGACCAAAATTGGGGGTGTGGTCTCATTACCATAGGCCACACCTCCTAAGTGACGTTATTTGGAGGTGTGCCCGCATGGCATGCCTCCAAATAATGTCAGGCTAGGCGTAAAGCCCAGCCCTCCGTCACTGGCTGGGCTTCCCCCAGCCCTCTCCAGTCAGTGAATGGATGCCGCGCGCATGCAGCTGCGGTGGTGGGGGTCCCCAACCTCCCGGTTTGACCACCCGCGGGCCACTTCGGCCCACGGGTGGAACAGCGGGACAGTACTGTCCCACTGAAATCGGGATGTTGGGGAGGGGTGCGCCCTCTATGGGTGGCGGCCCTGTTCGACTGCACTGGTCGAACACCCCTAGAGTCAGGCCTGGCTCTATGTGTTTGCGTGAGGTTCCTCTAGGTGCTCCTCCTTCCTCCCACACTCCAAATACATATAAATAGGTTAATTGGTGTTTGTGTGTTATGGAATATGGGGGAGGGTGTTAATATCATTTTATAGAATGTACTTGATAAATGCTAGCAAGAACATTTTCCCCCCATAGACTATGAACCCTCCAATATATACATTTTGACTGAAAAGTAGGTAAAGGAATAAACAGTACAAATAATTGAATAGTGATGATATTAATCTAATCGATTGTATAAAAAAAGTGCGATTATTTTTTTTTATTGTAAATATTGAATAAACTTATCGCACAAAAGCTAAAACAAAATAAAAATGTAATCAATGAAAGATGGTAGCTTTAAAAATAAGAAAAAACAAGAAAATATATTAATAACATAATTGATACCAGACCAGCAGTAGGTGCTTATGGCAGGGCCGTAGCTGGGGTAGTGCGGCCGGTGCCATCGAACAGGGCACCACAGGTCAGGGGGCGCTGTTTGGGCCTGTCAAATTTCTGTTTATTATCATTCTTGCTTGTAGCTTCCTCTTATTTCATCCCCAGCATCTCCTGGCCTCTCCTATCTCTTCCCTGGCCCTTCCCCATGAGGCCATGGCCCTTTTTTGGGTGCATTATGTCTCTTTGAAAAATGAGGGGGGCGCCAATGCTCTTTCTGGCACAGGGCACCAAAAAGTCTAGTTACGGCTCTGGCTTATGGTATAAATGTTGAAACCTATGAACATCCGCAGATCATTAAAAAATGTACAGTATCGATTAATAGATTTTATTGATGTCCTAATAGGATTTGATTGTAGGCACTTTGAACAGTTCCCAAAGATGAAGTTAAATGGATTTCTTGAAAGGGCAGAGATCTAAGCACAAACAGTAGACCCCTCAGGGGAAACTGTGTAAATAAAGTTTAAATAGAGTATAGGGGTAAATTTACTAAAGTGAGAGTTTTCAGAAGTGGAGATGTTGCCCATAGCAACCAGATTCTACTTAACATTTAACTAGCACCTTCTAGAAGATAATAGGTAGAATCTGATTATTTGCTATGGGCAACATCTCCACTTCTAAATACTCACACTTTAGTAAATTTACCCCCCGGCCTGCAAACGATTTGTAGTAAACCCTTGTACATATCCAAAACATAATCAGATTAAATGATTGTGATGTTCTTCATGCATTTTGTTACTGTAAGTGTTGAAAAATGTTTTTGGCCTTTTTTTGTACATGAATAGTAAACGTCCTTAGTTCTGTTGCAGCGTTACCCCAAAACCCTAGAGCTACCCCTACAGCAGAGCAGCAACACACAAAAACATCATAACACGTAGACAATATAGAAGGTAACCCCTCACCTCCGCACCATGTTCATCAATAATGGAAATGTAATTAGGATTTGTCTTGTTAGGATAAGAGAGCAAGACATCATAGTGGACTAACTCCGCTTTGTCCAATCCAAAATCTTTCCACTGAGCCTGGATCCGTTTTGCAAGATCAAGGTTCTGTTCCGTTCCGGCCATATGGGGATTTTTTGTAAAATCTCTGAAAGAAAAAATAATCTGTAAAAATAATAATGGTCAAAAAATAATAAATAAACAAAAATGAGTGGTCAGAAAGAGAAAATGTACTGCAATTGAGCATTTAACCCCCAAATCACCCAAACCGCAGTCCTTTATCATTTTGCAGTAAGTAGTTTTCATAGTAGAGATCCTGCAACTTTTTTCCTAGGATTTAAGGATCTTCTCTTTTAACAAATCAGCCCCATATTATTTGTACATTAATGAGAATATTATTATTAGAAATTTGTGATTTTATTTAGTATAATTTTGTTAGTACGAGGAGACTTATCTATAACTTAATAGCCGTATTGAGATGATTTTATGTTAAGCAAACATTTACTAATTTATTTATTTTTTTTATACATTTTAAACCTTTGTAACTTTTTGTTATTGCTATAATGTCAACGGACCTGATTCAGCAGCGGACGCTAATGCGATCACAGCTGCGGTTTCACACGAAACGCAGCTTCAGAAATATTCCAATGCCTGCAAGAGCGCAGCCAGCCCACTGCTGCTTCCTCATATCCGCCCAATGTCGATCTTCTGTGTAAACATCAGTACTATCGCTGCACATCGGTCAGCTGCGCAGCATTTACAATAAGTCTGACCAGATGCAAACACTGTGCATGCATCACCAATGCGCAAACTAACAATTGCGATGAGAACTGCGTTTGCAGACGCTACGCTGAACCAGAGCAGAGTGATTGACAGGAAGCAACGTTTGTGGGTAGTGACGGGGGTGTGGACGGGCGAACACAGGTGTGCCAGTGCGTTTCAACGCCGTGCATAAATGATCCACTGTGTGGCACTAAGCAGCCGAAGCACTGATAGTGTGCGTGGATGTGAGCAATTTGTGAGTAAGGTCAGGGCTTGTGCAAGAGTGCAAATGGGTCCGATGTTAGTCGATGTTACCGATGGTTTTGCTATGTTCCCCTTGTATACAGATGTGAGTAAGGGGAAGTGGGCGTCCTTATGTCAGGATTCAAACGCAATGTGAATGTGAACACTTGAATAGCACCGCTGATATTAGCGACTGTGGTGCGTGAGTACAAGCAGAATAGCGATCCATGCTGAATCAGGCCCCCAGTCACAGCAATGGCAGGGACCTATATCCAGAACAACATAGGAAGCATTCCAGAATTCAATATACAATACAGGGAGCATTCCAGAGACCAATATACTATACAGAGAGCACTCCTGTGACTGCCTACAATACAGACAGCATTCTAGAGACTTCCATACAAAAGATCCCTTGCAGGATTTGCAAGGAGGAGTTGTATATATATTATATACATAGACATACTGTATCTCTCTATCTATGCTACCTTCAGAGGAAAGATGCAATGCAGCAGTTCTTGTTGGTGGTGGATCCCAATAAAATGCATCATCAGGACCCGTCCCTAAAACCATAATCCAGCAATTTGCAAGTGTATGGGAGGATCCAAAATGACACCTGCAAATCACAACATTATGCCACAAGGGGGCGGGGCTGCAATTGTGGTCAGTCAGGGGGGGTTCTACAGTAGGTACTCAGAAACCTCCCTGTATGTGCCACTGCTGTACAATACAGAGAGCATTCTAGTGACCAATATACAATAATGAGAGGACAGGGAGTACACCTTTTCTATTTATAAAATGGTCAGGACTTTTTTAAAAATTGTAATTATACAATCGGTCCACTTTAGACATAAAATAGTCTACAAATATATCTGTATTTTCATCTAGTCACATGCAACATAACAGTTATTTGGTATAATAGATAGCTTAAAATCACAAACAAGTAAAATGCCCCAAAACATACATATAGGGCAGTGTTGGCTAACCTTGACACTCCAGCTGTTATGGAACTACATAACCCAGCATGCACTGCTACAGTTTTGCTATTAGGGCATGCTAAAACTGTGGCAGGGCATGCTGGGATATATAGTTCCACAACAGCTGGAGTGTCAAGGTTAGCCAACACTGATATAGGGAATACCAAATAGTAATATGAAAGGATTATAGGATGTACTATGCATTCTCTCATTCCCGTCATCTTTAATCATGTTGCTGGCCATTGGTGTGCAATGCAAATTGCTGGACTATAGGTGACTGATGACCCATTTGACTTCATCCTGCATTCAATGGTTCTAATTTCCCTTGGAATTGGGTAAAATGACCCTATGTCTGTACTTTCTTTTAGCTTTCATATTTTGGCGTTTACGTTTGTGTTTTTAGTGTAAATATCATGACCGCAGAGTTACTTATCTGCCAGTAGGGAAATGTTTAACATGTATTCATCCCATCAGTGGCAAAACCTCTTTGCAACTGCCTTGGAGACATCATTGAGGGGGCTTTCAGCACCTTGCAATAAGGTGACAAATGGCTGTTGCAGAAGCTCTAATATGCCAAACCTAGAACTTAGAGCTAAGGCAACTAGACTCGACATGTAAGAGCCTCTAGATCTGCTTGCCCTTATATTGCCTGAAGGTACTGCTTCGCCTGCCACCAGACAGATGTGCCTAGGGATGGCCAGCAAATGGTTCACCGTTAATGGTATCCATAAATGGTGCCATATGTCCTTTATATCAATGGTTTGCACCATCGAACACCATCACTGCTTGTACGGCACAGCGAGCCACTCAGGGAATGGGGACAGTGGCTTAGCAGCGCATCAGATAGAGGCGCAAAGTGTCAATAAATGAAGGACGCAGCAGCTGAGCAGCTCATTGGGAGGGTGGAGCCATTAGACCTCCACCATTGATGGCAAAACCATCGTCATTAGTGGCAAACAATTGATGATTGCTAGCCTATGTGTGTCCCAGCTCAAGAGAGGAACGGCCCCACTCAGTAGACTGTAAGAACCTGCACACTTTTGCAGTAAAATTATTATAACGGTGAATCCACAGCATGCAAAAACTTTCCATACCTTAGAAATGTTTTTATGTTTTCTGCCTTCATTTCGGATAGAAGTTCCTTCCGTACATCTCGAACAGTAACTGGGACGTCTTCGAGCTCATATGTAGGTTTGATGAGCCAACCTGATGGGGAGTCAATCACACAAAGCATCATGTCCTGCAATGTTCTGTACGGCAAGTCACTTCTTTATTGTTTTGTTCATATAGTTTATTTATATACTGCGCTGTGAACCCCTTGTGGCTCCATTTACAGTAGATAAAAGGAAAATAATAATGTAAGTATGAACCTAAATACTCATTTAATACAATGTGATCCACTGAATTATCATAATATGTTATTTGTTTATTAAACTAAATATGAGAATAGGGACGGACACTTTGTTTAGGCGTTGACGTGTTCTCTGATGTAACCCTTTGGTGGGCATTTATGATGCAGATTACAATACCTTCATATTGTAGCATTTCATTATCCGTGCACAGGAACATGGAAAGGGCCTATTCAGGGGCTGGCTTGCAACTTTTAGCATGGGGGGCAAATGCATGCAGGCAGCCCTGGCAGAGGGGTAGCGTGTAGCCAGGGTGCCCGAAGAACGTGCGTGCTACGGCGCCCCACCCTCAAGTGTTCCAGGGAGGAGGCGGGTCCATATGGGATTAATGTAAAATAAGAATAAAGATTAGGAACAGCCCCATCGTGGTGCCCATATTCAGTGCCCCCCTGTTCCCCAGGAGAGGACCCCCTTATGCAGGCCTCCAGTACTGCCCCCAGTAGTGATCCCCCTATGCAGTGCCCCTTATACAGTGCCCCCAGTAGTGGTCACCCCTTGTGCAGTGCCCCTTGTGCCCCCAGTAGTAAGCCCCTTATATAGTGCCCCCATTAGTGGTACCCCCTATGCAGTGCTCCTTATATAGTGCCCCCAGTAGCAGTCCACAACCCATGCAGTGCCCCTAATAGTGGTAACCCTTATGCAGTGCCCCTTAAATAGTGTCCCCAGTTGTAGTCTCCCCCCTATGCAGTACCCCCAGTATTGACCTTTTTATAGAGCCCCCAGCAGTGGTCCCTCGATGCAGTGCCCCCAGTGGTAGTCCCCTCCACCCCTAGGTAGTGCCCCTAGTAGTAGTCCCCTCCCCCCTATGCAGTGGTCCTAGTAGTTGTCCCCTCCCCTTGTAGTGCCCCTAGTAGTAGTAGTCCCCCCTTGTAATAGTAGTCCCCCCCTTGTAGTGCCTCCAGTAGTAGTCCCCCCAGTTGTAGTCCCCCCTTGAAGTGCCCCCAGTTATAATCCCCAGTAGTGGTCCCCCCTTGTATTTCCCCCCCCTGTAGTGCCCCCAGTAGTGATCTTCCTCTTGTAGTACCCCCAGTAGTGGTCTCCCTCTTGTAGTGCCCCCAGTAGTAGTCCCTCCCTCTTGTAGTGCCCCCAGTCCAGTAGTGGTTCCCCCTTTGTAGTGCCACCAGTAGTAGTATTCCCCCCCCCCTTGTATTGCCCCCAGTAGTAGTAGTTCCCCCCTTGTGGTGCTCCCAGTAGTGGGCTCCCCCTTGTAGTGCCAGCCTCCCCCCCAGTAGACACACGTAGTTAAAAACAAACAAAAAACACTTACCTGAATCCCCGCTCCCGCCGTCGCCATCCGCTCCTCCGTCTGTCTTTCCCGGGTCGGGCCGCTCTGCATTATGGGAGAGACGTCATATGACGTCATGACGCCTCTCCCATTGCCCACTGCAGGAGCCGGAAGATGGAGCGGCTCCTGCAGTGGGCGCAGCAGCAGCTAATGAGAGTCTGACAGACTCTCATTGGCTGCTGATCAAAACAAACACACAGCTGCCGGAGCCGGTGTGTGAGACAGACTGCCCACGTCCCGCAGCCTGCGGCCCGCATGATGCTGCGGCCCGGGGGGCACATGGCACCCTGCCCCCCGGCCCAGCCCGCCACTGGGCCTATTACTGCCAATTGGGTATTTTTAGGTTTCCTTGGGTTTTTTTTGTTTTGTTTTTTAACATAAACTCTGCATGGATTTCATGGTCTACCAAAGGCAAAAGTATTACAGGTTGAGTCTCCCATATCCAAAATGCTTGGGGCCAGGGGTATTTTGGATATCGGATTATTACGTAGTTTGGAATATTTGCATACTTTAATGAAGTATCTTGGGTATGGGACTCAAATTTAAACACAGAATGCATTTATGTTATATACACCTTATACACACAGCCTGCAGGTCATTTTATACAATATTTTCAATAATTTTGAGCATCAAAAAAAATGTGTGTACATACATGAAATTCATTTATGTTTCATATACACCTTATACACACAGCCTGAAGGTTATTGTATTCTGTATTTTAATGATTTTGTGCTTTAAAAAAAGTTTATGTACATTGAACCATCAGAAAACATAGGTTTCACTTTCTCAGTCATACTAAAAATATTCCGTAATTCGGAATATTTGGATATGGGAAACTCAACCTGTATTATTATTTATTTATTAATAGTTTCTTATATAGTGCAGCAAATTCCGTTGCGCTTTACAATTTGAATTAACATTATACTGGGTTGTAAAAGACATACATACATAAACAACATACATAAGGGTAAGAGGGCCCTGCTCGCAAGCTTATAATCTATAGGGAAATAGGTGTTGATACACAAGGATAGGTGCTACATATTGCAAATTGGTCCAGCCCGATTGCAGATGTTCTTGGTGGGCCGTATAATCCAATCACACAGGAAAGTTGGCCTAGGGTTAGGAGGCTGTTCAATTGAAGAAAGAGAAGATGTGATAGGTGTTTACTATAAGAAGAGAGTTAGATAGGGAGCTATAAAAGGTTATGTGGGTGGTTCTGGAATCTGATAAGCGTGTCTGAAGAGGTGAGTTTTCAGAGAATGCTTGAATGTTTGGAAACTAGTGGAAAGTCTTATTGTGCATAGGAGGGCATTCCACAGGTTGGGTGCAGCTCGAAAAACGTCCTGTAACCATGCATGGGAACAAGTAATGTGCGGTGATGAGAGACGCAGATCTTGTGCAGAGCGGAGATGTCGGGTTGAGATGAGTTAAGAGATGTTTGTTGGTGTGGTTTGGTTTACGTGTGAGTGTAAGTATTTTACATTGAATACGGTAGAAGACCGGCAGCCAATGGAGGGACTGCCAAAGTGGATCAGCAGACACTGAACGTTTGGTGAGAAAGATCAACCTCGCAGCTGCATTCAAAATGGATTGTAGTGGGGAGAGCCTGTTATTGGGAAGATCAATAAGGAGACTATTGCAGTAGTCAATGCGGGAAATTATGAGTGCGTGTATTAGAGTTTTTGCAGTGTCTTGCGTAAGATATGGTCGAATTTTGGCTATGTTTTTTAGATGAGACAAGATTTATCATTCCCAAAAATTCTGGTGAGCCTCCTAAATCCGCAGTTTTATTATCAAGGCCATTTACCAAGGGGGTTCCCCGTGTTAGGTATAGTGAATGCAGTCCACATAGCAGTCTATGGTCGCTGGGTAAAAGCCCCATTTGGCAATCTCTCTAAAGCTTCACTTTTTGGATCTCGGTCATCCCATCCAGCACCATCTGAAGATGCCGTTAGCCCACTGTAGCCTATAGGATACGGCTTTGCAAAAATGTTTGGTGAGGATCCCTCTCTGTTAAACAAATCTTGCACGTGCGTAGCACAATGGGCGCACATAACTCCGCTGGGACCAAACCCCTGAGTAAAGCAATCTCGTAAGTGATTGCTACTTTTTATACTTCAGTTGGTGGTACCAGAACAAAAACATATACAACTTTAGAGGCATTTCTACAAAGGAGGAGGTGGGCCCGTATAGCAGTTTCCGTCACGGGACCCCTCCTCTCCATCCGGCGGCCGTCAGCGCACTGAGCGGTGCACGGCCAGCGCCGCACTTATAGACGGAATATAAAACAATGATAAATGCTTGTGATCTACGCTACACCTGGCAGCTGATAACCTACCACCAATTCACCAATCACAAACAAATAGGTACATAAATAAAAGATGGTTAAGAGCGCTCTGGTTAAGGTGCAGATACAATATGTCCAATTTGTCCCATATAAGTGCAAAACGACGATTCAGTTCAATTGTTCCAATCACGATTTTTCTGCAAAGTTTTAAAAAACCTGGTCTCTCCACTTGGTTCTCCCACCATTACCCCTCAATGTCAGTTGGCCATAAAAGACATAAGTGGGGAAAACATATCGTGTAAAACCATTAACATTTATTGCAAACAAAGTATAAGTAAAAAATGGTCGGGTCCCATCAGGGACCTTTTCATGAAAGGCACAGTTTTAAGCATATAGGGGTGTTTTATGCTCCCCCTATTAAGCAATACCTCTCCAGAGTTAGGGATCTGAATGGCAACAACCCAGGATACAACACCAACGCGTTTCAACCAGTATATGGTCTTTTCAAGGTGTGCTGGCTGGTGAAGCTAACCAGGTTTTTATAGTAAAAATGACTCCTGCCCTCAATAAGGGGCTTCATTGGTTAAATGATCTCTGACTTATTTTCTATGTATATAAAATTCCATATTTTCTACCACTATCTATGTACTTCTATGTCCTGATATTTATACCTCTTAAAACAATGTCTCCCTGTCTGTGTATTTTAATAGGAGCGGGGATCGTCATTCCATGATGCGTTCCACCTTGTGGAACACATTATGTGCTTGCCATCCGGAGTCACGTGATCCTACTCCAACACGTGACTCCGGTGTATCGTCCTATATGGGCTAAATTGGACATATTGCAGCCACACTTATAGACTCTGGGCACTAGAGTGTGCCTAGAGTCTACAGCGCATGTGCAGGTCACCGGGACAATGGGCGTGGCGGCCATTTTCCCTGTACTGCGCATGCGCAAACGACAGGAATATGGCTGCGGCCGCTATTTTCCAGCCATTTTTTACAGTGCAGACACCTGCGCTGACGTGGGACTCCGGAGAGGTAAGTATAATATGGGTGCAGGGTGGACCCAGGGGCCCGTGTGCCCCGCACACCCTGCACCCATTATAAATACGCCCCTGTATAACATAACATATTATATTATATATCAGGTTGTTTAGGGGTTTTCTTATACATTATATATATATATATATATATACACACAGTACTTTTTGTGTTTACATCTGGTCTCTATGTTCCAACTGGCACATGGCAAAGTAAGACCTGCTCATCTGTTCAGTAAGTTACCCACTCCCTGCCAGTTGGGATATGCCCAGCCTTGGCAAGATTTTATTTATAACTGTGGTCAACAAGCAATTACCGTGATCACAAATTAATGTTATTGCCGCGATTATTACAATTTTATTAAATAGGCCTATAAGTTACAATATAAGTTACAATATAAGTTACAATATAAAAATGCCGTCTGGTGACCAAAGTCATTTTTAAAATGAATTGAGTGGAGCAATGATCATTCACATGGCGGCAATGTAACATAAGGTAAAATAAGGTGTCTGCGTTGACCGTGAGCACATCATTTGCTCTTTTGGATACTGGAAAAACGTATTTGTTAGGTCTTTGAAAATCAGTAACTGCTTTACTAACAAAACTAAAATAGGATTCAATCATTTATACATCCCTTCTGTGCCTGGGAATAGGGACAAGCCCCCAATACCAGCCATGGCCGCACATTACAGGTTCATGACTACATGCTACATGGCGTGTGCCCTGTGCTCCAGCCTCACATGACCTTCCCCAGGAGCTGGGACAGAAGGACGGATATATTAAAAGGTGGAAAAAAAAAAAAAAGGTATTTTTGCCAGCAAAAAGACTTGTTTTTATTTACTTTATAATTTTAATAGGGTTACTTTCAGCATTAACTCCTGTTGGGGGGGAGGGAACCTATTTATCAAGAATTGAGGTGGTATTCGCTGTTCTGTTAGCGTCATCATCATATATATTTCCGAGAACAGAAGCATTACAAATGCAGTATCATGCAATAAAGATTTTTTGGGGTAATGCAGTACTGTTTATGTGATTATTGATTTATAAAAGAAAAAAGAATGTCTTTTTATTATACAGACGCCGCTCATCAATTAAATTGTAATGGTACTTTTGCCAGGACAGTGCTCACAGTACACATTATGCCACACAGTGGGCCCAGTACACATTGTGCCAGGACAGTGCCCCCCAATGCACATTATGCCACACAGTGCCCCCACAGTACACATTATGCCACACAGTGCCCCCAGGACACATCATGCCGCTGTGACCCCACTGTAGACATTATGCCACACAGTGCCTCCAGTACATATTATGCAACCCAGACAACTCCACTGATACTCACCTCGGGGCTTTCCGCTAGTCTTCAGAATGTGCGTTTGCTTACTACCTCATGATGCGCTGATTTCTTCCTGGACAGTGTGTAGGGAAGATGTTCAGCCCATGGCCTGTATTTTGCCCACCCCTGGTATAGGTGTCAGGATGATTGGTATTGCTGCAGAATGGTCTTCATTGAATTATCAATGTGTGTAATGTGTAAAGTCAGAGGGAAAGACGAAGATGTGGAAAGCCATATGTCTGCCCGCTGCTCTCAATGGGAACCTTTCCTGTTTATTATCATTCTCACTTGTAGCTTCCTCTTCTTTTATCCCCAGCATCTCCTGGCCTCTCCCTATCTCTTCCCTGGCCCTTCCCCATAATGCCATGGCCCTTTTTCGGGTGCACTATCTTATGTCCCTATCTGAAAAAAAGTGTGGGGGGGGCGCCAATGTTCTCTCTGGCACAGGGCACCAAAAAGTCTAGTTACGGTCTGGTGCCCACATCCAGATGAAAAAAGAAAAATGCATCTCAGACGGACTATTTTTTCTCCGGAGAGAAAATGAAATGCAAGTAATGCTTTGTATGTGAATAGCTATGAATAGAACTATCACAACGTCTCAATTTTGGTAAGACAGCCCCGCTTTTAAGCACTGTCCCGCCAATGGGCCACAGTTTCCCAAGGGCAATAGGAGCCAGTCGGGGGCGGCGAGGTTACCTCGGCTCTGCGTTGGCAGCAGTGAATGGATGCCTCTTGCTGGGCTCGGCCCCTGAGTGAGGAGGAATGGGTGTATGATGTGCAGTCATGCCCCCCCACCAATGTGACACAATGGGTGGGCGTGGCATTGCGGTTACAAGGCCATGCCCCCTTTTTATGGGAGGTATGCTATTCAAATGCATGCTTAAAAAAAAAAAGGTACTTTACTTGTAATTTATAGAACAGAAAAAAAATGTCCCATTTGCCATTGTAACTGTGATGCTTAGCAACCAACATTTTGTAAACTGTAATGGCAGAATGTAATTGGTTCCTGCAGGATACAGCATCTTGTATTTTGCAGTTACAGTAGCTGTGCACCAGTTTTCGTGAATGTTCCCAGAATGTCTGCCTCATGTTTCTGTATCACTAAATACAGTGCTATTTACATCAACTCATGACACATGCACTATTACTAAATGGCTTGAAATAATTAACTAAGTACTAATTAAGAGCTTATATTTGTCCTCAATGAACTGTTCGGCTTCTCTCATCAGAATAAAAATACAATTTGGCTATATTCATTATTTACGCTCTCGTTCTTTGTGCCAAGGTGGAGCCTCTAGATCCACCCATAATAAGAAGGGTTTCTTATACTCGTTACTATTTTTGTAATGATATTCTGTATGACATTAATATATATTTTTCTTATCACATTGTGTACTCTGTGATATTGTTTATGCTTCAGAATCATTAAAAATATGCTTAAAAAAAGGGGCGTTCCTTTTATAATAACACAGATTTGTTTTTGTCAATAATTCCAAATGCAAAGGACAATTTTTGTTTAGGTTTATGAGGCAGCTACTCATAGGAACTTCATGGAAAAGTCCCCTCTACTCTGTTCAACCACAGGAAATAGTGTTATACCCCTTTCAGGCATGGCGAGATTCCCGGGGTTTTTGCCAGGGCTTGGCCAAACTACCCAGGTCTCGCTTATGTCTGAAAGGCACTAACCCGGAAACATGGTTCTGGTCGGTGCCCCTGCTATTGACCATGGTTTTTCCTGGGGCTTGTCTGAATGGTGCGACCCAGGATTTTACTCCCTGGTCGCATCTAGAGGCCTGTGATTGGCCGTTTGGGGCTGTCTAGAGGAGGGGCTGTCTGGAGAGGGGCAGGGCTGCCTAGAGAGGCGGGGCTCCCTGTAGGGGGCGGAAAAAAAAAAAAAACTGTCAGTGCTGGATCTGGGGAGCCCTTATAACAAGCTGTGACGACCAAGTACCCGATGGATTGAAAAGGTGTCTGGTCCATGCTGCAGTGTGGAGAAGCAGCCGCTGCACACTAGCTACAGAGACACAGCCTGTTGTGACGTCTGGTGGCTGGAAAAGGGTGTGTGATTGTGCAAGCGTGTATGAGTGTGACAGGTTTGTGCACGTATCACATGTATGTGTGTGTATGAGCGTGACATAGCAGCAGCCTGACATGCCTCAGAGCTTAAAGTGGTCCTGGAGGTGGTGGAACTCATCTCTCCTGCCCCCTACTCCCCCCCACGCTAGGCAGAGAGGCCAGAACAACTGTGAAAACTGGCCCTGATTCAGAGCCGGACGCTCTGATAGAGTGCTCACTCTGAATCAGGGCCGGCCTTCTTGTTTTTTAGAGCGGCCTCCTGGCCGCTTGCATAGCTGTGGGTGACCACCCACAGCTATAGCGAGCGGCCAGGAAGATGGTCGCGATGGTCAAGACCATCGCGACCATTGGGCTTGCAACGAGACCCTTGTGGTAGGGTCTCGTTGCCGCAAGCCCCAGAGAGATTTCGGCTCTCACAGAGCCGAAATCTCTCCCACTGACATCACTCGTGATGTCAGTGGGGCCAGCCCCAGACGGTAGGCGTTCACATGGGAATGCCTCTGTTTGGGAAGCCATTCCCCCGGCCCGCCCACCAAAGGGGGCGTGCTGTCACTCAACTTCAACAGCACGCCCCCTTTGGTACGAGACCCGGAGCGACGGTTTGCCCGTCGCTATCCGAGTCTCGCGCATGCGCACGACGGAGCCGGCTCCGTCGTGCGCATGAACACTGGGCCACCATCGACCCGATAACGCTCGCGAGCATGAATCAGGCCCACTGTTCTTTACATACACACACTGCTGTGTATAGGAAACTTTACAGTGGATGGCCGGGGGCCAGAATCTTTGGGGGCTATGGCAGTGTGAAATACTTTTTTAGCACTCCTGCACTCCTACAATGTTAGGTCACTTAAGAAGAAAAAAATAATTTTTTTCTGCCATGCCTTTGAGTTTTTTATGGGGTCTCCAAAAACAAGTCTATGTCACTCGGGTGCCCCGTTTTTGTTTGCAACCACTATGTATCACCTTCGCTTTCTCTGCGATGAGGGACCTCTGATGAAATTGAACCTCCTTAGGCAGACAGTGTCTTGAGCCGGTATCAAGTATGCATATAAAAGAACACGTGGTACGGTAGCCACCGGTTTGGGTAGGAATAATATTTAATCTTCATACAAGATAATACATAGTAATGTACGTTTTGGGGTAAGGCAAAATATGAACTTCCCTGAACAAACATACTGGAGAGATATCCTCCTACATCTCTCCAATGTCATCCCTCTGCATCTCCAACCCCATTGCTACTCATCAGTACCATCTCCATGCATCTCACCAGCTTCATCCCCTTGTCTCTAACCAGCTTCATCCCCTTGTCTCTAACCAGATTCTTCCCCTGCATCTCACCAGCTTCATCCCCTTGTCTCTAACCAGCTTCATCCCCTTGTCTCTAACCAGATTCTTCCCCTGTATCTCACCAGCTTCAACCCACACTTCTCTCCAACGCCATCCACCCACCGTCTCTTCAGCACCATCTGCCTGTGTTTCACAAGCATCAGCCCCCCTGCATCTCACCAGTGCCATTCTCGTGTCTTCACTCCAACACCATCCCCGTGTCTCTTCAGTTTACCCCCTTTGTGTCCTTCCAGCAGCTCCCTGCCCATGTGTCCCTCACCATCAGCTTCCTGCCCCTGCTGCTCCCTTTCCCTGTGTCACTTCACCAGCAGCTTATACTCCCCCCCCCAGGTCCCTCTAGCAGCAGCGCCCCTGTGTCCCCTCTCCCACCAGCATCTTATCCCCCCCGTGTCCCTCTAGCAGCAGCTCCGTGCTCCTGTGTCTCCTCTCCCACCAGCAGCTTATCCCCCCCTCCCATGTCCTTCTAGCAGCAGCTCATCTTCGTGCCTGCCCTGGCCCCTGCTCCTCTTTGCGGCTCCTCAGTGCACTATGCAGCTGTGTTGGCGGCATTACATCACATACACCGTGCTGCAAAAGGAGCCACCGGGAAGCAGGCCCACAAAGTGAGTGACAGAATGGGCGGGCCGCAGGCAGAGGAGGAACATGGAGCTGGAAACTGAGGAGGGGGAGGTGGGCGCAGCCAGACAGTGGCTCCCTGTCTGTGGGACTTCTGTAAAGAACGTGGTGAAGTGGAAAATAGTTCCGCCTACCATTAGAGGTCACGGAACCCAGTTCCACCTTGTTCCTGTCCACTTTAACCCCTGCCCTGGCTATTTGAATGCCAGGGCAGGCTTATGCCTGAATGGGGTCGACCTGGGAAATTCCCGAGTCTCAGGTGTAGTGTGAAAAGGGATCTCGAGCAAATACCCGGGTTTGAGCAAGGTAATTCTCGGGTCGTATGTCTGAAAGTGGTAGTAGTGTCAGTAGTAAGCCAAGATTATATGAGTTACCATTTTAGCTATTTTTTTGCTGAACGCAGATTCCCGATGCTGCATTAACAATTGCAAGGACGGAATTTCAAAGCTGCTTGCGTGCAGCTTTGCAATTCCTACCACTACTCAATCACTCCATCTGTGGCTTAGAGCAGGGGACAATAAAGGAGATATTTTTAAACTAGACAAACAAACGCATACTTAACAACTTTTCCGGAATCTCTGGGAGACTCAAAAAATTTGAGGAGTTCTCCCGAACTTGAAGTGCATTGAATTGCATCAACTTATGTTTTCTCGTTAAAATGCAGCGAATTGCAGCTTTGACACAATGATGCAATTGCCAGGTAAAACTGTAAAGTTTTTTTTTTTTTTATTTGTTTTTTTTGTGATTAGGGGCTTTTTCAAAGAGAGCAGGGTTTTTTTTGTTTTTTTTCACTTTGCTCTATACACGTCAGAGAAGAATAAAAAAAACAGTGGTAATGAGAAAATCTATTTATCAAGCATTTCAGAATGGTGTTAAAAAAAAAAAAAAATCATATTTTTATTTTTTTTATTAAGCAAAAATATTTTACAGCTATGGAATCAAACAGAAAATAATTAGTATTTTTGGTGTGTGTGTGTGTGCGCGTCAGTTACATATACACTTTGTATGTTGTATCCGCCATCTTTTTCACCAAAATAACTAGGACTATAATAATTAGTTATAAACTGCGGAAAAAAAAAATGTATAAATTAATATTATTTACAATTATAATTAATCGGGAGGGGACTCACATTACTTTTGCTACAGACGGCATCTACTATTCAGTGGATACAGAAAAAAAACAATATTAATACATTTTTGAGTGAAAACACCTGGAGCTGCGAAACTATTAGCTCACCTGGTTAATTCTGTTTTGTCCATATATACAAAATTCTTGCACAATATTGGTTAAGTGTTAACACCAAGTGCACTGAACAGTAACATGTTGTGGAGCAAGCTGTGACTAAGGAGTATATTTACTAAAGTGAGAGTTTTTAGAAGTGGAGATGTTGCCCATAGCAACCAATGAGATTCTACTTAACAATTTATGATTGGTTGCTATGGGCAACATCTCCACTTCTAAAAACTCTCACTTTAGTAAATATACTCCTAAGGGCCCTATTTATTCCAATCCGCATATCAGATTCGCCAGGATTCGCAGTGATGTATCAAATATCGCATGCAGGTACAGAGCTTGCGAGAAAGCTCTGTCCCTGCGTATCCTTTTCACACACTTCTCAAAAAACACCCTGAGAGTGTAGCCCATACTTCATCAAGACAGGGATGAATCCTGCACCAGTGTCTTTAGTTACATGTCTCTACCGCATAGTTATATGGCTTCAATGAGGTGCTACCCGCTACTCAATTTTTACATATAGTCACAAAATAAGAAACGAAAGGTAGTTTCGAGGGTGCACTAGCGACTACAAAAATATAATTTAAAAGTTATAAACTTTATTGGTATGTATTAAATATTTATCATTTAAAATACTTGAAAAATAAAACAAAAGAACGTGAAGAAAGGAATGAAAAATAGTAAAGTGTATTAAAATATATGTTCAACAAAACAACCATTGTCTGTGTCGTTTTTTGGTTACTGTGGGGCCTTTTCATCAACACTAAAATAAAGTTTTTAAGGACAATTTCCTTAAATAACGTTATTTTAGTATTCATGAAGCCACTTAGCACAGGAGATAACACTGATATCTCCTTGCCAAGTCCCCCTGCGTTAATTTCCACACTCCCCATACATTAGTACATTAGTATGGGGATATGGAAATTAGAGATGAGCGGTTCAGATTCTGTGGAATCCGAACCGCTCCGAACATAGGGGATCCGAGTCCACCCAAGCGCTGTTTGGGTGTTCCCCGCCTGCCTCGGATACCCGTTCGGGGCCGAACGGCGGCCGCCTGATGTCGGATTCTCGCTAGAGAATCTGACATCAGGGCTCCTATTGTGTAGGGCAGACTGCTGTGATAGCGGTCTGCCCTACACAGAACAAACAAACAGCCGCCACACACAGCTGTGTGTTTGTTACAGCAGCCAATGAGAGTCACACAGACTCTCATTGGCTGCTGCACGGAGGGAGCCGGCTGGAGCTCACTCATGAGCTCAGTCTTCCGGCTCCCTCCTCGGCGCGTGGCTGCAGAGCGTACGGCGCGGGAGCGTGGATTCAGGTAAGTTTTTTATTTTTTTTATGTGTGTAAGGGCCGGGGACGCTACTGGGGGGCATAGCTACTGGGGGGCATACTACTGGGGGGGTCTGCTACTTGGGGGGGCATACTACTGGGGGGCCTAATACTGGGGGGGGGCTGCTACTGGGGGGTCATAATACTGGGGGCCTGCTACTGGGGGGGCCTGCTACTGGGGGGGCCATACTACCGGGGGCATTGTGTAAAAGGGGCACTACTGTGGGCATTGTGTAAAAGGGGCACTACTGTGTGTCGTAACATAAATAAGAGACACTACTTTATGGTGTAATGTGAATCAGGGGCACTATGTGCGGTGTAATGTCAATAAGATTGTGCACTGTGACTCCTAGGGTCGTAGCCCACTTTGTAAACAAGTACTGTGATTCTGCTGGCCGTACCCCACTGGGTGGGTGCACTACTTTTCATTTCTGCCACTGCTGTGTGGCAATGTGTCATAGATGTGCTTTATACTGTGGTGTCTGTGTCGTTGTGCCGCTGCTTTGTCACTTGGTAACCAGTCCGCTCACTGCAACCTTTCGCCAATAATGTTGAAAACAATATTATAAGCTGTGAGGTGGTCTAAATTGACTGGAAATTAATGTTATTGAGGTTAGTAATACTCTAGGAAGAAAAAAAAAGACCAATTTATGTGATTTTAGCTTTTTTTGTAAATTTTTGTAAAAATATCCAAATCCAAAGCCAGTCACCACAGTTTGGCAAATCCAAATCCGGACGACGAATTAGAACCAAATCCAAATCCGGCAAAAATGGTCCGGCGCACATCCCTAATGGAAATTATGGTATTCATCAAATTCCGAAAATTATGTATTTTCGGAATTTGATGGAGTTACTATTCGCCACTGTGAGGTGGCGAATAGCAAGACAAACTTACCTGCTTCCAGCTGTGCAGGTCCCCCGGCGTCTCCCTCCGGCGCTCTGATGCGTCCTCTGGCTCCGTCTGCTATGCTGACATTGTGTTCTACCAGCAGAACACAATAAAGTTTAGAAAAAACATTTTTTATTGTTTTTCTAAACTGCACTGTGGGCTGCTGGGAGACCACATGACAGACCAGCAGGACGGAGCCGGAGGCGCTGCAGTGGGCAGGTAAGTGCGGGGACGGGGGGGAGGTGAACGGAGAGGGGGTGCACACAAACTTACCGCAGCTGTAGGCAGTGCTGCGCATGCGCTGGGTTTACGAGTGTAACAGCGCATGCACAGCACGGATTCCAGCTGCGGTAAGTTAGTGTAGAGAGGGAAAAGTATCTATTTCCTGAAAAGCTGTCATCGCAAAAATGACAGCTTTTCGGAATAGATAGTTATGGAGAGGAGGAATGATGAATTCCTCTGGTAATTAGGTAGAACTTAGGTATGACGAATAGGCCCCAGTATCTCATAGAAGCCATATAACTATGCGGTAGAAACATGTAACTACAGATTTGAGCTATTTAGAGATAAGGACCAATGAAGATATTAGTTAGGATAAAGACACTGGAGGCGGATAAAAAGTCACCAGGTATACAGTGTAACACATGTATTATTATTACATTTTATTTATAGGGTGCCACAAGTGGTGCGCAGCGCCGTACATACAGTACCGTGTACACAGTACATTACATTACAGTAACCAAAATATAAACAGAGCACAAGTAACACTTAGCAACACAATTCTCCATACACAGTACAGCTGGGAAGGTGAAGGCTGTCATAGAAGTGCTAGAGAAGAAGGCTGTGAGACAGTGGGGAGGAGGACCTTGCTCCTAGGAGCTTACAAATGTATCACTTTCAATCTAACAGCATAAACAATAACAGTGTGTTTCAATATACTTAGTACATAGACAACGGCTGCAGAGAGCCTACGGCCGTTTCACCGTTCAGGCTTTGTCAAGGCATTGAATCCTCAATAGCAGGACATGAATACATTTGAGTAGCACAGTAAAAATCTGTGTGGTTAAGAATATTATAAGAATGATGAAATTACAAAGGTGATCGTGCCCAGTTATGCAGTTACCTAAGAGGAACTGACTGGATACATTTAAAGGGCTAAACTACACAATACCCATCTCTTCCTTAATGGGGGTATCATTATAGACTTTTTGGTGCCCTGTGCCAGAAAGAGCATTGGCGCCCCCCTCATTTTTCAAAGGGACATAATGCACCCAAAAAAGGGCCATGGCCTCGTGGGGAAGGGCCAGGGAAGAGGTAGGGGAGGCCAGGAAATGCTGGGGATGAAATAAGAGGAAGCTACAAGCAAGAATGATAATAAACAGAAATTTGACAGGCCCAAACAGCGCCCCCTGACCTGTGGTGCCCTGTGCGATGGCACCGGCCGCACTACCCTGGGGGGTATCCACTATGCGACCTGAAAGTCTGAACGGCTTGCGTTCAGACCTTCAGGTCGCCAAGGTGCGGTGCCCGCACTGAACGGCGTTCACTGAACGTCATTCAGTGCAGAGCCCAACCTCCTATCTCTGAAAATGCCAAACCTGACGAGCGTCTTCAGGTGGACGAGCATGTTCAGTAGACAGTCGGGTTCGGCAAGGACCCAGCGTGCACGCGCATCGCTGGTCCTTGCCTGCTATCCATTACCCGACTTTGCGAACAATGCCACCAAAACCTCCTGGTTTTGGTCGGGTTGTTCATAAAGTCAAGTAATGGATAGTCCTCTGTAGTGAGGGAATAGCATATATTAAACTCTCTGGCCATAACATATGAAACTAAGACATAACAGTGTGTGATTACTTAAAAGCAATTAGCTGTAATAAGTGATTTACAGAAAAGGAACGACACAGACAATGGTTGTTTTGTTGAACATATATTTTAATACTTTTTACTATATTTCATTCCTTTTTTTCCATGTTCTTTTGTTTTATATTTCACCGATTTTAACTTAACGTAAATATTTAATACATACCAATAAAGTTTATAACTTTTAAATTATATTTTTGGGGTTGCTAGTGCACCCTTGAAACTACTTACCTTTCTCTTCTTATTTTTGAGGTATATGTAGCCCATACTTGACTACCCTCCCGAGCCATCTGGCCGACCTGTCCGACAATAGAAACCCCCGCAGTGGGGAGGCCGGGGACACAATTCGCGTTGAAACGTATCATCGTGGCCCCACCGCCTGCTTCACAATACCGTTAAGTGTGAAGAGGGGGCGGGGACACAATCGTGCAGTCACACCCATGCTCCGGACCCAATGCTGCATCATCACCACTTATTTCTGCCGCGACACACCCCTCCCTCCCCACAGCCGTGGAAGCCTAAGTCGGCAAGTATGGTGTAGCTCTCATCTCCACCTCGCAGCACGCCAGTGGCGTAACTAGGGTATTTGGAGCCCAGGGCAAATTTGAAAAAGGGAGCCCCCCCACTGTGTGCCGAAAAATGGTCGTGGTCACAAGGGTCGTGGCCACTGAAAAATGGAGCGTGTTGACATGACACACCCCTTTCTTGTCACTGGGAACATTTCTTTCTATTTCCACCTTAATGCAGTCCCCCCTATGCAGTGCCCCTAGTAGTGGTCCCCCTTATGGAGGCCCCCAGTAGTACCCCTTATATAGTACCCCCAGTCAGGGGCGGATTGGGACGGCGGGACATTTCCCGCTGGGCCGGGCCCCGTGCTCCCCTCAGTGGCCACGCTTTCTCCCATGCCTGCTTGATTCACCTAACGGTGACTGCCGCGATAGAAGCTGGAGCAGCGCTGATCATGGAAACGTGCTGTCAGCTGTGTGCTGCAGCCGCGCGGCACACAGCGGCAGCCAGGGTAGTGAGAGGCGGGCCAGGCTTCACACTCATATCGGGGACTAGGGCCAGCCTGTCCGACATTGCTACACACTGGCTGGCCCCTTCCCAGGGGTTACCAGCCTACCTATCACGGGGCTCAGTGGGCTGCACCGATCAGCCCTCCTCTTCCTGCTCCTCGACTGAGTCACTGCATGTGCCTCCTCTGCGTCCCCTCCTCACCACACTGACTGTCCAGGCTCCCTGCTCTTTTCACAGGATAGGAGGACAAGGTAGGAAGAAACTGCTTATTCAGTACCTGCATATGGAGAACTGGGGCTTTAACATGCAAACACTCAAAGCACCCATGTGTTACTTGCCTTACAGAACCATTAGAAATAAATAATAATGAAAACCCAGCTAATGACATTTAAACATGTATATGTAAAAGTTTCCATAGCACAACTTGAGAAGTCTGACTTTACATTCACATTTTATGTGCAGTATAATGTACGATTCTCAGCCATTGCCTGTAAAAGATGGTTAAAAATTGCACTAAGTGGGCCTAATTCACCAGGGAACGCAATGCCAATATTTACGCAGAACAAGCATTTGTTTACTATTGCACACTCACAGTGATTGCAGTGCGATTATGTTCGTATAGAGGATCTATTCGCAAAGTGAGTGACAGGTCAGCATTTGGGTGAGGTAATGGGGGGGTCCAAAAAATGCAGGTGTCTGAACGTTTGAACGCCGTTTCATGGGCTTGCATAAATTAGCCCTTGCAATTAGTATGAGACCTCTCTGCGTGTCAGGAAAGGTGCGGCGTTTGCGGCTGGTCAGACATGACTAACATGCTGCATGACTGCCCGATGTACGGTGATGGTACCGATGTGTACACAATAAGAAAACAACAATTACTTTCAATTAGGTTGGGTACGGGATCCCGGCGGTCACAATACCAAAAGCAGTATCCCAACAGTCATAATCCCGACTCAACTACGTAAGAACCCTAAGCCTCCCACCCGCAGTCTAACCCTCCCCCTAGCGCCTAACCCCTAGTCCTAAACCTAACCCTCCCCCTAACTGTAATACTTACCGTCAGGATTCTGGTGCTTGGATTTTGACTGCTGCGCCCCTTTTCGCGCAACGCCATGATGTCATGGCCACAATGTCATGACGTTGCACAATTAGTGGGCGGGGCCGGCACAGGCTGCAACTGTGCCCTGTTATGGCCCTGATCTCACCCCCCTCTACAGACCCCGCCTGCTCAACTAACCCCACCTCAATTAGGGCTGCTTCCAGAAATTTCCCGGGCTGGATTTCCATCCCAATCCGCCCCTGCCCCCAGTATACAGTGCTCCCCCTTACACAGTTCCCCTTATGCAGCCTGCCATTAGTTCCCCTTATACAGTGCCCCCAGTAGTGATCCTCCATATGCAGCCCCCCAGTAGTGATCCCCCATATGCAGTGCCCTTTATACAGTGTCCCCAGGAGTGATCCCCCCTTATGCAGGCCCCCAGTAGTTATCCTGTAGTGGTTCTCTCTTTTCAGTGCCCCCTGTAGTGGTTCTCCCTTTTCAGTGCCCCCTGTAGTGGTCCCCCCTGTGCAGTGCCCCCAGTAGTGAGCCCCTTATATTGTGCCCTGGTAGGATTTCCCAATGTGCAGTTCCCCCAGTAGTAAGCCCCTTATATAGTGTCCCAGTAGGAGTCCCCCTTGATGCAGTGCCCCCTGTAGTAGTCCCCAGTAGTGGTCTCCCCCAATGCAGTGTTCCCAGTAGTAGTCCCCAGTAGTGGTCCCCCCCAATGCAGTGCCTCCAGTAGTATCCCCCCCAGTATTAGTCCCCCCCAATGCAGTGCCCCCAGTAGTGCCCCCCCCAATGCAGTGCCCCCAGTAGGATCCCCCCTGTATTAGTCCCTAATAGTGGTCCCCCCCAATGCAGTGCCCCCAGCAGTATCCCCCCCAGTAATAGTCCCCAGTAGTGGTCCCCCAGTAGTATCCCCCCGTAGTGGTCTCCCCCCCCAATGCAGCACCCCCAGTAGTATCCCCCCAGCAGTAGTCCCCAGTAGTGGTCTCCCCCCCCAATGCAGTGCCCCCAGTAGTATCCCCCCCAGTAGTAGTCCTCAGTAGTGGTCTCCCACCCAATGCAGTGCCCCCAGTAGTATCCCCCCCAGTAGTAGTCCCCAGTAGTGGTCTCCCCCCAATGCAGTGCCCCCAGTTCTAGCCCCCCCAGTAGTAGTTCCCCCCCTCCCTCCCGATAAATACACACAGAAATGAAACAATAAATAGAAGAATTAAGAAAAATTCTTACCTGAATCCACGCTCCCGCCGCCGTCGTCCGCATGTCAGTCCTCCTGGGCTGGCATGCTCTGCATTATGGGAGAGATGTCATGAGGTCATGACGTCTCTCCCATTACCCACTGCAGGAGCTGGAAGGGAGCCGGCTCTTGCAGTGCGCGCTGCGGCTGCAGCAGTCAATGAGAGTCTGACTCTCATTGGCTGCTGTTTAACACACACATCACCGCCAGCGCTGGCGGTGATGTGTGTGCAGCAGCAGCAGCCAATGAGTGTCTGACTCTCATTGGCTGCTGGTTAACACACACATCGCCGCCTGCGCTGGCAGCAATGTGTGTGTTAGCACAGCCTGAGCCTGCCCGCCTGCCACCCTCCTCCTGGTGCTATTGGGCAAGCACTCAGTCGGAGGGAAGGGGCTCAGCTGTGCAGCACAGCACCGGCGCTGGAAGCCTAGCGCCGGTCCTGTCTAAATGTGTAGCGCTGACCGCACTCAGGGCCTGATTCAGACCTGCTTGTGAGCACTGAGCGCTCGCAAGCAGGTCGATGTTGGGCCAGTGCGCATGCGCACAACGGAGGCGGCTCTGTCGTGCGCATGCACGAGACCCGGATAGCAACGGGCAAGCCGTCGCTATGGGTCTCACTACAAAGGGGGCGTGCTGTAGATGGTGAGTGACAGCATACCCCCTTTGGTGCATGGGAACGCCTACCGTCTGGGGCCGGCCCCACTGACATCACAAGTGTCCACAAGTGATGTCAGTGGGAGTGCTTTTGGCTCTAATAGAGCCAAAAGCACTCCAGGGCTTGCGGCAGAAGAGACCCTACCACAAGGGTCTCGTCGCAAGCCCATCTCTTTGGCCGCTCGCTATAGCTGTGGGTGGTCACCCACAGCTATGCGAGCGGCAAGGAGGCCGCTCTAAAATCAGGAAGGACGGCCCTGATTCAGAACGAGCGCTCTGTCAGAGCGTCCGTCTCTGAATCAGGGCCTCATTGTGGTCGGCGCTACACTGGCTAACTAGGGTGGGCTGGTACCATGGCCGGCGGCGCCTCCACCCCTGCGCCGCCGGTCTCAAGGCACCCAGGGCGCATGCCCCGCTCACCCTGCCCTAGTTACGCCACTGCAGCACACACTTATCTTTTTCAGTTGATCGATAAGCCGGTGAGCTTCTCTCTGATCCGGTCATCTGATGGAGGCTGTGTACCCAGTCATCTGATGGAGGCTGTGTCCCAGGTCATCTGATGGAGGCTGTGATGCTGTGAAGGAGATGACAGGTCACTGATCGCCGGTCTGGATGCAGGTACGTGTTCTTTTTTGTATCATTGTGATCAGCGCTGCCATCTATCAGACACGCACGCTGATCACTGAAGCCTTCTTCAGGACTCTGCTTTTCTAAAGGAACAACACAATTTTGGATTTCTGATTGCACCAGACACCATATATGCCCTTGTATCTTGATTCAAAAAACCCCCACAATAATCACTCTTTCTCATTTGGAAGAATGGGGGTGCTACTACGGACAAGAATCATATCACAAGTAAATAAAGAGAAAAAAAGAAGAGAAATGTCCCTTTTAGTGCACTAAACAAAAATGATACATAAAATATAACTTTTATTAATATAATTAATATCTGAGGACTAAAAAGCGAAATATTAAAAAGGGGAAAATTGTGTGTAATGTAAATGAAATGTGTTATAAAAAATGCGTACGCTCCTATTACACTGAATGCCCTGATATTGATGTCAATAACCAGTTAGTATAAGTAGATATATAGAGATTATGATGTTGCTAGAGAGTGTATATATATATATATGTAAATATAAGATGGCCACTCCTAGATACAATGTGTGGCCCTTATTTAGTACAGAGTTTATCTCAATCTGAGTGACGTCAAAGACATCATCCTTTGGTGATTGTCATATTATAAATTGTTCCTCCCATCACATATATAAACAGATAATAGTAATATACACTGTTGTAATTACAGTGTTAATAAACAATAGAATTTATGTGATCTGTATTCACATATGATCAGTAGTATTCTCTGTCCATAAATATAAGGTTTATTTATTTTTGTTGTTAAACCCAATGCTATCATAGCATATCCACTGTGTAATTTTTCTCTATAGTTGTCACTCTCAAAGTGATGAAGTCCAATGCTTATATCACGGACATTCCACCATATGAAATATCTCACAGTCTCATATAGGACTCTATATCCCTCCCACACCAGACTTTATAGCTTGATTTTATATATCCCATATCAAGTATATCCCATCATATGTGTGGGGATGTTCATGGGAAATGGTTTATGCAAATTCTGGGCGTCTCTATTACCACTATCTTGTTTATCACATAAATCTCTGTGTGCTAAAGTGTCTGTCCGCAGGGGTCCCTGCGTAGCACAGCACTGCACTGAGTTACTATATCAGTGGTAATTCAAGTAACGGGTGATATAAATACATAATATTCTCGTTTGACACAGTTTCAGATAAAAAGGTTAAGCAACAGTAGCTTCTTATTGCTTGTGCTATTGTACACACTTCTCTATATGTTAGCAAACATTCACATGCTGGTCGCGCTGTAGTATACATATATAAGGTAAGTATTCCACATAATGCTGAGCTGACTAGCAGAGTATTAGGGCATAACAGAGTCTGGAGCGCCGCTAACCGACGCGGCGTTTCGCTAGGTAGCTTTATCAAGGTAAGCCGAGCCGCTTACCGGAAGTGTCTTATATACCATCAGATTTGTCTCATGGCCAATCCGGGACTCCTAAAGATAGATTCATCCAATCGGATTGCTAGATGTCTCATGATACCGCCCCTCCTTTCTCTGACTGACAGATTTGTTCTAACTAGGCAGATACTAATGATTCACGTCTTTCAGACTAAAGTAGTCGAATCATGATTACTCAATCCATATATTATACTCGAAATCACAGAAATACCATAATATAAACAGTAAAATGATGAGAGGAGGGTGTATATGATGCTGCTTGTATATTCTCATTAAATATTGGATAACAGTGCGGGAGACAAAAGGGGGAAGATTGATATTCCACCATTTGTTACAGTATAGGGTCTATCCAGGTTGATGGAACGATTTCCGAAAAACGGATTCAAACCCATTTAGGGAGATTTGGTGCACATATAATGGTGAGATCTTAAAAAATAGAATAAATACAATATAGTGAGTTGTCTCAGGGTCTTAAGGACATCAAAGTATAATGTTAAAAAATAAATATAAATAAATAAAGATTTCAAAATATAGTGTTATATCCATATAAATTTATATAAAGTGTACAGGTAACCGTATAAATAGATAAGTACAGTTCCGTGCAAAAATGTGCAAATTAGTGGTGAACTTACTGATATTCTATTATCAGTATTATGTGTATCTACATGATTATAAATCTATAAAGTTCAAAAATACATGTCCCTCAATTAAAAGACAAATAAAATTGTTAGACAAGTGCATATGTGTTTCATAAAATAAAAGTTAAAATAAAAGAAGGTGTATGTGATAGATTTAAGTGAATAAGAGAGGAAAATCATAAAACCTAGGTTCCCCATGAAATGTGTGATTAAGGAAGGTAAATATATTCTTGAATCCAGGAGATTAATATTATTCAAGTTTCATAATATGGAGATATATTATCATTTCACAAATTGATCTTCACACATTAACTGATTATTATATTACTCCCAAAATGGTCTAATATATGATCCTATTTGTGACGCTTAGATGTTATTACTGCGTCACTCCCTTAAAAAAGGTACATAGCTATTTTCTTCATTTAAAACCATAGGTGTCAGGGTATTCATAAGAAAAATTAATCAGGTTTCCTGCCTCAGTAGTTCTCTATCTACATCCCCTCCTCTGATATTTAGATTAATCCTCTTCATCCCATATGCTCGTAATCCATTCGGATTTCCTCCGTGATACTTAAGAAAATGTCTCGCTATCGGAGTCAGAGGTTTGAACAATCTACGATCTCTTTCTGCATTTCTTATGCTGTATACATGTTCAAATATCCTCTTTTTAAAAGATCTTTTAGTCTTCCCGATATAATTCTTATGACATGGGCATTGTAGGTTATAGATTACTCCTGTGGTATTACAGGTGATGTATTCATTAATATGCCATTCCTTGTTGAATCTGTCCCGGTACGACTCCATCGGGATCATAATTGGACATGCTCTGCAAGTTCCACATTGTCTGGATCCCTTTTTGAAATACAATTGTCTGGTCGGTGGTTCCAAATGACTTCTTGTTAGAATATCTTTTAAATTCTTAGATCTTCTCCAGCTCACTGGTATTCTTCCTCCAATAATGGAAGCCAAATCATTGTCTGTGTCTAATATACTCAGATGTTCTTGTAAGACATTCTGGATGTATCTCCATTCTTTGCAAAAAGTCCCTGTGAATCTGACAGTCTCATCCTGGCCGCTCTCCCTTTTGGGTGTCAATAATTGGTCTCTTGTATATTTGTGAGTTTCATTGAATCCCCGTTTGATCATTCTATTACTATACCCCCGGCATCTTAATCTCTTGGTCAGTTCTTCCGACCTTTTCAGAAAGGTTTGTTTTTCAGAACAATTTCTCTTCATACGTAAAAACTCCCCTTTCGGTAGGCCTTTTAGTACTGGGGGAAAGTGTGAGCTCTCCTTGTGTAATATACTGTTTGTAGAGGTCTTTTTACGGTATAAATCTGAGGAAAGATGTCCATCTTCCTCAATTTTCAGAGTGACATCAAGGAAGTTAATGCTCTTTCTACTTGCTTCATACGTTAGTTTGAGGTTCAAATTGTTGTTATTTAATTTGATTAGAAATTCATGGAATGATTGTATATCTCCCTCCCATAGTATTAGGAGATCATCGATATATCTCAACCAGAGTATGATCTGGCTCGTATATACATCATTCGCCTCACCAAAAACTATCTCTCTCTCCCACCACCCCAGGTAGAGGTTAGCGTAAGTGGGGGCACATGTGGTCCCCATCGCAGTCCCTCGTACCTGGAGGTAGAAGTTGTTGTTACACACAAAATAGTTTTGGTGAGGACGAATCTCAACAGGGATATCAGAAACTTGTTGAAGTCTGTTTCTTGACCCATACTCAGGAAATAGTCAACCGCTTTTAGACCGTATTCATGGCTAATGTTCGTGTAGAGACTCTACATCGCAGGTGATGAGCCACATATGTTTGTTCAGTATGACATCTTGTATTTTACTCAGGACATCAGATGTATCCCTGATGTACGATGGTGTGCATCCAGGTGTGCATCCAAGAATCTGCTTGCGTTTTCTGTAAGGCTTCCCATTCCTGAGACAATGGGTCTCCCAGGGGGGGTTGTTTCATTTTTGTGAATCTTGGGAAGCAAGTATAAAGTTGGTATTTTAGGGTTGTCTTTCTTTAAATATTCATAATCTTTCTTGGAGATTACCCCATTCCTCCTCGCTATCCCTATCATATCATTATATAAATCAAGAAAGTTCTGGGTTGGGTTAAACGTTAATTTTTTGTAACACGAGGTATCCCCCAATTGTTTATTCAATTCTTCTATATATTGGTCACGAGGCCAAAGTACTATATTACCGCCCTGTTCTCAAGTTGTAAAACTTGAGAACAGTAAAAAAAACAAAAAAAAAACAAAAACAGATTGGAATTGCAGGTCTGAAATACAAGAAACGTTAGCACACAATAGATTGTGGAAGACTATTTGCAATCCCAACCCTATCCGATGGCTTGATTATTATATCATCCCATCGTTTGATTTCCCTTAGGGCTTCCCTTTCCTTTCTTGTCATATTGAATTCAGATTCTTTGGTTTCTTTAATAATTTCAAGATGGTTCAGATCCTTACTAACCAGATCCATGTACACCTTAATTTGTGGGCATATTGAAAAATCTGGGCAAAATATGGATTTCTTTTTCAGTGCAACTTGGGGAGTATCAATCAGTCGTTCAGAAAGATTATTTTCAGACAGTTTTTGGGATTCTTGTACAGATAGATCCCTTAAATCCTCCAATATGGAGAGGGCTTCAGCATCATCTTGAGAGATGCTTATCTCATTTGCGCATGGTTCCAAAGTATCTCCCCTTCGTTCCTTATTAAGAAAGAATTTTTTAAGGAGCAATTTTCTAGCGAAAAGGTTTAGGTCTTTTTCTAATTCAAACCTATCACATGTTTGTGTCGGTGAAAAAGATAGTCCCTTGTTAAGAACCTCCATCTGTGATGTTGTCAATACCTTATCCGTTAGGTTGACAATCCTAAGTCAATCGTCTATCTCTATTTCCTGTACCGACGGAAATCTCTGGGCTCCTCTCTCCATTCCCTGAGACCTCTCTTTTCTCTTCTTTCCCTTCCCCCTTCTAATCTTGTGATGTCTGGTCTCAGACCTTCCCTGTTTTCCCTGGGGGTAAGCTCTAAAAAAGCCCTTTGTTTCACTCGTTGGGGGATTGGGTTATAAGTGATCTCGTTGTCAGAGGATTCAGCCTCAGAAATAGAATAGTTCAACCGGGTATCTGTTGTTTTTCTTCTTATATGAGACCACCGATATGCAGTGTTTGTTGCGAAATCATTAATGTCTCTCTGCAGTTTGTTTCTCTTTCTACTGATAATCTCCTTTTCAATGTTATCCACTTCAATTCTATATTTATCATAGATTTTTTGGAATTTATCTATACCCTCAAAAGGTTTAAGTTTATCTCCTAAATAGGCAATTTCTTTTGAATATTTTTCCAAGAGGATGTCATCATGTCTGATTAGTATATTAATCAGATTAAGGGAACATGCGGTTAGAACTTTTTCCCATTCTTCTTTAAGAGTTTCATTAGCTAATTCAAATGATGGGAAAACACGTGGTCTTAAGCCTCTAGGTGTAACTTTTTGTTTTATATAGTTTTCAAAGGTGGCTTTATTCCATACAGTCTTAGTTTGTTTAATTAGTGTATATTTGAGCTGTAGAAGGTCATTAGTCCAATCTCCTTGGATATTATCCACATTTCTGGTATCCCCATTAAGAAGAATATCTCCACAGTTCTTTAATTTAATTTGTCTGTCGTTTAAATCTCGACTCAGACTAAATGTTCCAATGTTCATTTCTATAGGATTGGACATATCTCAAGTTGATCTTTGAATGGTTAGGTATAGGCTCGACTTCCAAAATTACTAATATTCTATGTCAATAAATCTCTGATATCTATATTCTGGGCTAATAGTCTGTGCTAACCAGAGCAAAGAATGAGACAAGCTCATCTAAAGGAACAACACAATTTTGGATTTCTGATTGCACCAGACACCATATATACCCTTGTATCTTGATTCAAAAAAACCCCACAATAATCACTCTTTCTCATTTGGAAGAATGGGGGTGCTACTACGGACAAGAATCATATCACAAGTAAATAAAGAGAAAAAAAGAAGAGAAATGTCCCTTGTAGTGCACTAAACAAAAATGATACATAAAATATAACTTTTATTAATATAATTAATATCTGAGGACTAAAAAGCGAAATATTAAAAAGGGGAAAATTGTGAGTAATGTAAATGAAATGTGTTATAAAAAATGCGTACGCTCCTATTACACTGAATGCCCTGATATTGATGTCAATAACCAGTTAGTATAAGTAGATATAGAGAGATTATGATGTTGCTAGAGAGTGTATATATATATATATGTAAATATAAGATGGCCACCCCTAGATACAATGTGTGGCCCCTATTTAGTACAGAGTTTATCTCAATCTGAGTGACGTCAAAGACATCATCCTTTGGTGATTGTCATATTATAAATTGTTCCTCCCATCACATATATAAACAGATAATAGTAATATACACTGTTGTAATTACAGTGTTAATAAACAATAGAATTTATGTGATCTGTATTCACATATGATCAGTAGTATTCTCTGTCCATAAATATAAGGTTTATTTATTTTTGTTGTTAAACCCAATGCTATCATAGCATATCCACTGTGTAATTTTTCTCTATAGTTGTCACTCTCAAAGTGATGAAGTCCAATGCTTATATCACGGACATTCCACCATATGAAATATCTCACAGTCTCATATAGGACTCTATATCCCTCCCACACCAGACTTTATAGCTTGATTTTATATATCCCATATCAAGTATATCCCATCATATGTGTGGGGATGTTCATGGGAAATGGTTTATGCAAATTCTGGGCGTCTCTATTACCACTATCTTGTTTATCACATAAATCTCTGTGTGCTAAAGTGTCTGTCCGCAGGGGTCCCTGCGTAGCACAGCACTGCACTGAGTTACTATATCAGTGGTAATTCAAGTAACGGGTGATATAAATACATAATATTCTCGTTTGACACAGTTTCAGATAAAAAGGTTAAGCAACAGTAGCTTCTTATTGCTTGTGCTATTGTACACACTTCTCTATATGTTAGCAAACATTCACATGCTGGTCGCGCTGTAGTATACATATATAAGGTAAGTATTCCACATAATGCTGAGCTGACTAGCAGAGTATTAGGGCATAACAGAGTCTGGAGCGCCGCTAACCGACGCGGCGTTTCGCTAGGTAGCTTTATCAAGGTAAGCCGAGCCGCTTACCGGAAGTGTCTTATATACCATCAGATTTGTCTCATGGCCAATTCGGGACTCCTAAAGATAGATTCATCCAATCGGATTGCTAGATGTCTCATGATACCGCCCCTCCTTTCTCTGACTGACAGATTTGTTCTAACTAGACAGATACTAATGATTCACGTCTTTCAGACTAAAGTAGTCGAATCATGATTACTCAATCCATATATTATACTCGAAATCACAGAAATACCATAATATAAACAATAAAATGATGAGAGGAGGGTGTATATGATGCTGCTTGTATATTCTCATTAAATATTGGATAACAGTGCGGGAGACAAAAGGGGGAAGATTGATATTCCACCATTTGTTACAGTATAGGGTCTATCCAGGTTGATGGAACGATTTCCGAAAAACGGATTCAAACCCATTTAGGGAGATTTGGTGCACATATAATGGTGAGATCTTAAAAAATAGAATAAATACAATATAGTGAGTTGTCTCAGGGTCTTAAGGACATCAAAGTATAATGTTAAAAAATAAATATAAATAAATAAAGATTTCAAAATATAGTGTTATATCCATATAAATTTATATAAAGTGTACAGGTAACCGTATAAATAGATAAGTACAGTTCCGTGCAAAAATGTGCAAATTAGTGGTGAACTTACTGATATTCTATTATCAGTATTATGTGTATCTACATGATTATAAATCTATAAAGTTCAAAAATACATGTCCCTCAATTAAAAGACAAATAAAATTGTTAGACAAGTGCATATGTGTTTCATAAAATAAAAATAAAAATAAAAGAAGGTGTATGTGATAGATTTAAGTGAATAAGAGAGGAAAATCATAAAACCTAGGTTCCCCATGAAATGTGTGATTAAGGAAGGTAAATATATTCTTGAATCCAGGAGATTAATATTATTCAAGTTTCATAATATGGAGATATATTATCATTTCACAAATTGATCTTCACACATTAACTGATTATTATATTACTCCCAAAATGGTCTAATATATGATCCTATTTGTGACGCTTAGATGTTATTACTGCGTCACTCCCTTAAAAAAGGTACATAGCTATTTTCTTCATTTAAACCCATAGGTGTCATGGTATTCATAAGAAAAATTAATCGGGTTTCCTGCCTCAGTAGTTCCCTATCTACATCCCCTCCTCTGATATTTAGATTAATCCTCTTCATCCCATACGCTCGTAATCCATTCGGGTTTCCTCCGTGATACTTAAGAAAATGTCTCGCTATCGGAGTCAGAGGTTTGAACAATCTACGATCTCTTTCTGCATTTCTTATGCTGTATACATGTTCAAATATCCTCTTTTTAAAAGATCTTTTAGTCTTCCCGATATAATTCTTATGACATGGGCATTGTAGGTTATAGATTACTCCTGTGGTATTACAGGTGATGTATTCATTAATATGCCATTCCTTGTTGAATCTGTCCCGGTACGACTCCATCGGGATCATAATTGGACATGCTCTGCAAGTTCCACATTGTCTGGATCCCTTTTTGAAATACAATTGTCTGGTCGGTGATTCCAAATGACTTCTTGTTAGAATATCTTTTAAATTCTTAGATCTTCTCCAGCTCACTGGTATTCTTCCTCCAATAATGGAAGCCAAATCATTGTCTGTGTCTAATATACTCAGATGTTTTTGTAAGACATTCTGGATGTATCTCCATTCTTTGCAAAAAGTCCCTATGAATCTGACAGTCTCATCCTGGCCGCTCTCCCTTTTGGGTGTCAATAATTGGTCTCTTGTATATTTGTGAGTTTCATTGAATCCCCGTTTGATCATTCTATTACTATACCCCCGGCATCTTAATCTCTTGGTCAGTTCTTCCGACCTTTTCAGAAAGGTTTGTTTTTCAGAACAATTTCTCTTCATACGTAAAAACTCCCCTTTCGGTAGGCCTTTTAGTACTGGGGGAAAGTGTGAGCTCTCCTTGTGTAATATACTGTTTGTAGAGGTCTTTTTACGGTATAAATCTGAGGAAAGATGTCCATCTTCCTCTATTTTCAGAGTGACATCAAGGAAGTTAATGCTCTTTCTACTTGCTTCATACGTTAGTTTGAGGTTCAAATTGTTGTTATTTAATTTGATTAGAAATTCATGGAATGATTGTATATCTCCCTCCCATAGTATTAGGAGATCATCGATATATCTCAACCAGAGTATGATCTGGCTCGTATATACATCATTCGCCTCACCAAAAACTATCTCTCTCTCCCTCCACCCCAGGTAGAGGTTAGCGTAAGTGGGGGCACATGTGGTCCCCATCGCAGTCCCTCGTACCTGGAGGTAGAAGTTGTTGTTACACACAAAATAGTTTTTGGTGAGGACGAATCTCAACAGGGATATCAGAAACTTGTTGAAGTCTGTTTCTTGACCCATACTCAGGAAATAGTCAACCGCTTTTAGACCGTATTCATGGCTAATGCTCGTGTAGAGACTCTCTACATCGCAGGTGATGAGCCACGTATGTTTGTTCAGTATGACATCTTGTATTTTACTCAGGACATCAGATGTATCCCTGATGTACGATGGTAAAGTTAAAACATGTTCTCTCAGGTGTGCATCCAAGAATCTGCTTGCGTTTTCTGTAAGGCTTCCCATTCCTGAGACAATGGGTCTCCCAGGGGGGGTTGTTTCATTTTTGTGAATCTTGGGAAGCAAGTATAAAGTTGGTATTTTAGGGTTGTCTTTCTTTAAATATTCATAATCTTTCTTGGAGATTACCCCATTCCTCCTCGCTATCCCTATCATATCATTATATAAATCAAGAAAGTTCTGGGTTGGGTTAAACGTTAATTTTTTGTAACACGAGGTATCCCCCAATTGTTTATTCAATTCTTCTATATATTGGTCACGAGGCCAAAGTACTATATTACCGCCCTGTTCTCAAGTTGTAAAACTTGAGAACAGTAAAAAAAACAAAAAAAAAACAAAAACAGATTGGAATTGCAGGTCTGAAATACAAGAAACGTTAGCACACAATAGATTGTGGAAGACTATTTGCAATCCCAACCCTATCCGATGGCTTGATTATTATATCATCCCATCGTTTGATTTCCCTTAGGGCTTCCCTTTCCTTTCTTGTCATATTGAATTCAGATTCTTTGGTTTCTTTAATAATTTCAAGATGGTTCAGATCCTTACTAACCAGATCCATGTACACCTTAATTTGTGGGCATATTGAAAAATCTGGGCAAAATATGGATTTCTTTTTCAGTGCAACTTGGGGAGTATCAATCAGTCGTTCAGAAAGATTATTTTCAGACAGTTTTTGGGATTCTTGTACAGATAGATCCCTTAAATCCTCCAATATGGAGAGGGCTTCAGCATCATCTTGAGAGATGCTTATCTCATTTGCGCATGGTTCCAAAGTATCTCCCCTTCGTTCCTTATTAAGAAAGAATTTTTTAAGGAGCAATTTTCTAGCGAAAAGGTTTAGGTCTTTTTCTAATTCAAACCTATCACATGTTTGTGTCGGTGAAAAAGATAGTCCCTTGTTAAGAACCTCCATCTGTGATGTTGTCAATACCTTATCCGTTAGGTTGACAATCCTAAGTCAATCGTCTATCTCTATTTCCTGTACCGACGGAAATCTCTGGGCTCCTCTCTCCATTCCCTGAGACCTCTCTTTTCTCTTCTTTCCCTTCCCCCTTCTAATCTTGTGATGTCTGGTCTCAGACCTTCCCTGTTTTCCCTGGGGGTAAGCTCTAAAAAAGCCCTTTGTTTCACTCGTTGGGGGATTGGGTTATAAGTGATCTCGTTGTCAGAGGATTCAGCCTCAGAAATAGAATAGTTCAACCGGGTATCTGTTGTTTTTCTTCTTATATGAGACCACCGATATGCAGTGTTTGTTGCGAAATCATTAATGTCTCTCTGCAGTTTGTTTCTCTTTCTACTGATAATCTCCTATTCAATGTTATCCACTTCAGTTCTATATTTATCATAGATTTTTTGGAATTTATCTATACCCTCAAAAGGTTTAAGTTTATCTCCTAATTATGCAATTTCTTTTGAATATTTTTCCAAGAGGATTTCATCATGTCTGATTAGTATATTAATCAGATTAAGGGAACATGCGGTTAGAACTTTTTCCCATTCTTCTTTAAGAGTTTCATTAGCTAATTCAAATGATGGGAAAACACGTGGTCTTAAGCCTCTAGGTGTAACATTTTTTTTTTATATAGTTTTCAAAGGTGGCTTTATTCCATACAGTCTTAGTTTGTTTAATTAGTGTATATTTGAGCTGTAGAAGGTCATTAGTCCAATCTCCTTGGATATTATCCACATTTCTGGTATCCCCATTAAGAAGAATATCTCCACAGTTCTTTAATTTAATTTGTCTGTCGTTTAAATCTCGACTCAGACTAAATGTTCCAATGTTCATTTCTATAGGATTGGACATATCTCAAGTTGATCTTTAAATGGTCAGGTATAGGCTCGACTTCCAAAATTACTAATATTCTATGTCAATAAATCTCTGATATCTATATTCTGGGCTAATAGTCTGTGCTAACCAGAGCAAAGAATGAGACAAGCTCATCTAAAGGAACAACACAATTTTGGATTTCTGATTGCACCAGACACCATATATGCCCTTGTATCTTGATTCAAAAAAACCCCACAATAATCACTCTTTCTCATTTGGAAGAATGGGGGTGCTACTACGGACAAGAATCATATCACAAGTAAATAAAGAGAAAAAAAGAAGAGAAATGTCCCTTGTAGTGCACTAAACAAAAATGATACATAAAATATAACTTTTATTAATATAATTAATATCTGAGGACTAAAAAGCGAAATATTAAAAAGGGGAAAATTGTGAGTAATGTAAATGAAATGTGTTATAAAAAATGCGTACGCTCCTATTACACTGAATGCCCTGATATTGATGTCAATAACCAGTTAGTATAAGTAGATATAGAGAGATTATGATGTTGCTAGAGAGTGTATATATATATATATATATGTAAATATAAGATGGCCACCCCTAGATACAATGTGTGGCCCCTATTTAGTACAGAGTTTATCTCAATCTGAGTGACGTCAAAGACATCATCCTTTGGTGATTGTCATATTATAAATTGTTCCTCCCATCACATATATAAACAGATAATAGTAATATACACTGTTGTAATTACAGTGTTAATAAACAATAGAATTTATGTGATCTGTATTCACATATGATCAGTAGTATTCTCTGTCCATAAATATAAGGTTTATTTATTTTTGTTGTTAAACCCAATGCTATCATAGCATATCCACTGTGTAATTTTTCTCTATAGTTGTCACTCTCAAAGTGATGAAGTCCAACGCTTATATCACGGACATTCCACCATATGAAATATCTCACAGTCTCATATAGGACTCTATATCCCTCCCACACCAGACTTTATAGCTTGATTTTATATATCCCATATCAAGTATATCCCATCATATGTGTGGGGATGTTCATGGGAAATGGTTTATGCAAATTCTGGGCATCTCTATTACCACTATCTTGTTTATCACATAAATCTCTGTGTGCTAAAGTGTCTGTCCGCAGGGGTCCCTGCGTAGCACAGCACTGCACTGAGTTACTATATCAGTGGTAATTCAAGTAACGGGTGATATAAATACATATTATTCTCGTTTGACACAGTTTCAGATAAAAAGGTTAAGCAACAGTAGCTTCTTATTGCTTGTGCTATTGTACACACTTCTCTATATGTTAGCAAACATTCACATGCTGGTCGCGCTGTAGTATACATATATAAGGTAAGTATTCCACATAATGCTGAGCTGACTAGCAGAGTATTAGGGCATAACAGAGTCTGGAGCGCCGCTAACCGACGCGGCGTTTCGCTAGGTAGCTTTATCAAGGTAAGCCGAGCTGCTTACCGGAAGTGTCTTATATACCATCAGATTTGTCTCATGGCCAATCCGGGACTCCTAAAGATAGATTCATCCAATCGGATTGCTAGATGTTTCATGATACCGCCCCTCCTTTCTCTGACTGACAGATTTGTTCTAACTAGACAGATACTAATGATTCACGTCTTTCAGACTAAAGTAGTCGAATCATGATTACTCAATCCATATATTATACTCGAAATCACAGAAATACCATAATATAAACAATAAAATGATGAGAGGAGGGTGTATATGATGCTGCTTGTATATTCTCATTAAATATTGGATAACAGTGCGGGAGACAAAAGGGGGAAGATTGATATTCCACCATTTGTTACAGTATAGGGTCTATCCAGGTTGATGGAACGATTTCCGAAAAACGGATTCAAACCCATTTAGGGAGATTTGGTGCACATATAATGGTGAGATCTTAAAAAATAGAATAAATACAATATAGTGAGTTGTCTCAGGGTCTTAAGGACATCAAAGTATAATGTTAAAAAATAAATATAAATAAATAAAGATTTCAAAATATAGTGTTATATCCATATAAATTTATATAAAGTGTACAGGTAACCGTATAAATAGATAAGTACAGTTCCGTGCAAAAATGTGCAAATTAGTGGTGAACTTACTGATATTCTATTATCAGTATTATGTGTATCTACATGATTATAAATCTATAAAGTTCAAAAATACATGTCCCTCAATTAAAAGACAAATAAAATTGTTAGACAAGTGCATATGTGTTTCATAAAATAAAAATTAAAATAAAAGAAGGTGTATGTGATAGATTTAAGTGAATAAGAGAGGAAAATCATAAAACCTAGGTTCCCCATGAAATGTGTGATTAAGGAAGGTAAATATATTCTTGAATCCAGGAGATTAATATTATTCAAGTTTCATAATATGGAGATATATTATCATTTCACAAATTGATCTTCACACATTAACTGATTATTATATTACTCCCAAAATGGTCTAATATATGATCCTATTTGTGACGCTTAGATGTTATTACTGCGTCACTCCCTTAAAAAAGGTACATAGCTATTTTCTTCATTTAAACCCATAGGTGTCATGGTATTCATAAGAAAAATTAATCGGGTTTCCTGCCTCAGTAGTTCCCTATCTACATCCCCTCCTCTGATATTTAGATTAATCCTCTTCATCCCATACGCTCGTAATCCATTCGGGTTTCCTCCGTGATACTTAAGAAAATGTCTCGCTATCGGAGTCAGAGGTTTGAACAATCTACGATCTCTTTCTGCATTTCTTATGCTGTATACATGTTCAAATATCCTCTTTTTAAAAGATCTTTTAGTCTTCCCGATATAATTCTTATGACATGGGCATTGTAGGTTATAGATTACTCCTGTGGTATTACAGGTGATGTATTCATTAATATGCCATTCCTTGTTGAATCTGTCCCGGTACGACTCCATCGGGATCATAATTGGACATGCTCTGCAAGTTCCACATTGTCTGGATCCCTTTTTGAAATACAATTGTCTGGTCGGTGGTTCCAAATGACTTCTTGTTAGAATATCTTTTAAATTCTTAGATCTTCTCCAGCTCACTGGTATTCTTCCTCCAATAATGGAAGCCAAATCATTGTCTGTGTCTAATATACTCAGATGTTTTTGTAAGACATTCTGGATGTATCTCCATTCTTTGCAAAAAGTCCCTATGAATCTGACAGTCTCATCCTGGCCGCTCTCCCTTTTGGGTGTCAATAATTGGTCTCTTGTATATTTGTGAGTTTCATTGAATCCCCGTTTGATCATTCTATTACTATACCCCCGGCATCTTAATCTCTTGGTCAGTTCTTCCGACCTTTTCAGAAAGGTTTGTTTTTCAGAACAATTTCTCTTCATACGTAAAAACTCCCCTTTCGGTAGGCCTTTTAGTACTGGGGGAAAGTGTGAGCTCTCCTTGTGTAATATACTGTTTGTAGAGGTCTTTTTACGGTATAAATCTGAGGAAAGATGTCCATCTTCCTCTATTTTCAGAGTGACATCAAGGAAGTTAATGCTCTTTCTACTTGCTTCATACGTTAGTTTGAGGTTCAAATTGTTGTTATTTAATTTGATTAGAAATTCATGGAATGATTGTATATCTCCCTCCCATAGTATTAGGAGATCATCGATATATCTCAACCAGAGTATGATCTGGCTCGTATATACATCATTCGCCTCACCAAAAACTATCTCTCTCTCCCTCCACCCCAGGTAGAGGTTAGCGTAAGTGGGGGCACATGTGGTCCCCATCGCAGTCCCTCGTACCTGGAGGTAGAAGTTGTTGTTACACACAAAATAGTTTTTGGTGAGGACGAATCTCAACAGGGATATCAGAAACTTGTTGAAGTCTGTTTCTTGACCCATACTCAGGAAATAGTCAACCGCTTTTAGACCGTATTCATGGCTAATGCTCGTGTAGAGACTCTCTACATCGCAGGTGATGAGCCACGTATGTTTGTTCAGTATGACATCTTGTATTTTACTCAGGACATCAGATGTATCCCTGATGTACGATGGTAAAGTTAAAACATGTTCTCTCAGGTGTGCATCCAAGAATCTGCTTGCTTGGGTCTCCCAGGGGGGGTTGTTTCATTTTTGTGAATCTTGGGAAGCAAGTATAAAGTTGGTATTTTAGGGTTGTCTTTCTTTAAATATTCATAATCTTTCTTGGAGATTACCCCATTCCTCCTCGCTATCCCTATCATATCATTATATAAATCAAGAAAGTTCTGGGTTGGGTTAAACGTTAATTTTTTGTAACACGAGGTATCCCCCAATTGTTTATTCAATTCTTCTATATATTGGTCACGAGGCCAAAGTACTATATTACCGCCCTGTTCTCAAGTTGTAAAACTTGAGAACAGTAAAAAAAACAAAAAAAAAACAAAAACAGATTGGAATTGCAGGTCTGAAATACAAGAAACGTTAGCACACAATAGATTGTGGAAGACTATTTGCAATCCCAACCCTATCCGATGGCTTGATTATTATATCATCCCATCGTTTGATTTCCCTTAGGGCTTCCCTTTCCTTTCTTGTCATATTGAATTCAGATTCTTTGGTTTCTTTAATAATTTCAAGATGGTTCAGATCCTTACTAACCAGATCCATGTACACCTTAATTTGTGGGCATATTGAAAAATCTGGGCAAAATATGGATTTCTTTTTCAGTGCAACTTGGGGAGTATCAATCAGTCGTTCAGAAAGATTATTTTCAGACAGTTTTTGGGATTCTTGTACAGATAGATCCCTTAAATCCTCCAATATGGAGAGGGCTTCAGCATCATCTTGAGAGATGCTTATCTCATTTGCGCATGGTTCCAAAGTATCTCCCCTTCGTTCCTTATTAAGAAAGAATTTTTTAAGGAGCAATTTTCTAGCGAAAAGGTTTAGGTCTTTTTCTAATTCAAACCTATCACATGTTTGTGTCGGTGAAAAAGATAGTCCCTTGTTAAGAACCTCCATCTGTGATGTTGTCAATACCTTATCCGTTAGGTTGACAATCCTAAGTCAATCGTCTATCTCTATTTCCTGTACCGACGGAAATCTCTGGGCTCCTCTCTCCATTCCCTGAGACCTCTCTTTTCTCTTCTTTCCCTTCCCCCTTCTAATCTTGTGATGTCTGGTCTCAGACCTTCCCTGTTTTCCCTGGGGGTAAGCTCTAAAAAAGCCCTTTGTTTCACTCGTTGGGGGATTGGGTTATAAGTGATCTCGTTGTCAGAGGATTCAGCCTCAGAAATAGAATAGTTCAACCGGGTATCTGTTGTTTTTCTTCTTATATGAGACCACCGATATGCAGTGTTTGTTGCGAAATCATTAATGTCTCTCTGCAGTTTGTTTCTCTTTCTACTGATAATCTCCTATTCAATGTTATCCACTTCAGTTCTATATTTATCATAGATTTTTTGGAATTTATCTATACCCTCAAAAGGTTTAAGTTTATCTCCTAATTATGCAATTTCTTTTGAATATTTTTCCAAGAGGATTTCATCATGTCTGATTAGTATATTAATCAGATTAAGGGAACATGCGGTTAGAACTTTTTCCCATTCTTCTTTAAGAGTTTCATTAGCTAATTCAAATGATGGGAAAACACGTGGTCTTAAGCCTCTAGGTGTAACATTTTTTTTTTATATAGTTTTCAAAGGTGGCTTTATTCCATACAGTCTTAGTTTGTTTAATTAGTGTATATTTGAGCTGTAGAAGGTCATTAGTCCAATCTCCTTGGATATTATCCACATTTCTGGTATCCCCATTAAGAAGAATATCTCCACAGTTCTTTAATTTAATTTGTCTGTCGTTTAAATCTCGACTCAGACTAAATGTTCCAATGTTCATTTCTATAGGATTGGACATATCTCAAGTTGATCTTTAAATGGTCAGGTATAGGCTCGACTTCCAAAATTACTAATATTCTATGTCAATAAATCTCTGATATCTATATTCTGGGCTAATAGTCTGTGCTAACCAGAGCAAAGAATGAGACAAGCTCATCTAAAGGAACAACACAATTTTGGATTTCTGATTGCACCAGACACCATATATGCCCTTGTATCTTGATTCAAAAAAACCCCACAATAATCACTCTTTCTCATTTGGAAGAATGGGGGTGCTACTACGGACAAGAATCATATCACAAGTAAATAAAGAGAAAAAAAGAAGAGAAATGTCCCTTGTAGTGCACTAAACAAAAATGATACATAAAATATAACTTTTATTAATATAATTAATATCTGAGGACTAAAAAGCGAAATATTAAAAAGGGGAAAATTGTGAGTAATGTAAATGAAATGTGTTATAAAAAATGCGTACGCTCCTATTACACTGAATGCCCTGATATTGATGTCAATAACCAGTTAGTATAAGTAGATATAGAGAGATTATGATGTTGCTAGAGAGTGTATATATATATATATATATGTAAATATAAGATGGCCACCCCTAGATACAATGTGTGGCCCCTATTTAGTACAGAGTTTATCTCAATCTGAGTGACGTCAAAGACATCATCCTTTGGTGATTGTCATATTATAAATTGTTCCTCCCATCACATATATAAACAGATAATAGTAATATACACTGTTGTAATTACAGTGTTAATAAACAATAGAATTTATGTGATGTGTATTCACATATGATCAGTAGTATTCTCTGTCCATAAATATAAGGTTTATTTATTTTTGTTGTTAAACCCAATGCTATCATAGCATATCCACTGTGTAATTTTTCTCTATAGTTGTCACTCTCAAAGTGATGAAGTCCAATGCTTATATCACGGACATTCCACCATATGAAATATCTCACAGTCTCATATAGGACTCTATATCCCTCCCACACCAGACTTTATAGCTTGATTTTATATATCCCATATCAAGTATATCCCATCATATGTGTGGGGATGTTCATGGGAAATGGTTTATGCAAATTTGGGCATCTCTATTACCACTATCTTGTTTATCACATAAATCTCTGTGTGCTAAAGTGTCTGTCCGCAGGGGTCCCTGCGTAGCACAGCACTGCACTGAGTTACTATATCAGTGGTAATTCAAGTAACGGGTGATATAAATACATATTATTCTCGTTTGACACAGTTTCAGATAAAAAGGTTAAGCAACAGTAGCTTCTTATTGCTTGTGCTATTGTACACACTTCTCTATATGTTAGCAAACATTCACATGCTGGTCGCGCTGTAGTATACATATATAAGGTAAGTATTCCACATAATGCTGAGCTGACTAGCAGAGTATTAGGGCATAACAGAGTCTGGAGCGCCGCTAACCGACGCGGCGTTTCGCTAGGTAGCTTTATCAAGGTAAGCCGAGCTGCTTACCGGAAGTGTCTTATATACCATCAGATTTGTCTCATGGCCAATCCGGGACTCCTAAAGATAGATTCATCCAATCGGATTGCTAGATGTCTCATGATACCGCCCCTCCTTTCTCTGACTGACAGATTTGTTCTAACTAGACAGATACTAATGATTCACGTCTTTCAGACTAAAGTAGTCGAATCATGATTACTCAATCCATATATTATACTCGAAATCACAGAAATACCATAATATAAACAATAAAATGATGAGAGGAGGGTGTATATGATGCTGCTTGTATATTCTCATTAAATATTGGATAACAGTGCGGGAGACAAAAGGGGGAAGATTGATATTCCACCATTTGTTACAGTATAGGGTCTATCCAGGTTGATGGAACGATTTCCGAAAAACGGATTCAAACCCATTTAGGGAGATTTGGTGCACATATAATGGTGAGATCTTAAAAAATAGAATAAATACAATATAGTGAGTTGTCTCAGGGTCTTAAGGACATCAAAGTATAATGTTAAAAAATAAATATAAATAAATAAAGATTTCAAAATATAGTGTTATATCCATATAAATTTATATAAAGTGTACAGGTAACCGTATAAATAGATAAGTACAGTTCCGTGCAAAAATGTGCAAATTAGTGGTGAACTTACTGATATTCTATTATCAGTATTATGTGTATCTACATGATTATAAATCTATAAAGTTCAAAAATACATGTCCCTCAATTAAAAGACAAATAAAATTGTTAGACAAGTGCATATGTGTTTCATAAAATAAAAATTAAAATAAAAGAAGGTGTATGTGATAGATTTAAGTGAATAAGAGAGGAAAATCATAAAACCTAGGTTCCCCATGAAATGTGTGATTAAGGAAGGTAAATATATTCTTGAATCCAGGAGATTAATATTATTCAAGTTTCATAATATGGAGATATATTATCATTTCACAAATTGATCTTCACACATTAACTGATTATTATATTACTCCCAAAATGGTCTAATATATGATCCTATTTGTGACGCTTAGATGTTATTACTGCGTCACTCCCTTAAAAAAGGTACATAGCTATTTTCTTCATTTAAACCCATAGGTGTCATGGTATTCATAAGAAAAATTAATCGGGTTTCCTGCCTCAGTAGTTCCCTATCTACATCCCCTCCTCTGATATTTAGATTAATCCTCTTCATCCCATACGCTCGTAATCCATTCGGGTTTCCTCCGTGATACTTAAGAAAATGTCTCGCTATCGGAGTCAGAGGTTTGAACAATCTACGATCTCTTTCTGCATTTCTTATGCTGTATACATGTTCAAATATCCTCTTTTTAAAAGATCTTTTAGTCTTCCCGATATAATTCTTATGACATGGGCATTGTAGGTTATAGATTACTCCTGTGGTATTACAGGTGATGTATTCATTAATATGCCATTCCTTGTTGAATCTGTCCCGGTACGACTCCATCGGGATCATAATTGGACATGCTCTGCAAGTTCCACATTGTCTGGATCCCTTTTTGAAATACAATTGTCTGGTCGGTGGTTCCAAATGACTTCTTGTTAGAATATCTTTTAAATTCTTAGATCTTCTCCAGCTCACTGGTATTCTTCCTCCAATAATGGAAGCCAAATCATTGTCTGTGTCTAATATACTCAGATGTTTTTGTAAGACATTCTGGATGTATCTCCATTCTTTGCAAAAAGTCCCTATGAATCTGACAGTCTCATCCTGGCCGCTCTCCCTTTTGGGTGTCAATAATTGGTCTCTTGTATATTTGTGAGTTTCATTGAATCCCCGTTTGATCATTCTATTACTATACCCCCGGCATCTTAATCTCTTGGTCAGTTCTTCCGACCTTTTCAGAAAGGTTTGTTTTTCAGAACAATTTCTCTTCATACGTAAAAACTCCCCTTTCGGTAGGCCTTTTAGTACTGGGGGAAAGTGTGAGCTCTCCTTGTGTAATATACTGTTTGTAGAGGTCTTTTTACGGTATAAATCTGAGGAAAGATGTCCATCTTCCTCTATTTTCAGAGTGACATCAAGGAAGTTAATGCTCTTTCTACTTGCTTCATACGTTAGTTTGAGGTTCAAATTGTTGTTATTTAATTTGATTAGAAATTCATGGAATGATTGTATATCTCCCTCCCATAGTATTAGGAGATCATCGATATATCTCAACCAGAGTATGATCTGGCTCGTATATACATCATTCGCCTCACCAAAAACTATCTCTCTCTCCCTCCACCCCAGGTAGAGGTTAGCGTAAGTGGGGGCACATGTGGTCCCCATCGCAGTCCCTCGTACCTGGAGGTAGAAGTTGTTGTTACACACAAAATAGTTTTTGGTGAGGACGAATCTCAACAGGGATATCAGAAACTTGTTGAAGTCTGTTTCTTGACCCATACTCAGGAAATAGTCAACCGCTTTTAGACCGTATTCATGGCTAATGCTCGTGTAGAGACTCTCTACATCGCAGGTGATGAGCCACGTATGTTTGTTCAGTATGACATCTTGTATTTTACTCAGGACATCAGATGTATCCCTGATGTACGATGGTAAAGTTAAAACATGTTCTCTCAGGTGTGCATCCAAGAATCTGCTTGCGTTTTCTGTAAGGCTTCCCATTCCTGAGACAATGGGTCTCCCAGGGGGGGTTGTTTCATTTTTGTGAATCTTGGGAAGCAAGTATAAAGTTGGTATTTTAGGGTTGTCTTTCTTTAAATATTCATAATCTTTCTTGGAGATTACCCCATTCCTCCTCGCTATCCCTATCATATCATTATATAAATCAAGAAAGTTCTGGGTTGGGTTAAACGTTAATTTTTTGTAACACGAGGTATCCCCCAATTGTTTATTCAATTCTTCTATATATTGGTCACGAGGCCAAAGTACTATATTACCGCCCTGTTCTCAAGTTGTAAAACTTGAGAACAGTAAAAAAAACAAAAAAAAAACAAAAACAGATTGGAATTGCAGGTCTGAAATACAAGAAACGTTAGCACACAATAGATTGTGGAAGACTATTTGCAATCCCAACCCTATCCGATGGCTTGATTATTATATCATCCCATCGTTTGATTTCCCTTAGGGCTTCCCTTTCCTTTCTTGTCATATTGAATTCAGATTCTTTGGTTTCTTTAATAATTTCAAGATGGTTCAGATCCTTACTAACCAGATCCATGTACACCTTAATTTGTGGGCATATTGAAAAATCTGGGCAAAATATGGATTTCTTTTTCAGTGCAACTTGGGGAGTATCAATCAGTCGTTCAGAAAGATTATTTTCAGACAGTTTTTGGGATTCTTGTACAGATAGATCCCTTAAATCCTCCAATATGGAGAGGGCTTCAGCATCATCTTGAGAGATGCTTATCTCATTTGCGCATGGTTCCAAAGTATCTCCCCTTCGTTCCTTATTAAGAAAGAATTTTTTAAGGAGCAATTTTCTAGCGAAAAGGTTTAGGTCTTTTTCTAATTCAAACCTATCACATGTTTGTGTCGGTGAAAAAGATAGTCCCTTGTTAAGAACCTCCATCTGTGATGTTGTCAATACCTTATCCGTTAGGTTGACAATCCTAAGTCGATCGTCTATCTCTATTTCCTGTACCGACAGAAATCTCTGGGCTCCTCTCTCCATTCCCTGAGACCTCTCTTTTCTCTTCTTTCCCTTCCCCCTTCTAATCTTGTGATGTCTGGTCTCAGACCTTCCCTGTTTTCCCTGGGGGTAAGCTCTAAAAAAGCCCTTTGTTTCACTCGTTGGGGGATTGGGTTATAAGTGATCTCGTTGTCAGAGGATTCAGCCTCAGAAATAGAATAGTTCAACCGGGTATCTGTTGTTTTTCTTCTTATATGAGACCACCGATATGCAGTGTTTGTTGCGAAATCATTAATGTCTCTCTGCAGTTTGTTTCTCTTTCTACTGATAATCTCCTATTCAATGTTATCCACTTCAGTTCTTTATTTATCATAGATTTTTTGGAATTTATCTATACCCTCAAAAGGTTTAAGTTTATCTCCTAATTATGCAATTTCTTTTGAATATTTTTCCAAGAGGATTTCATCATGTCTGATTAGTATATTAATCAGATTAAGGGAACATGCGGTTAGAACTTTTTCCCATTCTTCTTTAAGAGTTTCATTAGCTAATTCAAATGATGGGAAAACACGTGGTCTTAAGCCTCTAGGTGTAACTTTTTGTTTTATATAGTTTTCAAAGGTGGCTTTATTCCATACAGTCTTAGTTTGTTTAATTAGTGTATATTTGAGCTGTAGAAGGTCATTAGTCCAATCTCCTTGGATATTATCCACATTTCTGGTATCCCCATTAAGAAGAATATCTCCACAGTTCTTTAATTTAATTTGTCTGTCGTTTAAATCTCGACTCAGACTAAATGTTCCAATGTTCATTTCTATAGGATTGGACATATCTCAAGTTGATCTTTAAATGGTCAGGTATAGGCTCGACTTCCAAAATTACTAATATTCTATGTCAATAAATCTCTGATATCTATATTCTGGGCTAATAGTCTGTGCTAACCAGAGCAAAGAATGAGACAAGCTCATCTAAAGGAACAACACAATTTTGGATTTCTGATTGCACCAGACACCATATATGCCCTTGTATCTTGATTCAAAAAAAACCCACAATAATCACTCTTTCTCATTTGGAAGAATGGGGGTGCTACTACGGACAAGAATCATATCACAAGTAACTAAAGAGAAAAAAAGAAGAGAAATGTCCCTTGTAGTGCACTAAACAAAAATGATACATAAAATATAACTTTTATTAATATAATTAATATCTGAGGACTAAAAAGCGAAATATTAAAAAGGGGAAAATTGTGTGTAATGTAAATGAAATGTGTTATAAAAAATGCGTACGCTCCTATTACACTGAATGCCCTGATATTGATGTCAATAACCAGTTAGTATAAGTAGATATAGAGAGATTATGATGTTGCTAGAGAGTGTATATATATATATATATATATATATGTAAATATAAGATGGCCACCCCTAGATACAATGTGTGGCCCCTATTTAGTACAGAGTTTATCTCAATCTGAGTGACGTCAAAGACATCATCCTTTGGTGATTGTCATATTATAAATTGTTCCTCCCATCACATATATAAACAGATAATAGTAATATACACTGTTGTAATTACAGTGTTAGTAAACAATAGAATTTATGTGATGTGTATTCACATATGATCAGTAGTATTCTCTGTCCATAAATATAAGGTTTATTTATTTTTGTTGTTAAACCCAATGCTATCATAGCATATCCACTGTGTAATTTTTCTCTATAGTTGTCACTCTCAAAGTGATGAAGTCCAATGCTTATATCACGGACATTCCACCATATGAAATATCTCACAGTCTCATATAGGACTCTATATCCCTCCCACACCAGACTTTATAGCTTGATTTTATATATCCCATATCAAGTATATCCCATCATATGTGTGGGGATGTTCATGGGAAATGGTTTATGCAAATTCTGGGCGTCTCTATTACCACTATCTTGTTTATCACATAAATCTCTGTGTGCTAAAGTGTCTGTCCGCAGGGGTCCCTGCGTAGCACAGCACTGCACTGAGTTACTATATCAGTGGTAATTCAAGTAACGGGTGATATAAATACATAATATTCTCGTTTGACACAGTTTCAGATAAAAAGGTTAAGCAACAGTAGCTTCTTATTGCTTGTGCTATTGTACACACTTCTCTATATGTTAGCAAACATTCACATGCTGGTCGCGCTGTAGTATACATATATAAGGTAAGTATTCCACATAATGCTGAGCTGACTAGCAGAGTATTAGGGCATAACAGAGTCTGGAGCGCCGCTAACCGACGCGGCGTTTCGCTAGGTAGCTTTATCAAGGTAAGCCGAGCCGCTTACCGGAAGTGTCTTATATACCATCAGATTTGTCTCATGGCCAATCCGGGACTCCTAAAGATAGATTCATCCAATCGGATTGCTAGATGTCTCATGATACCGCCCCTCCTTTCTCTGACTGACAGATTTGTTCTAACTAGGCAGATACTAATGATTCACGTCTTTCAGACTAAAGTAGTCGAATCATGATTACTCAATCCATATATTATACTCGAAATCACAGAAATACCATAATATAAACAGTAAAATGATGAGAGGAGGGTGTATATGATGCTGCTTGTATATTCTCATTAAATATTGGATAACAGTGCGGGAGACAAAAGGGGGAAGATTGATATTCCACCATTTGTTACAGTATAGGGTCTATCCAGGTTGATGGAACGATTTCCGAAAAACGGATTCAAACCCATTTAGGGAGATTTGGTGCACATATAATGGTGAGATCTTAAAAAATAGAATAAATACAATATAGTGAGTTGTCTCAGGGTCTTAAGGACATCAAAGTATAATGTTAAAAAATAAATATAAATAAATAAAGATTTCAAAATATAGTGTTATATCCATATAAATTTATATAAAGTGTACAGGTAACCGTATAAATAGATAAGTACAGTTCCGTGCAAAAATGTGCAAATTAGTGGTGAACTTACTGATATTCTATTATCAGTATTATGTGTATCTACATGATTATAAATCTATAAAGTTCAAAAATACATGTCCCTCAATTAAAAGACAAATAAAATTGTTAGACAAGTGCATATGTGTTTCATAAAATAAAAGTTAAAATAAAAGAAGGTGTATGTGATAGATTTAAGTGAATAAGAGAGGAAAATCATAAAACCTAGGTTCCCCATGAAATGTGTGATTAAGGAAGGTAAATATATTCTTGAATCCAGGAGATTAATATTATTCAAGTTTCATAATATGGAGATATATTATCATTTCACAAATTGATCTTCACACATTAACTGATTATTATATTACTCCCAAAATGGTCTAATATATGATCCTATTTGTGACGCTTAGATGTTATTACTGCGTCACTCCCTTAAAAAAGGTACATAGCTATTTTCTTCATTTAAACCCATAGGTGTCAGGGTATTCATAAGAAAAATTAATCAGGTTTCCTGCCTCAGTAGTTCTCTATCTACATCCCCTCCTCTGATATTTAGATTAATCCTCTTCATCCCATATGCTCGTAATCCATTCGGATTTCCTCCGTGATACTTAAGAAAATGTCTCGCTATCGGAGTCAGAGGTTTGAACAATCTACGATCTCTTTCTGCATTTCTTATGCTGTATACATGTTCAAATATCCTCTTTTTAAAAGATCTTTTAGTCTTCCCGATATAATTCTTATGACATGGGCATTGTAGGTTATAGATTACTCCTGTGGTATTACAGGTGATGTATTCATTAATATGCCATTCCTTGTTGAATCTGTCCCGGTACGACTCCATCGGGATCATAATTGGACATGCTCTGCAAGTTCCACATTGTCTGGATCCCTTTTTGAAATACAATTGTCTGGTCGGTGGTTCCAAATGACTTCTTGTTAGAATATCTTTTAAATTCTTAGATCTTCTCCAGCTCACTGGTATTCTTCCTCCAATAATGGAAGCCAAATCATTGTCTGTGTCTAATATACTCAGATGTTCTTGTAAGACATTCTGGATGTATCTCCATTCTTTGCAAAAAGTCCCTGTGAATCTGACAGTCTCATCCTGGCCGCTCTCCCTTTTGGGTGTCAATAATTGGTCTCTTGTATATTTGTGAGTTTCATTGAATCCCCGTTTGATCATTCTATTACTATACCCCCGGCATCTTAATCTCTTGGTCAGTTCTTCCGACCTTTTCAGAAAGGTTTGTTTTTCAGAACAATTTCTCTTCATACGTAAAAACTCCCCTTTCGGTAGGCCTTTTAGTACTGGGGGAAAGTGTGAGCTCTCCTTGTGTAATATACTGTTTGTAGAGGTCTTTTTACGGTATAAATCTGAGGAAAGATGTCCATCTTCCTCAATTTTCAGAGTGACATCAAGGAAGTTAATGCTCTTTCTACTTGCTTCATACGTTAGTTTGAGGTTCAAATTGTTGTTATTTAATTTGATTAGAAATTCATGGAATGATTGTATATCTCCCTCCCATAGTATTAGGAGATCATCGATATATCTCAACCAGAGTATGATCTGGCTCGTATATACATCATTCGCCTCACCAAAAACTATCTCTCTCTCCCACCACCCCAGGTAGAGGTTAGCGTAAGTGGGGGCACATGTGGTCCCCATCGCAGTCCCTCGTACCTGGAGGTAGAAGTTGTTGTTACACACAAAATAGTTTTTGGTGAGGACGAATCTCAACAGGGATATCAGAAACTTGTTGAAGTCTGTTTCTTGACCCATACTCAGGAAATAGTCAACCGCTTTTAGACCGTATTCATGGCTAATGTTCGTGTAGAGACTCTACATCGCAGGTGATGAGCCACATATGTTTGTTCAGTATGACATCTTGTATTTTACTCAGGACATCAGATGTATCCCTGATGTACGATGGTGTGCATCCAGGTGTGCATCCAAGAATCTGCTTGCGTTTTCTGTAAGGCTTCCCATTCCTGAGACAATGGGTCTCCCAGGGGGGGTTGTTTCATTTTTGTGAATCTTGGGAAGCAAGTATAAAGTTGGTATTTTAGGGTTGTCTTTCTTTAAATATTCATAATCTTTCTTGGAGATTACCCCATTCCTCCTCGCTATCCCTATCATATCATTATATAAATCAAGAAAGTTCTGGGTTGGGTTAAACGTTAATTTTTTGTAACACGAGGTATCCCCCAATTGTTTATTCAATTCTTCTATATATTGGTCATGAGGCCAAAGTACTATATTACCGCCCTGTTCTCAAGTTGTAAAACTTGAGAACAGTAAAAAAAACAAAAAAAAAACAAAAACAGATTGGAATTGCAGGTCTGAAATACAAGAAACGTTAGCACACAATAGATTGTGGAAGACTATTTGCAATCCCAACCCTATCCGATGGCTTGATTATTATATCATCCCATCGTTTGATTTCCCTTAGGGCTTCCCTTTCCTTTCTTGTCATATTGAATTCAGATTCTTTGGTTTCTTTAATAATTTCAAGATGGTTCAGATCCTTACTAACCAGATCCATGTACACCTTAATTTGTGGGCATATTGAAAAATCTGGGCAAAATATGGATTTCTTTTTCAGTGCAACTTGGGGAGTATCAATCAGTCGTTCAGAAAGATTATTTTCAGACAGTTTTTGGGATTCTTGTACAGATAGATCCCTTAAATCCTCCAATATGGAGAGGGCTTCAGCATCATCTTGAGAGATGCTTATCTCATTTGCGCATGGTTCCAAAGTATCTCCCCTTCGTTCCTTATTAAGAAAGAATTTTTTAAGGAGCAATTTTCTAGCGAAAAGGTTTAGGTCTTTTTCTAATTCAAACCTATCACATGTTTGTGTCGGCGAAAAAGATAGTCCCTTGTTAAGAACCTCCATCTGTGATGTTGTCAATACCTTATCCGTTAGGTTGACAATCCTAAGTCGATCGTCTATCTCTATTTCCTGTACCGACGGAAATCTCTGGGCTCCTCTCTCCATTCCCTGAGACCTCTCTTTTCTCTTCTTTCCCTTCCCCCTTCTAATCTTGTGATGTCTGGTCTCAGACCTTCCCTGTTTTCCCTGGGGGTAAGCTCTAAAAAAGCCCTTTATTTCACTCGTTGGATATTGGGTTATAAGTGATCTCGTTGTCAGAGGATTCAGCCTCAGAAATAGAATAGTTCAACCGGGTATCTGTTGTTTTTCTTCTTATATGAGACCACCGATATGCAGTGTTTGTTGCGAAATCATTAATGTCTCTCTGCAGTTTGTTTCTCTTTCTACTGATAATCTCCTTTTCAATGTTATCCACTTCAATTCTATATTTATCATAGATTTTTTGGAATTTATCTATACCCTCAAAAGGTTTAAGTTTATCTCCTAAATAGGCAATTTCTTTTGAATATTTTTCCAAGAGGATGTCATCATGTCTGATTAGTATATTAATCAGATTAAGGGAACATGCGGTTAGAACTTTTTCCCATTCTTCTTTAAGAGTTTCATTAGCTAATTCAAATGATGGGAAAACACGTGGTCTTAAGCCTCTAGGTGTAACTTTTTGTTTTATATAGTTTTCAAAGGTGGCTTTATTCCATACAGTCTTAGTTTGTTTAATTAGTGTATATTTGAGCTGTAGAAGGTCATTAGTCCAATCTCCTTGGATATTATCCACATTTCTGGTATCCCCATTAAGAAGAATATCTCCACAGTTCTTTAATTTAATTTGTCTGTCGTTTAAATCTCGACTCAGACTAAATGTTCCAATGTTCATTTCTATAGGATTGGACATATCTCAAGTTGATCTTTGAATGGTTAGGTATAGGCTCGACTTCCAAAATTACTAATATTCTATGTCAATAAATCTCTGATATCTATATTCTGGGCTAATAGTCTGTGCTAACCAGAGCAAAGAATGAGACAAGCTCATCTAAAGGAACAACACAATTTTGGATTTCTGATTGCACCAGACACCATATATACCCTTGTATCTTGATTCAAAAAAACCCCACAATAATCACTCTTTCTCATTTGGAAGAATGGGGGTGCTACTACGGACAAGAATCATATCACAAGTAAATAAAGAGAAAAAAAGAAGAGAAATGTCCCTTGTAGTGCACTAAACAAAAATGATACATAAAATATAACTTTTATTAATATAATTAATATCTGAGGACTAAAAAGCGAAATATTAAAAAGGGGAAAATTGTGAGTAATGTAAATGAAATGTGTTATAAAAAATGCGTACGCTCCTATTACACTGAATGCCCTGATATTGATGTCAATAACCAGTTAGTATAAGTAGATATAGAGAGATTATGATGTTGCTAGAGAGTGTATATATATATATATGTAAATATAAGATGGCCACCCCTAGATACAATGTGTGGCCCCTATTTAGTACAGAGTTTATCTCAATCTGAGTGACGTCAAAGACATCATCCTTTGGTGATTGTCATATTATAAATTGTTCCTCCCATCACATATATAAACAGATAATAGTAATATACACTGTTGTAATTACAGTGTTAATAAACAATAGAATTTATGTGATCTGTATTCACATATGATCAGTAGTATTCTCTGTCCATAAATATAAGGTTTATTTATTTTTGTTGTTAAACCCAATGCTATCATAGCATATCCACTGTGTAATTTTTCTCTATAGTTGTCACTCTCAAAGTGATGAAGTCCAATGCTTATATCACGGACATTCCACCATATGAAATATCTCACAGTCTCATATAGGACTCTATATCCCTCCCACACCAGACTTTATAGCTTGATTTTATATATCCCATATCAAGTATATCCCATCATATGTGTGGGGATGTTCATGGGAAATGGTTTATGCAAATTCTGGGCGTCTCTATTACCACTATCTTGTTTATCACATAAATCTCTGTGTGCTAAAGTGTCTGTCCGCAGGGGTCCCTGCGTAGCACAGCACTGCACTGAGTTACTATATCAGTGGTAATTCAAGTAACGGGTGATATAAATACATAATATTCTCGTTTGACACAGTTTCAGATAAAAAGGTTAAGCAACAGTAGCTTCTTATTGCTTGTGCTATTGTACACACTTCTCTATATGTTAGCAAACATTCACATGCTGGTCGCGCTGTAGTATACATATATAAGGTAAGTATTCCACATAATGCTGAGCTGACTAGCAGAGTATTAGGGCATAACAGAGTCTGGAGCGCCGCTAACCGACGCGGCGTTTCGCTAGGTAGCTTTATCAAGGTAAGCCGAGCCGCTTACCGGAAGTGTCTTATATACCATCAGATTTGTCTCATGGCCAATTCGGGACTCCTAAAGATAGATTCATCCAATCGGATTGCTAGATGTCTCATGATACCGCCCCTCCTTTCTCTGACTGACAGATTTGTTCTAACTAGACAGATACTAATGATTCACGTCTTTCAGACTAAAGTAGTCGAATCATGATTACTCAATCCATATATTATACTCGAAATCACAGAAATACCATAATATAAACAATAAAATGATGAGAGGAGGGTGTATATGATGCTGCTTGTATATTCTCATTAAATATTGGATAACAGTGCGGGAGACAAAAGGGGGAAGATTGATATTCCACCATTTGTTACAGTATAGGGTCTATCCAGGTTGATGGAACGATTTCCGAAAAACGGATTCAAACCCATTTAGGGAGATTTGGTGCACATATAATGGTGAGATCTTAAAAAATAGAATAAATACAATATAGTGAGTTGTCTCAGGGTCTTAAGGACATCAAAGTATAATGTTAAAAAATAAATATAAATAAATAAAGATTTCAAAATATAGTGTTATATCCATATAAATTTATATAAAGTGTACAGGTAACCGTATAAATAGATAAGTACAGTTCCGTGCAAAAATGTGCAAATTAGTGGTGAACTTACTGATATTCTATTATCAGTATTATGTGTATCTACATGATTATAAATCTATAAAGTTCAAAAATACATGTCCCTCAATTAAAAGACAAATAAAATTGTTAGACAAGTGCATATGTGTTTCATAAAATAAAAATAAAAATAAAAGAAGGTGTATGTGATAGATTTAAGTGAATAAGAGAGGAAAATCATAAAACCTAGGTTCCCCATGAAATGTGTGATTAAGGAAGGTAAATATATTCTTGAATCCAGGAGATTAATATTATTCAAGTTTCATAATATGGAGATATATTATCATTTCACAAATTGATCTTCACACATTAACTGATTATTATATTACTCCCAAAATGGTCTAATATATGATCCTATTTGTGACGCTTAGATGTTATTACTGCGTCACTCCCTTAAAAAAGGTACATAGCTATTTTCTTCATTTAAACCCATAGGTGTCATGGTATTCATAAGAAAAATTAATCGGGTTTCCTGCCTCAGTAGTTCCCTATCTACATCCCCTCCTCTGATATTTAGATTAATCCTCTTCATCCCATACGCTCGTAATCCATTCGGGTTTCCTCCGTGATACTTAAGAAAATGTCTCGCTATCGGAGTCAGAGGTTTGAACAATCTACGATCTCTTTCTGCATTTCTTATGCTGTATACATGTTCAAATATCCTCTTTTTAAAAGATCTTTTAGTCTTCCCGATATAATTCTTATGACATGGGCATTGTAGGTTATAGATTACTCCTGTGGTATTACAGGTGATGTATTCATTAATATGCCATTCCTTGTTGAATCTGTCCCGGTACGACTCCATCGGGATCATAATTGGACATGCTCTGCAAGTTCCACATTGTCTGGATCCCTTTTTGAAATACAATTGTCTGGTCGGTGATTCCAAATGACTTCTTGTTAGAATATCTTTTAAATTCTTAGATCTTCTCCAGCTCACTGGTATTCTTCCTCCAATAATGGAAGCCAAATCATTGTCTGTGTCTAATATACTCAGATGTTTTTGTAAGACATTCTGGATGTATCTCCATTCTTTGCAAAAAGTCCCTATGAATCTGACAGTCTCATCCTGGCCGCTCTCCCTTTTGGGTGTCAATAATTGGTCTCTTGTATATTTGTGAGTTTCATTGAATCCCCGTTTGATCATTCTATTACTATACCCCCGGCATCTTAATCTCTTGGTCAGTTCTTCCGACCTTTTCAGAAAGGTTTGTTTTTCAGAACAATTTCTCTTCATACGTAAAAACTCCCCTTTCGGTAGGCCTTTTAGTACTGGGGGAAAGTGTGAGCTCTCCTTGTGTAATATACTGTTTGTAGAGGTCTTTTTACGGTATAAATCTGAGGAAAGATGTCCATCTTCCTCTATTTTCAGAGTGACATCAAGGAAGTTAATGCTCTTTCTACTTGCTTCATACGTTAGTTTGAGGTTCAAATTGTTGTTATTTAATTTGATTAGAAATTCATGGAATGATTGTATATCTCCCTCCCATAGTATTAGGAGATCATCGATATATCTCAACCAGAGTATGATCTGGCTCGTATATACATCATTCGCCTCACCAAAAACTATCTCTCTCTCCCTCCACCCCAGGTAGAGGTTAGCGTAAGTGGGGGCACATGTGGTCCCCATCGCAGTCCCTCGTACCTGGAGGTAGAAGTTGTTGTTACACACAAAATAGTTTTTGGTGAGGACGAATCTCAACAGGGATATCAGAAACTTGTTGAAGTCTGTTTCTTGACCCATACTCAGGAAATAGTCAACCGCTTTTAGACCGTATTCATGGCTAATGCTCGTGTAGAGACTCTCTACATCGCAGGTGATGAGCCACGTATGTTTGTTCAGTATGACATCTTGTATTTTACTCAGGACATCAGATGTATCCCTGATGTACGATGGTAAAGTTAAAACATGTTCTCTCAGGTGTGCATCCAAGATTCTGCTTGCGTTTTCTGTAAGGCTTCCCATTCCTGAGACAATGGGTCTCCCAGGGGGGGTTGTTTCATTTTTGTGAATCTTGGGAAGCAAGTATAAAGTTGGTATTTTAGGGTTGTCTTTCTTTAAATATTCATAATCTTTCTTGGAGATTACCCCATTCCTCCTCGCTATCCCTATCATATCATTATATAAATCAAGAAAGTTCTGGGTTGGGTTAAACGTTAATTTTTTGTAACACGAGGTATCCCCCAATTGTTTATTCAATTCTTCTATATATTGGTCACGAGGCCAAAGTACTATATTACCGCCCTGTTCTCAAGTTGTAAAACTTGAGAACAGTAAAAAAAACAAAAAAAAAACAAAAACAGATTGGAATTGCAGGTCTGAAATACAAGAAACGTTAGCACACAATAGATTGTGGAAGACTATTTGCAATCCCAACCCTATCCGATGGCTTGATTATTATATCATCCCATCGTTTGATTTCCCTTAGGGCTTCCCTTTCCTTTCTTGTCATATTGAATTCAGATTCTTTGGTTTCTTTAATAATTTCAAGATGGTTCAGATCCTTACTAACCAGATCCATGTACACCTTAATTTGTGGGCATATTGAAAAATCTGGGCAAAATATGGATTTCTTTTTCAGTGCAACTTGGGGAGTATCAATCAGTCGTTCAGAAAGATTATTTTCAGACAGTTTTTGGGATTCTTGTACAGATAGATCCCTTAAATCCTCCAATATGGAGAGGGCTTCAGCATCATCTTGAGAGATGCTTATCTCATTTGCGCATGGTTCCAAAGTATCTCCCCTTCGTTCCTTATTAAGAAAGAATTTTTTAAGGAGCAATTTTCTAGCGAAAAGGTTTAGGTCTTTTTCTAATTCAAACCTATCACATGTTTGTGTCGGTGAAAAAGATAGTCCCTTGTTAAGAACCTCCATCTGTGATGTTGTCAATACCTTATCCGTTAGGTTGACAATCCTAAGTCAATCGTCTATCTCTATTTCCTGTACCGACGGAAATCTCTGGGCTCCTCTCTCCATTCCCTGAGACCTCTCTTTTCTCTTCTTTCCCTTCCCCCTTCTAATCTTGTGATGTCTGGTCTCAGACCTTCCCTGTTTTCCCTGGGGGTAAGCTCTAAAAAAGCCCTTTGTTTCACTCGTTGGGGGATTGGGTTATAAGTGATCTCGTTGTCAGAGGATTCAGCCTCAGAAATAGAATAGTTCAACCGGGTATCTGTTGTTTTTCTTCTTATATGAGACCACCGATATGCAGTGTTTGTTGCGAAATCATTAATGTCTCTCTGCAGTTTGTTTCTCTTTCTACTGATAATCTCCTATTCAATGTTATCCACTTCAGTTCTATATTTATCATAGATTTTTTGGAATTTATCTATACCCTCAAAAGGTTTAAGTTTATCTCCTAATTATGCAATTTCTTTTGAATATTTTTCCAAGAGGATTTCATCATGTCTGATTAGTATATTAATCAGATTAAGGGAACATGCGGTTAGAACTTTTTCCCATTCTTCTTTAAGAGTTTCATTAGCTAATTCAAATGATGGGAAAACACGTGGTCTTAAGCCTCTAGGTGTAACATTTTTTTTTTATATAGTTTTCAAAGGTGGCTTTATTCCATACAGTCTTAGTTTGTTTAATTAGTGTATATTTGAGCTGTAGAAGGTCATTAGTCCAATCTCCTTGGATATTATCCACATTTCTGGTATCCCCATTAAGAAGAATATCTCCACAGTTCTTTAATTTAATTTGTCTGTCGTTTAAATCTCGACTCAGACTAAATGTTCCAATGTTCATTTCTATAGGATTGGACATATCTCAAGTTGATCTTTAAATGGTCAGGTATAGGCTCGACTTCCAAAATTACTAATATTCTATGTCAATAAATCTCTGATATCTATATTCTGGGCTAATAGTCTGTGCTAACCAGAGCAAAGAATGAGACAAGCTCATCTAAAGGAACAACACAATTTTGGATTTCTGATTGCACCAGACACCATATATGCCCTTGTATCTTGATTCAAAAAAACCCCACAATAATCACTCTTTCTCATTTGGAAGAATGGGGGTGCTACTACGGACAAGAATCATATCACAAGTAAATAAAGAGAAAAAAAGAAGAGAAATGTCCCTTGTAGTGCACTAAACAAAAATGATACATAAAATATAACTTTTATTAATATAATTAATATCTGAGGACTAAAAAGCGAAATATTAAAAAGGGGAAAATTGTGAGTAATGTAAATGAAATGTGTTATAAAAAATGCGTACGCTCCTATTACACTGAATGCCCTGATATTGATGTCAATAACCAGTTAGTATAAGTAGATATAGAGAGATTATGATGTTGCTAGAGAGTGTATATATATATATATATATGTAAATATAAGATGGCCACCCCTAGATACAATGTGTGGCCCCTATTTAGTACAGAGTTTATCTCAATCTGAGTGACGTCAAAGACATCATCCTTTGGTGATTGTCATATTATAAATTGTTCCTCCCATCACATATATAAACAGATAATAGTAATATACACTGTTGTAATTACAGTGTTAATAAACAATAGAATTTATGTGATCTGTATTCACATATGATCAGTAGTATTCTCTGTCCATAAATATAAGGTTTATTTATTTTTGTTGTTAAACCCAATGCTATCATAGCATATCCACTGTGTAATTTTTCTCTATAGTTGTCACTCTCAAAGTGATGAAGTCCAACGCTTATATCACGGACATTCCACCATATGAAATATCTCACAGTCTCATATAGGACTCTATATCCCTCCCACACCAGACTTTATAGCTTGATTTTATATATCCCATATCAAGTATATCCCATCATATGTGTGGGGATGTTCATGGGAAATGGTTTATGCAAATTCTGGGCATCTCTATTACCACTATCTTGTTTATCACATAAATCTCTGTGTGCTAAAGTGTCTGTCCGCAGGGGTCCCTGCGTAGCACAGCACTGCACTGAGTTACTATATCAGTGGTAATTCAAGTAATGGGTGATATAAATACATATTATTCTCGTTTGACACAGTTTCAGATAAAAAGGTTAAGCAACAGTAGCTTCTTATTGCTTGTGCTATTGTACACACTTCTCTATATGTTAGCAAACATTCACATGCTGGTCGCGCTGTAGTATACATATATAAGGTAAGTATTCCACATAATGCTGAGCTGACTAGCAGAGTATTAGGGCATAACAGAGTCTGGAGCGCCGCTAACCGACGCGGCGTTTCGCTAGGTAGCTTTATCAAGGTAAGCCGAGCTGCTTACCGGAAGTGTCTTATATACCATCAGATTTGTCTCATGGCCAATCCGGGACTCCTAAAGATAGATTCATCCAATCGGATTGCTAGATGTTTCATGATACCGCCCCTCCTTTCTCTGACTGACAGATTTGTTCTAACTAGACAGATACTAATGATTCACATCTTTCAGACTAAAGTAGTCGAATCATGATTACTCAATCCATATATTATACTCGAAATCACAGAAATACCATAATATAAACAATAAAATGATGAGAGGAGGGTGTATATGATGCTGCTTGTATATTCTCATTAAATATTGGATAACAGTGCGGGAGACAAAAGGGGGAAGATTGATATTCCACCATTTGTTACAGTATAGGGTCTATCCAGGTTGATGGAACGATTTCCGAAAAACGGATTCAAACCCATTTAGGGAGATTTGGTGCACATATAATGGTGAGATCTTAAAAAATAGAATAAATACAATATAGTGAGTTGTCTCAGGGTCTTAAGGACATCAAAGTATAATGTTAAAAAATAAATATAAATAAATAAAGATTTCAAAATATAGTGTTATATCCATATAAATTTATATAAAGTGTACAGGTAACCGTATAAATAGATAAGTACAGTTCCGTGCAAAAATGTGCAAATTAGTGGTGAACTTACTGATATTCTATTATCAGTATTATGTGTATCTACATGATTATAAATCTATAAAGTTCAAAAATACATGTCCCTCAATTAAAAGACAAATAAAATTGTTAGACAAGTGCATATGTGTTTCATAAAATAAAAATTAAAATAAAAGAAGGTGTATGTGATAGATTTAAGTGAATAAGAGAGGAAAATCATAAAACCTAGGTTCCCCATGAAATGTGTGATTAAGGAAGGTAAATATATTCTTGAATCCAGGAGATTAATATTATTCAAGTTTCATAATATGGAGATATATTATCATTTCACAAATTGATCTTCTCACATTAACTGATTATTATATTACTCCCAAAATGGTCTAATATATGATCCTATTTGTGACGCTTAGATGTTATTACTGCGTCACTCCCTTAAAAAAGGTACATAGCTATTTTCTTCATTTAAACCCATAGGTGTCATGGTATTCATAAGAAAAATTAATCGGTTTTCCTGCCTCAGTAGTTCCCTATCTACATCCCCTCCTCTGATATTTAGATTAATCCTCTTCATCCCATACGCTCGTAATCCATTCGGGTTTCCTCCGTGATACTTAAGAAAATGTCTCGCTATCGGAGTCAGAGGTTTGAACAATCTACGATCTCTTTCTGCATTTCTTATGCTGTATACATGTTCAAATATCCTCTTTTTAAAAGATCTTTTAGTCTTCCCGATATAATTCTTATGACATGGGCATTGTAGGTTATAGATTACTCCTGTGGTATTACAGGTGATGTATTCATTAATATGCCATTCCTTGTTGAATCTGTCCCGGTACGACTCCATCGGGATCATAATTGGACATGCTCTGCAAGTTCCACATTGTCTGGATCCCTTTTTGAAATACAATTGTCTGGTCGGTGGTTCCAAATGACTTCTTGTTAGAATATCTTTTAAATTCTTAGATCTTCTCCAGCTCACTGGTATTCTTCCTCCAATAATGGAAGCCAAATCATTGTCTGTGTCTAATATACTCAGATGTTTTTGTAAGACATTCTGGATGTATCTCCATTCTTTGCAAAAAGTCCCTATGAATCTGACAGTCTCATCCTGGCCGCTCTCCCTTTTGGGTGTCAATAATTGGTCTCTTGTATATTTGTGAGTTTCATTGAATCCCCGTTTGATCATTCTATTACTATACCCCCGGCATCTTAATCTCTTGGTCAGTTCTTCCGACCTTTTCAGAAAGGTTTGTTTTTCAGAACAATTTCTCTTCATACGTAAAAACTCCCCTTTCGGTAGGCCTTTTAGTACTGGGGGAAAGTGTGAGCTCTCCTTGTGTAATATACTGTTTGTAGAGGTCTTTTTACGGTATAAATCTGAGGAAAGATGTCCATCTTCCTCTATTTTCAGAGTGACATCAAGGAAGTTAATGCTCTTTCTACTTGCTTCATACGTTAGTTTGAGGTTCAAATTGTTGTTATTTAATTTGATTAGAAATTCATGGAATGATTGTATATCTCCCTCCCATAGTATTAGGAGATCATCGATATATCTCAACCAGAGTATGATCTGGCTCGTATATACATCATTCGCCTCACCAAAAACTATCTCTCTCTCCCTCCACCCCAGGTAGAGGTTAGCATAAGTGGGGGCACATGTGGTCCCCATCGCAGTCCCTCGTACCTGGAGGTAGAAGTTGTTGTTACACACAAAATAGTTTTTGGTGAGGACGAATCTCAACAGGGATATCAGAAACTTGTTGAAGTCTGTTTCTTGACCCATACTCAGGAAATAGTCAACCGCTTTTAGACCGTATTCATGGCTAATGCTCGTGTAGAGACTCTCTACATCGCAGGTGATGAGCCACGTATGTTTGTTCAGTATGACATCTTGTATTTTACTCAGGACATCAGATGTATCCCTGATGTACGATGGTAAAGTTAAAACATGTTCTCTCAGGTGTGCATCCAAGAATCTGCTTGCTTGGGTCTCCCAGGGGGGGTTGTTTCATTTTTGTGAATCTTGGGAAGCAAGTATAAAGTTGGTATTTTAGGGTTGTCTTTCTTTAAATATTCATAATCTTTCTTGGAGATTACCCCATTCCTCCTCGCTATCCCTATCATATCATTATATAAATCAAGAAAGTTCTGGGTTGGGTTAAACGTTAATTTTTTGTAACACGAGGTATCCCCCAATTGTTTATTCAATTCTTCTATATATTGGTCACGAGGCCAAAGTACTATATTACCGCCCTGTTCTCAAGTTGTAAAACTTGAGAACAGTAAAAAAAACAAAAAAAAAACAAAAACAGATTGGAATTGCAGGTCTGAAATACAAGAAACGTTAGCACACAATAGATTGTGGAAGACTATTTGCAATCCCAACCCTATCCGATGGCTTGATTATTATATCATCCCATCGTTTGATTTCCCTTAGGGCTTCCCTTTCCTTTCTTGTCATATTGAATTCAGATTCTTTGGTTTCTTTAATAATTTCAAGATGGTTCAGATCCTTACTAACCAGATCCATGTACACCTTAATTTGTGGGCATATTGAAAAATCTGGGCAAAATATGGATTTCTTTTTCAGTGCAACTTGGGGAGTATCAATCAGTCGTTCAGAAAGATTATTTTCAGACAGTTTTTGGGATTCTTGTACAGATAGATCCCTTAAATCCTCCAATATGGAGAGGGCTTCAGCATCATCTTGAGAGATGCTTATCTCATTTGCGCATGGTTCCAAAGTATCTCCCCTTCGTTCCTTATTAAGAAAGAATTTTTTAAGGAGCAATTTTCTAGCGAAAAGGTTTAGGTCTTTTTCTAATTCAAACCTATCACATGTTTGTGTCGGTGAAAAAGATAGTCCCTTGTTAAGAACCTCCATCTGTGATGTTGTCAATACCTTATCCGTTAGGTTGACAATCCTAAGTCAATCGTCTATCTCTATTTCCTGTACCGACGGAAATCTCTGGGCTCCTCTCTCCATTCCCTGAGACCTCTCTTTTCTCTTCTTTCCCTTCCCCCTTCTAATCTTGTGATGTCTGGTCTCAGACCTTCCCTGTTTTCCCTGGGGGTAAGCTCTAAAAAAGCCCTTTGTTTCACTCGTTGGGGGATTGGGTTATAAGTGATCTCGTTGTCAGAGGATTCAGCCTCAGAAATAGAATAGTTCAACCGGGTATCTGTTGTTTTTCTTCTTATATGAGACCACTGATATGCAGTGTTTGTTGCGAAATCATTAATGTCTCTCTGCAGTTTGTTTCTCTTTCTACTGATAATCTCCTATTCAATGTTATCCACTTCAGTTCTATATTTATCATAGATTTTTTGGAATTTATCTATACCCTCAAAAGGTTTAAGTTTATCTCCTAATTATGCAATTTCTTTTGAATATTTTTCCAAGAGGATTTCATCATGTCTGATTAGTATATTAATCAGATTAAGGGAACATGCGGTTAGAACTTTTTCCCATTCTTCTTTAAGAGTTTCATTAGCTAATTCAAATGATGGGAAAACACGTGGTCTTAAGCCTCTAGGTGTAACATTTTTTTTTTATATAGTTTTCAAAGGTGGCTTTATTCCATACAGTCTTAGTTTGTTTAATTAGTGTATATTTGAGCTGTAGAAGGTCATTAGTCCAATCTCCTTGGATATTATCCACATTTCTGGTATCCCCATTAAGAAGAATATCTCCACAGTTCTTTAATTTAATTTGTCTGTCGTTTAAATCTCGACTCAGACTAAATGTTCCAATGTTCATTTCTATAGGATTGGACATATCTCAAGTTGATCTTTAAATGGTCAGGTATAGGCTCGACTTCCAAAATTACTAATATTCTATGTCAATAAATCTCTGATATCTATATTCTGGGCTAATAGTCTGTGCTAACCAGAGCAAAGAATGAGACAAGCTCATCTAAAGGAACAACACAATTTTGGATTTCTGATTGCACCAGACACCATATATGCCCTTGTATCTTGATTCAAAAAAACCCCACAATAATCACTCTTTCTCATTTGGAAGAATGGGGGTGCTACTACGGACAAGAATCATATCACAAGTAAATAAAGAGAAAAAAAGAAGAGAAATGTCCCTTGTAGTGCACTAAACAAAAATGATACATAAAATATAACTTTTATTAATATAATTAATATCTGAGGACTAAAAAGCGAAATATTAAAAAGGGGAAAATTGTGAGTAATGTAAATGAAATGTGTTATAAAAAATGCGTACGCTCCTATTACACTGAATGCCCTGATATTGATGTCAATAACCAGTTAGTATAAGTAGATATAGAGAGATTATGATGTTGCTAGAGAGTGTATATATATATATATATATATGTAAATATAAGATGGCCACCCCTAGATACAATGTGTGGCCCCTATTTAGTACAGAGTTTATCTCAATCTGAGTGACGTCAAAGACATCATCCTTTGGTGATTGTCATATTATAAATTGTTCCTCCCATCACATATATAAACAGATAATAGTAATATACACTGTTGTAATTACAGTGTTAATAAACAATAGAATTTATGTGATGTGTATTCACATATGATCAGTAGTATTCTCTGTCCATAAATATAAGGTTTATTTATTTTTGTTGTTAAACCCAATGCTATCATAGCATATCCACTGTGTAATTTTTCTCTATAGTTGTCACTCTCAAAGTGATGAAGTCCAATGCTTATATCACGGACATTCCACCATATGAAATATCTCACAGTCTCATATAGGACTCTATATCCCTCCCACACCAGACTTTATAGCTTGATTTTATATATCCCATATCAAGTATATCCCATCATATGTGTGGGGATGTTCATGGGAAATGGTTTATGCAAATTTGGGCATCTCTATTACCACTATCTTGTTTATCACATAAATCTCTGTGTGCTAAAGTGTCTGTCCGCAGGGGTCCCTGCGTAGCACAGCACTGCACTGAGTTACTATATCAGTGGTAATTCAAGTAACGGGTGATATAAATACATATTATTCTCGTTTGACACAGTTTCAGATAAAAAGGTTAAGCAACAGTAGCTTCTTATTGCTTGTGCTATTGTACACACTTCTCTATATGTTAGCAAACATTCACATGCTGGTCGCGCTGTAGTATACATATATAAGGTAAGTATTCCACATAATGCTGAGCTGACTAGCAGAGTATTAGGGCATAACAGAGTCTGGAGCGCCGCTAACCGACGCGGCGTTTCGCTAGGTAGCTTTATCAAGGTAAGCCGAGCTGCTTACCGTAAGTGTCTTATATACCATCAGATTTGTCTCATGGCCAATCCGGGACTCCTAAAGATAGATTCATCCAATCGGATTGCTAGATGTCTCATGATACCGCCCCTCCTTTCTCTGACTGACAGATTTGTTCTAACTAGACAGATACTAATGATTCACGTCTTTCAGACTAAAGTAGTCGAATCATGATTACTCAATCCATATATTATACTCGAAATCACAGAAATACCATAATATAAACAATAAAATGATGAGAGGAGGGTGTATATGATGCTGCTTGTATATTCTCATTAAATATTGGATAACAGTGCGGGAGACAAAAGGGGGAAGATTGATATTCCACCATTTGTTACAGTATAGGGTCTATCCAGGTTGATGGAACGATTTCCGAAAAACGGATTCAAACCCATTTAGGGAGATTTGGTGCACATATAATGGTGAGATCTTAAAAAATAGAATAAATACAATATAGTGAGTTGTCTCAGGGTCTTAAGGACATCAAAGTATAATGTTAAAAAATAAATATAAATAAATAAAGATTTCAAAATATAGTGTTATATCCATATAAATTTATATAAAGTGTACAGGTAACCGTATAAATAGATAAGTACAGTTCCGTGCAAAAATGTGCAAATTAGTGGTGAACTTACTGATATTCTATTATCAGTATTATGTGTATCTACATGATTATAAATCTATAAAGTTCAAAAATACATGTCCCTCAATTAAAAGACAAATAAAATTGTTAGACAAGTGCATATGTGTTTCATAAAATAAAAATTAAAATAAAAGAAGGTGTATGTGATAGATTTAAGTGAATAAGAGAGGAAAATCATAAAACCTAGGTTCCCCATGAAATGTGTGATTAAGGAAGGTAAATATATTCTTGAATCCAGGAGATTAATATTATTCAAGTTTCATAATATGGAGATATATTATCATTTCACAAATTGATCTTCACACATTAACTGATTATTATATTACTCCCAAAATGGTCTAATATATGATCCTATTTGTGACGCTTAGATGTTATTACTGCGTCACTCCCTTAAAAAAGGTACATAGCTATTTTCTTCATTTAAACCCATAGGTGTCATGGTATTCATAAGAAAAATTAATCGGGTTTCCTGCCTCAGTAGTTCCCTATCTACATCCCCTCCTCTGATATTTAGATTAATCCTCTTCATCCCATACGCTCGTAATCCATTCGGGTTTCCTCCGTGATACTTAAGAAAATGTCTCGCTATCGGAGTCAGAGGTTTGAACAATCTACGATCTCTTTCTGCATTTCTTATGCTGTATACATGTTCAAATATCCTCTTTTTAAAAGATCTTTTAGTCTTCCCGATATAATTCTTATGACATGGGCATTGTAGGTTATAGATTACTCCTGTGGTATTACAGGTGATGTATTCATTAATATGCCATTCCTTGTTGAATCTGTCCCGGTACGACTCCATCGGGATCATAATTGGACATGCTCTGCAAGTTCCACATTGTCTGGATCCCTTTTTGAAATACAATTGTCTGGTCGGTGGTTCCAAATGACTTCTTGTTAGAATATCTTTTAAATTCTTAGATCTTCTCCAGCTCACTGGTATTCTTCCTCCAATAATGGAAGCCAAATCATTGTCTGTGTCTAATATACTCAGATGTTTTTGTAAGACATTCTGGATGTATCTCCATTCTTTGCAAAAAGTCCCTATGAATCTGACAGTCTCATCCTGGCCGCTCTCCCTTTTGGGTGTCAATAATTGGTCTCTTGTATATTTGTGAGTTTCATTGAATCCCCGTTTGATCATTCTATTACTATACCCCCGGCATCTTAATCTCTTGGTCAGTTCTTCCGACCTTTTCAGAAAGGTTTGTTTTTCAGAACAATTTCTCTTCATACGTAAAAACTCCCCTTTCGGTAGGCCTTTTAGTACTGGGGGAAAGTGTGAGCTCTCCTTGTGTAATATACTGTTTGTAGAGGTCTTTTTACGGTATAAATCTGAGGAAAGATGTCCATCTTCCTCTATTTTCAGAGTGACATCAAGGAAGTTAATGCTCTTTCTACTTGCTTCATACGTTAGTTTGAGGTTCAAATTGTTGTTATTTAATTTGATTAGAAATTCATGGAATGATTGTATATCTCCCTCCCATAGTATTAGGAGATCATCGATATATCTCAACCAGAGTATGATCTGGCTCGTATATACATCATTCGCCTCACCAAAAACTATCTCTCTCTCCCTCCACCCCAGGTAGAGGTTAGCGTAAGTGGGGGCACATGTGGTCCCCATCGCAGTCCCTCGTACCTGGAGGTAGAAGTTGTTGTTACACACAAAATAGTTTTTGGTGAGGACGAATCTCAACAGGGATATCAGAAACTTGTTGAAGTCTGTTTCTTGACCCATACTCAGGAAATAGTCAACCGCTTTTAGACCGTATTCATGGCTAATGCTCGTGTAGAGACTCTCTACATCGCAGGTGATGAGCCACGTATGTTTGTTCAGTATGACATCTTGTATTTTACTCAGGACATCAGATGTATCCCTGATGTACGATGGTAAAGTTAAAACATGTTCTCTCAGGTGTGCATCCAAGAATCTGCTTGCGTTTTCTGTAAGGCTTCCCATTCCTGAGACAATGGGTCTCCCAGGGGGGGTTGTTTCATTTTTGTGAATCTTGGGAAGCAAGTATAAAGTTGGTATTTTAGGGTTGTCTTTCTTTAAATATTCATAATCTTTCTTGGAGATTACCCCATTCCTCCTCGCTATCCCTATCATATCATTATATAAATCAAGAAAGTTCTGGGTTGGGTTAAACGTTAATTTTTTGTAACACGAGGTATCCCCCAATTGTTTATTCAATTCTTCTATATATTGGTCACGAGGCCAAAGTACTATATTACCGCCCTGTTCTCAAGTTGTAAAACTTGAGAACAGTAAAAAAAACAAAAAAAAAACAAAAACAGATTGGAATTGCAGGTCTGAAATACAAGAAACGTTAGCACACAATAGATTGTGGAAGACTATTTGCAATCCCAACCCTATCCGATGGCTTGATTATTATATCATCCCATCGTTTGATTTCCCTTAGGGCTTCCCTTTCCTTTCTTGTCATATTGAATTCAGATTCTTTGGTTTCTTTAATAATTTCAAGATGGTTCAGATCCTTACTAACCAGATCCATGTACACCTTAATTTGTGGGCATATTGAAAAATCTGGGCAAAATATGGATTTCTTTTTCAGTGCAACTTGGGGAGTATCAATCAGTCGTTCAGAAAGATTATTTTCAGACAGTTTTTGGGATTCTTGTACAGATAGATCCCTTAAATCCTCCAATATGGAGAGGGCTTCAGCATCATCTTGAGAGATGCTTATCTCATTTGCGCATGGTTCCAAAGTATCTCCCCTTCGTTCCTTATTAAGAAAGAATTTTTTAAGGAGCAATTTTCTAGCGAAAAGGTTTAGGTCTTTTTCTAATTCAAACCTATCACATGTTTGTGTCGGTGAAAAAGATAGTCCCTTGTTAAGAACCTCCATCTGTGATGTTGTCAATACCTTATCCGTTAGGTTGACAATCCTAAGTCGATCGTCTATCTCTATTTCCTGTACCGACAGAAATCTCTGGGCTCCTCTCTCCATTCCCTGAGACCTCTCTTTTCTCTTCTTTCCCTTCCCCCTTCTAATCTTGTGATGTCTGGTCTCAGACCTTCCCTGTTTTCCCTGGGGGTAAGCTCTAAAAAAGCCCTTTGTTTCACTCGTTGGGGGATTGGGTTATAAGTGATCTCGTTGTCAGAGGATTCAGCCTCAGAAATAGAATAGTTCAACCGGGTATCTGTTGTTTTTCTTCTTATATGAGACCACCGATATGCAGTGTTTGTTGCGAAATCATTAATGTCTCTCTGCAGTTTGTTTCTCTTTCTACTGATAATCTCCTATTCAATGTTATCCACTTCAGTTCTTTATTTATCATAGATTTTTTGGAATTTATCTATACCCTCAAAAGGTTTAAGTTTATCTCCTAATTATGCAATTTCTTTTGAATATTTTTCCAAGAGGATTTCATCATGTCTGATTAGTATATTAATCAGATTAAGGGAACATGCGGTTAGAACTTTTTCCCATTCTTCTTTAAGAGTTTCATTAGCTAATTCAAATGATGGGAAAACACGTGGTCTTAAGCCTCTAGGTGTAACTTTTTGTTTTATATAGTTTTCAAAGGTGGCTTTATTCCATACAGTCTTAGTTTGTTTAATTAGTGTATATTTGAGCTGTAGAAGGTCATTAGTCCAATCTCCTTGGATATTATCCACATTTCTGGTATCCCCATTAAGAAGAATATCTCCACAGTTCTTTAATTTAATTTGTCTGTCGTTTAAATCTCGACTCAGACTAAATGTTCCAATGTTCATTTCTATAGGATTGGACATATCTCAAGTTGATCTTTAAATGGTCAGGTATAGGCTCGACTTCCAAAATTACTAATATTCTATGTCAATAAATCTCTGATATCTATATTCTGGGCTAATAGTCTGTGCTAACCAGAGCAAAGAATGAGACAAGCTCATCTAAAGGAACAACACAATTTTGGATTTCTGATTGCACCAGACACCATATATGCCCTTGTATCTTGATTCAAAAAAAACCCACAATAATCACTCTTTCTCATTTGGAAGAATGGGGGTGCTACTACGGACAAGAATCATATCACAAGTAACTAAAGAGAAAAAAAGAAGAGAAATGTCCCTTGTAGTGCACTAAACAAAAATGATACATAAAATATAACTTTTATTAATATAATTAATATCTGAGGACTAAAAAGCGAAATATTAAAAAGGGGAAAATTGTGTGTAATGTAAATGAAATGTGTTATAAAAAATGCGTACGCTCCTATTACACTGAATGCCCTGATATTGATGTCAATAACCAGTTAGTATAAGTAGATATAGAGAGATTATGATGTTGCTAGAGAGTGTATATATATATATATATATATGTAAATATAAGATGGCCACCCCTAGATACAATGTGTGGCCCCTATTTAGTACAGAGTTTATCTCAATCTGAGTGACGTCAAAGACATCATCCTTTGGTGATTGTCATATTATAAATTGTTCCTCCCATCACATATATAAACAGATAATAGTAATATACACTGTTGTAATTACAGTGTTAGTAAACAATAGAATTTATGTGATGTGTATTCACATATGATCAGTAGTATTCTCTGTCCATAAATATAAGGTTTATTTATTTTTGTTGTTAAACCCAATGCTATCATAGCATATCCACTGTGTAATTTTTCTCTATAGTTGTCACTCTCAAAGTGATGAAGTCCAATGCTTATATCACGGACATTCCACCATATGAAATATCTCACAGTCTCATATAGGACTCTATATCCCTCCCACACCAGACTTTATAGCTTGATTTTATATATCCCATATCAAGTATATCCCATCATATGTGTGGGGATGTTCATGGGAAATGGTTTATGCAAATTCTGGGCGTCTCTATTACCACTATCTTGTTTATCACATAAATCTCTGTGTGCTAAAGTGTCTGTCCGCAGGGGTCCCTGCGTAGCACAGCACTGCACTGAGTTACTATATCAGTGGTAATTCAAGTAACGGGTGATATAAATACATAATATTCTCGTTTGACACAGTTTCAGATAAAAAGGTTAAGCAACAGTAGCTTCTTATTGCTTGTGCTATTGTACACACTTCTCTATATGTTAGCAAACATTCACATGCTGGTCGCGCTGTAGTATACATATATAAGGTAAGTATTCCACATAATGCTGAGCTGACTAGCAGAGTATTAGGGCATAACAGAGTCTGGAGCGCCGCTAACCGACGCGGCGTTTCGCAAGGTAGCTTTATCAAGGTAAGCCGAGCCGCTTACCGGAAGTGTCTTATATACCATCAGATTTGTCTCATGGCCAATCCGGGACTCCTAAAGATAGATTCATCCAATCGGATTGCTAGATGTCTCATGATACCGCCCCTCCTTTCTCTGACTGACAGATTTGTTCTAACTAGACAGATACTAATGATTCACGTCTTTCAGACTAAAGTAGTCGAATCATGATTACTCAATCCATATATTATACTCGAAATCACAGAAATACCATAATATAAACAGTAAAATGATGAGAGGAGGGTGTATATGATGCTGCTTGTATATTCTCATTAAATATTGGATAACAGTGCGGGAGACAAAAGGGGGAAGATTGATATTCCACCATTTGTTACAGTATAGGGTCTATCCAGGTTGATGGAACGATTTCCGAAAAACGGATTCAAACCCATTTAGGGAGATTTGGTGCACATATAATGGTGAGATCTTAAAAAATAGAATAAATACAATATAGTGAGTTGTCTCAGGGTCTTAAGGACATCAAAGTATAATGTTAAAAAATAAATATAAATAAATAAAGATTTCAAAATATAGTGTTATATCCATATAAATTTATATAAAGTGTACAGGTAACCGTATAAATAGATAAGTACAGTTCCGTGCAAAAATGTGCAAATTAGTGGTGAACTTACTGATATTCTATTATCAGTATTATGTGTATCTACATGATTATAAATCTATAAAGTTCAAAAATACATGTCCCTCAATTAAAAGACAAATAAAATTGTTAGACAAGTGCATATGTGTTTCATAAAATAAAAATTAAAATAAAAGAAGGTGTATGTGATAGATTTAAGTGAATAAGAGAGGAAAATCATAAAACCTAGGTTCCCCATGAAATGTGTGATTAAGGAAGGTAAATATATTCTTGAATCCAGGAGATTAATATTATTCAAGTTTCATAATTTGTCTTTTAATTGAGGGACATGTATTTTTGAACTTTATAGATTTATAATCATGTAGATACACATAATACTGATAATAGAATATCAGTAAGTTCACCACTAATTTGCACATTTTTGCACGGAACTGTACTTATCTATTTATACGGTTACCTGTACACTTTATATAAATTTATATGGATATAACACTATATTTTGAAATCTTTATTTATTTATATTTATTTTTTAACATTATACTTTGATGTCCTTAAGACCCTGAGACAACTCACTATATTGTATTTATTCTATTTTTTAAGATCTCACCATTATATGTGCACCAAATCTCCCTAAATGGGTTTGAATCCGTTTTTCGGAAATCGTTCCATCAACCTGGATAGACCCTATACTGTAACAAATGGTGGAATATCAATCTTCCCCCTTTTGTCTCCCGCACTGTTATCCAATATTTAATGAGAATATACAAGCAGCATCATATACACCCTCCTCTCATCATTTTACTGTTTATATTATGGTATTTCTGTGATTTCGAGTATAATATATGGATTGAGTAATCATGATTCGACTACTTTAGTCTGAAAGACGTGAATCATTAGTATCTGCCTAGTTAGAACAAATCTGTCAGTCAGAGAAAGGAGGGGCGGTATCATGAGACATCTAGCAATCCGATTGGATGAATCTATCTTTAGGAGTCCCGGATTGGCCATGAGACAAATCTGATGGTATATAAGACACTTCCGGTAAGCGGCTCGGCTTACCTTGATAAAGCTACCTAGCGAAACGCCGCGTCGGTTAGCGGCGCTCCAGACTCTGTTATGCCCTAATACTCTGCTAGTCAGCTCAGCATTATGTGGAATACTTACCTTATATATGTATACTACAGCGCGACCAGCATGTGAATGTTTGCTAACATATAGAGAAGTGTGTACAATAGCACAAGCAATAAGAAGCTACTGTTGCTTAACCTTTTTATCTGAAACTGTGTCAAACGAGAATATTATGTATTTATATCACCCGTTACTTGAATTACCACTGATATAGTAACTCAGTGCAGTGCTGTGCTACGCAGGGACCCCTGCGGACAGACACTTTAGCACACAGAGATTTATGTGATAAACAAGATAGTGGTAATAGAGACGCCCAGAATTTGCATAAACCATTTCCCATGAACATCCCCACACATATGATGGGATATACTTGATATGGGATATATAAAATCAAGCTATAAAGTCTGGTGTGGGAGGGATATAGAGTCCTATATGAGACTGTGAGATATTTCATATGGTGGAATGTCCGTGATATAAGCATTGGACTTCATCACTTTGAGAGTGACAACTATAGAGAAAAATTACACAGTGGATATGCTATGATAGCATTGGGTTTAACAACTAAAATAAATAAACCTTATATTTATGGACAGAGAATACTACTGATCATATGTGAATACACATCACATAAATTCTATTGTTTATTAACACTGTAATTACAACAGTGTATATTACTATTATCTGTTTATATATGTGATGGGAGGAACAATTTATAATATGACAATCACCAAAGGTTGATGTCTTTGACGTCACTCAGATTGAGATAAACTCTGTACTAAATAGGGGCCACACATTGTATCTAGGGGTGGCCATCTTATATTTACATATATATATATATAGACTCTCTAGCAACCTCATAATCTCTCTATATCTACTTATACTAACTGGTTATTGACATCAATATCAGGGCATTCAGTGTAATAGGAGCGTACGCATTTTTTATAACACATTTCATTTACATTACACACAATTTTCCCCTTTTTAATATTTCGCTTTTTAGTCCTCAGATATTAATTATATTAATAAAAGTTATATTTTATGTATCATTTTTGTTTAGTGCACTACAAGGGACATTTCTCTTCTTTTTTTCTCTTTATTTACTTAGGACTCTGCTTTACCAGCCGGCAGGCAGGTAAGGCCGAGTTAGAGTAGGGGAAACACTGCTTAATGCCATCTCCAGGTGGTGTTATTATCACTGGGTTCCCCCTGGTATTTTTAAAACAATTCTCTTCGGTAAATTTGATGCAGATCACATGTCGCGTGTCAAGGGAAGCGGGCGGCTCTATACAGTGATGGACATCTTGGTATAGTGCGGTGGTTGCCGTGCGATTGCATTCATTAGCATATTTTCGTAAGTTAGAGGATGCGTGCAAACACAGCCTTGCGATCCAGCCTGAATAAGGCCTTAGGTTTTCTACTTTCTTGTTCCAGCCTGTGCAGTAGTCTGAACCAACCTGATTACACCACTGACTGTTATAGAGCTTCCAAAGTGCCAAGTCTTCAGTCTGCTGTTGTCGCGACGTCGAACAAGTCTTCTGTTAACATCTCGCCTGCTCATTGCAGGTTCTGTGGACGGTTCCTGTATTTACTTCAGACCGTATTGCAGCTCAGCAAATCTACTACCTATCTCATCACTGCTCCAAACCTGTCTGCTCTTCATACCATCGGTATCACCGTCAATGGTGGTTGTTGTCCTGAGGGTCCTCTCTCTGAGGGGTATATTTACTAAAGTGCAGGTTTCTAGAAGTGGAGATGTTGCCCATAGCAACCAATCAGATTCTGCTTAAGATTTATCTAGCACCTTCTAGAAGATAATAGGGGTGCGGGGGACTGGGTATTGGATCTATGGCCCTCATTCAGAGCCGTACGCTCTGAGCAGAGCGCACGCTCTGAATGAGGGCCGTCCTCCATAACTATGGAGCATCCTCCTGGACGCTCGTATAGCTGTGGGTCACCACCCACAGCATATACGAGCGTGCAGTTTGATGGCCGCGATGGTTGTGACCATCGCGACCATCGAAACTGCGAGCCGGAGCCTGCGGTTGAGGTTTTCAACCGCAAGGCCAGGAGTGATTTTGGCTCTATCAGAGCCAAAATCACTCCCACTGACATCACTAGTGTTGTCAGTGGGCCGGCTTCTGACGGTAGGCGTTCCCTTAGGAACGCCCTCGTCAGGGAGGCACGCCCACCAAAGGGGGCGTGCTGTCAATCAACATCGACAGCACGCCCCCTTTGATCAGACACAACGAGCAAAGGACTTTCCTTCGCTCGTCGCGTCTGGCGCATGCGCACGACAGAGCTCCCTCCGTCGTGCGCATGCTCAGTGCAGAACATCGACCCACTTGCGAGCGGACAGCCGCTTGCGAGTGGGTCTGAATCAGGCCCTATATCCCTTTCTGAGGGTGTAGTCTCCAGACACCCAGCTCTGGTATTCGGGTACCACTATCTTTTGTGGATGCCAGGTGGGCTATTGGTTTTCTGTATTACTCACTGTTCTGCCTCTGAGTTCTCAAACACTGGTTCCAGCCTTTTTGTCCTGAGATCAAAGCTGGGTTGAGTTAAACTCAATTGGTTCCAGGGGCAAACTGGGAGTCTTGCAGTAATCGCTGACCTCTTTGATGACACTAGGCTGCAAACACTTCCTGTAGAACAAGTGGATGGCAAAGATGCAACTTCCACATACAGAATATGTGCAGTAGGAGAGGGTGATCCATGGTGTCAAAGGCCGCAGAGAGGTCCAGAAGGATAAGGAGAGACAAGTGGCCCCTGGACTTAGTCAAGAGAAGATCGTTGGTAACTTTGGCCAGGGCAGTTTCAGTGGAGTGGAGGGGTCAGAAGACAGATTGGTGAGGATCAATGATAGAGTTGTCAGCACCCCCAACATGACCTGACCACTGTACATGATCATAATACACATCTATTACACTATACACAGACATAGGACACTACACCCCCAACATGACCTGACCACTGTACATGATCATAATACACTTCTATTACAGTGTATACAGACATAGGACACTACACCCCCAACATGACCTGACCACTGTACATGATCATAATACACTTCTATTACAGTGTATACAGACACAGGACACTACACCCCCAACATGGCCTGACCACTGTACATGATCATAATACACATCTATTACACTGTATACAGACACAGGACACTACACCCCCAACATGACCTGACCACTGTACATGATCATAATACACATCTATTACACTGTATACAGACACAGGACACTACACCCCCAACATGTCCTGACCACTGTACATGATCATAATACACATCTATTACACTGTATACAGACATAGGACACTACATCCCCAACATGACCTGATCACTGTACATGACCATAATACACATCTATTAAACTGTATACAGACATAGGACACTACACCCCCAACATGTCCTGACCACTGTACATGACCATAATACACATCTATTACACTCTATACAGACATAGGACACTATACCCCCAACATGACCTGACCACTGTACATGACCATAATACATCTATTACACTGTATACAGACATAGGACACTACACCCCCAACATGTCCTGACCACTGTACATGACCATAATACACATCTATTACACTGTATACAGACATAGGACACTACAACCCCAACATGTCCTGACCATAATACAATTCTATTACATTAGGGACACTAAACCTCCACTTCCCCCCCAACATGACATAATACAATTTTATTATAGTTTATATATTTATACAGACATAGGACACTACATCCCCAAAGTGATCTGACCACTGGGCATTACAATTGTACAGTATTACACTATACTCATTAATAGGATACCTGATATCTCCCTTAATTTACTTACAATTTAAGTAAAGTTGTTATATTATTTTGTAAAACACAATAATCTCACAATGCAAAAGTACAGTTCTGTATCACATCAGCGCTAACTTATAGAGCCGTGTACAATTGAGGAAAAACAATATGACAAATGTATCTGTATTTCTATACTCATTAATACAATTTTACATTTTTAATTTTATATTTATTTAACCACTAAATATAAGGATGTGCAATTCATATAGGTTTACCTTCCGCACCTTTAACACCTGTCTTGGACAGTTGGTATAATTCTGCAAGTAAGGGACGTGCAAATTAAAATACATACACACAATGTTTATAAGACTTAACATACCATGCCATATTAACAGCCTCACATCTTGACCATTGTATGCAGTTAAGTAGCTACAAAACTAATTAAACACCAGAATGAGTCTGGCAGAAACAAAAGCATGGCTTCACCAATGTTTGGGTTTTAAAAAATATTGCAGCAATTAATCAAATTTTCATCTACTAATGCATTTCTCAAGCTTGTCACAATCAGAGCTGTGCCAGCATAAGTTATTGCACTGTTTGTGTTCTGTGAGACGTTTTAAAGCATGTGATATTTGCACCTGAACAATGCAACATCTGCTAGGGAACATACAAGCAAAGGAGGCTAAAACAACTCACCTACAACTAATCCCAGGAGGAAGAGTGCAGCCATAGTCATGCCAGTCACAACACAAATCCGCTTCATCCCTTTTTTCCTGGCCATTATTAAACCTGACTACTATCTTCTGCAGAGTCAGGAACACAACTTGTAACTTTGTGTCAAGGAAACTCCTTTACTATTCAAAACTTTTTTTTTTTTTTTTAACATTACCAACATAAGTACTTGTGCCACCTAGTGGTAACAAACTAGATTACACTAGCACAAACTATTAATTCTGTGTTTAGAAGGCAAGGGAAGGGGTCATGTTGGTGGGTCTGTATACTGGACTATAGATAGAGCAGGGGTTCCCAACCACGGTCCTCAAGGCACACTAACAGTCCATGTTTTAAGGATAGCCATACTTGAGCTCATGTGTCTTAATTAGTACCTTAGTTATTTTGTTTTAACCATCTGTGCTAAAGCATGAATATCACTAAATCTAGGACTGTTAAGATGCATACACACTTTCAGATCTGTCAGAAGAACGATGAACTATGAACGATGAACTACGATCGATTTGAACGATTTTACCAATGATTTAATGAACTGCGAACTTATAACGATTTTTGACAGTATAAAATGAATGAAAATCTACCAAATCTGACTGCAAACACATCAGATGTCAGATATAGTTATCTGCCAAACGGGAACGCGCATCGTTGCAGGGACACATGTCTTTCAGATATGAACAATTTTTAAAATCGTTATTGTACAAATCTGAAGGAAAATCTGACCGTGTGTATGCACCATTAGTGTGCCTTGAGGACTGAGGTTGGGAAACACTGCTATAGAGGCTGCACTTCTCAGATAGCCTATTTTTTAAAAGAGAGCATCCTCTTTTGCTCAGAAGGGACAAAAAAAAAAAAGAGTACACATTCAATAAAGACGATAATGAAGACTAACTATGCACGTTATTATTACTATTAATATCCCTGATTTATATGGTTCCACAAGGGTTCCGCAGCGCCTAACAAAGTACTTAAACAGTTGAACAGAACAAGAAAACAGTGACATACAGTACAAGACATTGCAGGACAAGTACATGATATATAAACATTGCTGCAACAGTAGCAGGATGGCAAAAGTCAAGGGTTAGGTGCTGTTGTAAGGAGTATAGAGTAGATAATATAAGTAAAGGAAGGAAAAGCACATGAGGGAAGAGGGCCCTGCTCGTGAGAGCTTACATTCTAAAGGGGAGGGGCAGACAAACGGGTGACACAGATGGTGAATTAGCTGACACATACAAAGGCAACTTTGCCATGGTAAGTTAGCAATAAACCGCAACAAAGTTATCTCTAGTATTTTGCGATGTCTGGTCCAAACTAACATCTTGCAGAAAATGTCATCGGCTCCCAAACAAATACTGCTCCAACGTCAAGGTGTCTGCTCCAGTAGATTGAAGACACTTTAGTACAATTCACACGTCATGCTGATTTAAATATTAAGAGAACTGCTGTGCTACCACTTCTAGTACTGTACTAGCACTTGCAAGTTAGGAGCTCATTCAGAGCCGCTCGCTGCTGGCGGCCGCTCGCTCTGAATGTGGGCGTGTTTTGTTTTTTTTTGGTCTCCAGCTGCTCGCAAAGCTGTGGGTGACCACCCACAGCTTGCGAGAGCGGGCTGGAGACCATTGTGATAATCGCGACCATCGGCCTTGCGATGAGACCCTGGGGTAGGGTCTAGCTGCCGCAAGGCCGAGTGGACTTCCTGCTCTAATAGAGCAGGAAGTCCACTACTGACATCAATAGTGATGTCAGTTGGACCGCCCAACAAACGCCAGGCATTCCTAAAGGAATGCCTGCGTTTGAGCATCCACCCCCCCACCTGCCCACAAAACGGGGCGAGCTGTCAATCAACATCGACAGCCGCCCCGTCTTGTTGCGAGGCCTGCAGCAACTGAACTTCAGTCGCTCAGCAGGGCTCACGCACACGCATGCCGGACCAGGCGCATGCACAGTGTGCAAACATCGGGCCGCTTGCGAGCGGCCCTGAATCAGCTTCTTATTGTGGACTGAAGGACACACAGGGAGAATTCAATTATACCCTTTTCACATTGCAAAGCTGGGTTGCTTCTGGTATTTTGTGCACGAGTCCATAACAGGTGCGACCCAGCGGAGCCCTATCAGACTGGCAGCCCAACCCAGCAAATTTTTGGGTTGATTACATCACCGCTAATACGTGCTAAGCTAGCGCTTGGAGATGAGATGATCTTTGAACTTCAAATGCTGGCTCTTCATATACTGTGAACGGGACTTGGTCGCGACGACCCGGGTTACCCATTCACACTGCTTAGCGTGATGGGTTATTATTATTATTATCATTTATTTATATGGCACCACAAGTGTTCCGCTGCGCCTTACAAAGTACATAAACAAATTGTTGACCAGTGACTTACAGAACAATGCAGGACCAGGACATGGATAATATACATTGCTACATTAGCGACCATAACACCCACATAAGCAGCAGAGCATAAGCAACCAAGTGTTAGGTGCCCTAGCGGGGAGTAAGAAGTAGATGAAATTAACGTAGGGAGAAGCACAAGAGGTTAGAGGGCCCTGCTCGTAAGAACTTACATTCTAAAAGGGAGGAGCAGATAAACAGGTGTGACACAGATGGGGTAGACTGGGAGGAAGGAGCATGTAGCAGCAAGTTAGGATGATAGCTGGAAGGCTTTGATATAGTAGTGGGTCTTGTGAGCCGGTTTGAAGGATTGCAAAGAGGTGGAGAGTCTGATGGGGAGTGGGAGAGAGTTCCAGAGGTGGGGAGCAGTGCGGGCAAAATCTTGGAGGCGGGAGTGGGAGGACGTAATCAGCTGGCATGAAAGGTGGCGTGCATTAGTTGAACAAAGAGAGCGGAGAGGAGAGTGAAGGGAGATGAGATCAGAGATGTATATGGGGGAAGATTGGGTGAGGGCTTTGTAAGCGAGCGTGAGAACCTTAAATTGGGTACTAAAAGGGAAGGGGAGCCAGTGAAGAGCTTGTAGGAGAGGGGAGGCAGATGTAGAGCGTTTTAAGATCAAGATGAACCGAGCAGCAGCATTGACGACAGACTGGAGAGGAGAGAGATGGAATTTGGGGAGGCCAGATAGGAGGAGGTTACAGTAGTCCAATCTGGAGATAACCAATGAGTGTATTAAGGTCTTAGTAGCATCCTGGGTGAGAGAGGGCCTGATCTTGGAAATATTTTTGAGATGGAAACAACAGGACTGAGAGAGGTTCTGGATATGTGGTTTGAAGGAGAGAAGAGTCCAGGATAACTCCAAGACAGCGCACCTTGGGACTAGATGAGATAGTTATTCCATCTATTGATAAAGAAATAGTGGGAGGTGAGGTTATGTGGGAGGGTGGGAAGACGATCAGCTCTGTCTTAGATATATTAAATTTAAGAAATTGCTGGGACATCCAGGAAGAGATGGCAGAGAGACAGTTGGACATACGAGTCAGAAGAGAGGGGTATTCAACCCCGCTCATTACCAGGGTCAACCTGGCCCTTTCACACTGCACAGTAACCCAGGTTGCTGCACGTTCACGTGCAACAACCCGGGCTATTGCTGCAATTGTGAAAGGGGTATTAGCCAAGATAACCTGTTTACATGGGTTAACGTGGCTAAATGCAACTTAATGCGGCCATGTGCGCATTTTTTGCTATTCTATTAGCCGTGCAAACTTAGCCGCATTAACTCTTCATTGAATTTAACACAGATTTTTCTTCGCAGTCCCTGAACAGGTGAAAAGTTTGTGAAAATCCCTATTTTAAGGTAAAAATGACAGGATTTGGGTCAGAGACCCTGGGGCGCACCTTCCTCCTTCCTTAATGATTAATAAAGCACTTAGAAGTTTTTAATTACCTTTATATGACCCACTGTATAATAAAATGTAATTTTGGGGGTGATATTCTACACAAAATGTGTGGAACAGGTATATGGGGGGTGCTGTATGGATGGGGCAGGTGTTTTTAGGCCTGCAGGTTTGAGTTACAGAAGCTTTGTATTATTTTTGTATTGATAATTAAAACTTAAAAAATCAGACATTTGACACCTTTTAAGAGCCCAAAATAATTTACTTTTGCTCACTTAGGGGTCAATCCTACTAGGTGCGAAGGGTGCGATGTGTTGTTGCAACTGCATTTAAATGCTGGCAACGGCACCGCATCTCGTACCCATCGCTACCCGACCCGAGCCTGGATTTGCATAATTTTGCTCAGAGCCCTATTGGGCTGCGAGCAATATTAGGCGAATCTGGAGCTGCCGTGAAGTCCGGCCCTTGCTGTGATGACTCGTTCCAGCGAGATCATCACGGCTAATAGGATTGACCCCTTAGAGTGGGATGTGCTAAGCATCGTATTAGTTATGCCTGTCTTCGGGTACATAACACTGTTCATTACCATGGTATGTACCAAGAATACCGTAAAGGACAGTTCTCCTGATAAGAGCTGACCTTTGCGATGCTGTCGGGCAGAGGGATTTCCGGGTTTAACACTCAGAGGTCCCTCTGGCGTCCTTCCCGAAAACGGCATTTTAGTACATCTCGGCCTAAGGAAATAACGTTTTCGGGGGTTTTACCAAATTTCCCATATGTACAATACAATGCACTCCCAGTGCTTCGTCCCGATGAGCAAAGCTACCTTCAGGTGGGGTTAGCCAATAGGAGCCTATGGGCTTTTCGAGACGTTCCCTATTGGGAGGGATCCGAAGGACAGCTTTCCCAATAAGGACAGCTCTTGTCAGGAAAGCTGTCTTTTGCAATACTCTTGGTACATACCGCGGTATGTACCTGAAGACAGGGGTGGTATACTGCATAGCTAATGCGATGTATTAAAGTAAAATAATAGTGACGTTCGATCAACTTACTTGGCGTTCCAAAGTCCAAAAGATTTATTTGCATAAAGAAATACAAAGAGTACTGCCCACACAATGCACATGCGCGGTTGGCACCGACACAAGGCGTCAATTCTGACTTTCTGACTTGCTGGGTCAGTGTGGCACATTTTATAGACAGAAAACCATAAAGGAGTAACCTTAGTAACACATATTACAGTTTAGATACACTGGTCACTACACAATAGGTTACAGGTAAAAGTAATGCAACTGGTCCAACTTTCAAACTGTCTTCCTGAGTGGTGGTTACCTCTTACTTGTTATCATTGTTGTATCCATGTGTCCTCAGGTGCTCAGTCGCTCGCCAATCAGAGTGGCAGGTAACAGCTTATACCCCTTTTCCACCTAAATTCCGGGTCTGACCCGGAGTTGGAACAAAGTTCCTATCCGGATCAGACCCAGAATTTTGCCGGCGCTGACTCGGGATATTCCCGAGTCAGCGCCGCTCACACCGCAGTCGGGTCTGCATAGACCCGGCTTTTGCGGAGTGAAAGTGGACGCTTGGAGATGACGTCATCTCCAAGCGCCACTGAAGCCGGACCAATCGGACGGCTAGCAGCGCACTCCAGGTCTTCGTGACCCGGAGTGCGCTGTTCCCATAGCAGGGTTTCACGGGCTACGCCCGTGTTAAACCCTGCTAGTTACCTGGGTTGGATTGCCGGGTCACTCGACCCGGCGATCCAACCCCCTGCCCTTTTACACCAGGGAGCTGCCCGGGTTAACCCTTAAAAAACCCGGGTTTTAGCTCCGGTGTAAAAGGGGTATTACACTACAGTTAAAAACAGGTTATTGTGATCACTTACGAAATCAAATATATTTTCATACATAGAATTGCAGTGCTATATTTATACACTGTTATATTGGAAATTGTGCAACATTCGTAAAGACTATAAACACTAATATATAACAATGCATGATATTGAAAAGCAATATTTAAGTATATGGAAATATAAAATATGATTTAAATGTACAGAAAGTTGTTTATTGTTGTACTTCATTCAGTTTTGGTATTTAACTTTGACAGATGCTAAGTACATCCTGCCCTAATAGATATCTTTACTGTTTGCACTTTTTTGGGGTAGAGGGTGATTTCCTAATTTTCCCCCCTCTTAGCACGGCCAACATCATAGAGCATGACTGCACAACCGCTGGGATAAGCCTTTTCCAATTAAATTGAGGGTGAAGCGGGAGCGTGCACAGTTGTGATAAGTGAAATTACTGCACGATAAGCGTGTTCATTCAAGCTGCAGTGAACAAAGAATTTACTGTGGCTAACTGTATCTGCCCCATAGTATTTATTATATGTGCCGGGTTCCGTGCAACTCAGCTTGCGCCGAGCAACTGTTTAGCTGGAATGCATACATCAGCAACAGATTGTCGCAATTCCCCGATCCCCAGATGCCAGGATTGGGGCATCCGTGAAATCCAACATGTCGGATTTCCCTGATTTGCTGATCCTGACCAACATATGATTGGGATTGACAAATTAGAGATTTATAACATGGAGAATTTCCCCAATTCCCCATCGGATAGGCGATCATCAAATCGGGGAAACTGTCGCCTGATGTATGGGACCCTTTAGTCACATAATCGGATGTGAAAAACCGCTTAACAAGACTGCACTGATTAATTAGATACAGTATGTGACACTTGTATATCTGTGTGCGAATGAGTCTGAATTCTGTGTGGACTGTATAGAGGGGATGTAATTGGGTAGGATAGCTTATTTGGATGGGTCTGGTGGTACTTGATAAGCTTATCTGAAGAGATGAATACTCAGAGTATACTTGAAGGTTTGGAGACAGCAGAAAGTGTTATTGTGCATGTGAGGGCATTCCACAGAGTGGGCACAGCCTGTAAAAAGTCCTGTAACCGTGATTGGGAGCAGGTAATGCGTGTGGATGAAAGACGCAGATCTGGTTCAAATCCCGACACCGGAAGACCAGCACCAGTGAAGATCCCGACAGCAGCTAAGGTAAGTACTAACTAACCTAACCCTCCCTTAGGGCTGCCTAACCCTAACCTCCCGCCCAAGTGCCTAACCCCCCCTGTAAGTGCCTAAACCTAACCCCCCCTTCCCCGCAGCCTAAACCGAAGTCTCTCGTGGGGGGGGGGGGCTAACCCTAACCTCCCCCCGGGGGTGCCTAACACTAACCCCCCCTTCTCCTAGCCTAACCTTCCCGGGGGTTGCCTAACCCTAAATCACCCCCGGAAGCCCTTAACCTAACCCTCCCGCCCCAGCGATTGTCCGCGCCCTGTTTTCCTTCGATCGGGATGCCGGGCGTAGGTAAACTGACAGGCGTCGGGATTTCGACGCCTGTCATTAGACCCTTGCCAAGATTAGACAGTAAGGATCCCGACGGTCGGCATTTAGACCGTCGGCATCACGACTGCATACCTGCAGATCTAGTGCAGAGTGGAGAGGTCCAACTGGGTGATAGTTTGAGATATAGATGTGTCCACATACACCTTGCCTCCTTGCGCGTTAAACAGGCCTTCTAGTCCCGCCATGCCTTCTAGTCCCGCCATGCCTTCTAGTGCCGCCATGCCTTCTAGTCCCGCCATGCCTTCTAGTGCCGCCATGCCTGCTGACATAGTAACGTAACCTTTCACATGCAGATACACCCACAGTCGCACACAGAACACAGGTTTTCCATATATCATTTTGATCAACAGAAGCTGCTTGTGCGTCCTATTTACATCACTGTGTGAATAATATGCACTGGAAGGTAAAAAGTCGCACAAAAAGAGTTACAGGTGGCTCTTGCGTTATGTGTAAAGCGACTTGTAGCACACGGAGGATAGATGTATCTATGTGTGGACACATCTGTAAGTGAAGAGATTTAAATTTTGATGTATTTTGGTTAATATCCTTATGTGTAAGTAAAAGTATTTTATATTGAATTCTGAAGAACACAGGTAACCAATGGAGGGACTGATAGAGCGGATAAGCAAATACCTATTTTCCAAAAAGTATTGAAGTCCACATAAAAATGTAACAGAACTATAAAGAATATCATTTATTTATTAGCAGTTAAGGGCACACATATTACACAGTGCTTTCCAGGCAATTTTTCAGTACTGTACTCTAATAAAAACTGTTCGTCCTCTGTACAGACACTGAAGTACAAATAAATCTCTCCAGACAAAGGAATTACATTGTACAATACTGGATCTGGTCTAACAGAATCAACACAAGAATTTTCAATTAACTGTTATCTTTACAGGGAGGAAATACAAGAACCCTTTAAAACAATAGACAATGGCTTCAGTATAACCAAACAGAAGCTTGAACTCCTAATAGAATCATGCAAAACAATAGTCAGCATCATTCTCGGGAACCATTGTCCCATTATTATTATGAAAGAAATCTGTTTGGAGCTACAAAACTAATTAGGATAATAATTAGATAATTGGACATCCGACTCGTTAGGCAGTGGTTTCACTGGAGCCAGATTAATGTATGTGTAAGTCATCTGGTTGGCTAAATCGTACAGAGCTGGTCATTCAGTCTATGGGGACAGAGGGGTAACAGTTGGGAGGTGGTTTAATTGGCACAGTCAGATTAAGTAGGGTCACATGTTACCCTTTAGTTATTGCAATTGTTGGCCAATAGTGTTCTCTATTCTCTATTCCAATATCCCTTTTACACTAGCTCCAATAGCCCGGGTTTTTGCACGTGAACGCACAGGAACCCAGGTTACTGTGCTGTGTGAAAGAGCCGGGTTGAAATAATCCGAGTCGAGCCGGCATTTCAACCCTGGTTACGAGAAAGGTTGAATGCGTGTTCAACCCTGCTCGTGATGAGATCATCTGCAAGTGCTGGCTCGTCACGTGACGCAGATGGCGTCATCGATCCGATATTAGTGTCCACATGGTGATTAGCTGAATATGTCCAAATTGATGGGCAAAATAGGTTGCTAGCTCAATGCATTGTACGTTGCTGGTTCTCAATACTAATTTCCCTCATGACAATCTCAGCATTCTGCCACCTGCATGTGTACAGTACTGCATTCTACCACCTGCATGGGTAGAGGACAGCATTCTGCCACCTGCATGGGTACAGTACAGCATTCTGCCACCTGCATGGGTTCAGTACTGCATTCTGCACCTGCATGGGTACAGTACAGCATTCTGCCACCTGCATGGCTACAGTACTGCATTCTGCCACCTGCATGGGTACAGTACAGCATTCTGCCACCTGCATGGCTACAGTACAGCATTCTGCCACCTGCATGGCTACAGTACTGCATTCTGCCACCTGCATGGGTACAGTACAGCATTCTGCCACCTGCATGGGTTCAGTACTGCATTCTGCACCTGCATGGGTACAGTACAGCATTCTGCCACCTGCATGGGTACAGTACAGCATTCTGCCACCTGCATGGGTTCAGTACTGCATTCTGCACCTGCATGGCTACAGTACAGCATTCTGCCACCTGCATGGGTACAGTACAGCATTCTGCCACCTGCATGGGTACAGTACTGCATTCTGCCACCTGCATGGGTACAGTACAGCATTCTGCCACCTGCATGGCTACAGTACTGCATTCTGCCACCTGCATGGGTACAGTACAGCATTCTGCCACCTGCATGGGTACAGTACAGCATTCTGCCACCTGCATGGCTACAGTACTTCATGACAAAGTGAAAATAGACAGGACACACACATATCAGGCCTTATCTAATGTAATAGCCATATGTAATAAACTTAAAAGCTGGTTTTACCTTTTAATTTATTGCCGCTTTAAAAGTGCATTTCCTATTTTATTTTCACCAGTACTAGGGCGTGGCCATGCTATCTTGGCGTGGTGAAATCTCCCTTGCACTCCCAGGCCCATAGAGAAGCCTAGATACTGCAGGATTTTAGATAGAATGTGTACTCTGTACTGTGGGCTGTGTGCAGGATGTGTACTCTGTACTGTGGGCTGTATGCGGGATGTATAATCTGTACTGTGAGGCTGTATGAGGGATGTATAATCTGTACTGTGGGACTGTGCGGGATGTATAATCTGTACTGTATGTCTGATGTATAATCTGTACTGTGGGGCTGTATGCGGGATGTATAATCTGTACTGTGGGACTGCATGCGGGATGTATAATCTGTACTGTATGTGTGATGTATAATCTGTACTGTGGGGCTGTATGTGGGATGTATAATCTGTACTGTGGGACTGTATGTGGGATGTATAATCTGTACTGTGGGGCTGTATGAGGGATGTATAATCTGTACTGTAGGGCTGTATGAGGGATGTATAATCTGTACTGTGGGGCTGTATGAGGGATGTATAATCTGTACTGGGGGCTGTATGTGTGATGTGTAATCTGTACTATGGGGCTGTATGAGGGATGTATAATCTGTACTGTGGGGCTGTATGTGAGATGTATAATCTGTACTGTGGGGCTGTATGCAGGATGTATAATCTGTACTGTGGGGCTGTATGAGGGATGTATAATCTATACTGTGGGGCTGTATGTGTGATGTGTAATCTGTACTGTGGGGCTGTATGAGGGATGTATAATCTGTACTGTGGGGCTGTATGTGTGATGTATAATCTGTACTGTGGGACTGCATGCGGGATGTATAATCTGTACTGTATGTCTGATGTATAATCTGTACTGTGGGGCTGTATAATCTGTACTGTGGGGCTGTATGTGTGATGTATAATCTGTACTGTGGGACTGCATGCAGGATGTATAATCTGTACTGTATGTCTGATGTATAATCTGTACTGTGGGGCTGTATGTGTGATGTATAATCTGTACTGTGGGCTGTATGTGGGATGTGTAATCTGTACTGTGGGGCTGTATGTGGGATGTATAATCTGTACTGTGGGGCTGTATGAGGGATGTATAATCTGTACTGTGGGACTGCATGCAGGATGTATAATCTGTACTGTATGTCTGATGTATAATCTGTACTGTGGGGCTGTATGTGTGATGTATAATCTGTACTGTGGGCTGTATGTGGGATGTGTAATCTGTACTGTGGGGCTGTATGTGGGATGTATAATCTGTACTGTGGGGCTGTATGAGGGATGTATAATCTGTACTGTGGGGCTGTATGAGGGATGTATAATCTGTACTGTGGGGCTGTATGAGGGATGTATAATATGTACTGTGGGACTGCATGCAGGATGTATAATCTGTACTGTATGTCTGATGTATAATCTGTACTGTGGGACTGCATGCGGGATGTATAATCTGTACTGTGGGGCTGTATGTGGGATGTATAATCTGTACTGTGGGGCTGTATGAGGGATGTATAATCTGTACTGTGGGGCTGTATGCAGGATGTATAATCTGTACTGTGTGGCTGTATGCAGGATGTATAATCTGTACTGTGGGGCTGTATGTGAAATGTATAATCTGTACTGTGGGGCGGTATGCAGGATGTATAATCTGTACTGTGGGGCTGTATGCAGGATGTATAATCTGTACTGTGGGGCTGTATGTGTGATGTATAATCTGTACTGTGGGGCTGTATGCAGGATGTATAATCTGTACTGTGGGGCTGTATGTGTGATGTATAATCTGTACTGTGGGGCTGTATGCAGGATGTATAATCTGTACTGTGGGGCTGTATGTGTGATGTATAATATGTACTGTGGGGCTGTATGCAGGATGTATAATCTGTACTGTGGGGCTGTATGCAGGATGTATAATCTGTACTGTGGGGCTGTATGCAGGATGTATAATCTGTACTGTGGGGCTGTATGCAGGATGTATATATTTAAATTTGTAGCCGGCTGGGACAAGACTGATGGAAAGGAACATGGGATTTGACCAAGGTGCCCAGACATTTGCATGCGGCTCTCTGTGTATAATCTTCTTGTTTGTTTCTTTTTTTTCTTTCAGTGTTCAGGTCACATCAGAGCAACCTTGAGTTTCTGGCACGGCTATTAGATTAGCAATACTGGTCGGACTGGTTAGTCTAGAAATATCTGGCAGGGTAGATCGCATTCAGTAGCTGCACAGGAAAATGGTGCAACTATTCCAGGTGGAATTATAAGTACAATGTTTGGTTATCCAATAATGCAGAACAAAATGATTTTCTGTATTATAGTAATGACCTAACCCAGGGTTTCCCAAACTTGCTCCACAAGGTGGTAGTGTTAGTGTTCTCGCAGCCGGTCCATTCTGCAACATGCGCTACTGCGCTATTGCGGCAATGCAGCAAACTCTTTTCTACTGTCCCATATAGTCAGATTCATCCCGGGCTCCCCGAACCTCACTACAGCCACAAGGGTTACCCAGCTTCATTATACCTAGTACCCCGCTTCCTGTACAGCGAGTTTACAGGCTGCTGGTGCATTCTGCACCAGGTGCACTACAACGTCCAGCACATCTTGCTTTTTCTAGGATGCCACACTACTATACTACTGTGTTCCTGCATGTACCACTGTGTGTTATCCCCTGCATTACCCAGTACCGCTGATACCAATAAAGAACGCTTCTGTGTGGCGTGATAGTGACTTTCACATCTACTGTACTGTGCACCCTATTGTGATCATCATCCCAGTAGGCTAGATATATAAGCAAGTGCATGGGGATCACAACCTACTAACTTGTGGCTGCTTGTCTCATAACCTATTAGCAGAGTAGCGGTAGCGAAGATGTGCAGCGCAATGACACTGGGTGGAATTAAGGTTATGCGAATACTGTAGTTTCACTAGATAGCAGCCAGTACACTGGTCCAGAGTGCATTAGGTGTTAGATGCGTTTGTTGCACAGTTGTTTGATGCTGGTGGTGGTTAGTCCACACAAGGTACAGCTTAACCAGGTCTTATGTTTATTGTACCAGGTAGAACAACAAGGGGCCCATTTATTAATGATCGCATTTTGCAATGCGATCAGGGCATGCAGTACCGCCCCTGATCGCATTGCAAAATGCGATCCTATCTGCCGGATGTATTATACGGGACATGCAGGGAGACGGGCTCCGAAAAGAGCCTTTCCCTGCGATGTCTCCGGAGGGCAGTCGGGGCTGTTGCGCATGCGCAGTCCCGTGGACTGCAAATGAGCGGCTCTCATTGCCGGCGGAGGGATCCATGAGATCCCTCCGCTGGCTAAATATGCGGTAAGTCCCCATAGGCTACAGCGGCTAACACTATCTTCAGATAGCGTTTGCTGCTGGGGCCAATATCGGGAATGCTTCGCATTCCCGATATTGATACATTTGGCAGCATCGCATCCCCCATAGAAACCTATGAGGGAGGCGGCTGCCAACGGCAATGGAGGGATCGCGGCAGGTATCGGAGATACCTACTGCAGTCCCTCCTTCATACATTCGGGGGATACTTAGTATTTGAGGTAAACCCCCGAAAACGTGTGGTTTCTGGGAATTTACCTCAAATTCACTTTGATAAATGGGCCCCCAAGTAGCTTACAAATAGAAGTATTGATGCAGCCTGAAGCATTAGGGTATCGCTGGGTGTTGTAGTGCACCGGATGTCAGAGTGTTAAAAACACCAGCAGATAGTGATACTATGCTCCTCTAATGTAGTGGTGGTGATGTAGTGTACTCGAGGGACTCCATGGGCTCTGCAGGGTTGACAAATCCATTCACTAGAAACAATGCGAGCATGTGCAGTAACATGGGAGTAACTACCATAGGTGCAAGGGGTACAGATGCTATGGGGCCCAGAGCTTCCTTGTCAAAGTTACATGTGTTATATACATCCATGGGAGTAACTACCATAGGTGTATTGGGTGCAGCTGCTATGGGGCCCAGAGCTTCCTTGTCAAAGTTACATGTGTTATATACATCCATGGGCGTAACTATCATAGGTGCAAGGGGAACAAATGCTATGGGGCCCAGAGCTGAGGTGGGCCCATCTTCCTTGTCAAAGTTACATGTGTTATATACATCCATGGGCGTAACTACCATAGGTGCAAGGGGAACAAATGCTATGGGGCCCAGAGCTGAGGTGGGCCCATCTTCCTTGTCAAAATTACATGTGTTATATACATCCATGGGTGTAATTACCATAGGTGCAAGGAGTAAAGATATTATGGGGCCCAGAGCTTCGGGGGGGGGGGGGCCCACCTTCCTTGTCAAAGTTACATGTTTGGGCAATAGCGCTAAAGGTGACTTATAAATGGGTATTTGTGGTCATCATTGCTATTACTGGCACATACGGTGCTGCGGATACTGTATAGTGGTTCACGAGCGCCCTACTGCCACACTAATGGGCCTCAGTGGAGATCTCCCATCAATTGTGGATGAACATTCATGAAATGTAACAATCTTTATATAATGCAAAAATGAAAAAAATAAAAATAATAATAATAATAATAATAATAGACTCTGTGGAGGCCAACACCTAAGTAAGGACACCGGAGACAGTCATATAGTGTAATTGTAGCTTTATTGGGCCCAAGTACAGGAATGAGAAAAAAAACAAAACAGAACAGGAATAAGTTATACTTAATGCTAAACACAGAACTCTCCCACCTCTGAGTGTCCTCCTTCGCCCACCACTAAGGAACCTCACGTCAGACTCCTGATGTTTTAAATCTGCACATGCGTCCTGGGCGGTGACTTTCATTGGCGGGTGTGCCGGGGATCTTGCCGGCATGAGGGACTGGACGCAGTTCCACTAGACCGGCGGCCGTGTACCGTCGGACATTTTGAACAACCACAGGGTGGCTCTAATGTCCATGGTCTCAGGCGACAACACATTGGCTGCGGCAATAGTATAAGTTTGCAGGAGCGGCTGTGACTTTTGCCACCGCTATTACTGCATCAGCGCCCGTCTCGGAGTCATGCCCGTAATTAGCTTAAAAGAAAACATAGTTTATTGGCTGCATTTGAAGTTTGCGTAATGTCCATGCTGGATCAGGCATAAGCAACCCCTTGGCACTAATGTCACAATGTGGTACTTGAGGATGTTTTGAGTGGCACCCCAGTGCTGGATTACCAACAGGGCAGCTGGGGTCGAACGCCCAAGGGCTGCCACACACTGGGGGGACCCTCACGTATAGCTGCATCACCAGTGTGTGGCATAATGTGAGCTGGGGTTTCTGTGAGGTATAATGTGACCTGGGGGCACTACAGCATGTTTAACACATTTGTGGTGCTGGCCGTAGTTTCACGTTATGTTGCCCGGGGCCCCACAAACCTTAATCCTGCCCTGGTGTTACCGATGGGGTCAGTCCCTCTCATGCTAGTAACACTGCTCCGCCCCTCGTATTCTATCTCCTTCCCATTTAGAGAAAACAAGGCACTTTAGACCCTCTCCAAATAGTAGAAGCTAAGGGCCTGATCCAGAGCCGCTCGCAAGCGGCTTGATATTTCCCCCCTGCGCATGCGCCGTGTCCGGCGTGGGCATGCGCGAGCCCTGCCGAGCGACTGAACTTCAGTCACTGCGGAGCTCGCTACAAGACGGGGCGGCTGTCGATGGTGAGTGACAGCTCTCCCCGTTTTGTAGGCGGGGAGGGGGGGTGGCTGCACAAATGCAGGCGTTCCCATTGGAACGCCTGGCGTTTGTGGAAGGCCCTACTGACATCACTAGTGATGTCAGTAGTGGACTTCCTGCTCTATTAGAGCAGGAAGTCCACTCGGTCTTGCGGTAGCCGAGACCCTACCACAGGGTCTCGTCGCAAGGACGATGGTCGCGATAATCACGACGGCCTCCTGCCCGCTCGCACAAGCTGTAGGAGGTCTCCCACAGCTTAGTGAGTGGCCAGAGGATATAAAAAAACATGCCCATCAGACCTTGTGAGCGGCCTCCGAACGGGTCTGAATCAGGGCCTAAGTGTGGCCGGCATTCCCAGCAAAGCCCGGGCCTCTGGGGAGTGAATCCTGCCGCAGTTAGTGCTGCTCACAGTTGAAAAAATAGTGCAAAATTCTGAAGCCCGTCTTCAACCCCAGACTAGACCAAACTAGCTTACAGGGTAGCACTAACATTTTTAGTAACGATCTATTACTTTTGGAAATGTTTGTATTTGTTGTAATGGTGGTGGCACTCCTGAAATTTTTTGTTTTGGCTTGTAATGTTGAACGTCTGGCACCCTAAATGAAATTAGTTAAAAAATATTACCTACCCCTGTGAAGGGATGGGCATTGGTGGGATGTCCATCAATGGTTACCATCGATAGGCCCATCGGTGATTACCATCTATAGTGAACCATTGATGGTTTGCAACCCCTTGATGGACACCGCTGCTAGGGGCATGGCAGGCAGTGGGTCAATCAAAAAATTGGGGGCGTAGCTTAGCGTCTGCAAGGGGGCGGGGCTAAGATCCGTCCTTTCAGGTGGAAAGAAATCGGCTACCACTCATCCATAGATGGTGGAGAACCATTGGTTCTCCACATTGATGGTAAAACTAGTTAACATCGGCCATTCACCATTGATGTTTTGAAATCATCGATGGTCATCCCTACCCCTGTGCTAGATATTGGTTTAGGACAGGGGTGGGTAACCTTTTTTCTGCCGAGGGCCATTTTGATATATATAACATTATTTGCGGGCCCGGTGCAGGCCACGCCCCCTCCGTGTGATGTCACATGGGGGCACGGCCACATTCGCTGGTGATTACAGCAATGCCTGGAGCATCCTGAGGATGCTCCGGGGAGCTGTAAGGGCAGCGGTGTGACCGTCTGAAGCGTCCTAAGGACGCCCCAGACGGCACTGCTGCATAGATTCTGGCTGCAGAGTACCATTCTAGGCACCAGGCTAGCCAGATGAGGCTAGCAGCAAAAAGCTCAGAGGGCCAGACCAAATGATCTCGTGGGCCTTATACGGCCCCTGGACCTGAGGTTCCCCATCCCTGGTTTAGGATATACCATATGCAGGATATGAGCAAACTGTCACCACTATACCCCCTTAGCTCTATTGTATAGTCAAACCTTTCTAAATCGGGCCGCACCCCATCAAAAACAGGACATCCTGCCCTAATGACGTTACATCGCGCCTGACTCTAAACCACACATGGTGCAAATAAAGGGATTATGGAGTAGAGAAAACAAATAAATAAGCTATGATAAATTACCAAAATCATCAATCTTACAAAATCATCAATGTAATAGCGCTGTGACAAAAACTAGGTAAAATCCTATTACAATCCATTAATATTTAAATGAGATATAGGAGAAGGAGGGGGGGGGGGGAAACACTGTTACAGTCTCTTTGAGAAATGGTTTCACAAACAAGATTTTCACGTGTACAGTTCTAATAACCAGATGACATAATAGAGGTGGATCCAACATGTTGGTGAAGCATAAAGATTAGGAATCTTGTTACTAGTAAACACATTGGTGGAGAAGTTGAATATGAGACACAGTCAGTTACTGTATTCAGGACACTTCTTGTAACGTCTGTGCTGCAGCCTGAACGGTGAAAGCGGCTATTGAGATTTGTTTCCTCACTTCGTCCCATGCATTGGGCTGGTCAGCCCTGTTCTCGATATCAAACAATGCATCATAGATGCCAGGGAAAGACTCGCCGGCGTACTTGTTGTGACTGCTCGGAGCGAAGATTATATGCCTGGGGAAATGCAGAACAAGCAGGAAAATGCAAAGAATTACTGTAGTTCATATTTTTTTAAAATAATATTTAATTTTTTTAAATTTCATTATGAGATCTCAGTTTGGGACGAATCCCCTCTTAGGGGAATATTTATGAACATTATATTTTGGGACTTTTCTTGTAATAGATCATACCCATCAAAAGGTATCCCTTGGATGTACGAAGGAGGGAACACAGAAGATATCTCCAACATCAGACGTGGTCCCTCCTTTTCCCACTGCAAAAAACAACCTCTGAGGGCTGCTTAAATGGCCAGATTACATTGGGCAGGACAAGGATGCAGTAGGTAATGCAGCATCTCATTGGTCAGCAGCTATAGACATCCTCCAATCATATGCCACGTTCACTACACACCTCCTGCTGACTGATGAAAGCACCACTCTGCGGTAGATTTACTAAAGCTTCTAAAAATTAAAAGTGGTGGTGTTACCCATAGCAACCAGATTCTAGCTATCATCTCTGTATTGCATGCTATAAAACGATAGACAGAATCTGATGTCTTCTCATCAGGGCCGTTAAGAGTCGCACCGGGCTCGAGTGAAGGAGGCGTGGCCTAATTGAGGGAGATGAGGCCACACCCCCTCAAAAAGTGAAAGGATCCTAGTTGCTGGGGAGGGGAGCGCTGTGAGCCCCCCAGCCCAGCGCAAATCCGTGAGGGGGGGCCCGATCAGTGTGATAGCTGCCCTCCACAGGATGAGATGAGTAGTCTTCTACTGTAGCCCATCACAGCATTGTGTACTGGGCTGCTGAAGGGAAAGAGGGGGGGGGTGTTGGAGCCGGGCCCCTCCAGCAAGCCCGGGTAATTACTACCCGCGCCCCCCTCTCGGCGCCCCTGCTTCTCTTAAACAATGTGCTGGCATTAAGTACCTGTGGTGGTCCAAGGGCAGGAATCTCACCTAAATGGTACACATGAAGGGGTGGGACGTTGGACCTAAAATGTTGGGATGGTCCCAAATTGGGCAACCCTTTTAAGCCTCATTCAATTCACCAAACCCCACCCACCCCCCAAGTCCTCATTAGTTTTTGTTACCAGTGCCAGCTACAAACATATTATAACAGAACCAAAGTTGAGGAATGTATCATTATAAATCCATGAAGAACGTAGTAACATCGGTGTAGAACAGCACGCGTTTCTTAGTTTCCCTCTAAAACAAATTGGTATCCGTTGTGTCTGTTGAAGAGCTGCAAGTAGTTGGCTTCACTACAAAAAACAATTATACATATTTTTGACAGCTACAAAGTGTCCAGTGTATTCCTAACGTGCATAGAACAACGGGGCAGATTCCATTTGCAGTGGGACTTTCCGCAGGGTTTAGCTACCAGGTTAAGTGCCTGGAGCTATTCAATTACTGCCCGCGGCAAGCCTGCGACTAAACCCTGTACTTTACGAAGATTACTTCTCGTGCTGTCCTGAGAAATCTGTGTTAACTAGTGCTTCCGGGGCCAGTCGTGGGCTTAACTCAAGTAGCGATTAAATACAGTAGCTCCAGACACTGTGCCTGGAAACTATTGGGGCCCATCCATCAGCGGATTGGCGCAATCCCGCGATGCCGCAACCCGGCATCGCCGGATCACAGAAATCCAACATGTTGGATTTTCCCGATTTGACGATCGCGATCGTCAAATCGGGGACATTTAACATGTAATATTTCAGCAATCCTGCGACGGATCGCTGACCATCGATGTTGGTCGGCCGGCGTTTCCACCCGGCAGATCGGCATTTCCAATCGCGACGCGGGATCGCGGAAATACCGGTCAGATGTATGGGCACATTATGGCTTACAGCGTATTAGCCGCAGGTTTACCGTGGGAAATAGGTAACCCGAGAGCTAAAATCCTATGGCTAATTCGTCCTGCCCTAATGATTGTACAGAGGTCTGACATTATCCTGAGCAGGTGAATTCACTCATTAGCAGTTTTTCTTTACCTGTAGAATTTACGACCCGGTAATCCCAAAGGATCAATGAACGCTCTCTCCAGATACATTAGCTGATCGTTCGTGGATCTCACCGCTATTGGGCTATTACAATAAGATACAGTATTACGGACATTAGACACTATATACAATATATAAATGGATGCTGTATGAAATATACACTAAAAAGAGGTCAGCAACAATATAAAGGCATGTGGTTATTATAATATGCAGAGGGGGGGGGGGAGATGTTGTCCTTTATATTATACTGCAGTGTGTGATGAATACTGAAGTCATGTCTACAGTATGTTCATATCTGCGCTTGCTATGAGAAGTTCACATGATCACACACCCATAAATCGGCCAGTAATTTCGTGTGTGGGGAGGGGGTCAATCCAGGATTATTGCTAAGTAACAAGGGGGTAGATGTATGAAGCAGTGAAAAGGGTGAGGAAGTGTGCCAGTGGAGCAGTTGCTCATGGCAACCAATCAGATTTGAGGTTGCTTTTATGAAGTTCATTCAAAATAATAGCTAGGAGCTGATTGGCTGCCATCCACTGGCACACTTCCCCACTTTTTTCACTGCCTCATACATCTATCCCATGATTCTGCTGGACAATGAGGGAGCTGGCGCAGAGTAAGTCAGCTTGTGTTGCATGTTGTGTGTGATTTCGCTGTCTGCATGCTCAGAAATCGGAGCACAAATATGCGAGATTGCAGACCCGCACACATATGACAGTTACGACACCATGTTCATGTAACAGTGGCCCATGTAGATCTGCAGAAACATGCATACAGTAGATGCCTGTTAGGAGGCATATGTTTTGCAAACGTGCTATTGATGATGACTTGTAGCAACTACTGTGGGGTCGATTCAGACCCGGACGCTAAGCTGCGCTCTCTCGCATCCAAAAGGGGCTGGGTATGCAAATTCCACAATCGCACTGTCTGGTGTAAGGCCGCCCTCTATGTCTTTGAAAGCGACGGCAGAGCAAACGCACGCCGGTATAAAGACGTCCACTTTTCGATCTTTACACACATCATCTCCTGGAAGTGTATGATTAATCAGAACCATCGGAGCAGCACGCAGCGCTTGGGGTAGACCCTACTCCGCCGCAAGCACTGCGATCACTGTAGGCTGAAATACAACCAAGTGACGTGTACTATGACGCTTCCATGCTAATTATGTACACCCATAACACTCTGTTTTGACACCCAGACACGCCTGCGTTTGCAGCACCACCCTCCCAGTTCACAAGCACCTTCCCCTGTCACCACCCACAAACGGCGCTGTCACTCATAGTAGCGTCCAGTCTGTGTACTACGAGCGCACAATCCCGGACACAGTGACTGGTTTGCGCATATGTGTTTTTCCGCATATGCAGGCGTAGACAGGCGACAATCGCCCATAGAATGCGTCCGCGGCTTAGCGTCCGGATCTGAATCGGGCCCTGCATGTGTGCAGGGATTTGCCTGTGTATAGAAATATGATAATTTGTGATACTGTATTTGTGAGTATATAAATTTTTCTACTATCGCATCACACTCCAAAAACAATGGCTACAACTGCTAACAATGGACCCCGACTGCTGATAGCAGAGCTGTTTTCTAGCCATCAAAACCGTCTTCAGGATAAATTCCCATCAAGGGATGCATGGGGAGTCTCTCTCTCCTGCAAATATGCCCTGTTATTAGACACAGTGGATCTAATAGTATTCATATCTACAGAGTCTACAGCATTTGGCCCCCTCTCTCCTACTCTAAAGATTTTCACCCAATCTCCAAGAGATCTTGAGAATAGAAGACAAGTGGTCAACTTTCCTCCACTCTACTCCACTTCAGTAACAAGCAGAGAAAGGAAACAGAGTGGCACAGCAGATGCACCAATCTACATCTGCTCAGACTAAACTAGGCACACCTTGGCACTCTCAATAAAGCTGTAAGTACCTTAACTGGAATCTGTGTGCCAAAGCCAACATTGATTTTGGGTCTGAATAACATATTGACAACAAATATAAGAACTGCATAGTGTCCCCAAAAATAATTTGGGGCCTGAATTGTACACCTGGCAGAGTTATCGGCAGAGGCGGGTTAAGTGCCTGATTCAGAGGTGAATGATTGCCGATGTTGGACGTAGTGGAGCTATATTTTGCTACTGCATCTATGTCACACCGTGCATGCGTCCTGATTGTGGCCCTCATTCAGACCTGCTCGCAAGCGCCTATGCGCTCACAAGCGGGTTGATGGTGGGGCACTGCGCACGCGCCGCGTGCGCAAGCCCCGGAGCGAGAGAGAAATTCTCTTGCTCTGGGGCTCGCTACAAAACGGGCGGCTGTCGATGTTGATCGACAGCACGCCCCGTTTTGTAGACGGGGTGGCCGGACAAACGGAGGCGTTCCTGAAGGAACGCCTGCCATTTGTAGGCGGCCCTACTGACATCACCAGTGATGTCAGTAGGGAGCTTACTGCTCTGTTAGAGCAGGAAGTTACCTGGGGCTTGCGGTAGACGAGACCCTACTGCAAGGGTCTCGTCACAAGCCCCGATTGACGCGATGGTCTCGACCATCGCGACCATCACCTGGTCACTTGCTAAAGCTGTGGGTGGTAACCCACAGCTTATCGAGCGGCCAGGAGGTCGCCTTTCTAAACAAAAGCGGCCACCCTCATTCAGAGCGAGCGCTCTCTTTTTGTGAGCGGCTCTGAATGAGGGCCTACTGTATGTCCACGCAGAGCTTCTAATTTCAGGCACATGCAGGGAGAAGCACATAAAATGTTGTGGGCCTTCCTGGGTAGTTGCATGGAAGTGTCCTAGTGCACACAAGGGAATGGACCGGGATCGGTATGAAATACCCCCACATATATTTTTTCACTATTACTAACCCTCTTCCCCCCCTAACCCTATCCCTCCCTTAGGGGTGCCTAATCCTAATCTCCTCCCCAAGTGCCAAACCCTAACCCCCCCAGTAAGTGCCTAAACCTAACCTCCCCGCAGCCTAAACCTAACCCTCCTGGGGGGGTACCTAACCCTAACTTCCCCCCTAACCCTCCCGGGGGGTGCCTAACCCTAAGTCCCCCCCGAGAGCCCCTAACCTATCCCTCCCCCCAACTTGTGGCTGCCCACACCCGACTTACCTTTGTTCGGTATGCCGGGCGTCAGGCTCCCGGTGTAAGGATAATGACAGGCGTCGGGATTCCAACGCCTATCATTAGACCCCTGCCGGGATTAGACAGCCGGGAAGCCGGCGGTCAGCTTTTCGAACGTCGGCTTCCTGGCTGCATCCCGATGGACCGTCTTATGGGCGTGCTATGGGAGTGTTGCAGGCTTGTTGGTGAAAGTGTCTGCCTAGACAGATGCATGACCACTCGAATAGGAGGCCATACAAAGACATAGAAACTGGTGCAAGTTTGGATGGTTTAACAGATGGTGACAACTGAGGATGCACCAATCAGTATTACTGCTTGCACAGATGTCAACAGTGGGCATCTCAGATCTTGAACATTCCGACGTACAGATGAACACAAAGGAAGATGTGCAGTCAAGGGAGGCAGAGCCTCCTCTATCATACTCCTGAGATTTGATATAAAAATTATTACATTAAAACAAAGAAGATATTTATAACTTATAAACATCTTCTTTGTTTATTGTAATAATTGTTATAGTTAACACTCACTAGCTTTATGGAGCTCCCTGAGACTGCAGGGAGATGAGAGATGAGGCAGCAACAGCTCAGCCTCGCTTCTGTATAGTCAGGCACTGACTCCAGAGCTTGGGATGGGGCCAAACCACGGGAAGTAAGCTGCACATAGAGCTAATAGAGGCATGACTCTGAGTATGGGGGCGTGCCTTGAGCACTGATGGATACCTTGGATGTGTCATGTGACCAGGAAGTGCACTGCAGTGTTTAGAGATTGGAGCTCAGCAGCAAGAGAAGACACAGTGATGCAGGTAGGAGAATCAGTGGACACTGAAGCCTAGTGTAGTGAGGGGAGAGTTACAGTGAGTAGGAAGCGAGACAGGCTCCCAGCACTCAGACCCATCTCCATGTGTGCCTCCCCAGCCATTGTCCTCACTGCACGTCACTGCCAGGGGCCCATGTGGACCGCACACCTAGCACCTATTGCAGATATGCCCATGGTTTAGAGGTCCATAGTATCGTCGCTAAAGATCTACTGTAGACTATATTGTGTCTTTAGAATATGGTATACATTATATAATAGCCACTAGAATGCACTCTGTATTAAAGCCACAGGAATGCACCCTGATGTGTAGAAGACACTAAAATGCTCCCTCTATTGTATACCGCTCTCTAAAAGGGGTTCAGTATTGGATATGGGTGAGATCATGTGACACAGACAATTATAACTCTTTGAATAACTAAATTTCACACCTATCAAACCGTGCCCATACCATCCCCCAGATTCTGACACAACCATTTTTTCCCCAGTGTTAAAATTGCAGTCTCTCATGTGCCAGCTACTAATATATTAATTTTCTGTATACTGTGTAATGGAAAGCTCCATCCAGGGTAGGGCACAACAGGTAGGAAAGCTCCTTACTTACTTTGCCGTATCCAGGTCTTTCAGCCGCTGGTGAAATGATTTAGCCGTCCTGGTAAAATTTTCTACAGCAGAAAAAAGTGGATCTGGAACAATAAAAGTATCATTAATAGGTGACATAGTATATAAAGTATATAAAGAAATATTTTCAGTCATGTTGGCAGCTAAAGAGACATTTTGAAAATACATTGGTTTTCAGAGCCAATACTGTATCTCCTGTATAAGACAGAGCATCTCTGTGTGACACCTTATGCAATGGTCATTATTTGGTTAAGAAAAAGTAAGTACTTAACATTGCACAGAGAGACTCATTTACTAGAGCCAAATGTAGAGTAGAGTCGGATAAAAGCGTAACGTTATATTTTTAGTTATATACTACTTAGGTTACATGCAACATAAAATACCCTGCAGCAGGTAAGTGACCAATGTACTGCTGGTGCAGTGTGAGGACCAAGCTAGCTGGCATTTCGGATTTAGCATTTTTTCGCACTGAGGGCCTGATTCAGAGCCGCTCGCTAGATGCGATCGCTCGCTAGATGTGTATGCAAATTGTGTAGGCAGTGCTACAGCACAGCAATGCATTAGCATGCCCAGTATTTCTTAGAGAGCGATCACATAGTGTATGCAGACACCTACCAGGCTGTTTTAAGACGCCAACTTGTGCACGTCATGTCCAAGAAGTGTATGCAACCATCGGTACATCGGATGCTATCGCAGCGCTTAGGTTGACCATACCCTGCCGCAAGCACTGCGAGCACTTCAGTGTAACAACAAGCCAGGTGACATGTACTATGATGCTGTAATATAATTATGCACACATCTAACACCCTGTTGAGATGCTCAGGCACGCCTGTGTTTGCACCTCCACTCCCCCGTTTTTAATGGCCAGCCCCTGTTACTACCTACAAACAGCTTCACCTGTCACTCACTCTGCTGGGCTGTCTATGTGCAGCGAGCGAACGCATTGTGAACTTTCACTAAGGTATGCACATGCGTACTGCGATACATGCGCAGGGCCGCAACTCGGGGGGGGCTATAGGTGCACGTGCACCGGGTGGGGATTTGCCGGGGGGGGGTGAAAAAGCTGACTCGGCAAACTGAAAATGGCCACCGCCAAAGAGGAGACTAATGCTAGAGGTCCAGTAGGACCTCTAGCATCTGTCTCTTCCTTGACGGCAGCCATTTTTGGATGGCTGTTTTCAGCAGATTCCATGCGGACTAGCCGTCCGCATGGACTCTGCAGAAAACGGCCATCCAAAAATGGCCGCCGCCAAGGAAGAGACAGATGCTAGAGGTCCTACTGGACCTCTAGTGTCTGTTAGCAGAGTGCAATGCACACAGCGTTCCCGGAAGTGCCGGGACCGCTGGCGCTGCAGGGAGAAGATGCTGAGAGCTGCATCTTCTCCCTTCAAATCCCCTGGCAACGAGCATAAACCCCCCTGGAAACGAGCATAAACCCCATGGCAACGAGCATGTAACTCCTGGCAACGAGCATGGAACCCCATGACAACGAGCATGGAACCCCATGGCAACGAGCATGTAACTCCTGGCAACGAGCATGAAACCCCATGGCAACGAGCATGTAACTGCTGGCAACGAGCATGAAACCCCTGGTAACAAGCATAAATCCCCTGACAACAAGCATGAAACCCCCTGGCAACGAGCATGTAACCCCTGGCAACGAGCATGGGACCCCATGGCAACGAGCATGTAACCCCTGGCAAGGAGCATAAACCCCCTGGCAACGAGCAGGTAATTTTAAAGTAATTAGAAGCATTACTGTGGGGCATAAAATGGTGTCGGGCAAATATGTAAGTAGCACTTTGGTAATAGGCATTACAGTATGTGGCATAATGTGTAATGGGCATTATGGTGTATGGAATAATGTAAGTCACTATACCAGGGACGTCTGAGTAGTGCACTGCTTTATGGAGGAGCAAGGACAAACTCCAGGTACAGGAAGGGAGGGGGCGCAAAATTGCTGCCTTGCACCGGGTGACAGATATCCTAGTTTCGGCCCTGACATGCGCATAATGCATACACCCTGCATACCATCGGCAGCAGTGAGAGTATGCATCTTAGCGAGCGGGTCTGAATCAGGCCCTGAAGCCTGGCCAGAGATCAGATGCGCGATTGCAGAGTGGAATGCACTATGGACACATGAAGCCTTATGACTGGAAAGGTAGAACAGCGGTGGGAAGGGGCGTTATCACATAGGCAAAGATGATTAGCATCTTGTTTACACAAATGCGGCTCACGCAGACCAGCAATTAGACCCATATACACCTGTTAGCAGGCGTGTCTTTCGCACATACTATAGGGCAGATGATGATGATGACCTTTCGCAAACTCGGCGCATAAGCAGCTGATGTGGTGGCATCCTGAAATGTAAGGAATTTGTACATTTTGCTACCAACTCTGCATCAGCCGAAGAGTAGACTCCTCTCCTCACATCACAAGACCGCCTCTCTCACATCACTAATCTCCTGATACACTCTGTGCAGCTGGGGAACCTGGCTCCTCCCACTCTATAACTCTCAGTCTGTGGCTTCCTGCTGCCTCCATACCGCTCCTCACATCATGTCACTGCCCCTGTCACATGCAGCCCTGTCCTCACTAACACATCACTCATCTCCTGATGATTTTTCAACACGTTTGAGGTTGATTTTTTGTTTTTGCAGGAGACTAAGATTAGTAAATTGGACATCCTCCACAAAGCAAAGCGCGAGTGGGGAGGGGTCCTTCTTACTGGTCTCTTGCGGCCGAGCCGTACGGTGGGGTGGCAGTACTTTTTACTGACATGGTAACTGTGCACAAGTTTATAGAATTGCAAGCAGGTAGATGTATGATTTTGGATATCAACATAAAGGGTCAAGACCTAAGGTTGATTAATGTTTATGGGCCACAGACGTCCTGGGATAGGAAATGTCTCTTTATGGAGATTAAACCTTTCCTTTTATGGCTCAGCAGGTTATCTTTGGTGGTGATTTTAACACGGTAGGCCAAAGGACAGGGGAGGTTCAAGGAGACCTCTGGGCCCTGATACCCATTTTTTTTAGTTAGTATGGTTAGTCAGGCTGGTCTGGTGGACGTGCACTCCCCTGAACTCAAGGGTTTCACTTATTTTAGTTGTAGTCATAGGTCTAGAATAGATAGTTTTTTTGTTAAGGAGTCTTCCAAAACCTCATCCCTAGGGGTGAGGTTGGTGGAGTTCTCCAATCACGGTTTTCTCTCAGTAACTTTGAATGCCTCAGAAATCCCTCAGAAAGGACGGGGTTTATGGCGTTTGAACTCTGAGCTTCTAGAGGAAAAGAGAGTTAGGCAGTCCTTCAGGGTCTTCTTTCAATCTCAGGAGACACTTCTGGAGGCTGGTTGGAGTAGTCTCAAGTGGTGGGAGGTGATAAAAAGGAGAATCTGTAAGTCTTTAACCGTAGGCTCATAGCCAAGAAAAATGTCATAAAGCAGAATGCCTACCTTAACCTGAGAAATAAATTAGATTTCTTGATCTCTGAGGAGGGAGATAGTGGGGAAATCTCTCGGGTGAGGACGCAGATGAAAGAATTTCAGTATAACCGTCTGGCATCCTTGGTTCTGGAGAGGGATTACGGAACATACCACTCACCGGATCCTTACCAGAATTGTAGAAGGTCAGTCGATGCCAAAAGGTCAGAGGGCTGGTAGACGGACAGAATGTTCTTCGTATTGATATGAAGGGCATTCTGGATATCATTGTGTTCTATTATTCAGATCTTTTGTCTGAGCACTCACTTGTCAGAGAGAGGATGGAGGAATTTCTGAGGGGGACACCAGGTCTGGATCCTCGGTTGTGTCGCTTGACTCTTTGGAGAGTGACATAAAGGCGAGGGAAGTTAGGAAAGTGATAGAGGGGTTACATTCCAAAAAGTCACCAGGACCAGATAGGTTAACCTCTGAGTTTTATAAGACCTTTTCATACCTCCTAATTCCCTGCCTAGTGGAAGTGTTTAATGAGAGCCTGGATGAGGGAATTATCCCTCCTTCCATGAGGTTATCCGCTCTTATTTTACTGTCCAAAGGAAAGGACCTGTCTTGTATTGAGAACTGGCGACCCATAGCCCTTCTTAATACTGACAGGAAAATTCTGGCAAAAATACTGTTTAATAGGCTAACGGAATTTCTGAGCTGTTGCTTTCACCTTCTCAGCACTGTATGGTGAAGGGTTGTAGCACCTTTAGTGCTGTCCTTGGTGTCCGAGAGGACATTGAGCGGTACAGGGCTGAAAAGTGGGGAAAGCACCTACTGGCATTGGATCAGTCTAAGGCCTTTTGACCGGGTATACCATGAATACCTTTGGACCCTACTGAAATGGTATGATCTTCCAGAGCGGGTGGTGAATTTGCTGCAGACTATTTATCATTGGGCCCGGAAGCTTCCCACTTGTGAACGGTTAGGTGGGTCCCACTTTTGGTGTGGGCTCTGGTGTCCGTCAGGGTTGTCCCCTGAGCCCCCACATATGTTTTCGCAATTGATCCCTTCATCAGAAGGGTAGAGATTGGAACTGTGGGGGGGTGCAGCTGTCCCCACTGACGGTGGTGGCCTATGTGGATGACGTCACAGTGGTTATGTCTTCACAGGCAGAGGCTCGTGATGTGGAACACCTCATCTGTGAATACTCTGAGGACTCATGCTCCAGGGTAGATTGTGAGAAGTGTGAAGTTGGGGAGGAAGGTGATGAGTTCTGCCTTCCGGACAGCTTCCCTCAGGTCAGTCAGCAAATCAAAATTCTAGGCATCAAATTTGACCATGGTGATTACGCCTCCCTAAATTGGGATAAAAAGCTGGAAGATGTGGTCAGGAAGGTAGAGAGCTGGAAAAGATGGAAGTTATATTTGAGGCAAAAGGTTGACTTGTACAAAACTTACCTGAATCCTATATTTTAGTATGTCAGTTATGTGTGCTTTTTGCCTCAATCTATGTGGTCCAGATTGAATTCCTTGTTCTTTCTGCTGTTGTGTGGGATCAATATAGTCAAGAGGGGCATCACCTACAGACCGAGGAAAGACAAGGGTTTAGGCATGGTAAACCTTGTCGTCTTTTTTGTAACAACCTTTTTAAAACTGAACGTTGGGAGTATGTTTTTAGATAATTCTCCTTGGTGGGTAGAGGGATTCAGATTGTGGGTTTCTCCCTTCCTCAGTTTGTGGATAGAAGGAGGCCAAGTGAGAAGCTTTTGGATTCAGCATGGTTACCTCCTGATCTACGTCATCCAGAGCTTGAAGGCGATAAGGTAATATGGGGTGGAAGCAGGGGTGTATCTATAATGGGCGCATGCGCTGTGAGGAGATCTCAGGGAAAATGGCGGCCGTGCCAGTTCACCGGCTATCTGCGCATGCACAATAGACCCTGGGCACACTCTAGTGCCCAGAGGCTATTGATTCTGCAGTGGCCGGCCAGCCGCGTCAGTTGGTTGCCGGCCACAAGAGTGAGAGGAGGGGGCCTGTGACGGGTGATGCACACGGGCCTCCTCCTCTCTAAAGATGCCCCTGTGTGGAAGTGGGTGAAGTCAAAAACTTTTCCAGAAGGGAGTTGTGGAAGATAATTTTGCAGACCCACTTCCATGTCCCGCTGTCACTGAGGGACTGTCCAGACGATGTTGCTTCGGCCGGGTTAACTCTATCAAATTCCCAGAGGATACCACAGAAGTTTAAAGATATAGCCTGGCTCTCTTTTCATGGAAAGCTTTATGTTGGAGGGAACCTCAGGTGGAGGAATGCCAATGATCGTGGTTGCCCACGGGAGGAGTGTCCAGGGGTGGAGGAGACGATGGACGATTTCCTGTTTGAGTGTCCCTTTAATGTAAAAGTTTATGAGGAGGTATCAAAGGCCATTGGTATCCCATGCCTTTCGTGTCTCAGTTACACTGAGTGGGCTTATGGGGCAGTCAGAAGGTACGGTGGATTTAATTTGAACACAATTTATTTAGTTAGTTTAGCGGTTAGATTTCATATGTGGAATGAACGATGTCATGTTTCCATAAAGAAAAAGGTCCTCCCTTGTGAAGAGGTGGTGGGTTTAATTCTACAAGAGGTGAAGAAGATGATGGATCTGGAAAAGAAAAGGCTGGATGCGGTCAGCTGGTCTCGTTGGTGGAGTCAGTTGAAGCCCCCTTGAGAGGGTGGTAGGCAGTCTTTTCTATGTCCAGCTGTGGGTTCTTTTTCTTTTATCACTCCCTCGTAAATTTTTGATGTTATGATTGTTTTTTGATGGAAAGGTTTGCATACATCTACCTGTAGGTGTTAGATAGTGGTGAAGGGTTATGGTAGGTTAAGTTATGGGGCACATCCACTAGACGATCTACTCCCTGTCCAATGTCTAAACGATTTTCCCTTGAATTTTCCCTTGAAATTTTATCTTCCACTCTGAACGATTTGCAAAAGATCTAACGATAAACTATGTTGTTTCAATCTGTGATTCAGAGCTTTCAGCTATAGCGGGCAGATAGTGGTTCATCGTTTGATCGTTCAGCGTGATTTGTAAGCAATCAAGTGAAATTGACCTGCATGTTCAGTCGATGGAGGAGACGATCAAACGACCAGCGGGAGCGCGCATCGTACATCGTTAGAAACAATTACTACACGATTTGCAGACGATTTTTAAACGATTTTTAAACGACTGAACGATAACGATATCGTTATCGTTCAATCGCCTGCTAAAATCGTCTAGTGGATGCCCCCCATTAGGCTTGTGTGTGATGTAGATAGTTTAGGGGTGTCTTTAAAGCCTTGCTTAGTTTTCCCTTGGAGGGAGTGGATTGTTATATACAGTAGGTGGTAGGTTCAGTTCTGTGTATTAGGTTTCTTTTTGTGGGGATTTAATATGATGAAATATTACGGTTACCTATGGTTTTTTGGTTATGCATATTTATTCTATTTTATGTATTTATTTATATTTTATGTTGCAAATTTTAAATAAAATGAAGCATCTCCTGCTATACTCTGTGCTGCTGGGTACACTGCTCCATTCACTATAGAAGTCTCAGTCTGTGGTTTAACTGCGGCTTCCATTCCCCTCCTCAAACCACTAAAGCGCCTCGGTCACATGTTGCCCCATCCTCACTTACATTAGTGACCATATTGCTGCTCCCTCACAAGAACAGCAAATTAATCTCTTGAATATTCTGCGCTGTTGTGTAAATTTACATAATCTGATTGGCTGCGGGCAGTTTTATCTCCCATTTGAAAGTAGAGCAGGTGGCAAGACTGACAAACATAGCACACAGACGATAAATACAGATCATCCTCGGCAAACTTACAGCACATGTAAATCTTGCCGTTAATCAGATGACAAGACAATACCCACAGGCAATGATAGAAAATTGTGTTACTATCCGCAAAACAGCACATATAACTTATAAAAAGGGAAGGGGAGCAGAAACTTACCGAATGAGTCATTATAAGCCGCCACTGGAGATAAATGTTTCTGTGCCATATTGTGAATTATAGTAGCATAATTGTTTAGCGCGTCGGCATAGTCTCGAGCATCGAAGGGGAGAACCACAGAGTCGGCCAACTCAAAGACAAGTCCACCCCGCACTTTAGCTACCGCCAAGTGATTCTTATAGAGGGGGTCATAAAATGTATCGACGATCTCAGAAGTCTCGTAGACGCTGTGATATACAGGGTAGCCACTAAATCTTCCCTCTTTCTGAGAAATAACCATTTAAAATGATGATTAAACTACTGTATCATTTCTACAAATAAAAAAACATCATGAAAGATTAATAATGATCATGCGTGATTTGTGACCTTATGTAATATTGAGCTTTGGTTATTAAATGTCCCGAGTTGGATTCGCAGGTTTGCAGGGTCATTGAGAGAGCCACAGGGCCAGGGTTACTGAATGGGGCGTGGCCAAACCCAGGAGGTGTGGCCACACTCCCTCCGGGGGAAAAACAAAACAATAGAAAAACTATGCATGGCGTCTAGAAGCTGCACCACAAACTGCACATTTCTCCCCTTAGCAGCTGGCCTGAGCCCCTCCAACAGGCCCTGGTACTTAGTACACCCCACTTAAAGCCTCTCGACGCCCCTGCCAGAGCACTAAGGACCTCATTCAGAGCCGCTCGCTATTTGCGGTCGTTCGTTTAAAAAAAAGGGGTGACTATTCAAATGAACCGTTCCCTCTTTGCGGTCTGTTCACGCCTCTAAGTCTGAACGAGCGAGCAAAACTTGCGGTCAAAATTTTGTTAAAAACGCCCCCTGGCCGCTCGCATCATACGTCATGTCCGCTATTTATCAGATTAATCGAGTACATCGAACAGCATATGAACTGCTCGCTATTCTTGTGGCTGGTTTTTCCTACCACAGTTTTGCGAGCAGTTCTGACTATAAATCAACCAAGTGACGTGGTCAATGACACTGCTGTTTTAATTATGCACACCCATAAAACGCCCGCTTTGACCTTTAAGCACGCCTGCGTTCTGATCTCCACTCCCCATTTTCAAGCACCTTCCCCTGTTACCACCCACATACGCCTCATTCTGTCACTCAAAATTGCAGGCCCTCGCTATATAGCGAACAAACGATTTTCGGCCGCACTGACTGGTTCGCGCATGCGTACTAAAAACCGTACGCATGCGCAGATGTGCGAACATCGCTCGGAACAAGCATACTGCCGCTTACGAGCGGCTCTGAATGAAGCCCTAAATTCGGTGAAATAGGGTATGCAGTGCAGATACGATGGTCCTCCACCGGGTGTCACTCCACCCTGTGACACCCGGTGCTGCACGCTGTAAAATGGGCGTGGCCTCATGGTAAGGGGACGTGGCCTCACGGTAAGGGCGTGGCCATGCAGCCTGTACCCCCCACTTTAGTCTCCCCCAGTGGGTCCCATAGGTGAGGACTGCCCCCCGGAGACCAGTGTATTTGCAGTGCCGGCTTCCTCACTGAGGGCCTGATTCAGACCCACTCGCGAGTGCTCACAAGCGGGTCGATGTTGGCCCAGTGCGCATGCGCACAACGGAGACGGCTCCGTCGTGCACATGCGCGAGACCCGGATAGCGACGGGCAAGTCATTGCTCCGGGTCTCATACCAAAGGGGGCGTGCTGTCAATGGTGAGTGACAGCATGCCCCTTTGGTGGGCGTGCTGGGGGTGTGGCTGCCCAGACGAAGACGTTCCCATGGGAACGCCTACCATCTGGGGCCGGCCCCACTGACATCACAAGTGATGTCAGTGGGAGTGCTTTCGGCTCTGATAGAGCCGAAAGCACTCCAGGGCTTGCGGCAACGAGACCCTACCACAAGGGTCTCGTCGCAAGCCCGATGGTCGCGATGGTCTTGACCATGGCGACCATCTTCCTGGCCGTTCTAAACATTAAGAAGGACGGCCCTGATTCAGAGTGAGCGCTCTGTCAGAGCGTCCGGCTCTGAATCAGGCCCTGTGTCAGGAGCCGAGTGCTGCAAGCTACAATACAGCACCCGGCTCCCATGTCTGAGGGCACTTTGGCGTCACCCCTCAGCGGGTAACACCCGGGTGCGGCCTGCACCCACCTTGTGACGCCACTGCCGCTGAGTATAATGAATAAATAAATTATGATTAGGGGTCGATTCAATTAGCTGGAAGCCCCACAATGCACTCTTTGAACAATGTGGAAACGCCAGCGATGGCGAATCAACTTATCCCCATCACACCCCGATCTCGTGGATTTTCATATGCAGACCCAGAATCTGCCTGCCAAGCCCACCATAAGTGCGGCATTTGTGTGCACTTACTCACGGGTGAGCTGACTTGTAGCTAATTGAAATAACCCCTTATCTGTTTTTTGCCAGGAGTGCTGGGGGGCAGTAATTGTGGAAACGTGGTTGGTTGGGTCTGGTGTGTACAGGTCACGGTCTTGTTTTTCAGGTAGCGGTCTTGTAGATTTGTCCAAGAAGCGCAGTGAGGAAAAACTCCAGGTTCCAAAAGTGGTGGTCAGATGGAAAAGACAGTGGTTTAAATATAAATTTATTCTAATGAGAGGTGTTAATGTAAGAGTATAACTATGGGTGGACACTGCTAAATGTAAGAGAATGTAAGAGAATGGGACATGAATTAGGATACTGTACAGTTGTGTCCCCATACATCTAGCCTCCTTGCGCATTAAACAGCTCTTCTAGTCTTCCATGCTGTGCCGTGTCTCGGCAGCGCCGATCATTGTTTTCGTGAAACTTTTTCCTTTAAAATGCGTTGTATGCGCAAAGTGTGAAACTGCGGCTGTATCTGCATGCGAAATGCTACGCTACAGTATCACAGCCGCTGACAATGTAACATAGCATTTCGCATACAGATGCACCCACAGTTGCACACCACATTTAAATCAGCAGAAGCTGCTTGTGTGTTGTTTTTGCATTGCTTTGCGAATAAGACGCATTTTAAGGGAAAACATCACATGAAAAGATGCTCGGCGCTACCGAGTCACGCGGCGCTCACGCATTATGTGTAACCCATCGGGCCAACTCACCACCCAGTATCCACCTGGCACAATCTTCAATCTCTCTGTATTGATTATCTTAATTTTCCTCCAATCCTCATTCAGGGGCCTAATCATCATCGAAGGCCGTATGGCCTCCGATGATGAAGTTTAGAACTCACTACGATGGATACTTTAGTATCCAACTCGCAGCGGGGGAAGCCTGACACCGGAGCAATTCATCATTGCTGCGGTGAGGGGACAGCTGCTCTGAAAAGCAGTTGCCGTCGTCATGGCAGCGCATGCGTGACCTCGGGTCACGCATGCACACAGCTGCCAGGGACTGGTGAGGAGGCGGCGGAGGGATCCGCTCGGATCCCTCTTCGCATCCCCGGAACTCCTTCCCATAGGAAGGAGCGGGGATCCGAGAACTAGCGCCGTCTGAAGATGGCGCTTGTTCTCGGCAGCAAACTCCGAAAACTTTCAGTTTTTGCAGTTTGCTGAATACCGGGGGGGTCCGGTAGGACCCCTAATGATGAATGGCATGGTAACTTAAAAATGTGGAAACTAGCGTTTCCACATGGTTATCGGGCCATTTATCGTTTGATGAATAGGCCCATCTATTACAAACGGGATACGGTCAAGATGCTGGCGGATGGGATGTTGGATGTTGGTATATCGATACCAGAATCCCGACACCCGTCAGGAAGCCAAAGCCACCATCCGACTCAAAGGGATCAAGATACTGACGTCGGCATCCAGACGGTAAGTATGTGGGTAAAGGTAAGCGTTAGCCCGGGGATGGGGTTAGGCTCTGGGGAAGGAGAGTTAGGGTTAGGCACCACTGAGGGGAGGTTAGGGTTAGGCACCACCCAGGGAGGGTTAGATTTAGGGTGCAGAAAGGGGGGGGTATGGGTTTAGCACCACCATGGGGAGGTTAGGGTTAGGCACCACCGGGGAAGGGTTAGGGTTTAGGGGGGAGAGGGTTAAGATACTTGTCGGCCCCTGTAGGGATCTTCACCATCGGGATGCCGCTGTCGGTCTTCTGACAACCGGCATCCCGTCAACCGGGAAATCATACCGATTCCTTACAAACACACTACACTGTAATAATTCGCATTTGGCAATTCATTCCATTAAATGTACAAAACTTTTTTTTTTCTCTCCCTCTCTCGCCACTTTATCACCCTGGTGGCCCTGCCCACTCATCATGTTATCACATTTTTGAGGGGGAGGCCACCACAGGGTGGATTATCGTCCATCACTGCACTTATATTTCCATTTTCTCATCTCCATGATCTCATACTGAGCCACGACTGGAACCTCGCAGCACTACTCGAAAACATACAAGACTGGCACCAGAAAAGAATGACCTATTCGCCCAGCCAACCACCTGAAGCTATCTCAGGTCTTCTGAATGGTGCGATAATCTAGTAAATTGGTGGATTGCACTAATTATTATTATAAATGCAAAGTAAGGCCCTCATTCAGAGCCGCTCGTTAGCGGCAGTACGCTCGTTCCGAGCGATGTTTGCACATCTGCGCATGCGTACGGTTTTTAGTACGCATGCGCGAACCAGTCAGTGCGGCCAAAAATCGTTGGTACGCAATATAGCAAGTGCCTGCTATTTTGAATGACAGAATGAGGCGTATGTGGGTGGTAACAGGGGAAGGTGCTTGAAAATGGGGAGTGGAGATCCGAACGCAGGCGTGCTTAAAAGGTCAAAACGGGCGTTTTATGGGTGTGTATATTTAAAACAGCAGCGTCATTGTTCACGTCACTGGGTTATTTTATAGCCAGAACTGCTCGCAAATTTGTGGTAGCAAACACCAACCACAAGAATAGCGAGCAGTTCATACGCTGGTCGATGTACTCGATTAATCTAATAAATAGCGGACATGACGTAGGATGCGAGCGGCCAGGGGGCGTTTTTAACAAATAAACGAGCGTATGTTTTGCTCGCTCGTTCAGACTTAGAGGTGTGAACAGACTACAATGTGCGTACGGATCATTTGAATAGCCACCCCTTGTTTTTAAACGAACGACCGCAAATAGCGAACGGCTCTGAATGAGGGCCTAAGATAGTAATGTGCTACAGAAAGTTTCAACCAAATCTGCAATGGTTGTGAAAGATGACATTGAAAGTACACAAGTGTAGGGTTACACCAATATGGCATGGTAAAGGTTTGTGCTACTTATACAATACAATTAGAAAAAAAGGAGATGGAAAAAACAAATACAATAACAAAAAGTTACATGAAATGTGAAATACAGTCTGGAAATGAAAGGTGCAATCCCTTCGGACCTATAGTAGTTATGTACAGATGGAATAAATCATTGCAACATTATATCTGCTTTGCTACACAAATAACATTTCCTGGAGTAATTTTGAAATAAGATCAAACAGGTGACCAGTCTTGTACCGCTTATTTATTTGTCCCTGGAACGGTTCTTATTTTTCAAATGTCACTAGTGTTCGTTTTAAGTTTATACAATTATAGCATTTAAGGCCTCAGTGTGGCATTTGGTTTTGGTAACAGATATTTAGCTTGTCACTTGTTAGAGCTGCGGAATGACTCAGTGCCGTTGATACATAAGAACCGCCCTCCCCACTTACCAGGTGCTCTGGTAGAAAACACTCACCCTATTTTTAGTGTAGCGAGCTCTTCCAGAAGCAATGCCAAGTCGCTGAAAAAAGACTTCAAAGTCATTTCCTGAACCCAGCTTGTTTATCCTTTAAAATGGGAGAAAATTTAAATAATGATTCGAGAGTGTCCTGTCAGACACTTATCACTCCATCCACAAACTCAGAGGGCCACAAGGCGGGAACACAAAGCAGCCACACTGGCAGAGTGCGGCGGAAGTCTAGCTACGCGTCCACGACAGGCGGTTTTTCTCTGTGGTGAATATGCGTACGCAGACTGCAGTAGTTTTTTGCGGTGTGTCCAGAGCTGCATCCAAATCGGAATTAAGCCCAGAATGTCCAAAAAGATTCACTTTAATGAGTACATAGTATTCTATTTTTTCTGCTTGCAGTAACCACCGCTGAATGAAATAGTTTATTTTATCAATCACCTTCAGATTTTTTTATATGTTGCAGCATGGAAAAATAAGAATCTCTCAAGGACATCTTTGTTTTATTCTCAAAGGGCAAACAAATTGCATCTTAGGAGCGTATTTGAAGCAGAAAATGAAAAAAAAAATAGGGCCATTTACAAAGAGGTTTCACACATTAAACTATTTTAAAACATCCTCAGTTCTGTCCATGAGTTCTGAGGTGGGAATCCACCACAATGACTGTGGACACTTCTTGTCTACTTTTTGTTGCTCCTCTCCAGGAGAAACTCGTAGAGGAGATGCAGTATCTTAGGGGGCCGTGGCAAATTGCTGGCCATCGCAGATCCATGAGGAAGAGGCAGTGCTAAATGTAGCCCTGCGCTATACATATGGACCCTCGATTCCCGGCATTATCCCCCCATCATCCCCACTTTACTAGGAAACAGGTGTAATGCAGGACATCCATCTACTCTTCAAGGGGTGCGGGGGACTACCAGAAGAATCGGAAGCCTCCCGCACCTTCCGTGATAGTAGGTAAGTATCCTGTGGGCCTTCTTTTATGACCTTCATAATCAATTGTGAGAGAGCTGAAAAATTGAGGATTATGACATGGAAATGACAGCTGTTTTGTGATTGGAAGAGCACCTCAACTATCCAATCAGGAACCAGTTGCCATTTTTAGACCCATGTCATATCCATCAGTGGAATTGGTATGAAATACTGCCGGCCGCACGGCCGGCATTTGGATTCCCGGCAGCAGCAGCCCGACATCAGCAGAGATCACGGCAGCGGAAGCCCGACAGCGCTGGAAATCTCGATCGTGTATAGGTAAGTATTATCTAACCTAATCTAACCCCCCTAACCCTAACTCTCCTTAGGGGTGCCTAACCCTAACCTCCCCCCCAAGTGACTAACCCTAATCCCCCCTCTAAGTGCCTAACCCTAACCACCCCTTTCCCCGCTGCCTAAACCTAAGTCCCCCGGGGGGGTGCCTAACCCTAATTCCCCCCCGAGTGGGTAACCCTAACCCTCCCTCCCCCTAGCCTAACCCTAACCCACCCAGGGGGGTGCCTAACCCTAAGTCCCCCCCGGGTGGCCTAAACCTAACCCTCCCCCCCCCGCGGCTGTCCGCTCGCGGCGCCCGTCATCACTACGATCGGGATGCCGGGCGCCGGTCTTCCGGCGTCGGGGAAATGCCGGGTGTCTACATCTAGATGCCTGCCATTTCACCCTTGCCGGGATATGACAGTCGGGAAGCCGGCTGCCGGTATTTAGGCAGTCGGCTTCCCGATTGCATACCTCCATCAGTATACACAGAAGACTATGAAGGATGACCAGCATAGATTGCAAAGCGGTGGAACCCTGCTGAACTGAAGAGGCCATAAGGGTCTCCAGGGGAGGATCATCCCGTAAAGTACTAGAGAGGTGAGTGCAGTCTGGAGGCTCATGTTAAAGAATAGTGGAAGTTCCAGGGCTATGTCCCAAAGTACTGCACTGGGAGATTGGTCAGTAAATAGATGGAGGATTGTGCCAACATAGAGACCCATTTAATGTATATCAACTTTTTTAATTTTTCGCACCTGAAACCCGCGATGATGTCAAAAAGTCCGGCAACGGACTTTTCGCTTCTAATTGAATATGGCCTTAAGTCAGTTAGATTGACAAGTGTGTTATTAAGAGCAATCCACAGCCTGCTGGTGGTAGAGAACAATGCAGCAGGTTTGCCATGTAGTTACCTTGGAGAATCCTTATATTCTGTCCAGTTATCTTTCTTGTGCCAGCTTTCATAGAGAGATTTGCCTTCAAAACCAGTGTCTGGGCTGGCAATCTGGGGAGAATGAAAATAAGCAGCTTGTTGGCTGTGAATTGGTACTATATATATATATATATATATATATATATATATATATATATATATATATATAATGCAGATCTGTCACCAGGGAAGGGGGTCACTTCCAATCTGGCCTTCACTTCCACCTGTAGCGTAACCAGAGACTACGTGTTTGCATTAACTTTCCTCTGATCTCACAATCTCATCTGCGCGTCCATGATGGTTACCCTTCCCTCTATAATGATTTTCATTTGATGGTGCCTAGACATGCAGTATTGTCTTTAGATTGTAAGCCTGCGAGCAGGGCCCTCTTACCCTCCTGTCCGCCTGTCATTACCCAGCCTTTGTTTATTACTGTGTTCCCGGGTTTCAGGGAACAGTTGCCATTTTCACTGGACTCCCTACTGTGGGGTGTTCCCAGATTTGTTCCTGGATTTGGTACAGCTTTATGTTGTGAGTGCCATTGGCGATAGCATTTAGTTGATTCTACTGCACTGAGCTTTGGAACCAATGGAGTCCACTGCAGGAGAAACTAAATATGCTCCATCACTCTTAAAAGCAAAGATGACAAAGTCCCTGCACTCATCCAACTGGCATGGCGGGGCAGGTACATGATGGAGTCTGGGCTCTGTATGTTGTATCTGCTTTTTTTTTTTTTGCACTAGTTTTCTAGTTTAGGGATTTGCTTTCTCAACTAGTTTTTTGTTTTTACACTAGGCATGAGATTGGTATCTGTATTGTACCCTAGTCATATAGTGAGCTGTATTGTACACTAGTCATATAGTGAGCTGTATTGTACCCTAGTCATATAGTGAGCTGTATTGTACACTAGTCATATAGTGAGCTGTATTGTACCCTAGTCATATAGTGAGCTGTATTGTACCCTAGTCATATAGTGAGCTGTATTGTACCCTAGTCATATAGTGAGCTGTATTGTACACTAGACAACACGCTGGGGTTTTTATTTTACACAGGGCATCAGATTATGTATTGCACACCAACTGTCCAGGTTTGCTTTGTACACTAGGCATCAGATTGACGATTTTTTGTACACTAGCCATCACATCTGAGTCTGTATTTTACACTTCCGATCACATTCAAGTCTGTATTGTACACTAGCCATCACATCCAAGTCTGTATTGTACACTATCCATCACATCCAAGTCTGTATTGTGCACTATCCATCACATCCAAGTCTGTATTGTACACTATCCATCACATCCAAGTCTGTATTGTACACTATCCATCACATCCAAGTCTGTATTGTACACTATCCATCACATCCAAGTCTGTATTGTACACTACCCATCACATTCAAGACTGTATTGTACACTATCACCTCCCAGGCTGTATTGTACACTATCCATTACATATGAGTCTGTACTGTACATGAGCCATCACATCTGAATCTGTATTGTACACTATCCATCACATCCAAGTCTGTATTATACACTATCTATCACATCTATTGTACACTATCTATCACATCTGAGTCTGTATTGTACATTAGCAATCCCATTAGGGGCTATATTTAACAATAAGACTCAGAGTTTGGTAAACTAGACAGCAGATGGAGGTCGGTATTATACTCGTAAATTAAATGCATTATACATGCTAAGTGTAGGTAATCAGTGTAAAGCAGATGTCTATAGGTAAGGATCAGTTCCCTGATCCCCAATTTAACATTTTATCATCATCTCTCTGAATGTCCTGTGGGACAGCTACATTCCATAAACAGTAAGTGCCCTCCTGCCCAGCTTGCCAGCCTTCCCCTGCTTACTAAATACAGAAACCAATATTGTTAGTTCCTTTCTCACCCTCTACATCACCATTCTGCTAAACCCCACCACAACGTAACACAACAATTTTAATACCAATTTAGAATAATTATAAATAAAACTTATGTAGCTAATTTAATAACATAATAAATACCTCTTTTGTCAAGCGGTAAACCAGTTGATACATTAGTGGTGTACAGTCAATTCTCAAGGTAAAGTTCCCTGCAAAAAAAAATAGGGATTCAAAAAAAGTGACAATAGAACAATTGATAGTTTACATATTAACACAAAACCGTAGCGCCCTAAATACATCTGTATAAGCAGAAAATCCTGCAGAAGTTTTAATTACACTGTACAACAAATTAATACTTTTAATTTGTTTCCTTTGTAAAAATAGTCATACATTACTAATTTGAGGTCAAGTAAAACAAATGATTTCAGAATGTTTTTACTAGCTCTATTTTTTGAGCTACACTACTTGCACTATACTGTATGTAGATTAGTAATATAGTCATATGGAAAAGCTATTTTAATATACAGTATATACTCGAGTATAAGTCGACCCGAAAATAAGCCGAGGTACCTAATTTTACCACGAAAAACTGGGAAAACTTATTGACTCGAGTATAAGCCTAGGGTGGGAAATGCAGCAGCTACTGGTAGTAATCCCCCCCTGGTACTGTCCCCAGTAGTAATCCCCCCCTGGTAGTGCCCCCAGTAGTAATCCCCCCCTGGTAGTGCCCCCAGTAGTAATATCCCCCCCTGGTAGTGCCCCCAGTAGTAATACCCCCCCTGGTAGTGCCCCCAGTATTAATCCCCCCCTGGTAGTGCCCCCAGTAGCAATATCCCCCCCTGGTAGTGCCCTCAGTATTAACCCCCCCTGGTAGTGCCCCCAGTAGCAACATCCCCCCCTGGTAGTGCTCCCAGTATTAATCCCCCCCCCCTGGTAGTGCCCCCAGTAGCAATATCCCCCCCTGGTAGTGCCCCCAGTATTAACCCCCCCTGGTAGTGCACCCAGTAGCAACATCCCCCCTGGTAGTGCCCCCAGTATTCCCCCCCTCCCTGGTAGTGCCCCCAGTAGCAACATCCCCCCCCTGGTAGTTCCCCCATTATTAATCCCCCCCTCTGGTAGTGCCCCCAGTAGCGATATCCCCCCCCCCTGGTAGTACCCCCTGGTAGTAGCCCCCCCAGTAGAAAGAAATGTAAAAAAAACAACACTTACCTGTAACCCCGCTCCTGGTCCCGACGCTGCTACAGGCTCCTCCGCCGCTTTGCATAATGGGAGAGACGTCGTCATGACGACGTCTCTCCCATTACCCACTGCGGGAGCCGGAAGATGGCTCCCGCAGTGGGAGCAGCAGTAGCCGCTGAGAGTCTGACAGACTCTCAGCGGCTGCTGATTATACCAAACACACAGCTGCCGGCTCCGGCGGCTGTGTGTTTGGCAGTGTGTAGTGCTGACCGAACTCCGTCCGGTCAGCGCTACACACGCGGTGCAGGCTGTGTCACAGTGACACAGTCTGCACCGCGGCCCGCATGGTACGCTACTCAGCAGCGTACCATGCGGGCATGACTCGAGTATAAGCCGAGGGGGTGCTTTTTCAGCACAAAAAATGTGCTGAAAAACTCGGCTTATACTCGAGTATATACGGTAATCTGATATTTTCTTGATAGAAAATAAATAACAGTTGTTTTAATTCAATCAATCACAAATAAGAACACAAAACGAAACAAACATACAGCATACGAAACAAACATACAGCATAGGAAAGTACTATCTAATATAGGGCCTGATTCAGAGCCGGACGCAATTAGCGCTCGCTCGTCCAGAAAATAGGGGTGGCTATTCAAATTAACCGTTTGCTCTTTGCGGTCTGTTCACGCCTCTAGGTCTGAACGAGCGAACAAAACTTGCGGTCGTTTTTTGGGAAACTACGCCCCCTGGCCGCTCGCATCCTACATCATGTCCGCTATTTATTAGATTAATCGAGTACATCGACCAGGGTATGAGCTGCTCGCTATTCTTGTGGTTGGTTTTTGCTACCACAATTTTGCGAGCAGTTCTGGCTATAAAATAACCCAGTGACGTGGTCAATGAGGCTGCTGTTTTAATTATGCACACCCATAAAACGCCCGTTTTGACCTTTAAGCATGCCTGCGTTCGGATCTCCACTCCCCGTTTTCAAGCACCTTCCCCTGTTACCACCCACATATGCCTCATCCTGTCACTCAAATTATCAGGCATTCGCTATTTTGCGAGCACATGAATTTCGGCCTCACTGACTGGTTCGTGCATGCGTATAACGATCCGTACGCATGCGCAGTTGGGCAAACATCGCTCGGAGCGAACGAGCTGCCGCTTACGAGTGGCTCTGAATCAGGCCCCTAATATAGTGGCCTATTCATGGGGGTGCTTTCTCTTTGCTTGTCGCTTGTACTCCTCTTCTGGGTCATCTCTGTCACTGTCCAGCAGTAGTGATCACCTTCCCTGATATCTTTGTTCCATTGCTGAAATGTCTTGGTGGAATCGCTCACTATGCTTGTCACTCAGTGCACCACAGTTATCTTGTGGGGGTAATCCCGTGAATCGCATATATTTGAATAGGGGAGGGGACAAATAACTGATTAATTTAATTGGGTCATTAGGCCCCGCCCCCTCTGCGCGGAATGCAGATTGCTGGTAAGATTCTCTCCATTCTGCCCACGTCACTAGGAATACCCCTACATCATCATAAATGGGATATATCTCGGAACTCAGTGCTAATAAGAGTTTTAAATGTCATGGTCATTCTTTGCATGCTGAAATCAATTAGAAGTAACTATTTTCACATCGGAAAAATTTTCACTGTTGTGCAGTGTTATGAGTTAATATAAATCGTATTGAATCCAATAGGAAGTTTTGTTGTCTCTCTTACATATTACCATCTTTCTCTAATGTGTTTTTTTCATGGCTAAAATGCCTCCCACATGAGGGATATTAGAATAGAGGGCACATACATGCAGGGTGAGAAACCCATACCTTGTTCGCCAACGTATTCTCTCCAACTTCTTTAATATCTGTTCTCTTTGGTCTCCCTTCTATTTGCACCTTCTGGCGCTCTTAAGCTGCATACACACGGTACAACCTGCACCGCCAACGATATCGCTGAACGATTTCCCTTCAACTCTCTGTAGTGCAGGACAAACGATATTGGGTACACAGACTGAAAGATATCTATGATCGATATATTTCAGTGAAGTCATCCAGCCACATCTGTGAACATGCAAATCGTGATGAAATCGTCCAAGTTGGCCTGCATGTACGGACGACCATAGATATCGTTAACGTCCATGTGGGAACGCGCATCGTTGGTCGTTCACTGCATAAAAATGAACGATATGAACGATTTATCGTTGAACAATATTGTTATCGTTCATATTGTTCATAGACATCGTACCGTGTGTACGCACCATTAAGTTTAGCTGGTTAACTCTGGTTTTAGTCTAAATACGTGTATGCAATTAGTGTACATCGCCAGACAAATAAGATCTAGGTAGTTTATTTACGTGCATACATATATCAGTGCATGTTTTAGTTTAGGTATTTGTGTTTTGTTTTTGAGTTGTTCTCTAATGGTTATATAATGTGCACTTTATTATACATTTTTTTCAGTATATGAGAGATATATGTGTATATAATGGAAGAGTAAATAACACCACTATATTTGTAGGTGTCATTCACTTCTTATTTCTTAATTGAACCAGGTGTTTCATCCATGAATCTTGGAATATGAATAAATAGATGAATATAACAACAAATGGAATTGAGATTAAAATTATGCACTGATATAATGAATGTACGGTTATAATGTTTTTTATTTCTTTGGAACTGTATAATTGTTATCCTTTTTAATCTTGTATGTATTGTGGTTAGTCTACATTTGTTCTTGTATAGGTACAGGTATACAGGTATTATGAAGTCTCAAAACCCAATGATCATAAATGACAACCCATGGACTCTAAGGAATAATGGAATCTGCAATTCCCCTATTTATTAGAGGGGGATGTTCTGCTGTTTGTGTGTGGTACAGTATAAGAGATAGAGAGTAATTAGATAGACAATGTCTAGATAGACACCAGATGTTAGAAAGTGAATAGTTAGACAGGCACAAAACTCAGACACACTAAAGGTAGCAATGTAAAAAGGTTGACAGGTACAAAAGGTCGACAGGGTCAAAAGTTCGACATGAAAATGGTCGACAATTTTTTATTTTTTTTAACCCTAACCCTCCCCTTGGTGCCTAACCCTAACCATCCCTCCTGGTGTCTAACCCTAACCGTGGGGGTAAGTGCCTAACCCTCCAGTAAGTGCCCAACTCTAAAACTAAAAAAAATGTTGACCATTTTCAAGGCGAACTTTTAACCCTGTGGACCTTTTGTACCTGTCGACCTTTTTACATGTCTAACTTTAGTGTGTCTGACTTTTGTCCCTGTCGAACTTTTATCCCTGTCTAACTATTCACTGTCTAACATCTGGTGTCTATCTAGACATTGCCTAACTAATTACTGTCTTATAGTCGGGAACCCCTGCTGTTCTGCAGGCATTCAGCTTGAAACAGTCCCAAGGTGGGGGCGAAACGCGTTACTGCCCATTACCACTATTGAAGTGAACTGTGTCCAACTGATTATCTGGGGACGGTATTAATACTGCCAGCAAAGCACCATTATGGGGATCCCTGCAGCCGTGGCCACACCGCTACTGTCTGGTGGATCCACAAATCTAACCTAGCCAGACACGTCTTAGGACAAGTGCTGGCCATTATCGTCCGCGGTGAGCTGTACAGCCGCAGCCTTACTTGACAGCCGGCGGGACCCTGAGCTGGAACAAGCCGCACGTGGCCCGAGGGAAAGTGCGGATGAAATTCTGGCAGGCATCGGTGGTGCTGCACGGAGGCCCAGACTCAGTACAGGATACACTAGCGCTATTCACACTATCCAAGGCGCGGACTTTGATCTCTGGAACTCGGTTACTTTGTAACAAAAGGAGCAGATAAAAAATGTCATCTTCATTTGGAATTGCTGCCTGATACTAAGTTACAGGGGTAACTGCTGATTATACTTACATACACTACCAGCCATGGTGATCTGGACACAGTATTTCATAAAGCTATAAAGAACATTATTATCTACATAAGCATATGATTTTATACATATATATTAGATTATGTTTACAATACTGCAGTGAATAATTGTCTTTTATTATTCTTTTTAATACTATTGTGGTATATTGTTTATATGTAATCTGTGATTGATTTGATTGGTTTAAATAGAGATTATCTTTAGTATTGTTGTACTTTATTCCAGCGCAGTTTTATCCTTTTTTCATACTTGATTGCGTTCCATTTGTTTTAATCAACAGATTTAGAGCCATTTCCAGCTTACACAAGTGCGACGACAACAATTGTATATCATTTGTTTTTCTCTGACTATAAAGAAAGACATCTTATTTTGGAACTTGTAAAACAAAACATATGGGGTGGGATTTACTAAACATTGTATCCACAATGCGGTACATCCCGCCTCTCATTGGGTACATACCGTGGTTGATTACCACGGTATGTACTTAAGATATCGCAAAGGACAGCTCTCCCGATAAGAGCTATCCTCTCCCGATAAGAGCTGTCCTCTCCCGATAAGAGCTGTCCTCTCCCGATAAGAGCTGTCCTCTCCCGATAAGAGCTGTCCTTTGTGATGCATCGTATTCCAGTGCTTAGTGCATATGGGGTTATGCAGTAAAACCCACAAAAACATACATTTTTGTGTTTAGTACATCCTGCCCATAAACTTACATGGCAAGACAAATGTATTCATCCATGTATTTCCCCACATTATATTATTATAACAACTAAAATAAAGAAGATGAGTTTGGTAACATGATAACAGGTATTGGGTATAATAAGGAACAGGCATTTCATGTTACCAATTTCCATTCATCACTATTATGCAGGAGTGCCCACTGAGATTTACAGAAGGGCAGAGGACCTAGGTATCCCCTAAGGCAGAGGTTTCCAAACTCAGCCATTACAGTCCAGGTTATAAGGATATCCATGCTTGAGCCCAGATGGTTAAATCAAATTGATTGAGGTACTAATTAAGTCACCTGTGCTCAAGTATGGATTTTCCTAAAACCTGGACTGTAAAAGGTGGAGTTTGGGAACCTTTGCCCTGAGGTGTAACAGATATGTTTGTCAGAAGCAGTTCTGTCTGCATTAGCTCATACAGCCTGGTGCAGCCCTGCAATAACATAGATGTGAACCTAAAGAAATAGTATCAAGAGTTGATTTACTAAGGGGCGGGAGGCATCAAGGGTAAAAATGCGATCAAACCACGGAAATGCGGGTTTGATCGCATTTTTCATATGCACCAAGGACTTGGTTGCGGTGGGTAACGCCATCTTCCTGATGGCGTTACCTATAGAAGCCTATAGGCTTCTCTCTCTGCTGCGTGCTGATAGAGGGATCCAATTGAATCCCTCCCAGCACCCCCAGCGGCACGCGCAGAATGACGCTGGACGGGCTTCTGGGTCATAGACTCGGAAGTCCCTCCACTGCAAAGGGCCGCTCTTACCGACAGAGCGGTCCTTTGCGGTGATCGTCATGCATCCCACCCTAAAGCTTCTAAGACAGACAAGTGGTGTTGTTGTTGGCCATAGCAACCACTCAGAGCCTGTCTCTGATTTACTAGAATGCAACACCACCACTTTTTTAGAGCTTTAGTCAGTCTACCCCTTAGGCTCATTTAGTGGACGTGGTGTGTTGAATATCATTATTCTATGGGGAGCCAAATAAGTGCCGAGTACCACTGAATGCTTTAGTTTGTATGGCACTGGAGTGTGTGGTAATTATGAATGGCTATAAGGTTAGTTAGCAGAGTAGGCATCCTGAAAGAGGAAAATAAGACTCTGCAAAAGACTGAACGTGAGAGAACTGGCTTATTGTAAACATGAATGAGATTTCAAGATGAACTGGACAATATAAGGCGGAGGATGTGATCACAAGTGAGGTGCCCACTAACGGGAATATTAAGGAATCCGCTTTCCTGTCATTGGTCACCTGGGGAATATACATAATAATTCCATATTAATACAGATAATTCCATCCAAGATTAAAGTCATACTGCTGTGTATTACACAACCTAGACAATCTGTTCTACAGAAAGGTATAACGGGCAGTATCCAGGCTCCAACACTGGAGCCTACAAATCACCACCTGCAGGGCCAGATTAACACTGGGGTGGATGGGATTATAGCCCAAGGCCTCCATATAAAAATAGGCCCATCATCATTGCAGCGTGGTGATGACAAGCCACCAAACCAGTCAGTCAGTCAGTCAGTACTTCATTTTACTCACAAAATGATGCTATTGTTGTACTTCTATGTATTTAGTGTAAATGCCTACATGACACTGACCCCACCCACACAGCACTGGCCACCCCTCCTCCACTTTTCACAATAGGTCCCTGATCATTTTCAGCCCCAGTACCACGTGGGTCTTAATCCAGCCATAAACAGTTATGTAGGCACACACCAGTGGATCTCTCCAGTTACTTAACCAGTGGTGCTGCTTTATTGATAGATAGCAGGTACAGCTGTACTCACTGTTACATGCACACAGAGCTGGGTTCCATAGAGCTCAAGCTCACCAGCCAGTGAGTGTATGCCGCTTGTGGGCAGTGGTGCAGGATGCTGGACCAACATTAAATGTGTGTATTAACAAGGTCTCTCATATGACCTTCTGTCTCCCACCATGTCAGTCTACACCAGTGGTGTCAAACTTGCGGCACTCCAGCTGCAGTGGAACTACACATCCCAGCATGCTAAAACTGTGGCAGTGCATGCTGGATATGTAGTCCCACAGCAGCTGGATGGCCACGAGTTTGACACCTCTAGTCTACACTGTACACATTAAAGACAAGATGTCCCATGCACATGCTCAGTAGTGCTCTCGATGGCCATCTTGGAACAGGACATGAAACCTCCCTGGAGGGACAAGACGACTGGTGCCTGCTTGTATCGCACTCCTTTCAACACATCACACACCAGTGGCGTTACAAGGAGGGTGCGGGCTGCAACCGGGTGTCAACCGCCGAGGGGTGACGCCAAAGTGCCGGCTCCTCCGTGGCGACAGGAGCCAGGTGCTGCACTGTAGTATTACATGCAGCACTCAGTACTGCACACAGAGTGGTCCCCGGGGGCACTCCACACCTCCGGGACCCGTAGAGTGACAAAATGGGGGTTTGCCTGCGAGGCCCCGCCCCCTTTTTCACCAGTGCACGGCTCGGCCGCGCGCACTAGAAGCCTCCCCGCACCAGGTAGGGATGCCACTGTCACACACACTGTACTTACCTTCTACAGAGCAATCCGGATTACATAATAGTACACATCACACACACTGTACTTACCTTCTACAGAGGAATCTGCATTATATCTAATTTTTAATTACTTGAAAAGTGTACTGCAAACTAGGTAACTCATCATTGCTGCAGACCATCTAATTTTTAATTACTTGAAAAGTGTATAGATTACTAGACCTAGTTCTTCTTAGCTTTGTGGCATTCACTGTTTGTTTATGTTAGGACATTTATTGCTAGCCATATTAGTGGGAGGGTATTGGGGGATGATTGGATTCATTGAATACACATGCAATCACTGACTATTTAAGTTCATAGGAAGGCTGAAGGCCCCTGGGCTGAGTAGGGCTTAATTATTAGAAGTGCATAATTTGTAAAAGTGCATTTCTTACCAAATTCGGCATTATACAGGCATTAAACCGAAGTTAAACAGAAGGAGACCACTCTAACCTGAATCTATTCTTTAACAAGAACATATGGACAAAGTATAATCAAGAAATGTAAGTTCACAATATCTACACTACAAGCACCTGCTGTCTGCATCACCTGGACAATCCTCACTGGCCTCTGTTTGCTCACTATAAGAACTTACACTTGCTAATATTTGTACTGACTCGCTCGTTTCACAAACAACTCATAGCTTACTGTATTCAGTGCCAATTTCAGTTTATTTCTTAGAAATAATGTCTTCCCACCTCTCTTCTTTTCCTAGCCTGTCATCTGCCTTCTAATTCAGTTTACTTTAATATTCCATTTCTCCTCTTTTCCTCTGCTCAATAATAGTTTGGAAATTTTGCAGGCACATTTTCCTTGTTACTTGCTTCTCTGCACTCATACTTTATTCCTACATCTAGTTTTCCTCCCCCTACCCAACTCTTCCACACCATTCTCATGTGTACCTCCCCCTCCACTCACTGTCTACCTAATACTCTGCTCTACCCCCTTTTTCCACCTATATCATTTCCCCCTTGTCTCCTCCACCTCCTCCTTCCTTTATCTCCCCTCCTTTGTCTGCCGTCCTCCCTCTCCTCTCCCACTAATACACTTTCATTCTCTTCTACCCCTCCTTTGTCCTACTACCCCACTGATAATCCTTCCTCCAAACCTCCTCTCCATGTCACCCCATACCACCCCCATCATATTAAACTCCCTCCCTGCCAACCACCTACAGATTCCCTTCCCAGCTCTGGTCCCCGCATAATCTCTCCACTACATTCATCTCGGCCACCCATATTAAACTCACCTTCTCGCTACAGCAACCCAAATAATCTAATTCACATCTCTCCCACAAACACTGTCCCTCTATCCTGTGCCCTCTGGAATGCCAGATCAGTATGTAACAAACTCGTACCCACCCATGACCTTTTCATCTCTAAAAACTTGCATCTCCTAGCCATTACTGAAACCTGGATTTCACCCTCTGACACCACTTCCCCTGCTGCTCTCTCCTCTGGGGGCCTCATCTTCTCTCATACCCCTCGGCCTGGGGGTTGCCATGGTGGTGGGGTAGGGGTCCTTCTATCCCCCGGTTACTTCTACCAACTCCTACCCTCTGAACCATCTCTTACTTTCTCTACATTTGAAGTTCATGCTATACGCCTCTTCCAACCAGTTCACCTTAGAGTAGCTGTCATTTACCGTCCCCCTGGCCCTCCTTCCAATTCATTGACAACTTCGCTTCCTGGCTTCCTCACTTTCTCTCCTCTGACCTTCTCTCTATTATCCTAGGTGACTTCAATATTCCTATTGATATCCCCACAGAAGCCTCTGCCTCCAAACTCCTCACCCTCATGTCTTCATTTGGTCTCTCCCAATGGACCTCCTCACCCTCCCATGTGAGTGGGCATTCGCTTGACCTGGTCTTCACTCACCGTTGTGATATTTCTGATTACTCCAATTCCCCATTCCCCCTCTCAGACCATCACCTTCTCTCTTTTAACCTATCCCTCTCTCCTTCCCTTCCTCTACCTCCTAAGGCCACTATCACTAAGCGTAACATTGACGCTATTGACACAGTTTCTTTTTCTTCCCAGCTTGACTCACTTCTCTCCCCTATCCTCTCTCTCTCCTGCCCTGAACAAGCCATTTCTCTATACAATACCTCCCTTACTTCTGCTCTGGAGTCTGTTGCTCCGGCAATCACTATTCACCCTCGCAGATTTACACCTCAACCCTGGCATTCCAAATGCACCAGATACCAGCAAAAGTGTTCGCGAACTGCCGAACGACAGTGGAGAAGATCACGCTCTAAGGCTGATTTTCTCAATTTCAAATTTATGCTCTCATCATACAGTGCTGCCCTTTCCCTCTCTAAACAGTCATATTTCAAGAACCTCATCTCCTCTCAGTCCTCAAATCCCCAACGTCTCTTCACCACCTTCAACTCCCTCCTCCACCCACCCCCTCCTCGCCTCCCCTCCTCACTCTCTGCCCTTGATTTTGCTACCTACTTTACATCTAAAATTGACTCCATACGTCAGGACATCATATCCCACCAGTCCCCCTGCTATCCACTTCAGCCTCTCTTCCCATATCACCCCTCTCCTTCAATTTTACCAACTCTAACTTTCTTCTCCCCTGTATCTGGAGAGGAAGTCATGTCCCTCATACAGTCCTCCCCCCCTTCCACCTCCCCCCTTGACCCTATCCCTTCATGTCTCCTCCGCTACCTCTCTCCTTCTGCCTGCTCCCATCTTGCCCACCTCTTTAATCTCTCCCTATCATCAGGCACTGTCCCGTCTGCATTCAAACATGCCCTTGTCTCCCCCATACTAAAAAAAACAACCCTTGATTCTAACACTCTCTCCAACTACCGTCCCATCTCTCTCCTCCCTTTTGCTTCCAAGCTCCTTGAGCGTGTTGTTTTCAAGCGCCTTACCACCTTTCTTTCCTCTCATTCCCTCCTTGACCCTTTTCAGTCTGGCTTCTGCTCTCTCCACTCCACTGAAACTGCCCTCACAAAAGTCAGCAATGACCTCCTTGCTGCTAAATCCAAGGGCCACTACTCTCTGCTCATTCTCCTTGACCTTTCTGCTGCTTTTGACACTGTGGACCACCCTCTCCTTCTGCAAATCCTTCACTCCCTTGGTCTACGTGACACTGCCCTCTCCTGGCTAGCCTCCTACCTCTCTGACCGATCCTTCTCTGTCTCCTCTCATGACTCCTCTTCTCCCCCACAGCCTCTTGCAGTGGGTGTTCCCCAAGGTTCTGTTCTTGGACCTCTCCTTTTCTCACTCTATACATCCTCACTAGGTGAACTAATCAGCTCTTTTGACCTCCAATATCATCTCTATGCTGATGATACTCAGCTCTACCTTTCCTCCCCTGACCTCTCTCCCTCTCTCCTCACTCGTGTCTCAAACTGTCTCTCTGCCATTTCTTCCTGGATGTCCCAGCAATTTCTTAAACTTAATATGTCTAAAACTGAGCTTATCATCTTCCCTCCCCCCTACGTAACCACACTTCCCACCATTTATTTATCAATTGATGGCACAACTATCTCCTCTAGCCCCAAAGTGCGCTGTCTTGGAGTTATCCTGGACTCCTCCCTCTCCTTCAAACCACATATGCAGAATCTCTCACAGTCCTGTCGCTTTGATCTTAAAAATATTTCCAAGATTAGACCCTTTATCACCCAGGATGCCACTAAAACCCTCATACACTCATTGGTCATCTCCAGATTGGACTACTGTAACCTTCTCCTATCTGGCCTCCCCAAATCCCTTCTCTCCCCTCTCCAGTCTGTCCTCAATGCTGCTGCTCGGCTCATCTTCCTCTCAAAACGCTCTGCATCTGCCTCCCCTCTCCTACAAGCCCTACACTGGCTCCCCTTCCCCTTTAGAACGCAATTTAAGGCTCTCACACTCACTTACAAAGCCCTCAGCCATTCCTCTCCTATTTACATCTCTGATCTCATCTCCCTTCACTCTCCTGTCCGCCCTCTTCGTTCAACAAATGCACGCCGCCTCTCATGCCAATTGATTACTTCCTCCCACTCCCGCCTACAAGATTTTGCCCGCGCTGCACCCCACCTTTGGAACTCTCTCCCGCTTCCCATCAGACTCTCCACCTCTCTACAATCCTTCAAACGTGCTCTCAAGACCCACTATTTCATCAAAGCCTTCCAGCTCTCATCTTAACTTGCTGCTACATACTCCTCTCTCCCTGCCTACCCCATCTGTTTCACCCCTGTCTGTCTGTCCCTCCCCCTTAGAATGTAAGCTCCTATGAGCAGGGCCCTCTACCCTCTTGTGCATCTCCTTACTATACCTTAATCTACTTCTTACTCTCTACCAGGGCACCTAACACTTGGTTGCTTTGCATTGTTGCTTATCTGGGTGTTATGGTCGTGAATGTAGCAATGTATATTATCCATGTCCTGTAATGTATTGTACTGTACTGTAAGTCACTGTAAATCAATCTATTTGTTTATGTACTTTGTAAGGCGCTGCGGAACACTTGTGGCGCCATATAAATAAACGATGATGATACATAATAGTACACATCACACACACTGTACTTACCTTCTACAGAGGAATCTGCATTACATAATAGTACACATCACACACACTGTACTTACCTTCTACAGAGGAATCTGCATTAATATAAGCAACTGCTCTTTTCTCCAGTATTTTAACATTTTCCTGCAAACATAAAACAGTACTAAAATTAAAAGAAAACAAATCGGTAAGTAGTATATCATAATAATAGACTAGGGGGGAGATGTATCAAATCTTCGAGAGAGACAAAGTGGAGAAGTTGCCTGTAGCAACGAATCAGCTTCCGACTGCTTGATACTATAGCTGTCAGGTAGAAGCTGATTGGTTGCTATGGGCAATTTCTCTGCTATAGCTCTCTCGAAGGCTTGATACTGTGGGCTTTATTCAGAGGCGGCCGTACGGTCTACGACCGCACGGCCGCCTCGATGTTTGTCCAGTGCGCATGCGCACGAGGGAGCCGGCTCCTTCGTGCGCATGCGTGAGACCCGCTACGACCGACAGCGCCGGTCGTATCGGATCTCTTTCCAAAGGGGGCGAGCTGTCGATGTTGATTGACAGCTCGCCCCGTTTGGAAGGCGGGCCGGGGGGGTGGCAGCCCAAACGGAGGCGTTCCCATGGGAACGCCTGCCGTTTGGGGGAGGCCCCACTGACATCACTAGTGATGTCAGTGGAGAGCTTCCGGCTCTGATAGAGCCAGAAGCTCTCAGGGGCTTACGACAAGTGAGACCCTACCCTAGTGTCTCGTCGTAAGCCCCGATGGTCGCGATGGTCAAGGACCATCGCGACCATCACCCTAGCGGTCGCTAGAGCTGTGGGTGTAAATCCACAGCCTAACGACCGAAACAGAGGCGGACGGTCAGGATGCAAGTGGCCGCCCAGTTTCTGAGCGACCGCTTGCATCCTCCGACCGCCTCCGAATGAGGGCCTGTAAATCTCCCATTAGGTTGGTTAAAAGTTGTAGTAATAACCATAGTAAATATTAATGTGCAGTAACTGCACTAATTCTTCTTTCTGGATTGTAGATGAATTGCAGAGACAAGTTTACATCTCCTTAAACAGTCCTATAAAACCACAATGTAACTGGAACTACTGTGCTCCCAAGTGAGCTTTCTCCACTTTATTGGTATTTCCCAATATCGCAGTGTGTGATCCAAAGTAATGCAAATAATCTTAGTAGCAAACATGACCTGTTAGTGGTGCCATGTAGAAGTGATAAGGAAAGAATTTACATATATTTTCAACCGGATGCAGTCACTATGACGACAATCACAATGTTGACAGTTGTCAAAATGGCGAAATGTTCTATCTGCAGAATGCTGACATTAGGGTTAGGCTGCGGGAGGGAGGGTTAGCGTACACACCGCAGATGACACCGCCGGAACTCCTCATCAGCTGACCACCGGGCAACAAGACACTCCCGAAGCAGGTAGGTGAAGCCACTGCACCACCTGGACTATGACCATGTCAATATTCTCATATTGACGTTATGAATGGCGTTAAAACAAACACAAGCAGTATCCAACAGTGCAAGACTTCTCAAACCGTATGTTTCGACACTTAAGTGTGTCGCCAGTTGGTCCCTGCACAATGACAATGGGGTGACAAAGAAAAATAATATAAAAAAAAGGGCGGTTCCCACTGGACATCTCCGACCAATCTGCAGAGCAAGGGGAGGAGACTGTGCTTTCCTGCTCTTCCTCCTGTTCCATGATGTGCTCTGGCCAATCAACAGAGCACGGGGAGGAGAGTGTGTTTTCCCCCCTCTCTCCCTGGCCAATCAGCAGTGCAAGGGGAGGAGACTGTGCTTTCCCGATCTTCCTCCTGCTCCAGGATGCGCTCTGGCCAATCAACAGAGCAAGGGGAGGAGAGTGTACTTTCCCTCTCTCCCCCTGGCCAATCAGCAGTGCAAGGGGAGGAGAGTGTACATTCCCACTCTCCCCCCCTGCTCCACTGGATACTATGCGGGTGGTCAAAACAAAGGAGATGTACTAAGGCTTCAAAAGTGAAAAAGTGGAGAGAGATAAAGTACCAACCAATCAGCTCCTAACTGCCATTTACCAAGCACAGACTGTAAAGTGACAGTTAGGAGCTGATTGGTTGGTACTTTATCTCTCTCCACTTTATCACTTTCAAAGCTTGGTACATCTCCCTGAAAGTCCCATCCGCCCCCCGACTTCCTGCAGCATCAGAGAGGAGCTGGGAGCAGGCAGCCACAGCAGTGCATATGTCTCAGCATCATGACGTCTGTCACAGAGAGGAGCCGGGAGCAGCAAACTCAGTAGGACGGAGACTAAGAGGAAATGATGAGGAAAGGAGTCCTAAAGGCTTAACACTGCAATGGTAACGTGGTAGAAAAGGGGTGTTTGGGATGTAAAGGACTGCGGGGAGTGTGTGCTAATGTTCATTTATATTTATTTTTATATCTTTAAAATGTTGTATCATGTACGTGGATGTTACTCTTTAGTGTGTCACACAGGATTTTTTTTTAGAACCATTGTTTTAGTGTATCAATGTGTGCATATTATATAATAATAATAACATATATTATGGGCCTGATTCAGCAGTGCACGCAAATGCAATGCTCTACGCAGATTCCCGATTATCGAAAATCTGCGCATGCACAGGACCCATTCTATTAGTGTGCAGAATGGGTCCTGCGTAGTCGAACGCAGACCCTTTAATGCCTCTGCCTGATTGACAGGCAGAGGCATTTAAGGGGCGGTGCGGGGTAGGCCAGTGTTCACAATACAGGGGGGAGTGGTAAGCCCAGGGACTAGTCGAAGCAGTTTACAGAACTCGCAAGCCAGCCAGTCTGAGTAAGCTGAGGCTTACTCAGCTGGCCGGCGGCCCGGCACCGTCCACCATCGCGAGCAAAGACCCCTGATGGTCGCGATAGTGATCCCAGCCTGCGACCTCCGTCGCAATGCTGGGATCGCAAATGCAGCAGGATGATGCACATGAAGAATCAGGACAAAATATGGGGAGGAGACAGATTAATAATACGATCAGGAAGGGGAAGGTTTTTTATCAAGTCAGCTGGAACATTTTTTCTAAACAGCAATAGCACCATTGCCACCAAGGCGACTAAAAGCATAAATATCCTTTGGCTCTTTAAGCTAAGAAGTTCAGCGCTATGACTGTAAGCACGATTAGTACAAACACCCTACAACGTATTTTCTTCTCCTTTTTCTCCACAAAGTGGATATTTGTTTTAGGGATTATATGATAATTCTCCACCTCTTAGAGTAAATGTCAGCAGCAATCTGTATTTATCAAGAAACTATACGCGCGTTACCTCAGCCCATTCTGTAGAGCCTAGCAGGCCAAACTCCTCTGCATCCCAGCTGGCAAACATCAGCGTTCTCCTCGGCCTCCAACCTGAACAATATTTACAAAAGTATGAATTACTGTATCCTCCTGTTTAGCTCAAGTAGTCAGTGACTGCCAACAGGATGCGAAATCAGCATCTATCATCATCAAGGTACAGGGCCTGATTCTGAGTTCCCATAATGTGATCGAAATTGCTGATGTCCACACCCAACGGAATGCTAATGCGGCTATACACCCGTATTACAGACAAATTACATTACATTCAAATTTATGCAATCACATCCCCACAATCCCCCGTCAGCAAGACCAGCCGTCATCACTATTATTAGCACTCGCTCTATAGTAGGTGCAGGGAAACCATCTAAATTTCGCATGACTCAGTAAAGGACCAATTCTGTTTCGCCTTTTTGCTTTCTGTACCCTATCTTTTTTAAAGGAATAAAAAAAGAAACAATTGCAAAAACAAAAATAGTTAAAAAAAAGTCCATGAAATATTACCTTGAATTTTCAACTTCCCCGCACTTCTGACAATTTCATTCACTACAGCTGCTCCACTTTGTGGGTCAATCCCTCCGAATACCCAGGAGTCCCTATGGCCCCCAAGGATGACATACCTGTCTAAGAATGACATGAGTGAGTTTGATAATGCGGCACAGAGTTACATTTTATCAGCTCATTACAGACATTTTTGAATGTCATTTAGCCCAGGACACAGATTAGGGTGGAGGAGGTGGCCATTTTGTAGAGTGAACCATTATTTAGCCTTTGGATTGAGTAGGAACAAGTGACATCCCTAAGATCTGAATCCCAGTCGCCATTGCGACCACTATACCTATGCCATGATTATCTGGCACACTGGCTAATTTGACTTCCGCATGCTCAGGACCCTGCTGAATTGAGCAAATGTTAGATTTACAAGATGTGGAAAGAAAGGTCATAATGTTCCACTGTCACCTGGCTCCACGGCGCCTGTAATGGTCCCGATAACGTTATACACTCTCCTTATCTCTGTGTAGGTATGGATGTGCATTCTGACCCTCCTGTTCCAATGACAGTAAAACATATGGGTTCATTTGTAGCACAAATTAGTGATATTATAAATCATTACCGAAATAAAAACCAAGTTACCTGAAATATCGCTATAAAACTATGTACTTTATTCCAGTTAAGTTACAAGCAGTGGTGTATATACATGGAATAGACAAAGCCACATTTAGGGGGTTATGTAATAGCCTGCGAGATGCAAGATTGTTTTGAGAGTCTGGCTGTATTTTTAAAGCAGCAACCTGATTTAGCCTTTTAAAATGATGGCCGCTTTAAAAATACATCCCGGCTCGCAGGAATTTCGGCAGAGGCTGTTTGTTTTAGCCATACAAATGATTAATAACAACAACAAAAAAACATACTTACCTCCTCTCCCAGAAGGTGCAGGAGACTCACATTTTCCAGTAGGGATGTGCAGGCTCGGATTAGTTCGGATTTTCCCGCCAAATTCTGATTTTTCCTGCCAAAAATCGGGTCTCAGAAAGAGGCAAAACGTCATCTTTCATGGACAAACATCATCATTCCTAGTCCATGAAAGATGATGTTTGTCCATGAAAGATGACGTTTTGCCTCTTTCTGAGACCCGATTTTTGGCAGCAAAAAACAGAATTTGGTGGGAAAATCAGAACTAATCCGAGCCTGCACATCCCTAATTTTCAGGGACTCCCACGGAAGAGTGGGTGGATTTCCCACATCCTGTCCACTTCCTAGTGAAGTAGCCAGGGTGGGGAGATAATTCTGGGAATCCCGGGTCTGCATGGAGGCTGCAGGACTAATATTATGTGAATCACCTAGTTTTAGCCGCACTTCTTCCCCACGGACATACATTTTCCCATGTCAGGGCCTAATGATTTGGAAACCCAGCCCGACCCCTGAAGCGGTCAGCTCCATATCCTCTCTAGAATCTCCTTTAGCAATCGAGTGGGAAAATCGGTTTCTAGATGTGCTGAAGGCATTTGAACTCCACACAATAAATGTTTGATTTTTCCTCAGCACTCATCCTATAACCAGACTGGATATAAATAAATGTTTTGCTTACTGTGTCGCATGACTGTCTGTGTACCCAGGACCGATATTGTAGGACACGTTTAGACTTCCTTTCCAAGTGCTGTTCGGTGCAGGAGCTCCTCCCATGTTTCTGTAAATGGTAAATGTGCAATACTTATCGTTGCGAGTATAGGATAATAAAGCAGTCAGATGTGAGTCCTGTTTTCATATAGAAATTGATGTTAATATGAATCATCACAGTCTCCATTAAAGAGCATCTATGTAACTCCCAACTACAAGTCCCTAAAACTCTATGTAGTTGTATTAACTCGGGTGAGAGATGTATACTAATCATAACAATGAATTTGTTGGCATTTGCATAATATGTACTAGGAAAGGAGGAGAGGGTTAGGCACTAGGAGGGTTAGGTTTAGGCACTAGGGGGAAGGTTAGGGTTAGGCAGTAGGGGGAAGGTTAGGGTTAGGTAAAAGGAGAAGGGTTAGGCACTAGGGGGAGGGGCACTAGGGTTAGGCACTAGGGGGAGGGGCACTAGGGTTAGGGTTAGGCACTAGGGGGAAGGTTAGGGGGAGGGGCACTAGGGTTAGGGTTAGGCACTAGGGGGAAGGTTAGGGTTAGGCAGTAGGGGGAAAGTTAGGCACTAGGGGAAGGGTTAGGGTTAGGCACTAGGAGGAAGGTTAGGCTGAGGCACTAGGGAAAGGGGCACTAAGGGAAGGGTTAGGCAATAGGGGGAAGGTTGGGGTTAGGCACTAGGGAAAAGGTTAGGCACTAGGGGGAAGGTTAGGCTTAGGCACTAGGGGGAGGGGCACTAGCGGGAGGGTTAGACAATAGGGGGAAGGTAAGGGTTAGGCACTAGGGGATAGATTAGGCTTCGGCACTAGGGGGAGGGGCACTAGGGGGAGGGTTAGGCAATAGGTGGAGGGTTAGGGTTAGGCAATAGGGGGAAGGTTAGGGTTCGGCACTAGGGGAAGGGTTAGGCACTAGGGGGAGGGTTAGGGTTCACAATACTTATTGCCTGAAGCGCAGCAGGACTATGGGGTGTAAAATGGACTAGGGCATTATTACTATATGGTGCATAAAATGAACTAGGGCAATATTATGGGGCATAAAATATATAACCACTGTGGAGAGAGGTGTCTCTCTAGAAGCATTGGCGAGGGGCCCCTTGAAAATGTTACTATGGGGACGACAAAGTTCTGGCTATGCCCCTGCCAGCAGCTTTTGGTCATATTTAAGGCCTTTGGAAATAAAAACTACCCCCTGCTCTGATGCAAAACACGGGAAAAAAGTCAAGAGGCTGATGAAATAAAGTCACAAGAAGACATGTACTATCCAATGCATTAAGGTTATATAAGATGTATGAGAAATGTTTATACCTCTTTCCTCATACATCAGTAGATTAACATATAAAAAGTTCAACCTTTTCTAGATATCGTTAATCAATATTATGTAATAACAGTTCTTACACCTTGATGCTTACCGTAATAAAGTCTCAGCGTCATGGTAGCCTATAGGGTGGACAGGGATTTTAGGAAGCCCCACACCATCCTTTACATCAGATCTGTAAGTGTATTCTGTTAAAACATAGAATTATTATTGTGTATTACGAACTGGATCATATTGTTGTTGTCCCTACAGCGGCTAAGAATGAAGAGGTCGTCACAACACAATTTATTTCATAGCAGAAAGAGAAGAGTGCAATAGGGTGTAACAAGTGTCTATTATAAAAGTTATCATATATCAAGAAAATATACTCTGCGTAACTACGGCTACATTTAGGTAAATGGACAGTATCAGTTTGGAAAGTTTTTACTCTACCTGTTCACTGCAGAGTGATGTGACAAATAATTATTTAGCAGTAGATAATGATAAAGATAAATGATAGTTAGAAGCCAATTGGTTTCTGTAGCCGCACTTCCACTTGTCCTCCTCAGAAGGTTTGATAAATCGACCCAGGAGTCCCTGACTGCACTTGTTCCATGAACTGCTGAAGGAAAGTTCTGGCTAATGGTGAAAGCGTAATCTCTGAAGAACAATATTTAGAGGACTGAAAATCTATGGAACCCCACAGAAGGTTCTAGGTACAGGACCAGGTTCTCCATGTACCATGGACAGCTCTGGTCAAAGTGGGTAAAAGCTATGATGGGCATGGAGGTAAATGGGACATCTTGGCTATTTATAGAGCTCCTAGTTAACATTGCTTTTATATATCAAATGGGGAGAATACACACATACACACTTTCAAAAATGATACAATAGCATAAACAAAAATGAATGGGCGGCAGATGGTTTAGCTTTTATTTCCCCTTATTAGGTTTATGCAAGTAGAAGAAGGGAATTCCAATCACACTGCTCTAGGCAATTGGTGTATACCCACCAAGTACCTTCTTGAATGGATTATACTGTACATCAGTGTAGAACCCCACCACTAAAGACTCAACATAGCTAAAGATCCTGAACTGACCTTTAGCAGGATAACCTGGGGTTAGAGGGTCTCCTGCCCCATTCAGGTTCAGGACATTTCCACGTTGGGCGCCACCACCTGGCAAGTTCCAGCCATCAGGATAGGGCTCTACCCCGGGGGCACAGTAATCAGCCGGATCGGAATACAGGATAATCCCTTTGGCTCCTGCCTTTTCTGCATTATTAACCTTGGAAAACATTAACAGAATTTAGTTAATGTTTTAGAATTTATTAAAGTGACTTGCAGGGCAATCTGGAAATGTTGTGGATTTTTCTCACATTTCAGGCATTTATTTTCATTTATGTTATGTTCTCTTTATGATAGAATGAAATGTGTTAATCAATGTAATAATAAGTTGTTTGTCTTTATTATAATTATTTAGCATTTATTTTGATCTATTAAGAATGGCCATCGATGGGTAGCAACCATCAATGGTTTTCTGCCGGTGGTCAATAGTGGAGGTCCAGTAGTACTCTGCTATTGATGGCATTTTTTTTCTGGAGCGCTGTCCATGGCGCATAGCTCCAACCCCAACTTTGCCCACTTCTCCAATTGTCCCGCCACCTGCCGTGTCCTATCTCCCATCAGTCAGAGATGCTGTGTGTGATGTCTATAGATGGTTTTCTATCATCCATGTAAACTACCGATGGCACCATCAATAGAGACCATAGATAGTAAGCCATTTGATGGCCATCCCTACAAGCTACACCTTTAGCAGCACATAATATAACTAGGAAAACATGTAAAGAAATATAATCTAGGTTGGGAGGGAACATAAAGAAAAAGTTTGATACTTACTTTGTTTCCTCTAAAGATTTTCCCATATCTGGCAATAACAATCTTGTCTTGGACACTGATGCTCAAAACCCGCTCTAAGAGTAGAAAGTCTTCAGTTCGTGCATAATTAACATAGACTAGTTCTCCCTGTAGCAAAAAAATAACATAAGATATGAGGAACAAGGAAAATATCACCATAAACTCTGTGTCCTAAGGAGTCAGTAGGAGATCCACTCTATCGCCAGGAATAGAGCCTCTAATAATGTGGCTGCATAAAGCCATTGCTTCAAATATTTATAACTATTTATTTATTATTTATAACTTGTTTCTACGACTATTGCAAGGGACGTTTCCGAAGCTAACTGGTTCCAAGCATCTTACAACCAATAAGATGCTGCATTCCATAGTATTGAATACTCCAAGAGCATGGCTCCCTCTAAGGCCACCATCTAGAGGAGTAGGAAGTGTGCTCTGTCATGTCCTTGCCCTCTTCTGCTGTCAATCACTAATGTTGTAGCGGCTATTACCATCTAATATAAATTCTCCATACATTTAGTACTTGTTCTCTGATGCTGTGTGCAAGTTCAACAGCAGACGTAGAGTAGGGGGGTATGTAGGAAACAGGCTGGGTAGTTGGTGGGGCATGTACGACACAAGGTGGTGAGGAGTGGGGACATGTAGGACACTGGCTGGAGAGGAGGGGGGCATGTACTGCACAGGCTGGAGATGAGGAGGACATGGACATAAGTTGGTGAGTAGGGGGAGATTTGGGAAGCATTGTGGAGAGGAGGGGGGACATGCAGGACATAAGTTGGTGATGAGGACATGTAGGACATAAGTTGGTGAGGATGAGGACATTGTAGGACGGAAGTTGGTGAGGATGAGAACATGTAGGACATAAGTTGGTGAGGATGAGAGGATGAGGATATGTAGGACAGAAGTTGGTGAGGATGAGGACATGTAGGACATAAGTTGGTGAGGAGGGGGGACATGTAGGACAGTAGTTGGTGAGGATGAGAACAGGTAGGACATTAGTTGGTGAGGATGAGGACATGTAGGACAGCAGTTGGTGAAGATGAGGACATGTAGAACATATGTTGGTGATGAGGACATGTAGGACATAAGTTGGTGAGGATGAGGACATTGTAGGACAGTAGTTGGTGAGGATGAGGACATGTAGGACAGCAGTTGGTGAGGATGAGGACATGTAGGACATAAGTTTGTGAGGAGGACATGTTGGACATACGTTGGTGAGAAGGCATAGGATAGCAGTCTGGAGAGCTAGAGAGGAGGGGGACATGTAGGACATAAGTTGGTCAGGATGAGGACATGTAGGACATAAGTTGGTGAGGAGGGGGGCATGTGGAAAGCAAACTGGAGAGGAGCGGGGACATGTAGGACTCAGCAGGTGAGGTGGGGGACATTCTCCACAGTAATGATTGTATTGTTTACCTCGGGTATCCCAGGTGCTGAGTACGCATTGTATGGCGGGACAACAGTGGAGACATTTTCATAACCTGGGGGGATGGGCTCATATAAAGATGTATTGAACAACTAGATAAGAGATAAAAATAAAAAGTCAGTGATAAGAGCATATGTAATCCACCACAGCCCCTTTCAGGCTTTGTATGACCCTAAACATTGCCTACCCTCCATTGAAGTATATAGGGGGAGATTTTTCAATGCTTGGAGAGAGAACAGCATGTGACAGACATGATAGTTAGAAGCGGATTGGTCGGTACTTTATTTCTCCATACTTTATCTCTCTCCAAGCTTTGATAAATCTCCCCCTTAGTTAGCATAAAATGAAAAGTTCCAAAAGCATTCCTTGCTATCTCAAGCCATACCTGCATGGCCAAAAGCATGTGGACACCTGAACGTGACACCCATACTGTACGTGCTTGTTGAAAATCTCAGTCTAAAACTGCGGGCATTAATATGGAGTAGCTCCCCCCCTTTGGCGCTATAGCAGCCGCCAATCTTCTGTGAAGACTTTCCACTAGATACTGCGGCCCTGATTCAGAGCCGGACGCTCTGACAGAGCGCTCGCTCTCAATCAGGGCCGTCCCTCTGAAATTAAGAGCGGCCTCCTGGCCGCTCGCATAGCTGTGGGTGACCACTCACAGCTATAGCGAGCGGCCAAAATGATGGTCGCGATGGTCAAGACCATCGCGACCATCGGGCTTGTGACGAGACCCTTGCGGTAGGGTCTCGTTGCCGCAAGCCCTGGAGTGCTTTTGGCTCTATCAGAGCCAAAAGCACTCCCACTGACATCACTTGTGATGTCAGTGGGGCCGGCCCCAGACAGTAGACGTTCCCGGCACGCCCACCAAAGGGGGCGTGCTGTCACTCACCATCGAGAGCACGCGCCCCTTTGGTGCGAGACCCATAACGACGGCTTGGCCGTCGTTATTCGGGTCTCGCGCATGCGCACGACGGAGCCGCCTCCGTCGTGCGCATGCGCACTTGGCCAACATCGACCCGCTTGCGAGCGCTCAGCGCTTGCGAGCTGGTCTGAATTAGGCCCTGTGTGCAGCTCTGCAAGTCGGTCCATCTCTGAATAAGGCCCTTAGAACATAGGCGCTTCACCCTTCGCTCAGCTGAGCGGTTGTTGCTCGTAGACATTTCCACTTCACAAAATCAGCACAAGTGACCGGGGCTGCTCTAGCAGGACAGTAATCTGACAAACTGACTTGCTGGGAAGGTGGTATCCTATAACAGCTCAACGGTGAGAGTCTTGGTGCTCCTCAGTGCGACCCACTCTGCTGCTAATGTCTTACTACAGAGATTGCATAGTTGTACTGAGGTCCTTATTCTATGCACTGGTCAGCAATGAGTGTGATGGAAAAAGCCAAACACACCAATTAGAAGAGACATACTTTTGGCATGTAGTATGTACAGTATATACTGTAGGTTTTTCCCGGTATAACCAGTTCATTTCTGCTGAAAAGATGAAGGCACATCTGCTGCACTCTCATTGCTATTGCATATTTGGTGTGGAAAATCAATTCTCGTGATGGATGCGATTTGCCGTTCCAAAGTTGCACAGTAAAATTTGCAATACAATAACTGCAATATACGTTCGCAGCCGTGCATCACAGCAATGCCCGGCAGCACATTGTCCTCAAGTGAATTCCCCAATGGTCATTATTCTAGCAGCCATGATTAAACCACTGACAGCACGCTGTCGGCAGGGGTGGGCCGAGCAGTACCGGACGCGCGGCGCACTAGGGTATAGCCAGCCTCCATGTACATGGTCTTCTTCAATGAAACTGAAAATTCAGTTATCCTTAAACTACTGTCATTACTGTACTCTATAACATTATTTTGGAATTGCTTTTGCCAAAATGGGTATGTAATGCCGGCTGTCAGGATGCCTCCTGTCACAATACAGACAGTGACATCCCAATGGTTGGTATCCCGACAGGGGTCAGGTAAGTATACTTACCCTCCCCCCTTCTCCCCCTAGCCTAACCCTCCCCACCCCCTAACCCTATTAGTGCTAAAAAAATAAGTCTCCTCCCTTCGTGCCTAAACCTAACCCTCCCCCCTTAGTGCCTAACCCCTCCAGTGGTGCCTAATGCTAACCCTCCCCCCTAGGGGTGCCTAACCCTAACCCTCCCCCCCCAAAAAAAACTAACAATAACCCACTTAGCTAGCTAAAAGTGGCGAACACTAAAGACGCCCCGGACTTAGCTCGTTCGGGCAGGCGTCCTTCTGTGTTCCGTCCTCGAGATTAAAATAGGCGTCGGTATTTCAACGCCTATGTTAACTCCCTTGTCGGGCTTTGGTATGCAATCGGGAAGCCGACTGCCTAAATACCGGCAGCCGGCTTCCCGACTGTCATATCCCGGCAAGGGTGAAATGCCGGGCGTCTAGATGTAGACGCCCGGCATTTCCCCGACACCGGGAGACCGGCGCCCGGCATGCCGATCGTAGCGATGCCGGGCGCCGCGATTGGACAGCCGCGGGGGGAGGGTTAGGTTTAGGGCTCCCGTGGGGGACTTAGGGTTAGGCACCCCCCTGGGAGGGTTAGGGTTAGGCTAGGGGGAGGGAGGGTTAGGCACCCCGGGGGGGACTTAGGGTTAGGCACCCCCCGGGGGACTTAGGCTTAGGCAGCGGGGAAGGGGGTGGTTAGGGTTAGGCACTTAGAGGGGGGATTAGGGTTAGGCACTTGGGGGGGAGCTTAGGGTTAGGCATCCCTAAGGAGGGTTAGGATTAGGGGGGTTAGGTTAGACAATACCTACCTATCCACGATCGGGATTTCCAGCGCTGTCGGGCTTCCGCTGCCGGGATCTCTGCTGATGTCGGGCTGCCGCTGCCGGGAATCGAACCATGCGGCCGGCGGTATTTCATACCAATTCCCGGGCTTCAACCGTCGGGATTTAGACCGGTTGCCACAATAACTACAGCCTGCTTTTGACACATCTGCCTCTTGCTTACGAGTAAAAAGAGAGAGGACTGACAGAACAAAAAGTCACTTTTAGAGGATAAATGTAGTCATTCTTCATGTACTTTCTTCCCTGACTAAACCAGCAGCACCTTAATGAGCCAGCTAGTGATCCCATCTGAAGAAAATAGAGAATAACTATTGAACATTTAAATTTACCTATTAAAGCGAGTCAAAAGAAACTTTTATAAAGACAAATAAACCCAAAACTTTAACATCCTAAACAAGATCCTTTTCAATTGAATCAATGTCACATAAAAAATTGTTAAATCGCTCATCAAACACTTTTCAAGACTAATTTTCAGATTACTCAAACTTTACTTAATGACTCTCAATGTGTCACTGACAATGCTGGAAATTCATAAACTAGTTGTCACTGACAACCAATTTATCACACACAGCCCTGTGGAATTTCAATTTTCTGTTATGTAGAAGGTTTGACACACTCCAGCACCACACGAGGCCTGTTTAATGAATCCTACTAATACGCTTCGGTTCAGTATGAGGTCTTTCATACTGCGCCATCGCCAAAAGAAGGCAGAATCTAGATATAATTGGATTGCCACCATTTCTATTTCCAGTGCTGATATTGGATCAACACTTTTTTTTTCTTCCATGAAACAGAAAAAAAAAAGTTCTTTAATAAACTAATTTTAAACAATAAATATATAATATTTCTGTTATAAAATAAAAATTTTTGCTACATTTTAGGTTATCGGTTCATCAACAGCACAGATAGGACATGAACATACTGACTTATTAGAGTCAAGGTCATTGACAAGACAGTTTACAACATTATCAGGCCTATTCATCTTCAGGGGCTGGGCGGTCCCTAATAATTAAGGGGTCTATTTACTAAGCTGTGTTAGGAGACAGAGTGAAAAGTGATAAGGTGCCAGCCAATCAACTTCTAACTGCCATCTCACAGGCTGTGTTTGAAAAATGACACTTGGGAGCTGATTGGTTGGCACCTTATCACTTTTCACTCTGTCTCCTAACACTGCTTAGTAAATAGACCCCTAAATATCCAACTCGCTGCCAATTGCGGTGGTGGATACTTAAGTTGCGGAGCAATTAATTATTACTCGGGTGTGAGGACAGCTACTCCGAAAAGCAGCTGTCTCCGCAATCCCCTAACACTACTACCAAAGTAGCAGCGTTACTTACTTGCGCTTTGCAAAAAAACACGCATTTGGAGGGAAACAGTTGCACAAAAAGACGTTAGGCGCTACTGAGTCGCCTGGCGCTCTGCGTTATGTGTATTGCGACTTGTAGCGCAGAGAGGATAGATGTTTGTAGACATATCTGTATATCTTGTTTCATTATTATATGAACCTTAAATAGATGCCACAAACCCAAAACACCCACTGTTAGATCGTCTGCAGAAACCATTCATCAATGTAGCTAAATGGACCTGCTACAGTCACTTCTTCAGTGATTAATTGTAATAGTCCCAGTTAAAAAAGGTCAAGGAAACACCTTAGATCAATTGAAGAAATTAAAATAGAAGGTTTAAGTGTTCACAGCACGATGTTTGGCCATTGCAGCTTAGGTCTATGGTGAAATTAAAATGAATACGCCATACCTGCAAGCATGGGAAGACTCTGATTGACTGTCATGTCTAAGGACAATTGAAATAGCTTTGAAACAGTGAGTCATTCAGCGATATTTCTTCAGGTGTTCCGTGAGTTAGTAACAATGTAAATGATCTATACATTATTGAGGAACGAGTTATGCTCTAATGTAGTAGTGACTGAGGAGCAAGGGAGACGTACGGTCAGTAATGTTTTCTAAATGCATGGGACATTCCTAGGGGGGTGACAGGCAGGTGGCTAAGCGGACGCCCGGAGATGTTCCGTCTTATGGGTGTGTTATAGGAGTGTCGCGGGCGTGTCACCGATAATGGTTGTGTACAAAGCCGCAGAATCGCTCACATGAAGCAGGGGCGTTTCTAGAGAGGGAGGGCCCGTGTGCAGTCTGCGTCATGGGCCCCCTCCTCTCCATCCGGCGACGTACTAGAGTGTGCCCAGAGTCTATTGCGCATGCGCAGGTCACCGGGAAAATGGCCGCAGTGGCCATTTTTCCTGCACTGCGCATGCAACGGGAAAATGGCAGCGGTGCCCATTTTCCAGCCATTTTTTACAGCACAGACACCTGTGCCGTCATGGGACTCTGGAGAGGCAGGTATAATATGGGTGCAGGGTGTGCCCCCCCTGGACCCAGGTGCCTGTGTGCCCCGCACACCCTGCACCCATTATAAATATGCCCCTGCATAGGAGGTCATATTAATCGAATGATCTGCGTCTGCAATGGGGCTGGTGTAAGTTTTGAAGGTGCAACCGATGGTGACGCACCAAGCGGTATTTCAGCTTATATGGACACTGAAAATGGAATCTTGGGGCTACTTCAGAGGTGGACGGTAATCCGATTTTCATGCAGGTTTCCACTGCGCATATGCAGATCTGGTCCTGCGACCTTTTACGCAGTGCAGCTGCAGACGCTGGGTGAGTGACAGTCTGCACCTGTGTGGGGGCGGGGAAGAGGATCTTCATAGAAAATGGGAGCACATTTTATAAGCGTGCGGAAGCCAGTGACTGTGTCCTCGGACGCAGTTTCACTGGCCCTAACAGCGTAGCTTTGCTGGACATCCTGTGTAACCTTAGGGTTACTCCGTTTTCCGATGACCGCCCCATATTTACTCAGTGGATCCGATGCTGTGTCTTTGGACCCAGCCAACATATCCCGATGAAGTCAGCAGGGGGCGTATATTTAGAATCCAATAACTATTGTACCATGTGTGGGCACATCATTCACTGTCACTGTCCAATCCAACTGTCCAGACTTTTAGCCACTAAGCTAATGATGAGCAACTGGCGGCCACCAGGGAGCCTGGAAGTGGTCACATGCAGCCCTTTTGACCAGAGTTATTGACCCCTTTTTGATCCTCTTTTAGTAATAACCACCGGTGTGAGACCTTCAATTTACAGATATGAATTAGATCTCATTAATGATATAAGGACAGTATTTTGATCTCATAATTAGATCTTATTCTTACTTGAAATTGTACGTTGCCCGCCATTGTGATAATGGCAAAAACTAGTTAATAAATGCCCATTGCCGCATGTGTGGGCTTTGACATGGAACAGCAGGACCCCCGCACATGCATTTATGATCCAGGGGTTTGGTTTAGTGCTCGGAGCTATGTATCATCCCCCTGTTTTAGTCGTTCCAGTGCTATAGGGAACAACCAGATTGTAATGTGCACATTGGTCGTCAAAATCTGAATATTATTATTATTATTCAGTATTTTCAAAGCACCAACATTGTCCATACTTGGGAAATCCAATGAGCTGTACAATGCAAATAAAGAGATTAGAATCTTAACATTATTGGGTGTAGCTGTGAGCAAAGTGTCTATACTACACCCCCCACAACATGCAGTAAAGTCCTTTCTTTTGACAATCAAATGAGGAAACACGCCTAGTCTTCTATCATGGATTACCTCATTTCCATCCTCATCGATAATGGAAATATAGTTGGGGTTTGTTGCGTTGGGGTATGACAGGAGAATGTCATAATGAGCCAGTTCTACTTTATCCAGCCCATACTCCTTCCACTGGGCTTGGATTTGTTTGGCTAGAAGAAAATTCTCCTCCGTCCCGGCTAAGTGAGGAAGCTGCGTAAAGTTGCTAAAAAAAAAAAAAAAAGTACATTGTTGTTACTTGACAACAACAAGAAGTCGGTTTAAACATTGAACACATTACTTAAGAAGTCATCCCCATTCAATATACAGGATACTTATGAATTCAGTAGGGACCACTGCCACATTAACCTACCAGTATGTTTTGGAGTGTGGGAGGGCATACATGCAAACATGGGGAGAACAGACAAACCCCACGCAAAAAGAGCCTTTGGGCCTGATTCAGACCCACTCGCGAGCGGCTGTCCACTCGCAAGTGGGTCGATGTTATGGACTGAGCATGCGCACGACGGAGGGAGCTCCGTCGTGCGCATGCGCCAGACGCGACGAGCGAAGGAAAGTCCTTCGCTTGTTGTGTCTGATCAAAGGGAGCGTGCTGTCGATGTTGATTGACAGCACGCCCCCTTTGGTGGGCGTGCCGGGGGCGTGCCTCCCTGACGGGGGCGTTCCCACGGGAACGCCTCCTGTCAGAAGCCGGCCCACTGACGTCACTAGTGATGTCAGTGGGAGTGATTTTGGCTCTGATAGAGCCAAAATCACTTCGGAGCTTGCGGTTGAAAACCTCAACCGCAGGCTCCGGCTCGCAATTTCGATGGTCGCGATGGTCTCGACCATCGCGGCCATCAAAATGCACGCTCGTATAGCCTGTGGGTGGTGACCCACAGCTATACGAGCGTCCAGAAGGACGCTCCATTTTCATGGAGGCCGACCCTCATTCAGAGCGTGCGCTCTGCTCAGAGCGTACGGCTCTGAATGAGGGCCTTTGTCAGAAATTTAACTCATGACCTCAGGAGTCACTGTATGAGTCAGTAATACTAACTACTACACCAACCGTGCTGACCCACTGAATGGGGATCAAATGGGAATAATAGATTGAATGGATCAGGATGTAGCTAGGGACAACTAGGGTTAGAAGGTAATGCAATGCAACACTAGAACTCAAGGATGGCCTAAAATACAGGTGCCTGGCTGGTTTTCCCACATATCTGGGACTGTGAACAGTCGTTATTGCAGAAAAACTTGGATTTCCCAAAAATTTAAGTAAGTAAATACTTCCTTTTATACCTGAAGCTTGGCCTGAGGTTGCAGTACTGGTAAATAATAATACATAATGCATTCATTTATCCAGCACAATCCCAGCAATAATTCTAATAATTCAATTCAACTATGCAACTCCATGATTGATTATTATAGTAGTTTCCGTACTGGGCTTACCCTAAACAGACTTTCACCACTACAATCCATTTTGAATGCAGCTGCGCGGCTGATCTTCCTCACTAAAAATGTATCATCTGCTGCTCCGCTCTGTCAGTCCCTACATTGGTTTACTGAATTCAATATAAAATACTTTTACTTACACATAAGACTAATAACCAAACTACACTAACATACATCTCTTCCCTTCTCTCAGAAAATCTCCCAGCTCTACCTCTCCGTTCTGAGCAAGATCTGCGTCTCTCATCCACACTCATCACCTGCTCCCAATCACGGTTACAGGACTTTTTTCAGGCTGCACCCACTCTGTGGAATGCCCTCTCATGCACAATAGGACTTTCCTCTAGTCTCCGAACCTTCAAGTGTGTTCCCTGAAAACTCACCTCTTCAGACAAGCTTATCAGATTCCAGAACCGCCCACATAACCTTCATACGCTATCCATCCTACCCAATTACATCCTCTCTATATAGTCCATACATAACATTACATATTTCCTCTTTCTACGCTCTCACATCCCACTGACCCCAGGCCAACATTCTTGTGTGACTGGATCATAAAGCCCAGCAAGAAGCAATCTGGCTGGACCATTTGCAACATATACAATAGAACTTATCTTTGTGTATCAAATTCCTATTTCCCCCTTATACCTCTATGTCTGTCTGTTTTTATCCAGTCTTGTTATATTACTGTTTTGTGTCCAATTGTAAAGTGCATTGAAATATGCTGGTGCTACATAAGTAACTGTTAATAAATATTAACTAAATAATAATTACAGATAGACCAACCTGACACAGACGTACTGCTATTGCTAAATTACCTTCTTTCAATTATCACCAAGACATCTTTCTTATATATTTGGATTTTCCAGAAGTAGGGTTTGAATTATAGGACTTGCTGCGGTTATGGGGCCCAAAGGGATTGTGAGCCCGGAAAGGCCCATTCTCCCCCATGAGTCCTCTTTCAAACATACGTGGGCGCCTTGGACATGTGCGCCTTCCGCCCTGGATGCATGCGCCATTCCGCTTATGTTCAGAGGAGGTCCCCACTCTGTCTATTCAAAATAGAGAGGGGACTCAGGCTACGAGCAACTCAACATCATGGGCCCCTACCCAAATTTTACTGTGGGGGTTCAGTGATGCTCTATGCGCCTCTTCGTAGAAGCCAATGCGTGGGGCAGCAGGAACGCAGAGGAGGCAGACAGCCCTGTGTCTAATCACCTTCTGTTCTTAACTCATGACTACCAGCAAACAACAGGTCAACAAAAATGAAGATGGATGCAGTGTCTCCAATATGTTGACAATCCTCAAGTCAATAATTAGTGCTACGGTTATGGATAACTTTGATAGAAACTATTATAGAAGGAGAGACAGTCAGCTGTGTAACCCATTTGTGTCTAAAGGCAGAAGTAGAGAGCTCTATATTGAAGATGTGTATATCTTCCTACAGTTCTTCTCCTTCTCTACCTCTAAACACCGATAGTCTCGTCTCTATGCCCTCAGAACACTGAGCAGTGGTGACCAGATTAGTGAATAATAACTTATAATCACATTCATCCATATTCATATACGCGAGTCAGCTAATCCGTACAGCTCGGGGTCAGTGTCTCTGAGGCAGCCAATCATCTCAGCTGTCCCGGGGAGACATTTATTTCAGGAATCGGCCTCATCATCATCATCGGAGAAGGGGGCCTATTGACTCCATGGACTCCTGGGAGCGCGGGTCACCCTCTCGCCCTCTGCCAGCTTCCTAGTGAAATGGGCAGGGAGGGTGGAGGCGTATCCATGCGATTCTCAGCGAATTGTGGAATTACGTCCCCGTCCCCACTCTTGATGCTGCAATTTGTGGCATTTGGCACACTTCCCGCAGTGGTTACAAGACTCTACCCTGCTGGAGCTGCTCAGGAGGTGAGTAAGGAAAGTCAAATATGCCCTAATGCTCGGCATACTGTAGAATGGTTTCTGCAACATTCACAGTGATTACATTACTGTGATATTTTTAGTCAGGACCGCATGTTGAATACCCCTATCTATATAGATAAATAAATATATATACAATAGAGATAGATAGATAGATAGATATTTTTTAAAAAAAGTCCCGGTTTAATCTCTATATTGTATATACTTTTGTTGCTGTGACAACATAGAGAACAGAATGCACTCTTTGAAACTGATGTTCTGCATCTGAATAAACGAGCGGATTAATATAAATGAATGATTAGCATAAATAAATTGTGAGCCACTGAATGAATGAATGAACTTCAGCCAATGAATGAATGTGAGTGAATGTGAGCCAATGAATAAATGGGAGCAGTGGCATAACTGGCTTTTTGGAGCTCAGGGCAAGACGAAAACTGGCGCTCCCCACTTTGTGCTAAAAAGTGGGTGTGGTCACGTGACACCTGGGGCGTGGCCACTGAAAATTGGGGCGTGTCAACATGACACCATCGTTTCTCGTCACTCTGGGAACATTCCTTTTCATTTCAAATGTACCTTAAAGCCCCCAGTAGTAGTGCCCCTTATGCAATGCCCCCCTGTAGTAGTGCCCCTTATGCAGTGCCCCTTATACAGTGCCCCCAGTAGTGCCCCTTATATAGTGCCCCCAGTAGTGCACCTTATACAGTGCCTCCAGTAGTGCCCCTTATGCAGTGTCCCCCAGTAGAATCCCTTATATAGTACCCCCAGTAGTGCCCCATATATAGTGCCCGCAGTAGTGCCCCCAGTAGTGCCCCTTATGCAGTGCCCCCCAGTAGTGCCCCTTATGCAGTGCCCCCCTGTAGCGCCCCTTATGCAGTGCCCCCATTCTCAATGAGTGATAAAACTCGCTGCGTATGATACATGGTGCTCCAGCCAGTCAGCTCCCAACTGTCATTTTCAAACAGATGACGGTTGGTAGCTGATTGGCTGGAGCATTATAATAATACGCAACAAGTTTTACCACTCGTTGTGAATAATAAAAATGGTTGATCAATGGGCCCTAAGTGCAGTTTGCACTACACACTGAAACCACTGACCTGGACGGCAGCCGGTGGCCGCCCCCCCCCCTGCGCGTTGCTGGTCCGACAGCACCCAGGACACGTGCCCCACCTGACACCCCCCCCCCCACACACACACACACGTTACTCCACTGAATGGGAGTCTTACATACAGTATTCGGTTTGTTTGGAAGACTGAAAATTTGAAAATATAAATTGATTTTAAACAGGTGACTTACTGGAGGTAGTGCCTGATATTCTCTGCCCTCATTTCATCCCAAAATGCTTTTCTCATGCTTTGTGCTGCTGCTTGAGGGGGCTTTGAGTCTCCACTGGTATGTGAAAACCATCCTATAAAGAAAACAATTATAAGATAATGCAGCCATAAAGAGATACTGGGAATTCATGTTCATGCAGCGTTTCCTTTCCCGTGCAGCTTTAGATTTTTACAATATAAAGTACTATTTTTATTTTTTCCATTTTTAACAGTAATAGGGTTTTGCTTGAAGTCACATAGATGACAGTCTCCTTGGGCAATGATTTTAAGTACAGATAAAATATTCTATTCGCTGGATGCAGTTCTCAGGTTCTTTTTTGATCACACTTACCAGGGGCAGCCAGGTCAGGGAGGCAGGGGACGTGGTACGGCAGACTTGGGCGGTGCGGGGCCATGATGGTGCAATCGCATCGCCGTGGCCCCCGCCATCCGATATACAATGCTGCAATTACAGCCATTGTAAAGTGAGGGCGGGGCCAAGATGACGCAGTTCAGTACAGATCCCTTCATCAGCTGTCTGGACTGCTCTTTCATTCATGAAGTGGGTGGCATCGGGGCTGCTGCTGGCTCTTCTGTGTGTCTTGGCGAGCCACCCGAGAATTTGGGAGCCTCCCGGATGGAGACCAGGCAAGTATGGCTGATATTTTGAGTTCACCACCACACTCAGGGACTGAGTTCACCACCACACTCAGGGACTGAGTGGCACCACCACACTCAGGGACTGCAGTGCCTAACAGTGGCAGTGACTTCCCATTGGAAGTGCTCCCTGCTAATCGCACAATGAACATGCTGCCCCAGAGGGAGGTGTTTTCTCCCCCTGGAAATGCCAGTCCAGGCTGCAATAGCAGAGAGCTGCTATCATGACAGCCCTACCTGGCCAATGCAATCCCTAGAAGCTGACCACCTTATTAAATTGTATGCATGAGCAGTACCGCAATCTTGCGCATACACACGATTACAGACCCCTCCTGCCAGCAAGGGCAGGAGCCACCGCTGAAATTCACTTATAGCTTCACAACATCGCTCTATGATGGCTGTAATTATTGTACCTTTCTTAGGGCCTGAGTCAGAGGCACTTGCTCTTTGCGAGCGCTCGCTCTGAATCAGGGCGTTCTTTTTTTTTTTTTCCGGCCTCCAGGCCGCTCGCACAGCTGTGGATGACCACCCACAGCTCGTGCGAGCGGCCTGGCAATGGTTGCGATTATCACGACCATCGGAATTGCGAGGAGACTCTAAGGTGGGGTCTCAGCACTCGCAATGCCGAGTGGACTTCCTGCTCTAATAGTCCAAGTAATGTCAGAATATGCCACCCACAAACGGCAGGCGTTTCTTCAGGAACGCCTCTGTTTGTGCAGCCACCCCTCCTACCCGCCTACAAAACGGGGCGAGCTGTCGATCAACATCAACAGCTGCCCCGTTTTGTTGTTAGCGCCGGAGCAAGTGAAGTTCTCACTCGCTACGGGGCTTGCGCCGAACGTGCGCACTGGGAAACCGTCAACACGCTTGCGAGCGCTATGAGCTCGCGAGCGGGTCTGAATCAGGCCCTTAGTCTTAGTATGGGCGGGATGCATGACCAGGGCCGGCAACAGAAATCACGGGGCCCGGTACACACATTTTTTTAGGCCTCCCCCATCCCCGGTTGAAGCAGAAGGGGAGGGGGAGAGAGAGAGAGAGAGATGTGACGGGTGCTGTTCGCAGGTAATGTCGCCAGTTTCCCGGCCTCATTGCGCCGGGGGCCGGTCAATACATTGTGATGTCAGGCCCCCGGCAACAGCAGTTTCAGAGAGGTGAAGGGGAGAGGAGGAGATAGGAGGGGAAAAGAGGGTAGGAGAATCTCGGGGCCCAGTACGGCTGAGCCCCTAGTCCCCCCCTGTCGCCGGGCCTGTGCATAATGTATTGCAATTGGCATGTGATGCATCCCGCCACTCAATGTATGCACTCCGGTGGTAATTACGCCAGTAGGCATGAAGAAAAAGGCAAAGGACAGCTCTCTTGGTAAGTGCTGTCCTTTGCTAGAGAAAGACTTCCGGGTCTATGACCCAGAAGCCCCTCTGCCGTCCTTTCTGCCTGACAGGAGTGGAAAAACAGAAAACAATACTAAAAAAACCCAAAACAACAACAAAAATGCATTAAGGGCCAGATTCAGCAGCGTACGCAATTAGCGATTACAGACGCAGATCGAGCAATTGTTTGTCATCGCACAAGCGTATAAGCCGCACTGCACATGCGCAGCGATTGCATTGCGATTATGGATGCACAGAGGAAGTTATTCCAAAGTGAGTGACAAGCTCTGGGGCTGGTGACGGAAGAATTCAGGCGCGTCTGTCCGTTTTCTGCCTTGTTTCATGGGCGTGCATACATTAGCCACTGCGACTGCATACCCAGCATGATAGCTCTCTGCGTGCGAGTAGACTTGCCGTTCTGCGGCTGGCCAGACTTGTAAATGCCGCGTTACTGCCCGTTGCACGCCGATGGTACGCAGCAGAGCGTAGTTGGACAGATATGAGAAAGCAGCAGTGGGTGTCTTTATGCTGGCTGAGCTGTGGTAGGAATTAGCATATTTTCACGGCTTCATTGCGTGCGAAATCGCACTGTAATCGCATTAACATCCGCAGTTGAATCAGCCCCTAAGGACTGGAATGTATCATATACAAAGCAGAAGGTGATTTAACTGCAGACTTTCAGATTTAATCTCTATATTGTATATACTTTTGTTGCTGTGACAACATAGAGAACAGAATGCACTCTTTGAAACTGATGTTCTGCATCTGAATAAACGAGCGGATTAATATAAATGAATGATTAGCATAAATAAATTGTGAGCCACTGAATGAATGAATGAACTTCAGCCAATGAATGAATGTGAGTGGATGTGAGCCAATGAATAAATGGGAGCAGTGGCATAACTGGCTTTTTGGAACACAGGGCAAGACGAAAACTGGCGCTCCCCACTTTGTGCTAAAAAGTGGGTGTGGTCACGTGACACCTGGGGCGTGGCCACTGAAAATTGGGGCGTGTCAACATGACACCATCGTTTCTCGTCACTCTGGGAACATTCCTTTTAATTTCAAATGTACCTTAAAGCCCCCAGTAGTAGTGCCCCTTATGCAATGCCCCCCTGTAGTAGTGCCCCTTATGCAGTGCCCCTTATACAGTGCCCCCAGTAGTGCCCCTTATATAGTGCCCCCAGTAGTGCACCTTATACAGTGCCTCCAGTAGTGCCCCTTATGCAGTGTCCCCCAGTAGAATCCCTTATATAGTCCCCCAGTAGTGCCCGTTGCACGCCGATGGTACGCAGCAGAGCGTAGTTGGACAGATATGAGAAAGCAGCAGTGGGTGTCTTTATGCTGGCTGAGCTGTGGTAGGAATTAGCATATTTTCACGGCTTCATTGCGTGCGAAATCGCACTGTAATCGCATTAACGTCCGCAGTTGAATCAGCCCCTAAGGACTGGAATGTATCATATACAAAGCAGAAGGTGAAAGTTGTCGGAGGGTGGAAAACACCTTTTAGAAAGTATTTTATATTTCCGGAGTTTGCACAGGGTGTCATAAATAAACTGAATACAAATAAGAATGTTTTCTAGAATTAAAAATTAAAAATAAAAGTTAGAAAAGGGGACAGATCTGGAACGGCTTGAAAGTTAATACCTAGTAAAGTATATCAATCACTGCAGCCACACTGCAATTTCACATACAGTACATTAGACATAAATATATGTTTAAAACTTAGCTACAGTGCTGCTGCTATTAGTCTGGAACTGATCTTTACCTATGATGAATCCTAAGAGAAGAAATCCAATGGCGCCCAGTGCCAGGGTGAAGAGGGTGCGAGAGCTGAAGCCTTTGATCCTGGCACCCACCTCATAGTCATCTGTGCCCAGCAATCTTAACATTTTGACTTCTTGTAGTCAGGCTGTTGTTTATGCATTGAGGCCTTATGCAGGGAGCCGGAGACTGCCGCTGTACAGCCTACTAAACTTCTTCCAGCCCTTGAAAGTTAACAGCTTTCAGAAAGAGCTCTCCTAATTAATGCTGTTCCCTCCCTCTCCTGTCTTTGCTGACAAGGTCAAAGTTCTCTACTAGGACTTGTGCATATATTAACTAGAGCTAGACAGAAGTGGCCTGTTTAATGTTGGTGATAAAACAGAGTAGTCTTAACTGATTTCATTATTAGTTATTAACTCTCTTGGCGCCCTGAAAACTCAGTCATTTTGGTCAGTAGTTTTTACAATACAAAGTGGACAAACTGAAACTTGTAATATACGTAAAATGTTGTCTAAGGGCCTGATACAGCTCGGATCGCAGTTGCTAATCCGTACGCAATCAGCCGATTGTTGCGTGCTGTGCATGTATATGCATCGCAGTGCACGAAGGCTACACTGCGATCGGAACTGTGATCGCAGTGTCTACGCAGACCCATCGCAAAGTGATTGACAGGAAGTGCCGTTTGTGGGTAGTAACGGGGGTGGTCGGTGAAACGCAGGCGTGCCAGTGCGTTTGAACCCCGCTGTAGGGGCGTGCATAAATTATCCACTGCGATGCCCTGTGGTTAGCAATTTCTGAGTAAGGTCAGAGCTTGTGCAAGTGTGTGTGAGGCTGTGATAGTACTCGATTGTACCGATGGTTTAGAATTCTTGCTAAACATTACAGTTGTGTGAAAGGTAAAGTGGGCGTCCTTATGTAGTGCTGCAGAGGCACAGCGATCGCAATGAATTAGCATACTATCGCAGTTGGACTGCGTGCCTAATCGCAGCTGCGATCGCAATAACGGTCAAAGCAGAATCAGGTCCTACAATCATAGGATTTTTTTTTTTGCATGCATCGTTAAGATAAGACAATAAAAATGTATCATCCATACAGTCTTTTATCGTCTCTTTTGTGTGCTTGTAAATATTGCATTATCTCTAAATCCTCCCAACCATCCCGATTTAAGCAGGACAGTCCCACTTTTTCGGACACTGTACCGCCATCCCACCTAAGCTGAAGTGTCTGTTGGGGGGAACGGTTGGCTGCTCTGCATGGCACGACCTCCAAGGTCGGGAGCAGCATAGTAGCTCCGGAAGTGCTGGGCACGACCCATACGTGACACATGACATATGACCACACTCCTAACATGACAAATCTCCCTCACAAATGTTGGGAGGTATGCCTAAATATATCTGCAGGGGTTAAGAATTAGTGATGGGATCCAGATGAAAGTGAGCATTCCAGTTCCACATATAGCTGCATTTGGAATGTATTTTCACTGCTACTGTGATTCCCCTGGCTTCAATGAAATTCTATGCACGTTGCTGTAACAGAGGTTACCATTTGGTGGCGCTGTAGAGTGCAATGCTGGTAAGAGAGGTTGTCCATGTGCAGTTGAGCTGGTCAAATGCCACGGAGCTAAGCTGCAGAACGGGGCGAGGTGCTGCATGCCTGTGAGTGAGGACTGGGCAAACAAAGATGCTGAGATGGTGCTGAGTGCCAGGGCCACTGAGTACCCACTGATAGAACACTGGGTACCCCAACAGAGTGCCAGCAGTGTATGCAGGAGATCTGGGCAGACAGCGTAGCAGCGCTGAGAGGAGCAGCAGGATCCATGAAGGCTCTATGAGATGACCTGAATAAGGGAGACGATCCTATTGTAATGAGCTGCAATCTAATGTGATATTTGTCTAATGTGTGTGTGTGTGTGTGTGTGTGTGTATATATATGTGTGTGTGTGTGTGTATATATATACAGGTTGAGTCCTCCATATCCAAATATTCCGAAATACGGAATAATTTTGGCATGACTGAGAAAATTAAACCTTTGATTTTTGATGGTTCAATGTACACAAATTTTGTCTAAAGCACAATATATTAAAAAATGTATAAAAATTACAAATTGAAAATATTGTATAAAATGACCTGCAGGCTGTGTGTATAAGGTGTATATAACTCATAAATGCATTCTGTGTATATTGGGGTCCCATTCCTAAGATATTTCATTATGGTATACAGTTATTCCAAAATACAGAATATTCCGTTATCCAAAATACCCCTGGTCCCAAGCATTTTGGATATGGGAGACCCAACATGTATACACACACACACCTTATGTGTGTGTGTACATACACAGTATATATAGCTATACATAATGTATATATAGCCATATATACTGTATGTGTGTGTGTGTATGTATATATATATATATATGTATACAAAATGAACCCTTATATCGCGCGTACACTGGTTCAGCTGCACCAATTAGGTGGACCTTTAAATAGAAATGGAAGAGAAGGGGTACCTTTGGTGTGCTACAACTTTGAGTATTAATCGAACAGAAGAAATTTCCACCACTTAGGGGGATTTATTGCAATATTAGCTGTTGGTCAAACACAACCCTCTAGTCTTCAAATCACCATAAGTTTATGTTTTGGATATTGTTCATAAAATAAAAGCCCTATGGTAGCCCATAATACTTATACCTGAATATTTTATTCTTGGTATATCAACAGAGATAAAAATATAAACAATTTACAATACAAATAAATACATAAATCGCATAAAATAACTTTTAGCAAACTTGCCCCAGTACAGAAGGATAGATGTTGTTATCTGCCACCTACAGAGGGAGACATACACTTTACTGGACTGAATAGAATAGAGTTTTACCACTTGCTTGGCACTGGGGGCTTTATTCAGAGGCGGTGGTCGATGTTTGTCTAGTGCGCATGCGCACGAGGGAGCCGGCTCCTTCGTGTGCATGCGTGAGACCCACTACGACCGACAGCGCCGGTCGTAGCATGTCTCTTTCGAAAGGGGGCGAGCTGTCGATGTTGATTGACAGCTCACCCCATTTGGAAGGCGGGCCGGGGGGTGGCAGCCCAAACCAAGGCGTTCCCATGGGAATGCCTGCCATTTGGGGGAGGCCCCACTGACATCACGGCTCCGTCGTGTGCATGAGTGAGACCCGGCTAGCGACGGGCAATCCGTCGCTCTGGGTCTCACAACAAAGGGGGCGAGCTGTCGATGTTGAGTGACAGCTCGCCCCCTTTGGGGGGCAGGCCGGGGAGTGGCTGCCCAAACGGAGGTGTTCCCATGTGAACGCCTACCGTTTGGGGGCGGCCCCACTGACATCACGAGTGATGTCAGTGGAGAGATTTGGGCTCTGTTAGAGATGAAATCTCTCTGGGGCTTGCGGACACGAGACCCTACCACAAGGGTTCGTCGCAAGCCCGATGGTCAGGAGGCCGATCAAAAAAAAACACAAGCCCGGCCCTGATTCAGAGCGAGTGCTCTGTCACAGCGTCCGCCACTGAATCAGGCCCATAGTGTGCATATATACATATACAGTCAGGTCCATAAATATTGGGACATTGACAGAATTTTCATATTTTGTCCTCTATTCACCACCACAATGGCTTTGAAATGAAACAAACAAGATGTGATTTAACTGCAGACTTTCAGATTTAATTTGAGGGTAATTACATCCAAATCAGGTGAATGGTGTAGGAATTACAGCGGTTTCTATATGTGCCTCCCACTTTTTAAGGGGCCAAAAGTAATCAGACAAACTAAACAAACCTAAATCTAACTTTCACTTTTTAATACTTTGTTGCAAATCCTTTGCAAGCAATTACAGCCTGAAGTCTGGAATGCATAGACATCACCAGACGCTGGGTTTCATCCCTGGTGATGCTCTGCCAGGCCTCTACTGCAAATGTCTTCAGTTCCTGCTTGTTCTTGGGGCATTTTCCCTTCAGTTTTGTCTTCATCAAGTGAAATGCATGCTCAATCGGATTTAGGCCAGGGGATTGACTTGGCCATTGCATAACATTCCACTTTTTAGCCTTAAAAAACTCTATGGTTGCTTTTGCAGTATGCTTCGGGTCATTGTCCATCTGCACTGTGAAGCGCCGTCCACTGAGTTCTGAAGCATTTGTCAGCAGTCACATCATCAATAAATACAAGGGAACCATTTCCATTGGCAGCCATACATGCCCACGCCATGACACTACCACCACCATGCTTCACTGATGAGGTGGTATGTTTTGGATCATGAGCAGTTCCTTTCCTTCTCTTCTCTTCCCATCACTCTGGTACAAGTTGATCTTTGTCTCATCTGTCCATAGAATGTTGTTCCAGAACTGTAATGTCTTTCTTAGATGTTGTTTGGCAAACTCTAATCTGGTCTTCCTGTTTTTGAGGCTCACCAATGGTTTACATCTTGCGGTGAACCCTCTATATTCACTCTTGTGAAGTCTTCTCTTGATTGTTGACTTTGACACATATACACCTACCTCCTGGAGAGTGTTCTTGATTTGGCCAACTGTTGTGAAGGGGTTTTTCTTCACCATGGAAATAATTCTTCTGTCATCCACCACAGTTGTTTTCCGTGGTCTTCCGGGTCTTTTGGTGTTGCTGAGCTCTCTGGTGCGTTCTTTCTTTTTAAGAATGTTCCAAACAGTTGATTTGGCCACACTTAATGTTTTTGCTATCTCTCTGATGGGTTTGTTTTGATTTTTCAGCCTAATGATGGCTTGCTTCACTGATAGTGACAGCTCTTTGGATCTCATATTAAGAGTCGACAGCAACTGATTCCAAATGCAAATGTCACACCTAGAATCAACTCCAGACCTTTTACCTGCTTAATTGATAATAAAATAACGAGGGAATAGCCCACACCTGTCCATAAAATAGCTTTTGAGTTGATAGTCCCATTACTTTTGGCCTCTTAAAAAGTGGGAGGCACATATAGAAACCGTTGTAATTCCTACACCGTTCACCTGATTTGGATGTAATTACCCTCAAATTAAATCTGAAAGTCTGCAGTTAAAGCACATCTTGTTTGTTTCATTTCAAAGCCATTGTGGTGGTGAATAGAGGCCAAAATATGAAAATTCTGTCAATGTCCCAATATTTATGCACCTGACTATATATATACACAGTATATGTGTATATATATATATATATATATAGCTGTTACATGGAGGCCCCCACAAGTTTGTTGCCCAGGGGCTCCCATAGACCTTAATCCGGCCCTGGCTTTACGTATACTAGTAAAATGACAGACCTACTCTGCTTTTGCTCACACGCTAGGGGGTGACGTGACAAGGGGGAATGCTCATTATGAGTGATGACAGGGCTTATATATGAGCTTTTCTGTTATTGACGCTTTGTTTCACACACACAAAAAAAAAATCAACGGCCCAGTGATCGCGCTGAGAGACAAAATATGTGGGTCCCAGGGACCCTCCACTTAAAAACAAAATAGGGTCCTACCTGACCATTTCTGGGTCCCATCATAATTTATGTTTTAGCGCTCCCCATATACCCCTCAGACCTCCCCATATGCCACCACACATCCCCACATATCCCTAGAATCCCAGCTGATACCCCTAGTAGCATGGAACTATCTACTTTCCCTTCACGGAAAGGACCCTGACGTCATCAGCTACTGTCCAACGTCATTCCCTACCATACCAGTGGGCATAGAGGTGAAATACAATCTTGTGGCGAGCCCAAAGCATGGCGAGCGTAGCGAGCCCTCAAGGGGACAAGTTTCTGCTTTAGGTGGCCTTTATGGGAATGGAACTGCACTTACGCCCTCACTCAGGTGACTTCCAAGAGCCTAGCGCGAAGGGGAAATAAGCTCTACCCAATAGCATCAGTTTATACCTAGAGGTCAGACTGCAGTCCCCAAAAATATTTTGTTCTCTTACCTTTGAACAAAAATGCTCATGGAATTATCCGCGTCTAGCTGTGCTCTCTTCTGTCCTTTTATTCTGTGGGAGCTGGATGAGGGTGGCTGGGCTCATGCTACAGGTCCTTATGGCTCCTCTTCTTCTTGATGAGTGGGAGGCAGAGCTGGGAACAGGTGTAGAAGGTAGGAATCTGAGCACAGGAGTAGGAGATGGGGAGCTGGGAACAGGAGTAGGCGGTGGGGAGCCGGGAACAGGTGTAGTAGGTGGGGACCCGGTGACAGGTGTAGGAGGTGGGAAGTCAGGGTCCAGAGTAGGTGGTGGGGTTCCGCGAATAGAAGTAGGAGGTGAGGAGCCGGTGACAGGAGGAATCGGGGAGGGGAGCTGGGAGCAGGAGGGGTAGGCAGGGACAGGAGAAGGGGCTGAGTGCCACTGGGTATTAGAGGGGAAAGGGAGCCCCATAAAGGAGATGGTAGAGGTGAGCTGGGGATAAAAGAAGTAGGTAGGGACAGGAGAAGGGGTTGAGTGCCACTGGATATTAGAGGGAGTGAGCAGCCACATACTGAGGAGGTGAAGAGTAGCTGGGGACAAGAGGAGTAGGAAGGGACAGAAGGATCTGAGTTCTGAGTATTAGATGTTAAGGGAAGCCACATACAGGAGGAGGTGGAGGGAAGCTAGGAACAGGAAGAGTAGGCAGGGACAGGAGAAGGGACTGGGTGCCACCGGGTATTAGAGGGGGTGGGGAGCCACATACAGGAGGAGGTGGAGGGGAGTTGGGGAACAGGAAGAGTAGGCAGGGACAGGAGAAGAGACTGAGTGCCACCGGGTATTAGAGGGGGTGGGGAGCCACATACAGGAGGAGGTGGAGGGGAGCTGGGGACAAGAGGAATAGGCAGGGGTAGCAGAAGGAGCTGGGTGACACTGGGTATTAGGAATGGAGGGGAGGCGGGGATTAGAGGCAGAAAGCCGGGGACTACTGGAGGCGCTGTGGTACTCTCATCCTCATTCGCAGCAGGCACCAGGCTGGCTATTCCATAACAGGCTGACACTTTAGGCTATGGCTGCGCTGTCCTCAGGCAGAGAGACTTGGGGCGGAGCCAGAGCGGAGGGGAAGGTAGGGGTTATTGGTCAGCATGCGGGACTCGGGAGCCAGGCAGCAGGGTCTGGGCTGACAGGGGGCCGTTCCCTTGACTTGTAAGGGGCGGGGCTGGGTGCGGCCACGCTGCACGGGCAGCTGTGTCATACTGACACAGTCTTCCCAATGGAACTTTACTGCGCATGTCACTGGTGCGGCCGGCCCAAAGTGCTGAAAAAGGGACTGGCCCGGGGGGCATCTGTCACCCTGCCCCCCGGCCCAGCCCGCCTCTGGAACCTGGACAAACCGTGTTGTAATGCAAGGGGTGCAAATACTTTTTATGCATGTAGTGTAAAGACTGGCTGCTTTTGATTATAGCTCACAAATACTGCACAGCTTTATTTTTGCACTGTAATTTAGATTTCATTTTGGACACACCCCTCCCAAATCTAAATCTTTTTGCACATTTTAAATCTTACCCACCTGCAGTGCAGCATGGTTTCACCAAGATGATCAGTTACTGGCTCTTTCTTACTCTTCCAAAAGCTGAATCAGGCTGTTGAGTCTGTAAGGGTGCAGCGAGGGAGAGAGAGAGAGACATTTTGATATTTTCAGGGGCGTATTCAGAGAGGAGGTGGCCCATGTTCACTCCCCGTCCAGGGCCCCCTCCTCTCTCCCCAGCTGCCGTTAGCAAACTTACAGCAGCAGTAGACTCGGGCACTAGAGTGTGCCTGGAATCTACTGCGCATTCGCAGTTCACCAGGAAAATAGCACAGTGATTTCCTACTGCACATGCGCAAAACACCAGCAAAATGCCATTTTCCAGGCATTTTCAGCAGCGCTACTCCATGGGACATCGGAGAGGTAAGTTTGGAAAAAAAAGCATGGGTGCAGGGTGTGCGGTGTGTGGGGCCCCCCTGGGCCCAGAGGCCCATGTGCACCATACACCCTGCACCCATTATAAATATGTCCCTGCATGCAAGATCTGGCTATAGTGCAGTAAGGACTAATATACAAATATTACTGAGTGCTGAAGATAATTGTGCTGTTAAAGTCTGAACTGTATTACTGTGCGGTATCATTGCAAAGTTTAAACTGTTGTTTTTTTCTGAATCAAGAAAGATCAGAATTAGAGGATAACTTTGCCTATTGTGAATACCCTGTTGTGGATTACAAGTACATGCATGTATTAGGATCATGATCACCTAGCAAGAGAGTACTCCAATTAAAGAACTCTGTGTTCACTTTAAAGTAAATGACTGATCAGTCTGAGGTTTTGCTAGTTTGCTGAGTGATAATATATTTTGCTACATCATTATATGTGCTATTGAGAAAGAAATTGTGTATTTAGACTATAACATGTTGAAATAATAGAGAAACTGTATTTTCTATAGTCATAGCCAAAAGAGGTGCTGCAGCAGTTAGGATAAAGAAGTGTATTTAATTGCCAAAATTAACATTGCCTATTGATTTTCCATTGCAGTATTCCTAACCATTGTCATATATCAGTATTGTGTCATTTGTGTTGAATTGTATGTAATTTATATGCTGATCACTATTTTCTGCAGACTATTCCCTGGATCCATGTCCTCTTGTTCTCCTTTAATACATTTGCTAGATTGTTCTATTTATCAAAGTTGTCACATTAAGGGGTCTATTTACTAAGCAGTATTAGGAGACAGAGTGAAAAGTGATAAGGTACCAGCCAATCAGCTCCTAACTGCCATCTCACAGGCTGTGTTTGAAAAACGAAAGTTGGGAGCTGCTTAGTAAGTAATTTTACTGTGTGTATGGGCCTGGCCTCTCTGCTACAGCTTGAGAAGGACAGGAGGTAACAGGTTGTGGGCCAGCAGGTCCTCCTGAGTATCTATAATCTTGCCCTGCTTGAGCCCTTACACCTGGGTATGCCAGGGCCAGTGATGAAGGAAGAAAAAAGTGAATGTGAATACATTTGAATAAAACTAATGTGTGTGTCATTATCATATTAATAAATGCAATGACTGCAACCTTTATATTTCTAAATACTGGCAGTATTCCCTGTATCTTTATAAATACTATTTACACCACTATTTTTACTATAAATATTTGGCAGCCATATTTTATGTAGTGGATTTAATATTTTATCATCTATATTCTTGTCTTGATCAGTATTAGTCCAGTGGATAAAAAAAAATACCAGTAAGAGCGAGCTACTGTATATTGTAGGCTACAAGTTCCTGATGCAAAGGAATTAACCTTGGGCAAAGCTACGTACTTTTTAGATGGTCACCCAATCAGGAGCTGTCTTTCATTATCACCAATGGTCTTGCTGAGGACAAGTAAACGACACTGGTAACTACAGAGAGTGAAACACACATACATACATATATACCAGTAATACGGTATGTAGTCGGCATCCCATCGTGTGGAATGCCGACGGTCTAAATACCGGCACGGAAATCCCGTCAGGTTGGGATCCCGGCACCAGTATCCTGACCGTTGGCACCCTGAAGGTATCGGGGTGGTAGTGGGAGGTTAGGTAGCAGGATCAGGATTAGGCACTAGGGGAGGGGGGTGTTAGGTTTAGGGTGCGGGGAGGGGGAGGTTAGGCTTAGGCACTAGGGTGGAAGTTAGGGTTAGGCACCGAGGAGGGAGAGTTAGGGTGCGTGGAAGGAGGGTTAGGGTATTGGTTGGAAAAATACTTACCATGCGTTCCTATGGATGTTGGGATTCTGGCTGTTGGGATGCTGCTGTCGGTATTCTGACCAGCGGCATCCCGACAACTGGGATTTCATACCCAACCCACGCAGTCATGGGCGCCGAGAGGGGGAGGGAACGGGTACAGTTTACCTGGACCCGGGCTTGCTAGAGGGGTCTGGCGTCGCCCCCCCCTCCCTCACAGCAGCTCAGCACACAGCTTGTTTCCTATGGCTGTGGGGGGGAGCGATCACACTGATCGCGCCCCCCCCCCTGCTCAGCGCAGGGCTGGGGGGCTTACAGTGCCCCCCTCCCCAGCGTGCAGCGCCGCGCAAAAGTGATTTATTTTTTCATTTTTTTGTGAAGGGGCGTGACCACGCCTCCTCCGATTAGGCCACACCCCCTCCTTTACCTGGGCCCGGCCAGGCTCTCTACGGCCCTGCATACAGTACATACACCTGGAAACAGTGAGTAGTCCAGGAACTGAAAAACAATTTACTTTGCTTCAGTTATGTTGAGAAGAAATCATAAAATTGAAACATTGCAGCCCCCATAGTCACTATTTAACTTCCAAGGAAAACAGGCATATGATATACATCCAGGCGGTGCAATCTTCAGTCAGGTTGTTCTTTATGGTAAAAGGCTCCATACCTGGTTCCTTCTGAGTGCTTGTATCATAACAAGTAACAGCTTGATCATTTGGTCATCATCTTTTACAGACTTTTTTTTTAGATTAAATGGTTATATCTAAGGTGTCTGACGAAGTCCCAGCTAGAGTTGGCATCATCTGTCCTCCTCCGAGATCTAGTGCTGTCAAACGGGCAGAGTCGGGTATTGCCAGCCACAAATGGGGGTAACCGCCTTATCAATGTCATTATCCAAAGTAGTAATAGTACCCCCTGTCCTGTGGTATGTGAAAGACACGTGCCAAAATCATTGCCCTCTTTTGCAAACTGATAAGAAAATTTTTTAAAATGTACTGTACACCCTTTTCTTGCAGGAAGCAGGGACCTTGGCAAACACAGGCCTGTACCTGGCAGGAGCCTATCTCTGACTCTGTTGTCAGGTCTAATGGAAAAGTGTTTATAGTCACAGCCTTCTTTGCAGAAGTGCCAACAGAAGGAAGCCTGGATAAGAGCCATTCTGGAAACAGAATTTCCAACAAGCTCTCAGAAGATCCACCTGTCATGCCTCCGGGATCCCAAGGATTCCTTTTAGTGTGTACAGCTGAAGAACCCAACTCCAGGAGACTGTGCAGTGATGGACAACAGATGGCCCTATGCTGCGAGTTCTCTTCAAGCAAGCGTTCTCTCCAAGCTTTAACCTATGGGGTCTAGCTATGTGCCCCCGCAGCTTCTAAAAAGGACCCTCAAAAAGATGTAACCATGCCCCCACAAGTGAACATGCCACCCCCTTTGCACTGAGGCCCAGTGGATCTCTTGATATCTCTGGGCCTATTGCTTCCACATGAATGTCCATGCAGCTTGCTAAAATATTTCTAGCAGTTTGATCTGTAACGTACATCACCCCCCTATACCTGCCATTCATTGTCTAACTATCCATTAGCTAACTCTCCATTAACTAGCTATCCATTAACTAACTATCCATTAACTAGCTATCCATTAACTAGCTATCCATTATCTAACTATCCATTAACTAACTATCCAGGGGCGTATCTATAATGGGTGCAGGGTGTGCGGGGAACACGGTCCCCTGGGTCCAGGGGAGCCACGCACCGTACACCCTGCACCCATAATATTACTTACCTCTCTGGAGTCCCACATCAGCGCTGGGGTCCGGCACTGTGAAACGATTGGAAAATGGCTGTGGCAACCATCTTCCCGTCGTTTGCGCATGCGCAGTACAGGGAAAATGGCTGTCATGACCATTTTCCCGGTGACCTGAGCAGACACTATAGACTCTGGGCACACTCTAGTGCCCAGAGTCTATAACTCCGGCGCTGGCCGCGCACAGCTCAGTGTGCTGCCGGCCGCCGGGTGGAGTGGAGGGGGCCTGTGTCAGAGACTGCACATGGGCCCCTGTAACTATCCATTAACTAACTATACATCTCATGCAGGTTTGCTGTGAAAATATGCTAATGAATGCTATTGCAATGCCATCACACTGCCAGCATAGAGACACCCACTCCCTCCCAATACCGCTATCTCACATCCGTAATACCTTGCAAACCTCCATAAACATTGGTGACTTCGAGTACCATCGGCCCCTCATGCAGAATTACAGCAGACCTGACCCTACTTAGAAATCGCTAACCTCGTTGCACACAGTAAGTACTCAAGTTGTGTCTGCCATCACACTGGCTAATTTTTGCATGCCCATGCAACGGCGTTCAAATGGTCAGACGCACCTGCGTTTCTCCGACCGTCGCCCAGTCACCACTCCCAAAGGTATGCAGTCGGGATGCCGGCTGGACCTAATCCCGACAGACGGCTTTCCAACTGTCATATCCCGGCAAGGGTCTAAAGACAGGCGTCAATATGCCGACGCCTGTCATTAGTGATACGCCGGGAGCCCGACACCTGGCATCCTGATCGAAGAGGCACCGGGCATGGATAGCCGCCGGGGGGGTTAGGTTTAGGGTTCCCGGGGGAGACTTGGGGTTAGGCACCCCCCCAGGAGGTTAGGTTTAGGCTAGGGGAAGAGGGAGTTAGGGTTAGGCACTGGGGGGAAGGTTAGGGTTAGGCATCCCTAAGGGAGGGTTAGGGGGTAGAAATAGGTTAGTATATACTTACATTTGACGATCTAGATTTCCTCCTCTGCTGGGATGCCGCTGTCGGCATGGGTCCGGCGGTAAATCATACCGATTCCCTCCCAAATGCTCACTGCCTGTCAATCACTCTGCGATGGCTCTCCGTGATCGCAGTGGTGCCTTTGCGTATGCGCACTGCAATGCATGCGCAACAATCGCCTGTCTGCGTATGCTTTAGCAGTTGCGATCCTTAATGAATCAGACCTATCATAGATATTAGTCAAACACATGACACTGCAGAATGATTAGCCTGCAGTATGTACTCTGTGAAATTTGAATGATAATGAAATTTTGACTCATCAAATAATTATCGATATTTCTCTATATTTAGTCTCATCTCTGCAGACTTTGAGGACTATGGACCCGACGCAAAGTTGAACGTGGCCCCAGTTGCAGAGCGTATACTCTGTATATTCAGCTCATGCTCCAAAAATGTGCGTTTCACCCCAGTGTGTTTATCAAGGTGATCTTGATGAAGACAGTGTGTAGAAACGCGTCAGCTTAATTGCCCTCTTCCAGGGAAATAACATCAGAGGACACATATAGTTCCATCTACATAGTTTCATCTATAAGTCCATTAGGCATCCATCCACACCACAGCGAGGGAATATTGTTTTATCTGGATGTTTTTTTAGTACAGAATATTGTGTTTCTACCAGTTATGAATAAAATGTGATACACCATAGAAACCTTTTTCCATAACTGTTTACTTGGAGAGTTACAATCACACCCCTTATCCATTGTGGAAAATATCTATTTATGTATTTATTTATTTGAGTTGGATGTGATGTGACAGCAATAAAGGTAATTCTTTGTAAATAGGTTTTTAAAGGGGGGAGAAGCTCTTTATAACAGATTTAACATATATTTTTCTTTCCCTTCATTTCTGAGGTACAACACTGGGAGATTATCAGTCTATAGAGATCTTCATACGGAATAACTGTCATGTCGTAAGTGTTAGGATTTGCGGAGCAAATCATCTTGGTGGCAGTTCCCAGTCATAGTCGTTACTGGGATACTGCATCATGTTCTATCCTTGTTCTGGCCTTTTTGCAGGAAGCTGGAAATCCTGTCTTGTCTGTGTTTTATCCGACCTGTCATTCATGTCTATCTGTGTGTTTGTTTCAGGTGCTCCACTAATTATTACTAGCTGTCTCTTTGCAGAGCTAATACACACATGCCTTGGGTTAGTAATTTATTTCCAGGAATTGGTTCTGATTGGATCCTGCTTCCTTTAAGTTTCAGCTAGCCCTTCAGTTCATCCCGGTTATACTGTCTGACAACCAGTGTTTGCATGTCTCTCTGAAGTCTGAACTTTTGCAGGTCTCTCCAAGTTCCACAGTTCCAGTGTTCTGCACCTGTCCTGTCTGTTTAATATTTACCTGTGGAATATATCCTGCTGCTGCCTGTGGCACATTGATTCCAGAGTCCAGCCTAGCCGTGTCAGTCTGCTTCCTGCCTGTGTTCCTGTCGTGCCTGAGTTCACCTGTCTGCCATATTGCTCCAGACACACCTTAGCCTGCATCTCGTCTCGGCTGTCAAAGCCACATCACGGCCCACAAGGCCGCATCATAGCCTGCATCTCGTCTCGGCTGTCATAGCCGCATCACGGCCCGCAAGGCCGCATCATAGCCTGCATCTCGTCTCGGCTGTCATAGCCGCATCACGGCCCGCAAGGCCGCATCATAGCCTGCGTCTCGTCTCGGCTGTCATAGCCGCATCACAACCCGCAAGGCCGCATCATAGCCTGCATCTCGTCTCGGCTGTCATAGCTACACCAGGGCCCGCAAGGCCACACCATAGCCAAGTATTACCCGGCTCTCAAAGCCGCATCCCGGCTGTCTTACTGCCCCACGGCCTCTAGGTCATCTAGTACCTTGTGTCTATTTTTGTTGTGTCGTCCTGTTGTCTGTTTTCTGTCAGTCTTGTCTTGTCTAGTCCAGTCCAGGTCGCTCCTGCCCTGCTGCAATTAGTTTTGTCATGCCACTCATTGCCTGACTACCCAGCTGCATCACTGTCCCTGGACATTCCTGACCCATTATCTGTCGCTGCTGGTGTATCCTGTCCATTCCGCCTGTTTAAATACCATTACCTGCAGCCTCACTCCAGTCAGCCAGTTGTGGAAGGACTGCCACATCACCATCCTGTCTTGTCCTAGTCAGCAGTCCTGCGGTCTCTCGTGGGTTGTGTAAGCCTCTACTGATCCTCTCCCTGGCTCTAAAGGTCTTACACAACCGTGCGAGAACCGTAACAGTAAGTAAGTAATTTGGAATGATTTCTGATGCAATACTTTATTGTGATACATTTTAGTAAGTGTCAATGGACTCTGGGCCTGATTCAGACCCGCTCGCTAAGATGCATACTTTCGCATGATGTGTATGCAAATTGCGTAGCCATAGCAATGCATTAGCACGCCCAGTATATCTTAGAGAGCGATCACATAGTGTAAGCAGACACCCACCAGCCTTTCTTAAGACGCCTACTTGTGCACGTCATGTCCAGGAAGTGTATGCAACCATCGGTACATCGGATGCTATCGCAGAACTCGAGGTTGACCATACCCTGCCGCAAGCACTGCGAGCACTTCAGTGTAAAAACCAGCCAGGTGACGTGTACTATGATGCTGTCTTATAATTATGCACACCTCTAACACGCCGTTCAGATGCTCAGGCACGCCTGTGTTTCCACCTCCACTCCCCCGTTTTTAATGGCCAGCCCCTGTTACACCTACAAACGGCTGCTCCTGTCACTCTGCTGGGCTGTCTATGCGCAGCGAGCAAATGCTTTGTGAACTTTCGCTAAGGTATGCACATGCGCACAATGCATACACACTGCATACCATCGGTAGCAGCGAGAGTGTGCATCTTAGCGAGCGGGTCTGAATCAGGCCCTCTATTCATTATCACTTAATTTCTCAGCCTTTCTCCTTCCATAACTCGGGTCCGTCTTGTGACATTACCAAAATACGTAATTAGGTCCCTGGTTGCACTTAAGAGGTTGGCTGCCCACCAGCATTGGAAACCAAACACCCATGTTGGATTAATGGAATAAGTCAGAACATGACACTACTCATCCTTATGTTCCATAGCCTAGAATTGGTCATGGTGAGCCAATCACATCTGTTCTTCCTGGAAGAGAAGCATCGTGTTCAGATCCTACAAACCAAAAGCCACCTATTTGTGACGGACAGCAAAATTGTCAGGCATAGGGTACTCTGGCTGCCCATTTGCACCCACACATGTATTCTGCTACCCAGGTGGTGGTTAGGAATGCATTCATGGTACGCTGCCATTGGTGGTAATAGTCTCGTTAAAGGCACCATACCTCCTGGATCTTTGCTACTACAGTTCCCACAACCATCTTCCCCACCAAGCACATGTCCATCTCATTTTTCCATTTTGGCAAAGGTGCCTGCAGTGCCCACACTACGCAGAAATCACTTTTCAGCCTCCTCTTGGTAGTGTGAAGTACTGGCAAGCCAGAGAAAATTGTGGCTTAGGTTCAGATGGATCCTGGGAAGGAGCTAGAGGGTTAGGTTTACTTAAGCTTCTAAAAAGGAAAAGTAAAGGTGTTGCAACCAATCAGAAGTCAGCTATCATTTTCTAGAGTGTACTAGATAAATAATAATTGTGATGGCCAATGTATTGCGAAGATGAAAATAACTTCCATTAATAATAATTAATTTATTGCTCTAATGATAACTATATATTAACTTTTTTTTGTAAATGTAAGGACCTTTCATGGCAGGTAATCGGAATGCGCTTTTGTTAGATTTAGTCATCCTGTGGCATTTATCACCCACTTAAAGGTATCTAGAAATATCACATGGAAGGTTTTTCATTAGCATGTAAATCATTGAAGAAAACAGAGGGGAGCTTGTATTGTTTTATTAGTATGTACATCCCTGAAGATATGCTGTGAGCAGGAAATGCAATTACCAGGACAGGACATTGCTAAACAAGGCCTTAGTTTATGTCTGCATACAGTATACTGTAGATTACTTGAAGCTGCTCAGTTGGCACATGAAACTACAGGGGTATTCAAACAGCCATCTATCCAAATAGTGTGACTGGCCATAAACAGACCTAACCTAATGTTATAAGTTTTTGACTATAAAATTATATTTCTAACAGCTACAGAAGTTCCCAAAATCATAAAAATATACCTGAAGTCTGTACTATGAACTAGTGTGATTTGAGAGCCACGGACCCTAAGACTTATGGTTTTGGAGAAATTAGGTTTCTAACCAATCACACATCTCCAAGCAGTCTTGCTTACATTCATTGTATAGCTTCCATAAAGCAGATCAATGTGAACATATCATATTTTATGTAGCTATTACACAGAAGAAGTTATTTACAGATAGTTGTACTTATGTTAAAAGTTATGTGGGCATACCTGGTTTGGACCCTGGGATAATTAATAAGCCAGCTAGTCAACAGGGACTGGTTTATGACATCACTAACAGGGGTGGGACAGTTCATAAAATATATGGGAGCCTTTTGTCTGACATGGGGGATCAGTTCTGAGCTGAAGGCTGGACCTGCATTTTCCTGCCGTGCCCCCGGCACAGAAAATACTTTGTAATCATTTTTATTTCTACCATTTATTGTAACTAAACATTGTACCTTTTGTTAATAAAGTGTTCCTTAATTAATCTATTTGTATTAGGTCACTAAGGTTATGCTAGAACTATTATTTATTGCTGGAAGCAGGGGGAGACTACCTAACTGAGTTGTACTTTATGTTGCTGAGTCTGCACAATTGTTAAAGAGGCTTAGGGGACCTGTAGCCTCTGTATTTTCAACTAATGGTGGCAGTAATGTGACATGTACAGTATACAGAGTGATAGAATATTGATTGCAAATATTATATATGGCTCTCACTAGATCAGGACTTGGAGATCTGCACGATCACAGTCCTGATGCCAGTGTAGTACCAGTCAGGGTGATACAGTTATTGACACTGACCTAGTCAGTGCCAAATCAGGGATGCCTATTGGGGTCCCTGACATAATAATAATAATAATCATAATATTATACAGTAGCCCCATTTTTGACAGACAATGTACTCAGTAGGCATTGTCGTCAACTGATCTGTCGAGACCATAATCCTAAATCAATGAGGGAAGGTCACTCAACTAATAAATAATGACAGCTCAACCAAACTGCCGCATATCCACTAGACCATATAAGGAACGACTGAACGATATCGTTCAGTCGTTCATTATATTGTGCAGTGGACGTTGAGCCCACACAGAACGAAATATATCGTTCAGGGCCGGCACCCTCCCTCATCCCCGAACCTGCACAACTTGGCGATAGGTTCGGGCGATGAGCGACGGCGTCAACGACCAGCGGGAGCGCGCACTGCTGGTTGTTGACGGCATATCCACTGTATGATATAATGAATAATTGAACGATATCGTTATCGTTCAATCGTTCATTATATCGTCTAGTGGATATGTGGCATAATCGCCACAACAAAAATAAAAACGGTGACAACATCAAAAAGGTGGTGGTAGGGTTTCCAGCAGGCAAGAGGAAGAAATAACTACCACTGATCACTAATATATTCCCCTAAACACGCCCCTGCCTGTGATAGGTTGACACATTACCATCAACAATAAACACTATCTTCTTAAATGGGCCACGCTCTAACAACCTTGTGGTTTAATTTTGCTCTGGCTTATACAGCCAAAAATAAATTGCCATACTTTCTAAGACAACACAGGAGAAAAACAATCCAATAAATACTAACAAAATGTAACTCTAAGTAAATCACCGCCAACAGCTTCCAAACAACCAGCATAAACTCAATGTGCTCTGCTGTCTCAGCCCAATTGGCTCTTAGAAACAGAGGCTGAATTATGGCAAAGTGGGGCTGCATCTCTAATCAGGCACAGTGTGGATAGTGGAAACCATTTATTATCAAATCTAGAAAGCAGGGATGGAAAAAGACGAATACTCGTAGAAGTCATTGACATTCTGCTCTCATTTGGTTCCCTGCTAAGTGACTTAATAGAATTGCATTTTTATATTCCCCAGGACAAAGGACAATCATTTATCACATACAGAGTAATAAAGCAGCTTTGATAGTGAGGCAGCACTGCCTGTTACCCTTAAAGGACATACAGTTTGTACTGAAGAAAAGGAAGATTTGCTATGTAACACTAATGTGATTTTTCCAAGGCACCGATAGGATTGTGAATATCACCAATGAACTTGCAGACTATCACACTACCATGAGAAGTACTGTTTGGGAGACAGAGACTATCAACGGTTATTTAGTAAAATGGTATAGAGTACATACTGTAACACCAGAATAATGACTCATTGGAATCAATCAGAGATATAAAACTTCAGTTTGAAGGTGATGGACACCCCTGGCAGTATTACAATATTTATTAAGATTGACTGTTTGCAAAGAACATCTTAGGAATGTATGTCTACATCACTTGGTCGGCTCGTATCCTACCATAGGACTCCACTCTAGGGATGGCCATCAGTGGTCAATGGTTATTTAACCATCAGGAGGAAACCATCAGTGATTAAACAAAGGGACATGTCTGTGCATGTGCAAATGGACAGGGACTGCAGCCCCACATGCACAGTACTCAAATGCTCTGTGTTTTTGCTATGGATGTCCTCCATTGATGGTAAAGCTACCTTTAGGAAGAAACCATCAATGACTACAAACCATCAATAGTCGATTATTTTTACCCATCGGGGATGGGGGAACCAGTGATGATGAAACTATCAATCTTGGAACCAGCGCTTATTAGAATGTATAAATGATTACTTAAAAATATGAGTCTAACCTACAGGATGGTGTTCGCCAGTAACCCCTCCAAGCGGGATTTGGGCTTAGCTGCACCCTGCAAGCAGGTCGTGGTCCTTTGAGCCCCGTGGGAATGGAGGCACAAATAGCAGTGGCCCTGGGAGAATTGCCTAATACATGGCACTATAATACCAACAGTAGCGTAAGGACGCTTGTAGCACAGGAAGCATGGTGGTAATCATGCACTCAGACTGAGGTGTACGCACACTGTAGCATGGGAAATCACAGAAGACGTTAGCACACAGGCAGAGATGAAAAACACACTGTTGCACGGAGATCACTAGAGACGTTTGGCACACAGGCTGAGATGTAACACACTGTAGCACAGAAGATCACCGGAGACGTTTGCACACAGGCAGGGATGGTAATGCACTGTAGCACAGAAGATCACCGGAGATGTTTGGCACACAGGCAGAGATGGTAGACACTGTAGCAGACACAAGGACCGAGGAACCTGGACCGGAACTCAACTAATAGGCACTAGGAGACAACCGTTGTTCAGGCAGTTTCCTGCAGAATGAGGGCTGAATATATACCCCACAGGACCCCTTGATAGGTGCACAGCTTCAGCTGATACTCACCTATCCCGGGCCGGAAGTACTGTCACCTGGGCAGACTGTCATGGCGGCGCCCATGACGGGAACTCCGAACCCCGGCACTGGACCACCCGCAGTCTCCTGCGCTTGGGGAGAATACTCAGCTCCTCCTCCACCGCTGCACCAGCCGCCCGACTGCCCGGGAAGTCAAAGGAAGCCGGCACAACGGTAAGGCAGCGCACGATCCCCGGCTGGGCCCTGACACCAGCAATCCAACCCAGGTAACTTGCAGGGTTTCACACAGGAATAACCCATGAAACCCTGCAGTGTAAATGGCGTCACGATGACCTGGATGGTGCCGCATGCCTACTGATTGGCTGGCTTCAGTGGCGCTTACATATGTACAAAGAAAAAAAAACGGATTCCGGGGATTGCATTGGCTGCAGTCCCTAGAAGCTAGGCAGGGCTGGCGATATAGCCAGAGGGTGGCTTTCCTTTGCAGTCCGTACTGGAAGTCTAAGCAGGAGAAAACACCTCCCCATGGGACTGTTTGTCCAGCGTGTGATCAACAGAAAGCACTTCTAATGTGCAGTCACTGAGGGTGGCAGATATTACGACATGTAGTTATGTGACAGGCCGCCGGTCACAATCCCGACTGCGGAATGCCGGCTAGGGATTTATGACAGATGTCAAGATACCGATGCCTGTCATAATCCCGATGCCAGAATCCAGGACGACGCGGGCCCGAATGAAGTGAGTATGCGGCGCCCGTCTTGTTAGCTGCGGGAGGGGGGGTAGGTTTAGGGCACCCTGGGGGGACTTAGGGTTAGGCACGCCCCCCCGGGAGGGTTAGGAAAAGGCTAGGGTAAGGGAGGGTTAGGGTTAGGCACCCTCGGGGGGAGGTTAGAGTAAGGGACCCCCTGGGAGGGTTAGGTTTAGGGTGCGGGGAAGGGGAGAGGTTTAGGCACCCGTAGGGGGAGGTTAGGCACTAGGGGGGATGTTAGGGTCAGGCACCCCTAAAAGAGGGTTAGGGGGACATGGGGACTGAGGCAAAATATGGCACACAATGGCACCCTTGCCTCCAACTTAGAAACAGGTCTTTGGTGAAGGCCGACTGAGGCAAAAGATGCACACAATAGCCTCACTCCAAGGTGCACACAATGGCGCCCCTGCCTCCAACTTAGAAAGAGGGTGTCAGGACCTGGGGGGTTTTTGGAATCAGGAGTCAAAGCAACAATCGTCTGGTTAAACTGAAAGGCAGCTGGTTTAATGGGAGCATTTGGATTCATGGGATAAAATAACTATATAAGTACTGTAACAAAAGTCCAAAGGTGAACTGAGGATAAATGTCTGGCAAAGAAATAAAGTCCAATTGCTGTGGAACTGTGAAACAAGTGTCTGATAATAAACAATCCAATTGATGAGAAGCAGAGGAACAGATGTCTGGTAATTAAATTAATCCAATTGCTGTGAGGCAGAGAAATAGGTGCCTGGTAATGAACTGACAGAAAAACAAAGTCCAATAGAGGTATGCTGAGGATCAGTGGTCTGTAAACTGCGGTGGGTTCTGAGTGTGTGCGGCTGGTCAGTGAACACCCTTAAGTACCATGGTAAGGTGCAAGATAGGCAGCTGAGAGTCATATGCAGAAGCTCCAATCTGATTGGCCCATTCAGATCACATGCCCAAAACCAAGATGGCGGCGCCCAGCAGTCTACAGCGCAGAGACATCAGGCAGTGAAATTTGAGACATAAGCTGTCTACATTTCTTTTCTCCACTCCGGGAAAATCCCCAGAAATGAGATGTTGTTTGTCACTGTGGGTGATTTTGGCCCCATCATGATGAAACATGCTAAGAATTGTATTATCTTTCGCCTATCCTGCCTATTTCACAAGAAGTGTGTGGGATGCGAGAGGGTGAGCTACTGTCCTGGGAGCCTCTGGGGACTCCCCAAACTTTTGGTAGTCTCACAGATGTTCCAAGAGACTAGGCATATGTGGAATGGAGTGCTCTTTTCAAAGCATCTCAATATTAGGGATATTAATTTGTATTTTAGAATTAGAGCCTAAGTAGTAGCATGGTCAAGTTTGGAATGATTAATCATTTCTTATTCAGGATGGCATTCTGTAAATCAGGGGAGTCACAAGAACTTTGGGACCTCGTAGCAAAATTTAAAGCTTTTTAGGGAGAGAATGCCCCGTCCACTCCATTTATCCAATAGCGTATACTTTACTTTCTCTCGTAGTGTGTAGCCCCACAATTACAGTCCCGAGCACAAGGGAGCATCAGAGCAGAATTTAATTTTGGGAACCTTGAATGCTGCTGGCCACCTGGGCAAGGCATCCATGGTCACACAGCACAGAGATCATGGAGCTGTCTGCTATCCTTGGCACCTGAGAGCGCAGTGCAGTATGTGTGGCAACAACACAGTGCCAGTCAGCTGATTGGCCGTCCTACACTTGCTACCCTCAGAGGTACGCCATTGCAGCCAATAATGCCATGGACAATGGGGCTCAAACACAAAAGGTACCATTGAAAGGAATATCCTCATGGTTAAGGTAGATATTGAAAGGGACCTTTAGGATGTGGCATCACCACCCAGACTCCTTCATGTATACAGGGGTAAACAGTTTTGGGCAAGTGTCTATTTATGGGCCACATTGTTTTCTGTGCTAACTTCAAATAATTTAATTTTTATTCTTGTACTGGTGCTTAGTCCATTTGCTTCTATGACCTCCTGCTGATGAAGGAAGTGGAAAGAATCATGTCAGAAGCTGATACATGCTTGAGCCTACTAGAGGACCTAGGAGTACTGGTGGCATGAAAAAAGACCATTAACAACCACAGCTAGACTAACTTTCTTGGAGAATTAGAGATTCAGGGTGGCAGTCCTTTCTAGTGATAAGGTACAGACATTCATAGATGAGATTTGGGAAGAGAAACTGGGGACACAAGGACAATGCTGAGATTTGCAGACTCCTCCTAGGTTCATTAAATCGTGCATGCTGAATAAGCCACGTGGTGAAGGAATTCAGGGTCTGATTCAGAGCCGGACGCTATTTGCGCTCGCTCGTTCAGAAAAAGGGGTTGGCTATTTAAATTGACCGTTCGCTCTTTGCGGTCTGTTGACGCCTCTATGTCTGAACGAGCGAACAAAACATGCGGTAGTTATTTTGAAAAAACGCCCCTTGACCGCTCGCATCATACGTCATCTCCGCTATTTATTTGATTAATCGAGTACATCGAACGGCGTATGAACTGCTCGCTATTCTTGTGGTAGCATTTTCCTACCGCAATCATGCGAGCAGTTCTGGCTAAAAGACACCCAACTGACGTGGTCGATGACGCTGCTTGTTAATTATGCACACCCTTAAAACGCCCGTTTTGACCTTTTGGCACGCCTGTGTTCTGATCTCCACTCCCCGTTTTCAAGCACCTTCCCCTGTTACCACCCACATACGCCTCTTTCTGTCACTCAAAATAGCAGGCATACGCTATTTTGCGAGCACACGATTTTCGACCGCACTGACTGGTTCGCGCATGCATACTAAAACCCGTACGCATGCGCAGTTGTGCGAACATTGCTCGGAACGAACGAGCAGCCGCTTACGAGCGGCTCTGAATCAGGCCCTCAATTGCAGGTTGGAGCTCAGTATGAGGAGATTACAGCACCATTTGATAAGGATAACCAAATAGAAAGACCTTCAATCTACAGATGCAGCATAATCAAAAGATTTAGGGGGCATGGGTTGCAGGCATATGATAAATGGTGCTCCAGCCAATCAGCTCCTAACTGTAATCTGTTTGAAAAATGACAGTTGGGAGCTGATTGGCTTGAGCACCATTTATCATATGCAATTAGTTTTAAAACTCATTGTGTATGATAAAACTCTTCTTAAGCATCTACACTGGCTTTCCCTCCCTTATTCTCAGTGACTTTGATATCCCCACTGACAACTCCTCAGACACTGCTGTTTCCAAACTTCTCTTCAACATGTTCTCCTTTGGCCTATTACAATGGTAATCCACCACTAACCAAAGCATCAGTCACTCCATTATCCTTGCTTTATATCAATCCTAAAACATTTCTTAATTTCCTTTAATACTTTCCGACCATGACCTACTGTCAGATCACCCTGTCTGTATTACTGAGCATGTGCAATCAGGGGGGGAAGAAAGTACCCCTTGGCCTGTAACCCCCTTTTTGTGGGAAAAACCCCCTCCATTTATTGGTAGCCTGGGTGTCCAGGCAGAGAACTGCGAGGGTGGCCTGTTTCTGGGATCCACTGTCCACTCAAGGGAGCCAGACAAGCAGGGCGGAGAGAGAGGGGAAGGTTTTAAAAGAGCAATCCCTGGAGGGTTGGAGGTTGGTTGTAAGGGGGCAGAGGGATTAGCGAGACTGCCATGAAGAAGAGGGCATGGTCAGACTCCCGTTATTTTGGATTACAATACCTGTACCCAAGTGAATTACCCTACAAAACCCCTGCCAGCAAATTGCTCGGAGACTGGGTGGGAAGTTGTGTGGAGTGCTTGTTGGATCCACTTGTTAGATTGTGATGAGGTTGCATTTGACCCTCTTCATTACCTTGGATTGTAGTAACTTGTTTGCCTTATCAAGCCCCTACAAGTGCCTGATGTGTAAAGTCACGCTCCAGAAAGCTAAAGAATCCAGATGAGTCTACCCCTGTGAGTCCCCTTAGAGTAGCCACCACAGAGAGCCCTTTACCTGTCAGCTACCGGACCCGCGGTGGATATTCTGGGCTACTGCGCCGACCGACGGGAGTGGTGTGCCACCTGGATTTGAAACCCTCCATCACTAAGCCACTGATGCTGAGGACTCCTGGGAGAGCTGGAGGGTCAGAGAGGGAAGCTCCATCTGCCGCCTGCCCACTGTGCCCTGGGCGTTAGCCACTGGCACCCTGTGGGAGGGCTGAAAGGTTCCGGAAGCGAAGCGCCTGAAGACCCAGGAGGATTTCCCCTGCATGTTGTGGGCTGCCCGGAGAAGTGCCCGAAGACACACAAGACCTGCCACTGACCGGAGGGAAGCTCCACGGAAGACGACCCTTGGGACGACCTGAAAGCAGCAGGCACGGGTAGGGACGGCCTGAAGGAGAGTGCTCAAGCACCCCGGGAGTTTCATTATTCTCCGTGCTGGATGGAGCCCTGAATGGGGAGACCTTTCCTGGAGACACCCTCGTGTAGTGCCTGCCTGGAGACCGTGGCACGGGGCTCTGGTGCGGTGCTCAGCATCCCGGAACGCCGGTGGATGTCAGAAGGGCTAAACAGCCGCAGCTTGGGGTGAGATTTATCCAACTACCTGCTCCTGCCCTAGTGCCCTACCATCCTCCTGTGTCTTACCCCTATTTCTAGTCAGGCCCCCATTAGTGCAGTGCTCCCCTGAACTGTTCCAGGGTCAGGGTAACTTAGGGGATCTCGTTCATAGACTAGCCACCCCTGACCTGTCTGTTAGGGGTACACTTACACAGGGCCGGCCCTAGCCCAAATTTTATTGTAAGCGAGTATATTTTTGGCGCCCCCAGGCATATTGTTGCGCGTGCCCAAACAAATTAAGGGGCCGTTGTCTCATGGAAAAAGCCATAACCATGACACACACCCCTCTCTCGTCACTCTGGGAAAAGTGCTTTCCATTCAATATGCACATTAATGCAGTCCCCCAAGTAGTGCCCCTTATACAGTACCCCCAGTATGCAATGTCCCCCAGTAGTGGTCCCTCTTATGCAGGCCCCAAGTAGTGCCCCTTATACATTGCCCCCAGTAGTGGTCGCCCTTCTGCAGGCCCCCAGTAGTGATCCCCCCTATGCAGTGCCCCTTATACAGTGCCCCTAGTAGTTCCCCCTGTGCGGTACCCCTTGTGCCCCAGGAGTGGTCCCCCTTATGCAGTTCCCCAGTAGTGCCCCTTATATAGTGCCCACAGAAGTAGTCCTCCATATGCAGTGCCCCCTGTAGTGGTCCTCCCTATGCAGTGCCCCTTATGCCTCAGGAGAGTTCCCCCTTATGCAGGACTCCAGTAGTGCCCCAGCAGTGATCCCCCCTATGCAGTGCCCCTTATACAGTGCCCCCAGTAGTTGTCCCCCCTGTTCAGTACCCCTTGTGCCCCAGGAGTGGTCCCCCTTATGCAGTCCCCCAGTAGTAGTCCCCCCTATGCAGTGTCCCTTGTGCCCCAGGAGAGGTCCCCCTTATGCTGGACTCCTGTAGTGCCCCCAGTAGTGATCCCCTCTATGCAGTGCCCCCAGTAGTGGTCCCCCCTGTGCAGTGCCCCTTATATAGTGCCCCCAGTATAGTCCCCCCCATGCAGTGCCCCCAATAGTGGTACCCCTTATGCAATGCCCTTTAAGTAGTGGCCCAAGTTGTAGTTCCCCCCTATGCAGTACCCCCAGTATTTCCCTTTATAAAGTGCCCCCAGTAGTGGTCCCCTGTAAGTGTGCCCCCAGTAGTAATGCCCCCGTTAGTGTGCCCCCAGTAGTAATGCCCCCTGTTAGTGTGCCCCCAGTAGTAATACCCCCAGTAGTAAAGCCCCCTGTTAGTGTGCCCCCAGTAGTAATGCCCTCATTAGTGTGCTCCCAGTAGTAATGCCCCATCAGTGTGCCCCCAGTATTAATGCCCCATTAGTGTGCCCCCAGTAGTAATGCCCCATTAGTGTGCCCCCAGTAGTAATGCCCCATTAGTGTGCCTCCAGTAGTAATGCCCCGTTAGTGTGCCACGCCCATACACAAAAAAACCCACCACAATACTTACCTTTAGCCCCGATCCTACGTAAGCTGCCGTCCACCGCTCCTCGGAACTATGGGAGAGACGTCATGACGTCTCTCCCATAGTGCCTGTGGGGGGGGAGCCGGAGCTCAGGAGTGAGCTTCAGCTGTTGCGGCCGGGGGGGGTGGGGGGAGTGTGGCGGCGGCAAAGGGGGGGTAGGGAGACGAGGAGAAGTGTGGCGGCGGTGCTAGGGTGTGGGAAGGACTGTGGCGCTGGGGACCCCCGCCCACAGCGCCCTCTGCTGGCTGGCATTCTATGCAGCTGCGTAGTTCGCGTAACGGGCGGGCCGGCCCTGCACTTACAGTAGCTACTGTGCAAGGTGTGGCTTCTGGTCTGGTTAGCTCATTAGGCAAGGGAAATAAGGATAGGTTACCCCTTTCTGTTACCCAAAGTCTAATTGCAGTCTTGTAAAGACCTTTCCTTGTGAACCTTAAGCTCATGCTGGGAGAAGACGTGAGATATGGTAGATTGCGTCAGCTCATGTCTGATGCGACTGTGAATACTGTCACTGCTGGTTTCTTTAATGAAATGTATATGCATGTTTGCTGGTGTCTTATTTAAATGCTTCTCCCAAGGCATTGTGTATTTCTGCTGTTAAACATTTTCAATGCTGGTTTCTCGAATGAAATGTATATTCATGTTTGCTGGTGCCTTATTTAGATGCTGAGTTCTTTAGTTGTTGCATGATTTTATGTTTTATTGGACCCTGTGTGACCTCAGCTGGCAATTCTCGGGCAGTGGTGTGTAACTTATGCTATTGTATGTTTTTCTCTTTTCTCATTGGAAGCTGGAGTGTTAGCATAGACTGTAATTACTGCTGTAACCTGCTGGTGCACTACAAATCCAAGCACGGCCTGCATGTTTTTCTCTTTTCTCATTGGAAGCTGGAGTGTTAGCATAGACTGTAATTACTGCTATAACCTGCTGGTGCACTACAAATCCGAGCACGGCCTGCATATTTATTCCTTTGCCCCATTGGAAGTAAAGTACTACATAAATTGTGTTTCCTTTTACTTACCCTTACTTGCCAGCTGGGGTCACCGGTAGAGAACAGGGAGGTAGTGTTTAATTACTGTACATTTAAATAAAAAATCTGCAAGATTTATTTCTGTCTGTTGGATAGATTCAATACTGTCTGTCATTTACACCATTGCTATAAGAAAATAGCATTGCACCTTTTTCCCAGTGTGGTTACTGTGTCTGCAATAAGGGGTTTATCACATACTTGCCTCTCTGTCACGGTGTGTCCTTTGCTACTGGTGTGAAGAAGCTGGTCCAACGCATTCACAATTAAGAGCTTGGTTATCACACCTGGAAGGCTATCGTGAAGGTGCTGCAGTTCCGTTATTGTAAGTTAAGATAAAACACACAACACACTTTTTTTATAGTTACACCAGAAAAATGTTTTATTTAAACATTCTATAGTTTGTTAGTTATTTGTATATTAAAGACTCAATTAACGTTTTATTGGGGCTTGTTTGTGTTTTTGCAGCCAACATGGCCAATAAAATGTATAAAACATCAATAATTATTTTAAATATTATATATATTATATATATATATATATGTGTAGATTTCTAAAATGCAAAAAGTATCTTCAAGTTACCTAAACCCTGATAAGTATGGCGCGGTATGAGCTACAGTATGGAGTTTGTGGCACAGATTTCAGGAGTACAATCACATGCTGCAAGTGCAAACTCAGTGGTCCTGGCCCCATTGAGATGCACCACCAGCATGTGTTCATTAACCCGCCTGAGTCTGTGTCACAAACACCATGCTGCATACAGCACCATACTTATCAGGGAGTATGAAACTTCCTCATTACTGTGCTACACTATGCCAACATGGAGGATTTTTGGTAGAAAACAACTGTATAAAATGCAACAAGTATTATTACGAGGGGGACCCACATCACAATTGTACGATAGCAGCATTTTCCTCATCAGCTTCAAGTAATGCTGAGAAAATACTGGGCTGGGCTGGGAGGGTGGAGAAGTGGGTTGGTTGGAGGAGGTAGATGGGGGAATATGTTGGAAGGAGGAGGTGAATGGGGGAAGATGTTGGAAGGAGGAGATGGGAGGGGAAGCAGGATGGTAGGAAGAGGTGGGTGAGGGAGCAGGATTGTAGGAGGAAGTGGGTGGGGGAGGAGTTTGGAAGGAGGAGGTGGGTGGGGGAGGAGGTGGGTAGGAGGAAGTGGGTGGGGGAGGAGGTGGGTAGGAGGAGGTGGTAGGGGGAGGAGTTTGGAAGGATGAGGTGGGTGGGGGTGGAGGATGGTAGGAGGAGGTGGGTGGGGGACGAGTTTGAAAGAAGGTGGTGGGTGTGGAAGAAGGTTGGAAGGAGGAGATGGGTGGGGAAGCAGGATGGTAGGGTGGGTAGTTGGCCGTTGGTGGAAGGTATGCCTGTGTTGAATAGTGGGTAGGTGGCGGCGTGGTGAGTGTATCGGGGGCAGGAACTGCGGGCCAGGTTACAATGGTTGTGTCAGATGTGGGTAGACAGTTCCGACATTTGAATATCAGTTTGGACATCAGTCTTTCAAACTGAATCCTTTGGTCTTGGACCATTGCTCTCAGCACTGTGCTCACATAGGCAGCAAAGTGGTCGAATTCATCCTGTGGTTTTAATAGGGCTTCTCTGGCCTGTCTAAGTAGTGGGCCCTCCTCCTCCTGTGTATGTTTTGTTTTTCGATACAAGGGGGGGGAGGGTAAGAGTCACCACAGTTTCATCTCAGCTAGCGAAAAGGTCCGGGGTGCTGGGCATGTCAGGAGTCTGATAACAGAGACAAATAAAATAAATTTCATATAGTAATTTTTTTTTCTATTCTTTCACAGTTCCCTATAGGCACAGAAGAGTGGATAGGCATTGGGGATGAATACTACTACAACTATAAGAGGTACTTCAGCATTGTTCTGATGGCGGTGGGGAACGCCAACTACGAGTTCCTGTTCGTAGATGTATGGAAGAACTGCCGTGCTTACGAACGGTGGTTCCTTTAAGAACACGGCATTCTACGAACGGCTCACCACGAAGACCCTGCATTTGCCGTTCAGAGAGGCAACGTAACACGGCCTAAATTATGTATTCGTAGCTGATGAGGCTTTCGCCCTTCATGAGAATGTCATGAAGCCATTCCCACAGAGGGCACTCAAACATGACAAGCGGGTCTTCAATTACCGGCTATATTGGGCAAGGCGAATTGTAGACAACACCTTTGGGATCTTCCGGATTTTGCATACCCCAATTAATTTAAAGGTGGAGATGATTGACTGGGTGGTCACCACTTGCTGTGTCCTGCACAACTTCCTGTGCAAGAAAGCCACCCAGCAAAGGATATTGGGCACAGCTGCAGTGGAAGACCTAGACCATCCGGAAGAGGTTGCCCAGTTCCCCTCATTGGCTGTACCACCAATGATGGAAACCGGGAGTGCTCTGGCCAAAAAGGCCAGAGAGGAATTTATGGCCTACTTTAACAGGGACGATGCGGTGCCGTGGCAGAAGGAGTATATCTGAGAAAGTGGTGGGGACTCTAATTGCTGACTTTCCACATTGCTGGGTCTCTACTTACTGAAGATGCCTCTGCTGATTCCCCCACATCCTCTTGCTGCACTCCGCACTTCTCTGTCTCTGCCATGACCTGCACCGATGGATGGACAGGATCCTGCTGCACCAAGAACATGAGCAGGTCATAGTACCACAGCTTGCTTTTATATATGGTGTCGGGCCTGGCTCCCGATCGCTTTGAATTTTCCACCTTTTTGTATTCTTTGATGAAGGCAGTCCGCAGATTTTGAATCTTTCTGCGCACCCAATCAATGGATGCAGCATCGTTGTATGGTTTACACTACAGTAGTCAGCCAGCTCTGCGTACGCCTGGTACCATTTCTGCTTGTTGCTGTAAATTTTGGACTTTGTGCGCCATAGACAGTCATGGTGCCAGTATAGCTCCACGAAGCCAGTTATAAATTCCTATAAAAAAGAAAAACATGAACTTATTCGGGCCACCCCCAACAGTGGGGGTGGCCGTTGAACTGCATAATTGTAGACCCCAAATAACGGGGCCCTTACTGGACTTATTCGGGCCACCCCCAACAGTGGGGGTGGCCGTTGAACTGCATAATTGTGGCCCCCAAATAATGGGGCCTAAGTGGACTCTTGTTCACTTGTGGTTCAATTGTTCACTTGTTGTTAATAAAGTTGAAATGGTTACACACGCAGGGCCATAGCTAGGGTAGTGCGGCCGGTGCCATCGCACAGGGCACCGCAGGTCAGGGGGCGCTGTTTGGGCCTGTCAAATTTCTGTTTATTATCATTCTTGCTTGTAGCTTCCTCTTATTTCATCCCCAGCATCTCCTGGCCTCTCCTATCTCTTCCCTGGCCCTTCCCCATGAAGCCATGGCCCTTTTTTGGGTGCCTTATGTCCCTTTAAAAAAATGAGGGGGGCGCCAATGCTCTTTCTGGCACAGGGCACCAAAAAGTCTAGCTACGGCTCTGTACATACGTGTCACTTATTTTAGATACATATAATGTATAGGAGGGGGAGAAATAAAATTAATTGACACAAAGGTCTTTTCTTTATTTACTGAAAAAACATTATACAATTACATTTTTTATATAGAAGACTGTTGTGTGAAGGAAATTCATACTTAATAGCTTAATGGCATATAGTACACAATTACAACATTATTTTGGGGTACGCTGGGTGGTAAATCACATTTGCACAGCATCAGGCTTAAAAACACATTATAATAGATCTGCTTCTTCCCATATACATTGGTGGGCATTACAGGTAAACAACCATATTTGCACATAGCACATAAACAGTGGAGGGTCAATAGCAGTAAAAAAACACCACATTTGCAAAATAGAGGTATCACTTTTAAAAAACAAATCCATAAACAACCACATTTGCACATTTGAATATTTGCACACAGCAGATTTTCCCTGTGGACACTCTGTGCATATAGAAAAACCTCATACTTACAGTGTATTTAGGGTTGATTGGTCTTAAGAATTCATGAATGTGTCCAATTTGGACCCAGAATGTAAGAAAATAAAAGGTGATGAATACTCTTTATACTGGAATTACTATTTATTTACTGTGTATGATTCAATTAAGATAAAAGGTAGCGATAGCAATATTCTTCTAAAGGATTGCACTAATAAATACACTGCTACTAGATAAATAAAAACACTAAAAAGTCTTTCAAATTCAGTCAGAAACTGGAAACAAAATAATGAAATTGAATAAGCGATAAACAGCATGTTCTGTATCACACTGAAAGCGTAACTAATATGCAATACACAACAAACTCAACCGTTATATTACATTGTTATTCAACACATTTGCCAAATCTGCAAGAAATAGAAACACGAGACATGAAGGCTCGCATGACAAGCTAACATCACTGTCGACATCTCAGAAAAATCAAAGCTTATTGATTCTCCCATTATAGTAGGTCAGGTAATAAAGGTTAAACTCATCTCTATCAGCCACTAGATGGCAGAACTGAACTACAACAATATTTCTGTACTACGCCCTAAGTATATACAAAACAAATGACAAATAAATCTATTTTCGCTGTGTTTTTTTTTTGCTTTTTAATAATAACGTCGGGTTTAAAATAAAATGCAATCTGACAAATTGCTATAAAGATTTCAAATAAAAATCTGTAAATAGGTTTAAGTAAAAAGTTAGTGAATGAGAGTCCAATGAGGGGCCATTCATCATGTTAATTATTGGGGTTCGGGCAGCCCCCAATAATTAAGTGTCCAACTTGCAGCGAGGAGCTGCGGTGATACAAATGCACTGGAGCAATTCAACATGGCTCCGGTGCGGAGACAGCTGATCCAAAAATCATCTGTCGCTGCAATCTCTTTCATTGGTACTTCAGAGAAAGTTAGTACTGCTGAGTTTGACTCGACATTGCTAGTGCACCTGCATGAACTGGGCTACGCGCAGGTGCTCAATTTTTGTCCCATCTTTCACCCTTTTTTACCCTTGTCTCTCTTTCCCCATCTCTCTCTCCCTCTCTCTCTCTCTCCCTCTCTTTCTCTTACATAGCCTCCCTATTCCCGTGTCTCTTTCCAATGTCTCTCTCTCTTTGTCTCTTGCACACCCGGTGGAGGGTCCCATTCTCTCAAATCCAAGACATACACACCACGCATTATGGTGGACACTAAGCCATGTGCAGATGCAGCTTATACAATAAAGACACAAAGTTTTCCGTACAATGGGGAGAAGATCCCCACATGGTAAATTGCTATGATTGAAGCATTGCCATGCAGCAGTATTTTTTGTTACTCGGGGAGCCGCAGAATGTTGCTGAGACACACGCGCCTCCTTTTACGGGACCAGTATGATTTACCGCTGGCCGCAAGGTTCCAATCCCGACAGCGGAAACCCGGCAGTGAAGATCCCGACAGGTAAGTATTTCTTCTATTTACTAACCTAACCCCCCCCCTAACGTAAGTGCCTAAACCTAACCCCCCCTTCCCCGCAGCCTAACCCTAAGTCTCCAGGGGGGGTGTCTATCCCTAACCTCCCCCCGGGGGTGCCTAACCCTAACCCCCCCTTCCTCTAGCCTAACCCTAATCCCCCCCCCGGCGGCTGTCCGCGCCCGGCGTCCGGCTTACCTTCGATCGGTAAGCCGGGTGTTGGGCTCCCGGCGTAGGTCTAATGTCATTAGACACTTGCCGGGATTAGACAGTCGGGATGCCGACGGTTGGCACTTAGACCGTCGGCATCCTGACTGTGGAATCGGTATGATTTACCGCCCGATCGTCCCTAAGGTAAGTATTGACTAACCAAATTCCCACCCGGGCACTATTTGGACCTGTCAGTTTTCCTGTTTATTATCATTGTCACTTGTAGCTTCCTCTTCTTTTATCCCCAGCATCTCCTGGCCTCCCCTATCGCTTCCCTGGCCCTTCCCCATAAGGCCATGGCCAATTTTCAGGTGCACTGCAAAAAGTCTAGTTACGGCTCTGGCCGTGGCACCCAGGGGTGCCGGAGGTTGGTGGGCCAGGACCAAATTAAATTATTTATAAACCATGTGATAGGTAAAACTAGTGCTGGTGGCAGCCAAATATAAAATATGTGGACAAACAGAAGCAGAACCCTGTCCCCCACCCCATAACTGACCCTAAGGATGACGGGTTGGCACAATCAACGTCATTTAATAATTTTTGCTGAATTTCATAACAAGAAACTTTAGGACCAGGGGTGCTGTAAAACAAATGCTGCTACTCTAAAGGTGCCGTGATACAAGAAAGTTAGGGAACCACTGCCTTAAGGCCCCCCCCCACGGTGCGATTTTTTAAACAATTTGGCCTTTTTCGACCATTTGGAACAACAAATCATTTAAAAAGTCCCATGTGTGGCCATGATAACAATGCTAATGGGCGCTGTCACTGATTGTGGCCGCTGATCATTGAATCTGCAGAAAGATATCGACCTATCTTTCACGATTTGGCACACGTCATTCCGTGTATATGCATGTAACCCTGTTTGTGACTGCAGATTGGTTAAGTTTAGTGCCTCCACCCAAGCTATTTACTGTTATAATGTAGTATGGGTCCACTTGGGCAAAACCCACCTAATTACTAAATTAGTGTTGCGTTACATAGAAACATCATTTACCTGCTATCTGTATAATTCTTCTCCACTGAATTCACTCTTTGAAATATCTCACCTAAGGATTATTAAGTAAATAACACCACAGTAGAAGTTTCTTTTCTATATTTTGTGATAACTTTCAAACAGAGTTTTAAAGGTTTCGTACTACTAACATATTGAATAACACATGTTTATGTTGCAAATATATTAGAATAGTGGTTTTAATACAATCAATCATACTCTTATTATTAATATAGTAATTTATATTATACCTAGCAAATAGCTAACAGGATAAATAGCCTGTATATTATTACATACAAACACTGAAAAACATCACATATGAAATTATTTAGAAAAGTCTATGAATGAGTCTATCACACAATAGGCAGCCTGTGGCGTGCCTTTAGTCCTGCATCAGGGAGTAATCCCAATTTGTATTTAACAGAAGGATGTCCTCTGCTATAGTTCGCTTAGACTGAGCAGTATTTAGTTTGCTATATGTTCCGGGTAGTGTTTTATATCATATCCTGAGGACGGGTGCCTTTAGTACAGTAAATGTGCTTCTCCTGTCTCAAGTCCAGAATCCCGTTTAATATTGGCAACTATTGTAGCGAATCACCTTTTAAAGTTATTTTCTTTTGAAAACAGAACCTCAGTAATATTGCTACTACAGTCTGCTTTTTAAGGATGTCTCATGGCCCCAGGGATTAGTTAGTGTAATAATGGTAATCTAAGCCAGAAGGTAATATCTCTGTAAATGCAATCACTGCAGGTCTAAATTAATCCAATCTCTCCCCCAGCACTTCGCTCCATTTGGCTATTATAAAAGTTTTATAAGAGTGACTCCTTAGTGTTTATTATTAACTGGGCTCACCACCTCCGCGTATAGCTGCTCCCAGCTGACTCCTTATGTCACTCAGGCAAATCTCTAGCAGCTGCCTCCGCCTCCTGCCTTCCTTCAGCTGTACTGAGCTCCTGCGTCACACAGCTCCCTGCCTGAACTCCACTATCTCAGTGGCCAGATGCTGCTGCGGCTACTCCTCCGATCTGACGCTGATGCTGTCAGCTTAGTGCAGATGCTGCTCTGCTCACACTGGCCTGACTGAGCCTGTTACTCCATCTCTGCTGTCATCTCAGCTCTTAAGCCAGACAGCATGGAGGTGATCAGGTCAGTCAGCACTGGAGGGGGATCAGGAGACTGGCAGTTACTAGACTGGCAGTTACTGCTGCTGCAGTGGCATTTATAACCTTGCTGACCTGTCCATGTGCTCTTTCTAGAACTATCCCTCCATGCAGTGTATGAGGTGCAGTAAATCACTTTCACTGGGGCCATGTTTCACCCCTTCACACTGTACATATAATAATTATACACAGTCATATTAAACACATACAGATACAATACTATCTTAAAGATGTAATATACACACATATAGTTCTGTTTTATTTTACATATTTTACACCCTATATGGATTATCCCTCTTTCTCATACTTATTAAAGGGTGTTACACTCTCCCCCTGATGCACAAACAAGGAATTTGAAAAGAATCTTGTGAGTGCATCAACAACTTCATGTATTGTAACTATGCCCCTTTTACAGTACTATTTTTATTCCTCTTATACCCATTTACTGTACATTCTATCTCCACCCTACATTTCCCTCATCCACCCAAAGTAAGGCCACGAAAAGACTATATTGGGATGGATTATGCGAGGTACTTCAACGGGTTGTCCTAAAGTGTCATAGGTTAACATCATCGGAGGCCTAACATTCCTCTTTGGTCGTAGAAAGGTCTCTACCTTCCCTAAATCATTTTCAGTTTCAAAGGATTCCTCACCCAGACTCCCTGAATCCTGTAATTCCAACTGAGGTGCTTCTAACGGAGAAAGTTCATAGAGTGTCACCATTGAGGACTCATTGGTATCTTCACTCTCATTATCTCTCCCTAATAGCTCAGGAGAAAACAATTCTCTTCTTTGTTCAATATCAGTAGGTATGTTGACATCCCTTGAAAATGGGGAATCACAGTAGTAATAACCTCCTTTTTCCTCACTGTGGGAGAGGTCACTTTCTGTAACACATTCCTCATCCTTCCCTCTTTTGCTACGACAAACAGGGATTGAAGAGTTTTGTTTACTTTCAAGCCCTGGCTGAAAATCTAAGAGAAGTCTAACTTCCCGACCTATATGCAATAAATGTTGCCGATGATAGGTTTTAATTGGGCCAGAAGCCCCTTCCGGCCTAATCTTGTAAGAGGGGGTCTCTGGAAGCTGTTCCACAATCTCATATGGTTCAGGATTCCATCGGTTGCTCAGTTTGTGTTGGGAAGAATGTCCTAAATTCCGAACCAGAACTCTATCCCCTGGTAACAGTAAATGTTCACGAACTTTAGAATCATAGTGCACCTTGTTCTTTTCTCCTAATTTCTTAGCTGCTCTTTGTGCAAGTTGGTGTGCCTCATGCAAATCTCTCCTTAATTGCTCCACGTATTTTGTATGGGGAATACAGCCAGCTCTTCCTGTGGTGGTTCCAAAACAGACATCTATTGGAAGACGGGCTTCTCTTCCGAACAGCAAGAAGTAAGGGGAATACCCCGTGGCCTCATTTTTAGTACAGTTATATGAATGTACCAGCAAACTAATGTACCGACTCCACTGAGATTTCTTACTAGGATCCAAGGTACCCAGCATATTGAGGAGGGTGCGATTAAATCGCTCTGGCTGTGGATCTCCTTGGGGATGATATGGGGTGGTCCTAGATTTCTTGATACCACATATGTCACACATTTCTCGTATGATTTGACTTTCAAATTCACGCCCTTGGTCCGAATGTATACGAGCTGGCAACCCATAATGAAGGAAAAACTTCTCCCACAAGATCTTGGCAACTGTAATGGCCCTTTGGTCTCTCGCTAAATAAGCTTGCGCGTAGCGAGTGAAGTGATCAGTGATCACTAATATGGATGACTTTCTATCCTCTCCAGACTCTATAGCCAGGAAATCTATACATACTAAATCTAATGGGCCATCAGATGAGATATTCTTAAGCGTTGCACTCTTTGTTGGCAAAGTCTTACGGAGAATACAGTTGCCACAGTTGTTACAATAGCGAGTCACATCTTCTGCCATTTTAGGCCAATAAAACCGATCTACAATCAATGCAAAGGTCTTGTCTATCCCAAAATGGCCATGGTCATCATGCAAAGATTTAAGTACTATGGAGTGGTAAACTTCTGGTAACACCAGCTGTTCTTTGACTTTTCCCTCCTTGGAAACTTTCATCCTATATAACAGTCCTCTCCTGATCTTGAGAAGGTTAAACTGTCTACAGAGTAATCGAGCTTGGGGGTTATCAGTAGATATCAGTGGAGGATGCTTTAGACCTTTTATCACAGCTTGTCTAACTTCTTGAATATACGGATCTGCTTTTTGCTCAACTTCTAGTTGACTGCGGCTTATTCTTTGGAGATCTCCCATCTCTACCTTAGATAGCCAGCAATAAGCTAATGGAAGTGCCTTTCCTGTGGCTCCTAACACTTCAATAAAATTCTTAGCTATTTGTTTAGCTGAGCTTTGGTGGCATAATCCTCTTACTTCAGAGGCTGGCACCTCTATCCATCCTTCCTCTTGCGTACCATCCGGTTCTTGTTTCAATCTGGACAATGCATCTGCATCAATGTTACTTGTCCCTGGTCTATATTTTAAACAAAAATTATATACTGACAGGGCTGCCAACCACCTATGCCCTGTGGCATCCAATTTAGCCGTTGTCTGAACATACGTGAGGGGGTTATTATCGGTGTGGACCTCAAAGGCCACACCATACAAGTAATCGTGTAATTTGTCTACCACCGCCCATTTTAAAGCTAGAAATTCTAGTTTATGAGCGGGATAGTTCCGCTCACTAGGTGATAATCCTCGACTGATATAAGAGACCGGACGCAATTGAGTGTCATACAGCTGGTATAAAACTCCCCCAAGCCCTTCAAGGGATGCATCTATATGTAGAACATAAGGTCGGGATGGATCAGCGTATGCCAAGACTGGTGTATTGGTAAGGTGTTCCTTCAATTCTAGAAAGGCTTTCTCACAATGTTGAGTCCAACGCTCACCAAACTCCTCGTTAATCCGATAGTAAGCACCTGGGTCACTTTTCTTATATCTAAGAGAAGATTTTTTTAAAGGAGGATACCCTTTAGTGAGGTTAGTCAAGGGCTTTGCTATTTTAGAAAATTTTGGCACAAATCGCCTATAGTATCCACAAAATCCTAAAAAGGAACGTAATTCTTTTAGTTTGGTCGGCCTAGGCCATTCTTTCACTGCTTCCACTTTAGACGGATCAGCAGCTATTCCCTCTCGGCTGACAATATGGCCAATATACTTTACAGTTTTCTGACATATTTTACATTTTTCTAAAGATAGCTTAAACCCGTGAGCAATGAGACGATCTAACACCTTTAAAAGCCGCTGATTGTGCTCCTCTAATGTCTTACCAAATACAATGATGTCATCAAGATACACCACCACTTCTCGGAGATGCATATCTCCAACTGTCTTCTCCATACTCCTCTGAAACGTGGCAGGAGCTCCCTTGGTTCCCTGGGGCATTCGTAAAAATTCAAAAAACCCCAACGGACAGATGAATGCAGTCTTCTCAGCATCTTTAGGATCCATCAAGATCTGATAAAATCCACTTTTTAGATCTAGCACTGAAAACCACTGACTACCCTGTAGGCAATCCAAGGCCTCATCCACCCGTGGTACTGTGTATTGATCTGGTACAGTCCGTTGGTTAAGTTTACGGTAGTCAATGCACATGCGTACCTCTCCATTCTTTTTTCTTGCGACCACTATAGGTGAAGCAAAAGGGCTTTCCGACTCCCGAATGACTCGGCTGTCTAATAATTTTTTCAAATGCTCTCTCATATCTTCTAAATCAGCTGGCGCCAATCTACGGGATCTTTCCCTAAAGGGAGTTTCGTCGGTTAAACGAATTTGATGGGACACATTGGTGGATAAACCCAGATCCCACTCATGCTGTGAGAACGCAGCATTCCGCTGTATGAGATCCTTCACCAACTTAGATTTACTTTCATCTGGGATATCACTCCCTGAAAAGCACTCTTCAAAGTCATGTTGTGGGCTGTATTTGGTCTTGGCCTGCACTTCTTCAATTTTCCGATATGCCTCCAGGCAGGAGGGATGTATATGTAAGGAGTTGGCATAGGCTGTCCCTCCCACTTCTCGACACCACTGCGCCAAAGTTTTGAATAAATTTGCATTGGTTCCCAGAATGACGGAAGCCTCTCTTTCCTCTCCATCTGATTCTGGGCAAATTAAAGCCGTGGTATGTATTTCTCCATTCACTCCAGCTACTTCCAAGGGAAATTTTAATGTAATAGGTATGTACCCTAGATATGGGTAACTATGATCACTTAATCCCCATAGGATAAGACCTGACAAGGGTAATATAGGAATATCATCCAAATGATGTCTATACCAGTCCTCGAATATGATGGATACCTGGGATCCGCTGTCTAACAAAACAGTACATGGGTTTCCATTAACAAATGCTGGTATCAGTGGAGCCGGTCCCATCAATCCCTCAGGCACAGAGTAGCTGCCACTGTAACTCCCCATCACTTCCTGCTGATTCTTTAGGGAGCCGATGCGGGGTTCATCGGTCTCCCACTGGCATTTCCCGATGAGTTCCTGCCTCGACTAGCCCGAGAGCCTTCTTCAACACCGTTCCATCTCTGATCACATTCAAACGCTCTGTGGCCAAGTCTTCCACAGCGAAAACACCTTTGCTGTCTAGTAACCCTTCCTCTTTCAGCAGTATTCATGGGCGTAGTTCCAGTGGGTGTTTTAGCTGCGTCATCTTTCTTCTTTATCTCCTCTTTCAACTGAAATGCTAGCTGCCCAACTTGCTCTCGTAACTCTTCTACTACTTTAGCTAAATGTTCAATAGGAGCTGTTTTTGTTTCATTCGTTTTAGGTGTCACCATTTTAACTTTTTTTACAGTCTTCTCTCGTGCTTCAACTAGAGCTTCTTCCTGTTTAACTTCCCTCATTAATTGCATAAAGGAAGGAGGTTGTCTGCTGACTGTAGTGTATCTCAGCCGCTGAGCGATTGGATCAGTGGTAAGAGCCCCTTCTATCAACTGTTGCATCCTTTTATCATTAACCTCTTCTGTTGTCATTCCCCCCTTTTCAACAATTTGATGAATGATTTTGTCAATGCGATACAGATATGCTGTCAACTTCTCCCCCACCTCTTGGTAAGTATGCCGCAACCGATACTTAAGATCATCTACATTCTCCATTGTCCCAAATTCTAATTCTAGAGCTGCAAGATAATCTCGGAAACTTATAGTAGGGTCATCTCTCCGAGTGGCATTTATTACTTCCATAGCTGGGCCCCTTAAACTTTCTACTATTCGTTGTTTTTTTATTGCATCAGGACACTGCCAGTCTTCCGACAACTGATGTACGGTGTCTTTCCAAGCTTCATAGCTGTCTTCTCCAGTGGGTACCGGCCGAATCCCAGAAAAAATCCTCAAGCGTCTATACCCTCCCTCATGATGAATTCTCCCAAATTCATCTACTAGCGTCTTTACAACAGTCACCATCGCATTGTTCTGGTTTGTATCAGCATTAGATCCTTGGTCCTGAGTATTACTCCCCATATTCTGTAAATTCTCCCCATTAAAGGGTGTGGAACGATTATGAACAGATTCCCCTGCCCCTATACCACTGCTTGGCTTTTCAACTGGCCAAATAATATTCCACTTCTGTCCATCTCCATCAGGAGTGGGTATCCTAACAGGAATCATATCCCTTTCCAGCGGTTCCTTGGTGACTACTAATGCAGCGCACACTACTCCATCAATTTTTTCCCAAAAATCTACCACTCGTGGCTCTTTGATGCCGTACAAATTCTCAACAGCTAATACTATCTGAGCACTCCGAACATCGCTCAGATTCCCCCCTAGGGCTAAGCAGTTCAGTGGGGGGACACTTTTCCTTTCACACCACTCTAAAATATCTTCCCTCTTTATTGACGCCATACCTTGATAGTAAACAGAAGATACCCCGAGGCTTCCCTGTCTCACTTTTCAGATCTCAGCAGTGCCTCCAGTTGTAACCCTGTTTGTGACTGCAGATTGGTTAAGTTTAGTGCCTCCACCCAAGCTATTTACTGTTATAATGTAGTATGGGTCCACTTGGGCAAAACCCACCTAATTACTAAATTAGTGTTGCGTTACATAGAAACATCATTTACCTGCTATCTGTATAATTCTTCTCCACTGAATTCACTCTTTGAAATATCTCACCTAAGGATTATTAAGTAAATAACACCACAGTAGAAGTTTCTTTTCTATATTTTGTGATAACTTTCAAACAGAGTTTTAAAGGTTTCGTACTACTAACATATTGAATAACACATGTTTATGTTGCAAATATATTAGAATAGTGGTTTTAATACAATCAATCATACTCTTATTATTAATATAGTAATTTATATTATACCTAGCAAATAGCTAACAGGATAAATAGCCTGTATATTATTACATACAAACACTGAAAAACATCACATATGAAATTATTTAGAAAAGTCTATGAATGAGTCTATCACACAATAGGCAGCCTGTGGCGTGCCTTTAGTCCTGCATCAGGGAGTAATCCCAATTTGTATTTAACAGAAGGATGTCCTCTGCTATAGTTCGCTTAGACTGAGCAGTATTTAGTTTGCTATATGTTCCGGGTAGTGTTTTATATCATATCCTGAGGACGGGTGCCTTTAGTACAGTAAATGTGCTTCTCCTGTCTCAAGTCCAGAATCCCGTTTAATATTGGCAACTATTGTAGCGAATCACCTTTTAAAGTTATTTTCTTTTGAAAACAGAACCTCAGTAATATTGCTACTACAGTCTGCTTTTTAAGGATGTCTCATGGCCCCAGGGATTAGTTAGTGTAATAATGGTAATCTAAGCCAGAAGGTAATATCTCTGTAAATGCAATCACTGCAGGTCTAAATTAATCCAATCTCTCCCCCAGCACTTCTCTCCATTTGGCTATTATAAAAGTTTTATAAGAGTGACTCCTTAGTGTTTGTTATTAACTGGGCTCACCACCTCCGCGTATAGCTGCTCCCAGCTGACTCCTTATGTCACTCAGGCAAATCTCTAGCAGCTGCCTCCGCCTCCTGCCTTCCTTCAGCTGTACTGAGCTCCTGCGTCACACAGCTCCCTGCCTGAACTCCACTATCTCAGTGGCCAGATGCTGCTGCGGCTACTCCTCCGATCTGACGCTGATGCTGTCAGCTTAGTGCAGATGCTGCTCTGCTCACACTGGCCTGACTGAGCCTGTTACTCCATCTCTGCTGTCATCTCAGCTCTTAAGCCAGACAGCATGGAGGTGATCAGGTCAGTCAGCACTGGAGGGGGATCAGGAGACTGGCAGTTACTAGACTGGCAGTTACTAGACTGGCAGTTACTGCTGCTGCAGTGGCATTTATAACCTTGCTGACCTGTCCATGTGCTCTTTCTAGAACTATCCCTCCATGCAGTGTATGAGGTGCAGTAAATCACTTTCACTGGGGCCATGTTTCACCCCTTCACACTGTACATATAATAATTATACACAGTCATATTAAACACATACAGATACAATACTATCTTAAAGATGTAATATACACACATATAGTTCTGTTTTATTTTACATATTTTACACCCTATATGGATTATCCCTCTTTCTCATACTTATTAAAGGGTGTTACATGCACGATGAACGATGTGATGGACAATGGACGATATGTTGTCACTTTTCCTCCCACTATTTAAATTCCAGCATCATGAGGTTGTTTGCTACATAAAAATATATCGTTAACGATCTGCAGTCGTTAACGACTGATCTATATCGTTTGATCGTTCCATGTGTAGGCACAAAATCGTTTGTCCAGGAGTGTTCAGGAGTTCAAGGGAAATCGCAAACGAGATTGGATCGTTTGCAAATCGTACCATATGTGGGGACCTTTAGAACAAAATAAACAGCAATGGGCAGGAGTTAGGCGGTATACAAGGCTGAAAGACAGGGGATCTTCTTATCTGGTGTGGGGCGTCCACACTGGATTGCTAAGAAGATATTTGAGGCCTCCACTCTAGAATCCTTCAAAAATAGACTTAAGACTCACCTATTCACCCAAGCATTTCACTAATGTCCCTTGTTTAAGCTTGTTTTGTATTTTGTACTGTAAATGTAAAGCACTTTGAGTCCTTTAGGAGAAAAGCGCTATATAAATAAAATTATTATTATTATTATTATTATTCATTATGGCCGCTGTTACAGACTAAAAGCAAATACTCATAATTTAAAACACCTTTATGATGGTAAGGCTGCCTCCATGTCCCCTGCACCAGTTCATCTTTTGTACCTTGTGTGTGTGTTACAGCGGGGCAGAATATTATATGACTGGAATTAATGGCAAAAAATAGTGAGTGGGAATGCAGTTCAATGGCAAATGCAGGATTTTTAGAGGGGGGTTTCCAAATGCCTGATTTTAGAATGTGGCCAGTTCATGAAGAGGGCATAATTAGTACTTATCCAGCTTTAATATGTGTCATACAAAGTGTATTGTGTGTCATAATTCCAGCATATAGAGGACCAGCAATCACTGTAACCCATTAAATGCGGCACTAGGGCCATCCTGCCTGAGCTGAATGCTTTTACTTAAGACAGGCAGCACCGGTACCAGCAGCAGCTACAGCCTGTGGCCCTGATTCAGAGCCGGACACTCTGACCAAGTGCTCGCTCTGAATCAGGGCCGTCCCTTCTCCTTTTTGGAGCGGCCTCCAGGCCGCTCGCATAGCTGTGGGTGACCACCCACAGCTATAGCGAGCGGTCAAAATGATGGTCGCGATGGTTAAGACCATCGCGACCATGGGGCTTGCTACGAGACCCTGCAGTAGGGTCTCGCTGCCGCAAGCCCAGGAGTGCTTTTGGCTCTATCAGAGCCAAAAGCACTCCCACTGACATCACTAGTGATGTCAGTGGGGCCGGCCCCAGACGATAGGCGTTCCCATGGGAACGCCTCCGTCTGGGCAGCCACGCCCCCGGCACGCCCGTCAAAGGGGGCGTGCTGTCAATCACCATCGACAGCACGCCCACTTTGGTGCGAGACCCATAACGACGGCTTGGCCGTCGTTATTCGGGTCTCGCGCATGCGCACGACGGAGCCGCCTCCGTCGTGCGCATGCACACTTGGGCAACATCGACCCGCTTGCGAGCGCTCAGCGCTCGTGAGCAGGTCTGAATCAGGCCCTCAATGCAGACAGACTGTGCGGATGCGATGGCATGCTGTTGTCAGGCCTATGATGTCACAGCACCGCTTCGCCATTGGTCAAGACCAGGGCCCCGGAGTTAGCATTGGCACTGCTGATGGTGGTTGATGCTGCGGTTTCCAACAGGCATGCCTTAGGCCAGTCCTAGTCAGTCTAGGATCCCAGCAGTGGTCGCACTGCGTCCCTATGGATTAGCGCCTCCAATCGTCTGCTCTGCTGGAACGTCCCTCAAGCCGGCCCTGGTATCAGGACTTAAACCAAACCCATGCTGGGTGCAAAAGAGCAGTCTGAATCTGTGTCGGCACACCACAAACGAGCATGGAAGTCGGCTTACGCACCCAAGACTTACACATGACACGCCCACAAGACGGATCAGCTCAGAAACACCCAATTCACAGAAAGAGTGGTCACCACTTTAAGGGGTAAATTTACTAAGCTGGGAGTTCTATTTAAGAAGTGATGTTGCCCATAGCAACCATCAGATTCTACTTCTCATTTATCTAGCACCTTCTAGAAGATAATACCTGGAATCTGATTGGTTGCTATGGGCAACATCACTTCTTAATAGAACTCCATTCTTAGTAAATTTACCCCTAAAGCTGCATACACACGTAACGATTTTTTGATTGATTTAACTAAAACGACGTCGTTAACGTTCAATCATTGAAAAAATCGTTCAGTTTCTGAGTTATAACGATGGATGATTATCATTCATGCACGTTCCCGTTTGTAGTTTGTAGTTCATTCTGACTGACCAACTGAACGACTTTCATTAAGGGAAGTTACAAAAATCGTTTGTAGTTCAAAAAAATCGTTCATTACACTTTAAAAAATCTGACAGAAAATCGTTCAGAAAATCGTTGGTAACAAAATCGTTGTGTGTCTCTGTGCGCATGCTTGTCAACTTAGTGGCACATCATTGGTTTCAACTGCGAAAGAGCAGATATCCGCAGTATCCAGCCACATTCGGACTCCATCCAACTCAATACCTGGGTCTGATTTTGAGATGTAGACTAAAATAATCACAACTGCAGTTTATCGCAGGTCGCAGTTGCTAATGCCTGCAAAGCCGAGCGTAGGGACGCCCACTGCTGCCTTCTCATATCTGTCTGATGACGTACAACAGTGTAAACATCAGTAACATTGACGCACATCGGGCAGTCACACAGCACGTAAGTCACGTCTGACCAGCTGCAAACACTGAAGGAAATCGCAATGGCTAATTTATGCACGCCCATGAAACACCTGTGTTTTTCTATCCACCCCCATTACCACCACCAAATGCTGACTAGCTATTACTCACTTTGCCAGTGGTTCCTCTGTAGAAGCATAATGGCAATGCAATCGATGTGTGTACGCAGTGCGGCTTTCATGCATACGCAATGGCAAACAATCGCTCAATCTGCATCAATGTCGGCTTGGCCTAAATCTCTGAGGGCCTCATTCAGCATGGAAAACAGATGCTAATACGCACGCAATCGGTCGATGTTTGTGATCTGTGCATGCGTATGGATCACTTTTCCGCGTGCGTGAACTAGTAATTGCGATTGGAACAGCGATTGCTGAGGCTTCGCAGACCCAGAGCACAGTGATTGACAGGAAGTGCCGTTTGTGGGTGGTGACGGGGGGGGGGTCGGGCAAACCCAGGCGTGCCAGTGTGTTTCAACGCCATTGCAGGGTCATGCATAAATTAGCCATTGCGCAGCCAAAGCATTGATAGCGTGCGTGGCTGTAAGCAATTTCTGAGTAAGGTCAGGGCTTGTGCAAGTGTGCGATGTTACCGATTGTATCGCTATGTCCCCCTAGTATACAGATGTGAGTAAGGGGAAGTAGGCGTCCTTATGTTAGGATGCGATCGCAAGGTGAATGCAAACAGATAATAGCACCGCTGATTATAGCAACTGCGGTGCATGCGTATAAGCAGAATAGCGATCGATAGTGAATGAGGCCCTCAGGCCGTAAGACATTTTCTGATTTAAAAGGGTAAATAGTTTGCTCCATCAGCTTCAGAAGGAAGAAAGTGGATGTAATATTTTTCACCACTAGATGGAGCTCCAGTGTAAACAGTCTGAGGTGTTGGGTGATTGATTGGAATAAGTTAGAGATCATACTTTAAGCTGTAAACGGCGAACATGAACTTTTGACTCTTGAATACTTTCAGGAAAACAAAACTGCAATTGTCAGGCAAATATGGGGGGGGGGATCTCAGAACGTACTTTTCATGCTTTTAAGGTGCGTACACACTGGGCGATTAAAGTGGACGACTGAACGATAACGATATCGTTATCGTTCAGTCGTCCACTTTATCGTCCATGTTTAACACAAAAAAGATGAACGATGACGACGACGCGCGTTCCCGCGGGTCGTTCGTCATCCTCGTTCATCGGGCTGACATGCAGGCCAACCTGACGACCTCGTCAGGTTGCTGCATGTCAGGGAATGGGTGAGAGAGCCCGGCGCTGAACGATATCGCTAATGATATCGTTCAGCAGCTGTGCTCAATGTCATGAACGACATTGAGCACAGCCTGCCGGGGACACACTAGACGATATCGCTCAGGGAGCATATCGTCTAGTGTGTATGCACCTTTAGTGCGCAAAGAATTACAGACTTGGAGCCTGGTTCAAAGATGTACGCTAATTCCACTGATCCCATACGCAGCGGATGTGGGGAATATGCAAATGTCACCGCCGTATAATACATATACACACATATATATTCACACACATACTTATGTCACACATACCTTACACACACACACCTACTGTAAGTCACACATACATTACACACACACAGCTACTGTAAGTCACACATACATTACACACACACAGCTACTGTAAGTCACACATACATTACACACACACTTACCTTGCAGCAGCTGCGGCTTGTAGACCTGATAAGGATGGGATCTGGCAGGTTGGCAGCATGTCATTAGGCCCCTCCCCCTAGCAAAAAAATGCTGCAAGGTCAATTGGGATGGGGCAGAGCCAAATTATGCAAATTATGTCATATTGGCTCCGCCTCCTCCAGATTGACCTGCGGGGGGCGGGGCTTAAGAAGATGGTGCTTGCTCTCCAGTCTGTCAGGGATTTTTTTGGGTACTCAGAAACCCCCCCTGCGTGCGCTAGTGTCCGTCTATTCCCACAAATGCTCCAGATCTGTAGGCAAATATTCGCTGTGACCAACGATAATGTAATTTGGCGCTTGCGCAGAACAACTCATACGCATGCATAGACCACTGATAATCACTGATAAAACAAACCTACAGGAGCCGTAATACAATCACCTAATAATGAAACACCCGAAATTTGGGGTTCCGAGGCGAATCGAGTCCTTGCTCAGATCACTTTTTGGGTTACTGGTAGAACAGAGTCCCGGTTTGGGTCTGCTGTAAGTTCGGAACTCAGATTTAAAAACTGAACCTCCATTTTTGGATTGCATGTAAACAGGTCCAAATGATATGACTTTTATATATAGTGACAACAATCACATAGACCGGGTAAAATCCATCAGTAGCTTTTATTGCTCGCCACAGACAGGTACACAGGATACGGCAGTTTCACAGGCAAGGTGTCATACAAAGTCTTCCAATACAGCAATATTTCTTCAGTGGACTCGCAGGTCCAGGAACCCCAACACTAGTCACCCCCAGGCCTATAAACTGGGTGACTATCTCACCGTCAGGGTCAGTTTACCCAGTGTCTCTGCAGTTCTTAAACCAGCTTCTCACATGTGTCTGTAATTAGCTGCCTTTCCAGGCATTGATTGAGGCAACATTTGAACTGGACATTTACACAATCCTAATGCCTTTGCTCTGCCAAACCTGGGAGATCTTGATATTCCACATTTACTTCATGTGGAATTATGCTGGCCCTGTCACACTATATATATATATATATATATATACATAACATATATATATATATGTATATATGTGTCCACTGGCAATGTTGTCCTGTGCACACTGTCCCCACTGGCACTGTACTCCTCCACATGTGGCCTCACGTACCCTCCGCTTGCCACTGATGATGGTTAAACCTGGGTCAATAGCAGGGGCGCATTCCCCGGTTGGAGCCTTTCAAACATAAGCAAGACCCGGATGGTTTGGTCGAACCCCGGCAAAAACCCAGGAATCACGCTATGTCTGAAAGGGTTATAAGTGATTCAGAACCGGGATTCAGTTCGACTCAGATCCCCAAAGTTCGGGTGTGTTTGGTTTTCAGCAAAACCGAATCGCTCATCTCTAATATTTTTTTCTGGTCTATCACAAGCAATTGTTGACTACCACTCATGGCATGCCCTTCTATTAAATGCATTCTAATCTATTAATAATAATTGGCTATCATTGTGTTTGTGCATGTGTTTGCATAAAATATATTTTTGGGTCTTCTTGGTGATTTCATCTCCGAATTTACGTTTTATTTACAGTATATAAAAATGGATATTCCCTATAGTAAATGTAAAATTTTAGCTCTATTATAGAGCTTTTGCTTCAGAGGCCCTATAGCTGGTAATACACAATTGTATAATTAATCTGTAGGTTCTTCCCTTCTGCAACAGCGATAAAATGATAATAAATAAATAAAATAGAAATAAATTAAAAATATTAATTTTGAACAAATGTTATTTGGATACCTGATTAAAACCTCTATGCAATCCTGTCTATACCTTCTAAAATCCTTCCTATACCTTCTAAAATTGTCGCTGTTTAGCGTAATGAGTCGCATAGTAAATAAATGCTTTCAGACTTTCAGTGTGGTTCCAAAGCACAAACAGTTATTATTCAATATAAAAACAGATGGTTACACGCTGTGATCTAAAGATAATTAGCGCAAATAAATCATACAGACCCAAGGAACAGTTGTTACATACGCACGCGCTCTGGGCCCAGATACCGGCATCAGCATTAGAAACCTCCGTCAACAGCACAGCAAGAAGACTCTCAACCGGGATCATAGAGCGCACATATATACTCTTACAGGGATAGGCAATACAATAGACAAGTTTGACATGATTCCATTGGTTCTTCTTAAAGGTGCTTCTGTTACAGGATATTTCATAGGTCAATTCGAATGGACACAAACAGCCTCCAACAACCCTTTGTGTCCTTTTTCCGGCTGCATGCTAATCTAAGCTGCTAACATTACAGAGTACATTTTAATGTTTTAACTCTCTATAGTCCATAGTTTGCAGATGCATGTTGCGATCTTCTCACCGATGATACCGGAAATCTGTGGAGACACAGTGGATCAGTACAACACCAAACACGGTCTGCTTACCATGTACTAAACCGTAGATATCAAATAACCTTTATTACACAACATTAATAATTACTGCATAAACCTTGAATATTACACTTAAATGCTAGGAAACCTTTCATGTAAGTGTGCAGTGTGTCAGTATTGGGGAATTGGGAAAAGACGCTAGTTAGCGCTGTGTGACTGTGTTTTGTGCAGTACACCATGGAACGTGTTTTGCAGGGATAATCATTTTATATGTATTAGTGGCTATCTGTGTTTATGTAGTGAGGACTTTTAACTTCTTTCTATTGCTTGGGAATCGCACGACGCTAAATAATAGCATCGCCGTATGTACTTATAATGGCGAGTTTCACTAAAATGGCGCTGGGTGGCCAGTCACAAAATGGCGCCTCATTGCCATACGCAAAATGGCATCGCCCCGATCTAATTTTAAACCGATCCTGTCTCAGCCAATTATCCGGCTTCGACAATTACAATATAAATATTTATCGAAGATTTAAATTCATGCTCTTCAGAAATATTCCACACGAAGACAAATATTTAAAAACAAAAATCATGTTAATTTTTGCAAATTCACTTTTATATTGAATATAAATTTCTGAAGTTCTATGAAGCAAATTGATATCCCTGATAAAATGTCAAAATTGAATAATATAGTTTTTTAAATAAGGATAATGAATGAGAAACAACACAATTTTCGTGTATAGGTTCTTTATTATGTAAATTGATATATGTAGCTGACTTGGAGTTTCCGTGTTTCTCATTGGATTTTTTTCCCGTCTTAATGTGAAACTTAAACATTTCACCACAAGCCACAGCAGGGATATTCTTCTGTTACCAGGACAACTGACATCGTTCTAGCACTGAGTACAATATTGATCACATTTTATATACTGGGGAATAGTTCAGCTATCACAAACAGACAGTGCCTAAGTGCTGCGCTGCGCCCCTGGCGATCTCCAGGTAAAATATATTTTCTATTATTAATCCTGTTATTAATCCTTTCACTGCCTGAACGCTTACTTCAGGAATAACAACCATTTTACACATGTTTGCACTGCGTTACTTCAGTAAGTTTATTTTTTTATCACACACATGAATATTATATATATTTCATGCGGGTCACATGGGGCTTTTCTTTTGATATTGCAGTCAAATAAATATGCCATTAATGGCTAGCCTAGTAACTTATTCTATAGTCCCCGCCATATTGTTAAAAATAATAATAATAATAACATAATTGTTTTGCTTTTTAAACATGCCACATAAATAGATATTACAAAACAGAGCCGTAACTAGACTTTTTGGTGCCCTGTGCCAGAAAGAGCATTGGCGCCCCCCTCATTTTTCAAAGGGAAATAAAGCACCCAAAAAAGGGGAATGGACTCATGGGGAAGGGCCAGGGAGGAGATAGGAGAGGCCAGGAGGTGCTGTGGATTAAATAAGAGGAAGTTATAAGTGAGAATGATAATAAACAGAAATATGACAGGCCCAAACAGCGCCCCCTGACCTGTGGTGCCCTGTGCCATGGCACCGGCCGCACTACCCTAGCTACGGCCCTGTTACAATATATACCTCTGTACAGCAAACTGGGAAGAAGCCCCCCGTTACTTAAGTTGACAAACAGGTGCAGATTCAGTTATATTTAAGGTTCTGACTGCATGCACTGCAGGTATTATAGAAGGTAAAACATTGCTTATATTTGCCCTCTATGGGTGTGAGCAAATATCAGCCATGTTATACTACCCTATTTCGTGGGAAGTATCATTGCCCCTTAGCATTTTTAAAGAGGGAGGGGGTTCAGAGCACATGGCTTTATGTAACAAGGTGGGCACCCTGTGGGTAGACCTCCGTTTTTTGCTGTATGGATGGGGTGGTGGTTTTTCTTTGGTTGGAAAAGTGGTTGTATAAAGTGGCCATCTCCTTTTAAATTCTAAAGTCCAGAGATTAAAAGTGCCCAAACACATAGCGATATTTTACCCGATCTGGCCGATTCCGACACATTGCACAGATCGTGCAAAATATGCCAAAATCCTGAGTAAATCGTGACTCCCCACTCACGATCACCAAGCGATGCGCGTCCCCGCTGGTCGCACATTGCATCTTCAGATCTCCCGTGCAGTAGGGCAGATCTGACAATCTAGGAGGCGATGCACTGTGAAAGTCTGACTCTAGGAGAGATCGGATGAAGATTGGACACCAAATCGTGTGCAGATCGTGTGCAGAGCTGCCAGGGAGAGTTTCAAGGGAAATCGCACACAAATCGTACACATCGGCTGATCGTGTGCAGATCGCTATGTGTGTGGCCACCTTTAGATTGAATAGCGAAGATTTGTATCCAACCTATATAACGATTTATACAGAGCATTTAGTCAAAAGGGATAACAATTTCAAAAGTAAAACCATTCAAGTGAAGGACTGTCCCTGGAAAATAGGGGCAGTTGGCAATTATGTCAGATGGTACAGTATGTAGTGAGAATGTGACATTTCAGGGTTAGGGTCAGATTAGGATTAGGCTGTGATTAGGGTTTGGGTTAGATTAGCCTTAGGCTGCGGGGAGGTTTATGGTTGGCCTTACATTAAAAGTGAATCGGTAAATGCAGTGTGGCCATGCCGACTGTTGACAGTCATATTGTCGACATTCTGACAATGTCGACGTTGTGCCAGTGTCGTCACCCTGCAGACTGGTAGCTGGTTTTTATTTTATTTTCATTTATTTGATTATATTAATTCTGTGTTACATAATGGATTGTAAAAACAACAACCTACTAAGGTGTCTATGTACTTCGCCTCGGGGAGAGATAAAGTGGATGGAGATAAAGGACCCCATTTACTAACGAGTTTTAAGGGTACTGCTAAATATGTTTTTCACTCGCTGTGCTATTTATCATTTTATTGCCTTTATTTATTATTGTCCTTGTCTGCAGTGAGCGCTAATGTTATTTTCCCTGTCAGCGCTCTTTCTCTATGCCAGCTTAGCTGACAAACGATATTTCCCTCCTTGTTTGGCACATGCGCAGTGAGACTGGACACCGGAGTCTTTATGGGCTTTATTTGGTGTGTGTGGTGCTTCCCGGCCGGCTAATTGCACGGGTGCACTCCACGAACCCTGCTTGGCAGCGGCAGCAACCTACTTTCCCAGCCCAGCACACGGTGTTGTTTCCTGGGGAGGGAGGCTGCTGCTGCACCTGCCTCGCAGGGACGGAGCCAGACGCGTGCTGGACTGCTACGGGAGGGAGAAAGGGGGGGGCCGCCTGCTGCTCAGGCTTGCCTACCCTCCCAATTTGGCCGGGAGCCTCCCGATTATCGGGTGCCGCTCCCGGCCCCCCAGAAAGGCAGCCAGCAACCCACCCGACCTCCGCCAAGAATAAACTAGAAACCCCCGCAGCGGGGGGTCCGGTGACGCGATTCGCGCTGAATCGCGTCATCGTAGCCCCGCCCCCTGCTTCACAATGCCGAAATAACGGCATTGTGAAGAGGGGGTGGGGCCACCGCACGGCCCCGCCCTGGCTCCACCCCCAATGCGACATCAATGACCGGGCACGCCCCCCGCTCTTTTAGCTGACAATCAGCATTCTCCCGGAAGGAGGGAGCTGATTGTCGGCAAGTATATTGCTGCTGCTGCTGCTGGAGGGAGTGCGCCGGCTGTTGAGCACCGGGGCGGGGGCAGCGCCGGAGGGACGGACCAACGAAGCACAGAGTTAACTTTAGGGAAACGAATGGTAAGTTATCATTGCCGTCAGTTCATAAATAAAGGTTGCCATCTGATTTCATGGGGAAACGCTAACACATAGCGCTTGCATATACAAACCCTATGCATGCAATAAGAAACATCAGGAGCACTTGTTTATCATCACTAACGAGTTTAAACAGCAAAAACTAAATTACATTTGGCCCAAAGTACCAACCAATCAGCTCCTAACTGTCAATTTTCAAACACAGCCTGTAAAGTGACAGTAGGAGTTGATTGGTTGGTACTTTGGGCCAAATGTAATAGGATGAGAGTTTAGAAAATGTAAGAGTTTAGCAGTAATCTCTGACACTTTTTAAGCTCGGCCAATGTCAGAGAAAGAGTAAACTCGCATGTTTTTAGACTCCAAAAACTCTCACGTTTTAAACTCTCATCCAGATGTATTACCATTTTGAAAATAAAACTCGACCAATGCTAAACTCTCACATTTTCTAAACTCTCACTCCCACTTTATCTCTCTCCAAGGCTTAGTACATAGACACCTAACTGATATAACTGAAGCAAGGCAGACATAAGCACAGCACTCAGCTATCCCTTATTTCTGAATATGCGGCAGAGATTCTTTATCAAGGGTGCCTGGCGAGGATTCCCCTGAAGCTACAGCACACAGTATTCCTGGCTTTCTAGGTCTGTGTCCAGCAGCAAATATGATTTATGGGTTACAGTATGTAGGCATTATTTATAACTGCGTCTCATGTTTGCTTTCTGTTCCTGTAGTTTGAATTAATGCAGAGAAGAAAGCAGGACACATATCCTTTATTCATTCCATCCTCATGAAGGTGATGCACCTTTAACCCTATGCACTAAATCAGATATGAGTATCCTCTGATTCGCTAGTTGCGAGACTACAAATCCCAGCACCCCCTTTTATTTTTGGACAAGAGGGCAATTTACAGCTGTGATGACAATAGGTACAATTGAATTAGGCCAAGAGTCTGTATGGTTTAATTAATAGTCCCCTAATACTAATATAACTGTTTATGTGGATTTGTGTAAGGGGGGGGGGGAGACCTTTTCATTTGCCCCTTCAAGACCAATGAATAGAATAGAAAGGCATATACTGGAATACTAACACTGAACGTAATTCTCGCCATATACAAACGCCAAGTGCTCGTCATTTAGATCTATTGCATAGTGATAACCATACATGCCTACCCTCCCGGAATTCACGGGAGGCTCACGATTTTTCGGATAACCACCCGCACCCCTGGAAGGGTAGGCATTTCTCCCACATTGAAGTGGGCAGAAGGGGGAGCATTTCCGCGGTGATCGCAGATCTCCGTGTAGGGGGGGGCTTAATGACATGATTCTTCATGAATCGCGTCATTTTGCTCCGCCCTCTATTTAAATTCAAGCCAATCGTGGCAATTTACCATGAGGGGCGGGGTTTAATGATGCAAATCGTCAGGTCCCGCCCCCCGTCGCCACTCTCCTGCTTCTCTTACCCTGGCTTCTCCCGGGAAGAGAAATAAAAAGTAAGCAAGTATCATGATAACCAATAAAATAAGTGTAGCGATAAATGGATTTTAATTCAATAATGTCTTCTTTCTCTTGCGAGGAAAAATCCCCTGACAAGTGCTAAATACTGTAAATAAGGATAAATTGGGCTTATTAATCTACCACATAACTACCAATATCCCACTCAGTCAGTGGTTCTGCAAGTTTGCGCTAATTAATCTTATACAATAAGTAATCACCAAGTGTTCAGCCAAATATTGACATGACAGTCATTTATGGTTGCCCACGTTCCTTTGCTTCAAAAAACAGTTTCCATAGAAATTATATCAAATTGTAATAATCTGCTTCGCTAGTTCACTGGCTCAATTAACATTAAATTGACAGATGAATCCAAGCTGTATGTAAGAATCTGATTTTATATACAGTAGACACATTCTTCACACTTACATGTTGCTGCTGTTCCTATTGCAGTAATGTTCTTTTTGATCTACTGCGCCAATTGGTTGGCCTAGTCCTGTGAACGTTTCTAATGCTCTCATTGGATACAGGTGCATAGTCAAGTGCTCTGATTGGCTGCAGGTTGATCTATCCCTTTGAATTGTTTCTGATGGTCTGATTGGCTACAGACTGTTCTGGGTTTTTGAATGATTTAATGCTCCGATCGGTTACATTTGTTCATAAAGAAAGGATGAGGTTCAAGTTTGGTGAACAAGTTGATAGTGTTTAAACTAAATGTTAAGCAAATTATATGTATAATGCGATGTTGCTGACTTAATTAAAAAGTTGCTCAATCTCAATTTGAAAATTAGTTGATTAGTATACCAACATTATTTAGGTGATCACCAGACAACTAGTAGAGGGCCACATCGTTTGAAAGAGGGTACCCTGAATTTACGGACGCCACCTTGGGAGAGATCTTCCATCATCCCTGGAATCCATGGTTTTTAATTAATTAATGTATTGATTTTTTTCCCTGGTGATCACACTGATCAATGGGCTATAACTTTTATGTGGTCACCTGTAATGAAAGAGTTGGCTCCCCTATTTCTTAGTAGGTGCCAGGGTTGGGGAGGCAAACAGACTTAAAATCTCTCTCCCCTCCATACTTTCATCTCTTTAATTTTTTTACTTTTACAAAGCAATTTGATATGCAACACTTGTATATGTGTGTGTGTGCGTGCATGAAATCTATAGCTCCCAGGACATAATGCATACCTGTGAGGCTATAGAAAGCCACTCTTAGCTCATGCTGTGACTCCTGGCTGGGGAAGCAGATTGAGGGGTAGGAGATGGTCTTCAGGACTGCCAGCAGCTAGGCGGGTTGGCAGGAGAAGGTTGGCTGACTGAAGCCCACTACTCGAGATGTTACTGTCTGGTAGGAATCAGTGGCAAAACCACAGAAGATGTATCACAGATCTAGATCAAGGCCATGTTTAGCTCAAGATGTTTCTTGGCAAAGTCAAGTTGGCAAGGTTGAGCCGGACATATGTAAGACCTCTCCAACAAACAGAGCATTGATGTTCAACCACTCCCTAAAAAAACGAGAGCTCTGTATGTTCTGCGACCCCTCATTTGGGTGCTGGTGCTCTTCACGTTCTGCCTCTTGTCTCCTCATGTTCAGGCAGTGGAGTGCTTCATAGCTCATGTAAGTGTTGAGCGTAGAATGGCAGCATTGCACATGCATGTTTTCCTTTCCATAGGCATCATGATGAAGCCTTGACCAGTTAATGTGCTTGAAGGTATCATCTCGCCTATCGGAAGCTAGTCATTTATTGGGGCGGGTATGTCAGACATTTTTTTCAACAGTTTTTAAAGCTGCCGCTTAGTAAATCTGGAATCTCTGTACTTGTAATGGTAAAAACATCAAAGGTAATTTGATATACTATTGTTTTGTAAAGTGTGTATTCTCCGCCAGATAGTATTTGATATGCATATGCAAGAATTATAATTCAACCATGCACAATACCAGTAAATTGGTTCTCACTGTATGTTGTTTAACCAAAGCTTGGGAATTTTATTATAGATTTGTGTGAATGAAGCATGGCACATCTACAGTAAACTATCCTCCAACTGAACCATTGAATTAATCATTTCTGCAGAATCTGAGGAACCCAGTGAATAATTAAACCTCCAGATAAAGATATATAACCGGCAGACAGTATAATCTCTGAGGAACAGCTATTTGATAAGAATCCTATATTTTATTTATCGATCTCCTCGAAGATTCACAAAGAAAAACTTTCTGGTCTTCATTTCAATCCTTTGTGTTGAAGTTTCCCAGATTAGAAAGGCTAAATTGTATAGTAACCTATTCTATCAGGATGTCTGAGTGTGTATACTGTATATTTATGTACACTGATCAGCCATAACGGTAAAACTGCTGACAGGAGAAGTACATAATGTTGATTATCATGTTACAATGACATCTGTTAAGGACACAGCTATATTAGGCAGAAAGGAATGTAGTTAGATTACCAGTGGCCGGCCGGTAGAATCCTGATGTTGGAAGCCTGACCCAGGGCTAAAGATTGGCATTGAAATCCCGACTCCTATCTTCAGCCCTACGCCAAAATCCCGACAGCCGGCATCTCAAACGAAGGTAAGCGGGGCTTCTTAGGTCTTAGCCGCGGGGGGATCCCGGCTGTTAGAATCCTGACACCGGCATCTCGAAAGGGTTAACATACCGACACTTGTTGGTCAGTTTGCTAACCCTCCCCCTCTCCCTACCCTAAGCCCCCCTCTTTGGTGCTAACCCTAACATCCCCCTAACATCCCCCTAGTGCCTGACCCTAACCTCCCCCTCCCCGGTGCCTAACCCCCCCTTAGTGCCTAACCATAGCCCTCTCCCTAGTGCCTAACCCCGCACCCTAAACCTAACACCCCAATACTTACCTTCAGTATCCCGGCGGTTGGGATGACGGCGCCGGGCTTCTGACCGGTGTCTGTATTTTGGCGCCGGTAATAGGAGCATCGGCAACCATACCGCCAGGATGCCTAATGCATACCGGTTTAGTCACCCCTGGGGGTCTTAGGGTTTGGCACCCCCGGGGAGGGAAAGGCTAAGAAAAGGGGGGGTTAGGGCTGGAAATCTCTGGGGGGGGGTTAGGGTTAGGCACCCCCCCTGAAGGGATAGATTTAGGGTGCAGAAAGGGGGGTTAGGATTAGGCACCACCAGGGGAAGGTTAGGGTTAGGCATTAGGGTGGTAAGGTTAGGGTTGGGCACCACTAAAGGAGGGTTAGGATGGGGAGAGGGGTAGGGATAGCATACTTAACACCCCTGTTGGGCTATTCAAGTATCAGGATGCCACTGTTGGGATTTGAACTGGCGGCTATTGAGTTGCCGGTATTTCATACCCATTCCAGGCAGAAAGTGAACACTCAGTTGTTGAAGTTGATGTGCTGTGATCAGGGCCGGATTAAGGGGGGGGGCGACAGGAGCGGTCATCCCTGGGCCCCCACACACGGAGGGGCCCCCACTAGCACCGGTGCGCTGACTGCGCCCGCCGCTAGTGTCCCCTCTGCTAGTGTAGTGTAGACTGTGCAGGGAGCGTGGCCACACTACACAGTGACATACACACAACCGCCGGCGGCAGACAGACTCTCATTGGCTGCTTCGTCAGCTGATGGAGCCGGCTGGAGCTCACTCATGAGCTCCGCCTTCCGGCTCCCCCCCGCAGCTGGTGATGATGGGAGAGACATCATGACGCTGACGTCTCTCCCATCTGTGCAACAGAAGAGCCGGGACTCGCGTCAGGAGCGGGGATTCAGGTAAGTTTTTTTGGGGTTTTTTTGTGTGTGTGAGGCACTGTCACTGCTTAGGGGGGAACGCTACAGGCGTCCCAGTATAGGAGGGCCACTTCATGGGGGCGCTGTTTAGGGGGGGTGCTACTAGGGGCAATGCATGGGGGGGCTACTACTGGGGGCAGAGCATGGAGGGACTACTACTGGGGGCACTGTATAGGGGGCACTACTACTGGGGGCACAGCATGGGGGGACTACTACTGGGGGGCACTGTATAGGGGGGGACTACTACTGGGGGCAGAGCATGGGGGGGCTACTACTGGGGGCAGAGCATGGGGGACTACTACTGGGAGCACTGTATAGGGGGGGTCTACTACTGGGGGCAGGGCATGGAGGGACTACTACTGGGAGCACTGTATAGGGGGGACTACTACTGGGGGCAGAGCATGGGGGGACTACTACTGGGGGGCACTGTATAGGGGGGGACTACTACTGGGGGCAGAGCATGGAGGGACTACTACTGGGGGGCACTGTATAGGGGGGAACTACTACTGGGGGCAGAGCATGGGGGGACTACTACTGGGGGGCACTACTACTAGGGGCAGAGCATGGAGGGACTACTACTGGGGGCACTGTATAGGGGGGGACTACTACTGGGGGCACTGTATAGGGGGGACTACTACTGGGGGCAATGCTTTTGGGGGAATACTACTGGGGCTCTATATAAAGGACATATATATATTCAGGGTGTGCAGTCCAGAAATCTTTCCCATATACTCTATATAAAGGACACTGCATAGGGGGTACTGCTACAGGGGGCACTACTACAGGGGCACTGCATAGGGGGGACTACTACAGGGGGCACTGCATAAGGGGCACTACTACAGGGGCACTGCATAGGGGGGACTTCTACAGGGGGCACTGCATAAGGAGCACTGTATAGGGGGGACCATTACTGGGGACATTGCATAAGGGGCATTAAGGTGAATAAAAAGAAAAAAAAATCCTAGGGTGACAAGAAACGGTGGTATATAGGGGGCCCCCAAGTTTGTTAATCCGGCCCTGGCTGTGATGGGTCAGAGCATCTCCAAAACAGCAGGTCTTGTGGAATATTCTAGGTATGCAGTGGTTAGTACCTACCAAAAGTGGTCTAAAGAAGGACAGCAGGTGAACCGTTGTCAGAGTCATGGGCGCTCAAGACTCATTGATGTGCATGGGGAATGAAGGCTAGCCTGCCTATTCTGTTCCCACAGAAGAGCTACTGTCGCACACATTGCTGATAAAGTGAATGCTGACTATAATAGAAAGGTGTCAGAACTAGGGGTGAGCGGGTTCGGATTTCTGAAATCCGAACCCCCCCGAGCCCCCCCGATCCGAGTCCGATCCGAGTCAGGCTCGACTTTTCCCGCCTGACTCGGATCTGAAATCGAGGCAAAACGTCATCTTCCCGCCTTCCGAGTCTCGCGGGTTTTGGATCCTATATAAGGTACACACGTCGGCGCCATTTTCTCACTCGGCTGTGGACAGTGAAGAGGGAGGGTGGGAGTTAGGGCTGTGTAGTGTAGTGTAGTGCTGCTGTTGTCCACTACTTCAAAGTCCATAGGGGCTGGCTGTGTTGTGCTGTGCTGCTGTTGTTAATAGGGGCTGTGTCCACTACTTCAAAGTCGATAGGGGCTGGCTGGACTGTGTTGTGCAGTCAGTTCTCCATAGGGGCTGTGTCCACTCCAAAGTCCTGTGCAGTGTCCCAGTCCTAAAGGGGTGCTGAAGTGTTGTCCAGGGGGTGCTCTGTCCATCAGGGGTGCTCCCCCCAAGTGCTAAAAAAATAATATATTTTCTGTGTTTGTGAATTGTGTGCGCAGTAGCCGCACGTGCATCAACAAAGTAGTGCCAAGCGTGCGCCTGTGTCATAAGTAAAGGGCCGGCTGGCTTGACCGTTAAGGGTGCTGTAACCCCCGAAAGTACACTCCAGTCCAAACCAAAAAAAAAATTATTTTCTGTGTTTGTGAATTGTGTGCGCAGTAGCCGCACGTGCATCAACAAAGTAGTGCCAAGCGTGCGCCTGTGTCATAAGTAAAGGGCCGGCTGGCTTGACCGTTAAGGGTGCTGTAACCCCCGAAAGTACACTCCAGTCCAAACCAAAAAAAAAATTATTTTCTGTGTTTGTGAATTGTGTGCGCAGTAGCCGCACGTGCATCAACAAAGTAGTGCCAAGCGTGCGCCTGTGTCATAAGTAAAGGGCCGGCTGGCTTGACCGTTAAGGGTGCTGTAACCCCCGAAAGTACACTCCAGTCCAAACCAAAAAAAAAATTATTTTCTGTGCTTGTGAATTGTGTGCGCAGTAGCCGCACGTGCATCAACAAAGTAGTGCCAAGCGTGCGCCTGTGTCATAAGTAAAGGGCCGGCTGGCTTGACCGTTAAGGGTGCTGTAACCCCCGAAAGTACACTCCAGTCCAAACCAAAAAAAAAATTATTTTCTGTGTTTGTGAATTGTGTGCGCAGTAGCCGCATATGCATCAACAAAGTAGTGCCAAGCGTGCGCCTGTGTCATAAGTAAAGGGCCGGCTGGCTTGACCATTAAAGGGTGCTGTAACCCCCAAAGTACACTCCAGTCCAAACCAAAAAAAAAATTATTTTCTGTGTTTGTGAATTGTGTGCGCAGTAGCCGCACGTTCATCAACAAAGTAGTGCCAAGCGTGCGCCTGTGTCATAAGTAAAGGGCCGGCTGGCTTGACCGTTAAGGGTGCTGTAACCCCCGAAAGTACACTCCAGTCCAAACCAAAAAAAAAATTATTTTCTGTGTTTGTGAATTGTGTGCGCAGTAGCCGCATGTGCATCAACAAAGTAGTGCCAAGCGTGCGCCTGTGTCATAAGTAAAGGGCTGGCTGGCTTGACCGTTAAGGGTGCTGTAACCCCCGAAAGTACACTCCAGTCCAAACCAAAAAAAAAATTATTTTCTGTGTTTGTGAATTGTGTGCGCAGTAGCCGCACGTGCATCAACAAAGTAGTGCCAAGCGTGCGCCTGTGTCATAAGTAAAGGGCCGGCTGGCTTGACCGTTAAGGGTGCTGTAACCCCCGAAAGTACACTCCAGTCCAAACCAAAAAAAAAATTATTTTCTGTGTTTGTGAATTGTGTGCGCAGTAGCCGCACGTGCATCAACAAAGTAGTGCCAAGCGTGCGCCTGTGTCATAAGTAAAGGGCCGGCTGGCTAGACCGTTAAAGGGTGCTGTATCCCCCGAAAGTACACTCCAGTCCAAACCAAAAAAAAAATTATTTTCTGTGTTTGTGAATTGTGTGCGCAGTAGCCGCACGTGCATCAACAAAGTAGTGCCAAGCGTGCGCCTGTGTCATAAGTAAAGGGCCGGCTGGCTTGACCGTTAAGGGTGCTGTAACCCCCGAAAGTTCACTCCAGTCCAAACCAAAAAAAAAATTATTTTCTGTGTTTGTGAATTGTGTGCGCAGTAGCCGCACGTGCATCAACAAAGTAGTGCCAAGCGTGCGCCTGTGTCATAAGTAAAGGGCCGGCTGGCTAGACCGTTAAAGGGTGCTGTATCCCCCGAAAGTACACTCCAGTCCAAACCCCAAAAAAAATTATTTTCTGTGTTTGTGAATTGTGTGCGCAGTAGCCGCACGTGCATCAACAAAGTAGTGCCAAGCGTGCGCCTGTGTCATAAGTAAAGGGCCGGCTGGCTTGACCGTTAAGGGTGCTGTAACCCCCGAAAGTACACTCCAGTCCAAACCAAAAAAAAAATTATTTTCTGTGTTTGTGAATTGTGTGCGCAGTAGCCGCACGTGCATCAACAAAGTAGTGCCAAGCGTGCGCCTGTGTCATAAGTAAAGGGCCGGCTGGCTAGACCGTTAAAGGGTGCTGTATCCCCCGAAAGTACACTCCAGTCCAAACCAAAAAAAAAATTATTTTCTGTGATTGTGAATTGTGTGCGCAGTAGCCGCACGTGCATCAACAAAGTAGTGCCAAGCGTGCGCCTGTGTCATAAGTAAAGGGCCGGCTGGCTTGACCGTTAAAGGGTTCTGTAACCCCCAAAGTACACTCCAAACCAAAAAAATATATATTTTCTGTGTTTGTGACTTGTGTGCACTGTGGCTGCACGTGCATCAACAAAGGAGCAGCGCCAAGCGTGCGCCTGTGTCCCATAAGTAAAGAGCCGGCTGGCTCATTTCTTAAAGGGTGGTGTAACCCACAAAGTGCACTACTCTCCAGCAAAAATAAAAAAATATTTTCTGTGTTTGTGTGCGCTTTAGCCGCACGTATATATATCAATATAACATAAATGGAGGACCAAACTTTCTCCGATAAAAATAAAATAGGGAAAGATCAAGAACCACTTCCTCCTAGTGCTGCTGCTGCTGCTGGGAGTTGTTCATCATCCCAGAGAGGAAGTAGGAACATCACTACTTTTACTAAACAATTGACCCTCCAACAGTCCCTAGCGATGAGGATGAAGTACGACAGCAGTCATCCTGAAGCAAAACGTATAACTGAGGCCTTGACTGCTATGTTGGTGTTAGACGTGCGTCCGGTATCCGACATTAGTGCAGTGGGATTTAGACAATTGATGGAGGTAGTGTGTCCTCGGTTCCAAATCCCGTCTAGATTCCACCTGCATCCTCAAAGCAGCAGCGACAAGCATGCGTCTGTCTGTTAAAGGGTGGTGACACCCTCAAAGTGTGCTACACAAACAATTAAAATATTGTTCTTTTTTTTTCTGTCTTTGTGAATTGTGTGGGCTGTAGCCGCACCTGCATCCTTAAAGCAGCAGCGACAAGCGTGCGTCTGTCTGTTAAAGGGTGGTGACACCCTCACAGTGTGCTACACAAACAATTAAAATATTGTTCTTTTTTTTTCGGTCTTTGTGAAATGTGTGGGCTGTAGCCGCACCTGCATCCTTAAAGCAGCAGCGACAAGCGTGCGTCTGTCTGTTAAAGGGTGGTGTAACTCTCAAAGTGCTCCAAAAAATAAAAAACTATTTTTTTAATGTGTTTGTGACTTGTGTGCGATGTAGCCGCACCTGCATCTTTAAAGCAGCAGCGACAAGCGTGCGTCTGTCTGTTAAAGGGTGGTGACACCTCAAAGTGTTCTACAGAAACAATTAAAATATTGTTCTTTTTTTTTCGGTCTTTGTGAAATGTGTGGGCTGTAGCCGCACCTGCATCCTTAAAGCAGCAGCGACAAGCGTGCGTCTGTCTGTTAAAGGGTGGTGTAACTCTCAAAGTGCTCCAAAAAATAAAAAACTATTTTTTTAATGTGTTTGTGACTTGTGTGCGATGTAGCCGCACTTGCATCCTCAAAGCAGCAGCGACAAGCGTGCGTCTGTCTGTTAAAGGGTGGTGACACCCTCAAAGTGTGCTACACAAACAATAAAAATATTCTTCTTTTTTCTGTCTTTGTGAATTGTGTGGGCTGTAGCCGCACCTGCATCCTTAAAGCAGCAGCGACAAGCGTGCGTCTGTCTGTTAAAGGGTGGTGACACCTCAAAGTGTTCTACAGAAACAATTAAAATATTGTTCTTTTTTTTTCGGTCTTTGTGAAATGTGTGGGCTGTAGCCGCACCTGCATCCTTAAAGCAGCAGCGACAAGCGTGCGTCTGTCTGTTAAAGGGTGGTGTAACTCTCAAAGTGCTCCAAAAAATAAAAAACTATTTTTTTAATGTGTTTGTGACTTGTGTGCGATGTAGCCGCACTTGCATCCTCAAAGCAGCAGCGACAAGCGTGCGTCTGTCTGTTAAAGGGTGGTGACACCCTCAAAGTGTGCTACACAAACAATAAAAATATTCTGCTTTTTTCTGTCTTTGTGAATTGTGTGGGCTGTAGCCGCACCTGCATCCTTAAAGCAGCAGCGACAAGCGTGCGTCTGTCTGTTAAAGGGTGGTGACACCCTCAAAGTGTGCTACACAAACAATTAAAATATTCTTCTTCTTTTTTCTGTCTTTGTGACTTGTGTGTGATGTAGCCGCACTTGCATCCTCAAAGCAGCAGCGACAAGCGTGCGTCTGTCTGTTAAAGGGTGGTGACACCCTCAAAGTGTGCTACACAAACAATAAAAATATTCTTCTTTTTTCTGTCTTTGTGAATTGTGTGGGCTGTAGCCGCACCTGCATCCTTAAAGCAGCAGCGACAAGCGTGCGTCTGTCTGTTAAAGGGTGGTGTAACCCTCAAAGTGTTCTCCACAAACAATAAAAATATTCTTTTTTTTTTTCTGTCTTTGTGAATTGTGTGGGCTGTAGCCGCACTTGCATCCTCAAAGCAGCAGCGACAAGCGTGCGTCTGACTGTTAAAGGGTGGTGTAACCCTCAAAGTGTGCTCCACAAACAATAAAAATATTCTTTTTTTTTTTCTGTCTTTGTGAATTGTGTGGGCTGTAGCCGCACTTGAATCCTCAAAGCAGCAGCGACAAGCGTGCGTCTGTCTGTTAAAGGGTGGTGACACCCTCAAAGTGTGCTACACAAACAATAAAAATATTCTTCTTTTTTCTGTCTTTGTGAATTGTGTGGGCTGTAGCCGCACCTGCATCCTTAAAGCAGCAGCGACAAGCGTGCGTCTGTCTGTTAAAGGGTGGTGACACCTCAAAGTGTTCTACAGAAACAATTAAAATATTGTTCTTTTTTTTTCGGTCTTTGTGAAATGTGTGGGCTGTAGCCGCACCTGCATCTTTAAAGCAGCAGCGACAAGCGTGCGTCTGTCTGTTAAAGGGTGGTGTAACTCTCAAAGTGCTCCAAAAAATAAAAAACTATTTTTTTAATGTGTTTGTGACTTGTGTGCGATGTAGCCGCACTTGCATCCTCAAAGCAGCAGCGACAAGCGTGCATCTGTCTGTTAAAGGGTGGTGACACCCTCAAAGTGTGCTACACAAACAATAAAAATATTCTTCTTTTTTCTGTCTTTGTGAATTGTGTGGGCTGTAGCCGCACCTGCATCCTTAAAGCAGCAGCGACAAGCGTGCGTCTGTCTGTTAAAGGGTGGTGACACCTCAAAGTGTTCTACAGAAACAATTAAAATATTGTTCTTTTTTTTTCGGTCTTTGTGAAATGTGTGGGCTGTAGCCGCACCTGCATCCTTAAAGCAGCAGCGACAAGCGTGCGTCTGTCTGTTAAAGGGTGGTGTAACTCTCAAAGTGCTCCAAAAAATAAAAAACTATTTTTTTAATGTGTTTGTGACTTGTGTGTGATGTAGCCGCACTTGCATCCTCAAAGCAGCAGCGACAAGCGTGCGTCTGTCTGTTAAAGGGTGGTGACACCCTCAAAGTGTGCTACACAAACAATAAAAATATTCTTCTTTTTTCTGTCTTTGTGAATTGTGTGGGCTGTAGCCGCACCTGCATCCTTAAAGCAGCAGCGACAAGCGTGTGTCTGTCTGTTAAAGGGTGGTGACACCCTCAAAGTGTGCTACACAAACAATTAAAATATTCTTCTTCTTTTTTCTGTCTTTGTGAATTGTGTGGGCTGTAGCCGCACTTGCATCCTCAAAGCAGCAGCGACAAGCATGCGTCTGACTGTTAAAGGGTGGTGTAACCCTCAAAGTGTGCTCCACAAACAATAAAAATATTCTTTTTTTTTTTCTGTCTTTGTGAATTGTGTGGGCTGTAGCCGCACTTGAATCCTCAAAGCAGCAGCGACAAGCGTGCGTCTGTCTGTTAAAGGATTACATCAGTGACAGAATCCAAGTAGGCATGTCAGACAGTCCGTACCTGTACTGGCAGGAAAAAGAAGCAATTTGGAGGTCCCTGTACAAACTGGCTCTATTTTACCTGAGTTGCCCCCCCTCCAGTGTGTACTCCGAAAGAGTGTTTAGTGCAGCTGGGAACCTTGTCAGCGAAAGGCGTAGGAGGTTGCTTCCACAAAATGTGGAGAAGATGATGTTCATAAAATGAATTATCAACTCTTCCAGGGAGACCAGCCTCCAGAACGTACAGAGGGACCTGTGGTTCCTGCAGGGACGAATTAATACTCTGTGAGGATGAGGATGTACACACTGAAGAGGGTGAGGAATCGGTGGATGTGGAGGATGAGGATGACATCTTGCCTCCGTAGAGCCAGTTTGTGCAGGGACAGATAAATTGCCAGCTTGTTTTGTGGGGGCCCAAACGAACCAATCATTTCAGCCACAGTTGTGTGGCAGACCCTGGCGCTGAAATGATTGGTTTGTTAAAGTGTGCATGTCCTGTTTATACAACATAAGGGTGGGTGGGAGGGCCCAAGGACAATTCCATCTTGCACCTCTTTTTTTTCTTTGCATTATGTACAGTTTGGGGCCTAGTTTTTCAATGCCATCCTGTCTGCCACTGCAGTTTCATGCCTAGATGGGTCACGTGTTTGTGCCGCCCACTCGTGTCGCTTAGCATAGTCATCCAGCTACCTCGGTGCAACCTTTTGGACATAAAAACACTATTGTGAGGTGTGAGGTATTCAGAATAGACTGGAAATGAGTGGAAATTAAGGTTATTGAGGTTAATAATAGCATAGGAGCAGAAAAACCTACAAATTCTGTGATTTTAGCTGTTTTTATGCTTTTTTAAAAAAAATACAGATCCAAAACACAAAACCCAGAACCCAAAACACGGAAGGGTGGTTTTGGCAAAACCAATCCAGATCCAAAACACGAAGAAAGATCCAGATCCAAAACCAAAACACAAAACACGAAAAGTGGCCGGTGCACAGCCCTAGTCAGAACACATAGTACATCACAGCCTGCTAATTATGGAGGGCTGTGTAGCCACAGACCAGTCAGAGTGCCCATGCTGACCCATGTAGGCAAAAGTACATACGATGGGCACATGAGCCTAAGAACTGGACCATGGAGCAATGGAAGTGTCACGTTTAGTGTCCTGGAGTCCCCTACTGAGGGGCTGGAAGTTGTGGTCCCAGGTCAAGGAAGGAGTCAGGAGCGAGGGGCCTGGATGTTCAGTCTCCTTGTCCACAAGCATCGGATGTTGGCGAGACCTGACCTAGGGTGCGGAGTCTAACCTGCCGGGAGGTGTTCACCAGTGACCCCTCCAAGCGGGATATGGGTTTCAGCTGCACCTGGCAATCAGGTCGCGGTCCTCAGGTTAGGGATCCGATGCGTGTAGGATTGAAAAAGATACACCACTTTGGCCCACTGGAAATATAATCTCTGTACCACTAGTACAGAGTAAACACAATAGAAATGTTTCTTGAAGAAGTGCTGTGGGAGACCAGAGAAAGGAAACCCACTGAGCAGTATGTTCTGTAGCTAACACTGGAGAATAAGGATATACTGCTGGCTCGAGGGGAAGGATGATCTGTACTTGTACACCAAAAGGTGGCACTTGGAGTTGTACACAGACAAAGACATGGATATGGCACTTGTAAATATTACACAGACAATAGGTGTTCTGTAGCTCTGCTGTACCAGGATATGGCACTTGTAAATAAGGCACTTGAAATAATCACTAGGACTCAGTACATAAGAGATGTAACCTCTAACCTCTTGTACTTCTCCCTACTTTAGTTTCATCTACTTCTTACTCACCACTAGGGCACCTAACACTTGGTTGCTTATGTTCTGTTGCTTATCTGGGTGTTATGGTCATTAATGTAGCAATATATATTATTCATGTCCTGGTCCTGTATTGTATAGTTCTGTAAGTCGCTTGTCTACAACTTGTTTATGTACTATGTAAGGCGCTGCGGAACATTTGTGGCGCCATATAATTAAATGATTATAATAATAATAATAATGTACTGAGGATATACTGGAAATACCACTGGGAAGAGACTCTGGAAGATTGCATGTGAAGCTTGGAACAAAGCAAACCGCAGCCATCTAGGAATAGCGAAGTTGATCAGGCAATTTCCTGTTGACCTGGAGTCCTGTTTATACCCCCAGGTAGCTGTCCATTGGCTGAGCAAGTCAGCTGAAAACTGACAGAGCTACCACTGGATAAGGATCTATCAGGTGATTCAGCCAAGATGGCTGCACCCATGACCATCGTCACAGGAACTCCGTGACAGTCGCCTGGGCCCCAGGGAGAATACTCTGCAAGTCACCTACCGCTGCACCTGACGTCTCACTGCTCACGCTAGTGAGGGGAAGCCGGCGCTGCGGTAAGTAACAGCCAATCCCAGGCAGAATCCTGACAGGAAGAAGGTGGCCTGGTCTGATTAATCACATTTTCTTTTACATCATGTGGACGACTGGGTGCGTGTGCATCATTTACCTGGGGAAGAGATGGCACCAGGATGCACTATGGGAAGAAGGTAAGCCGGCGGAGGCAGTGTGATGCTCTGGGCAATGGTCTGCTGGAAAACCTTGGGTTTATAGAGTGGAGGTGTTGCCCATGGCAACCAATCAGCTTCTAGCTATGACCTTCTAGAAGGTGCTAGATAAATTTGATTGGTTGCTATGCGCAACACCTCCACCTCTATAAACTCGCACTTTAGTAAATATACCACCTGGTGTACGAGGGCATCTGCATGCACCTGCTATACTAACACCTATGGAAAGGGAGCTACACTTAATTTAGCTTTGCAATGTCAGTATCACCTGACCACCAGCTGTAACTGTGGCACAATGCTTAGCTTGCTGCCTCACAGCACTGAGGTCTTGGGTACGATTTCCACCAAGGTGGTTTTGGAGTTTGTATGTTCTCCCCATGTTTGCATGGGTTTCCTCTGGGTGCTCTAGTGTCCTCCCACACTCTAAAAACATATATACTGTATGTGTACATGAGCTGTGAAATATGTGAGCGCTACATAAATATCTGTTAATAAATAAATAAATTGTAAAGTGCTGTTCCTTAGATACGCAGAGGAAAGACAATTATATTTTATATACACACTTATGTTATGTTAGAAATTTTAACAACTAGAAGTAAAATGTTTTAAATTACTGCCCAATTATGTGACGCAGAAAGACAACCAAATTGATATATACAAATATTATAGTAGAACATTTTAAAGTAAATATTCAAGCCTATTAATGACCTACTATCAGGCAGATGAACAAATTATGAATTACACATATTTCATTGGAAATGTTCAATTAATGAGTCTATGACCCATAAATGTGTGCACTATAAATAAAATTCTACAAACAGCAATTAAAATAAAAATTTAGTTTGATGTTGTAGTAAAAGATATTATATTAAACCCAACCACCTTTTCTTTTATTTACTGTTTACTTCTAGTAACCCCTTCATGGAATATTTAATAAGAGTTTTTGAACAAGCTGGTTTATCACGTAAGGCATACAGTACATGTCTCTACTTTTATTCTTCCGCTGCTGACAGATTTCCAGAAGGCAAATTGGAGGGGCCACTGTGAGTGGTTGGGACGGGCAAACTGCACCATTTTGACCGTCCCCGCCACAAAGCAGTGGATCAAATGGAGCAAATTGCAACATTAAATAGAGGTGCAGGGTTGGGGGTTGTGAGATAAGCAATGCAGGGAGGCACCGGGCTAGAGACACACCCTCCCCGCTGCTTGTTTTCTGAGCGTCTTACAACTGCATGCTGTGACAGGCATGCTGAGGTGATTTTCGGATCAGCTGTCTCCATGCCCGGAGCAATGGCGAATTGCTCCGGCGCTCGCGTCGAGTTAGTATGTTAATTATCGAGGTCCATTTGGACCCCGATAATTAACATAATGAGTAGACCCCTTAGACACAGTTACATTATTTTTAAATAAAACCTGTGTGTTAAAAAATATGTTATATATAATGTTGTTATTAAGGTGCCACCCACAAGGGGCACAGGGCCTGATTCAGACCCGGTCGCAAGCGCTGAGCGCTTGCAACCGGGTTGATGGTGGCCCACAGAGCATGCGCACGACGGAGGCGGCTCCGTCTTGCGCATGCGCGAGACCCGGCTAGCGACGGGCAATTCGTCGCTCCAGGTCTCGCACCAAAGGGGGCGTGCTGTCGATGTTGAGTGACAGCTCGCCCCCTTTGGTGGGCGGGCCAGGGGAGTGGCTGCCCAAATGGAGGCGTTCCCATGAGAACGCCTACCGTTTGGGGGCGGCTCTACTGACATCACAAGGGTCTTATCGCAAGCCCGATGGTCGCGATGGTCTTGACCATCGCGACCATCATCCTGTGGTCACCCACAGCTATGCGAGCGGCCAAGAGGCCGCTCCAAAAACAAGAAAGCCCGGCCCTGATTCAGAGCGAGCGCTCTGTCAGAGCGAGCGGCTCTGAATCAGAGCCACAGTAAGGCAGTTTGTTGTATTTTCAGGGCTTTTAAGCACAGTTAAAAATTAAATATGTAAAACTTGTGGGTTTAAAATATAGGTTATATAGAACATCATTATTAGAGTGCCATCTGGCTTATATTAGGGACACTGTGAGTCAGTTTGTTGTGTGCTCAGTCTCTGTTAAAAAAATAAAAAACTTGTGTTAAAACAATACAACGTCATTGTTAGGAATCCACCCATCTTATACTAGGGGCAGTGTGAAGCAGTTTGTTGTGTGTTCAGTGCCTTGAGGCACAGTTAAAAAAAATGTAAAAATAACCCTTGTGTTAAAAAATAACATCATTTCATTAGGGTGCCACCCATATACTAGGTGCGCTGTGACTCGATATGGATCAGTCGATAGAAAAGCAGGAGCAGCAACCCAGTACTAGTACTGCGGCTGCTGCTAGCAGTCTTGATAGTAGTTGTACTTCAATATCTACTACAGGTGGTCCAGGAAACAGAAAGTTTAAGAAAGGGCACCTGAAATCTAAACAATATTTCACAATGTTAAAGAAAAAAACATCACCTCTAACAACAATAAAGGAAAAATTTAAAGCCCAAAAAAAAAATGCCAACATTCCATACACCACACGCAGTGGCAAGGAAAGGTTTAGGCCATGGCCTTCCTTATCTAGTGGTGGTCCTGCTGCTGATGTTTAATCCACTAGAATGCCTATTGAGGAAGCCGGGGCCAAAGACAGTCAGATCTCACATGCAACACCACCTCACTCTAAATCTACATGTGTCACCTTTAAATCTTTTAGACTCTAAGTGTCCACAAGTGCTATGTGTGATGATGACTCTGAGTCTGACATTTTTGATAGTAGAGAAGCCTGCTTCCACCATTTCCACACCTTCTGCAAATGTAGAGATGCTACTGTGAAAGTGCAACAGAAGGATGAGGGGAATATTTGTGCATCTGACACTAATGAGGATGTTGATGAGGAGGAGGATGTTGTTTGTGTAAAAGCAAGTCAGTCACTAGTGGCAGCAGTTCTTGGCCATGATAAAAAGGCCATTGTCATATCTGGCAATAAGACCAAAATCCACCTCTTGTGTGTGAAATTATTTTACCCAAATCCTGAAAACATTTGTCAAGGCATCTGTACCATTTGTGAACCCAAAGTAAGTAGAGGTAGGGACCTTAACAATCTAGGAACCTCCTCACTGTTACATAATTTGCAGTGAGTTCATGCAATTGAAAATTCTTAGAAAAATCACAAAAATCCTGTAAAATAATAACAAGCAATCCAGCCACACCTAAGAGCAGCATGGATAGATCCCAGCAGCACATGCAATCTCCACCGCCAACACCATCATCATCAATCTCATTAATGATCGGAGGTAGTCCTACATCCAATTTGAAAGCTGCCATTCAGTTGCACAGTGGATCATTGAAGCTGTGATGGCTATGCTAGCATTAGATCCAATATCTGCCATCAATGCATGTGGTTTTAGATGGTTAACTGAGGTCCTGTGTCCCTGCTACCAAATTCCTTCTCGATTCCATTTCACAAGAACAGAAGTTCCTCGTCTGTGCCGGGATGTTAAAAAAAACGAGTTCTTGACCTAGAATATGCCATTGTGTCACGATCCTGGCTAGTTTTTCGCCTTATTCCCTTGAGACTTACCCCTGCCAGCTGTCCCGTGGATCTGTGTGTGTGATTCGCTTGGGAGATCTGCTCTAATCATGCTGGCTGCAACACTTCTGTGTATGCATTTGGACTGTGCTCTCCTTTCCACATTGATTATTCACCTGAGTCCTTTCCTGTCTGTGAACACTGCTAGTCTTGATTGGAATCACAGGTGTAGTACTGCAGATATGTTTGCTCCCTCTGCATGTTGTGCCCTCCACCACTGAGAATGCTACTGCCAGACCACCTGACTGCATCCACCAATTCCTGCGAGACCCAGGGTATAAACATCCTCCTCTGATAGCATTCTGGGCCTGAACATCTCGTTACTTCCCATGGTGTACAGATTGTGCTATATCGGTCTCTCTGTATACAAGTGTATCCCAGGCTCCTGCTGGCAGCAACCGGAAATCCTGCTGGTTCCCAGACCAGTTTATCCAGTTATCCTGCTGACAGCAATACCTGGCATATCTAGAAATCCTGCTGGTTCCCAGACCAGTTCATCTAGTAATCCTGCTAACCGCTATACCTGGTGTATCCAGAGATCATGCTGGTTCCCAGACCAGTTCATTTAGCAATCCTGCTAATAGCAATACCTGGCATATCCAGAAATCCTGCTGTTTCCCAGATCAGTTCATTCAGCAATCCTGCTAATAGCAATACCTGGCATATCCAGAAATCCTGCTAGTTCCCATACCAGTTCATTCAGCAATCCTGCTAATAGCTATACCTGGCGCATCTGGAAATCCTACTTGTTCACAGTCCAATTCAGCAAGTTTATCTACTGGTTCTCAGTCCAATTCTGCAAGACTATCTTCTGGTACCCTGTCCAGCTCAGCAAGCCTTCCTGCTGGTCCCAGTCCGGTTCCTCCAAGTTTTCTACTGGTTCCACTCCAACGTTACAAGTTTCCTGTTCCTGTCATTTATCATCAAAGGCAGCTCTTACTGCCATACAACTCATATGCAAATAAAGCTATTTACATCATACATGGTTCCAGTCAAGCCAGTCTCCGCTGAAACCAGTTCAACATCTGAGTCAGGTAACTCTCAAGCACCAACCATGACACATTGTACTCACTATCCACTTAACCACAGATATGTAGATAAGTGGTACTGGTCAAATGAAAGATTACATGACTAAGACATCTCACTGGGAGGATGCATCACCTTTAGCAGCAGCAGTAACACACAAGGCCATCTCATTCACAAGCTGGATTCTCTCTATATCACCAGCTGCACTAAGAGTCATACATGTGCCAACTTGATAGAAATAAATCAAGGATGTCATAGCAAGATGGCTTACCCCGCTAAGACTCTCCTCAGGATTTGTCAATTCTGATAACTCATGTAACATTGTGACAGCATTACCGCTGGGTGAATTTGAACATGTCCAATGTTTTGCCCACACAATAAACTTGGTGGTTAATTTTTTTTTTAAATGACAGAGGCGTGCAGGAGATGCTGTCAGTATCCAGAAATAAATCTGGACATTTTTGTTATTCAGCAACAGCACGTAGAAGATTGCAGTGGCTGCAAGAACAGTTCCATTTACCATGCCACCAACTGAAGCAAGAGGTAGTGACCAGGTGGAATTCTACCCTTTATCTGCTTCAGTGAATGGAGGAACAGCAACAAGCCATCTAAACCTACACAACAAGCCATGACATAGGAAGAGGAGGGAGAATGTACCTTAGTGCAGCAAACTGGAGAATACTCTCTGTTTTATAAAGCTACTGAAACCATTTGAGTACCAACTAATGAAGTGAGTTCAGACACTGTACGCTTGAGTCAGGTGATTCCCTTAATAAATCTAATTGGAAAGCAGCTAGAGAAAATGAAGGTGGAGATGAAACAAAGGGCTTAATTCAGAGGTGGGCGCTAATGCGATTGCAGCTATTTCATATGCAACGCAACTGCAAAAATATGCTAATAGTTCCAAAGATCACCTGAGCATAAGGATGCCCACTGCTGCCTTCTCACATGTGTATGTAAATATTGGCACTATCAACACATATCGAGTGGCCATCTTGCCCTTGCAGCAGGTCTGAGTCGCAGAGGGTTCTCATGCTGCTTAGGAGATTGCAAGGGCTTATTTGTGCATGCCCATGTAATGGCCTTCAAATGGTCAGACACTCCTGTGTTTTTCTGACCGCCCCCCGTTACCACCCCCAAATGCTGACTACTTGTCACTCACTTTGCGAGTGGATCCTCTGTGCATCCATAATTGCAGTGCAATTTATATGCATGCGCACTTTCAAACAATTACTCAATCTCCCTATGTAATCACCATTGCATTAATCTCTGAATCAGGCCCAAAGTGATTCCGCTAAGTATGTTGGACTTGTAGATCAACTATATTGTTTGCTTCACCAGGACCCAAGGGTTGTCAAGATCTTGCAATTGGATTACTACATTTTGGCAACCATGCTTGATCTTAGGTTTAAGTCTTAAGTAAAATCTTTATTTCCAACTGACACAGATCTTCAGGGATGCAAAGAGCTCCTTGCCAGTAATTTAACAGCTCACATGGCACATGATGGCATAACGACATCTCCTGCTTCAGTTTCTCCTGCATTTGCTGCTACCAACTGTCCTTTCCTAAGAGACCCATTGGGGGAGTGGATGATGAGCCAGCTCAGTGACCAAACATAATTTTGACATCTGGTCAGAATGCCCACAATTATTGACACTTCTAATGGGATATAATCTAATACACTAAGCCTCTATAGAATGGTGGAAGATTAATTTACTGACAATGTAAAAATTAGCATTTCACAGAGTCCTTTTTATTACTGTGAGGAAAAAAAGCCAATTTGGAGCCCCTTGTAAAAGTTAGCTTTGGTGTACTTAAGTTGCCCACCCTCCAGATTGTTTATCAGAGATCAAAACCTTGTGAGCGATCTTTGTAGGAGGCTGGAAAAACTCATGTTCATAAAACTTAACTACAGTACAAATTCTATGAGGAAGATCTTTGCTGCCAAATGCAACAAAGTATAGAGACTTCTGTAATGGTGGATTCAAGTTGGCATGAGCTAATATTGTGCAAAAATTATGTTAACACTGATGAGGGTGAGGAGGATAAGAATAACAAACCAAGGACATCAGCCACAAAAGTGGCAATCCCTGTAGCTGAAGTGCTTTGTTTGTTAAACTCTGCATGTCCATATTTTAATATACAATATAAGGGCCCAAGGACAATTCCATCATGCACCACTTTTCATTATGGGCTTTGCCAACATTGTGTGTGTATTTGATAGGCAGCATATCTTACGGTACTATACTGGGGCGTTGTTGTTCTGTACCTTGCCAGACCATCTCTATTTCTTATATAAATATTTATATTTCTGGTCTCTGAATAGTTATAGTTTTTTTGTATGCTTTACTAGTTAAAAGTGATCATTTTTCCTTTCCAGAATAAAAAGTGGGAAAAAAACAAAAAGCTAGACTGTTATGAACTGTCACACAGGGTCTAATAGTCCTCAGCTTCCACCTTTGATGGTAGCTAAGAGGCATTGGGGCCCCATATGCCATACAATGGTACTGTTTGTAGTTTGAGTTTAGGAGAATAATGAACTTGAAATCAGAAAAAGGTTAGAGATTTCAGCTGTATTTATTAGCCATTTTCAGGTCACTCATTTTAGATGATACAGTGTTAATAATAATCCTCATTTAATATCCGCAAACACTAGATGTGCCATGGTTAAAATTGAACAGCCACATGTTTGTGCCACCCACTGCTGTCGCTTAGCTTAGTCAGCCAGCTAGCTCGGTGCAGCTGCTTCAGTTTTTCTAAAAACCCAGATCCAGAACACTTGTGGACGGTTTGGCAAAACCAAAACGCAAAGATGAATTACAATATAAAAGCTAAATTCACAGTGGTCCACGCACATCTCTAATTTATACCCAGCACATTGTACTATATGTATTCAGAAGTACTCACCTTGGCATGCATTGTGTTACACCTGCACCATCGTTGAGAGCCCTTCTGTGGGAACATAATCTAAATCGCTGGTGATCTATTGATGCAAAGGAAAATGAGGTGTTCTAAACAGCAACCATTTATCCTTAGAGCTTCAGCCCACGCATCACTTAACCTTGTAAACATTCATTTCTAGAATGTATATTATCATTCAAGTTAAAGTGATGAGCTGTGGGAGATAGAATGAGCTGATATCTGTATATTTTGGGTATTTTAGTATATGTAGGATGGATAGTATATTGTACTTGTGATTATGGGCTCTATTTATTAACATTATTTTTACTAAAATATAGTGAAAAAGGGGTGTTTTCAAACCTTTTTCACATTATTTTAATTTCACATAAATTTAATAAAGGGCAATTGGAATAGAATTCGTGAAAAAATTATTCTCCAAACCCTAATTATCACATATTTTAGTAAGCAGATCGCATTTCCCATTATTGTAGTGGGAAATGTGATCTGGCCAGATTTACTAAAAATAAAATGAGAAAAAATACCGGGGGAAGCCCTGTGATAATAACACCACCTGGAGGTGGCGTTATACGGGTTTCCCCGGTTCCCCGACTCCTGCTCTGCTCTAACAGGCAGAGCAGAGCCGGGGGCCGGGCCCCAGTTATCAGCTATGTGATCTAAATAGACCACAAGCTGATCACTGCAAAAAAAAAAAAATAGTAAAAGAAAAAAAACTTACCTGCATCCAGTATGATTGGTGCTCCAGTGATATCCTCCGGGGCTCTGGTCAGCTGGTCTCTCGGCTCCTGCAGTGTGACCCTTGTCAGCTGCTGCATAGAACAGCTGACCGGGAGTCACAGTGCAGGATGGAAGACCAGATGACCAGAGCCCCAGAGGGCATCACCGGAGCACCAATCACCGGAGGCAAGTGTAATCTGAGCAGGGGGCATTCGCAGGGTGGGGGGCAGTCATGAGCAGGGGGGGGTTGCGGTAGCCGGCGATGGGAGCATGCGCAGATAGTCTCCCTGTATTTTTTCACCCCAAAAAAGGGAGAAGTGTCCGAAGGGGATTCGCAATTACAGAGCTTTATCGCAAGCTCTGTCCCTGCAAGGGATTTTGATAAATCCCTGTGATATGTCCTAAATTCGCAATGTGAAATTAGTTGGAAATATCACACTACAACCGCATCTTCAATGCGGATTGTAGTAAATAGAGCCCTGTATCCTTTTGGATTAATGATCTGTCTTAAATATGAGATACTGTCAAATTAATGCAACAGGAATCTCAATCACAAAAGATCATTTATGGCCATGTGGAACATCTGGGAGTGCCGAAATTGTCTATTGGATAATCTTGTTGTGTTGTCTAGTGCAGGCTCTCATTGTGGAATTAAGAATTGCTCTTAGTAACTATGCAACTAGTTTTCTGAGATGCGTTGGTGGAAAGAATGGAAACTATTGGCTGAGGAACTCTCTATCCATGCTACAGACAGGTAACTGAGCTGGCCGCCTCTAGCACTTGCTGGAGCTCAGCAAGTGGTCCGACCTCTGACATGGTACCGCGCATGGGCGGCACCTCCGAGTGTTTTTCTCCCTGACGTTCCTCATGGACAGACCCTGAGACTCTCCATTTGTTTGCTGTGTGGTAAACCTATAAGGCGCCAGCAAGTACCCTACACTACCACTGCTATACCGAGTGGGCATAGTGCTAACATCCGCTGGTTCTTTTACCACCCAGACACCTGGCACACGACAATGTCCAGCAATACCCATAAGCTCCAGGCTGCTTCTACACCACTGTTATACCTGTTATATCCCTGTGTCTTATGCTATATGTTATTTTACCTGGTTCAATAAACCTAAGAACTGGTTAAGCTGTACCATGTGTGGACTAACTGACACCAGCACCAAACAACTGTGCAAACACATCTACCATAACATATACTCTGGCCAAGTGTATTTCATCCTGGTTTTCTGTTGTATGTAAAGGATAAAATATACGCTTACAGAAATAAAAGAAAGAAATTGAAAAAGTGAATTCCTGTGATAGACAAAGTTTGTCCATATAACTGTACTTACAACAAAAATAAATGTTTGAAAGCCTGAAGGACATTGTATGCCGAACAATTGGATCTAGAACATATGTACCCACTTCTGTGGAATGTCCAGGAAATTCCCAAATATTGGGTGGCTTTCCTGGACTATGGGGAGAGTAGATCGTTCTCCCTCATGTCACTCGCTACTGCTCACTTCCTGAGTGATGTGGGCCATGTAGGTGGCTCGATGACGATTTACGTTGTATCATGTCTTCGGGGCCTGGGCCCACCGCTGTGCAATTCTGCGATGTGCGGCTTTGTATATTGAGGGGGCATGGCAGGAATGAGGTGACTACGGTGGTATGCCCCCTGCATCTCCCAAGTAGCTTCCACCTCCTGCTAAAAGGAATGTGGTAACACCATCTTAGGGACATGGTTGTGCTTCCTCAGCAGCTTGGGCCTCTGGGTACCCCACGCCCCCTCCTGTCTGCGCTCTTGATTAGACATGTTCTCTAAATGTCTCTCCCCGAGATTTATCCTCAGAGCCATTGAGAGCTGAACGGGGCCCCGGCTACTGGCTGGCGTGGCCAAATCTGGGAGGCATGGCCGCTCCCCCGCCAAAAAAAACCCAGAAATACATGCCCATGACCTAGGAAGAGACAAGAGGGGAGATTTTTTATTCGTTTCCAAAAATAAATACATTGTAGATGGAGGTATCACCATGCAACTAGATTCAATTCTTACAGTATGTTGCATGGAGATACCTCCATTTAAAATGTATTTATTTGACCTTACTTCATGATTTATTTTACTATGCTTATTATCCTTATTCTTATCTCCAAAAGATTTTTTTTTTTTTTTCATTTATGAGTCTGTGGGTGGGCAACGGCATGGTGTTATGGATTCTAAGAGTAGACCTGTAATAATGAAGCATGTTATTTCAATAACAGACAGTAATTGTGTAATAATAATACATGCACATTTAAAGTTCTTTACATCTCAATGCTTCTTACATGTAAGAGATTTCAAGGACAGAGCTATTAAAACTCCCCCATAACCAGCACTTAGCCGGGTTTATGACTAGCAAATGAATTGTGCATTGAGATCATCAAATTAATAGTTGTGAAGATCAAACTGAAAATATATGCTATAATGAATCATACAGATGTACTCTCTATTTATGCCCTTGTATCATATTATTACAATTAAACAAGCATACAGACAAGCATAACGTCAAAAATATTATTACGGCAGCTGGAATATAATTTGTATGGATTTTATACATGAATTAATTTCATAGTTGAAAACATGAAATCCAGCTACCACCCAATATAGAAAATCCAGTAATAAGGACCCTACATGTATTGTACATACTGTATATATGGAATGGGATTGAAATACCGGCCGACTGTGGAAGGCCGTCAGGAGGAGATCCCGACGCAGGATTGTAAGTATCCTATCCCTTCCCCCCTAACCATCCCTAAAACTCCCGGGGTGGTGCCTAAACCTAAGTGCCCCCAGGGGTGCGTAAACCTAACCCCCCTCTTCCCGCACCCTAAATCTAACCCTCCCGGGGGGTGTGCCTAACCTCCCCCCAGTGGCGCCTAACCCTCCCTGGATGGTGCCTAACCCTAAGTCCCCCTGGGGGAGCCTAAACCTAACCCTCCCCCCCTCGTGGCTAACTCCTAAGACGCCCCAGACTTACCTCGTTCGGGATGGCGTCTGTCAGGATTGCAGTGTCGGGATTAAGATAGGCGTCTGTATTTCTACTTCTATTTTAAGTGCCCTGTCGGGTTTAGACTGGCGGCATCTCATTCAGCGGCCTAATGACTACATCATGTATATATATACCACACTTGTCTACTCTCCCGGAATGGCCGGGAGGCTCCCGAAATCAGATGGCGCTCCTGGCCACCCGGGAAAAGTAAGCAAGTCTCCCGCACCCTCCTTCACTGTCCGCACCCCTACCCCCGCCCCGTGGCCCCTCTCCACGCTTCGCACACATGCCGGCGTTAGTAACGCCGGCATGCATGAAGAACACCACAAAGAACCGCTCTCTCGGTAACTGTCCTTTGCAAATGAGGGACTTCTGAGTCTATGACCCAGAAGCCCCTCTGGCGTTCTTCTGCGCATGCGCAGAAGGACGCCTGTGCCGCGGGGGGTGCTGGGAGGGATCTAATTGGATCCCTCTCACAGCACTCTCCTGATAGAAGCCCATCTGAAAATGGCGTTACTCACCGCATCCAAGCCCCGGAGTGCATCGCATTCTGAGGCTCGGTGCATATGAGAAATGCGGTCAAAAACGCATTTTAGGGGGTTTGCCCACATTTCTCTCTTTGCTGTATCCCACCCAGGATGAAAAAAAAAAAAAAAAGGAATCGAGTGGTCATCGGACGGCCTCATCAGGCCAACGGCCTACCAAGGCCCTAATGCAGCGGAGCCTGCTGTGCCATCCCCAGCAGGTGGTGCACCTAGGCAAGTGCCACATCTGCATAGTGGGAAATCCACCATTTAACATGGGAACAGTAAGGGAATAATAAGCATTCAATAAAACCCAGAAGGAGTTGCATAAGAAAATCTTTGAAATACTGTACATATACACATATACTAAACACATGGTAAAAACAGGACTTTGTATGTTATATAACGTTGTCATTCCCGGGTGATTCTGGACAATCTCTGTATTTTTTCCAGGATTCCCCCTAGTGAGAGTCTATACCAGCGATTCCAAAGTGGGCAGTACCGCTCACCTAGGGCCTCTGGATCCAAGTAATTGGGCACTTAAGAGTCAAAGGGGGCAGCTGGGGAGCATGGAGGGATAAGCATACTGAGATAATCTTCCTGCCAGGCCATTGCTGAGACTTAGATGCAGCCCCTGCACTAATACTGCTGCTGACAACGCACTAAAGGGGATATATATCAAGCCTGGGAGAGAGATAAAGTGGAGAAGTTGCCCAAAGCCACCAATCAGTGTCTAAGGGGTCTATTTACTAAGCAGTGTTAGGAGACAAGAGTGAAAAAAGATAAGGTGCCAGCCAATCAGCTCCCAACTGTCATTTTTCAAACACAGCCTATGAGATGGCAGTTAGGAGCTGATTGGCTGGCACCTTATCACTTTTCACTCTGTCTCCTAACACTGCTTAGTAAATAGACCCCTAACTGTCATGTCAAATACTACTGTATGCTAGATACATGTTCGTTAGAAGCTGATTGATTGCTAGGGCTAACTTCTCCACTTTATCTCTCTCCAAGGCTTGATACATCTCCCCCTTTATATATGAAGGCACAGGAAGTCTTAGGACAGTGGTCAGGGAACAGGGGTAAATTACCCCACATGGCGTAAAAATGAATTTCCTGAGGGTAATGGACGGACAGCCGGGCATGCATATGAATCATAATGATTCATATGCATGCCTGGCTCTGCCGCAGGGAGGCTCTAAACCGGACGCCCGCTGAGATGTTATTACCAGCGGGCACCCGGCTCCTTCCCTGCAGCGCCGCGTTAGCCATAGGCTGGAGTTCTCTTCTGCACTCCAGCTTCCGGCTCTCTCCATGCGCACTATGGGAGAGACGTCATGACGCCATAGTTCCGAGGAGCAGCCGGGCGTTTTTTTTTTTTTTACAAGCAGCACTACAGGGGCATTATATGGGGGCACTACTACAGGGGCATTATATGGGGGCACTACTACGGGGGCACTACTACAGGGGCATAACTATAGGGGCACTACTACAGGGGCATTATATGGAGGCACTATGTGATACCCCACCAAAACACTGTTTTAAGCCAATGGTGGGTATCACTAATGTATTTACAATCCCTATAAAAACAAAGTACATGTACTGGTGCAGGTAATATGTGATGAGTCAGCAGGAGGTCACATGATGCAGAAGCTGCTGCAGGTGACTGCGGGGGACAGTTACGGCAGTTACAGGGGGCCCTGAGGATGATGCGCTGAGGAGAGGACCCGCACGTGAGGACTCTCGTGAGGGACAGCGGCAATTTGTGGACAAAGCAGCGGTCGGCTGCTGGCACCGGAGCACCAGAGACCTCCACCCAGCACCTGTGACAGCCTGCAGCAAAGGGGTGAAAAGCTGAAGGTGTCCCATCGCCATCAGAGGCTGGATCGGAGGCTGGCCTACCATGATATAAACTTCAAGCAGAGAATAGCCTGTATCACATATAAAGAGACCACTGGGTAGTGCCAGTTATCTACCTGAAGGAGCTGAACCAACGTCCGGAGAGGTCAGTAATACAATCCCCAGTTAAATCCTGCATTATAGACTGCATTACAGCCACAGCACTGAGGCAATAGACATTACAGAGCATAGGTGAGGAGAGCCTTTGTCAGTTATAGTGACCATCACCTGATCATCATTTGCAGCACCATACTCTGTCCATCAGTATAGCTAGTACCCAAGATACTCATCCAGCAGTATAGCTACTACCCAAGATACTGGTCAGCAGCCATAGCTAGTACCCAAGATACTGGTCAGCAGCCATAGCTAGTACCCAAGATACTGGACAGCAGCCATAGCTAGTACCCAAAATACTGGACAGCAGCCATAGCTAGTACCCAAGATACTGGACAGCAGCCATAGCTAGTACCCAAGATACTGGACAGCAGCCATAGCTAGTACCCAAGATACTGGTGAGCAGCCATAGCTTGTACCCAAGATACTGGACAGCAGCCATAGCTAGTACCCAAAATACTGGACAGCAGCCATAGCTAGTACCCAAGATACTGGACAGCAGCCATAGCTAGTACCCAAGATACTGCACAGCAGCCATAGCTAGTACCCAAGATACTGGACAGCAGCCATAGCTAGTACCCAAGATACTGGACAGCAGCCATAGCTAGTACCCAAGATACTTGACAGCAGCCATAGCTAGTACCCAAGATACTGGACAGCAGCCATAGCTAGTATCCAAGTTACTGGTCAGCAGCCATAGCTAGTACCCAAGATACTGGACAGCAGCCATAGCTAGTACCCAAGATACTGGACAGCAGCCATAGCTAGTACCCAAGATACTGGACAGCAGCCATAGCTAGTACCCAAGATACTGGTCAGCAGCCATAGCTTGTACCCAAGATACTGGACAGCAGCCATAGCTAGTACCCAAAATACTGGACAGCAGCCATAGCTAGTACCCAAGATACTGGACAGCAGCCATAGCTAGTACCCAAGATACTGCACAGCAGCCATAGCTAGTACCCAAGATACTGGTCAGCAGCCATAGCTAGTACCCAAGATACTGGACAGCAGCCATAGCTAGTATCCAAGTTACTGGTCAGCAGCCATAGCTAGTACCCAAGATACTGCACAGCAGCCATAGCTAGTACCCAAGATACTGGACAGCAGCCATAGCTAGTATCCAAGATGATGGACAGCAGCCATGGCTAGTACCCAAGATACTGCACAGCAGCCATAGCTAGTACCCAAGATACTGGACAGCAGCCATAGCTAGTGCCCAAGATACTGGACAGCAGCCATAGCTAGTACCCAAGATACTGGTCAGCAGCCATAGCTAGTACCCAAGATACTGGACAGCAGCCATAGCTTGTACCCAAGATACTGGACAGCAGCCATAGCTAGTATCCAAGATACTGGACAGCAGCCATAGCTAGTACCCAAGATACTGCACAGCAGCCATAGCTAGTACCCAAGATACTGCACAGCAGCCATAGCTAGTGCCCAAAATACTGGACAGCAGCCATAGCTAGTACCCAAGATACTGGACAGCAGCCATAGCTAGTGCCCAAGATACTGGACAGCAGCCATAGCTAGTACCCAAGATACTGAACAGCAGCCATAGCTAGTGCCCAAGATACTGGACAGCAGCCATAGCTAGTACCCAAGATACTGCACAGCAGCCATAGCTAGTACCCAAGATACTGGACAGCAGCCATAGCTAGTGCCCAAGATACTGGACAGCAGCCATAGCTAGTACCCAAGATACTGCACAGCAGCCATAGCTAGTGCCCAAGATACTGGACAGCAGCCATAGCTAGTACCCAAGATACTGCACAGCAGCCATAGCTAGTACCCAAGATACTGGACAGCAGCCATAGCTAGTACCCAAGATACTGGTCAGCAGCCATAGCTAGTACCCAAGATACTGCACAGCAGCCATAGCTAGTACCCAAGATACTGCACAGCAGCCATAGCTAGTACCCAAGATACTGCACAGCAGCCATAGCTAGTACCCAAAATACTGGACAGCAGCCATAGCTAGTACCCAAGATACTGGTCAGCAGCCATAGCTAGTACCCAAGATACTTGACAGCAGCCATAGCTAGTACCCAAGATACTGGACAGCAGCCATAGCTAGTACCCAAGATACTGCACAGCAGCCATAGCTAGTACCCAAGATACTGGACAGCAGCCATAGCTAGTATCCAAGATACTGGACAGCAGCCATAGCTAGTACCCAAGATACTGCACAGCAGCCATAGCTAGTACCCAAGATACTGGACAGCAGCCATAGCTAGTGCCCAAGATACTGGACAGCAGCCATAGCTAGTACCCAAGATACTGGTCAGCAGCCATAGCTAGTACCCAAGATACTGGACAGCAGCCATAGCTTGTACCCAAGATACTGGACAGCAGCCATAGCTAGTATCCAAGATACTGGACAGCAGCCATAGCTAGTACCCAAGATACTGCACAGCAGCCATAGCTAGTACCCAAGATACTGCACAGCAGCCATAGCTAGTGCCCAAAATACTGGACAGCAGCCATAGCTAGTACCCAAGATACTGGACAGCAGCCATAGCTAGTGCCCAAGATACTGGACAGCAGCCATAGCTAGTACCCAAGATACTGCACAGCAGCCATAGCTAGTGCCCAAGATACTGGACAGCAGCCATAGCTAGTACCCAAGATACTGCACAGCAGCCATAGCTAGTACCCAAGATACTGGACAGCAGCCATAGCTAGTGCCCAAGATACTGGACAGCAGCCATAGCTAGTACCCAAGATACTGCACAGCAGCCATAGCTAGTGCCCAAGATACTGGACAGCAGCCATAGCTAGTACCCAAGATACTGGACAGCAGCCATAGCTAGTACCCAAGATACTGGACAGCAGCCATAGCTAGTACCCAAGATACTGGTCAGCAGCCATAGCTAGTACCCAAGATACTGGTCAGCAGCCATAGCTAGTACCCAAGATACTGGACAGCAGCCATAGCTTGTACCCAAGATACTGGACAGCAGCCATAGCTAGTACCCAAGATACTGGACAGCAGCCATAGCTAGTACCCAAGATACTGGTCAGCAGCCATAGCTAGTACCCAAGATACTGGTCAGCAGCCATAGCTAGTACCCAAGATACTGGACAGCAGCCATAGCTTGTACCCAAGATACTGGACAGCAGCCATAGCTAGCCATCACAGCTTATAATCAGTACATAACAGCCTTAACCGTCTGGAGGCATCAACTAAACAACATTACATTAGGGAAAGTCTGCAGAGATAACAGCATAAAGTAAAATGACAATTCCTTTTAAGCACTTCAAATGGCAGTAAAATTACATTATAGGCTGCAAAACGCATTCAACCCGGGCAACGTACTACAACAGTATTTAAGTAATAACTTTAGCAAAAGTGAGAGGAACATCCCAAAATCAATTTAAATAACAAACTGAATGTATTGTTGGTATTAGGCTGCATGCATGCAATTATAAAAGTGAACAAAAAGTACTTTAAACAAAATGTGTGTTATTCAAAAAGTGTTACATTTATTTAATTGTTTGGTCACTAATATACAGTAAGTGCGACTGTGCCAAGTTGTTTAGTGTGTAATACATGACAATGTAACTGTAGTTCACTGGGACCAGTTAGTTATTCAGAAATAGTGATATAATTTGTTCCGTAAAGAGAGTTATAAGAATTGCACGTTGGTAGGGAATATTCATCTTTTCACAGGTGTTCAAAGTGGATGGGATAAACAGAGAGTCTCCCACCAATTTCCAGTGTAATAAAAACTCCATTTTCAATTCAGTGTGATTTTCTAGTAGATGTAAAGAAATTATATTGTAATTTGTCATATGCTGATTGTTGCACATTGTGGGCTCTATTTATTAACATTATTTTTACTAAAATAAAGTGAAAAAGGGTGTTTTCACACCCTTTTCACATTATTTTAGTTTCACCTGTAGTTATTACAGGGCAATTGGAGTAGAATTAGTAAAATTCTACTCCAACCCCCAGTATCACTTATTTTTAGTAAAGCAGATCGCATTTCCCATAATTGTAATGGGAAATGTGATCTGTGTGCAAGTTACTAAAAATAAATTGTAAAAAAATACCGGGGGAAGCCCTGTGATAATAACGCCACCTGGAGGTGGCGTTATCCAGGGTCTCCCCCGGTTACCGGGCTCCCACTCTGCTCTAACGGGGTGAGCAGAGGCGGGAGCTGGTACCAGTAATCAGCTATGTGGTCTAAGTAGACCGCAAGCTGATTACTGTAAAAAAAAGAAAAAAAAATTAAACATTTTTTTTTTTCCTTACCTGAATCCAGGGACCGGTGATCGGGCCTCCGGTGATGGCTCTTCTCCGGTCAGCTGGTCTCCCACAGTGCACTGGGGCCCGGTCATCAGGTGATCGGGTCCCAGTGCAGTATGGGAGATCACCTGATCGGGAAGCCCGGAGAAGATCACCGGAGGCCAGGAGGATGCAGGTAAGTGTAATGAAGGGAGGGGGGGGGTCGCGGGGGGGGGAGGGGGGGTCGCGGGGGGGTCCGCGATCGCGGGGGCGGGGCTTAGCACCGGGGGGTGGGGCTTAGCGTCGGTGGGGGGGTAGTATCGGTGGTCGGTGCATGCGCGGGCTCTTAGTCGCGGTATTTTTTCCGAAAATACCGCGACTAGAGTGCGGATGGGATCCGCAGGGACAGAGCTTTATCGCAAGCTCTGTCCCTGCAAGGGATTTATAGTAAATCCCTGTGATATTGCCTGAATTCGCAATGCGAATTCACTCGGTAATATCACACTACAATCCGCATTCAGTATGCGGATTGTAGTAAATAGAGCCCTGTGTGATGTTATCTTTTTAATGAATTGTAACTCTTATTTGAGACCAAACTGGTGACAATCTGTGCCTAAAATCCCTCCTTCCCTCTCTGCAGCCAGAAAAAGAACCAAATAACTAATTCAAATCTTTTAAGATTAGGTGACACCACATCACATCATATACCCGAACAGTTGGGGTGTCACAACTACTACAGGGGCATTATATGGGGGCACTACTACAGGGCATTATATGGGGGCACTACTATATGATTTCCTTCCTTTCACTCAATGGGGTAACATCGTCGTATCTAAATATATTTTGGGGTAAGCAGTAAAAAAGTTCCCTGACCCCTGTCTTAGGAGAAGTGAGTTTGACAAGAGAGCAGTGACATTGAGAAGGGCTGATAAGTGCTATTGATATACAGAGAGACACCGGAGTCAGGGGCATGTTAAGATAGTAAGGGGCCTGTGTGCAGTTCCCTTCCAGGTCCCCTCCTATCTAGCGTTCAGTGCAAGTTAGTAGACTCTGGTGCCGGGCCATAATCTACTGCACATGCACAGGCCTCTGGGAACATAGCGTACTCGTCAGGCTCGCAGTGATTTTTCTACTGCCCCTGTGTACCTTGGCACCACCCCATTTGCCCAGTGATTTGTGCAGCGCTGCCACTGCTGTCGTGAGAGGTAAGTATTGAACATAGGAGCAGGGTGTGCGGTGTGTGCCCACCTGGACCCTAGATGCGCCAATGACCAATGTGTAAAAGTGATTGAGTACTCTATCATGGCACTGAATGTAGGAAGGTTTATACTTACCGGGGGCACTGTAAATGTGTATGAAACGTAAAATAAAGGCCCTGACAGGTATGGTAAATACAAAATATTTTGTGTGCAGCCTTCTGCAGTTTAATTAAACTTGTTAAATTACCTTCTAATCAAAATTTTAATCATTTATTTGGAGTAATAGCCTCAGGGGGTGAGGGGTGCTGGAAGGGTGGGTGTCTGAAAACTCCTGAGAATCACTGATCTACACAGTAGGTACTGGGAGTGGGCACTACAACAGTGTTGGCTCCAGAGGTGGGGCTGCAGCACAGTTCAAAATTCAAATAGGGGAACCGCAACCATCTGCCTATCCAAGCGCTGCCAAACGTTGCCGGTCGGAACTCGCTAGCAGTTGGTGCGGCTCCTCTATTTGAAGTTTGAACTGCGCTGAGGCTCCACCTCTGGAACTGCCAATGAATATGACCCAAAGTGGACGGGTTGGGTATAAAATCCTGTCTGTCGGGATGCCGCTGGTCAGAATACCGACAGCGCACCTTGACAGCCAGAATCCCGACACTCATAGTGAAGACAGAAAAAAACTTACCTAACCCCTAACCCTCCCTCTCCAGTGCCTAACCCTAACCTCCCCCCGAGTGCGTAAACCTAACCTCCCCCTCCCCACACCCTAAACCTCACCCCCTCTTCGGTGCCTAAACCTAACCTCCCCCCCGAGTGCGTAAACCTAACCTCCCCCTCCCCACACCCTAAACCTCACCCCCTCCCCGGTGCCTAACCCTAACCTCCCCCCCGAGTGCGTAAACCTAACCTCCCCCTCCCCACACCCTAAACCTCACCCCCTCCCCGGTGCCTAAACGTAACCTCGCTCCCTAGTGCCGAAACCTAATCTCCCCCTCCCCGTGCCCTAAACCTAACACCCCCTCCCCGATGCCTAACCCTCCCCCTAGTGCCTAACCCCTAACCTCCCCCTAACACCCCGATACTTACCTTTGGGATGCCGGCGGTCGGGAATTCGGCGCCGGTATTCAGACCATCGGCATCCCGCACACCGGGATGCCAACTACATTAAAAGTGGACATGTCCTTTAAAATCAATATTCATGTAAGTGTTATGAAAAACTGTAGTTAGGGCCTGATTCTGAGTTGGATGCAGAAGCGCGGGCAGCAGCCTGTAATGGCGGTCGCACATCTGTGAGTTTATGCTAATGCCGCTGCAAGCTCCGTCTCTTGTGTACATACATGTGGCTGAACGTGCAAGGCCTGAGATGCCCACTTTTGGCCCCCATGCGTGCTGTAATACTGATTGGTTAATCCTTATATGCAGTGGCGTCAGAAGGGGGGGGGTGGGCCGCACCCAGGTGTCACCCGCCGGGGGGTGACACCAAGGTGCAGACTCCCCCCTCAGTGACAGGAGCCGGGTGCTGCACTGTAGTATTAAGTGCAGCACTCGGCTCCTGACACTGTGAGGGAGCCGGCACTGCACACAGGCACCTCCTGCACCCCACTGGCCCTCCAACTAAAAAGCATGGGAGTCGGGACTACGGGGTCTTGGCCCCGAGGCCACGACCCCTTCCCGTGAGGTTACGCCCCCTGTAAGCCGCAAGCAAGGCATCCCTCCCCGCACCAGGTGACACCGCAGGGAGGGACGCCACTGCTTATACGCCATCATCTGTTGCACCATCGAAACTTGCACCAGTCCTATGGCAGGTGCATTTTCTCCGTCTGACTACGACCTCCTATGCCTGCGGCTGCGCAGCTCCCATAACACGCCCACTGAGCCTCCCATTTTTGTGAGCACTACTACTAGTTACCATCCAGGAAATCACTTTTCCACCACATTTCTGAGTGATGTAGACAATTTCGATATTTACGCAATTGAGGGATTATCGCCCGCCTGAGCATGCGTCACACTCTCTATGAGCACGCGCCATGGTACCTTAGCAATGCCACTTGCAGTGAGGATTTATTCGCAAAGTGATTGACACTCAGGGATGGCTTTTTGGCATACCTGCTGACTTTCAGCTCCCTCCTTCCGGGAGGGAGCTGTCAGGCTTCCATATCGGGGGGGGGGGGGGCGTGTTGCGGCAGAAAGGGGGCGTGGTACTGCAATAATGCAGCGTTGGGGGCGAATCATGGGGCGTGAGCTCTTCATTGTGAAGCAGGGGGCGTGACCTCTTCAATGTGACCTCTGCATTGTGAAGCAGGGGGAATGACCTCTTCAATGTGACCTCTGCATTGTGAAGCAGGGGGCGGGGCCACGATGACGCAATTCAGGGCGAATCGCATCACCATCCCCCCCTCCCGCTGCAGGGGTTTCTATTGTTACTGCAGGGGGGTAGGGCGAGTCAACAGCTGCCGGGAGGCTTGCCTGCCTTTCCGGGGGGACCAGGAGCGGCACCCGATTTTTGGGAGGCTCCCGGCCAAATTGGGAGGGTAGGCAAGTATGTTTTTGGGGCATGTCTCAGCATACAACTGCGATCCCTTTGTTTCAGTTCCTGCGCCATTCTGCACGACCATAGGGTTACTCAGATGGGATCTGCGACCACCATACGTGTTTGTATGCACTTGCTTGGATCTGCGAGGCTGCAGGTGGGCGTCTCAATACATTTTCGAAGCGGATACAGCATTAGTATATTTACACACAGCAGCTGCGTACGGTATCAGAGCTGCGAATGCATTTGCATACATCTCTGAGTCAGGGCCCTCTGTGTAATCATAGTTGCCTACCTTTGGCTTCTCCTCCCTGGGAGAAGCCTTGGTAGGAGAAGCAGGTGGGCTGTGATGGGGGCGTGGTCTGCCGGTTCACACCATTAAGCCCCACCCCCTTCGTGGCAAATTGCCACAATTGGCTTAAATTTAACTAGGGGGTGGGGCTAAATGACACGATTTACTGAGAATCGTGTCATGAAGCCCCGCCCCCCTACATGACAAAATTCTGCCCATTCGGCCCGCTTCACTAGGGAGTTGGCAGAATGCGGGAGAAATGCCTACCCTTTCGGGGTTGTGGGGGGAAGTACCCGAAAAATCGAGAGCCTCCCGCAAAAACCGTGTTGGTAGGCATGTATGTGTGTAACGCGCACGTCGTAGGGCATTTTAGACATTTTTACGCATTTGCAAAAAAATATTTTTTTTGAACATCTGCATTGTATGTGAATTGCGCACGGCTCTGAATCAGGCCTAAGTATATGTATAATAAACATGCTGGTGGTTTTCCACACACAATATCTATCCTATGACGCATTTCTATGGTGATAAAAATGCATTTTTCTCTCTGCCTCCTTTGCCCAGCAACATAAGGAGCGTGCTTTCAGTCCTCACTGTGTGTGTGACAGGATAATTGTTTTTATCTGTATGTTTTCTTCAGACCAACACTTAGCACTGAGTTGAGTCATCAAAGCATCCAGCGATGTATAGTATGCGTAACAGAGAGACATATTATTCTTCCTCCTTGTCCTGCATAATTCGTGGACATTGCAATGCTATCTCTATCAATGTTTCCCATATCAGGCCATTTTGTGTGTGAATGACTTTAGCTACAGTATAGATCATGTATCCTAGACATAAGAACATATACTGTATGTAGTGCAATCATTTGCTTATTTTATTCCCGTACCCGTGGTAATATATAGACAAAGAAGGTGTGTAGGGTTTCAGCTAAACACTAACGGGCTGATGTGGAGTATTATTGCGTTCACATAACTCCAAAGACGTGGATATAAAATCCATTCACTAAAAAAAAAAATGCACTGTTACAGTAACCACGGGTCGGTGTCAGTACGCATGTGCCAGGCGTACATCATGCATGCATCAGATATAGGGCTCATATTGAATGCAGATTGTAGTGTGATATTAACGATTGAATTCGCAATGCGAATTCAGGCAATATTGCAGGGATTTACTACAAATCCCTTGCAGGGACAGAGCTTGCGATAAAGCTCTGTCCCTGCGAATCCCATCTGCACACTAGTCACGGTATTTTCGTAAAAAATACAGTGACAAAGTTCCCGCGCATGCGCCGACCGACCGCCGCTGCTACCCCCCCTGGCGCTAAGCCCCGCCTCTGTAGCTAAGCCCCGCCCCCGTTACCCCCCGTTCCCCCCGCGATTTCCCCTCCCTTAATTACACTTACCTGCATGATCCGGGCTCCGGTGATGTCCTCCATGCCTCCGGTCAGGTGATATCCCATACTGCACTGGGACCCAATCACCTGATGACCAGGCCGCAGTGCAGCATGGGAGACCAGCTGACCGGAGGGAGGACATCACCCGGAGCCCCGACCACCGGTGCCTGGAGTCAGGTAAGTTCATTTTTTTTTTTACTATTTTTTAATTTTTTTTTGCAGTGAATCAGCTTGCGGTCTGTTTAGACCACACAGCTGATCACTGGGACCGGCTCCGGGCTCTGCTCTCCCCGTTAGAGCAGAGTAGGAGTCCGGTAACCGGGGGAGACCCTGGATAACGCCACCTCCAGGTGGCGTTATTATCACAGGGCCTCCCTAGGTATTTTCTTCACAATTTATTTTTAGTAACTACCAGGCAGATCACATTTCCCATTACAATTATGGGAAATGCGATCTGATTACTAAAAATAAGTGATACTTAGGGGTTGGAGTAGAATTTTACGAATTCTACTCCAATTGCCCTGTAATAACTATGGACTCTATTTATTAACATTATTTTTACTAAAATAAAGTGAAAAAGGGTGTTTTCACTGGGACCGGCTCCGGGCTCTGCATTGCCTTTTAGAGCAGAGTAGGAGCCCGGTAACCGGGGGAGACCCTGGATAACGCCACCTCCAGGTGGCGTTATTATCACAGGGCTTTCCCCGATATTTTTTTCACATTTATTTTTAGTAACTATGGTCGGATCACATTTCCCATTACAGTTATGGGAAATGTGATCTGCTTTACTAAAAATAAGTGATACTTAGGGGTTGGAGTAGAATATTACAAATTCTACTCCAATTGCCCTGTAATAACTATAGGTGACACTAAAATAATGTGAAAAGGGTGTGAAAACACCCTTTTTCACTTTATTTTAGTAAAAATAATGTTAATAAATAGAGCCCTAAAGGGCAATTGGAGTAGAAATCGTAAAATTCTACTCCAACCCATAAGTATCACTTATTTTTAGTAAGCAGATCGCATTTCCCATAATTGTAATGGGAAATGTGATCCGACCAAAGTTACTAAAAATAAATTATAAAAAAATATTGGGGAAAGCCCTGTGATAATAACGCCACCTGGAGGTGGCGTTATCCAGGGTCTCCCCCGGTTACCGGGCTCCTACTCTGCTCTAAAAGGCAGAGCAGAGCCCGGAGCCGGTCCCAGTGATCAGCTGTGTGGTCTAAACAGACCGCAAGCTGATACACTGCAAAAAAATTTTTTTTAAAAAGTAAAAAAATAATTCATTTACCTGACTCCAGGAACCGGTGGTCGGGGCCCTGGTTATTACCACCCTCCGGTCAGCTGGTCTCCCATGTTGCACTGCGGCCCAGTCATCAGGTGATCGGGTCCCAGTGCAGTATGGGATATCAGCTGACCGAAGGAATGGAAGACATCACCGGAGCACCGATGACAGAAGGTAAGTGCTATTAAGGTAGGGGGGGTCGCGGGGAGGTCCACGATCACGGGGGGCGGGGCTTAGTATCGGGCGGGGCTTAGCGCCGGGGGGGGTAGCAGCGACGGCCGGCGCATGCGCGGGCACTTTGTCATGGTATTTTTTGCGAAAATACCGTGACTAGTGTGCGGAGGGGATTCGCAGGGACAGAGCTTTATCGCAAGCTCTGTCCCTGCAAGGGATTTGTAGTAAATCCCTGTGATATTACCTGAATTTGCAATGCGAATTCAGTCGATAATATCACACTACAATCTGCATTACAAATGCGGATTGTAGTAAACAGAGCCCTATAGGTGGTACTAAAATAATGTGAAAAGGGTGTGAAAAAACCTTTTCACTTTATTTTAGTCAAAATAATGTTAATAAATAGAGCCCATAGGGAGAGTTGTATCAAACCTTACAGAGAGATAAAGTGGACAGATGTAAAGTACCAACCAATCAGCTCCTAACCATCACTTTATAGTAGGGGTGAGCAGGTTCGGATTTCTGAAAGCCGAACCCCCCCGAGCACCCCCGATCCGAGGCCGATCCGAGTCAGGCTCGACTTTTCCCGCCTGACTCGGATCTGAAATTGAGGCAAAACGTCATCATCCCGCCTTCCGGGTCTCGCGGGTTTTGGATTCTATATAAGGTACCCGCGTCGGCGCCATTTTCTCACTCGGCTGTGGACAGTGAAGAGGGAGGGTGGGAGTTAGGGCTGGCTGTGTAGTATAGTGTAGTGCAGTGTAGTGTTGTGCTGTGCTGTGCTGCACTGTGCTGCTGTTGTCCATAGGGGCTGTGTCCACTCCTCCAAAGTCCATAGGGGCTGGCTGTGTTATACTGTGCTGCTGTTGTCCATAGGGGCTGTGTCCACTCCTCCAAAGTCCATAGGGGCTGGCTGTGTTGTGCTGCTGTTGTCCATAGGGGCTGTATCCACTCCTCCAAAGTCCATAGGGGCTGGCTGGACTGTGTTGTGCAGTCAGTTGTCCATAGGGGATGTGTCCACTCCAAAGTCCTGTGTAGTGTCCCAGTCCTAAAGGGGTGCTGTAGTGTTGTCCAGGGGGTGCTCTGTTCATCAGGGGTGCTCCCCCCAAGTGCAAAAAAAATTAATATTTTTTCTGTGTTTGTGAATTGTGTGAGCAGTAGCCGCACGTGCATCAACAAAGTAGCGCCAAGCGTGCGCCTGTGTAATAAGTAAAGAGCCGGCTGGCTTGACCGTTAAAGGGTGCTGTAACCCCCAAAGTGCACTCCAAACAAAATCAAAAAATATTTTCTGTGTAAGTGAATTGTGTGCACTGTGGCTGCACGTGCATCAACAAAGGAGCAGCGCCAAGCATGCGCCTGTGTCCCATAAGTAAAGGGCCGGCTGGCTTGTCCGTTAAAGGGTGCTGTAACCCCAAAGTACACTCCAAACAAAAAAAATATATATTTTCTGTGTTGGTGAATTGTGTGCACTGTGGCTGCACGTGCATCAACAAAGGAGCAGCGCCAAGCGTGCGCCTGTGTCCCATAAGCAAAAAGGCCAGCTGGCTTGTCCATTAAAGGGTGCTGTAACCCCCAAAGTACACTCCAAACAAAAAAAATATATATTTTCTGTGTTTGTGAATTGTGTACACTGTGGCTGCACGTGCATCAACAAAGGAGCTGTGCCAAGCGTGCGCCTGTGTCCCATAAGTAAAGGGCCGGCTGGCTTGACCGCTAAAAGGTACTGTAACCCCCAAAGGGCACTCCAAACAAAATAAAAAAATATATTTTTTGTGTTTGTGAATTGTGCGCGCAGTATCCGCACGTGCATCAACAAAGTAGTGCCAAGCGTAGCGCCTGTGTCATAGGTAAAGGGCCAGCTGGCTTGACCGTTAAAGGGTGCTGTAACCCCCAAAGTGCACTCCAAACAAAATAAAAAAAACATTTTTTTGAGTTTGTGAATTGTGTGCGCAGTAGCCGCACGAGCATCAACAAAGTAGTGCCAAGCGTAGCGCCTGTGTCATAGATAAAGGGCCAGCTTGCTTGACCGTTAAAGGGTGCTGTAACACCCAAAGGGCACTCCAAACAAAAAAAAATATGTATTTTTCTGTGTTTGTGAATTGTGTGCACTGTGGCTCCACGTGCATCAACAAAGGAGCAGCGCCAAGCGTGCGCCTGTGTCCCATAAGTAAAGGGCCAGCTGCTTGTCCGTTAAAGGGTGCTGTAACCCCCAAAGTGCACTCCAAACAAAAAAAATATATATTTTCTGTGTTTGTGAATTGTGTGCTCTGTGGCTGCACGTGCATCAACAAAGGAGCAGCGCCAAGCGTGCGCCTGTGTCCCATAAGTAAAAGGTCAGCTGGCTTGTCCGTTAAAGGGTGCTGTAACCCCCAAAGGGCACTTCAAACAAAATAAAAAAAATATTTTTTGTGTTTGTGAATTGTGTGCGCAGTAGCCGCATGTGCATCAACAAAGTAGTGCCAAGCGTAGCGCCTGTGTCATAGGTAAAGGGCCGGCTGGCTTGACCGTTAAAGGGTGCTGCAACCCCCAAAGTGCACTCCAAACAAAATAAAAAAATATATTTTTTTGTGTTTGTGAATTGTGTGTGCAGTAGCCGCACGTGCATCAACAAAGTAGTGCAAAGCGTGCGCCTGTGTCATAGGTAAAGGGCCGGCTGGCTTAACCATTAAAGGGTGCTGTAACCCCCAAAGGGCACTCTAAATAAAATAAAAAAATATTTTCTGTGTTTGTGAATTGTGTGCATTGTGGCTGCACGTGCATCAACAAAGGAGCAGTGCCAAGCGTGCGCCTGTGTCCCATAAGTAAAGGGCCAGCTGGCTTGTCTTTTAAAGGGTGCTGTAACCCCAAAGTGCACTTCAAACAAAATAAAAAAATATATTTATTTGTGTTTGTGAATTGTGTGCGCAGTAGCCCCACGTGCATCAACAAAGTAGTGCCAAGCGTAGCGCCTGTGTCATAAGTAAAGGGCCGGCTGGCTTGACTGTTAAAGGGTGCTGTAACCCCCAAAGTGCACTCCAAACAAAATCAAAAAATATTTTCTGTGTAAGTGAATTGTGTGCACTGTGGCTGCACGTGCATCAACAAAGGAGCAGCGCCAAGCATGCGCCTGTGTCCCATAAGTAAAGGGCCGGCTGGCTTGTCCGTTAAAGGGTGCTGTAACCCCAAAGTACACTCCAAACAAAAAAAAAATATATTTTCTGTGTTGGTGAATTGTGTGCACTGTGGCTGCACGTGCATCAACAAAGGAGCAGCGCCAAGCGTGCGCCTGTGTCCCATAAGCAAAAAGGCCAGCTGGCTTGTCCTTTAAAGGGTGCTGTAACCCCCAAAGGGCACTCCAAACAAAAAAAATATATATTTTCTGTGTTTGTGAATTGTGTACACTGTGGCTGCACGTGCATCAACAAAGGAGCAGTGCCAAGCGTGCGCCTGTGTCCCATAAGTAAAGGGCTGGCTGGCTTGACAGCTAAAAGGTGCTGTAACCCCCAAAGGGCACTCCAAACAAAATAAAAATATATAATTTTTGTGTTTGTGAATTGTGCGCGCAGTATCCGCACGTGCATCAACAAAATAGTGCCAAGCGTAGCGCCTGTGTCATAGGTAAAGGGCCGGCTGGCTTGACCGTTAAAGGGTGCTGTAACCCCCAAAGTGCACTCCAAACAAAATAAAAAAAACAATTTTTTTGTGTTTGTGAATTGTGTGCGCAGTAGCCACACGAGCATCAACAAAGTAGTGCCAAGTGTAGCACCTGTGTCATAGATAAAGGGCCAGCTGGCTTGACCATTAAAGGGTGCTGTAACACCCAAAGGGCACTCCAAACAAAAAAATATATATATTTTTCTGTGTTTGTGAATTGTGTGCACTGTGGCTCCACGTGCATCAACAAAGGAGCAGCGCCAAGCATGCGCCTGTGTCCCATAAGTAAAGGGCCAGCTGGCTTGTCCGTTAAAGGGTGCTGTATCCCCCAAAGTGCACTCCAAACAAAAAAAATATATATTTTCTGTGTTTGTGAATTGTGTGCTCTGTGGCTGCACGTGCATCAACAAAGGAGCAGCGCCAAGCGTGCGCCTGTGTCCCATAAGTAAAAGGCCAGCTGGCTTGTCCGTTAAGGGGTGCTGTAACCCCCAAAGGGCACTCCAAACAAAATAAAAAAATATATTTTTTGTGTTTGTGAATTGTGTGCGCAGTAGCCGCATGTGCATCAACAAAGTAGTGCCAAGCGTAGCGCCTGTGTCATAGGTAAAGGGCCGGCTGGCTTGACCGTTAAAGGGTGCTGTAACCCCCAAAGTGCACTCCAAACAAAATAAAAAAATATATTTTTTTGTGTTTGTGATTTGTGTGTGCAGTAGCCGCACGTGCATCAACAAAGTAGTGCCAAGCGTGCGCCTGTGTCATAGGTATAGGGCCGGCTGGCTTAACCGTTAAAGGGTGCTGTAACCCCCAAAGGGCACTCCAAATAAAATAAAAAAATATTTTCTGTGTTTGTGAATTGTGTGCATTGTGGCTGCACGTGCATCAACAAAGGAGCAGTGCCAAGCGTGCGCCTGTGTCCCATAAGTAAAGGGCCAGCTGGCTTGTCTGTTAAAGGGTGCTCTAACCCCAAAGTGCACTTCAAACAAAATAAAAAATATATTTTTTTGTGTTTGTGAATTGTGTGCGCAGTAGACCCACGTGCATCAACAAAGTAGTGCCATGCGTAGCGCCTGTGTCATAGGTAAAGGGCCAGCTGGCTTGACCGTTAAAGGGTGCTGTAACCCCCAAAGGGCACTCCAAACAAAATAAAAAAATATATTTTTTTGTGTTTGTGAATTGTGTGCGCAGTAGCCCCACGTGCATCAACAAAGTAGTGCCAAGCATAGCGCCTGTGTCATAGGTAAAGGGCCAGCTGGCTTGACTGTTAAAGGGTGCTGTAACCTCCAAAGTGCACACCAAATAAAATAAAAAAATATTTTCTGTGTTTGTGAATTGTGTGCACTGTGGCTCCACGTGCATCAACAAAGGAGCAGCGCCAAGCGTGCGCCTGTGTCCCATAAGTAAAGGGCCGGCTGGATTGTCCACTAAAAAGGGTGCTGTAACCCCCAAAGTACACTCCAAACAAAAAAAATATATATTTTCTGTGTTTGTGAATTGTGTGCACTGTGGCTGCACGTGCATCAACAAAGGAGCAGCGCCAAGCGTGCGCCTGTGTCCCATAAGTAAAAGACCAGCTGGCTTGTCCGTTAAAGGGTGCTGTAACCTGCAAAGTACACTCCAAACAAAAAAAATATATATTTTCTGTGTTTGTGAATTGTGTACACTGTGGCTGCACGTGCATCAACAAAGGAGCAGTGCCAAGCGTGCGCCTGTGTCCTATAAGTAAAGGGCCGGTGGCTTGACCGCTAAAGGGTGCTGTAACCCCCAAAGGGCACTCCAAACAAAATAAAAAAATATATTTTTTGTGTTTGTGAATTGTGTGTGCAGTAGCCGCACGTGCATCAACAAAGTAGTGCCAAGCGTAGCGCCTGTGTCATAGGTAAAGGGCCGGCTGGCTTGACCGTTAAAGGGTGCTGTAACCCCCAAAGGGCACTCCAAACAAAATAAAAAAATATTTTCTGTGTTTGTGAATTGTGTGCACTGTGGCTGCACGTGCATCAACAAAGGAGCAGTGCCAAGCGTGCGCCTGTGTCCCATAAGTAAAGGGCCGGCTGGCTTGTCTGTTAAAGGGTGCTGTAACCCCCAAAGGGCACTCCAAACAAAATTAAAAAAATATTTTCTGTGTTTGTGAATTGTGTGCACTGTGGCTGCACGTGCATCAACAAAGGAGCAGCGCCAAGCGTGCGCCTGTGTCCCATAGGTAAAAGGCCGGCTGGCTTGACCGCTAAAGGGTGCTGTAACCCCCAAAGGGCACTCCAAACAAAATAAAAAAATATATGTTTTTGTGTTTGTGAATTGTGTGCGCAGTAGCCGCACGTGCATCAACAAAGTAGTGCCAAGCGTAGCTCCTGTGTCATAGGTAAAGGGCCAGCTGGCTTGACCATTAAAGGGTGCTGTAACCCCCAAAGTGCACTCCAAACAAAATAAAAAAATATTTTCTGTGTTTGCTAATTGTGTGCACTGTGGCTGCACGTGCATCAACAAAGGAGCAGCGCCAAGCCTGCGCCTGTGTCCCATAGGTAATGGGCTGGCTGGCTTGACCAATAGAGGGTGCTGTAACCCCCAAAGGGCACTCCAAACAAAATAAAAAAATATATTTTTTTGTGTTTGTGAATTGTGTGCTCAGTAGCGGCACGTGCATCCACAAAGTAGCGCCAAGCATGCGCCTGTGTCATAAGTAAAGGGCCGGCTGGCTTGACTGTTAAACGGTGCTGTAACCCCCAAAGAGCACGCCAAACAAAATAAAAAAATATTTTCTGTGTTTGTGAATTGTGTGCACTGTGGCTGCACGTGCATCAACAAAGAAGCAGCGCCAAGCGTGCGTCTGTCTGTTAAAGTGTGGTGTAACCCCCAAAGTGTGCTCCACAAAGAATAAAAAATTCTTCTTTTTTTTTCTGTCTTTGTGAATTGTGTGGGCTGTAACTGCACGTGCATCAACAAAGGAGCAGCGCCAAGCGTGCGCCTGTGTCCCATAAGTAAAGGGCTGGCTGGCTTGTCCACTAAAAAGGGTGCTGTAACCCCCAAAGTACACTCCAAACAAAAAAAATATATATTTTCTGTGTTTGTGAATTGTGTGCACTGTGGCTGCACGTGCATCAACAAAGGAGCAGCGCCAAGCGTGCGCCTGTGTCCCATAAGTAAAAGACCAGCTGGCTTGTCCGTTAAAGGGTGCTGTAACCTGCAAAGTACACTCCAAACAAAAAAAATATATATTTTCTGTGTTTGTGAATTGTGTACACTGTGGCTGCACGTGCATCAACAAAGGAGCAGTGCCAAGCGTGCGCCTGTGTCCCATAAGTAAAGGGCCGGTGGCTTGACCGCTAAAGGGTGCTGTAACCCCCAAAGGGCACTCCAAACAAAATAAAAAAATATATTTTTTGTGTTTGTGAATTGTGTGTGCAGTAGCCGCACGTGCATCAACAAAGTAGTGCCAAGCGTAGCGCCTGTGTCATAGGTAAAGGGCCGGCTGGCTTGACCGTTAAAGGGTGCTGTAACCCCCAAAGGGCACTCCAAACAAAATAAAAAAATATTTTCTGTGTTTGTGAATTGTGTGCACTGTGGCTGCACGTGCATCAACAAAGGAGCAGTGCCAAGCGTGCGCCTGTGTCCCATAAGTAAAGGGCCGGCTGGCTTGTCTGTTAAAGGGTGCTGTAACCCCCAAAGGGCACTCCAAACAAAATTAAAAAAATATTTTCTGTGTTTGTGAATTGAGTGCACTGTGGCTGCACGTGCATCAACAAAGGAGCAGCGCCAAGCGTGCGCCTGTGTCCCATAGGTAAAAGGCCGGCTGGCTTGACCGCTAAAGGGTGCTGTAACCCCCAAAGGGCACTCCAAACAAAATAAAAAAATATATGTTTTTGTGTTTGTGAATTGTGTGCGCATTAGCCGCACGTGCATCAACAAAGTAGTGCCAAGCGTAGCTCCTGTGTCATAGGTAAAGGGCCAGCTGGCTTGACCATTAAAGGGTGCTGTAACCCCCAAAGTGCACTCCAAACAAAATAAAAAAATATTTTCTGTGTTTGCTAATTGTGTGCACTGTGGCTGCACGTGCATCAACAAAGGAGCAGCGCCAAGCCTGCGCCTGTGTCCCATAGGTAATGGGCTGGCTGGCTTGACCAATAAAGGGTGCTGTAACCCCCAAAGGGCACTCCAAACAAAATAAAAAAATATATTTTTTTGTGTTTGTGAATTGTGTGCTCAGTAGCGGCACGTGCATCCACAAAGTAGCGCCAAGCATGCGCCTGTGTCATAAGTAAAGGGCCAGCTGGCTTGACTGTTAAACGGTGCTGTAACCCCCAAAGAGCACGCCAAACAAAATAAAAAAATATTTTCTGTGTTTGTGAATTGTGTGCACTGTGGCTGCACGTGCATCAACAAAGAAGCAGCGCCAAGCGTGCGTCTGTCTGTTAAAGGGTGGTGTAACCCCCAAAGTGTGCTCCACAAAGAATAAAAAATTCTTCTTTTTTTTTCTGTCTTTGTGAATTGTGTGGGCTGTAACTGCACGTGCATCAACAAAGGAGCAGCGCCAATCGTGCGCCTGTGTCCCATAAGTAAAGGGCCGGCTGGTTCATTTCTTAAAGGGTGGTGTAACCCACAAAGTGCACTAGTCTCCAACAAAAATAAAAAATTATTTTCTGTGTTTGTGTTCGCCTTAGCTGCAAGTATATATCAATATAACATAAATGGAGGACCAAACTTTCTCCGATCAAAATAAAATACGGAAAGATCAAGAACCACTTCCTCCTAGTTCTGAAGCTGCTGCCACTAGTCATGACATAGACGATAACATACCATCAACGTCGTCTGCCAAGGCCGATGCCCAATGTCATCGTAGAGGGCACATACAATCCCAAATGACAAAGTTCAGGAAAATGACCTTGAAAAAAACATTTAAATCATCTGAAGAGAAACGTAAACTTGCCAATATGCCATTTACGACACGGAGTGGCAAGGAACGGCTAAGGTCTTTCCCTATGTTTATGAATAGTGGTTCAGCTTCACATGACAATGGAAGCCCTCCTCCCGCTAAAAAAATCAAACGAGTTAAGCTGGCAAAAGCACAGCAAAGAACTGTGTGTTCTAAGAAGATTTCACAAATCCCCAAGGAGAGTCCAAGTGTGGTGGCGGTTGCGATGCCTGACCTTCCCAGCACTGGACGGGAAGAGGTGGCTCTTTCCACCATTTGCATGCCCCCTGCAAGTGCTGAAAGGAGCACCCACAGTCCACTTGCTGATATGCAAATTGAAGATGTCACTGTTGTGGATGAGGATACTGGTGTAGCTGGCGCTGAGGAGGAAGTTGGCGAGGAGGATTCTGATGGTGATGTGGTTTGTTTAAATCAGGCTCCGGGGGAGACATTTGTTGTCCGTGGGATGAAAAAGCCCATCACGGTCATGCCTGGGCAGAAGACCAAACATTTCACCTCTTTGGTCTAGCAATATTTCTATCCAAATCCGGACAACAACTGTCTTGCCATATGTACCATATGTAAAGGTGAAATAAGTAGGGGTAGGGACGTTAACCACCTAGGAACATCCTCCCTTATACGGCACCTGCAGCGCGTTCATAAAAAGTTATTGTCAAGTTCAGAAACTTTGGCTAAGACCGTAAGGAGTCCAGGGACACCTAAATCCCGTTGTACTGTTGTATCTAAGCGCCTGCAAACCACACCGTCAACTCCCTCCTCGTCAATTTCCTCCTTAGTCAGGATCGGAAGTAGTCCTGCAGGCCATGTCACTGGCATGACTGATTCTCCTATCCCGGATTCCTCCGGAGGATCCTGCATTGCTACGCCTCCTGCTGCCGATGCTGCTGTTGGGAGTCGTTCATTATCCCAGAGAGGAAGTAGGAACACCACTACTTTTACTAAACAATTGACCCTCCAACAGTCCTTAGCGAGGAGGATGAAGTACGACAGCAGTCATCCTGAAGCAAAACGTATAACTGAGGCCTTGACTGCTACGTTGGTGTTAGACGTGCATCCGGTATCTGCCATTAGTGCAGTGGGATTTAGACAATTGATGGAGGTAGTGTGTCCCCGGTTCCAAATCCTGTCTAGATTCAACTTCACTAGGCAGGTGATACCGAGACTGTACAGAAACGTCAGAAAAAGTGTCCTCAGTGTCAAGAAAAATGCGGTTGTACCCAATGTCCACTTAACCACGGTCATGTGGACAAGTGGAACAGGGCAGACTAAGGACTATATGACTGTAACAGCCCACTGGGTAGATGTATCACCTTACGCAGCAACAACAGCAGCGTCACCAGTAGCAGCATCTCAGAAACGCCAGCTCGTTCCAAGGCAGGCTACGCTGTGTATCACCGGTTTCAGTAAGAGGCACACCGCCGACAACCTCTTAGAGAAACTGAGGGAAATCATCGCCCAGTGGCTTACCCCACTTAGACTCTACTGGGGATTTGTTATATCTGACAATGCCACCAATATTGTGCGGGCATTACATCTGGGCAAATTCCAGCACGTCCCATGTTTTGCTCACACAATAAACTTGGTGGTGCAGAATTTTCTGAAAAGCGACAGGGGCGTGCAGGAGATGCTTTGGGTGGCCCGAAAAATTTCTAGCCACTTTCGCCATTCAGCGACTGCGTGCCAAAGACTGGAGTGCCAGCAAACACTCTTGAACCTGCCCTGCCATCACCTGAAGCAAGAGGTTGTGACGCGGTGGAACTCAACCCTCTATATGCTTCAGAGGATGGAGGAGCAGCAAAAGGCCATTCAAGCCTATACATCCACCTATGACATAGGCAAAGGATGGGGTATGCACCTGACTCAAGCGCAGTGAAGAATGATTTCCGTGTTGTGCAAGGTTCTCCAGCCCTTCGAACTTGCCACACCTGAAGTCAGTTCAGACACTGCCAGCTTGAGTCATGTCATTCCCCTCATCAGGCTTTTGCAGAAGCAGCTGGAGAAAGTGAAGGAGGTGCTAAGACGGAGCGATTCCGCTCGGCATGTGGGACTTGTGGATGAAGCCCTTCATTCGCTTTGCCAGGATTCCAGGGTGGTCAATCTGTTGAAATCAGACCACTACATTTTGGCCACCGTGCTCGATCCTTGGTTTAAAGTCTATGTGGTGTCTCTCTTTCCGGCCGACACAAGCCTGCAGAGGTGCAAAAACCTGCTGGTGAAAACACTGTCAGCTGAAGCGGAACGTGACACGTCAACAGCTCCTTCTTCATTTTCTCCCGCAACTGGGGCTGCCAGGAAAAAACTTAGGTATCCTAAGCAACCCGCTGGCGGTAATGCAGGGCAGGCAGGACCAAGTTTGGACATCTGGTCCGGACTGAAGGACCTGGCAACAATTTCTGACATGTCTACTGTCACTGCATATGATACTGTCACCATTGACAGAATGGTGGAGGATAACATCGGTGACAGCATCCAAGTAGGCATGTCAGACAGTCCGTACCTGTACTGGCAGGAAAAAGAGGCAATTTGGAGGCCCCTGTACAAACTGGCTCTATTTTACCTGAGTTGCCCCCCCTCCAGTGTGTACTCCGAAAGAGTGTTTAGTTGCAGCCGGGAACCTTGTCAGCGAAAGGCATAGGAGGTTGCTTCCACAAAATGTGGAGAAGATGATGTTCATAAAAATTAATTATCAACTCTTCCAGGGAGACCAGCCTCCAGAACGTACAGAGGGACCTGTGGTGGTGGATTCCAGCGGGGACGAGTTAATACTCTGTGAGGATGAGGATGTACACAACATTGAAGAGGATGAAGAATCGGTGGATGAGGAGGATGAGGACGACATCTTGCCTCCGTAGAGCCAGTTTGTGCAGGGACAGATTGTGTGGAAGACCCTTGCGCTGAAATGATTGGTTTGTTAAAGTGTGCATGTCCTGTTTATACAACATAAGGGTGGGTGGGAGGGCCCAAGGACAATTCCATCTTGCACCTCTTTTTTTTCTTTGAATTATGTACTGTTTGGGGCCTAGTTTTTCAAACTGCCATCCTGTCTGCCACTGCAGTGTCACTCCTAGATGGGCCACATGTTTGTGCCGCCCACACGTGTCGCTTAGCATAGTCATCCATCTACCTCGGTGCAACCTTTTGGACATAAAAACACTATTGTGAGGTGTGAGGTGTTCAGAATAGACTGGAAATGAGTGGAAATGAAGGTTTTTGAGGTTAATAATAGCATAGGAGCAGAAAAATCATTGTGATTTTAGCTGTTTTTATGCTTTTTAAAAAAAAAATACAGATCCAAAACACAAAACCCATAACCCAAAACACCGAAAGGTGGTTTTGGCAAAACTAATCCAGATCCAAAACACGAAGAAAGATCCAGATCCAAAACCAAAACACAAAACACGAAAAGTGGCCGGTGCACACCCCTACTTTATAGGCTGTGTTTGAAAAAGAACAGAAGGCAGAGTGGGCCTGTCTTGGGTTAAACCACGAGGCTATGGGTGGATTGTGTGAGGTCACATGGGTTAAGGTTAGCCAGTTCAGTTGTTTAGGGAATAGGGATGGGGTTAGTGTTTAGTCATTTAAAGTTGGGTCACATTGTATTAGCATTCTTTGTGAAGGTTACACTGTCTGCTTTCTCACATTGCACATAGGACCTAATTCAGAGCTGGAAGCTCTGAAAGAGCGCTCGCACTGAACCAGGGTGTCTTTTTTTTCTTTTTTGTGCGGCCTCCTGGCCGCTCGCATAGCTGTGGGTGACCACCCACAGCTATTGCGAGCGGCCATGATGATGGTCGCGATGGTCAAGACCATCGCGACCATCGGGGCTTGCGATGACACCCTTGTGGTAGGGTCTCGTGGCCGCAAGCCCCAGAGAGCTTCTGGCTCTAATAGACCCGGAAGCTCTCCCACTGACATCACTGGTTATGTCAGTGGGTCCGCCCACAAACGGCAGGCGTTCGCTTGGGAATGCCTCCGTTTGTGAAGCCACCCCCCCGCCATGCCAACAAAATGGGCTGAGCTTTCGATCATCGACAGCTGCCCCTTTTGTAGCGAGCCACGGAGCGAGTGCTTTTTGCGCTCGCTCCGGGGCTCGCGCACGTGCAGTGCGCACGCCGCACGTGCGCACTGGACCACCATCGACCCGCTTACGAGCACTATGTGCTTGCGAGCGGGTCTGACTCAGGACCATAGTGTGATTTCTGCTTTCTTTGCTAAACTTTATTTCTTCTAAGTTTTGTTATTTTTTTTATCTATAATTTTATTGTTTGGATAAAGTGGTTGCAGACAGTGGGCCTGATTCAGAGTCTCTCGCTAGATGCGATCGCTCGCCCCCAGCGTATACAAATTTGTCAAAGTGACGCCACGGGAAGCGATCGCTCGCCATGGCATAAGCATGCCCACCATGTCTTAGCGAGCGGCCAGCGTACGCCCAATCGCACAGGCAGAGCCACCCACCAGCACACGTCATCTCCAGGAAGTGTATTAAAACATTGGTACATCGAGGACAATCGGAAGCGATCGCAGTGCTTATGGTTGCCTTACCCTACCGCATGCACTGCGAGGACTTCAGTGTAAAAAACAGGCCTATGACGTGTACTATGACGCTGCGTGTTAATTATGCACGCCTCTAAAACAGGGTTGAAACACTCAGGCACGCCTGCGTCCACTACTCCCCCGTTATTACTGTCCTGCCCCTGTTACCACCCACAAACGGCCTCTGCTGTCACTCATTTCACTGGGCTGTCTTTGCTGGGCGAGCGAGCGACCTGCGATCGCAGAGAGTAGTTCGCGCACGTGCAGAACGAAGCGTGCACATGCGCGTATGCAAACCATTGGGCCGCTTGCAAGCGCACAGCGCTAGCAAGAGACTCTGAATGAGGTCCAGTGTCTTTCTATTGCTCCATCTTTCTTGTTTGAATTTCTCTCTCCATCTTAGTCCACTTTTTACTTCTTTCCACAGCTTCTCTTTCTTCCTACTATCCCCCCTTCTTCTGCTCACCTTTTCTTTCTATACTCACTTGCTGACCATTACCCAGCATGCAACTCCCCTGACTGAATTCTCTGTCACCTGGCGGGAGTATGCAGCAGGCTGATTGATGCAGCCAGCACTGTCTGGGGTGTCTGAATCTCCTATCCGGGGCCCACTGGTAGCAGGTGCGCTGCGCGTCTGCGGGAGTACACGGCACGCACGCGCAGCAGCCACAGAGTCACTAGGGCCAGAGACTGTCAGTGCCAGTTGCAGGACCCTCTGCTGGGGCTTCCCCTGCTGCCTGGGAGTTACTGGGGATCCACAGCCAGTTGCCCTCACGCAATGTGACCAGCGGGGCATCCTGTTGCGGTCACTATGTTGAGGGTTCTAGGGCAGCAGGCGCCAGTGGTCATTTTCCCCTGGATGTACTGATGGCCGGGGATGGAGCCATCTACTGCTGTACCTTCCCACATGTATTACAGCCTGTGTCAGACAGGCTCTCTCCTCCCTGGTTTCCTTTCAGCAGGCATGATGCACCTTTAGCTGCCCAACACACTACATACATGCAGGGATACTAGTAATTTATCAGCTTACGTCTCAGTCATTCACTATGTCGGCGGTTGCAGCCACAAATTTATTGTCACCTACACTCCTCTCCGCTGCACAATTGGCCACAATAGTTGCCCAGGTTTTGCCAGCCTTAGGACCTGTGGGTTTGACTTCTGCTGCGAATATGATTTCTCCTCTCCCTGCACCTATTTCTCCTCTCCCTGCACCTATCACTATTCCTGTTGTAGGGCTGTCAACTTTGGCGGCTGGCGATGGGCCTTTTCCATCTTTTGCAGGGGCCGACGTGGATCTGTCAGATGATTTGGATGTTCCAGTGGATGCGGCGTCTGAAAGGATGTCGTTGGGTGATCGTCCTGGGACTCACTCACTGTGAGTCTTGCTCCAGCGTATCTGTAGTTTCCATTGACAATTTTAGTCAACAGTGTCGGCTAGCAAGGGCCAGGCTAGCAAATGAGCGGCAAAGTTTGCACAGCGTGAGGTAGTCAAGCGAGATAGGCGTGCTGGCAAGTGTAGCAGTAAATCGCATGCCGCTTCCACGGAATGTACCAAATTGGGTCCTGGGGTGGTTCCCTGTGACAACACGGCTGTATTGCATGGCTTACACCCCAGGATGTATTGCAGAATTGTGCAAAACAGCTGCCAGCATTTCAATACCATTCCATAGGGTATTCTGTGCCTATCTTGAATGTTTAGCATCTTTCTGCACTGGCGTATTAAGACTGGGTCCGGGGGTCATGGGATAACTAATTATCTCAACGACTTTCTTTACACGTGCCCTGCAGAGTCCCCCAGATGTTTTCATGTTTTGTTTTATCATTCAGGCTTTGTTATATTAATTTGGAATTCCTGTAGCTAAAGATAATACTTCACAGTTGTCTTATCTTGGTTTTGAAATTGATACCATAGAAGGTTGATGCAGATACCTTTGGAAAAAGTTGGTGAACTTCAGGATGCCGATGGGACTGTGGCCCTGATTCAGAGCCGGACGCTCTGACAGAGCGCTCGCTCTGAATCAGGGCCGTCCTTCTCTTTTTTTAGAGCGGCATCCTGGTCGCTCGCATAGCTGTGGGTGACCACCCACAGCTATAGCGAGCGGCCAGGAAGATGGTTGCGATGGTCAAGACCATTGCGACCATCGGGCTTGCGACGAGACCCTTGTGGTAGGGTCTCGTTGCCGCAAGCCCTGGAGTGCTTTCGTCTCTAACAGAGCCAAAAGCACTCCCACTGACCTCACTTGTGAGGTCAGTGGGGCCGGCCCTAGACGGTAGGCGTTCCCATGGGAACGCGTTCATCTGGGCAGCCACGTCCCCGGCCCGCCCACCAAAGGGGGCGTGCTGTCACTCACCATCGGCAGCCGCCCCATCTTGTAGTGAGCCCCGGAGCGACTGAACTTCAGTCGCTCGCTGGGGCTCGCGCATGCGCACGCTGGAGGCGGCGCATGCGCAGGGGGCAAACATCGACCCGCTTGCGAGCGTTGTGCGCTTGAGAGCGTGTCTGAATCAGGCCCCCTGTGTGTTTGCGTTGGTGCATTGCTGGGCTGCGGTGATTATTGGCCTTCCTTTCTTGCAACCATAGTCTTTAAATTATTGATCTTTTCAATAGCTAACCTTTTTTAATGCCATTTCCTGTCTATGTGTCTTTATTTTATTTAAGCCTTTGGGAGGTTTAACATTTATTGTCTTTATTTATACAGCCCCAACATATTGAGGCAGTGCTTCACAGAGAATGTTTATGCATTCATATTAGCCTCTGCCTCAATGGAGGATACAGCCTCCATTCTCAAACACACACATGCAAGCACACATAGGGGTAAATTTACTAAAGGTAGTTTTTCTTGGTCAATGTCGATTTTCCGACTATTTTGTTTCGAATATTGGACCAACCATCGATACTTTTACAAAGACTAGAAACCAGAGATTTACTAATGGTTGATTTCGAAATCGACTAAACATTAACATAAAAATCAACCAGATAATAGACCTGCCTGAGGCAGGCGAGTTTGGGAGAAGCACTGATCATTATGATCTGTGCAGGCTTCTTAGGCTTAAAATAATTTAAAGAGTTGAATTTAAAAAAAGCATGGAGTCCCTCCCTAAATCCATAACCAGCCCTGGACTTTTCAAACTGGGCTGGTACAGGAAAATCGTGGGAAAAAACGGTTGTAGGATTCCCCCTATTTCTCTATAAGCAGCACGGGGCTGGATCAGCCGAGGGGCTTACACTATAACAGGGGGTCACACAGCGTGGGGTCCCACTGCCATTATGTAAATCCAGCCCCAAACTAGTCAGCCCAGGGCTTGCAACCCTCGGGAAGTGTGGACCCCAAAAATAAAAGGTGGTCCCCCCTCCGTAGGATTCCCTGCACCCATGGTGGCAGCGGGTGCAGGGTTAATGTGTTAAAGTTAGAAATAATAATGTCCTTTACAGTGGGACTACATGCGGGCACCTGTACCCCCACTGTGAAGAAAATATTAAAAAAAGACAGTACACACAGACCGTATAATTTAAGCTTTTGTTACACACTCACGCACACTCACACTACATACTTACCTTCTCCCTGGAGGTGGTCATTCCCCTTCTTAGGTAAAAGTACAAGCTCTTCTTAAAACAAAAAAAGTGAAGACCGAATCTCACGGACAGATGCGGCGCCCTATCTTAAGTGTGACAGACTTATGGAGGCACAGGACGTCTGACCAGGCTATATACATCTGAAGGCTGCAGAAATGTCACATGCGTCATATAGAGAATTGTTCCTTTCCCATAATTATGAAGCCCAGTGAAAAGCTTTGCTGAAGAGGAGGGATAGCCCCATTGGCATGCTCAGTCTGAGGTAGTTCCCAATCAGAAGCGCAAACTGACTGACTGAGAAAACCCACCACAGACGGCCGGGATGTACTAAAGGAAAAATGCAGTAAAAACCCCGAAAACTGGGTTTTTACCACATTTCCGTATGTACTAAACCCCGGCCGCACTTTTATCGGTGCAGAGGGTAACGCCAGAAAAACCTGGCTTTACCCTATAGAAACCTATGGGCTTGTTACCGCACCCTGCACCCAATGCTTCGCCGCCGCCCCGCCGTCATCCAGCGCTGGCCCCCACTCACCTGCTCTCCATGGTGGCTGGCCCGCACTCCTCCTGGTTCCCCGCCTCCTCCTCCTCCTAATCTTCCAGGTGCAGGGAGGAGGAGGAGGAGCCCCCGCCACCTGACATCGGCTACTTCGCAAATGGCAGCTCTTATAGCAAGAGCTCATACCTCCCAACATGACCCTCTCCAGGAGGGACACAATGCTCTGGTCATGGACTTCCCTGGTAATTTATGATTGGTGGAGGCTCCAGGGGTGGGGCTGCAGTACAGTCCAAAATTCAAATAGGGGAGTCACACCAACTGCCAGTGAGTCCCAGCCAGTGATGTTTGGCACTGTGTGAAATGACAGTTGGTGTGGCTCCCCTATTTGAATTTTGGACTGCGCTGCACCCCCACCTCTTACCAGGGAAGTCCAGGACCAAAGCATTGTGTCCCTCCTGGAGAGGGTCATATTGTGAAGTATGCTTCCGAAGTATGTTAATACTTGTAGCTTGGCTAAAGTATGTACAGTATAGCATGTACTTGATCCAGTGTTTAGCCAATGGCTTTCTCTAGCTAATGCTACAATTGCGCATGAGGAATATACATACAGGTTGAGTCTCCCATATCAAATATTCTGAAATACGGAATTTTTGTAGTATGACTAATAGCCACTAAATGAGAGTGGAACGACTGTACTAATACAACATTGTAGTAGTATAATAGTTCATATTCCTTTGCAGTGGATAATGGACTTCATTCAGAGCCACTCGCAAAATGCGAGCGCTCGCTCTGAATGAGGGCGGCCGCTTCTATTTTTAGAGCTGGCCTCCTGGCCGCTCACTAGGCTGTGGGTAAAGTCCCACCCCACGTTGATCAGAACATTTGCTTGCTGACAGGCTGTCAGGGCTGTGCTTCATCCAAGTGGGGCTGCTGTGTCCATCCAGGGGCAATTGCTGCTGTGTCCATCCAAGCAAGGGGCTGCTGTGTCCATCCAGGGGCTGCTGTGTCCATCCAGGGGTTGCTGTGTCCATCCAGGGGCTGCTGTGTCCATCCAATGGTGCCCAGTGTATAAAAGAAATAAAAGCGAATATAATAATATAATTAATTATTATTAAAAAAATAATATATTTTTTTTTGGTGCTGTACCCCAGTGTACTATATTCTTATTATGTTTTTTTTTACTGTGACGCTGCCTGTTAGACCACAGTGTAATATTCATACACATATTGTTTGTGACACTGTAAGTGGTAACGCAGTGTATAATAAATACTGTGACACTGTAAAAAATATTGTGACACTAAGTGGAAACGCAGTGTAATCGTAAAAAAATATTGTGACACTAAGTGAAAAACGCAGTGTTTTCGTAAAAAAATATTGTCACACCGTTAGTGGAAAACGCAGTGTATTTATAAAAAAAAATGGTAAGTCAGTACGGCGCTGTCACTACACTGCTGGTTCAAAAGGAGGTAGTCAGCCTCCTATAGAAATAGATAATAAAAGAAAGTAAAGATGAACCGCGCTGAGTGTCACTAATAGTGAAAATGAACTTTCCAATATACAGTAGATTAATGGATATTACACATGGTAAAATATCAACATATATTCTAACACATTTGTTATTAATGTAATTGATTACGGCTTGGTTGAGATAATCAAGGATTATTTATTTATAAAAAATATATATTAAAAAACATTTTAAAGAAAAACAAATTGAAAATCCTCAATAAATAAGTCTTTCAAGTACAAGTTGCATTGAGAACACCAAATGGGTATTATATGGATAAAATCCTTCAGCAGCACAGGATAAAATGTGGGTATCCAAATAAATATGGGATGATTGAATATAATGTCACTAATGAAAATGGGATCTGGATTATTGTCCAGCTCTTAGTATAATTACCAGCCTCTATTGGATCATCACGTCCTGAATGTACAGTAGGGCAAATATTGCAGTCGGCGTGGTTCCAAAGGGAAAGAGTCCGCTGGATAATAGTTGTAGATGCCGGTCCGGAAAAGATGATAATAGATCCAAGATGGAGTGCAGTCAATAGTGGGGAACGCCAAATGCGTTTCGATGTGGAATCACCCACACCTTCGTCAGTAGCAGTATCCCCTGTTTGAAAGGAAGCCTGGATCTCCATGTAGAGGCTGTAGTAGGCAATATTGTCCAGAGTAAGGTAGAGAAATTCTCAGTTTATTATCTGGTCTTGGTAACACCAGAATAAGTGTGGCGCTGTGCCTTTTGAAGCGCTGGTTTCATGAAGTTCAGACACATGCGGCAATCACTGGTGAAGTGTCAGTTCAACCTACGAGAGGGAGCCGCTCATGTTCTAATTGGCCTCGCTGAACTGACAGATCGCTCCGGGTGTTGTGAGAGGAGTGACTGGTCTAACTCTGGCTGGGAGTCTGTGGGGCTGCAGGGTGCAGGCACATAGGTGGTGCGCTGGATGAAAAACGGCTCAACCTAGGAGAGGGAGCCGATCACCTCCTTAGCGGCCGGACTGCGCTGGCAAAGAAGCTCCATGTGTGATAAACAAGCAGACCGTATAGGGTCAAGTGAGAGGAATGAGTCTGTGTATCCTTGGTATTGTCAGGTACCGGGACCATCGGGGTTATAGCAAGACGGTCACCAACGTGTTTCAACGCTACTCCGGTGTCTTTATCAAGGCTGCTTGTTTATAACACATGGAGCTTCTTGCCAGCGCAGTCCGGGGGGACAATATTGCCTACTACAGCCTCTACATGGAGATCCAGGCTTCCTTTCAAACAGGGGATACTGCTACTGACGAAGGTGTGGGTGATTCCACATCGAAACGCGTTTGGCGTTCCCCACTATTGACTGCACTCCATCTTGGATCTATTATCATCTTTTCCGGACCGGCATCTACAACTATTATCCAGCGGACTCTTTCCCTTTGGAACCACGCCGACTGCAATATTTGCCCTACTGTACATTCAGGACGTGATGATCCAATAGAGGCTGGTAATTATACTAAGAGCTGGACAATAATCCAGATCCCATTTTCATTAGTGACATTATATTCAATCATCCCATATTTATTTGGATACCCACATTTTATCCTGTGCTGCTGAAGGATTTTATCCATATAATACCCATTTGGTGTTCTCAATGCAACTTGTACTTGAAAGACTTATTTATTGAGGATTTTCAATTTGTTTTTCTTTAAAATGTTTTTTAATATATATTTTTTATAAATAAATAATCCTTGATTATCTCAACCAAGCCGTAATTAATTACATTAATAACAAATGTGTTAGAATTTATGTTGATATTTTACCATGTGTAATATCCATTAATCTATATTGGAAAGTTCATTTTCACTATTAGTGACACTCAGCGCGGTTCATCTTTACTTTCTTGTATTTGTAAAAAAATATTGTCACACTGTTAGTGGAAAATGCAGTGTACTGTATTTGTAAAAAATATTGTGACACAGTGGAAATGCAGTGTAATCGTAATAAATATTGTCACACTGTAAGTGGAAAACACAGTGTATTTGTAAGAAATATTGTGACGCTAAGTAAAACGCAGTGTATTCGTAAAAAAATATTGTCACACTGTAAGTGGAAAACGCAGTGGATTCGTAAAAAATATTGTGACACTAAGTGAAAAACCCAGTGTATTCTTAAAAAATATTGTCACACTGTTAGTGGAAAACACAGTGTATTTGTAAAAATTATTGTGACACTAAGTGAAAACACATTGTATTCATAAAAAATATTGTCACACTGTAAGTGGAAAATGCAGTGTATTCGTAAAAAATATTGTGACACTGTAAGTGGAAAATGCAGTGTATTCATAAAAAATATTGTCACACTGTTAGAGGAAAACGCAGTGTATTCGTAAAAAACTTTGTGACTTAGTGGAAACGCAGTGTATTCATAAAAAATATTGTCACACTGTAAGTGGAAAACGCAGTGTATTCGTAAAAAACATTGTCACGCTGTAAGTGGAAAACGCAGTGTATTTGTTAAAAATATTGACACTGTTTGTGGAAACGCAGTGTATTCGTAAAAATTATTATGACACTGTAAGTGGTAGCGCAGTTTGTTATTCTTTTCTTATTCATAAACAAAATCTTGTGACACTGTAAGTGGAAACTTCACAATTTTACAATTTAATAACACAAAGTTAGCAATAAAAAAAGGCAACTTTTAATTTCTTACCTCAATCATGAATAAATAATTAGTCTACACGCCGACTACAAGACCACAACAAAATGCTAAATAATGTGCATAAAATATTAAACATAATGACATCACAAACGCCTCTGCTGAGATTCACATAAACATATTTTCAAAAGGTGAAAATTGAGGATATGGTTTAAACAATGGAATAAAGCAGATAAAACTGTGTTCTCTGATTATAGTGTCCCTACTCCCTACCCATGGCCCCTCCATCTGAATTTCAGCGAGTCAGAGGAGCAACTCCATGCAACTTTTTCCAGAGTGCAGCTGCTCCTCCTGTAGCCCAGGTCAGAAGATGTGTAGGGGGTGTGGTGATATGGACTAAAGTGGAGCTCACATCCGCTAAAGTGGACAACGAATCCCCAATCTAACAGAGAGCACAGCTGTAATTTATACACAACACAGGATGGGATGACGATATAGGCTTGGGTGCTGGTATAATCTGGGGTGATGTATACATCATCTTCTTCACACAATATTCATTTGTCCCTGCTGGAATCCACCATTACAGGTGCCTCTGTAATTTTTGCACGTAATTGACGGTAAAGGTCTTTCTCATAGATTTTGTAGTTCATTTTGATGGACATCATCTTTTCCACATTTTGAGAAAGTAGTCTCATAGGCCGATCACTGACAAGGCTCCAAATTACCTTTTTTTCCTGCCAGTAGTGAAGCGGACTGACCTACATGCCTATTTGAATGCTATCATTAAATATTTTTAAATAGTCCTCTATAATTCTTTGAATGGTGATCAGATGGGGTTACGGTAGAGGTGTCATTAATTATAGGCAATTCTGACCCAACCAGATGTCAAAACTTGGTTGTGTTGACTCAATTGCATCACCAGTGGGTGTTTTGAAAGTTTAGTAGTTTCTCAGCAGATGCACTTGCTGGAGAAACAGAAGGAGAAGTCATCGCTGCATCACGTGCCACTTGAGCTGACAATTTGCTTATCAACAGCTCTTTGCATCCTTTCAGGTCTGTGTCCGTTGGGAAGAATCCCCTTCTGGGATTAAAATCCACTCCCAGCAGCAGGCATGGCGCTCAAGGATTCTCAAGAAAAACACAACTTAAGACTTAAACCTTAAATCTGAAATCTTGCATTTGCTCTGTTCCACTTGTCCATCTGTGCTGGTAAGTGGACAGTGCACACAATGGCAGTTTGAGGGCCACTAACTAACTAGGTTTTATTTTAATGTTCCTGTACAGATAGGAAAAAGTTTCAAGTGGAATATTTGCAAAGGATTATTTAACAGTGAATTGTTTTAGAAAGCACTTTTCCTGTGCCCCTTCTGGTATAAAAATCCACTCCTAGCAGCTGCAGGCGCAGGATTCTTAAGCAAGACACAACGTAAGACCTTAAATCTGAAATCTTGCATTTGCTCTGTTCCGCTTGTCCATTTGTGCTGGTTAAGTGGACAGTGGGTAACAAGGCAGTTTGGAGGCCATTAACTATGTTTTTTTAATGTCCCTGTACAGGTTGGGAAATGCTTTTCAAGTGTAAGCTTTGCAAATGATTATTTAACAGTCAATTGTTTTGGAGAGTACTACTAGAAGTCTTCCTGGTCCCCTTCTGGGATGAAAATCCACTCCCAGCAGCAGCAGGCATGGCGCTCAAGGATTCTTCTGGGGCAAGGACTGATGTGAATGAGTAAAATATTTTTGGTAAATGCCTCCCCTCCTCTCTCATACACTTACTTTGGAATAAAAAAAATAAATTAAATGTACTACCAGTCAACCCTTCCTGTACCTTCCTTCAATTACATACATACTCCAACTCCCTCAGGCCTCTTGAATAATAAAAACACTTGTTTCCTGATGTGCCATGTTGGTAATAGAACTGCCACATGTTTGTGCTTAGCTTAGTCAGCCAGCTAGCTTGGTGCAAATTCTGGGCCTAAACTGGATGAAAACAATATTGTGAGCTGTGAGGTTGTCAAAATTGACTGGAAACGAGTGGAAATAAATTATATTGAGGTTAATAATACTGTATGAACAAACACAGGCCCATTCTATGTGAATTTAGCTGTTTATATGAATTACAGATCCAAAACCAAAAAAGAACAAAATATGCAAGGGCGGTTTTGGCAAAACCAATCCAAATCCAAAACAAGAGGAGATACAGATCCAAAACCAAAACACGGGGTCGGCGGACATCTCTAATTTTTTTCACAACGGGGAAGAGAACCCCTGAATGAGGCAGCAGCCCCTTGATGAACAACAGACCCCTTTTTTATGGATAACAAAGCACCCCTGCCGAGAGCGGACAGAACACCTGAAGAGTCACAAATATGTGGATGGAAAAATGTGGCAGTGTCATCGTACAATAATAGCACAGCTAAGTTGCTAACACACACACACACACACAAAAAAAAATATTTTTTTTTTGTGGAATGATATTGATATTATTAATTTAATTTAACTTTTATTTTTTTCACACTGGGTAAGAGCACCCCTGAAAGAGACAGCAGCTCTTTGATGAACAACACAGACCGCACCCCTTTTTGTTGGACAACAAAGCACCCCTGCTGAGTGCGGACAGATTACCTACAGAGTCACAAATACGTGGACGATAAACTGCGGTCTGGCCGGCAGTGTCACCAAACAATAATAGTACAGCTAAGTTGCTAAACCACACAAAAAAAGCAGTTTTATATTTTTTACACTGGTGAAGAGCACCCCTGAAAGAGGCAGCAGCCCCTTGATGAACAACACAGACAGCACCCCTTTTTGATGGACACCAAAGCACCCCTGCTGAGTGCGGACAGACCACCTGCAGAGTCACAAATATGTGGACGACAGTATCACCAAACAATAATAGCACAACTAAGTTGCTAGTGCACAAAAAAACACTTTAATTTTTTTTACACTGGGCAAGAGCACCCCTAATTGACCGAGCACTCCCCCTGAATAACACAGCACCGCTTTATGGACTGCAGCTCTAGCCCCTTGATGGACAGGACAACAACAGCAGCCCTTTTGTATAATAACACAGCAGCAGCCCCTTGATTGACAGGACAATTGACACAGCAGCTGCAGCACCCACTGAAGCCCCCCTTTATATACTGCAGCCCCAGACCCTTTATGGACAACACAGCAGCAGCCTTCAGTCCAGAGCCTGACAGGACAAGTTGGTCAACACACTGACACAGACAGTGACAGCAACACATCTGTTCAGTTCACCATCCACACCTGGAGTAAAAATGGTGCCAATCACCGGAACCTTCATAGAATCCAAAACCTGCGAAAATCTTGCAGCGGAAGGATGATGTTTTGCCTCGCTTTAAAATCTGAGTCACGCGGGAAAACCAGAGCTTAGCTCGATTCTCGCCTCGGAACTGGAACTTCGGGTGGGTCTGGTTCCCTGAGAACCAAAGTCGCTCATCTCTAATTGATATTGTGGGAAGGCAGGTCAGTATATACGGGAAGGCAGGTCAGTGTATGCGGGAAGGCAGGTTAGTGTATTCGTGAGGGCAGGTCAGTGTATGCGTGAAGGCAGGTCAGTGTATGCGTGAAGACAGGCCAATATATTGGGGAAGGCAGGTCAGTGTATGCATGAATGCAGGTCAGCGTATGCGTGAAGGCAGGTCAGTGTATGAGGGAAGGCAGGTCAGTCTATGTGTGAAGGCAGGCCAATGTATGTGGGAAGGCAGGTCAGTGTAGGCGTGAAGACAGGTCAGTGTATGTGGAAAGGCAGGTCAATGTATGTGGCAAGGCAGGCCAATGTATGTGGAATGGCAGGCCTGGTCAGTGTATGCGTGAAGGCAGGTCAGTGTATGCGTGAAGGCAGGCCAATTTATGTGGGAAGGCAGGCCAATTTATGTGGGAAGGCAGGTCAGTGTATGAGGGAAGGCAGGTCACTGTATGTGTGAAGGCAGGTCAGTGTATGTGTGAAGGCAGGCCAATGTATGTGGGAAGGCAGGTCAGTGTATGATTGAAGGTAGGACAAAGTATGTGTGAAGGCAGGTCAGTGTACGTGTGAAGGTAGGTCAGTGTATACGTGAAAGCAGGTCAGTTACAAGAGATTGTGTCATGGTCAATTGATGTTTAAAACTACCAGTCTGCTTGGTCCCCTTCTATGATGATGGTTCACCCCCAGTAGGGGAGGAGTCAGTTAGCCTCCGCAAATTGGATGCAGGAGGACAACCTCCTATTAAAGAGGAAATTGATGATGGTGTTGGCGGTGGAGATTGCATGTACTGGGATCTATGCATGCTGCTGCTTGTTATTAATTTATAGGATTTTTTAAATTTTCCCAAATAATTTGCATGGACTCAGTGCAAATGACGTAACAGGGAGAAGGTTACTAGATGGTTAATGTTCCTACCTCTTACTTTGGCTTCACAAATGATACAGATGGCTTGACAAATTGTCAGGATTGAGCCTGGGATCGGCTGTTACTCACCGCGGCGCCGACTCCATGCCTCTGGTCAGGTCTCATCAATACCCGGAATTAGCTGATGAGGAAGGGTTATATTCCTCTTCCTCGCCTACTGCTGCGCACCTAGTAACCTCAATTCTGAGACCACTGACTGACAGTCTCCAGAGCCAGATCATTACACAAATGTTGTCAGGATTTGGGAAAAAAAAAATTCTACACAAAAGAGGTGGCTTTTTTAGTTTTATTATCAGGCATGACAAAGGGCTTCTTCTTATCACGAGCAAGAACTGCTACTACTGGTGACTGTCTTACTTTAACACAAACAACATCCTTCTCATTAGTGTCAGATACACAAAATTACCCCCTATCCTGTAGTATCAACCTCAATTTCTAGGTCATCTTTTCTTTTACTGCTATTCATCCTCACATTTGCAGAGGGTGCAGAAATGGTGGAAGGAGGCTTCTCCACAATTACAGTTTCAGAAATGTCAGACTAACACATAGTACTCAATTAAAGAAAAATACTGTAATTAAATTTAACCCCCAAAAATGACATGTAATTATTGGACTAATTAAGCTATTTGGAAACTTCTGATTGCCTAATTAGTCATTAGGGGGTGTCCAAGGAGTTAAGAATGGTGTCCAGACATTTTAACATTAAAACAAAGATTTTACTTTCAATCTGTCCCATTCAGGGAGGCGTTAATAGAAATATAAAATGCAAATTCACTCTGACTGCTTCAGTGCAAGTTGCTAATTGGACTGCTAGATCCCTCAACATTTTAAATCTGCCCCCCACCTGCAGTACAGTATGGTTTTGACAAAGATGCACAGGTACTTGCTCTTTCTTACTCTATTCCCACTTCTGAATAAGGTCCTTAGTGGGTTTTTTGTGCATTGATTTGCCTGTTTTAAAGGTGACACCTCTAAACTCGATCGAGAAGCTGTTGCAATGTTACAGAAGGTGCCTGACTGTGTTTGGCCCTGGCTTCTGCAATAAGCATTCTAGTGCATGAAACAGCAGTAGCAAGACCACCACTCACAAAGAAAGGCTGTGATGTAAGTCTTTGCTGTGATTCGGATTCACTCGTTTTCTCCTATGCTCAAGGGGTACATTTACTAAGGGTTTATTTTGCATTTTGAGTGATTTGGTATTCAATTTGCATTCGATTTGTATTCAATTTTGCATCTGGGTATTTACTAAAGGCCAAATTGAATGTAAAATCGAATTTCAAATCGAATTTTAGTCAAATCGACCTCAAATCGAACATCGGAAAAACATTGGTACTTTTACATAGACCAACACACAAATCCCTTATTTACTATCATTCTATTTGAAATCGAACACAAAATTGAACTTCAAATCGATCTTTAAATCCCCAAATGAATAGACCTGCTTCATGCTTTCAATTTGATCATGAGCAGGTCGAACTGACACAGATACATGCAGACATCAATGAGATGCCTGCAGGTATCTGATTGTAAAAAGCAAACAAATAGTTAAATGTAAAAAAAAAATGACGTGAGGTATGGGGGGTACCTCATGTCATTTTTTTTTTACATTTTTACATTTTTTACAAAACACAACCAGCTCCAGACTTTTGAAAGCCAGTCCTGGTTGTTTATGTACAGGGAACAAAAATACGTAGGGTTCCACTGTACTTAATACAACCAGCACTGGGCTCTGGGAACCAGTTCTGGTTCTGGACATACAGGAAAAAAATTGTGTAGGGTTCCACTGTAAGTTTCAGAACCAGCACCGAACCCTTTCTAGTGGGGGGCTGATGCCACAGCCAGGGGAGCCCTATCACCGGGCCCCCCAGCCGCATCATCAGTCCTGACCACTAGTCAGCCCAGGGATCCCTGGGGAGTTGGGGACCCCCCCAATAATGGGGTCCCCCCTTCCAGGGCACTCCTAGCCTAAGTTGATAGCCCGGGGCTATCCCCGTCATCCCTGGGCAGTGGGTGGCGGGTTGATAATGTAGGTGTAGTGTAAAAATATAATATGTAAAATATTGTCTTTACAGTAGAACTGCTGGTCTCAGCAAGCCTCCCCCACATGCTGGTACTTGGAGAACCACAAGTACCAGCATGTGGGGCATTAAGGGCCCACTGGTAGCTGTAGTTCACCTGTAAAGAAATGTTGAAAAAAACACAAGACAACCAGTTGTTAGAGGCTGGACTGTGTCTATTTGAATCAACCTGTTAAATGCTCTGCAACAGATGCATCCTCCTTGGGAACCAATAGCATCAGCAACAAGCCTTTCTATTGTGTTGTCTGTTTCTGCGAGAGTATAAATGTGTGTGTTGTGACCCCAGTCTGGAGTCTTCTTGCTGAATGCTGATTGACGGAGGTTTTCTTTCTGAATTCCCGGGATCTGTTCCAGAGCGCATGCGTATGTATACTGTACTTGGGTCTGTATAATTCTTTGCGCTAAATTGTACTTAGATCATAGCGTGTAACTGACTGTACTTTTTACTTGAATAATACTTTGTGCTTTGGAAACACATGTTCCAGGTCTAAGGTTTTTATTTACTGTATGACTGCGTACGCAAATAAGCGTCAATCTTAGAGGTTTATAGGCAGGCTTTAGAAGGTATAGGTAGGAGCGTATAGAGGTTCAAATTCAGTATAGTTAGTTGGGGGCTCATCGTGTGAGGTCACTTACCTACTCACATGGTACAAACGGTTATCGATATCTCACCAAAGGGTGGAGTGTCCACATGCAGGGTTTACCTGCAACCGCTCGGTGCTGAGAGATCGCTACCCATTTATCGCGTGAGCAAGGGACGCTGACTAGAATCCAGGGACAAGAGAGGAAAAAGTTTGTTTTCCTTTGTTGATAGAACCTTACGTTTAAAGGGGTGCCGCAATATTGTGCACGCGGCCGAGTCGCATTTTTGCGCGCATAATAAAGACGCACTTTTGCATACGCAGCTAAAGGTTAAGTCACACGGTTGTGTGGTAGTCGCATTATTGTGTATGCGACTAGTCGCACAATAGCATATACGTACTTCCGGTTGTGCTGCCACGTGTTTAAACGAAGCCATTGAGGTTTACATTCTTTACAATCATTTCCAATAACTGGGTTAACGTGTATTTTTCTGCGCAGGAAAAAAGTCTTTAACTGTGAGTGTTCGTTTAGGGCGTAACTCGGGACCTAAATGTTAAGGGTATCGTAGGATCCTTAAGTGCTAGGCGCAGGAGTTGGCCTAGTGATTCGGTAGCAGCTTACCGTTTACTTTACACAGAGCAGGTGTATGGGTTGTTATTTTTGTTAGGGTTCGGCTCCCAGCGTGATTATAGTGTTCAGTAATCAATGTGTGTGATCTGTTAGGCTTATTTGAACGTTATAATTGAACCGCATAGTCTTGGTTAGATTGTGATTGTGAGCTGGTGAGAGGGTGGACGAAATCAACTGGAACAAAAAGGGTACTTTGCTGCCCCCTAGCAGTTGAAACGTAGTCAAAAAGGGATTTATTGTATGGGAGCATCTTCGTTCCATAGGTGAGTGAGGGCACCTAGAGGTCCTTCATAGGGTTCGTGGATACACCCTTTTTCAAAGGCGTCTGCAGGTAAGTGAAAGTATCTTGATTGTCTTTCACCAGTTTAAATCTTTATTGAAAAACGTAGGAGTTGTCTCAGAATGGGAGCCACGCAAACAATAGAGATGCTAGACAATGATGTGCTGCTAATGGAAGCGCCGCTTGGATCGACCCATCGTATTATGCATACTAAGTACGGTACTTATGCAATAAGGTATTGTGATGTATGGTTTAAAATTACGATGAAGAGTGTTAGACCGTTTCCCAGAATTGGTAGTTTTGATAAAGATGTATTGGATAATGTCCGGGATCACATCACTCTGATGCGCTCCCGAGAGAAAAAGGTAAAATATTACGAATGTTTAAAATTGTGGCAGCATGACGGGGATGCGTGGCTTAAAAATGTGCAAGCGACGCAAACTAGCGTTGCGAGCGCATTGCCAGAAAATACACCCGTGGCGCTAAATTGCAATGCGTGCGAGCCACAATATGGCGCGCACGTGCGGCAAGGTAGCATTGCGGAAGGTATTGCCAGCAGTTCACGCACACCACCTCCACCTTATGTGGATGGGAGTGCAAGTACAGTTATCAAAAATACCCATAAAAATGCAACAAGCAATTTGTAGCCTCTCTTAAGCAACCATAAAGAAAATGTTCATGATGTGGATGATGAGCCTATTGTAATGTCTGCCATTTCCCATGCTGTACAGATGATAGATGCTGCACCACGACAATCACAAGTGGTGCCGCCATCTTCATCGGTAACAGCAAGGGAAATGCTAACACCCTCTGCACCCGTGGAGGAAGTTGTTAATACCATACGTAGCAGCAACAGATTAAACCCCCAGCCAGGTAACAAGGTCAAAGGTAGCAACGCTGCCGGTCTGCATCCCATTCGGACAATAACCGTTCCGAAAGGAAATGCAGATGCGAACGGTGTAGTGCCCACGAGGGAAGTGGTAATGCATTGTCCTTGGACAAGAGCAGAACTAAATTCCATCATAAATGATTTGCCCGATCCCAAAAAGGAACTAGCCAAATGTCAAAGATTTTTGAGGAATTTGGGAAGTTGTCATGAACCAACTAATAAAGATTGGCATGTGGTGTTAAGGGCCTGTCTTCCACACAATACTGACATGACAAAATTTATCACGGATTGTGTATTGGATGGTGATGGTCCCTTAAAAGACCAAGTAAACCAAGGTAACATTTCCCCCATTGTAACTCAATTGGGTATATATTTTCCAGTAGTAGTTAACTGGAACAAAATTTTCACCATAAAGCAAAAGGAGAGTGAATCTGCAGAAGATTACTGGGCTCTGCAGGCTATCACCCAGTACACTGGGTTAGGGGATATTAAAGATAGCACTCACCACAGGGGAATGATAGTCACTACACTCATGGATAGTCTTAAAGAAAATCTAAAGACCCGGGTTCAAACCTCACAGCCTGGCTGGAGGGGAGTCACAATAGATACCCTCATAGGATCTGCCATAGAACATGATAAAAACATCTCAAAGAAGAGAGAGACCCAGAGTGAAAAATTAATGGCTGTCAGTATCCAAGCTCTGGAAGGAATGACAGTAACATCACAGCCAGCAGACACACTTGCACCCACACACATACTTACACCTGAACAGTTATACGTCCTCACTAATCCCACACAACAGCAAACACAGCTCTATCCCACTTACCCCACACAACCACAGGTCCCATACTACCCACAAACTTCATACCCCCCACAATACCATTATCCTCCATATCCCTACCCATATCCACCACCTTTCCCCCCTGCTCAAACCTCACAACAACCCGTGTCTTCATCCAATCCACGAGCATGTTTTAATTGTAAACAAACAGGATGCTTAAATAGAAACTGTCCGGTAAAAAGGGTAGGAACCCCAAATCAGGGAAAACCTGCATATACCCATAAGGGATATGCACAGAGACCAACAAATGTCCAACAGGCACCATCTCCAATAGTAGCCGTTAATGCTTTATTGGAGAATGGAAGCCAAAGCTAGGGGTCAGGTCATACCTGTAGTCTACAGATAGTCAGGTTAATGGGAAGTACTAGGGAAGAACCGGTCATGATGGTTGATGTAGCTGGTACTAAATATCCTTTTCTTGTAGACACAGGGGCGACCACTTCAGTGATAAAATCTCCCGTTAATTTACAGATGACCAACGAGACAGTACCAACAATGGGCGTAACAGGTAAAGTGCAACATTATCCTTTAACAAAATCCACAGAGGTTACTATCGAGCCGCTGCATACCAGGCATTCTTTCCTTCTGGCTGCTGCGACTCCTACTAACCTGCTGGGTAGAGATTTGTTATGTAAGATGGGATGTGTCATATATTGCACCTCTGATGGTGTATTTCTAGATATCCCAGAGAGAGTTGCGCACGAGGTGCGGGATATGTTGGACACTCCCCAAAGGATAATGTATCACTCTACCAGTTTAAATGAAAATCTATCTCAGGTTGATCACATGTTGTCCCAAATTCCAGATTCCCTTTGGACTAAGGATGGACAGGACACTGGATTAATGGCAAATCTAAGCCCCATAATGGTAAATTTAAAAGGCGGTAGGCAAGCTCCAAAAATTCCCCAGTACCCACTGGGAGGTAAAATTAGGGGTTTTTCCAATAATTGAGCGATTATTACAACAGGGAATTTTAATTCGTACAGCTAGTGTAGCCAACAGTCCCATCTTTCCGGTGAAGAAGAGTGGTGGGAGGGGTTATAGGGTGGTACAAGACCTTAGAGGTGTTAATAAGGTAGTAGAGAGCCAATTCCCTGTAGTGCCAAATCCAGCTGTCATTCTTATGCAGATCCCTCCAAACGCAACCCATTTCACTGTCATTGACCTCTGTTCTGCTTTCTTCTCTGTGCCTCTCCACCCTGACTGTCAGTATTTATTCGCATTCACATACAGTGGTGTACAATACACATGGACACGGTTGCCCCAAGGTTTCATAGACAGCCCCAGTATCTTCTCCCAGGCATTGCACGACTGTTTACAATCTTTCCAACCTGCCAATGGGTCTGTTCTAATTCAATATGTGGACAATTTATTGCTATGTTCTGATTCGTTTATGTCATGTTTGAATGATACTAAACTTTTGTTGCTTCATCTCTCGCATACAGGACACAAAGTTGCTAAGGACAAACTACAGCCGTGCCAATCCAGAGTAAAATATTTGGGACACTGCCTAACTCAGGGGTTACAGGCCATACAGAACATGACCTCATTCAGAGTCTGTCATTGTGGCCGCATGGTCGTACGCCACCGATGTTTGCTAAACTGCGCATGCGTAAAGTTCGCAATGCGCGTGCGCAAACTAGCTGCTACGATCTGAAATTTCTCTCTCCTTGAACACAGCCAGGTCGGTAGTTTGAGTGACAGAATGAGGCGTTTGTGGGTGGTAACAGGGGAAGGTGCTTGAAAACGGGGGTGTCGATGTTCTGGACTGAGCATGTGCACGACGGAGGGAGCTCCGTCGTGCACATGCGCCAGACGCGACGAGCAAAGGAAAGTCCTTCGCTCATTGTGTCTGATCAAAGGGGGCGTGCTGTCGATGTTGATTGACAGCACGCCCCCTTTGGTGGGCGTGCCGGGGGCGTGCCTCCCTGACAGGGGCGTTCCCACAGGAACGCCTCCCGTCAGAAGCCGGCCCACTGACACCACTAGTGATGTCAGTGGGAGTGATTTTGGCTCTGGTAGAGCCAAAATCACTCCGGAGTTTGCAGTTGAAAACCTCAACCGCAGGCTCCGGCTCGCAGTTTCGATGGTCGCGATGGTCACGACCATCGCGGCCATCAAACTGCACGCTCATATAGCCTGTGGGTGGTGACCCACAGCTATACGAGCGTCCAGGAGGACGCTCCATTTTCATGGAGGCCGGCCCTCATTCAGAGCGTGCGCTCTGCTCAGAGCGTACGGCTCTGAATGAGGGCCTATGTCTTCAAAAAATTAATATGCTGAAATTAATTGAGATGCAAAATTTTTGTTCAATCCAGGAAATGTCGGGCTCTGGAGGGACGGACAAGGTAAACCAGTAGCCCCCAAGGCATATTACCCCAGCCTGGCTGAGGCAGCACACGGTCTGACTCATCTGGGAAAGCAAGGTATGTGCAAATTGGTGAGAGCATACTGGTGTGCACCAGGTTTTTCTTCACAAGCAGAAAAGAGAGCAATGTCCTGTCTGACCTGCTTGAGGAAGAACATAGGGAAAGCGATCCCTACCGAACCATCCCACATTCCACCGAATGATTGATCTTTTCAGGTGATACAAATTGATTTCATCCAATTACCACCGTGCAGGAATCTCAAGTATGTATTGGTGTGCACTGACATATTTTCTAATTGGGTTGAGGCCTACCCAGCGGCCACTAATACTGCTGCGTTTACTGCCAAGAAAATAGTTCAGGAATTTGTATGCAGATACGGTATCCCTAAAATCATCGAGAGTGACAGGGGTACTCATTTCACAGGTGATGTTTTTCAAAATATGTGTAAGCTGATGGGTATTAATAGCCGACTTCACACCCCCTACCGACCGCAAGCCAGTGCCAAGGTAGAGAGGATGAATGGGACTATTAAAAATAAGTTAAGTAAAATCATGGCAGAGACTGGACTAGGATGGCCAGAAGCATTACCGTTGGTCCTGCATAGTATAAGGACCACTGCTAGACCCCCTCTAAATCTGTCCCCCTTTGAAATACTGTTCGGTAGACAACCTCATTTGATTATAAGTCCACAGGAAAACTTGAAAGGTAACAACGAGGTAACTGTAAGGTATCTTATATCAATGAGTAAGCAATTAAAACAGCAGCAGCAGAAACTGAAATTGTTGTCCAATGATATGCCTGAAACTAACTGTCATGATGTTGAACCAGGAGAATATGTTATGATCAGAAATTTCTTGCGTTCAGGTTGTTTGACTGATCGGTGGGAAGGTCCATACCAGGTGCTGCTGACAAGTACTACATATTTGAAGGTGGCTGAGAGAGATACCTGGGTCCATTCCACTCACTGCAAAAAGGTCAATCAACTGGTGGGGAAACAAGTCGGAGACAAGACTGATAGCGTGGACCTGTCAATCGCGAGCTTGTTCCAGGAGGATTGAAAAGGTCATAGTGAGATACCTGAACTAAAAGAAATTTGCAGGTCTTGTTGTGGCAATGGACTGGCCTGCTATGTTCATTTTCATATTCTCTTTTAGAGTGTTCACCATCCTGGTCGGTTCTGGGATATCCAGAGGTAGAGGATTATCACAGCATGGTAGGCAAAGTGTTAAATCAAACCAATTGCTGGGTGTGTTCACATGTGCCACAGGGACAGCATAATGTAGGGTTGGTGCCATTTCCGCTGAATATCACGGAAATTTTAGAATTGCAAAAAGGGAAAACATTGGATGGAAAATTTCCTCTCATCCAAACCTCCTCATTTCAAACTCTATCAATTCCAAGTAGATAGATCACTTTTGTCTTTGAACATAACCAACCCCAATAAACCCAGGAGTTGGGAAGTGACGGGGAATAATCAGACGATGACCTTTTCACAGAGAGCTGATAATGAGTCCGTAAATCATGATTTGTTACGTTCTATTAAATCTAGTGGGAAACATTTTAGGTACCGGTATACATTGAGTTCCACCAAAGAAATTATTGGTAAGGTACCAGATGGTTATTGTGCTAAAATAATACAACCAGAAACTTGCATATACCAGATGGAAGAGCCTGAGATAGGATTGTTTGCAAGGTAAATGTGTTTAATGATAATGATGCATACCATTCCTTATGTTCTCCCCGATAATGTGTATTGTATATGTGGAAGAAAGGCGTATAAGTGGCTCTCCCCGAGTTCCGAAGGTTTGTGTTACCTGGGAAGAGTAGTTCCAGAAGTTATGACCCTCACACATGTTGAAATGCTTGGTATCCATAAAAACATACCATCACCATACCTTCACACGCAATATGAACACAGAGGCAAACGAAATATGATACCTGGTAACATGCATAAAGCCACTCAGTTAATTAGTGAGCCAACCGGCTTCCAAGTTTTAGTTGCACTGGATCCCACCAGGATCGCTCGGGGTACATTAAATTTTAGATATATTCAGGAACTTGATAAATTGATAGATAATATCACCGAGATGTATGATGACACATTCAGGTATACAGGGAGAGAATTGCAAGCGTACAAGAAAGAACTGGTGCAATACAGGCTAGTGTTCAATTATTTAACTGCTGTTACTGGAGGGTACTGTGTAACTTTGGCCACCCAATTTGGAGTAAAATGTTGCACCTATGTCACCAATGATACCAGCGACCCCAAGGAGTTGATAGACCAGAAGATGGATGAAATTCTGCAGCTAAAATGGGAGTTTCATAAGAACCATAATGCTTCAGTGGCTGAAGTAGGGGAGAAGATAGGATGGGTGTCATGGTTGAACCCAGTGAAATGGTTCTCAGGTCTAGGGGAATGGGTCCAGGAAGTGATCGCCAGCATAGGCAAATTCTTGATCCTTATACTGATTGTCATCATAATAATTGGCATATGTGTCCGGTGTGTTCCTATTGTGTTGAAGTGTGGAAAATGTAAAAATAGAGTAAAACGAAAGAATGAAATTATGATGGTGGTCAGTAATGACAATATGAATACCGAGGTAAACATAGAACGGCATTACAACCCTGAACTAGGAAATACCATCATTTAATGTATTATATGTAGACGTGCATAGAATGTATTATTGAAATGTTACTTTTAAAACACCTCAGATAATGTAAAGTCTCAATTCCCCTTCAAGACTAACTTTATAGGATTGATGCATCCCCACATCACCCCCATGATCTTCCAAGATCCGCGGTGTGCGTATAATAGTAGTTTTATGTCGCCACTCAGAGACACATTATTGATGGATTAAGAACCACCTTGTGCCATCCCATAGTAACACTAAATAATATATAAATGCAAGCCTAAATTAATTTTTCAAATCAGATTGTGATAGCATGTTGTTCGCTATCAAAGGGTGGACTGTCGAAGCTGGATAATTGGCTGAGACAAGATCAGCTTAAAATTAGATCGTAACGACTCCATCTTGCGATTGGCCGCAAGACGCCATTTTAGAAAATGAGATCGCAAGACGCCATTTTGCGAATGGCCGCCCAAGCGCCATTTTAGATAAACTCACACTTAAGTACATATGGCGATGTTACTATTAGCATCATGTGACTGCATCTTTCACCATTTCTCATTCACACATAAATACGCACAAATGCGCTGTTAACTAGCCGCATATTAGCGAATGCATAAGATCCTGTATGAAAACGCTGTTTATTAGCTTCATGCGCACACATCTGCCCCAAGTTAACTAGCGACTTTATATCAAACCCCAAATACCTACACATTACATACTCACATAAAAGGTTTCATAAGCTTTAAAGTATAAGATTCAAGTTTGTTCATTTATTTTAATTGATGTGAAATAAAGGTTATTTGGTAGCTAAGGTTTAATACATGATAAGTACGTCATGTCTGGTATTGTACTGATCTGCACTCTTTCAACAGCATTCCGGTATCATCGGTGTGAAGATCGCAACATGCATTCTCAACTTATGGACCGAAGAGATTTAAAGCAGCAAAATGTATTCTTGTGAATGTTTGCATGAGGCAGGAAACCAGAGACAACCAGTTGTTATAGGCTGGACTGTGTCTATTTGCATCCTCATTGGGAACCAATAGCATCAGCAACAAGCCTTTCTATTGTGTTGTCTGTTTCTGTGAGAGTATAAATGTGTGTGTTGTGACCCCAGTCTGGAGTCTTCTTGCTGAATGCTGATTGACGGAGGTTTTCTTTCTGAATGTCGGGATCTGGTGCAGAGCGCATGCGTATGTATACTGTACTTGGGTCTGTATAATTCTTTGCGCTAAATTGTACTTAGATCATAGCGTGTAACTGACTGTACTTTTTACTTGAATAATACTTTGTGCTTTGGAAACACATGTTCCAGGTCTAAGGATTTTATTTACTGTATGACTGCGTACGCAAATAAGCATCAATCTTAGAGGTTTATAGGCAGGCTTTAGAATGTATAGGTAGGAGCGTATAGAGGTTCAAATTCAGTATCATTACTCTCTAAGCTGCTACATTACACACACCACCATAGCAGCGCATCCCAATCCCCAGTTATACACACCACCATAGCAGCGCATCCCAATCCCCGGTTACACATACCACCATAGCAGCGCATCCCAATCCCCGGTTACACACACCACCATAGCAGCGCATCCCAATCCCCAGTTATACACACCACCATAGCAGCGCATCCCAATCCCCGGTTACACACACCACCATAGCAGCGCATCCCAATCCCCAGTTACACACACCACCATAGCAGCGCATCCTGATCCCCAGTTATACACACCACCATAGCAGCGCATCCCAATCCCCGGCTACACACACCACCATAGCAGCGCATCCTGATCCCCAGTTATACACACCACCATAGCAGCGCATCCAAATCCCCGGCTACACACACCACCATAGCAGCGCATCCCGATCCCAGGCTACACACACCCCCATAGCAGCGCATCCCAATCCCCGGCTACACACACCACCATAGCAGCGCATCCCAATCCCCGGCTACACACACCACCATAGCAGCGCATCCCAATCCCCGGCTACACAAACCACCATAGCAGCGCATCCCAATCCCCGGCTACACACACCACCACAGCAGCGCATCCTGATCCCCAGTTATACACACCATCATAGCAGCGCATCCCAATCCCCGGCTACACACACCACCATAGCAGCGCATCCTGATCCCCGGCTACACACACCACCATAGCAGCGCATCCCAATACCCGGCTACACACACCACCATAGCAGCGCATCCCAATCCCCGGCTACACACACCACCATAGCAGCGCATCCTGATCCCCGGTTACACACACCACCATAGCAGCGCATCCCAATCCCCGGCTACACACACCATCATAGCAGCGCATCTCAATCCCCGGCTACACACACCCCCATAGCAGCGCATCCCAATCCCCGGCTACACACACCACCATAGCAGCGCATCCTGATCCCCGGTTACACACACCACCATAGCAGCGCATCCCAATCCCCGGCTACACACACCATCATAGCAGCGCATCCCACTCCCCGGCTACACACACCCCCATAGCAGCGCATCCCAATCCCCGGCTACACACACCACCATAGCAGCGCATCCCAATCCCCGGCTACACACACCACCATAGCAGCGCATCCCGATCACCGGCTACACACACCACCATAGCAGCACATCCTGATCCCCAGTTACACACACCACCATAGCAGAGCATCCTGATCACCGGCTACACACACCACCATAGCAGCGCATCCCAATCCCCGGTTACACACACCACCATAGCAGCGCATCCCAATCCCCGGCTACACACACCACCATAGCAGAGCATCCTGATCCCAGGCTACACACACCACCATAGCAGTGCATCCTGATCCCAGGCTACACACACCACCATAGCAGAGCATCCCGATCCCAGGCTACACACACCACCATAGCAGAGCATCCGCATCCCGATCCCAGGCTACACACATCACCATAGAAGAGCATCCCAATCCCCGGCTACACACACCACCATAGCAGTGCATCCCAATCCCCGGTTACACACACCACCATAGCAGCGCATCCCGATCCCCGGTTACACACACCCCCATAGCAGCGCATCCCGATCCCCGGCTACACACACCACCATAGCAGCGCATCCCAATCCCCGGCTACACACACCACCTTAGCAGCGCATCCCGATCCCCGGCTACACACCCCCATAGCAGCGCATCCTGATCCCCGGTTACACACAGCACCATAGCAGCACATCCCGATCCCCGGTTACACACACCCCCATAGCAGCGCATCCCGATCCCCGGCTACACACCCCCATAGCAGCGCATCCCGATCTCCGGCTACACACACCATAGCAGCGCTTCCCGATCCTTGGTTACACACGCCACCATAGCAACGCATCCCGATCCCCGGTTACACACACCCCCATAGCAGCGCATCCCGATCCCCGGTTACACACACCACCATAGCAGCGCATTCCGATCCCCGGTTACACACACCACCATAGCAGCGCATCCCGATCCCCGGTTACACACACCCCCATAGCAACGCATCCTGATCCCCGGTTACACACAGCACGATAGCAGCACATCCCGATCCCCGGTTACACACACCACCATAGCAGCGCATCCCGATCCCCGGTTACACACACCACCATAGCAGCGCATCCTGATCCCCGGTTACACACACCACCATAGCAGCACATCCCGATCCCCAGTTACACACACCACCATAGCAGCGCATCCCGATCCCCGGCTACACACCACCATAGCAGCGCATCCCGATTCCCGGCTACACACACCACCATAGCAGCGCATCCCGATCCCCGGTTACACACACCACCATAGCAGCGCATCCCGATCCCCGGCTACACACACCACCATAGCAGCGCATCCTGATCCCCGGTTACATACACCACCATAGCAGCACATCCCGATCCCCGGTTACACACACCACCATAGCAGCGCTTCCCGATCCTTGGTTACACACACCACCATAGCAGCGCATCCCGATCCCCGGTTACACACACCACCATAGCAGCGCATCCCGATCCCCGGTTACACACACCCCCATAGCAGCGCATCCCGATCCCCGGTTACACACACCACCATAGCAGCGCATCCCGATCCCCATTTACACACACCACCATAGCAGCGCATCCCGATCCCCGGGTTACACACACCACCATAGCAGCGCATCCTGATCCCCGGTTACCCACACCACCATAGCAGCACATCCCGATCCCCGGTTACACACACCACCATAGCAGCGCATCCCGATCCCCGGTTACACACACCACCATAGCAGCACATCCCGATCCCCAGTTACACACACCCCCATAGCAGCGCATCCTGATCCCCGGTTACACACACCACCATAGCAGCGCATCCCGATCCCCGGTTACACACACCACCATAGCAGCGCAAACCTGACGAAGTCCCTGCGTACTCTCTGAATGTGCAAAATGCGTTTCAACAAAAAAACTTACTGCACTCACTTATATAATGAGCAGACTTTTTTTATTGTTTTTTTAATGCTGGCTAGGACTAGGTGTTACTAGGTTTGATGAGTCTGCGCTGTTGTGAGTCTTTGGGTATGGTAACTGCTGCCTTGGAAGATGTTACAATCTATGTGATTCAATGAGAGGTACTGAATTACTGAGGTGCGTGCGATGTTATGGCAATTTGGGGTCAGCCGGGAACGTGTGGTTATCCTTATGGCTGTAGGAGAGGCCAGAAGCATTTGTGGCAGATTGGAGAGAGAGTATTTAGATGGAATTTACCTTAGGTGTAACTATGGGGAATTACCTGATCTCTTAGTGTGAGATTTAGACGGTTCCTAAAGGAGCCGCCTAATACCCACGCCAGGGGAACGGGTTATCCCCCACAGTTACACCTAAGGGAAATACATACTAAATCTTCTTCAGTCTTCCACAAGTGCTTCTAGCCTCTCGTACAGCCAATAGGATTGCCGCGTGGTCACAGCTGACCCCTACAGGCACCTCAGTACTACAATACCCCTCATTGACTACACATAGATACCAGGCAGCAGTTATCTCATACAGATGTTACAGCGCTAATGGTCACACCCATGTTAGTCTCTTATTCGCTGATAGCGCAGTTGACTATGCCGATTCTTGTTGCTAAAAAGAGAAGAGAAGCCGTGTAAGTGACAAAGGTAAAGGGAGTCATGTACACATATAGAAGGACATTAATATATACATTATGAGGGAAAGACAATGGGAAAACACCTGGATGTGATTACTGTAAGTGTGTCTAATACACTATAGCTCAGACATATAACAAGACAATTGCTGCAGTGTCACAATACTCAGAATCCTGACAGGGACTCAGTAAGTATCCTAACCCTCCCCCCTACACCCCTAACCCTCCCCCCTACACCCCTAACCCTCCACCCTACACCCCTAAATCTTCCATCCTGCATCCCAATCCTAACCACCCCCACAGCCTAGCCCTAACCCTCCCCCCTGCACCCCTAACCCTCCCCCCTACACCCCCTAACCCTCCCCCTTACACCCCCCAACCCTCCCTTTCTGCATCCCAACCCTAAACCCCTCTCACAGCCTTTCCCTTACCCTCCCATTAGTGCTTAAACCTAACCCTCACCCTTACACCCCAAACTCTCCCTTCCTACATCACAACCCTAACCTTCCCCCCCCACAAACTTGCCCTAACCCTCCCCCATTAGTGCCTAAACCTAACCCACCCCCCTTAATGCCTAACCTTAGCCCCCCTGGTGTTGTCTAAACCTAACCCCCCCTGCCAGCAGCGTGACCCTAGCCTCCCCTCCGCAGTCTAACCCATTCCCCCTGGTGGTGCCTAAACCTTACCCTACCAACTGGCGCTAAGCTATCCCCGGCCACTATAGTTACGCTTGGGATGCTGGCTGTCGGGATTCCGGCGTCGACATCTCAACTGAGGTTGGTAATTTGGCGCTGGTGTTCTGGCCGTGCGTTGGGATTCTGGTGCCGGGATTTCAACTGCCGGCATCCCAAGTGTCGGTATAGTAAGTACATCCTCATATAATGTAATTAGTAGGGGCTCGCACAGGTTACTTACTTCAGTGCCCTCCCAGAAAAATAATTGGGCCTTTCACATCTATAAGCATAAGATGGGCACCATAGGTCATACTGCCTGTCACTGATTCTGTATGTGAGCAGGAGTTGACCTGACCTCTGCAGGGGACATGCTTACACGTTACACATATGTGTGTGTGCAGAGGTTACTACACAATGACGGCTTATTATGTATTTGCAGCTCATCCTTCCAGCTGATGCTGTAATACATATTTATTTCCTAAGGCTTCATCACCCAATTGTCTCATTAAGGGCATATTTATTATAGGATTGTACTGAATGTTTTGGGTACCCACACAAATGGCGTGTTTGGGGCATATCCTGCAAATATTCTTTAATAAATAGGCCCCTAAGCCAGGTGGAGGCAATTCTGTTAAAAAATACATGCTCTAATGCTTCTATCCTGATCATGGTGCTGTGTGAGAGTGCGTGTCCTGCCCCATGTGAGGTGTGAGCTGTGTAATGCCCCATGTGAGTTGTGAGCTGTGTAATGCCCCACGTGAGGTGTGAACTGTGTAATGCCCCATGTGAGGTGTAAGAGTGCGTGTTCTGCCCCATGTGAGGTGTGAGCTGTGTAATGCCCCATGTGAGGTATGAGAGTGCATGTCCTGCCCCATGTGAGGTGTGAGCTGTGTAATGCCCCATGTGAGGCGTGAGAGTGCATGTCCTGCCCCATGTGAGGGCCCAGTGGTACAGACCACAGTGGAGGCTGAATGCTCCTAATGTGTAATGCCCGGTGGTACAGACCAGAGTGGAGGCTGAATGCTTCTAATGGATCCCTCCTCACAATCTGGAACTCATCCCCATAGGAAGGAGCGGGGCTCAGCAGGTAATGTCACCTGACAAGGGTGTCAGGCCTGAGGAATAGTCACCCCCATACTACTACTGTATGGGGACATGTGGCACATCATGTCACACAGGAAATACCTGTCATACTGTATCTCCTGTGCTGCAACATTTCTGAATGAGGTGTGTGACAGACACGAGGAAGCCACTGTGTCCGCAGGTGTAATGGTCCCAATCACGGTGATGAATAGGCCACATAGTGTGCTGGTGGGGTGTACATTACACTGATGCATGGGAATATGTATATTCTAGTCACTCCTCCTAGCTGTGCATCTGTAGCCATGGGCATTACAGGTGCCATCAGCTTCCTACAGCTCCACTCAGTGTCACTCTTTTGTCTGCCCGCCATGCCCACCCCCCCCCCCCCACCTTGGACTGTAATCTCTCATGAGCAGGGCCCTCATCCCTCATATGCTTCTCTTTCCCTCGCTTCTACCACCACATCCTCTACACTGACTACAATGGCACCAGCCTTTCTGCCGCCTGGCTGCCTATGTGAGTATTATGACGACTGATGCAGCAATGATCATAAACAATGTGCATCTCCTGCAATGTTCTGTATTGTATGTGACTTTCCTTCCTGTTATTGTTCATACTGGTTCTGTTATTGTTCATACTGGTTCTGTTATTGTCCTGTTATTGTTCATACTGGTTCTGTTATTGTCCTGTTATTGTTCTGTTATAGTCCTGTTATTATTGTACTGTTATAGTCCTGTTATTGTCCTGTTATTATTGTACTGTTATTGTCCTGTTAATGTCCTGTCATTATTGTACTGTTATAGTCCTGTTATTGTTCTGTTATAGTAATGTTATTGTTCTGTTATTGTCAAGTTATTTTTGTACTGTTATACTCCTGTTATTGTCCTGTTATTGTCCTGTTATTGTTCTGTTATTGTCCTGTTATTGCTCTGTTATTGTCCTGTGTAAGGCGCTACGGAGCCCTTAAGGCACCATATTAATAAAGAGTAATAATACTAATAATAGGAACTTACTTATCACTATCAGGTGCCAAATTATGTGACCAGTATGATGCCTGTGGTACAGGGAAGAGATTTCCATACATGTTAGTGAGAATACAGAATGTATACAGAATGTAACCAATACAAGCTAGTTACTAAATGTTATAGATTTATTATATTTCATTCAGAATATAAAAAGATGCCCATATATAAGCTGCTGATGGCTCCACACATAGGACTAGGGCTATCAGAGGTGTGGGGTGTCAGTGGTGGCTGGTGTAATGGGAACCTGAACATTATTATATTATTACATACACCGGTATATTGGACAAAGGGAACACTGGGGCGAGTACCCCCAATACTTTCCCCGGCCACATTTTCCCACAGTGCCAAATCCCTTCCCTCTGACTCCCATGGCCCCGTCTCCTTCCTCTCTGTTCCCCACGGCACATGTCATAGCCGATTATTATATAGATTTCACTTGGATAGATAGAAATGAGATAGATAGATAGACAGATAGATAGATAGATATGAGATAGATAGATATGAGATAGATAGATAGAGATAGATAATAAGATAGATAGATAGATATATAGATAGATATTAGATAGATAGATAGATAGATAGATAGATAGATAGATAGATATGAGATAGATAGATAGATAGATAGATAGATATGATATAGATAGATAGATATTAGATAGATAGATAAATATATAGATAGATAGATACAGTAGATATTAGATAGATAGATACATAGGATAGATAGGATAGATATTAGATAGATACACGCTCATCATCGCAGAAACACGGTGAGATAGATAGATAGACAGATAGATAGATAGATAGATAGATAGATATGAGATGAGATAGATAGATAGATATGAGATAGATAGATAGATAGATATGAGATAGATAGATAGATATGAGAAAGATAGATAGATATGAAATAGATAGATAGATATGAGATAGATAGATAGATAGATAGATAGATAGATAGATAGATAGATAGATATGACATAGATAGATAGATATGAGATAGAAAGATAGATATATAGATAGATAGATATGAAATAAATAGATAGATATGAGATAGATAGATAGATAGATATGAGATAGATAGATAGATAGATAGAGATAGATAGATAGATAGATAGATAGATAGATAGATAGATATGAGATAGATAGATAGATAGATAGATATGAGATCGATAGATATGAGATAGATAGATAGATATGAGATAGATAGATAGATATTAGATAGATAGATAGATACAGTAGATATTAGATAGATAGATAGATACATAGGATAGATATTAGATAGATACACGCTCATCATCGCAGAAACACGGTGAGATAGATAGACAGATAGATAGATAGATATGAGATAGATAGATAGATAGATAGATATGAGATAGATAGATATGAGATAGATAGATAGATAGATAGATAGATAGATAGATAGATAGATAGATAGATAGATAGATATGAGAAAGATAGATAGATAGATATGAGATAGATCGATAGATATGAGCTAGATAGATAGATAGATAGATAGATAGAGATAGAATGATAGATAGATAGATAGATAGATAGATAGATATGAGATAGATAGATATATAGATAATGAGATAGATAGATAGATATTAGATAGATAGATACAGTAGATATTAGATAGATATTAGATAGATAGATACAGTAGATATTAGATAGATAGATAGATAGATAGATAGATAGATACATAGGATAGATAGGATAGATATTAGATAGATACACGCTCATCATCGCAGAAACACAGTGCTCCCCTATGGGGAAAGAATGGCGTGGGGTCCTTTGTATTTTTAGAACCAGCACCAGGCTATACTAGCTGGGGTGTAATGCCACAGTCGGGGGACCCATTCACCGATGCTGGTTACGCCCGCAGGGAGGACCCCATGCCATTTTTTTAAATAATTGTAACTAATTGTTTGCTTAAAAACAGACAGAAACATACACGGATCACCCTGATCTGTACATGATTCTGCTAAACACGCTGCTCAGTTGGGGGGCTATTTTAAACTTTTTTTGGACCGAGTTTTCTCAATTTACACCCGTGTGGGGTCCTGAAGACCGAGTTCGAGAACCTGTGGTCTAAGGGTCCGATTCAGCTTGGGCAAGCAGCTTAGCAATTCCGTCTGTGCTGATAGGATAATGCACAGGAGGCATCACGTCTCCTGCTGTATTACTGATCCCATGCATTGTACAATGCGGCATCAGATATCCTGCAGAACATCGGCCGGCAAAGGTGACCCATGGGGTCACACAGCTGGCCCCCGCAGATACGAGGAAAAGGCCAGGAAATCTCCGTCAGCTGACAGAGATCCTGGCCTCTTTCCTCCCCCCTAACGGCGGCGACTCGCCTCCGTTTTGGGTAACGGAGGCCATCGCGACCCCCCACCTCAATCCATTACAGTCTGCTGCCCGTCTACATGCGGGATAGCTGACCCGTTCTGTACAAGCGCCTGCACAGATTCCCGATCATCAGGAATCCTTATTCAGCGTGCACTGCTGAATGAGGCCCTAAATTACCAGTGACGGTGAATAACATGTCTTGCTGCTGTGTTGCGGGTGGACAGGTTATTAGTCTCTTTGTCTGATTTAGATGTGGACGTTATGCCGATATTTACGCAGATTGCGCCATTGCACATGCGCAGCTCCTGATTTGCGATTAAACTCACACAGAAGATTAATTCACAAAGTGAGTAACAGGTTGTCAGCGATTGGCAGGAGGTAACGAGGGGGGTCTAAATAATGTATGCGTGTTGGACCATTTAAATGGGCATGCATAAATTAGCCATTGCGTCCTTACTGGCAGCAGGAGAACCTTCTGCCGGATCTGCGTTAGATGTTTCCGGTATATGTGTGAGCGGCGCATGTGAGATGCCGCCAGTGGGCGGCTCTAAGCACTGGATGGCGAATGAGTCATTAGCATATTAGCGCAATTGCAAATCCATGAGAGATCACAGCTGCGATGGCGTTTGCCTCCACACCTGCATTAGGACCTCTATGCTGTACGTACATGGCAGCCATTACTGTGAGGTAACTTTGGTGATGTAATAATACTGATTTGCACCAAACATTATTACATATTGTATGCCAGAGCCAGACGGCACAGACTCCCTCACATTCTCTGGCCTGGTGTACAGGTGTTTTATTCATGTACTGTACCTGGTTAATTCCGGTCAGAGGGGGGAAGTGGCTGATGTTTCTCTCTGTCTCTGTAAATAAAAAGCAAAATGACAGTCACACTGGTGCCTTCAATCATGGGGATAGTGGCTTGTAGGATGTCTATACCAGTGATTTCAACCTTTTTCAACTGGAGGCACACCACAACATTTTAAATTGCTGAGGCACACTATCCTGCGACGCGGCGTGCGTGACAAATGAAAAATCATACACATTGGCTCCCACATACAAAACACACTACATTGACCTTCACAGGAATAAAACACACTACATTGGCCTCCATAGGAATAAAACACACTACATTGGCCTCCAGAGGAATAAAACACACTACATTGGCCTCCTCAGGAATAAAACACACTACATTGGCCTCCACAGGAATAAAACACACTACATTGGCCTCCACAGGAATAAAACACACTACATTGGCCTCCACAGGTATAAAACACACTACATTGGCCTCCACACTAGTGTGCCGCAGCACTGTGGTTAAAAAACTCTGCACTATACTATATATTACACACTATGGGGGGACTCAATTAGCTGCAATGACCCCTTTACATGGGTTAATGCGGCTAAATTCAACTTAACGTGGCCGGGTACAAATTACATGCAATTCATTTTAGCTGCACAAATTAATCCGCATTAACGCTCCATAGGATTTAACGTGGCTTTTACTTCACATCCCCCGAGCAGGTAAAATCCCATTTTTTAAGGTAAAATTGTGAGGACTTGGGGGCTAATTCAGCTTCGCACATATGTACAATGCTGAGCGCAGATTCCCAGCTATCAGGAATCTGGCGCGTGTGCGCAGGACCCGCTCTGTCTGTCCATCCATCCAGGTTTTCCCCTTTTCTCTTTCCCTCTTCCCTTTATACAGTTTGTTACTGAGAAATGAGCCATTGGCAGTGGAATGACTGTGGGTGGCTTAGATCCATATTACTAATATTAAAGAATTGTGCCCTACATAGACCTTGTTACTGTCTGGGATCTTTTTGTAATAAAAATGGAAAAAAAAAAAAAAAAAGAGAGATTATTACAGCAGAAACGTCGATTACCAAACGCAAATGATCTGAAGCGCAAATTAGCCCAACACCAGCTACGGGAACCAAATATTACATTTGATGGATTGTTAGCTCATAGAATCTAAATTGTACATTAACATTACTGGGGGCGGGGGGGCAACACACAACATACATCATAATTTAATACATGTTAGTCCCAATGTGTTTGGATAATCGGCATCTACTGTATAGAGCATTTTATTTAGGGGCAGAACTTTTGGGAGCAAGCTAACATGTACTACTCAGTCAAGGCCAGGGCCAAATTACTCATAAGGCTGACTAGGCTGAAGCCTAGGGGTCCACAAGCCTAGGAGCCCCGCAGGGAGAAGTTACAAGGCGCACTGGTAGTCAGCTAAGGGGAAGGTGGGGGGGGGGATGAGACATCGGGCCAATAGTCAGAGTTGGTATATCATCCTTAGAGGACACATGACTCCCACTATCACAGCTTCTGTAACTGCCACTACCTGGTGGAAGTTCAAACCTCAGCATTCATAAGGACAGGAGATTCCGCAGAACTTGTGGAGATTCTGGCTGCTCACTACAGAACCACCACTGAGTGCAGGGCAAGGACACTCCAGCCCTCGACACACACACAAGGACATCCAAAACCCCGACGACCACCTTCAGGGTGCGGGAGACGTATGGTGTGCACACCATACGGGAAGTTGCTCCCCTCCCCAACAATGGCCATCTTACACATCCCATTCCCAGTGTGTGACGCTACACTGCAGAAACACCACAGGGAGAGATAACCACTATTTGGAATACAGACACACTATTTGGAATACAGACAGTGGAACACCCTAAAGCAGCCATCCTTTAGAATGTAAGCTCTTATGAGCAGGGCCCTCTACCCTCTTGTGCTTCTCCTAACTCTACTTACTCCCCACAAGGGCACCTAACACTTGGTTGCTTTGCTCTGTTGCCTATCTGGGTGTTATGGTCGCGAATGTAGCAATGTATATTATCAATGTCCTGTATTGTATTGTATTGTCAACCTATTTGCTTATGTACTTTGTAAGGCGCTGCGGAACACTTGTGGCGCCATATAAATAAATGATAATAATAATATTAATAATCTTGTCTCCCCAACACCCTCTCTGACAACAGGTTTCCCGCACTAGACAATAATGATAATTTAATGTACATGTTATTGGGATTCTCTGGAGCTCTGTGTCTCCATTGTTAGCAATCTAATAAACAGAAACGCACTCTATACTAAACCAAGTCACCCCATTATTGCCTTATATCCCATACACTCTGCCCTATGTCATCTTTTGGCCCCGCTGTATTACACCATGTACTGTGCTCATTTTCCACTCACCAGCCCCACTTATCATACAGAGCCTGTAGTGGGGTGACAGACAGAAGTGCCGGGAGGGGGGGCCCAAAATATCTGAAAGCCTAGGGGTCGGCCATGGGTTAATACGGCCCTGGTCAGGGGTGTAGCTAGATATTTGTGGGCCTTATAGAAACTGTATGTAAGGTTTATGTGCCGCCAAGTGATGGAAATCCTATATAACACATGAACAAGTGTCAGGGCAGATGTATGCCCCCATACATGGGCTGCACCCCCAGGTCCTATGGTAGTTACCCCCTTGTATTAGGTATAGGTGTACGCTATGTAATCACAGAGAGGGGTCCTATAATGTCACAGCTTTATCTACTTAGCTTACGGAATATTAGGCGGCGTATTCTTCGGCCGATACGAGACAGGAGTGAGTTTTTATTCTCTCTTTCCTTCTGCCTGAGCCTTTGGCACTCCCTATTTCTGCATACTGGTGGAGCTGTTGAGTGCAAAAATAAAATGAGTAATCTATATACAGTAATATACGTATAGACATAATAATACATCTGGTGGAGAAACGCAGAACAGTAACCGGGACAGGTCATCCTCCATTATTATCTAGATGGTAATCTGTGACCCTGTATGTCATTGTCTCACTTGCTCACTTTGTGTTATGAGCCTGATTCCCAGGGGTCAATCCAATTAGGTGGGAGCTGTGTCCTGCCAGCCGCTCTCATGGCAAATTGCATTTGTATTCCAATTCCAAACTCGCATGTGTTCCGGCATTAATTACGCCAGTATGCATGAAGACAGTCACAGAGGACAGCTCTCTTGGTCCTTTGCAAATCAGGGACTTCCGTATCTAGGACCCAGAAATCTCTCTGGTGTCTTACTGCACATGCATAGAACGACGCGTGCACTGCAGGGGGTGCTGGGAGGGATACGATTGGATCCCTTTCACATCTCTTTGTGATTATAAGCCCATAGGCTTCTATAGGGTAACGTCATCTGAAGATGACATTACCCACAGCATCTAAGCCCAGGTATGCATTATATTCTGGGGCTTGGTGCATATGAACAATGCGGGCAAACCCCAAAAAACTGCAAATTTACAGGGGTTTCACTGCATTTTTTGCATTGCTGCATCCCAGGTGGGGTATAAATGATGTGGGACAGATACTGTATGTGGAAGTGTAAATGTGGGACAGGTATGTGGAGGTGTAAATGTGGGACAGGTATGTGGAGGTGTAAATGATGTAGGACAGGTATGTGGAGGTGTAAATGGTATGGGACAGGTATGTGGAGGTGTAAATGATGTGGGACAGGTATGCAGAGGTGTAAATGATGTAGGACAGGTATGTGGAGGTGTAAATGATGTAGGACAGGTACGTGGAGATGTAAATGATGTGGGACAGGTATGTAGAGGTGTAAATGATGGAGGACAGGTATGTGGAGGTGTAAATGGTGTAGGACAGGTATGTGGAGGTGTAAATGATGTAGGACAGGTATGTGTAGGTGTAAATGGTATAGGACAGGTATGTGGAGGTGTAAATGACGTAGGACAGGTATGTGGAGGTGTAAATGATGTGGGACAGGTATGTGGAGGTGTAACGGTGTAGGACAGGTATGTGGAGGTGTAAATGATGTGGGACAGGTATGTGGAGATGTAAATGATGTAGGACAGGTACGTGGAGATGTAAATGATGTGGGACAGGTATGTAGAGGTGTAAATGATGGAGGACAGGTATGTGGAGGTGTAAATGGTGTAGGACAGGTATGTGGAGGTGTAAATGATGTAGGACAGGTATGTGGAGGTGTAAATGATGTAGGACAGGTATGTGGAGGTGTAATGATGTAGGACAGGTATGTGTCAGTGTTAATGGTGTAGGACAGGTATGTGGAGGTGTAAATGGTGTAGCACAGGTGTGTGGAGGTGTAAATGGTGTAGGACAGGTATATGGAGGTGAAAATGATGTAGGACAAGTATGTGGAGGTGTAAATGGTGTAGGACAGGTATGTGGAGATGTAAATGATGTAGGACAGGTATGTGGAGATGTAAATGATGTAGGACAGGTATGTGGAGATGTAAATAATGTAGGACAGGTATGTGGAGATGTAAATGATGTAGGACAGGTATGTGGAGGTGTAAATGACGTGTCATGAAACAAACTCACATTTTCAAACTCACACCTAATTGGATTGAGCCCTTTGTTGGGAATAAATAAAAAAATATTAATTGGATTGGGTACGGGATGCCGGCATTTAGAATCCCATCGGTCATAACTGCGACGCCGGCATCCTGACAGGGTTAGGATATTAACACCAGCAGGCAAGTGTCCTAACCCAACCTCTAGCCCTACCACTAAACCTAATCCTCCCTCCCTGTAGCCTAAACCCCCCCTCCCCCTAGTGCCTAACCCTAACCCCAATACTTACCATTGAGTAGCCCGCAGTGGGGATACTGATATTTGTGGGCCTCATAGTAACTGTATATAAGGTACCTTATGTACCACCAAATTAAGTAAATTCTATATAACATTTGGAACTGTATCAGGGAAGATGGGCCCCCCTCATACATGGTCTGCACCCCCAGAACCTATGGTAGTTACCCTCTTGTATTCAGCATAGGGAACTGCATGACTTCCCAAAGGTGTACGCTATGTGATCACAGAGTGGGGTCATATAATGTCACAGCTTTATATACTTAGCTTACGTATAAGCAGGTCTCTCCTCCTCCTCCACTCTGGTGGCTTTATTGGAGCTGTTGAGTGCAAAAAAAAAAAAATTAGTAATCTATATAATATACATATAGACATAATAATACATCTGGTGGATGTAACAGGGACAGGTCATCCTCCATTATTATCTATATGGTAATCTGTGATCCTGTATGTCATTGTCTAACTTGCTCACTTTGTGTTATGAACCAGATTCTGAGGGGTCAATCCAATTAGGTGCGAGCTGGGTCCTGACAGCCTCTATCACGGCGATCTCACACCACAAATTCCATTTGCAATCCAATTCCAACTGACATTGATTTTTCAGAGGGAATTTGTGATGTTTTGTGCGCACTTGAGCAGGTGAAAAGGTCGGGAAAATATATATTTTAAGGTAAAACTGTCAGGACAATTGTTGGGGGGGAGGGAGCCCAAAACACCTGAAAGCCTAGGGGATGGCCATGGGTTAGGGGCGTAACTAGATATTTGTGGCCTCATGCCAGCTGTATGTAAGGGGTTGGGTATAGCTGCTGGGTGAGATACCGATGCTGGAAGCTCGAACATGAAGAATCCAGATGACTAAGGTAACCCTACCCTTCCCCCCCACAACCTTCCCTTAGTGGTGCCTAACCCTAAAACTCTGGGGGTGGTGCCTAACCCTAAGTCCCCCCAGTGGTGCCTAACCCTCCCCCTCTGCGGCTAATAGTAGGTGGATTACCTACATTCAGGAAGCCATCTGTCGGGATTTAGATGCCTATCTTTAGTCCCAAATTGGGATTTCAACACTGGGATTCAGTCAGACGGCTTCCCAGCCATCGGTATATTGACTACATCCCGTATGTATGGTCCTTTATGTACCGCCAAGTGATGGAAATCCTATATAACACATGGAACTGTATCAGGGAAGATGGACGCCCCCATCCATGGGCTGCACCCCCAGAACCTATGGAACTTATCCCTTGTATTTAGCATAGGGAACGTGGGCAGCACAGACGGTGTAATGGTTAGCATTACTGCCTCACAGCACTGAGATCGTGGGTTCGATTCCCACCACGGCCCTACCTGTGTGGAGTTTGTATATTCTCCCTGTGCTTGCGTGGGTTTCCTCCGGGTACTCCGGTTTCCTCCCACGCTCCAAAAATATGCTGGTAGGTTAATTGGCTCCCAACACAAATTAACCCTAGTGTGTGTGTGTGTGTGATAGGGAACATTGGCCCTCATTCAGAGCCACTCGCTAGCGGCAGTACGCTCGTTCCAAGCGATGTTCGCACATCTGCGCATGCGTACGGATCGTTATACGCATGCGCGAACCAGTCAGTGCGGCCGAAATTCATGTGCTCGCAAAATAGCGAATGCCTGATAATTTGAGTGACAGGATGAGGCGTATGTGGGTGGTAACAGGGGAAGGTGCTTGAAAACGGGGAGTGGAAATCAGAACGCAGGCGTGCTTAAAGATCAAAACGGGCGTTTTATGGGTGTGCATATTTAAAACAGCAGCGTCATTGACCACGTCACTGGGTTTTTTTTAAGCCAGAACTGTTCGCAAAATTGTGGTAGCAAAAACCAACCACAAGAATAGCGAGCAGTTCATACGCTGGTCAATGTACTCGATTAATCTAATAAATAGCGGACATGACGTATGGTGCGAGTGGCCAGGGGGCGTTTTTAACAAATAAACGAGCGTATGTTTTGCTCGCTCGTTCAGACTTAGAGGTGTGAACAGACTGCAATTTGCGAACGGATCATTTGAATAGCCACCCCTTGTTTTTGAACGAACGACCGCAAATAGCGAACGGCTCTGAATCAGGCCCATAGATTGTAAGCTCCACTGGGGCAGGGACTGATGTGAATGGTCAAATATTCTCTGTAAAGCGCTGCGGAATATGTGTGCGCTATATAAAATAACTGGTAATAAATAAATAAATAATAAATAACTGCATGACTCCCCAAAGGTGTACGCTATGTAATCACAGAGAGGGGTCATATAATGTCACAGCTTTATCTACTTTACTTACAGAATAACACGCTGAAAATTCTGTTATTCATAGTTGGATCTGTTGAGTGCAGAAAAAAAAATTTGTGTTATATACAGTAATATACATATAGACATAATAATACATCTGGTGGAGAAACACAGAACAGTAACCGGGACAGGTCATCCTCCATTATTATCTAGATGGTAATCTGTGATCCTGTATGTAATTGTCTCACTTGCTCACTTGGGGCTCTATTTATTAACATTATTTTTACTAAAATAAAGAGAAAAAGGTTGTTTTCACACCCTTTTCACATTATTTTAGTATCACCCATAGTTATTACAGGGCAATTGGAGTAGCATTTGTAAAATTCTACTCCAACCCCTAAGTATCACTTATTTTTAGTAAGCAGATCGCATTTTCCATAATTGTAATGGGAAATGTAATTTGGCCAAAGTTACTAAAAATAAAATGTGAAAAAATACCTAGGGAGGCCCTGTGATAATAACGCCACCTGGAGGTGGTCTCCCCCGGTTACCGGGCTCCCGCTCCGCTATAATGGGGAGAGCAGAGCCCGGAGCCGGCCCCAGTAATCAGCTGTGTGGTCTAAACAGACCACACGCTGATACACTGCAAAATATATATATTTATTTTTTAAAAGTAAAAAAAAATTAACTTGCCTTACTCCGGGGAACGGAGTTCAGTGTTCTGGTGATGTCCTCCCTCCGGTCAGCTGGTCTCCCATGCTGCACTGCAACCCGGTCATCAGGTGACAGGGTCCCAGTGCAGTATGGGATGTCAGCTGACCGGAGGAACAGAGGACATAACCGGACCACCGATGACTGCAGGTAAGTGTAATTAAGTGAGGGGGGGTCGCGGGGGGGGAGGTGGGGTCAGCAATCGTGGGGGACAGGGCTTAGTGCCGCGGCGGGGCTTATCGCTGTGGGCGTAGCAGCGGCGGCCGGTCGGCGCATGCGCGGACACCTTGTCACGGTATTTTTTGCGAAAATACCATGATAAGGCTGCTGAGGGGATTTGCAGGGACAGAGCTTTCTCGCAAGCTCTGTCCCTGCAAGGGATTTGTAGTAAGTCCCTGTGATATTCCCTGTATTTGCAATGCAAATTCACTCGGTAATATCACACTACAATCTGTATTACAAATGCTGATTGTAGTAAATAGAGCCCTTTGTGGAAATTAACGCAGGGGGACTTAGCAAGGATATATCAGTGATATCTCCTGTGCTAAGTGGCTTCATGAATACTAAAATAACGTTATTTAAGGAAAATGTCCTTAAAATCGTTAATTTAGTGTTGATGAATAGGCCCCTGGGTCTGGTATTTCGGAGGGCCATAAAGATGCACCAAGTGTTTTAAACATTGCACCTGGCTGGTACTAAAAAATCGCCTGCGCCAGCTACAGTACGAGCGATGTTTAAAACACTTGGCGCATCTTTATGGCCCTCCGAAATACCAGACCCAACACATTAAATGCATCTTTCACGTAAAAAAAAATATATTTTTTTTTTAACCAAAATTTCAGCCGTCACTTATCGCCAAAGAACGCAACTTACAAATGTTTTTTCGCTAAAGTATCATTAGGGGCGCTATCCAAAGGGTTCTGTAAGAAATCCCCACATTTCTACACAAAAATAGGGATTTCGCTAATTTTTTCGCCTGCCCTAGGCTGCAGAAAAGTTTTCTCCAGTTTTTAGGTGTAAAACGGTGATTGGTGAAATCAGCCGCAAAATCGCCTCTAATTGAATACCCTCTAAGTAACTGCATCTGGGCAAACCACGCAGCGATGCCAAGGGGGGCAAATACATAGATTATATAAGCTGCAGGGTAAATACTGGCTGTTTTTGTAATTAGCCTACAAATGCTGGACAGCTTTATTCTTACACAGTAATTTAGATTAGAGTATAGACACCCCCTTCCCACATGGAACACTCTCTGCACATCTTACATCTCCCCCACCTGTAGTGTAACATGGTTTTGCCCAGGTGGAAAGTTACTAATTGCTATACTCTCACCTCAGAATCAGCCCTATGTAATAGTAATGTATATTCTGCTTCTACATAAGGTGATGCAGAGCCCTTGTGGCACCATATAAATAATAGATAATAATAATAATCATACCCATACATATATTGAGGGTCAGCCTCAGACCTGACATTTGCTTTGTTGCTGCTAATTATTACTGAATACAGGTTTATACTGATAATTATTATACTGCTTTCTGCATCATGTTACTGCCCATTCTGCCCAATAGAAAGCCTAGAAAATCTCACTTACCAAGAAGATTGCAAAACAGGTCTGGTCTTTAGTCTGCTTGTGGTGACACTGGCCTGTTACAGCCTGGGAGCAATAGGCTGTATGACAGGGTATGACATCACAATGTACTAATAACAATGCCCAGACCATGGCAAGTACTCCATGACATCACTCTCTAATACATTTCTCCATCATTTGCACATTACATGATAATGGTACAATAAATAAACTACAATACCGGGGTAAAGCAGTCCTAATAGAGAGCAGGAAAACGCTGAAGAGCCGCCATTAGAGTTGCATTACCGCAGTATGTAGTTTAGTTCTTTAAACAATATCAATCAGCAGCTTCTTTGTCAGACTCTAAGGGGGGAATTCAATTAGGGAGCGAAAAGCCCATGCTGCACTTTTCACTCCACGTCGGAGCTTTTTTCGGGTGCGTTCATGCTTTATCCCCGTATTCAATATAAAAGTAGCAAAATCGGGAACCGGCGAAACCTGGTTCGGCGAAAAGCCATGTAAATTTTCGGATTTTGCTCCTAGGAACCCCCTAAAGATGTCCAGACATGGGGGTTCAATCTGGGTTCCACTGTTTAGCCCTGCAGAATGTGTTCTGCATTTTTAAATAGCTGCGGCAGGTGTTTTTTTCCCGACATTGTGATGCAGACGAGCACTTTTTTTTTCATTATTAAAAGAGGTCCCATCAAATTTGGGGTACATGAAAATGGGTACTGGCATATTTTTAAGTCCTTAAACTAATTTTTTTAAAAATTCAGCAAAAAAGCACCTGCCGCTAATAGCCTATTCTAGGAAACACCTGCCGCTAATAGCCTATTCTAGGAAACACCTGCCGCTAATAGCCTATTCTAGGAAACACCTGCCGCTAATAGCCAATTCTAGGAAACACCTGCCGCTAATAGCCTATTCTAGGAAACACCTGCCGCTAATAGCCAATTCTAGGAAACACCTGCCGCTAATAGGCTATTCTAGGAAACACCTGCCGCTAATAGCCTATTCTAGGAAACACCTGCCGCTAATAGCCTATTCTAGGAAACACCTGCCGCTAATAGCCAATTCTAGGAAACACCTGCCGCTAATAGGCTATTCTAGGAAACACCTGCCGCTAATAGCCTATTCTAGGAAACACCTACCGCTAGCCTATTCTAGGAAACACCTGCCGCTAATAGCCTATTCTAGGAAACACCTGCCACTAATAGCCTGTTCTAGGAAACACCTGCCGCTAATAGCCTATTCTAGGAAACACCTGCCGCTAATAGCCTATTCTAGGAAACACCTGCCGCTAATAGCCTATTCTAGGAAACACCTGCCGCTAATAGCCTATTCTAGGAAACACCTGCCGCTAATAGCCTATTCTAGGAAACACCTACCGCTAATAGCCTACTCTAGGAAACACCTGCCGCTAATAGCCTACTCTAGGAAACACCTACCGCTAATAGCCTATTCTAGGAAACACCTGCCGCTAATAGCCTATTCTAGGAAACACCTGCCGCTAATAGCCTATTCTAGGAAACACCTGCCGCTAATAGCCTATTCTAGGAAACACCTGCCGCTAATAGCCTATTCTAGGAAACACCTGCCGCTAATAGCCTATTCTAGGAAGCACCTGCCGCTAATAGCCTATTCTAGGAAACACCTGCCGCTAATAGCCTATTCTAGGAAACACCTGCCGCTAATAGCCTATTCTAGGAAACACCTGCCGCTAATAGCCTATTCTAGGAAACACCTCCCGCTAATAGCCTATTCTAGGAAACACCTGCCGCTAATAGCCTATTCTAGGAAACACCTGCCGCTAATAGCCTATTCTAGGAAACACCTGCCGCTAATAGCCTATTCTAGGAAACACCTACCGCTAATAGCCTATTCTAGGAAACACCTGCCGCTAATAGCCTATTCTAGGAAACACCAGCTGCTAATAGCCTATTCTAGGAAGCACCTGCCGCTAATAGCCTACTCTAGGAAACACCTGCCGCTAATAGCCTATTCTAGGAAACACCTGCCGCTAATAGTCTATTCTAGGAAACACCTGCCGCATACTTACTTTTTTCCCCAAAATGTTAAATAATTTTTTTGGGGTGCCCCTTTTTTTTTTTTTTTTTTGTTTACTTTTTTTTTGCACATTTCATTTTAAGGGGGCATTCCCAAGGGTGCAGGCTATTTTATTTTAAGCCTGCACCCCTAAACCCCAATTCTGCATTTTTTTTCGACTGCTAGAGGCTGGCGAAAAATTATCCCCGTTTTTTTGCATTGACTTTTCGCACCGGCGAAAAGTCAATGTAATTGAATACGGGGATATTTCATATAGGCGAAAATGACAACATTTCGCTGCCTAATTGAATACGCCTCTGCGTAGGTAAATGGCCAGCATAACTTTGATGTGTAATGTGTGAATATTATCAAACCTTAAATTGGTATCAGTTCCAACACATCAATATCAGAGCAGTCTCATATCATGCTAATCATTTTTGCACATAACTGATAACGATAGAACTAAATAAATGAATAGACGAAAGACATAATTGACGTCATACCCTCATCTGTCCAATCGATATCAGACCTGAAGCCTCACTCTCTAGGAAGTCTCTTTTCTAACCATATTGCACATTATTGGTAACAAAGGTAATAAATAGGTGAATGAATATATAAATGTATTGGTCATATCAAAGAAAAAAAACTAAGTGTTAGAGCCCGTTTGGATACACCTCAGACTAATAACACATAAAAAGACATATAATAACCTGAATGATTAGTTCACACATTTGAATATTCTGTATCAGGCTCACATGGGTCATTACCGCTCACATTAATGTGTGACCTAATCATTCAGGTTATTATTATATGTCTTTTTATGATGTGTTATTAGTCTGAAGTGTATCCAATAATGTGCAGTATGTTTAGAAAAGAGACTTCTGATACTGATGTGTTGGAACTGATACCAATTTAAGGTTTGATAATATTCACACATTACACATGAATTATCTACTCTACTTCCCTATTACATAACCAACACAACGGTCATTTATGAGTAGAATAGGGAATCTGTTTAGAGTGACAAATTTTCGCCACAATAACCATTAATGTACCATTCTTTATGTGATACATATATAAACATACTATGTAAACAACTTATAGTAATGTGTATATATAATCATTTTTATATTTATTCTTTTTTTTTTTTTTTATCCCGGGTATTAAGAAGTGTGTCTTTAATACACTCTTATTTTTAATAAGGGTTAATTATTAAAGGTTAAGTATTACTGTATGTATCCATAATTATATTCTATATATATTCTTTTACTATCTATTATACACAGCTAAGAGTGCACCAGAAAGACTATTTTATTCTCCTGCTTCTTTGCAAAAAAATTCTGATTGAGAGGAGGAGCCGGTGTGTGCTGGGAGCTACAGCCTGCGTGTGGTGTGAGTGAGAGGAGGAGCCGGTGTGTGCTGGGAGCTACAGCCTGCGTGTGGTGTGAGTGAGAGGAGGAGCCGGTGTGTGCTGGGAGCTACAGCCTGCATGTGGTGTGAGTGAGAGGAGGAGCCGGTCTGTGCTGGGAGCTACAGCCTGCATGTGGTGTGAGTGAGAGGAGGAGCCGGTGTGTGCTGGGAGCTACAGCCTGCATGTGGTGTGAGTGAGAGGAGGAGCCGGTGTGTGCTGGGAGCTACAGCCTGCATGTGGTGTGAGTGAGAGGAGGAGCTGGTGTGTGCTGGGAGCTACAGCCTGCATGTGGTGTGAGTGAGAGGAGGAGCCGGTCTGTGCTGGGAGCTACAGCCTGCATGTGGTGTGAGTGAGAGGAGGAGCCGGTGTGTGCTGGGAGCTACAGCCTGCATGTGGTGTGAGTGAGAGGAGGAGCCGGTGTGTGCTGGGAGCTACAGCCTGCGTGTGGTGTGAGTGAGAGGAGGAGCCGGTGTGTGCTGGGAGCTACAGCCTGCGTGTGGTGTGAGTGAGAGGAGGAGCTGGTGTGTGCTGGGAGCTACAGCCTGCGTGTGGTGTGAGTGAGAGGAGGAGCCGGTCTGTGCTGGGAGCTACAGCCTGCATGTGGTGTGAGTGAGAGGAGGAGCTGGTCTGTGCTGGGAGCTACAGCCTGCATGTGGTGTGAGTGAGAGGAGGAGCCGGTCTGTGCTGGGAACTACAGCCTGCATGTGGTGTGAGTGAGAGGAGGAGCCAGTCTGTGCTGGGAGCTACAGCCTGCATGTGGTGTGAGTGAGAGGAGGAGCCGGTCTGTGCTGGGAGCTACAGCCTGCATGTGGTGTGAGTGAGAGGAGGAGCCGGTCTGTGCTGGGAGCTACAGCCTGCATGTGGTGTGAGTGAGAGGAGGAGCCGGTGTGTGCTGGGAGCTACAGCCTGCATGTGGTGTGAGTGAGAGGAGGAGCTGGTCTGTGCTGGGAGCTACAGCCTGCATGTGGTGTGAGTGAGAGGTCGGGATGGACATGGCTTCTGACATCATATGCAGGGATGCAATGGCAACAAGCAATCACATCCCAACCATCCGATAGTATAACCATCGCAATGGTTATACTGTGCGTGTGTGCAGAAGCTATCAAAGCTTTGCCCATGCGCACTTGCGGCCAACACGGGGTGGAGCCTCTTTGAATGGAGGCGGAACATCTTTGAATGGGGGCGGAGCCTCGAGTCACCCCTGTTCATGTCACTGTGCAGATATGCCCAGCTCTCTCCGAGATGCTGGGCTGCCCCTTGGCTCCCCCTAACAAAGTGAATAGATGCCGTATGCATGTGCGATCGGGATCTTCACCCCTGTCGGGCTTCCGCTGTCGGGATTAGAACCGCCGCCCATTACATACTGATTCCCTCCACATCTCTCCTGCCGGCCCATAGCTACTAATGTGAGCCATAAGCTGGGAGCATACTTGCCTAAAAGCATTTCAGGGAGATTGTGAGAGCAGCACCTATGAGCGCAGCGGTAAACTGAGCGTGTACTGCTACATCTGAGAGACGTGTCATAACACTGACTTACATCCAAATGTAAATGAGCCCCAAAGCAGTCAGTAAGATCTAATTGTTGATGAAAACACACTGATACTTTTCAGGAAATACATGTAGCCATAGGGATCATTGTGCCTTATACCCAATGCAGGGAAATTATACTAATGATCCCATTTTAATGTATATATCTCTTTTGTTTAATATAACATCTTCATAATGGGGGTAAGGTGCAATCAGGGAGATTGCTAGACTCTTCAGGGAGTCAGGGAGATTGCTACTATTTCAGGGCGTCTCCCTGACAATGAGGGAGAATTGGCAAGTATGAGCTGGGTACACACTAGACAATATATTGGACAATTTCCAACAGATTGGAACAACGAATCGTCCAGTGTATACGCACTATCGCAGGTCGTTCGTCACATGTTCAGATCTGCCGTATATGCAGGTCAATCTGAATATATCGTCACTGATTTTTAGCAAATCTGTACGCACTACTGGTATATAGTATATACGATCTAATGAACAAGCGTTGCAAGATATCTCGTTTGGTTGTTTGAAGGATTGCACAGTGTGTACGCACTGTATACTGTTTGTCCAGGAGTTCAAGGGAAATCGGGGCGACCATTGTGTGGTTTGCACATAGACTAATTTGGACCCAGCTTTATTCCTACAGTAATAAAACGAGTTATTTGTATAAGTGCATGTTTCAGTGTTGTTGTCTATATACAGAAGGTCAGTGGGGCAGAACAGTGTGTAAGCAGCTTTGTACAGTGTCATTCTGATGTTACATCTACATGAAAATAGGTTTAGCTTAGTTAGATATTGATATTTGTGTTTTATAATTGCTATTTTTGAAAAAGCATTTCAGGGAGATTGTGAAAGCAGCACCTATGAGCACGGCGGTAAAGTGGGCTTGTACTGCTACATCTGAAAGGCGTGTCATACATGTGATAGGCATGTCCTGCTACATCTGAGAGGCGTGACATACAATTACCGTGCATCCAAATGTAAATGAGCCCCAAAGCATTTGGTAATGCTGGACATACAATGTCAGCCCGACAGACCAATATTCTGACCTGCTAAAAGCATCAGATATCTTGTGGCCGTACACTGACAGAGATTTCATCACAGCCCACAGATTTGTTTTTCCATCTCTGAATCAGGCCGTTATTTATGTGAATGGGTAACAAGGGCCTATTTAACATATTTGTGGCCTATTCCCTGAAAATCACAGTAGTGCCAAGCGTGCGCCTGTCTCATAGGTAAAAGGCCGGCTGGCTTGACCGTTAAAGGGTGCTGTAACCTCCAAAGGGCACTCCAAACAAAATAAAAATATATTTTCTGTGTTTGTGAATTGTGTGCACTGTGGCTGCACGTGCATCAACAAAGGAGCAGTGCCAAGCGTGCGCCTGTGTCCCATAAGTAAAGGGCCGGCTGGCTTGTCTGTTAAAGGGTGCTGTAACCCCCAAAGGGCACTCCAAACAAAATAAAAAAATATTTTCTGTGTTTGTGAATTGTGTGCACTGTGGCTGCACGTGCATCAACAAAGGAGCAGCGCCAAGCATGCGCCTGTGTCCCATAAGTAAAGGGCCGGCTGGCTTGTCTGTTAAAGGGTGCTGTAACCCCCAAAGGGCACTCCAAACAAAATAAAAAAATATTTCCTGTGTTTGTGAATTGTGTGCACTGTGGCTGCACGTGCATCAACAAAGGAGCAGCGCCAAGCGTGCGCCTGTGTCCCATAAGTAAAGGGCCGGCTGGCTTGTCTGTTAAAGGGTGCTGTAACCCCCAAAGGGCACTCCAAACAAAATAAAAAAATATTTTCTGTGTTTGTGAATTGTGTGCACTGTGGCTGCACGTGCATCAGCAAAGGAGCAGCGCCAAGCGTGCGCCTGTGTCCCATAAGTAAAGGGCCGGCTGGCTTGTCTGTTAAAGGGTGCTGTAACCCCAAAAGGGCACTCCAAACAAAATAAAAAAATATTTTCTGTGTTTGTGAATTGTGTGCACTGTGGCTGCACGTGCATCAACAAAGGAGCAGTGCCAAGCGTGCGCCTGTGTCCCATAAGTAAAGGGCCGGCTGGCTTGTCTGTTAAAGGGTGCTGTAACCCCCAAAGGGCACTCCAAACAAAATAAAAAAATATTTTCTGTGTTTGTGAATTGTGTGCACTGTGGCTGCACGTGCATCAACAAAGGAGCAGCGCCAAGCGTGCGCCTGTGTCCCATAAGTAAAGGGCCGGCTGGCTTGTCTGTTAAAGGGTGCTGTAACCCCCAAAGGGCACTCCAAACAAAATAAAAAAATATTTTCTGTTTGTGAATTGAGTGCACTGTGGCTGCACGTGCATCAACAAAGGAGCAGCGCCAAGCGTGCGTCTGTCTGTTAAAGGGTGGTGTAACCCCCAAAGTGCGCTCCACAAAGAATAAAAAATTCTTTTTTTTTTCTGTCTTTGTGAATTGTGTGCACTGTGGCTGCACGTGCATCAACAAAGGAGCAGTGCCAAGCGTGCGCCTGTGTCCCATAAGTAAAGGGCCGGCTGGCTTGTCTGTTAAAGGGTGCTGTAACCCCCAAAGGGCACTCCAAACAAAATAAAAAAATATTTTCTGTGTTTGTGAATTGTGTGCACTGTGGCTGCACGTGCATCAACAAAGGAGCAGCGCCAAGCATGCGCCTGTGTCCCATAAGTAAAGGGCCGGCTGGCTTGTCTGTTAAAGGGTGCTGTAACCCCCAAAGGGCACTCCAAACAAAATAAAAAAATATTTCCTGTGTTTGTGAATTGTGTGCACTGTGGCTGCACGTGCATCAACAAAGGAGCAGTGCCAAGCGTGCGCCTGTGTCCCATAAGTAAAGGGCCGGCTGGCTTGTCTGTTAAAGGGTGCTGTAACCCCCAAAGGGCACTCCAAACAAAATAAAAAAATATTTTCTGTGTTTGTGAATTGTGTGCACTGTGGCTGCACGTGCATCAACAAAGGAGCAGCGCCAAGCGTGCGCCTGTGTCCCATAAGTAAAGGGCCGGCTGGCTTGTCTGTTAAAGGGTGCTGTAACCCCCAAAGGGCACTCCAAACAAAATAAAAAAATATTTTCTGTTTGTGAATTGAGTGCACTGTGGCTGCACGTGCATCAACAAAGGAGCAGCACCAAGCATGCGCCTGTGTCCCATAAGTAAAGGGCCGGCTGGCTTGTCTGTTAAAGGGTGCTGTAACCCCCAAAGGGCACTCCAAACAAAATAAAAAAATATTTTCTGTGTTTGTGAATTGTGTGCACTGTGGCTGCACGTGCATCAACAAAGGAGCAGCGCCAAGCGTGCGCCTGTGTCCCATAAGTAAAGGGCCGGCTGGCTTGTCTGTTAAAGGGTGCTGTAACCCCCAAAGGGCACTCCAAACAAAATAAAAAAATATTTTCTGTTTGTGAATTGAGTGCACTGTGGCTGCACGTGCATCAACAAAGGAGCAGCGCCAAGCGTGCGTCTGTCTGTTAAAGGGTGGTGTAACCCCCAAAGTGCGCTCCACAAAGAATAAAAAATTCTTTTTTTCTGTCTTTGTGAATTGTGTGGGCTGTAGCTGCACGTGCATCAACAAAGGAGCAGTGCCAAGCGTGCGCCTGTGTCCCATAAGTAAAGGGCCGGCTGGCTCATTTCTTAAAGTGTGGTGTAACCCACAAAGTGCAATAGTCTCCAACAAAAATAAAAAATTATTTTCTGTGTTTGTGTGCACCTTAGCTGCACGTATATATCAATATAACATAAATGGAGGACCAAACTTTCTCCGATAAAAATAAAATAGGGAATGATCAAGAACCACTTCCTCCTCGTGTTGAAGCTGCTGCCACTAGTCATGACATAGACGATAACATGCCATCAACATCGTCTGCCAAGGCCGATGCCCAATGTCATAGTAGAGGGCACATACAATCCCAAATGACAAAGTTCAGGAAAATGACCTTGAAAAAAACATTTAAATCATCTGAAGAGAAACGTAAACTTGCCAATATGCCATTTACGACACGGAGTGGCAAGGAACGGCTAAGGTCTTTCCCTATGTTCATGACTAGTGATTCAGCTTCACATGACGATGGAAGCCCTCCTCCCGCTAAAAAAATCAAACGAGTTAAGCTGGCAAAAGCACAGCGAAGAACTGTGCGTTCTAAGAAGATATCACAAATCCCCAAGGAGAGTCCAAGTGTGGTGGCGGTTGCGATGCCTGACCTTCCCAGCACTGGACGGGAAGAGGTGGCTCTTTCCACCATTTGCACGCCCCCTGCAAGTGCTGAAAGGAGCACCCACAGTCCACTTGCTGATATGCAAATTGAAGATGTCACTGTTGAAGTACAACAGGATGAGGATACTGGTGTAGCTGGCGCTGAGGAGGAAGTTGGCGAGGAGGATTCTGATGGTGATGTGGTTTGTTTAAATCAGGCTCCAAGGGAGACAGTTGTTGTCCGTGGGATGAAAAAGCCCATCACGGTCATGCCTGGGCAGAAGACCAAACATTCCACCTCTTTGGTCTGGCAATATTTCTATCCAAATCCGGACAACAACTGTCTTGCCATATATACCATATGTAAAGGTGAAATAAGTAGGGGTAGGGATGTTAACCACCTAGGAACATCCTCTCTTATACGGCACCTGCAGCGCGTTCATAAAAAGTTACTGTCAAGTTCAGAAACTTTGGCTAAGACCGTAAGCAGTCCAGGGACACCTAAATCCCGTTGTCCTGTTGTATCCAAGCGCCTGCAAACCACACCGTCAACTCCCTCCTCGTCAATTTCCTCCTTAGTCAGGATCGGAAGTAGTCACTGGCATGACTGACTCTCCTATCCGGGATTCCTCCGGAGGATCCTGCATTGCTACGCCTCCTGCTGCCGCTGCTGCTGCTGCTGGGAGTCGTTCATCATCCCAGAGAGGAAGTAGGAACACCACTACTTTTACTAAACAATTGACCCTCCAACAGTCCTTAGCGAGGAGGATGAAGTACGACAGCAGTCATCCTGAAGCAAAATGTATAACTGAGGCCTTGACTGCTATGTTGGTGTTAGACGTGCGTCCGGTATCCGCCATTAGTGCAGTGGGATTTAGACAATTGATGGAGGTAGTGTGTCCCCGGTTCCAAATCCCATCTAGATTCCACTTCACTAGGCAGGCGATACCGAGACTGTACAGAAACGTCAGAAAAAGTGTTCTCAGTGTCCTGAAAAATGCGGTTGTACCCAATGTCCACTTAACCACGGACATGTGGACAAGTGGAACAGGGCAGACTAAGGACTATATGACTGTGACAGCCCACTGGGTAGATGTATCACCTTACGCAGCAACAACAGCAGCGTCACCAGTAGCAGCATCTCAGAAACACCAACTCGTTCCAAGGCAGGCTACGCTGTGTATCACTGGTTTCAGTAAGAGGCACACCGCCGACAACCTCTTAGAGAAACTGAGGGAAATCATCGCCCAGTGGCTTACCCCACATAGACTCTCCTGGGGATTTGTGATATCTGACAACACCACCAAAATTGTGCGGGCATTACATCTGGGCAAATTCCAGCACGTCCCATGTTTTGCTCGCACAATAAACTTGGTAGTGCAGAATTTTTTGAAAAGCGACAGGGGCATGCAGGAGATGCTTTGGGTGGCCCGAAAAATTTCAGGCCACTTTCGCCATTCAGCGACTGCGTGCCGAAGACTGGAGCGCCAGCAAACACTCTTGAACCTGCCCCGCCATCAACTGAAGCAAGAGGTTGTGACGCGGTGGAACTCAACCCTCTATATGCTTCAGAGGATGGAGGAGCAGCAAAAGGCCATTCAAGCCTATACATCTACCTATGACATAGGCAAAGGAGGGGGTATGCACCTGACTCAAGCGCAGTGGAGAATGATTTCCGTGTTGTGCAAGGTTCTCCAGCCCTTCGAACTTGCCACACGTGAAGTCAGTTCAGACACTGCCAGCTTGAGTCAGGTCATTCCCCTCATCAGGCTTTTGCAGAAGCAGCTGGAGAAAGTGAAGGAGGAGCTAAGATGGAGCGATTCCGCTCGGCATGTGGGACTTGTGGATGAAGCCCTTCATTCGCTTTGCCAGGATTCCAGGGTGGTCAATCTGTTGAAATCAGACCACTACATTTTGGCCACCGTGCTCGATCCTAGGTTTAAAGCCTATGTGGTGTCTCTCTTTCCGGCCGACACAAGCCTGCAGAGGTGCAAAGACCTGCTGGTGAACACACTGTCAGCTGAAGCGGAACGTGACACGTCAACAGCTCCTTCTTCATTTTCTCCCGCAACTGGGGCTGCCAGGAAAAAACTTAGCTATCCTAAGCAACCCGCTGGCGGTGATGCAGGGCAGGCAGGACCAAGTTTGGACATCTGGTCCGGACTGAAGGACCTGGCAACAATTTCTGACATGTCTACTGTCACTGCATATGATACTGTCACCATTGACAGAATGGTGGAGGATTACATCGGTGACAGCATCCAAGTAGGCATGTCAGACAGTCCGTACATGTACTGGCAGGAAAAAGAGGCAATTTGGAGGCCCCTGTACAAACTGGCTCTATTTTACCTGAGTTGCCCCCCCTCCAGTGTGTACTCCGAAAGAGTGTTTAGTGCAGCCGGGAACCTTGTCAGCGAAAGGCGTAAGAGGTTGCTTCCACAAAATGTGGAGAAGATGATGTTCATAAAAATTAATGATTAACTCTTCCAGGGAGACCAGCCTCCAGAAGGTACAGAGGGACCTGTGGTGGTGGATTCCAGCGGGGACGAGTTAATACTCTGTGAGGATGAGGATGTACACAACACTGAAGAGGGTGAGAAATCGGTGGATGAGGAGGATGAGGACGACATCTTGCCTCCGTAGAGCCAGTTTGTGCAGGGACAGATTAATTGCCAGCTTGTTTTGTGGGGACCCAAACGAACCAATCATTTCAGCCACAGTTGTGTGGCAGACCCTGGCGCTGAAATGATTGGTTTGTTAAAGTGTGCATGTCCTGTTTATACAACATAAGGGTGGGTGGGAGGGCCCAAGGACAATTCCATCTTGCACCTCTTTTTTGTCTTTGAATTATGTACTGTTTGGGGCCTAGTTTTTCAAACTGCCATCCTGTCTGCCACTGCAGTGTCACTCCTAGATGGGCCACGTGTTTGTGCCGCCCACTCGTGTCGCTTAGCATAGTCATCCATCTACCTCGGTGCAACCTTTTGGACATAAAAACACTATTGTGAGGTGTGAGGTGTTCAGAATAGACTGGAAATGAGTGGAAATTAATGTTTTTGAGGTTAATAATAGCATAGGAGCAGAAAAATCAACACATTCTGTGATTTTAGCTGTTTTTATGCTTTTTTAAAAAAAAATACAGATCCAAAACAAAAAACCCAGATCACCCAAAACACCGAAGGGTGGTTTAGGCAAAACCAATCCAGATCCAAAACACGAAGAAAGATCCAGATCCAAAACCAAAACACGAAAAGTGGCCGGTGCACACCCCTAGCAAATACTAAGTATAACACAAATGTAAGAGGAAGACTCTGTAGCAGATAACTGCTGAGGACCCTCCATTTACGACAGCAGCTGCAGTCGCCTTAGGTTTCTATGGGATACTGTCAATATCCCGACAGTCAGGATGATGGTGCTTAGAATCCTGGCGCCGGCATCCAGACCACTGGCAACCCAATGGTAGGTCGTGGGGCTAGGGGGAGGGTTAGGGTTGGGCACTAGGGGGAGAGTTAGACACTAGGGGGAGGGTTAAGGTTAGGCACTAGGGGGAGGGTTAGGGTTGGGCACTAGGGGGAGGGGTAGGGTTAGGCACTAGGGGGAGGGTTAGGCACTAGGGGGAGGGTTAGACACTAGGCGGAGGGTTAGGTACTAGGAGGGAGGGTTAGGGTTAGGCACTAGGGGGAGGGTTAGGCACTAGGGGGAGGATTAGGCACTAGGGGAAGGATTAGGGTTAGGCACTAGGGGGAGGGTTAAACACTAGGGGGAGGGTTAGGGTTAGGCACTAGGGAGAGGATTAAACACTAGGGGGAGGATTAGGGTTAGGCACTAGGGGGAGGATTAGGGTTAGGCACTAGGGGGAGGGTTAAACACTAGGGGGAAGGTTAGGCACTGGGAGGGCGGGTTAGACACTAGGTGGAGGGTTAGGCACTAGGACGGCAGGTTAGGCACTAGGGGGAGGGTTAGGCACTAGGGGGAGGGTTAGGCACTAGGAGGGAGGGTTGGGCACTAGGGGGAGGTTTAGGTACTAGGGGGAGGGTTAGGGTTAGGCACTAGAGTTAGGGTTAGGCACTAGGAGGGAGGGTTAGGCACTAGGGTGGAGGGTTAGGTAGTAGGGGGAGGGTTAGGCACCATGGGGAGGGTTAGGTACTAGGGGGGAAGGGTTAGGCATTATTATAGAAGGGTTAGGGTTGGGCACTAGGGGTAGGGTTAGGTACTAGGGGGGAAGGGTTAGGCATTATTATAGAAGGGTTAGGGATGGGCACTAGGGGGAGGGTTAGGGATAGGTACTAGGGGGGAAGGGTTAGGCATTATTATAGAAGGGTTAGGGTTAGGCACTAGGGGGAGGGCTAGGGTTGGGCACTAGGGGTAGGGTTACGTACTGGGGGAAGGGTTAGGCATTATTATAGAAGGGTTAAGGTTAGGCACTAGGGGGAGGGTTAGGGTTGGGCACTAGGGGTAGGGTTAGGTACTAGGGGGGGTATTAGAGTTGGGCACTAGGGGGGGTACTAGGGGGAAGGGTTAGACACTAGAACGGTAGGGTTAGGTTTAGGCACTAAAGGGGATGTTAGGTTTAGGGTGCAGGAGGTAGAGTTAAATGTAAGGGAAGGGATAGGGGTTGGGTTAGGGTATTTACTGGCAGGGGTGTAGCGTGGAGCCAGGTCCCCCGGAGCACGTACGTGCTACGGCGCCTCCCCTTCCAAGTGTTCTAGGGAGGAAGCGGGTCCATACGTGGTTAAAGTAAAGGGAAGTTAAAATAAACATATGGGGCACTATCAAACTGGGGCATGAAGGGCTAGATATATTCCAACCTACTATGTAAATCCACTAATAATATCAGGTTTTGTGTGTACTCAATAAAAATACACCTTACCTATATGGCAGTGTCTCTGCAATTGGAAACCTCTAAAGAAATTGATCCTCCCTGGGCAGACAATCTTCAGTCGGTATCCACTGTTCATGCATGTAGGAGATCACATGGTCCGGAAGATGTCTGTATGTGTAGGAATATAACCAATGTCATCATCATACAGCAAAGGTTCAACCAGACCCTTGATTCCTGTCCCATGTCCACTACAGCCTTCTGCCCCCAGTCTCTCCATCCTCCTCCTCTTTCCAGCCTCCTTCCCAGTCACTCCAGACTTCAACCCCGTCACTCCAGCCTTCAACTCCCTGTCACTCCAGCCGTCAGCCCCGTCACTCCAGCCTTCAACCCCCTGTCACTCCAGCCTTCAACCCCGTCACTCCAGCTGTCAGCCCCCTAACACTCCAGCATTCAGCCTCCTCTCAGTCCAGCCCCTAATATATCAGCCCCCCATAATAAGTGTTGCCAACTCCCCCCCACCCCCCCCACACACACACTGGCCTCATTTATTAACAAGTTTTATCACAAAAACGAGTGATAAATGTCACTGTGTATGATAAATGGTGCTCCAGCCAATCAGCTCCCAACTGTGAACTGTTAGAAAAATGACAGTTGGGAGCTGATTGGCTGGAGCACCGTTTATCATACACAGTGACATTTATCACTCGTTTTGGTGATAAAAGTCGTTAGCTAATGGGGGCCACTGATTGTAGCAGGCCAGCACCATCACCTATAAAACCCCTAAGTCACTGCACTGACTGCATTAAATATACAAGTGCTCTCCCTCCCCCACGCTGATTATAGCAGGCCAGCACCATCCACTATAAAACCCCTCAGTCACTGACTCCCCTTCCCCCTCACCTCCCTCACGCAGGCACCTAACAATTATATTAGTAAATATAAAGGGCAGCACTGCGGAACAAACAATCGCCACACTGCCAGTACGCTCCTTGCTATTTTCATCCCGGCTACTCTGTCTGTGCGTGTGACGTTATGACGTCACACACACAAAGACGGAAGTGCCCCTGAAGCTGGCACCCAGCAGGCTGTCCAGCAGGCGCAGCGACAGGAGCTTGCGCCCCACCGGAACGCCCTCCCTACGCCCCTGCCTACCGGCGCTGTTGGTATTTCAACCCTATCAAGATGGCAGCATTGGGATTCTGACCGCCGAGATCCCGAGCTTCGGCAACCCGTACCTAACTCGTTTCTATGGGGCTGCAAATGCAGTTAGAATTTCCAAGCTGCAGAATGCAAAATATTCCAGAGTTTTGCCCCCAGCAGCTTACGCCATCTAAAGATTCATCTGCTCTAGCCTGTGGGTTACTTTTTGCAGATATCACCGGGAGAGGGTTCCAAAGGAGCCCTACCCTGCATTGGCCATTTGCACATGTGTAATCAGCAGACCACACATGTGCTGGACTCACAGTGAAGCCAGTAATACACAGAGTAGCCTGCCTCTGAATGAGCTGGCATTGTTTGTTAGATACTGCTGCTAAGGAAGAATCACCCACCCAATAGGCTGTCACAGTCATGTAATCTTTTAGTTTTCCCACTACTGCTTGTCCACCTATCTGTGGATTAGGTGGACAGTGGGTACATTGGCATTTTGCCCCCCCCCTATACACAATGACTAAGAGTAGCACAGCCACTTGTAGTGAGTCAGGACACAGCACAGCCTATACAGCAGAGTACAGTGCAGCATATAGCAGTGTGCCCCCCTATACACTTTGACTAAAAGCAGCACAGTGGGTGGGGTCACAATGACATGTAGCTCCACCCCCCCCACTGTAAAATGAGGTGAATTATGGCTGTAAACAGCCTCAGCTATAAGGCCTCATCTCAGTTCCCACAAGTGAGTGCACGGACCAGTAGCAACTTAGAACTGGCTTCTCCCATGTGCAGCCTTGGAGGAGGGAGGGGATACTGACAATGGGGCCCATTTATTAATAATGGCATTTGCAATGTGATCTGGGGGTGATATTAGCGCCCACGATCACATTGCAGTTGCGCCGGGATGTAACGGAGCACCCTTGATGTGCTTGGAGTCTACAGACCACGAATGTGCTGTGCCCAATGTCGGAGAGGGTTCATCCAGAACCCCACCCCCAGTAATCTTTTGCGATGTGTAACCCATAGGCTACAGCAGCACAATGCCATCTTTATAAGGCGTTAGCTGCGGGGACCAAGCTCCGGGAATGGTAAATCCGACAGCATCACATCCCCGTCCCCGGTTCATTTGAATAGCCACCCCTTTTTAGAAAACGAACGACCGCAGATAGCGAGCGGCTCTGAATGAGGGCCTAAGTGTGACTGTGTGTGCGAGTGCTTACTAAGAGGGATATTCAATATGGGAGCGAAAAGTCCGTGCTGGAGTTTTCGCTCCACATCGGAGAGTTTTCTGGGATAAAGTATTGGGTGCGCGCCCGCTTTATCCCCGTATTCAATATCAAATCAACGAAAACGGGACCTGGTGAAGTGGGATTTGCGATAAACTACAAAATTTTCCTGGAAAAAATTGTAGGACCCCCCTAAAGCTGTAAAAAAATGGGGGATCACTATGGGTACCCCCGTTTCAGCCTGCAAATGAAAGTCGGGGATTTAAATAGCTGCGGCAGGTGCTTTTTCCCTGACATTGAAGAAGTGATGCAGAAGAGCACAGGTTATTTTTTTCATTTTTTTAAGTGGTCCCATCAAATTTGGGGTACATGAAAATGGGTACTAGCATATTTTTATGTCCCTAAAGTAATTTTTTTAAAATTCTGCAACTGTGCACCTGCCGCTATTAATCGATTCTAGAATACACCTGCCGCATACATGCAGAATAGCCCTGAACCTATTTCCCTATTGCTAAACTATTTTTTTCACCCCAATTTTTTAATACATTTTTTGGGGTGTCCCTATTTTTATTTTTCATTTTTTTTGACACAGTTATTTTTAAAATGTCATTCCCAGGGGTGCAGGCTATTTTTTTTAAGCCTGCACCCCTAAACCCCAATTCTGCACTTTTTTTCGACACCTATTCAGTGGTGAAAAGTTATCCCCGTTTTTTTCAAAGACTTTTCGAACCTGAGAAAAGTCTTTGAAATTGAATACGGTGTAAAACTAAAACCTGCGATAATGACGTCATAGGTGCGAAATTAACGCAAAAACTGAGTTTTCGCTCCCTTATTGAATACCCCTATAAGTGTGACTGTGTGTGCGTGTGCTTACTAAGTGTGACCGTGTGTGTGCTGACTAAGTGTGACTTTGTGTGTGCTAAGTGTGACTGTGTGCGTGTGCTTACTAAGTGTGACTGTGTGCGTATGCTTACTAAGTGTGACTGTGTGCGTATGCTTACTAAGTGTGACTGTGTGTGCGTGTGCTTACTAAGTGTGACTGTGTGTGTGCTTACTAAGTGTGACTGGGTGCATGTGGTTACTAAGTGTGACTGTGTGCGTATGCTTACTAAGTGTGACTGTGTGCGTATGCTTACTAAGTGTGACTGTGTGTGTGCTTACTAAGTGTGACTGGGTGCATGTGGTTACTAAGTGTGACTGTGTGCTGACTAAGTGTGACTGTATGTGTGTGTGCTGACTAAGTGTGACTGTGTGTGTGTGCTGACTAAGTGTGAATGTGTGTATATGTATATATATATGTATATGTATATATATATAGTGTGTGTGTGTGTGTGTGGTCGAAGTAGACATTTTGATGTGGGGGTATGGAAATATCAGAGGGGCTTTACTTAGGCAGGCCCAAATCCTGAGCCCCCTGATATTTCCATACTCCCACTTTCTCTTAAACACAGCACACATTCCCTCACAGTCACAGCACACCACACACCATAGCTCATAGCATACTTCACACCACAGCACACTGCCCACCTCACCCTGCTCTGCTCTGGTGACCGCGGTCGCGGCGCTCCCTTCCCTGGGCCCTTCCCCAATCTTTCTCCTTGGTGGCACTGGCATTTTGAATTCAGCGACGGCTGTGAGCAAATGACAGCTCGCGGACCGGCAGCCAATTAGGGGCGGCCACGTGGCCATGATTGTTTCGCGGCCGGAGATAGATTTAAACAAGCAGAGAGCAGCCGCTTGCTGACCGGCACTGGGACAGTCCTAGTGCCGGACAGGTGTCGAAGTGAAGTGACAGCATGACATCCCATTTCATATCGGCAAACTTCAAGCAATATATATATATATATATATACATATATACAGTCAGGTCCATAAATATTGGGACATTGACAGAATTTTCATATTTTGTCCTCTATTCACCACCACAATGGCTTTGAAATGAAACAAACAAGATGTGATTTAACTGCAGACTTTCAGATGTAATTTGAGGGTAATTACATCCACATCAGGTGAACGGTGTAGGAATTACAACGGTTTCTATATGTGCCTCCCACTTTTTAAGGGGCCAAAAGTAATGGGACAAACTAAACAATCCTAAATCTAACTTTCACTTTTTAATACTTTGTTGCAAATCCTTTGCAGGCAATTACAGCCTGAAGTCTGGAACGCATAGACATCACCAGACGCTGGGTTTCATCCCTGGTGATGCTCTGCCAGGCCTCTACTGCAAATGTCTTCAGTTCCTGCTTGTTCTTGGGGCATTTTCACTCCAGTTTTGTCTTCATCAAGTGAAATGCATGCTTAATCGGATTCAGGTCAGGGGATTGACTTGGCCATTGCATAACATTCCACTTTTTAGCCTTAAAAAACTTCTTGGTTGCTTTTGCAGTATGCTTCGGGTCATTGTCCATCTGCACTGTGAAGCGCTGTCCAATGAGTTCTGAAGCATTTGACTGAATATGAGCATATAATATTGCCCAAAACACTTCAGAATTCATTCTGCTGCTTTTGTCAGCAGTCACATCATCAATAAATACAAGGGAACCAGTTCCATTGGCAGCCATACATGCCCACACCATGACACTACCACCACCACCATGCTTCACTGATGAGGTGGTATGTTTTGGATCATGAGCAGTTCCTTTCCTTCTCTTCTCTTCCCATCACTCTGGTACAAGTTGATCTTTGTCTCATCTGTCAATAGAATGTTGTTCCAGAACTGTAATGGCTTTTTTAGATGTTGTTTGGCAAACTCTAATCTGGTCTTCCTGTTTTTGTGGCTCACCAATGGTTTGCATCTTGTGGTGAACCCTCTATATTCACTCTTGTGAAGTCTTCTCTTGATTGTTGACTTTGACACATATACATCTACCTCCTGGAGAGTGTACTTGATTTGGCCAACTGTTGTGAAGGGGTTTTTCTTCACCAGGGAAATAATTATTTTGTCATCCACCACAGTTGTTTTCCGTGGTCTTCCGGGTCTTTTGGTGTTGCTGAGCTCTCCGGTGCGTTCTTTCTTTTTAAGAATGTTCCAAACAGTTGATTTGACCACACCTAATGTTTTTGCTATCTCTCTGATGGGTTTGTTTTGATTTTTCAGCCTAATGATGGCTTGCTTCACTAATAGTGACAGCTCTTTGGATCTCATATTGAGAGTTGACAGCAACTGATTCCAAATGCAAATGTCGCACCTAGAATCAACTCCAGACCTTTTACCTGCTTAATTGATAATGAAATAACGAGGGAATAGCCCACACCTGTCCATGAAATAGCTTTTGAGTTGATAGTCCCATTACTTTTGGCCCCTTAAAAAGTGGGAGGCACATATTGAAACTGTTGTAATTCCTACACCGTTCACCCGATTTGGATGTAATTACCCTCAAATTAAATCTGAAAGTCTGCAGTTAAAGCACATCCTGTTTGTTTCATTTCAAAACCATTGTGGTGGTGAATAGAGGGTAAAATCTGAAATTTCTGTCAATGTCCCAATATTTATGGACCTGACTGTATATATATAATATAAAATGGTATAAGTGGCGCACAAAGCTCATAAACAATACATGTGATATTATCAAAAGAAATAGTGAAAAATAAACCAAATAAAATATCTCAAAAATACTCCCTATTAAAGGTGGCTGCCGCACTTTCCAATGTGTGATCTATTCAAAACAATCAACTAAATAATGTAAGTAAAAAAGGGTGAAGGAGCGGCGCCTTCAGTGTAACAACTTTTATAGCAGGGATATTGAGACCAAGTCCATAAGGTCCGAACACACAGTCTATCCTTGCAGGGTCTTCGTGTAAATCCCACGATGTAAATCAGTGGGTTCTCCAACTTCTACGGCATTCAGTGGAGACTGTGCTCACATAAACCTGTAGGATAAACAAGCTGCATGAGTGAGGAGATCTGCCGTGGTATGAGGATGTGCTTATGGAGGTCGGCTGTTATTATACAGGCAGCATATACTGTAGGCAAAATGCTGCAGGCAGTAATGAGGCAGCCTTCCCTGGCCACACTGGGAATCAAGGGACATAAATGCTATTCATGTGTATGTTTTGATCAAGATGATAACTTGCTTTGTCACATGATGCAGAGGTTGCTGCACACTGCAGCAGCCAGGGATCAGTGCCCAGCTCCTTCTGTGGCCCCAGTCAGCTGATCAGTGCTGTAAGCTGAGATGTCAGCTGGGAGTTTTTATATATATATATATAAATATACACTGCTCAAAAAAATAAAGGGAAGACTAAAATAACACATCCTAGATCTGAATGAATGAAATATTCTTATTAAATACTTTGTTTTTTACATAGTTGAATGTGCTGACAACAACATCACTCAAAAATTATCATTGGAAATCAAATTTATTAACCCATGGAGGTCTGGTTTTGGAGCCACACCAAAAATTAAAGTGGAAAAACACACTACAGGCTGCTCCAACTTTGATGTAATGTCCTTAAAACAAGTCAAACTAAGGCTCAGTAGTGTGTGTGGCCTCCACGTGCCTGTATGATCTCCCTACAACGCCTGGGCATGCTCCTGATGAGGTGGCGGATGGACTCCTGAGGGATCTCCTCCCAGACCTGGACTAAAGCATCTGCCAACTCCTGGACAGTCTGTGGTGCAACGTGGCGTTGGTGGATGGAGCGAGACATGACGTCCCAGATGTGCTCAATTGGATTCAGGTCTGGGGAACGGGCGGGCCAGTCCATAGCATCAATGCCTTCGTCTTGCAGGAACTGCTCACACACTCGAGCTACATGAGGTCTAGCATTGTCTTGCATTAGGAGGAACCCAGGGCCAACCGCACCAGCATATGGTCTCACAAGGGGTCTGGGGATCTCATCTCGGTACCTAATGGCAGTCAGGCTACCTCTAGCGAGCACATGGAGGGCTGTGCGGCCCCCCAAAGAAATGCCACCCCACACCATTACTGACCCACTGCCAAACCGGTCATGCTGGAGGATGTTGCAGGCAGCAGAACGTTCTCCTTGACGTCTCCAGACGTCTGTCACATGTGCTCAGTGTGAACCTGCTTTCATCTGTGAAGAGCACAGGGCGCCAGTGGCGACTTTGCCAATCTTGGTGTTCTCTGGCAAATGCCAAACGTCCTGCACGGTGTTGGGCTGTAAGCACAACCCCCAAATGTGGATGTCGGGCCCTCATACCACCCTCATGGAGTCTGTTTCTGACTGTTTGAGCAGACACATGCACATTTGTGGCCCGCTGGAGGTCATTTTGCAGGGCTCTGGCAGTGCTCCTCCTGTTCCTCCTTGCACAAAGGCGGAGGTAGCGGTCCTGCTGCTGGGTTGTTGCCCTCCTACGGCCTCCTCCACGTCTCCTGATGTACTGGCCTGTCTCTTGGTAGCGCCTCCATGCTCTGGACACTATGCTGACAGACACAGCAAACCTTCTTGCCACAGCTTCCATTGATGTGCCATCCTGGATGAGTTGCACTACCTGAGCCACTTGTGTGGGTTGTAGACTCCGTCTTATGCTACCACTAGAGTGAAAGCACCGCCAGCATTCAAAAGTGACCAAAACATCAGCCAAAAAGCATAGGAACTGAGAAGTGGTCTGTGGTCACCACCTGCAGAACCACTCCTTTATTGGGGGTGTCTTGCTAATTGCCTATAATTTCCACCTGTTGTCTATTCCATTTGCACAACAGCATGTGAAATTGATTGTCAATCAATGTTGCTTCCTAAGTGGACAGTTTGATTTCACAGAAGTGTGAATGACTTGGAGTTACATTGTGTTGTTTAAGTGTTCCCTGTATTTTTTTGAGCAGTGTATATATAGTACCAGTCAAAAGTTTGGACACATCAAATAATTTAAATTATTTTCAACATAGTAAATTAATACTGAAGACATCAAAACTATGAAAGATCACATATGGAATTGTGCTGTAAACAAAAAAGTGTTACACAAATCAAAATATGTTTTATATTTTAGATTCCTCAAAGTAGCCCCCTGTTGCTTGGACGGCAGCTTTGCACACTCTTGGCATTCTCTCAATCAGCTTTATGAGGTGTCTCCTGGAATGGTTTTCCAACTGTCTTGAAGGAGTTCCCAGAGGTGCTGAGCACTTGTTGGCTGCTTTTCCTTCACTCTGCCGTCCAACTCATCCCAAACCAGCTCAATTGGGTTTAGGTCGGGTGATTGTGGAGGCCAGCTCATCTGACGCAGCACTCCATCACTTTCCTTCTTGGTCAAGTAGCCCTTACATAGCCTGGAGGTGTGTTTGGGGTTATTGTCTTGTTGAAAAACAAATGATGGTCCCAGTAAGCGCAAACCAGATGGGATGGCATGGCGCTGCAGAATGCTGTGGTAGCCATGCTTGTTAAGTGTGCCTTGAATTTTGAATAAATCACCAGCGAAGCACCCCCACACCATCACTCCTCCTCCTCCATGCTTCACAGTGGTAACCACACATGCAGAAACCATCCGCTCACCTTCTCTGCGTCTCACAAAGACACGGCGGTTGGAACAAAAAATCTAAAATTTGGACTCATCAGACCAAAGTACAGATTTCCACTGGTCTAATGTCCATTCCTTGTGTTTCTTGGCCCAAACAATTATCTTCTTCTTCTTGTTCATCACGCAGTCTCCTCTGAACAGTTGATGTTGAGATTTGTCTGCTACTTGAGCTCTGTGAAGACTTTATGTGGTCTCTAATCTGAGGTGCTGTTAAGTAGCGGTTTCTGAGGCTGGTAACTCTAATAAACCTATCCTTTGCAGCAGAGGTAACTCTTGGTCTTCCTTTCCTGGGGCGGTCCTCATGAGAGTCAGTTTCATCATAGCGTTTGATGGTTTTTGCAACTGTACTTGAGGATACGTTCAAAGTTCTTTAAATTTTCCGTATCGACTGACCTTCATGTCTTAAAGTAATGATGGACTGTCATTTCTCTTTACTGGGTTGAGTGGTTAATGCCCTAATATGGATTACAACAGTAGTCAAATAGTGGTGTCCACTGTGTACTAACCCTACCTCTGCACAACACAACTGATGGTCTTAAACACATTAAGAAGGCAAGTAATTCCACAGATTGACTCTTGACAAGGCACACCTGTTAATTCAAAACCAATCCAGGAGATACCTCATGAAGCTGATTGAGAGAATGCCAAGAGTGTGCAAAGCTGTCATCCAAGCAAAAGGGGGCTACTTTGAGGAATCTAAAACATATTTTGATTTGTTTAACAATTTTGTTTACAACATAATTCCATATGTGTTCTTTCATAGTTTTGATGTCTTCAGTATTAATCTACTATGTTGAAAAAAAATTAAATAAACAAAAACCATTGAATGAGAAGGTGTGTCCAAACTTTTGACTGGTACTGTGGGCCTGATTCAGAGCCGGACGCTATTTGCGCTCGCTCGTTCAGTAAAAGGGGCTGGCTATTTAAATTGAGCGCTCGCTCTTTGCGGTCTGTTGACGCCTCTATGTCTGAGCGAGCGTCCGAAACATGCGCTCGCTATTTTGTAAAGACGCCCCTTGGCCGCTTGCATCATACGTCATCTCCGCTATTTATTAGATTAATCGAGTACATCGAAAGGCGTATGAACTGCTCACTATTCTTGTGGTAGCATTTTCCTACTGCAATCATGCGAGCAGTTCAGGCTAAAAGACAACCAACTGACGTGGTCGATGATGCTGCTTTGTTAATTATGCACACCCTTAAAACGCCCGTTTTGACCGTTTGGCACGCCTGCGTTCGGATCTCCACTCCCCGTTTTCAAGCACCTTCCCCTGTTACCACCCACAAACGCCTCATCCTGTCACTCAAACTAGCAGGCATTCGCTATTTTGCAAGCACACGATTTCTGACCGCTCTGACTGGTTGGCGCATGTGCATTACAACTAGGGGTGTGCACCGGCCACTTTTCGTGTTTTGTGTTTTGGTTTTGGATCTGGATCTTTCTTCGTGTTTTGGATCTGGATTGGTTTTGCCAAAACCACCCTTCCGTGTTTTGGGTTCTGGGTTTTGTGTTTTGGATCTGTATTTTTTTGAAAAAAAGCATAAAAACAGCTAAAATCACAGAATTTGTAGGTTTTTCTGCTCCTATGCTATTATTAACCTCAATAACCTTAATTTCCACTCATTTCCAGTCTATTCTGAACACCTCACACCTCACAATAGTGTTTTTATGTCCAAAAGGTTGCACCGAGGTAGCTGGATGACTATGCTAAGCGACACGAGTGGGCGGCACAAACACGTGACCCATCTAGGAGTGACACTGCAGTGGCAGACAGGATGGCAGTTAGAAAAACTAGGCCCCAAACTGTACATAATGCAAAGAAAAAAAGAGGTGCAAGATGGAATTGTCCTTGGGCCCTCCCACCCACCCTTATGTTGTATAAACAGGACATGCACACTTTAACAAATCAATCATTTCAGCGCCAGGGTCTGCCACACAACTGTGGCTGAAATGATTGGTTCGTTTGGGCCCCCACAAAACAAGCTGGCAATTAATGTGTCCCTGCACAAACTGGCTCTACGGAGGCAAGATGTCATCCTCATCCTCCTCATCCACCGATTCCTCACCCTCTTCAGTGTGTACATCCTCATCCTCACAAAGTATTAACTCGTCCCCACTTGAATCCACCACCACAGGTCCCTCTGTACGTTCTGGAGGCTGGTCTCCCTGGAAGAGCTGATAATTCATTTTGATGAACATCATCTTCTCCACATTCTGTGGAAGCAACCTCCTACGCCTTTCGCTGACAAGGTTCCCGGCTGCACTAAACACTCTTTCGGAGTACACACTGGAGGGGGGGCAACTCAGGTAAAATAGAGCCAGTTTGTACAGGGGCCTCCAAATTGCCTCTTTTTCCTGCCAGTACAGGTATGGACTGTCTGACATGCCTACTTGGATGCTGTCACCGATGTAATCCTCCACCATTCTGTCAATGGTGACAGTATCATATGCAGTGACAGTAGACATGTCAGAAATTGTTGCCAGGTCCTTCAGTCCGGACCAGATGTCCAAACTTGGTCCTGCCTGCCCTGCATCACCGCCAGCGGGTTGCTTAGGATACCTAAGTTTTTTCCTGGCAGCCCCAGTTGCGGGAGAAAATGAAGAAGGAGCCGTTGACGTGTCACGTTCCGCTTCAGCTGACAGTGTGTTCACCAGCAGGTCTTTGCACCTCTGCAGGCTTGTGTCGGCCGGAAAGAGAGACACCACATAGGCTTTAAACCTAGGATCGAGCACGGTGGCCAAAATGTAGTGGTCTGATTTCAACAGATTGACCACCCTGGAATCCTGGCAAAGCGAATGAAGGGCTTCATCCACAAGTCCCACATGCCGAGCGGAATCGCTCCGTCTTAGCTCCTCCTTCACTTTCTCCAGCTGCTTCTGCAAAAGCCTGATGAGGGGAATGACCTGACTCAAGCTGGCAGTGTCTGAACTGACTTCACGTGTGGCAAGTTCGAAGGGCTGAAGAACCTTGCACAACACGGAAATCATTCTCCACTGCGCTTGAGTCAGGTGCATACCCCCTCCTTTGCCTATGTCATAGGTGGATGTATAGGCTTGTATGGCCTTTTGCTGCTCCTCCATCCTCTGAAGCATATAGAGGGTTGAGTTCCACCGCGTCACAACCTCTTGCTTCAGGTGATGGCGGGGCAGGTTCAAGAGTGTTTGCTGGCGCTCCAGTCTTCGGCACGCAGTCGCTGAATGGCGAAAGTGGCCAGAAATTTTTCGGGCCACCCAAAGCGTCTCCTGCACGCCCCTGTCGCTTTTCAGAAAATTCTGCACCACCAAGTTTATTGTGTGAGCAAAACATGGGACGTGCTGGAATTTGCCCAGATGTAATGCCCGCACAATATTGGTGGCGTTGTCAGATATCACAAATCCCCAGGAGAGTCTAAGTGGGGTAAGCCACTGGGCGATGATTTCCCTCAGTTTCTCTAAGAGGTTGTCGGCGGTGTGCCTCTTACTGAAACCGGTGATACACAGCGTAGCCTGCCTTGTAACGAGCTGGCGTTTCTGAGATGCTGCTACTGGTGACGCTGCTGCTGTTGCTGCGTAAGGTGATACATCTACCCAGTGGGCTGTCACAGTCATATAGTCCTTAGTCTGCCCTGTTCCACTTGTCCACATGTCCGTGGTTAAGTGGACATTGTGTACAACGGCATTTTTCAGGACACTGAGGACACTTTTTCTGACGTTTCTGTACAGTCTCGGTATCGCCTGCCTAGTGAAGTGGAATCTAGACGGGATTTGGAACCGGGGACACACTACCTCCATCAATTGTCTAAATCCCACTGCACTAATGGCGGATACCGGACGCACGTCTAACACCAACATAGCAGTCAAGGCCTCAGTTATACGTTTTGCTTCAGGATGACTGCTGTCGTACTTCATCCTCCTCGCTAAGGACTGTTGGAGGGTCAATTGTTTAGTAAAAGTAGTGGTGTTCCTACTTCCTCTCTGGGATGATGAACGACTCCCAGCAGCAGCAGCAACAGCAGCAGCGGCAGCAGTAGGCGTAGCAATGCAGGATCCTCCGGAGGAATCCCGGATAGGAGAGTCAGTCATGCCAGTGATATGGCCTGCAGGACTACTTCCGATCCTGACTAAGGAGGAAATTGACGAGGAGGGAGTTGACGGTGTGGTTTGCAGGCGCTTGGATACAACAGGACAACGGGATTTAGGTGTCCCTGGACTGCTTACGGTCTGAGCCAAAGTTTCTGAACTTGACAGTAACTTTTTATGAACGCGCTGCAGGTGCCGTATAAGGGAGGATGTTCCTAGGTGGTTGACGTCCCTACCCCTACTTATTTCACCTTTACATATGGTACATATGGCAAGACAGTTGTTGTCCGGATTTGGATAGAAATATTGCCAGACCAAAGAGGTGGAATGTTTGGTCTTCTGCCCAGGCATGACCGTGATGGGCTTTTTCATCCCACGGACAACAACTGTCTCCCCCGGAGCCTGATTTAAACAAACCACATCACCATCAGAATCCTCCTCGCCAACTTCCTCCTCAGCGCCAGCTACACCAGTATCCTCATCCTGTTGTACTTCAACAGTGACATCTTCAATTTGCATATCAGCAAGTGGACTGTGGGTGCTCCTTTCAGCACTTGCAGGGGGCGTGCAAATGGTGGAAAGAGCCACCTCTTCCCATCCAGTGCTGGGAAGGTCAGGCATCGCAACCACCACCACACTTGGACTCTCCTTGGGGATTTGTGATATCTTCTTAGAAAGCACAGTTCTTCGCTGTGCTTTTGCCAGCTTAACTCTTTTGATTTTTTTAGTGGGAGGAGTGCTTCCATCGTCATGTGAAGCTGAACCACTAGTCATGAACATACTAGGGATCGACCTTAGCCGTTCCTTGCCACTCCGTGTCGTAAATGGCATATTGGCAAGTTTACGTTTCTCTTCAGCTGATTTAAATGTCTTTTTCAAGGTCATTTTCCTGAACTTTGCCATTTGGGATTGTATGTGCCCTCTACTATGACATTGGGCATCGGCCTTGGCAGACGACGTTGATGGCATGTTATCGTCTATGTCATGACTAGTGGCAGCAGCTTCAGCACTAGGAGGAAGTGGTTCTTGATCTTTCTCTATTTTATTTTTATCGGAGAAAGTTTGGTCCTCCATTTATGTTATATCGATTTGATATATACGTGCGGCTAAACACAGAAAATAATTTTTTTTTTGGTTTGGACTGGAGTGTACTTTGTGGGTTACAGCACCCTTTAACGGTCAAGCCAGCCGGCCCTTTACTTATGACACAGGCGCACTCTTGGTACTACTTTGTTGATGCACGTGCGGCTACTGCGCACACAATTCACAAACACAGAAAATAATTTTTTTTTGGTTTGGACTGGAGTGTACTTTGGGGGTTACAGCACCCTTTAACGGTCAAGCCAGCCGGCCCTTTACTTATGACACAGGCGCACGCTTGGCACTACTTTGTTGATGCACGTGCGGCTACTGCGCACACAATTCACAAACACAGAAAATAATTTTTTTTTGGTTTGGACTGGAGTGTACTTTCGGGGGTTACAGCACCCTTTAACGGTCAAGCCAGCCGGCCCTTTACTTATGACACAGGCGCACGCTTGGCACTACTTTGTTGATGCACGTGCGGCTACTGCGCACACAATTCACAAACACAGAAAATAATTTTTTTTTAGGTTTGGACTGGAGTGTACTTTCGGGGGTTACAGCACCCTTAACGGTCAAGCCAGCCGGCCCTTTACTTATGACACAGGCGCACGCTTGGCACTACTTTGTTGATGCACGTGCGGCTACTGCGCACACAATTCACAAACACAGAAAATAATTTTTTTTTGGTTTGGACTGGAGTGTACTTTCGGGGGTTACAGCACCCTTTAACGGTCAAGCCAGCTGGCCCTTTACTTATGACACAGGCGCACGCTTGGCACTACTTTGTTGATGCACATGCGGCTACTGCGCACACAATTCACAAACACAGAAAATAATTTTTTTTTAGGTTTGGACTGGAGTGTACTTTCGGGGGTTACAGCACCCTTAACGGTCAAGCCAGCCGGCCCTTTACTTATGACACAGGCGCACGCTTGGCACTACTTTGTTGATGCACGTGCGGCTACTGCGCACACAATTCACAAACACAGAAAATAATTTTTTTTTTGGTTTGGACTGGAGTGTACTTTCGGGGGTTACAGCACCCTTAACGGTCAAGCCAGCCGGCCCTTTACTTATGACACAGGCGCACGCTTGGCACTACTTTGTTGATGCACGTGCGGCTACTGCGCACACAATTCACAAACACAGAAAATAATTTTTTTTTGGGTTTGGACTGGAGTGTACTTTCGGGGGTTACAGCACCCTTAACGGTCAAGCCAGCCGGCCCTTTACTTATGACACAGGCGCACGTTTGGCACTACTTTGTTGATGCACGTGCGGCTACTGCGCACACAATTCACAAACACAGAAAATAATTTTTTTTTTGGTTTGGACTGGAGTGTACTTTCGGGGGTTACAGCACCCTTAACGGTCAAGCCAGCCGGCCCTTTACTTATGACACAGGCGCACGCTTGGCACTACTTTGTTGATGCACGTGCGACTACTGCGCACACAATTCACAAACACAGAAAATAATATTTTTTTTGGTTTGGACTGGAGTGTACTTTCGGGGGTTACAGCACCCTTAACGGTCAAGCCAGCCGGCCCTTTACTTATGACACAGGCGCACGCTTGGCACTACTTTGTTGATGCACGTGCGGCTACTGCGCACACAATTCACAAACACAGAAAATAATTTTTTTTTGGTTTGGACTGGAGTGTACTTTCGGGGGTTACAGCACCCTTAACGGTCAAGCCAGCCGGCCCTTTACTTATGACACAGGCGCACGCTTGGCACTACTTTGTTGATGCACGTGCGGCTACTGCGCACACAATTCACAAACACAGAAAATAATTTTTTTTTTGGTTTGGACTGGAGTGTACTTTCGGGGGTTACAGCACCCTTAACGGTCAAGCCAGCCGGCCCTTTACTTATGACACAGGCGCACTCTTGGCACTACTTTGTTGATGCACGTGCGGCTACTGCGCACACAATTCACAAACACAGAAAATAATTTTTTTTTGGTTAGGACTGGAGTGTACTTTCGGGGGTTACAGCACCCTTTAACGGTCAAGCCAGCCGGCCCTTTACTTATGACACAGGCGCACGCTTGGCACTACTTTGTTGATGCACGTGCGGCTACTGCGCACACAATTCACAAACACAGAAAATATTTTTTTTTTTGGTTTGGACTGGAGTGTACTTTCGGGGGTTACAGCACCCTTAACGGTCAAGCCAGCCGGCCCTTTACTTATGACACAGGCGCACGCTTGGCACTACTTTGTTGATGCACGTGCGGCTACTGCGCACACAATTCACAAACACAGAAAATAATTTTTTTTTTGGTTTGGACTGGAGTGTACTTGGGGGTTACAGCACCCTTTAACGGTCAAGCCAGCCGGCCCTTTACTTATGACACAGGCGCACGCTTGGCACTACTTTGTTGATGCACGTGCGACTACTGCGCACACAATTCACAAACACAGAAAATAATATTTTTTTTGGTTTGGACTGGAGTGTACTTTCGGGGGTTACAGCACCCTTAACGGTCAAGCCAGCCGGCCCTTTACTTATGACACAGGCGCACGCTTGGCACTACTTTGTTGATGCACGTGCGGCTACTGCGCACACAATTCACAAACACAGAAAATAATTTTTTTTTTGGTTTGGACTGGAGTGTACTTTCGGGGGTTACAGCACCCTTAACGGTCAAGCCAGCCGGCCCTTTACTTATGACACAGGCGCACGCTTGGCACTACTTTGTTGATGCACGTGCGACTACTGCGCACACAATTCACAAACACAGAAAATAATATTTTTTTTGGTTTGGACTGGAGTGTACTTTCGGGGGTTACAGCACCCTTAACGGTCAAGCCAGCCGGCCCTTTACTTATGACACAGGCGCACGCTTGGCACTACTTTGTTGATGCACGTGCGGCTACTGCGCACACAATTCACAAACACAGAAAATAATTTTTTTTTTGGTTTGGACTGGAGTGTACTTTCGGGGGTTACAGCACCCTTAACGGTCAAGCCAGCCGGCCCTTTACTTATGACACAGGCGCACGCTTGGCACTACTTTGTTGATGCACGTGCGGCTACTGCGCACACAATTCACAAACACAGAAAATAATTTTTTTTTGGTTAGGACTGGAGTGTACTTTCGGGGGTTACAGCACCCTTTAACGGTCAAGCCAGCCGGCCCTTTACTTATGACACAGGCGCACGCTTGGCACTACTTTGTTGATGCACGTGCGGCTACTGCGCACACAATTCACAAACACAGAAAATAATTTTTTTTTTGGTTTGGACTGGAGTGTACTTTCGGGGGTTACAGCACCCTTAACGGTCAAGCCAGCCGGCCCTTTACTTATGACACAGGCGCACGCTTGGCACTACTTTGTTGATGCACGTGCGGCTACTGCGCACACAATTCACAAACACAGAAAATAATTTTTTTTTTGGTTTGGACTGGAGTGTACTTGGGGGTTACAGCACCCTTTAACGGTCAAGCCAGCCGGCCCTTTACTTATGACACAGGCGCACGCTTGGCACTACTTTGTTGATGCACGTGCGACTACTGCGCACACAATTCACAAACACAGAAAATAATATTTTTTTTGGTTTGGACTGGAGTGTACTTTCGGGGGTTACAGCACCCTTAACGGTCAAGCCAGCCGGCCCTTTACTTATGACACAGGCGCACGCTTGGCACTACTTTGTTGATGCACGTGCGGCTACTGCGCACACAATTCACAAACACAGAAAATAATTTTTTTTTTGGTTTGGACTGGAGTGTACTTTCGGGGGTTACAGCACCCTTAACGGTCAAGCCAGCCGGCCCTTTACTTATGACACAGGCGCACGCTTGGCACTACTTTGTTGATGCACGTGCGACTACTGCGCACACAATTCACAAACACAGAAAATAATATTTTTTTTGGTTTGGACTGGAGTGTACTTTCGGGGGTTACAGCACCCTTAACGGTCAAGCCAGCCGGCCCTTTACTTATGACACAGGCGCACGCTTGGCACTACTTTGTTGATGCACGTGCGGCTACTGCGCACAAAATTCACAAACACAGAAAATAATTTTTTTTTTGGTTTGGACTGGAGTGTACTTTCGGGGGTTACAGCACCCTTAACGGTCAAGCCAGCCGGCCCTTTACTTATGACACAGGCGCACGCTTGGCACTACTTTGTTGATGCACGTGCGGCTACTGCGCACACAATTCACAAACACAGAAAATAATTTTTTTTTTGGTTTGGACTGGAGTGTACTTTCGGGGGTTACAGCACCCTTAACGGTCAAGCCAGCCGGCCCTTTACTTATGACACAGGCGCACGCTTGGCACTACTTTGTTGATGCACGTGCGGCTACTGCGCACACAATTCACAAACACAGAAAATATATTATTTTTTTAGCACTTGGGGGGAGCACCCCTGATGGACAGAGCACCCCCTGGACAACACTACAGCACTCCTTTAGGACTGGGACACTGCACAGGACTTTGGAGTGGACACAGCCCCTATGGAGAACTGACTGCACAACACAGTCCAGCCAGCCCCTATGGACTTTGAAGTAGTGGACACAGCCCCTATTAACAACAGCAGCACAGCACAACACAGCCAGCCCCTATGGACTTTGAAGTAGTGGACAACAGCAGCACTACACTACACTACACTACACAGCCCTAACTCCCACCCTCCCTCTTCACTGTCCACAGCCGAGTGAGAAAATGGCGCCGACGTGGGTACCTTATATAGGATCCAAAACCCGCGAGACTCGGAAGGCGGGATGATGACGTTTTGCCTCGATTTCAGATCCGAGTCAGGCGGGAAAAGTCGAGCCTGATCTCGGATCGGGGGGGCTCGGGGGGGTTCGGATTTCAGAAATCCGAACCCGCTCACCCCTAAATTACAACCCATACGCAGGCGCAGATGTGCGAACATCGCTCGTAGCGAACGAGCGCCGCTTACGAGCGGCTCTGAATCAGGCCCTGTGTGTGTGTGTGTGTATATATATATATATTAGGGGTGAGCGGGTTCGGATTTCTGAAATCCGAACCCCCCGAGCCCCCCCGATCCGAATCAGGCTCGACTTTTCCCGCCTGACTCGGATCTGAAATCGAGGCAAAACGTCATCATCCCGCCTTCCGAGTCTCGCGGGTTTTGGATCCTATATAAGGTACCCACGTCGGCGCCATTTTCTCACTCGGCTGTGGACAGTGAAGAGGGAGGGTGGGAGTTAGGGCTGTGTAGTGTAGTGTAGTGTAGTGCTGCTGTTGTCCACTACTTCAAAGTCCATAGGGGCTGGCTGTGTTGTGCTGTGCTGCTGTTGTTAATAGGGGCTGTGTCCACTACTTCAAAGTCCATAGGGGCTGGCTGGACTGTGTTGTGCAGTCAGTTCTCCATAGGGGCTGTGTCCACTCCAAAGTCCGGTGCAGTGTCCCAGTCCTAAAGAGGTGCTGTAGTGTTGTCCAGGGGGTGCTCTGTCCATCAGGGGTGCTCCCCCCAAGTGCTAAAAAAATAATATATTTTCTGTGTTTGTGAATTGTGTGCGCAGTAGCCGCACGTGCATCAACAAAGTAGTGCCAAGCGTGCGCCTGTGTCATAAGTAAAGGGCCGGCTGGCTTGACCGTTAAAGGGTGCTGTAACCCCCGAAAGTACACTCCAGTCCAAACCAAAAAAAAATTATTTTCTGTGTTTGTGAATTGTGTGCGCAGTAGCCGCACGTGCATCAACAAAGTAGTGCCAAGCGTGCGCCTGTGTCATAAGTAAAGGGCCGGCTGGCTTGACTGTTAAGGGTGCTGTAACCCCCGAAAGTACACTCCAGTCCAAACCAAAAAAAAAATTATTTTCTGTGTTTGTGAATTGTGTGCGCAGTAGCCACACGTGCATCAACAAAGTAGTGCCAAGCGTGCGCCTGTGTCATAAGTAAAGGGCCGGCTGGCTTGACCGTTAAGGGTGCTGTAACCCCCGAAAGTACACTCCAGTCCAAACCAAAAAAAAAATTATTTTCTGTGTTTGTGAATTGTGTGCGCAGTAGCCGCACGTGCATCAACAAAGTAGTGCCAAGCGTGCGCCTGTGTCATAAGTAAAGGGCCGGCTGGCTTGACCGTTAAGGGTGCTGTAACCCCCGAAAGTACACTCCAGTCCAAACCAAAAAAAAATTATTTTCTGTGTTTGTGAATTGTGTGCGCAGTAGCCGCACGTGCATCAACAAAGTAGTGCCAAGCGTGCGCCTGTGTCATAAGTAAAGGGCCGGCTGGCTTGACCGTTAAAGGGTGCTGTAACCCCCAAAGTACACTCCAGTCCAAACCAAAAAAATAATTATTTTCTGTGTTTGTGAATTGTGTGCGCAGTAGCCGCATGTGCATCAACAAAGTAGTGCCAAGCGTGCGCCTGTGTCATAAGTAAAGGGCCAGCTGGCTTGACCGTTAAAGGGTGCTGTAACCCCCAAAGTACACTCCAGTCCAAACCAAAAAAAAAATTATTTTCTGTGTTTGTGAATTGTGTGCGCAGTAGCCGCACATGCATCAACAAAGTAGTGCCAAGCGTGCGCCTGTGTCATAAGTAAAGGGCCGGCTGGCTTGACCGTTAAAGGGTGCTGTAACCCCCGAAAGTACACTCCAGTCCAAACCAAAAAAAAAATTATTTTCTGTGTTTGTGAATTGTGTGTGCAGTAGCCGCACGTGCATCAACAAAGTAGTGCCAAGCGTGCGCCTGTGTCATAAGTAAAGGGCCGGCTGGCTTGACCGTTAAAGGGTGCTGTAACCCCCAAAGTACACTCCAGTCCAAACCAAAAAAAAAATTATTTTCTGTGTTTGTGAATTGTGTGCGCAGTAGCCGCATGTGCATCAACAAAGTAGTGCCAAGCGTGCGCCTGTGTCATAAGTAAAGGGCCAGCTGGCTTGACCGTTAAAGGGTGCTGTAACCCCCAAAGTACACTCCAGTCCAAACCAAAAAAAAATTTATTTTCTGTGTTTGTGAATTGTGTGCGCAGTAGCCGCACGTGCATCAACAAAGTAGTGCCAAGCGTGCGCCTGTGTCATAAGTAAAGGGCCAGCTGGCTTGACCGTTAAAGGGTTCTGTAACCCCCAAAGTACACTCCAAACCAAAAAAATATATATTTTCTGTGTTTGTGACTTGTGTGCACTGTGGCTGCACGTGCATCAACAAAGGAGCAGCGCCAAGCGTGCGCCTGTGTCCCATAAGTAAAGAGCCGGCTGGCTCATTTCTTAAAGGGTGGTGTAACCCACAAAGTGCACTACTCTCCAGCAAAAATAAAAAAATATTTTCTGTGTTTGTGTGCGCTTTAGCCGCACGTATATATATCAATATAACATAAATGGAGGACCAAACTTTCTCTGATAAAAATAAAATAGGGAAAGATCAAGAACCACTTCCTACTAGTGCTGTTGCTGCTGCTGGGAGTTGTTCATCATCCCAGAGAGGAAGTAGGAACATCACTACTTTTACTAAACAATTGACCCTCCAACAGTCCCTAGCGATGAGGATGAAGTACGACAGCAGTCATCCTGAAGCAAAACGTATAACTGAGGCCTTGACTGCTATGTTGGTGTTAGACGTGCGTCCGGTATCCGACATTAGTGCAGTGGGATTTAGACAATTGATGGAGGTAGTGTGTCCTCGGTTCCAAATCCCGTCTAGATTCCACCTGCATCCTCAAAGCAGCAGCGACAAGCGTGCGTCTGTCTGTTAAAGGGTGGTGACACCCTCAAAGTGTGCTACACAAACAATACAAATATTGTTCTTTTTTTTTCTGTCTTTGTGAAATGTGTGGGCTGTAGCCGCACCTGCATCCTTAAAGCAGCAGCGACAAGCGTGCGTCTGTCTGTTAAAGGGTGGTGTAACTCTCAAAGTGCTCCAAAAAATAAACTATTTTTTTTATGTGTTTGTGACTTGTGTGCGATGTAGCCACACTTGCATCCTCAAAGCAGCAGCGACAAGCGTGCGTCTGTCTGTTAAAGGGTGGTGACACCCTCAAAGTGTGCTCCACAAACAATAAAAATATTCTTCTTCTTTTTTCTGTCTTTGTGAATTGTGTGGGCTGTAGCCGCACCTGCATCCTTAAAGCAGCAGCGACAAGCGTGCGTCTGTCTGTTAAAGGGTGGTGTAACTCACGAAGTGCTCCAAAAAATAAAAAACTATTTTTTAATGTGTTTGTGACTTGTGTGCGATGTAGCCGCACTTGCATCCTCAAAGCAGCAGCGACAAGCGTGCGTCTGTCTGTTAAAGGGTGGTGACACCCTCAAAGTGTGCTACACAAACAATAAAAATATTCTTCTTTTTTCTGTCTTTGTGAATTGTGTGGGCTGTAGCCGCACCTGCATCCTTAAAGCAGCAGCGACAAGCGTGCGTCTGTCTGTTAAAGGGTGGTGACACCCTCAAAGTGTGCTACACAAACAATTAAAATATTGTTCTTTTTTCTGTCTTTGTGAATTGTGTGGGCTGTAGCCGCACCTGCATCCTTAAAGCAGCTGCGACAAGCGTGCGTCTGTCTGTTAAAGGGTGGTGACACCCTCAAAGTGTGCTACACAAACAATTAAAATATTGTTCTTTTTTTTTCGGTCTTTGTGAAATGTGTGGGCTGTAGCCGCACCTGCATCCTTAAAGCAGCAGCGACAAGCGTGCGTCTGTCTGTTAAAGGGTGGTGACACCCTCAAAGTGTGCTACACAAACAATAAAAATATTCTTCTTCTTTTATCGTCTATGTGAATTGTGTGGGCTGTAGCCGCACCTGCATCCTTAAAGCAGCAGCGACAAGCGTGCGTCTGTCTGTTAAAGGGTGGTGACACCCTCAAAGTGTTCTACACAAACAATTAAAATATTGTTCTTTTTTTTCGGTCTTTGTGAAATGTGTGGGCTGTAGCCGCACCTGCATCCTTAAAGCAGCAGCGACAAGCGTGCGTCTGTCTGTTAAAGGGTGGTGTAACTCTCAAAGTGCTCCAAAAAAATAAAAAACTATTTTTTTTATGTGTTTGTGACTTGTGTGCGATGTAGCCGCACTTGCATCCTCAAAGCAGCAGCGACAAGCGTGCGTCTGTCTGTTAAAGGGTGGTGACACCCTCAAAGTGTGCTACACAAACAATAAAAATATTCTTCTTTTTTCTGTCTTTGTGAATTGTGTGGGCTGTAGCCGCACCTGCATCCTTAAAGCAGCAGCGACAAGCGTGCGTCTGTCTGTTAAAGGGTGGTGACACCCTCAAAGTGTGCTACACAAACAATTAAAATATTGTTCTTTTTTTTTCGGTCTTTGTGAAATGTGTGGGCTGTAGCCGCACCTGCATCCTTAAAGCAGCAGCGACAAGCGTGCGTCTGTCTGTTAAAGAGTGGTGACACCCTCAAAGTGTGCTACACAAAGAATAAAAATATTCTTCTTCTTTTTTCTGTCTTTGTGAATTGTGTGGGCTGTAGCCGCACTTGCATCCTCAAAGCAGCAGCGACAAGCGTGCGTCTGTCTGTTAGAGGGTGGTGTAACCCTCAAAGTGTGCTCCACAAACAATAAAAATATTCTTTTTTTTTTTCTGTCTTTGTGAATTGTGTGGGCTGTAGCCGCACTTGAATCCTCAAAGCAGCAGCGACAAGCGTGCGTCTGTCTGTTAAAGGATTACATCGGTGACAGCATCCAAGTAGGCATGTCAGACAGTCCGTACCTGTACTGGCAGGAAAAAGAAGCAATTTGGAGGTCCCTGTACAAACTGGCTCTATTTTACCTGAGTTGCCCCCCCTCCAGTGTGTACTCCGAAAGAGTGTTTAGTGCAGCCGGGAACCTTGTTAGCGAAAGGCGTAGGAGGTTGCTTCCACAAAATGTGGAGAAGATGATGTTCATAAAATGAATGATCAACTCTTCCAGGGAGACCAGCCTCCAGAACGTACAGAGGGACCTGTGGTTCCAGCAGGGACGAATTAATACTCTGTGAGGATGAGGATGTACATAACACTGAAGAGGGTGAGGAATCTGTGGATGAGGAGGATGAGGACGACTTCTTGCCTCCGTAGAGCCAGTTTGTGCAGGGACAGATTAATTGCCAGCTTGTTTTGTGGGGGCCCAAACGAACCAATCATTTCAGCCACAGTTGTGTGGCAGACCCTGGCGCTGAAATGATTTGTTTGTTAAAGTGTGCATGTCCTGTTTATACAACATAAGGGTGGGTGGGAGGGCCCAAGGACAATTCCATCTTGCACCTCTTTTTTTTCTTTGCATTATGTACAGTTTGGGGCCTAGTTTTTCAATGCCATCCTGTCTGCCACTGCAGTTTCACGCCTAGATGGGTCACGTGTTTGTGCCGCCCACTCGTGTCGCTTAGCATAGTCATCCAGCTACCTCGGTGCAACCTTTTGGACATAAAAACACTATTGTGAGGTGTGAGGTATTCAGAATAGACTGGAAATGAGTGGAAATTAAGGTTATTGAGGTTAATAATAGCATAGGAGCAGAAAAACCTACAAATTCTGTGATTTTAGCTGTTTTTATGCTTTTTTTCAAAAAAATACAGATCCAAAACACAAAACCCAGAACCCAAAACACGGAAGGGTGGTTTTGGCAAAACCAATCCAGATCCAAAACACGAAGAAAGATCCAGATCCAAAACCAAAACACAAAACACGAAAAGTGGCCGGTGCACACCCCTAATATATATATATATATATATATATATATATATATATATATATATATATGATTTGACAGAAGGTGAAAAACAAGCTCCTTAAGCTGCCCATCCACTAGGCGATGCGGGAGACGACGGCACGATTACGACGCCGTCGTCTCCCGCGTGGTGAACTGCATACACTGAACGTTCAGACGTTCAGTGTATGCAGATCAATCATCCCCGAACATGGCAGCCTGACGGCGGTCGTCAGTTTGACCGTCATGTTCGGACGATGGTTGACGTTAAAAACGACCAGCGGGCGCGCGCATCGCTGGTCATTTTTGACCTTTTACTCCCCGATTTGCGGGCGATTAACAAGCAATGGAGCGATAACGACCGTCGTTATCGCTCCATCGCTAGGTTTAATCGCCTAGTGGATGGGCAGCATTATAGTGTAATAAATTCAATGTCACTGAAGTAAAAAAAAGGTAATTATTATGTGTACCATATAGGTTCAAAAATCAGGCATGTAGTAGTTTACTGTGGTACACACCCCCAACATTATTGTTATGCCCATTTTCAAAATTGCATTCGCCGGTAGAAAAGCTGGGCCACTTGCTCTGGTTTGCCCCCCAGGCTGAAAGTTGCCAGCCAGCCCCTGGGCCCGGGGTGGTGATAGGAGCAATCACAGAAGCAGATTTAAAACAAAACGTAGAGCTTTTAATAAATGGTTTGGCAGACTTGAACAATGGGAGAAAATAAGTCCAGGGATGGCACTAAAGTGCAAATGGGAACTGAGGTGAACGCAAAGAGTAAAAGTCCAGGTAGTAGCAGATAGGAGCAGTCCAGTATCCGGGTCTTGTGAGGGTGGTGAAAAAAGTCTTCTCCAGCAGTGTGAGGTTCTGGTTAATACCCCTTTTACACCAGAGCAAAAACCTGGGTTTTTGCTGGGTCTACCCGGGTCGCAGCTCAGTGTAAAAGGGTCCCTGAAAAATAACCTGGGTCAAGTGACCCTGCAATCCAACCCAGGTAGCTACCAGGGTTGGACCCAGGATGGACCCAGGTAATGGTGCAGTGTAAACGGTGCAACCCAGGTTATCTGACCTGGATCATGCCTAAAATGAGCGGATTGGTGTTTGTGGAGCATTCACCTCCCACTTTTTATGACCTCACAGGTTTAGCAGGGCAGACCTGAGTTCAGTGTGAACAGGGCTGACCTGGGAGTAACCCAGATCAAAGGTGCAGTGTAAATGGGTCTGACCTGGGTCTGACCAGGGTTGGAACCATGTCCAAAAACCCAGGTCGGACCTGGGTTTTTGGTGGAAAAGAGGTATAATAGGGAAATGTCCAGTTAATGACAGGCAGGAGAAATCAGGTGTAGTGGTTGAAATGAAAAATGCAGGCTGAGGGAAAATCATCCAGCAGAATGTCAGTGGAGGCAAGGTGCAGGGTGAACAGCAGACTCAGGTTCTCAGACAAGGGGAAGGTAATGGAGGATGCAGGGTAGTCCAGCGGGGTTGGAGCAGACAAACAGGCAGGCAGGTAGCGTTACACAGGAACAGGTGGTGAGCACAGGGAACTCTCTCTCAGCTATGCTGTGAAACACGTTGCACTGGCAATGAAGTGAGGCTCTGAACCTCCCTAAATACCAAGTGCTGGGCCGTGACTGGCCAGAGAGCATGTGACAACCCAGGATTGGGCGATTATGTCACGTGACTGGAGGCAAGATGGCGGCGCCCATGCCGGAGCGGAACGGAAGCACCACCAGGCCTCACCAGCCCAAAGTGACAACATGCCCGCACAGAACCACGCACAGCCAATGCCCCTCGCCACACACCAGCGCCACCACCAGACGCCCACCGCCATAGTGACCTCACAGGTAATACCCGTGGACCACCATGCCGAGAAACTCTGGTCGTGACACTGGTCAGTTGGCTGCCTCATGCCGGTCAGTGCTGTAAACGGCTGACCGCTTTATGGATTCTATCGCTCTCCAATACCATCATGTGACTATCAGAGCTCTGTTTGCACTTTACAGATAATCTCTGTCACCTCCGCTGTAGACAGGACCCTGCTGATGTGATGCACAGATAGACTACATAACATGTCCATTTATGTAAGTTTACATTCATATTATCTACAGCTCACACTGCAACAATACAAGTCATTTACACTGCACTTACCTTCCGTAAGAACATATTTCTTCCTTGTGCAGTAACGTTACTCTAGGAGACAGCATCGGAAATTGCTCCCTTTTCATGCAATACATGAATGACCATAATGTAGCGCGCAGCACAGACCGTATCAGTTGGCAACTGACCGATGGCTCCTTCCTCTTTTTGGACGTGAAATTCGCCTCTTGGAGTAAACAAAGAGAGAGACTTTTGTATGGCGTAAAAGGTCACAACTTCGCCCGCAGGACCACGATAAAGTGATCACATCCCCACTCCGCAACAATGGCGAGTCACATCCCAGTCACACCCCTACTATGCCGATCTGGCTGCCCCTTTCCCGGAGGGGGCAGCCAGAATGTCGGCAACTATGCAACAAATACTTGCAGGGACAATTTCCCTATTCAAAGGCAAGTACTAAGGTCTCCAATTCCCCCACCAATACTCTAAAAGCTAAAGGTTAGAAACCCGAGGACGCTGACCCCTGTAGGGAAATCAGCCTAAATGTTGTATTGGAGGAGAGGGCATCTATTAGCAAACTCAGTGGCCCCTAGGCTGCCATTGTTTCCCACCCAAAAGAAAAAAGGTCAATGGACAACACAGAAAAAAGGGGAGGGAGGGGATGTCACTGAAAAGAGGCCGGTCCCTGCCCTGAGACATAATAAACACAATAAACCACACCCCTAAGACCGCGTATAAACTATCCTCCCAACTGTCCCGATTTTGCGGTGCAATCCCGCTTTTCAGACACTGTCTCATTTTTCTGCCAGCTGGTCGCAGTGTCCAGCGGGGGGTTGGGGAAGGTTGCTGGTGGCAGTTTCTGGGAGAGGCTCGGGACAGCGCAGTCACTGCTGGAGTGCTGTGCTCGCCCACAGTCTGACAAGTAACGGGGGAGTGACTAGTGGTCAAAAACTGCCAACACAAGTAGACGTGGCCTAGCGCACACACTGCCACCCCCCCGTTCACTTGTACTCGTCTTCAGCTCACAAAAGGAGTGTCACTAAGGGGCATTGTAATGTTGGGAGATATGCTCGTTCACCGATAAACAACCCTGCATTAAATTAGATCAATCTGTCCCCAGCCTAGGGGGTTATGGTCTGTCACTTACCTGAAGTGCCCCCCGTCATCAATAAATCAGGGTATAGTGAGGAGACCATTCTTATATTTATAATATACTATAAACAGTTTTCCTTTAGAGGTCACTGGAAGTCTACAGAGATGGCTATTATTTACAGCGATTCACCTAAGACCGCTTTACAAAGCTATACAGGGTTTTATTTAATCATTATTATATTACCTTCAGAAAACTGATTATATTAGAAATGATACGAAGGTCTATAATATTGTTTATATGTTTGTTGTGTTACTGTCACCCGTGCAGGAGAGAATGACAAAGGTTCGGTCAGGGAAGAAACATGGTAACAGCTATTTTTGGATCGTCCCACCAGGTGTTCTTGCTGCTGAGCAACACAATCCTGACCCAGATCTGTACATTTATCACTAGGACATATATATAACCAGCATCATTCCGTGCCCTATTACCAGTGATACATACGCCTGGGCTGAGAAGAGAATATGACAGTGGATGCACTATGAAAACTTACCTGTCCTGAAATAAGACAATATGACGTTTGGGTAGAGATTGGTGACATGGGTTCTATTTACTAAGCAGTGTTAGGAGACAAAGTGAAATTAGATAAGGTACCAGCCAATCAGCTCCTAACTGCCATGTCACAGGCTGTGTTTGAAAAATGACAGTTGGGAGCTGATTGGCTGGTCCTCATCTCCCTTCACTTTGTCTCCTAACACTGCTTAGTAAATAGACCCCATGGTCTGTTAGATATGAGAGCTGTGAATCTGCAAGTTAGCAGTTATTGGTGTTGGATGTGCTGTCCCTTGTTATACTCCAGTATTGTTGCAACTAATGCTCGCTTATACCGTCTTGTGTGTTCAGGAAGTTAACACGCCAGGCTTCTGCTGCACTGCAAAGATCTGTGTGTTCTTATGAGTGATCAGGGCCAACAGAACATGGTAAGTAGGGCAGGAGGACGGGTGCTATTCCTCTCCTGTGAGAAAGCAAAGTGGGTGGCATTAGTACATATATAAGGATATAGTTGGGTGGTGCACGCGCATCTGTGGTACCCCAAGTAAATTTATAGACATTGCAAATGAGATAATACAGGCCAGATATTACTGTACCTTGGTTGAGGCAGAAGACACCAACTTACAGCAGCACACCATTCTTCCCCTTTCTCCAGACCACAACAGAGAGGCAAGGATTCCCACCTGACACAGCTAAGGCACAACAGCAGGGATTAAAAGTGTTATCATTACTTTTTAAAAGTTAATTGTAGAAAAAAAACGTAGAATACTATATATTTAGTTAGGAATATTTAACCGGTGGCCATGGCCACTCGGACATTCTGCATCTGCCAATGGGGCAGCCGCTACTACAACTGCGTGCACCTCTGAATCACCCACAAAATGTGTCCCATCCCTTCTTGTCTACAAATAGTCAAATAAAACTTATAAGGAGGGCAAAGCGAGATTCATAGGGGTATATTCAATTGGGCGCAAAGTTTAGCGAGGAAAAAAACTCTCGTCCCTCGCGTCCAATATTAGATTGCCATGGGTATGCGCGCTCCCGATACCCTTGGTATCCAATTTAAAAAAGTGGTCATGGGGTTTTCAGCTCTAAAAACCCTGCGCCGAGTAAAAAATAAAAGAAAAAAACATCTACACTTACTTGCCCGGGGGTCTCCGGTGGTCTCTGCGCCTCCATCTTCTCACTGGGGAGGGGGTTGCTTGGAGTTCTGGGGGCTGCTGGGAGGTTCCAGGTGCTGCAGGAAGGCATAAGGGCTGCTGGGAGATATAGTTTTCCCAGCAACCTTTACAGGGGGAGCATACTTACACCGGGGACACGCACACACCGGGGGTCACACTCATAAACACTCACACACAGTGACATACTCACCGCTGCTGCAGGAGACCGGGTCCCGACGCTGGATGCAGAAGACAGCACTTCGGAAGGTGAGTATTACTGACTAATTAAGCTAATTGGAAACTTCCAATTGCTTAATTAGTCATTAGGAGGGGTACCGCCGGGGTGCCAGAGCATTTCCCGACAATTTTTCATAAAATTACGGATTTTAGGAAAAATTGGTTGTGCTCTGGAGGTGCGCAAAAAAAAAAAACACCTTCCGACACTCAAAATATAAAAACGGGTTTTTTGTTATTCTCTCCCCCAATTGAATATGCCTCATAGACTTTTATTAGTAGTAGCAATGCATAAGTCTGAGTCTACGTGGCGTGCTTGCAGTCTCATAGGTAACACAAATGTAATTGAGCACCATATTTTAAAGAAAACAAGTGACATCCTATGGTTAGTTAATGCATAAAAAGGGAAAAGGAAAAAGGGGGCAAATTCACCGCACTGATCTTAAGTTGAAATCAGTTTAACAAATAAAATAATATACGCTATAAACACCACAAGTGTAAACGTCAGTATTAAATTACCAATATATTGCAGGGTGGTGGTGCCACCTAGAGTAAGAGTGAAAGTTTTGAAAAACAAAGGGTGTGGATTCTGAAAAAACCCAAACCTAAGACTCTATATCGGTGCACTCAAATAGCTAAATAAATATTGGTTACAACATAACGTTTATTAACATCAGAGATATATAAAAAGAACTTAGATTGACATAACAACTACTAAACAAAAGATGTGAAAAAGAGGTGATTAGATCAATCTTGGTTAAGGTAACCTAGATGGACTAGGCGAAATATAGAAAACATATAATCAACAATACAACATAAAACATGTACTAATAATAAAAAACATCAGGTCAATAGATGTTAACGATGATATTCAAAAGGATGTTAGTATGACAGTGTACATTACTGCTTCCCAATCAGGATAATGATAGAGTAGCGAGGCTACAGAAAAGTGGGGGCTAAAGATTCTACAGCCAGGCTCTGCTGCTCAGTCTCATACTCATATGTAGAGGAGAAGGAGCGAGAGATCTGCTGGTGTAGTAGTCCCGTGAAAAACAGGGAAGAAGAGGTTCACGTCATCAACCCCAATTTCTGCTGTTGGTTGTCATACCCTTAGGAATTGGACAATCAATCAACCTATAAGGTTGGTATGAAAACCACTCGGAATAAATATATAAATTAGGGGTGTGCACCGGCCACTTTTCGTGTTTTGTGTTTTGGTTTTGGATCTGGATCTTTCTTCGTGTTTTGGATCTGGATTGGTTTTGCCAAAACCACCCTTCCGTGTTTTGGGTTCTGGGTTTTGTGTTTTGGATCTGTATTTTTTTTTTTAAAAAGCATAAAAACAGCTAAAATCACAGAATTTGTTGGTTTCTCTGCTCCTATGCTATTATTAACCTCAATAACCTTAATTTCCACTCATTTCCAGTCTATTCTGAACACCTCACACCTCACAATAGTGTTTTCATGTCCAAAAGGTTGCACCGAGGTAGCTGGATGACTATGCTAAGCGACACGAGTGGGCGGCACAAACACGTGACCCATCTAGGAGTGACACTGCAGTGGCAGACAGGATGGCAGTTAGAAAAACTAGGCCCCAAACTGTACATAATGCAAAGAAAAAAAAGAAGTGCAAGATGGAATTGTCCTTGGGCCCTCCCACCCACCCTTATGTTGTATAAACAGGACATGCACACTTTAACAAATCAATCATTTCAGCGCCAGGGTCTGCCACACAACTGTGGCTGAAATGATTGGTTCGTTTGGGCCCCCACAAAACAAGCTGGCAATTAATGTGTCCCTGCACAAACTGGCTCTACGGAGGCAAGATGTCATCCTCATCCTCCTCATCCACCGATTCCTCACCCTCTTCAGTGTGTACATCCTCATCCTCACAAAGTATTAACTCGTCCCCACTTGAATCCACCACCACAGGTCCCTCTGTACCTTCTGGAGGCTGGTCTCCCTGGAAGAGCTGATAATTCATTTTGATGAACATCATCTTCTCCACATTCTGTGGAAGCAACCTCCTACGCCTTTCGCTGACAAGGTTCCCGGCTGCACTAAACACTCTTTCGGAATACACACTGGAGGGGGGGCAACTCAGGTAAAATAGAGCCAGCTTGTACAGGGGCCTCCAAATTGCCTCTTTTTCCTGCCAGTACAGGTATGGACTGTCTGACATGCCTACTTGGATGCTGTCACCGATGTAATCCTCCACCATTCTGTCAATGGTGACAGTATCATATGCAGTGACAGTAGACATGTCAGAAATTGTTGCCAGGTCCTTCAGTCCGGACCAGATGTCCAAACTTGGTCCTGCCTGCCCTGCATCACCGCCAGCGGGTTGCTTAGGATACCTAAGTTTTTTCCTGGCAGCCCCAGTTGCGGGAGAAAATGAAGAAGGAGCCGTTGACGTGTCACGTTCCGCTTCAGCTGACAGTGTGTTCACCAGCAGGTCTTTGCACCTCTGCAGGCTTGTGTCGGCCGGAAAGAGAGACACCACATAGGCTTTAAACCTAGGATCAAGCACGGTGGCCAAAATGTAGTGGTCTGATTTCAACAGATTGACCACCCTGGAATCCTGGCAAAGCGAATGAAGGGCTTCATCCACAAGTCCCACATGCCGAGCGGAATCGCTCCGTCTTAGCTCCTCCTTCACTTTCTCCAGCTGCTTCTGCAAAAGCCTGATGAGGGGAATGACCTGACTCAAGCTGGCTGTGTCTGAACTGACTTCACGTGTGGCAAGTTCGAAGGGCTGGAGAACCTTGCACAACACGGAAATCATTCTCCACTGTGCTTGAGTCAGGTGCATACCCCCTCCTTTGCCTATGTCATAGGTGGATGTATAGGCTTGTATGGCCTTTTGCTGCTCCTCCATCCTCTGAAGCATATAGAGGGTTGAGTTCCACCGCGTCACAACCTCTTGCTTCAGGTGATGGCGGGGTAGGTTCAAGAGTGTTTGCTGGCGCTCCAGTCTTCGGCACGCAGTCGCTGAATGGCGAAAGTGGCCAGAAATTTTTCGGGCCACCCAAAGCGTCTCCTGCACGCCCCTGTCGCTTTTCAGAAAATTCTGCACCACCAAGTTTATTGTGTGAGCAAAACATGGGACGTGCTGGAATTTGCCCAGATGTAATGCCCGCACAATATTGGTGGCGTTGTCAGATATCACAAATCCCCAGGAGAGTCTAAGTGGGGTAAGCCACTGGGCGATGATTTCCCTCAGTTTCTCTAAGAGGTTGTCGGCGGTGTGCCTCTTACTGAAACCGGTGATACACAGCGTAGCCTGCCTTGTAACGAGCTGGCGTTTCTGAGATGCTGCTACTGGTGACGCTGCTGCTGTTGCTGCGTAAGGTGATACATCTACCCAGTGGGCTGTCACAGTCATATAGTCCTTAGTCTGCCCTGTTCCACTTGTCCACATGTCCGTGGTTAAGTGGACATTGTGTACAACGGCATTTTTCAGGACACTGAGGACACTTTTTCTGACGTTTCTGTACAGTCTCGGTATCGCCTGCCTAGTGAAGTGGAATCTAGACGGGATTTGGAACCGGGGACACACTACCTCCATCAATTGTCTAAATCCCACTGCACTAATGGCGGATACCGGACGCACGTCTAACACCAACATAGCAGTCAAGGCCTCAGTTATACGTTTTGCTTCAGGATGACTGCTGTCGTACTTCATCCTCCTCGCTAAGGACTGTTGGAGGGTCAATTGTTTAGTAAAAGTAGTGGTGTTCCTACTTCCTCTCTGGGATGATGAACGACTCCCAGCAGCAGCAACAGCAGCAGTGGCAGCAGTAGGCGTAGCAATGCAGGATCCTCCAGAGGAATCCCGGATAGGAGAGTCAGTCATGCCAGTGACATGGCCTGCAGGACTACTTCCGATCCTGACTAAGGAGGAAATTGACGAGGAGGGAGTTGACGGTGTGGTTTGCAGGCGCTTGGATACAACAGGACAACGGGATTTAGGTGTCCCTGGACTGCTTACGGTCTTAGCCAAAGTTTCTGAACTTGACAGTAACTTTTTATGAACGCGCTGCAGGTGCCGTATAAGGGAGGATGTTCCTAGGTGGTTGACGTCCCTACCCCTACTTATTTCACCTTTACATATGGTACATATGGCAAGACAGTTGTTGTCCGGATTTGGATAGAAATATTGCCAGACCAAAGAGGTGGAATGTTTGGTCTTCTGCCCAGGCATGACCGTGATGGGCTTTTTCATCCCACGGACAACAACTGTCTCCCCCGGAGCCTGATTTAAACAAACCACATCACCATCAGAATCCTCCTCGCCAACTTCCTCCTCAGCGCCAGCTACACCAGTATCCTCATCCTGTTGTACTTCAACAGTGACATCTTCAATTTGCATATCAGCAAGTGGACTGTGGGTGCTCCTTTCAGCACTTGCAGGGGGCGTGCAAATGGTGGAAAGAGCCACCTCTTCCCGTCCAGTGCTGGGAAGGTCAGGCATCGCAACCACCACCACACTTGGACTCTCCTTGGGGATTTGTGATATCTTCTTAGAAAGCACAGTTCTTCGCTGTGCTTTTGCCAGCTTAACTCTTTTGATTTTTTTAGTGGGAGGAGGGCTTCCATCGTCATGTGAAGCTGAACCACTAGTCATGAACATACTAGGGATCGACCTTAACCGTTCCTTGCCACTCCGTGTCGTAAATGGCATATTGGCAAGTTTACGTTTCTCTTCAGCTGATTTAAATGTCTTTTTCAAGGTCATTTTCCTGAACTTTGCCATTTGGGATTGTATGTGCCCTCTACTATGACATTGGGCATCGGCCTTGGCAGACGACGTTGATGGCATGTTATCGTCTATGTCATGACTAGTGGCAGCAGCTTCAGCACTAGGAGGAAGTGGTTCTTGATCTTTCTCTATTTTATTTTTATCGGAGAAAGTTTGGTCCTCCATTTATGTTATATCGATTTGATATATACGTGCGGCTAAACACAGAAAATAATTTTTTTTTTGGTTTGGACTGGAGTGTACTTTCAGGGGTTACAGCACCCTTTAACGGTCAAGCCAGCCGGCCCTTTACTTATGACACAGGCGCACGCTTGGCACTACTTTGTTGATGCACGTGCGGCTACTGCGCACACAATTCACAAACACAGAAAATAATTTTTTTTTTGGTTTGGACTGGAGTGTACTTTGGGGGTTACAGCACCCTTTAACGGTCAAGCCAGCCGGCCCTTTACTTATGACACAGGCGCACTCTTGGCACTACTTTGTTGATGCACGTGCGGCTACTGCGCACACAATTCACAAACACAGAAAATAATTTTTTTTTTGGTTTGGACTGGAGTGTACTTTGGGGGTTACAGCACCCTTTAACGGTCAAGCCAGCCGGCCCTTTACTTATGACACAGGCGCACGCTTGGCACTACTTTGTTGATGCACGTGCGGCTACTGCGCACACAATTCACAAACACAGAAAATAATTTTTTTTTTGGTTTGGACTGGAGTGTACTTTCGGGGGTTACAGCACCCTTAACGGTCAAGCCAGCCGGCCCTTTACTTATGACACAGGCGCACGCTTGGCACTACTTTGTTGATGCACGTGCGGCTACTGCGCACACAATTCACAAACACAGAAAATAATTTTTTTTTTTGTTTGGACTGGAGTGTACTTTCGGGGGTTACAGCACCCTTAACGGTCAAGCCAGCCGGCCCTTTACTTATGACACAGGCGCACGCTTGGCACTACTTTGTTGATGCATGTGCGGCTACTGCGCACACAATTCACAAACACAGAAAATAATTTTTTTTTTGGTTTGGACTGGAGTGTACTTTCGGGGGTTACAGCACCCTTAACGGTCAAGCCAGCCGGCCCTTTACTTATGACACAGGCGCACGCTTGGCACTACTTTGTTGATGCACGTGCGGCTACTGCGCACACAATTCACATACACAGAAAATAATTTTTTTTTGGTTTGGACTGGAGTGTACTTTCGGGGGTTACAGCACCCTTTAACGGTCAAGCCAGCCGGCCCTTTACTTATGACACAGGCGCACGCTTGGCACTACTTTGTTGATGCACGTGCGGCTACTGCGCACACAATTCACAAACACAGAAAATATATTATTTTTTTAGCACTTGGGGGGAGCACCCCTGATGGACAGAGCACCCCCTGGACAACACTACAGCACTCCTTTAGGACTGGGACACTGCACAGGACTTTGGAGTGGACACAGCCCCTATGGAGAACTGACTGCACAACACAGTCCAGCCAGCCCCTATGGACTTTGAAGTAGTGGACACAGCCCCTATTAACAACAGCAGCACAGCACAACACAGCCAGCCCCTATGGACTTTGAAGTAGTGGACAACAGCAGCACTACACTACACTACACTACACTACACAGCCCTAACTCCCACCCTCCCTCTTCACTGTCCACAGCCGAGTGAGAAAATGGCGCCGACGCGGGTACCTTATATAGGATCCAAAACCCGCGAGACTCGGAAGGCGGGATGATGACGTTTTGCCTCGATTTCAGATCCGAGTCAGGCGGGAAAAGTCGAGCCTGACTCGGATCAGACTCGGATCGGGGGGGTTCGGGGGGGTTCGGATTTCAGAATCCGAACCCGCTCACCCCTAATATAAATGGAGATAGAGTTTGTTACCACAATGAAGTATCACAGGTATTAGTGGTACATATCAAACGACTGTCACAAATATGTCTGTAAAAAAATATGTTTTCTTAGTTTCTTTAGGGTGAAGATGGAGTACTTAAATTTGTTACCACTAGATGGTATCACAGGTATTAATGGTATATGTCAAATGACTGTCGTCTTTTCTCAGTAAATATTGCCTTCAATGCACATTGAACTCGATATAATTTGTCACGAATAATACTGATGCAAGAGAGGTAACTGAACAGTCTAATCTTAAATTCTGAAATTATATGGATCAATTAATAATAGAAGGAAAATACCGTAATGTGCTATTGGTTGTCAAGGATAATTGCAAAATGTCATTTAGTATCATACATGTGATTTTATTACAGACAACAAAGACAGGCACTTCTAGTATTCATTTACTCAAAGTCAACATATATGTTATAATAATATTCTGATAAGATTTGAGCGATTTCCCCGGGCAGGGCCGTACATAGGGGTGTCCAAGACATGCTCCAGGCAGGCACCCTACAGCCTGTGGAGCTGCGCAGGTTCTCTACATCCTAGAGCTGGCGGCCCTGCCCTTAGTAGTGGCGTCATGACTGCACAGGTTTAGGGAGCAAGGCCAGCACAGGGCGCCATAGATTGGCATTCTATGGGGCATTCAATTGTCTGCGATAAAAAAATGTACAGCACCCCATATACCTGTCCCATACATAGAGCACCCCCATATACCTGCTCCATCCATACAGTACCCCATATTTCTGTCCCATCCATACAGTACCCCATATACCTGTCACATCCATACAGCACCCCCATATACCTCTCCCATCCATACAGCACCCCCATATACCTGTCCCATCCATACAGTACCCCATATACCTGTCTCATCCATACAGCGCCCCCATATACCTGTCCCATCCATAAAGCACCCCCATATACCTGTCCCATCCATACAGCACCCCCATATACCTGCTCCATCCATACAGCACCCCCATATACCTGCTCCATCCATACAGTACCCCATATATCTGTCCCATAAATACAGCACCCCCATATACCTATCCCATAAATACAGCACCCCATATAGCTATCCCATAAATACAGCACCCCATATAGCTATCCCATAAATACAGCACCCCATATACCTGTCCCATAAATACAGCATCCCATATACCTGTCCCATAAATACAGCATCCCATATACCTGTCCCATAAATACAGCACCCCATATACCTGTCCCATAAATACAGCACCCCCATATACCTGTCCCATAAATACAGCACCCCCATATACCTGTCCCATAAATACAGCACCCCATATACCTGTCCCATAAATACAGCACCCCCATATACCTGTCCCATAAATATAGCACCCCCATATACCTGTCCCATAAATACAGCACCCCATATACCTATCCCATAAATACAGCACCCCATATACCTATCCCATAAATACACCACCCCATATACCTATCCCATAAATACAGCACCCCATATACTGTACCTGTCCCATAAATACAGCATCCCCATATACCTGTCCCATAAATACAGCACTCCATATACCTGTCCCATAAATACAGCATCCCATATACCTGTCCCATAAATACAGCATCCCATATACCTGTCCCATAAATACAGCACCCCCATATACCTGTCCCATAAATACAGCACCCCCATATACCTGTCCCATAAATACAGCACCCCATATACCTGTCCCATAAATACAGCACCCCCATATACCTGTCCCATAAATACAGCACCCCATATAGCTATCCCATAAATACAGCACCCCATATACCTGTCCCATAAATACAGCACCCCCATATACCTGCCCCATCCATACAGCACCCCCATATACCTGCTCCATCCATACAGTACCCCATATATCTGTCCCATAAATACAGCACCCCCATATACCTATCCAATAAATACAGCACCCCATATAGCTATCCCATAAATACAGCACCCCATATACCTGTCCCATAAATACAGCATCCCATATACCTGTCCCATAAATACAGCATCCCATATACCTGTCCCATAAATACAGCACCCCATATACCTGTCCCATAAATACAGCACCCCCATATACCTGTCCCATAAATACAGCACCCCATATACCTGTCCCATAAATACAGCACCCCCATATACCTGTCCCATAAATATAGCACCCCCATATACCTGTCCCATAAATACAGCACCCCATATAACTATCCCATAAATATAGCACCCCATATACCTATCCCATAAATACAGCACCCCATATACCTGTCCCATAAATACAGCACCCCATATACCTGTCCCATAAATACAGCACCCCATATACTGTACCTGTCCCATAAATACAGCACCCCATATACCTGTCCCATAAATACAGCACTCCATATACCTGTCCCATAAATACAGCATCCCATATACCTGTCCCATAAATACAGCACCCCATATACCTGTCCCATAAATACAGCATCCCATATACCTGTCCCATAAATACAGCACCCCCATATACATGTCCCATAAATACAGCACCCCCATATACCTGTCCCATAAATACAGCACTCCATATACCTGTCCCATAAATACAGCATCCCATATACCTGTCCCATAAATACAGCACCCCATATACCTGTCCCATAAATACAGCACCCCATATACCTGTCCCATAAATACAGCACCCATATACCTATCCCATAAATACAGCACCCATATACCTATCCCATAAATACAGCACACCATATACCCGTCCCATAAATACAGCATCCCATATACCCGTCCCATAAATTCAGCATCCCATATACCTATCCCATATATACAGCACCCCCATATACCTGTCCCATAAATACAGCACCCCATATACCTGTCCCATAAATACAGCACTCCATATACCTGTCCCATAAATAAAGCATCCCATTTACCTTACCCATAAATACAGCACCCCATATACCTGTCCCATAAATTCAGCATCCCATATACCTATCCCATATATACAGCAAACCCATATACCTGTCCCATAAATACAGCACCCCATATACCTGTCCCATAAATACAGCACTCCATATACCTGTCCCATAAATACAGCACCCCCATATACCTGTCCCATAAATACAGCACCCATATACCTGTCCCATAAATACAGCACCCCATATACCTATCCCATAAATACAGCACCCCATATACCTGTCCCATAAATACAGCACCTCCATATACCTGTCCCATAAATACAGCATCCCATATACCTGTCCCATAAATACAGCACCCCATATACCTGTCCCATAAATACAGCACCCCCATATACCTGTCCCATAAATACAGAACCCCCATATACCTGTCCAATAAATACAGAACCCCCATATACCTGTCCCATAAATACAGTACCCCATATACCTATCACATAAATACAGCATCCCATATACCCGGCACATAAATACAGCACCCCATATACCTGTCCCATAAATATAGCTCCCAATATACCTGTCCCATAAATACAGCTCCCAATATAACTGTCCCATAAATACAGCACCCAATATACCTGTCCCATAAATACAGCACCTCCATATACCTGTCCCATAAATACAGCACCCCATATACCTGTCCCATAAATACAGCACCCCCATATACCCGTCCCATAAATACAGCATCCCATATACCCATCCCATAAATTCAGCATCCCATATACCTATCCCATATATACAGCACCCCCATATACCTGTCCCATAAATACAGCATCCCATATACCTATCCCATAAATACAGCATCCCATATACCTGTCCCATAAATACAGCACCCCCATATACCTGTCCCATAAATACAGCACCCCATATACCTGTCCCATAAATACAGCACCTCCATATACCTGTCCCATAAATACAGCATCCCATATACCTGTCCCATAAATACAGCATCCCATATACCTGTCCCATAAATACAGCACCCCATATACCTGTCCCATAAATACAGCACCCCCATATACCTGTCCCATAAATACAGAACCCCCATATACCTGTCAAATAAATACAGAACCCCCATATACCTGTCCCATAAATACAGTACCCCATATACCTATCACATAAATACAGCATCCCATAAACCCGGCACATAAATACAGCACCCCATATACCTGTCCCATAAATATAGCTCCCAATATACCTGTCCCATAAATACAGCTCCCAATATAACTGTCCCATAAATACAGCACCCAATATACCTGTCCCATAAATACAGCACCTCCATATACCTGTCCCATAAATACAGCACTCCATATACCTGTCCCATAAATACAGCACCCCATATACCCGTCCCATAAATACAGCACCCCCATATACCCATCCCATAAATACAGCATCCCATATACCCATCCCATAAATTCAGCATCCCATATACCTATCCCATAAATACAGCACCCCCATATACCTGTCCCATAAATACAGCACCCCATATACCTGTCCCATAAATACAGCACCCCATATACCTGTCCCATAAATACAGCACCCCCATATACCTGTCCCATAAATACAGCACCCCATATACCTATCCCATAAATACAGCACCCAATATACCTATCCCATAAATACAGCACCCATATACCTATCCCATAAATACAGCACCCCATATACCTGTCCCATAAATACAGCACCCCATATACCTGTCCCATAAATACAGCACCTCATATACCTGTCCCATAAATACAGCACCCCATATACCTGTCCCATAAATACAGCACCTCATATACCTGTCCCATAAATACAGCACCCCATATACCTGTCCCATAAATACAGCACCCCATATACCTGTCCCATAAATACAGCACCTCATATACCTGTCCCATAAATACAGCACCCCCATATACCTGTCCCATAAATACAGCACCCATATACCTATCCCATAAATACAGCACCCCATATACCTGTCCCATAAATACAGCACCTCATATACCTGTCCCATAAATACAGCACCCCCATATACCTGTCCCATAAATACAGCACCTCCATATACCTGTCCCATAAATACAGCACCCCATATACCTGTCCCATAAATACAGCACCCCCATATACCTGTCCCATAAATACAGCACCCCCATATACCTATCCCATAAATACAGCATCCCATATACCCATCCCATAAATTCAGCATCCCATATATACAGCACCCCCATATACCTGTCCCATAAATACAGCATCCCATATACCTATCCCATAAATACAGCATCCCATATACCTGTCCCATAAATACAGCACCCCCATATACCTATCCCATAAATACAGCACCCAATATACCTGTCCCATAAATACAGCACCCCCATATACCTGTCCCATAAATACAGCACCCCATATACCTGTCCCATAAATACAGCACCCCATATACCTGTCCCATAAATACAGCACCCCATATACCTGTCCCATAAATACAGCACCCCATATACCTGTCCCATAAATACAGCACCCCATATACCTGTCCCATAAATACAGCACCCCATATACCTGTCCCATAAATACCATAAGAGAGGAAATCAGATGAACGGGGAGGGAGAGTGTAACCTTGGTGTCAGGCCTGTGGGAACGGTAATAATGGGACAGAGAGAAGTGCTGCTCTTTGTTTATTGTATAATCTCCATACTGCGGAGGAGAAGGAGGAGCAGGGGTGCTGCACAAAATGGTTATTTCCACTGTACAGTTATTCTGTTACAGATTGCAGACGTCACACAGAGGTGCAACACATACATTAATATATTATGGGTTCTATCAGCAATCAATATCTGCCTCATTCAGAGAGCGCGCACGGTAAGTGCCAATAGTCACGTAGTTTATCGATTATTTGCTAGTGCGCATAATATTCTGGGAACCCCTACAGCACGCGGCTTACCCGGAGAGTACACACAAATGCGCTGTTGATTACGGGACCGCTGGTATTAGAGCTCGCATGGAAAACCATGGGCATTCCTGGTTGGTGGCATAAAGAGAACTCAAAAATATCTGTCACATGGGAGTGTTATGGAAGTGTTGGAGGCGTGTCAGTGAAAGCTGCTGTGTTCTCAGACGCAGAGCCGCAGCCACAGACAGAGACACTGCACCCGCCATAGTGTTGGTGCACGTTTTGATTTTGCATGCGATGGTGCACTGACAGTGGATTGTCCAGAACCACCGGCGTTGTTGAAGCGGGCACAGGCACTGAAAGTGGGAGTCTCAGTGCTAGAACATTCCGAAGCGCGCTGGTACCGAAGGAAAAGACTGAAACTATAATTTGCATATTGTCGCTGCCACAGCTCTGCAAATAGGCACAGCAGCGGCAACGACAACTTGCACCTATGAATCGGGGGCCTAAATCTCAAAACCTCAATATTGAAACCGTCCTACTCATGGACAGATCTGGTTGTTCGGTCTGACTACCAAGCAAATGAATCAGCATCCAGTTTAGTGTGACATAGAGCCAATTGCACAGATCTGGTGGGTTGCAGGTTGAAATGTAATAACCATTGTGCACCGATGCGCTACCTGCTGTAATAGACCGATTACAACAATTACACAGTGACCGGGATCCGGCCAGAATTTCTATGCTGATCATACCTGGGGCAGGGCAGTTTCTAGATTATGTGAATCTAGAATGACCTCAGAGATCCAGGGATTTTTTTTGGGGGGGGACCCCACGCTGATTTAAAAAAAAAAAAAATTGTTAACACTTTATTTACACTGTACACATTTGCTGAACGGATATCCTCCTGCTGCTTAGGCCACCGAGGTATGATGTGACTGCTGACATCACTCCCGAAATCGCGCCGTAGAGTGCCGTGCGAATGGTATACTGGGGTGCATGTGCCAGATGCAAAAGTGTGAGGAGAGGAACTTAGTACCCTCACCCCTCAAGCTCTCTCCACTGCACTCTGCAGAATGGTATGGTGAAGGTGGGTGGGGAATGTCACAATGAGGGAGGGGTGAATGCCCCACACAATAATTAAGGGGAGGTACAGTATATATTTATTGCTGATTATCGTCTATAATTAGATTTAAATAATTGTTGTTTCTATTTGTTCACTCGCGGTAATGCCGGTACGCTTGGAGAACTTAACATGAACCTAAAGTATTTATTAAATAAATGTTATACATGATTTAGATAAAAGGGGCATCTAAAAATATAAATAAGTGATAGGGAACATATCCACATATTGCACAGAAGTAATAAGATCAACATTTGGCTTGTGATTACATACAATAGGGAGGGCAGATTATTATAACCCTCCCTTTCTTGTAGCATAACCTTAACCCTCCCCACCCCGCGCCCTAAGCCTCCCCGTTAGTGCCTAAACCTAAACCTCCCCCTTTCGTGCTTAAACCTAACCCTCCCCCAGGGCTGGATTAAGGTCTGTGGGGGCCCCTAGGCAACAAACATGTGGGGGCCCCTATTAAATGTGGACAAACTGGGGGTATGCGCAATGGGGACCTCATGCAGAGCCCACAGTAGTGGCGCCCCTTATGCAGTGCCCCGTATGCAGAGCCCACAGTAGTGGTGCCCTTTATGCAGTGCCCCAAGGAGTGGTTCCCCCTATGCAATACCCCCATTAGTAGTGCCCCCAGTAGTCATGCCGCCTGTACTGATGTTCCCAGTAGTAATGCTCCCTGTTGTAGTGCCCCAGTAGTAATGCCATAAGTGCCCCCAATAGTAAAGGTCTCTATAATAGTGCCCCAGTAGTAATGCCCCAAGTAGTACTGTCCCCTGAGTAATGCCCCCCAGTAGTAGTGCTCCCAATAGTAATGCCCCCTGTGGTAGTGCCCCTAATGGTAAAGCCCCAGTAGTAATGCCCCATGTATAAATGCTTCCCAAGTATTGCCCCAAGTAGTAGTACCCCCTGTATAAATGACCCAGTAGTAATGCCCCCCGAGTATTGCCCCCAGTTCTAGTGCCCTCTGTAGTAATGCCCCCCGAGTATTGCCCCCAGTACTAGTGCTCATTGTAGTAATGTCCCCCCCATTATTGCCCCCAGTACTAGTACTCTCTGTACCAGTGCCCCCCCAAGTATTGCCCCCAGTACTAGTGCCCTCTGTAGTAATGTCCCCCCAATTATTGCCACCAGTACTAGTGCCCTCTGTAGTAGTGCCCCCCCCCCCGAGTATTGCCCCCAGTACTAGTGCCCTCTGTAGTAAATCCACTTGCAGAAAATAAAACCTAATACTTACCTTGAGCCCCGCTCCCGCTGCCTTCCGGTCCACTCGGCTGCTCCAGCTCCTCTGCACTGTGGGAGAGACGTCATGACGTCTCTCCCACAGTGCTCGGCGGAAGCTGGAGCTTGGGGGGCCTTTACGTGTTGGGGCCCAGGGACAACCGCCCCTGTCGCCCCCCCCCCCCGTTAATCCGGCCCTGCCCTCCCCTTAGTGCCTATCCCTACCCCCAACCCCTCCCCCCAAGTGGTACCCATGTTTACAATGAATAAGCATCTACAGAAGTATTATCTTCTGTTATGTTCCTCTCACAGAAACTGGAAGTGTCTTTTTGCTTGTCCTGAATATTTGAGGATACATGAATATTCTGAAAGATAAATAACTGTTACTCATTTCATTCCATTTACTATTGCTCTTATATTTTTGACAATTCCCATTAAGAACTTGGAATGAATATGGATAAAATTGCATACATTGCAGTGTACACATATAAAATAGGTTTGGTAGACCCTAGCCAGGTAGTGCTGGTTTCCTTGTTTGTTTCTTAGAAGCTGCAGGTTTGCATCATACCTTGTTCTTTTTGGACTCTCAAACTCCTACTATCCTTTAACGTTGAGCCCCAATGATAATGTTCTAACATTTATTTGCTGATCATCTATAATGCATATACAGTGCCACAGAGCATAGATATTACACACGTGGCAGCTTTGCTGAGCCTCTATAATGCATATACAGTGCACATAGCATAGATATTACACACATGGCAGCTTTGCTGAGCCTCTATAATGCATATACAGTGCACAGAGCATAGATATTACACACATGTCAGCTTTGCTGAGCCTCTATAATGTATATACAGCGCACAGAGCATAGATATTACACACGTGGCAGCTTTGCTGATCCTCTATAATGCATATACAGTGCACATAGCATAGATATTACACACGTGGCAGCTTTGCTGATCCTCTATAATGCATATACAGTGCACAGAGCATAGATATTACACACGTGGCAGCTTTGCTGATCCTCTATAATGCATATACAGTGCACAGAGCATAGATATTACACACAGGGCAGCTTTGCTGATCCTCTATAATGCATATACAGCGCACAGAGCATAGATATTACACACGTGGCAGCATTGCTGATCCTCTATAATGCATATACAGTGCACAGAGCATAGATATTACACACGTGGCAGCTTTGCTGATCCTCTATAATGCATATACAGTGCACAGAGCATAGATATTACACACGTGGCAGCTTTGCTGATACTCTATAATGCATATACAGTGCACAGAGCATAGATATTACACACGTGGCAGCTTTGCTGATCCTCTATAATGCATATACAGTGCACAGAGCATAGATATTACACACGTTAGCTTTGCTGATCCTCTATAATGCATATACAGTGTACAGAGCATAGATATTACACACGTCAGCTTTGCTGATACTCTATAATGCATATACAGTGCACAGAGCATAGATATTACACACGTCAGCTTTGCTGATACTCTATAATGCATATACAGTGCAAGAAGCATAGATATTACACATATGGCAGCTTTGCTGATCCTCTATAATGCATATACAGTGCACAGAGCATAGATATTACACACATGGCAGCTTTGCTGATACTCTATAATGCATATACAGTGCACAGAGCATAGATATTACACACGTCAGCTTTGCTGATCCTCTATAATGCATATACAGTGTACAGAGCATAGATATTACACACGTCAGCTTTGCTGATACTCTATAATGCATATACAGTGCACAGAGCATAGATATTACACACGTCAGCTTTGCTGATACTCTATAATGCATATACAGTACAAGGAGCATAGATATTACACATATGGCAGCTTTGCTGATCCTCTATAATTCATATACAGTGCACAGAGCATAGATATTACACACATGGCAGCTTTGCTGATCCTCTATAATGCATATACAGTGCACAGAGCATAGATATTCCACACATGGCAGCTTTGCTGATCCTCTATAATGCATATACAGTGTACAGAGCACAGATATATTACACACGTGGCAGCTTTGCTGATCCTCTATAATGCATATACAGTGTACAGAGCATAGATATTACACACATGGCAGCTTTGCTGATCCTCTATAATGCATATACACAGTGTACAGAGCACAGAAATATTACACACATGGCAGCTTTGCTGATCCTCTATAATGCATATACAGTGCACAGAGCATAGATGTTACACACATGGCAGCTTTGCTGATACTCTATAATGCATATACAGTGCACAGAGCATAGATATTCCACACATGGCAGCTTTGCTGATCCTCTATAATGCATATACACAGTGTACAGAGCACAGATATATTACACACATGGCAGCTTTGCTGATCCTCTATAATGCATATACAGTGCACAGAGCATAGATGTTACACACGTGGGAGCTTTGCTGATCCTCTATAATGCATATACAGTGCACAGAGCATAGATATTCCACACATGGCAGCTTTGCTGAGCCTCTATAATGCATATACAGTGTACAGAGCACACACGTCAGCTTTGCTGAGCCTCTATAATGCATATACAGTGCACAGAGCATAGATGTTACACACGTGGGAGCTTTGCTGATCCTCTATAATGCATATACAGTGCACAGAGCATAGATATTCCACACATGGCAGCTTTGCTGAGCCTCTATAATGCATATACAGTGTACAGAGCACACACGTCAGCTTTGCTGAGCCTCTATAATGCATATACAGTGCACAGAGCATAGATATTATACACGTCAGCTTTGCTGATCCTCTATAATGCATATACAGTGCACAGAGCATAGATATTACACACATGGCAGCTTTGCTGATCCTCTATAATGCATATATAGTGCAGAGAGCATAGATATTACACACATGTCAGCTTTGCTGATCCTCTATAATGCATATACAGTGCACAGAGCATAGATATTACACACGTCAGCTTTGCTGATCCTCTATAATGCATATACAGTGCACAGAGCATAGATATTACACACGTCAGCTTTGCTGATCCTCTATAATGCATATACAGTGCACAGAGCATAGATATTACACACGTCAGCTTTGCTGATCCTCTATAATGCATATACAGTGCACAGAGCATAGATATTACACACATGTCAGCTTTGCTGATACTCTATAATGCATATACAGTGCACAGAGCATAGATTTTACACACGTGTCAGCTTTGCTGATACTCTATAATGCATATACAGTGCACAGAGCATAGATATTACACACGTCAGCTTTGCTGATCCTCTATAATGCATATACAGTGCACAGAGCATAGATATTACACACATGTCAGCTTTGCTGATCCTCTATAATGCATGTACAGTGCACAGAGCATAGATATTACACACATGTCAGCTTTGCTGATACTCTATAATGCATATACAGTGCACAGAGCATAGATATTACACACATGTCAGCTTTGCTGATCCTCTATAATGCATATACAGTGCACAGAGCATAGATTTTACACACGTGTCAGCTTTGCTGATACTCTATAATGCATATACAGTGTACAGAGCATAAATATTACACACATGGCAGCTTTGCTGATCCTCTATAATGCATATACAGTGCACAGAGCACAGATATATTACACACGTGGCAGCATTGCTGATCCTCTATAATGCATATACAGTGCACAGAGCATAGATATTACACACATGGCAGCTTTGCTGATCCTCTATAATGCATATACAGTGCACACAGCATAGATATTACACACATGGCAGCTTTGCTGATACTCTATAATGCATATACAGTGCACAGAGCATAGATATTACACACATGGCTGCTTTGCTGATCCTCTATAATGCATATACAGTGCACAGAGCATAAATATTACACACATTGCATAATGGGAAAAACATTCTGCCTACTTGCTGAAAAGTGCAGGTAAAAACAAAAAGATAAAGTAGTGTGTTTAATAAGCGCAGTAGCTATCATTGTGTGATAATGCATAGATTGCACACTTCAACTATGACGGTTACCCATCTTCTGAGAGACTAAGGGTAAATTTTACTAAGATGGGAGTTCTATTTAAGAAGTGATGTTGCCCATAGCAACCATCAGATTCTACTTCTCATTTATCTAGCACCGTCTAGAAGATAATACCTGGAATCTGATTGGTTGCTATGGGCAACATCACTTCTTAAATAGAACTCCCATCTTAGTAAATTTACCCCTAAGGGTCAGATTTTTTCAAATCTTAAGAAGAGGACAAGTGGAGGTTTTTCCCATGGTGACCAATCAGCTTCTAGCTTACATTTGATAGAATGTACCAGATATATGATAGCTAGTATATGATTGGTTGCCATAGGTTACACCTCTACTTGTCCTCCTTAGAAAGTGTGATAAAGTTTCCCCCAAAGCTCACAATATTATAGTGGTGCCATATAACCGTGGTAAGCAGCGACCTTCAGCCCCATGACTATGGGCTCTATTTATTAACATTATTTTTACTAAAATAAAGTGAAAAAGGGTGTTTTCACACCCTTTTCACATTATTTTAGTTTCACCTGTATTTATTACAGGGCAATTGGAGTAGAATTAGTAAAATTCTACTCCAACCCCCAGTATCACTTATTTTTAGTAAAGCAGATCGCATTTCCCATAATTGTAATGGGAAATGTGATCTGTGTGCAAGTTACTAAAAATAAATTGTAAAAAAATACCGGGGGAAGCCCTGTGATAATAACGCCACCTGGAGGTGGCGTTATCCAGGGTCTCCCCCGGTTACCGGGCTCCCACTCTGCTCTAACGGGGAGAGCAGAGGCGGGAGCCGGTACCAGTAATCAGCTATGTGGTCTAAAAATAGACAGCAAGCTGATTGCTGTAAAAAAAAGAAATAAAAATTAAACATTTTTTTTTTCACTTACCTGAATCCAGGGACCGGTGATCGGGCCTCCGGTGATGGCTCCTCTCCGGTCAGCTGGTCTCCCACAGTGCACTGGGGCCCGGTCATCAGGTGATCGGGCCCCAGTGCAGTATGGGAGATCACCTGATCGGGAAGCCCGGAGAAGACCACCGGAGGCCAGGAGGATGCAGGTAAGTGTAATGAAGGGAGGGGGGTAGCGGAGGGGGGGTTGCGGGGGCCTGCGATCGCGGGGGGCGGGGCTTAGTGCCGGGGGCGGGGCTTAGCATCGGTGGGGGGGTAGTAGCGGTGGTCGGTCGGCGCATGCGCGGGCTCTTAGTTGCGGTATTTTTTACAAAAATACCGCGACTAGAGTGCGGATGGGATCCGCAGGGACAGAGCTTTATCGCAAGCTCTGTCCCTGCAAGGGATTTATAGTAAATCCCTGTGATATTACCTGAATTCGCAATGCGAATTCACTTTTTGTAATATCACACTACAATCCGCATTCAATATGCGGATTGTAGTAAATAGAGCCCTATGAGAGCCTTGGCAACCTTACCTTGTAGTACCTCATACCTGTCCCTTAATCCAGACTAATTTTAGTTACCTTCTCTCGGGTCTATGCCCTCTAGAAGATAATACCTGGAATCTGATTGGTTGCTATGGGCAACATCACTTCTTAATAGAACTCCCATCTTAGTAAATTTACCCCTAGATCTGCCTTTGAACTGCTTGCTAATATTAACCAGGACTACTACTCCCATCATCTTTTACCGACATGTGTGCACATTATTATTTATGGGGACTATTACCCACATCATTTTTTTTATGTTATATGAATAGCCATTACTACATACCTCCCAACATGACCCTCTCCAGGACACAATGCTCTGGTCCTGGACTTCCCTGGTAATTTATGATTGGTGGAGGTACCAGAGGTGGGGCTGCAGTACAGTCCAAATTCAATAGGGGAGTCACACCAACTGCCAGTGAGTCCCAGCCAGTGATGTTGGGCAGCGTGTGAAATGACAGTTGGTGTGGCTCCCCTATTTGAATTATGAACTGTGCTGCAGCCTCGCCTCTTACCAGGGAAGTCCAGGACCAGAGCATTGTGTCCTTTCTGGAGAGGGTCATGTTGGGAGGCATGAGAGCTGTCCTTTGCAATACTAATCGCATATGTTAGTACATATGCGATTAGTAAGGTTGCAGTGACTGGCGGAATAGTCACCGCAACCTTAGTACATCCCGCCTTCTGGCAGTGAGATGTCCTCCATTGTCTCCGACAAAGATAAGACCAGCGGCTTGTTAACAGCCACATCTCAAACTCGATAACTATTGCTATATGGTGTCACTGACATACAGTTCCTCTTCTGTCTGGTATGGATTGGGATTAGGGGTGAGCGGGTTCGGATTTCTGAATTCGAACCCCCCCCGAGCCCCCCCGATCCGAGTCAGGCTCGACTTTTCCCGCCTGACTCGGATCTGAAATCGAGGCAAAACGTCATCATCCCGCCTTCCCGAGTCTCGCGGGTTTTGGACCCTATATAAGGTACCCGCGTCGGCGCCATTTTCTCACTCGGCTGTGGACAGTGAAGAGGGAGGGTGGGAGTTAGGGCTGGCTGGGCTGTGTAGTGTAGTGCTGCTGTTGTCCACTACTTCAAAGTCCATAGGGGCTGCTGGACTGTGTTGTGCAGTCAGTTCTCCATAGGGGCTGTGTCCACTCCAAAGTCCTGTGCAGTGTCCCAGTCCTAAAGGGGTGCTGTAGTGTTGTCCAGGGGGTGCTCTGTCCATCAGGGGTGCTCCCCCCAAGTGCTAAAAAAATAATATATTTTCTGTGTTTGTGAATTGTGTGCGCAGTAGCCGCACATGCATCAACAAAGTAGTGCCAAGCGTGCGCCTGTGTCATAAGTAAAGGGCCGGCTGGCTTGACCGTTAAAGGGTGCTGTAACCCCCAAAGTACACTCCAGTCCAAACCAAAAAAAAAATTATTTTCTGTGTTTGTGAATTGTGTGCGCAGTAGCCGCACGTGCATCAACAAAGTAGTGCCAAGCGTGCGCTTGGGTCATAAGTAAAGGGCCGGCTGGCTTGACCGTTAAAGGGTGCTGTAACCCCCAAAGTACACTCCAGTCCAAACCAAAAAAAAATTATTTTCTGTGTTTGTGAATTGTGTGCGCAGTAGCCGCACGTGCATCAACAAAGTAGTGCCAAGCGTGCGCTTGTGTCATAAGTAAAGGGCCAGCTGGCTTGACCGTTAAAGGGTGCTGTAACCCCCAAAGTACACTCCAGTCCAAAGCAAAAAAAAAATTATTTTCTGTGTTTGTGAATTGTGTGCGCAGTAGCCGCACGTGCATCAACAAAGTAGTGCCAAGCGTGCGCCTGTGTCATAAGTAAAAGGGCCGGCTGGCTTGACCGTTAAAGGGTGCTGTAACCCCCAAAGTACACTCCAGTCCAAACCAAAAAAATATATATTTTCTGTGTTTGTGAATTGTGTGCACTGTGGCTGCACGTGCATCAACAAAGGAGCAGCGCCAAGCGTGCGCCTGTGTCCCATAAGTAAAGAGCCGGCTGCTCATTTCTTAAAGGGTGGTGTAACCCACAAAGTGCACTACTCTCCAGCAAAAATAAAAAAATATTTTCTGTGTTTGTGTGCGCTTTAGCCGCACGTATATATCAATATAACATAAATGGAGGACCAAACTTTCTCCGATAAAAATAAAATAGGGAAAGATCAAGAACCACTTCCTCCTAGTGCTGTTGCTGCTGCTGGGAGTTGTTCATCATCCCAGAGAGGAAGTAGGAACATCACTACTTTTACTAAACAATTGACCCTCCAACAGTCCCTAGCGATGAGGATGAAGTAAGACAGCAGTCATCCTGAAGCAAAAAGTATAACTGAGGCCTTGACTGCTATGTTGGTGTTAGACGTGCGTCCGGTATCCGCCATTAGTGCAGTGGGATTTAGACAATTGATGGAGGTAGTGTGTCCCCGGTTCCAAATCCCGTCTAGATTCCACCTGCATCCTCAAAGCAGCAGCAACAAGCGTGCGTCTGTCTGTTAAAGGGTGGTGACACCCTCAAAGTGTGCTACACAAACAATAAAAATATTCTTCTTTTTTTTCTGTCTTTGTGAATTGTGTGGGCTGTAGCTGCACTTGCATCCTCAAAGCAGCAGCGACAAGTGTGCGTTTGTCTGTTAAAGGGTGGTGACACCCTCAAAGTGTGCTACACAAACAATACAAATATTGTTCTTTTTTTTTCTGTCTTTGTGAAATGTGTGGGCTGTAGCCGCACCTGCATCCTTAAAGCAGCAGCGACAAGCGTGCGTCTGTCTGTTAAAGGGTGGTGACACCCTCAAAGTGTGCTACACAAACAATAAAAATATTGTTCTTTTTTTTTCTGTCTTTGTGAAATGTGTGGGCTGTAGCTGCACCTGCATCCTTAAAGCAGCAGCGACAGGCGTGCGTCTTTCTGTTAAAGGGTGGTGACACCCTCAAAGTGTGCATCACAAACAATAAAAATATTGTTCTTTTTTTTTCTGTCTTTGTGAAATGTGTGGGCTGTAGCCGCACCTGCATCCTTAAAGCAGCAGCGACAAGCGTGCGTCTGTCTGTTAAAGGGTGGTGACACCCTCAAAGTGTGCTACACAAACAATAAAAATATTCTTCTTTTTTCTGTCTTTGTGAATTGTGTGGGCTGTAGCCGCACTTACATCCTCAAAGCAGCAGCGACAAGCGTGCGTCTGTCTGTTAAAGGGTGGTGTAACTCTCAAAGTGCTCCAAAAAATAAAAAACTATTTTTTTAATGTGTTTGTGACTTTTGTGCGATGTAGCCGCACTTGCATCCTCAAAGCAGCAGCGACAAGCGTGCGTCTGTCTGTTAAAGGGTGGTTACACCCTCAAAGTGTGCTACACAAACAATAAAAATATTCTTCTTTTTTCTGTCTTTGTGAATTGTGTGGGCTGTAGCCGCACTTGCATCCTCAAAGCAGCAGCGACAAGCGTGCGTCTGTCTGTTAAAGGGTGGTGTAACTCTCAAAGTGCTCCAAAAAATAAAAAACTATTTTTTTAATGTGTTTGTGACTTGTGTGCGATGTAGCCGCACTTGCATCCTCAAAGCAGCAGTGACAAGCGTGCGTCTGTCTGTTAAAGGGTGGTGACACCCTCAAAGTGTGCTACACAAACAATAAAAATATTCTTCTTTTTTCTGTCTGTGAATTGTGTGGGCTGTAGCCGCACTTGCATCCTCAAAGCAGCAGCGGCAAGCGTGCGTCTGTCTGTTAAAGGGTGGTGACACCCTCAAAGTGTGCTACACAAACAATAAAAATATTTTTTTTTTTTCTGTCTTTGTGAATTGTGTGGGCTGTAGCTGCACTTGCATCCTCAAAGCAGCAGCGACAAGCGTGCGTCTGTCTGTTAAAGGGTGGTGACACCCTCAAAGTGTGCTACACAAACAATAAAAATATTCTTCTTCTTTTTTCTGTCTTTGTGAATTGTGTGGGCTGTAGCCGCACTTGCATCCTCAAAGCAGCAGCGACAAGCGTGCGTATGTCTGTTAAAGGGTGGTGTAACCCTCAAAGTGCGCTCCACAAACAATAAAAATATTCTTTTTTTTTCTGTCTTTGTGAATTGTGTGGGCTGTAGCCGCACTTGCATCCTCAAAGCAGCAGCGACAAGCGTGCGTCTGTCTGTTATAGGATTACATCGGTGACAGCATCCAAGTAGGCATGTCAGACAGTCCGTACCTGTACTGGCAGGAAAAAGAAGCAATTTGGAGGTCCCTGTACAAACTGGCTCTATTTTACCTGAGTTGCCCCCCCTCCAGTGTGTACTCCGAAAGAGTGTTTAGTGCAGCCGGGAACCATGTCAGCGAAAGGCGTAGGAGGTTGCTTCCACAAAATGTGGAGAAGATGATGTTCATAAAATGAATTATCAACTCTTCCAGGGAGACCAGCCTCCAGAACGTACAGAGGGACCTGTGGTTGTGGATTCCAGTGGGGACGAATTTATACTCTGTGAGGATGAGGATGTACACACTGAAGAGGGTGAGGAATCGGTGGATGAGGAGGATGAGGACGACATCTTGCCTCCGTAGAGCCAGTTTGTGCAGGGACAGATTAATTGCCAGCTTGTTTTGTGGGGGCCCAAACGAACCAATCATTTCAGCCACAGTTGTGTGGCAGACCCTCGCGCTGAAATGATTGGTTTGTTAAAGTGTGCATGTCCTGTTTATACAACATAAGGGTGGGTGGGAGGGCCCAAGGACAATTCCATCTTGCACCTCTTTTTTTTCTTTGCATTATGTACAGTTTGGGGCCTAGTTTTTCAAACTGCCATCCTGTCTGCCACTGCAGTGTCACTCCTAGATGGGCCACGTGTTTGTGCCACCCACTCGTGTCGCTTAGCATAGTCATCCAGCTACCTCGGTGCAACCTTTTGGACATAAAAACACTATTGTGAGGTGTGAGGTGTTCAGAATAGACTGGAAATGAGTGGAAATTAAGGTTATTGAGGTTAATAATAGCATAGGAGCAGAAAAACCTATAAATTCTGTGATTTTAGCTGTTTTTATGCTTTTTTTCAAAAAAATACAGATCCAAAACACAAAACCCAGAACCCAAAACACGGAAGGGTGGTTTTGGCAAAACCAATCCAGATCCAAAACACGAAGAAAGATCCAGATCCAAAACCAAAACACAAAACACGAAAAGTGGCTGGTGCACACCCCTAATTGGGATGGTGGTTTGTTATTTTGTAATTTCCCATGGATGCTACTGGAGAAGAGGTTTTGGGGGGAGGTTAGGTTTAGGCTGTGGGAGGGGGTTAGGTTTAGGCTGTGGGGGTTTAGGAGTACGTGCAGTCAGGGTAGGCAGGGGAGGCAGAGCCTCACTTGTCATACTCCCTCCCCTATCATACTCCTTGTCATGCTCCAGAGTTTTGATATAAAAACAGTGTTTTTATACATGTGTGCCTCCCCAGCCATCGACCTCACCACACTTTACCGGGTTAGGATACTTACCGGCAGGTGTCGGTATCCTAACCCTTTCGGCATGCTGGCGTCAAGATTCTGACCCATCCCCATACCCCCATATCTGTTCATAGAACCCTCACAGCTTCTGTTTAGCCAGGGGCGTTTCTAGAGAGGAGGGGGCCCCTGTGCAGTCTCAAACACGGGCCCCCTCCTCTCCGCCCGGCCGCGCACTGAGCTGTGCGCGGCCAGCGCCGGAGTTATAGACTCTGGGCACTAGAGTGTGCCCAGAGTCTATAGTGTATGCACAGGGCACCGGGAAAATGGCCGCGGTGGCCATTTTCCCTGTACTGCACATGCGCAAACGATGGGAAAATGGCCGCCGCACCCATTTTCCAGTCGTTTTATAGCGCCGGAACCCCACGCCGACGTGGGACTCTGGAGAGGTAGGTAATATTATGGGTGCAGAGTATGAGGTGCGGGGCCCCCCTGGACCCAGGGGCCCGTGTTTCCTGCACACCCTGCACCCATTGTAGATACTCCCCTGTGTGGAGCCTTCTGTCATTGAGACAATGACTACTTGACATTGATTTACATAATTCTATTCATGTATAGAGAAATGGCAAGTTATGTGATTTATTGATAATGTGTTATTTTTAAAACCAAGACAGTTTGAAATGATATGTTGCATATATTATTAATTTGGCTAGTTCCTGGCATGCTAATATTTCTAATGGCCTGCTAAAATTTGGGTGATAAATGACAGTATTTTTCCTGTCTGAGGTCCCTGTAGTTATCACGGCTGCTAAATGATTCAAATACAAAGTCAGACTTATTAGTCATTTTCTCCTTTGCTGTCACCCAAACATTTTTGGAAGATGCTTAATTATGCACAGAGATTACTGGAAGACCCGTGTTCTTGTCAGTGAAATAATAAAAAAGAAATAACTGTGTCTTAAAGAGATAAAGAGAGCATACAGTATGATTATTTCCATCAAATGTATTGCTAGTGAAACATCATTTTAAGTTACCCATTTCTAGGGCTTATTCACAACAACGCATTGCACACACGCCTGCTCCAATGCATTATGCAGGGAATATTTTGAATTCATAGTGATCTTTGATCCCTATGAAACACACTTTGGAAAATTGATCATGAGGGCAAGATAGCATAAGTACTATGGGCCTGATTCACAGTCGGATGGATGGCGATGATTGCGCAGTTGAGCGGTTTTTATATTGCGCACATGTATGAGTCACTCTGCGCTTCATTACCGACGGCCGTCTCAGTGGTTGACAGACAGGGAGCGTCTGTGGGAGGTTACGGGGGGTGGCGACTCAAACGCAGTCATGGTGCGACCATTTCGGGGGCGTGTCCTTGCCTGTGACTGCGAATATGTAAGCAATGGTTTTGGCTCTGGCGGGTTACTTCGGACAAATAGTCTGAGCGACCACAGGGTTTCTCAGAAGATCGATGGTGTGAACCATGTGCGGCCGACGGTGCGACTGTGTACGCAAGCGGCCGGACTTGAGAAAGCGTTAGTCGGCGTCTTCATACAAATCCCGGTGACTGCGACATTTGCATGTTCTTGCACAACTGCTATAGGATCGCAGCAGTGCATTCATTAGCATCCACCTCTCAGTCCTACAGTGTAAGCTCCCGGGACCTGTGGTTACCTATACAATGTAGTCAGATCCCGGCGTGCGGGATGCCGTCGGGTGAAATACCGGCACTGAAATCCCATCAGCGGTGGGATCCCGGCACCAGAATCCCGACCGCCGGCATTCCAAAGGTAAGTATCGGGCGTTAGGGGGAGGGTGAGGGTGCGGGGTCAGGGTTAGGCACTAGGGGGGGAGGAATAGGTTTAGGGTGCGGGGAGGAGGAGGTTAGGTTTAGGCACTAGGGGGGAGGTAAGGTTTAGGCACTGGGGAGATAGTTTTAGGTTTAGGCACTAGGGGGAAGGTTAGGTTTAGGCACTAGGGGGGAGGTTAGTTTTAGGCACTAGGGGGGAGGTTAGGTTTAGGCACTAGGGGGGAGGTTAGGTTTAGGCACTAGGGGGGAGGTTGGTTTAGGCACTAGGGGGGAGGTTAGGTTTAGGCACTGGGAGAGCGTTTTAGGTTTAGGCTCTAGGGGGGAGGTTAGGTTTAGGCAATAGGGGGAGGTTAGGTTTAGGCACTGGGGGGAGAGTTTTAGGTTTAGGCACTAGGGGGGAGGTTAGGTTTAGGCACTGGGGAGAGAGTTTTAGGTTTAGGCACTGGGGGGAGGTTAGGTTTAGGCACTAGGGGGGAGGTTAGGTTTAGGCACTAGGGGAGAGAGTTTTAGGTTTAGGCACTAGGGAGGAGGTTAGGTTTAGGCACTAGGGAGGAGGTTAGGTTTAGGCACTGGGGAGAGAGTTTTAGGTTTAGGCACTGGGGAGGAGGTTAGGTTTAGGCACTGGGGAGAGAGTTTTAGGTTTAGGCACTAGGGGGGAGGGTAGGTTTAGACACTGGGGAGAGAGTTTTAGGTTTAGGCACTAGGGGGGAGGTTAGGTTTAGGCACTAGGGGGGAGGTTAGGGTTAGGCAACGGGGAGGGAGGGTTAGGGGTTGGGGTAATGGTTAGTCTTCACTGCTTTCCTTATGGGTGTTGGGATTCTGACCGCCGGGATCTCATACCCAACCCTACCTATACAGTTGTCTGTACAGACAAAGTAAATTGTATAGTATTTAAATACAGTATGACTTCCAATGAATTCATTATAAAGGTATAAGTACTGATTACGTACTCCTAGGCATGTGTAAGGTGCCCGGCCGGTGACTGGGCCAGCTGTGCAGGGGGATGAATTCCCCACTCCTCGGCTTGAATAGTAGTTTACATCCATTTTTTTTGCACACAGGTCCACTACATAAATCATAAAATGCCCCCTGGCTTACTCCCAAATCTCAGGTGGCTTCACAGTGTAAACCCAAATGCAAAAGGACAAAAAGAAAATAATGAACTGTCCAGTGTGGTGCACTGTAAAAATAATGCATTCAAATCTAACTTTTATTATCAAATAGATTAATATCACAATGTTTTAATGGTCAAGAGAACAGTGAAAAAATGGTTAACAAGTGAAAGATTAGTGGGCCTGATTCAGCACGGATCGCAACTGCAAATGCAATAGCGATTACGTACGCAGTCTCACTGCAATAGTATAGTAATCCTCTATGATCGTTATGCTGTAGTACACAAGCTGCGTAGGGAATCGCAGCGTATAATTTATGCACACCCATGCAACGGCGTTCAAACGCACTGGCACGTCTGTGATTTTTCAACCACCCTCCCCATCACCAGCCCTACACGGCACTTCCTGTCAATCACTCTACGATGGGTCTGCGTAGTCACTGCGATTGCAGTCCCGATTGGAGTCTTCACGCATGCGTACTTTGATGCACAACGATCGCATGATTGCCTGCGTAATCGCAGTTGCGATCCTTTTCTGAATCAGGCCCTGTGTCAAAAATTTTAAATGTGATTAAAAAATTATTGCTGCGCACTTACACCTCCACCTATTGTCACAATGAAGTAATTCTATGGCTTTCTCTTGTCTATTGAACTTGTTCATGACGGCACGACAGTACTCAGTGATGGCATGACGCGATGGGGCGATATACCGTGCCAGCCGTACACACGATGTTAGTTACATACTAGGTGCCAAGCACTGGTTATCTCTTGCACATGTGCAGTAAGCACTAACATATACTCGTAATGACGTCTCCTTGGATGTCTAGAGTTACACTCTCTTTCAGAGCCCTTTTGTCTAGAATATAGGCATCACTATCAGTAACCCATAATGCTTAGCTTCTCTACACATCTTACAATGCTCATTCTTATGGAATGTGACTCACTGTCTACTGCTAACACCATATTAGTGGCTCTATTTACTACAATCCGCATATTGAATGCGGATTGTAGTGTGATATTACCGAGTGAATTCGCATTGTGAATTCAGGCAATATCACAGGGATTTACTATAAACCCCTTGCAGGGACAGAGCTTGCGATAAAGCTCTGTCCCTGCGGATCCCATCCGCACTCTAGTCGCGGTATTTTCGGAAAAAATACCGCGACTAAGAGCCCGCGCATGCGCCGACCGACCACCGCTACTACCCCCCCACCGACGCTAAGCCCCGCCCCCAGCACTAAGCCCCGCCCCCACGATCGCGGACCCCCCCGCGACCCCCCCTCCCTTCATTACACTTACCTGCATCCTCCTGGCCTCCAGTGATCTTCTCCGGGCTTCCCGATCAGGTGATCTCCCATACTGCACTGGGGCCCGATCACCTGATGACCGGGCCCCAGTGTACTATGGGAGACCAGCTGACCGGAGAGGAGCCATCACCGAAGGCCCGATCACGGGTCCCTGGATTCAGGTAAGTAAAAAAAAAAAATGTTTAATTTTTTTTTTCTTTTTTTTACTGCAATCAGCTTGCGGTCTGCTTAGACCACATAGCTGATTACTGGTACCGGCTCCCGCCTCTGCTCTCCCCGTTAGAGCAGAGTGGGAGCCCGGTAACCGGGGGAGACCCTGGATAACGCCACCTCCAGGTGGCGTTATTATCACAGGGCTTCTCCCGGTATTTGTTTACAATTTATTTTTAGTAACTATGGTCGGATCACATTTCCCATTACAGTTCTGGGAAATGCGATCTGCTTTACTAAAAATAAGTGATACTGGGGGTTGGAGTAGAATTTTACTAATTCTACTCCAATTGCCCTGTAATAACTACAGGTGAAACTAAAATAATGTGAAAATGGTGTGAAAACACCCTTTTTCACTTTATTTTAGTAAAAATAATGTTAATAAATAGAGCCCTAGGTCTTAAGGGTTCATTATACATGTATGCTAATGTCAGGTACAAGTAGGCCCCTGAATATAGGTCTTGTCTGACCCTAAAGGTGAAGCTGACCATAAGAATTACATACGTTTATAACTTCCAAACTTATACAACCTTGATTAGCTTACTTAACCTTAACTACAAATAAAGACACAGACACCATAGCTTGGCTAAAAAAGGTCACAGCTTTTATTTATAATTGAATCAATTAACCTAACCAGGGTGGCAAAGAGACGCTGCAGACTCAGTTCTAGCTTTTTAACTTACTCCAAAATACTCAGGGAACGCCTAAACCGTTCCCCCTTTCAGACGCACTTAAACCGTGAGGGTCTCACTTCCCTCCTGGGCCAATCCGAGGCGTTTCGTGCAAAAACGCCCGGGTCCCCCCCGTGCGGAGCAGGACAAATCCGCCTTGCAAGTGCTCCCACAGTTATCTTGCGTCCCATAAAACCACTGAGCTGCAGCGTACTCCCGCCAAAGCCAGGCCCTAATAGAGACTGGCCCGCCACCCAAAAGAACTAACCAAGAAACGAAAACAAATCCTGAACAAAAAGATTCATACCCAGTCCGTTCAAATGCACGCCATCATGACGGAAGAAACGTACAAGATCACCCTCAAAAAAGCCATGACGCACCACCAAGCCACCTATCGACACGACATGCTTAGACACTGCCACGTTCACCTTCCTCCGTGTTCTTTCCAATGCCCCAAACTTTCGCACTCCTCTCCACGTCAAGCGGGGTGTCATCTCTGACCACACCATCTGAATGGATGGCCATTTTGTACGAATCGAATCCACAATCTCACGCAGACTCACGATTAAACCCACGCCTGTCAGCTGACCAACATCATTGCCACCAACGTGAAGCACCAGCCATTCGGGCATTCCCCATTTTGCTACCGCAGAAACAATCAGTGCCAAAACACCGTCCACTCGCAAACCTCTCACTCCAATCCAACGCACTTTCCGACTACCAATTGGCAAGCCACTAGTCCGACCCGAGACATGTTTTTCCGCCCAAAAAATGTAGGAGTGGCCAACCAACCACACCTGCCCGTCTTCTTTTGTCAACACTGCAAAAGAAGAAACCCTAACATGAGAAACCACACCCAACCTGGATCAAAACGACACAACTTAGAACAAAACAGAGCAACTAACTAGCAGGGATGCCAAAAAAGGGGGAAACAGGAACCCGAGTGAAGAAGAAAAAACCAAAAACCTACCCGTGAACCAAATTGGGCCAGATCATGGCTAACGGGAGGAAAATTAAAAAATCCCCTCACACCCCCAATTGTTGAACGCTAACCGTTCAACGATTGGCAGGTAAACAACGTTTTCGGGTTATCGCAGGGTGCGCACCTACAACTTGTCGCAGCGAACATACTTCTTATAACACCCTGACTTCCAACGCCCCACCTTTTGAATATCCGAAGGAGATGCCCCTGCAAGCGCTGCACAAGTGGCTGCCCCTATTCGAAAGGAATGGGTGCCATAATCTGTATGATCTAAACCCAATTCTATTAAACTTCGCTTAAATAACGCAGTGAACTGAAACTTTGTGAGAGGCTTAGCATCCGCAATGAACCAACCACTGAATCCCCCCAACTGGGCGCACTAACATGTATTGCGATGCTAAATGAACCGGGCAAATATTGCAATCCTGCTGCTGCGCAAGCGTGACCCATTTATCCCTACCTGACTGATCCGTTTTAGAGAGACGGAGCCTACAAAGCACCGCCGCATCTCTAAAAACAATGTCCTTATACAACAACCCGGAGGACTCAGATAAACTATTAACTGCCACTAATTCGCTAACCCTGAAAGCTCCAAAAAACGCAGCAGAAAAAGCTAAACGAAAAAGAGCAGCCTCAAACGAATCAGAAGCTACCTTCTCCATAACCTTAAGCAATGCTGCCAAAAGCTGGGTGTCCACCGGCCGACGGGAATCGGCGCGAGCAGGAGCTTGCCTAGCCCAACCTTTTAGAGCCTTAGCAAGAAGAAAAGACCTGGTTGGGTCAATCAAACCTTTTAGTTTGCAAAAAAAAGAGACTCCCGCAAGCGCCGACGCCACGTAGGCCCTGGACCTCCCCTGCTGATATCTCTCCCACACAAAGGATGACAGCAACTCCTTCGGAGACTTACCCTCCGAATCTTGGCGCGCGCAGTGACTGCTCCAATCCCGCCATACGGCCGAGTATTTGCGGAGAGTTGATGGAGCGAGCGATTGCATCGCCAAAGCCTCTAAGCCGGCCTGATTATCTGCCACACAAACGGGGGGCATGTCAAACCAACAGCAGAAGCAGACGGTGCAAGCGCCCGAAAATGTTCAAATTGAAAACGAGACAATGCGTCTGCAATCTCGTTAACAACACCCGGTACATGACGAGCTCTAAAACGTATGTTGGCCTCTAAACAGCGCAAAATTAAATGACGAAGCAAACGCAAAACTAACGGAGAGGACGATCGCTGATTGTTAATAGCATGCACCACCCCCAAATTGTCGCACCAAAAAATTACATGCCGGTTACTCAGACGCGCTGACCAGAGTTCCACAGAAACGACAATTGGGAACAGTTCCAAGAGCAACAAATTACTAGTTAAGCCTTCGTCGCGCCAAACTAAAGACCAAGCAGTAGTGCACCATTCCCCATTGAAAAAAGCCCCAAAACCAGATGATCCAGCCGCATCAGTATACAGTTGCAATGACCCATTTGCCACTGGAGGCGCTGGCCAAATACGTTCGCCATTGAACTGAACCAGAAACTTGGTCCAAACCCGAAGATCTTGCTTAATCTCTGACGACAAACGAATATGATGATGCGGCTGTCTCGACCCAGCAGTGGCCCTCTCCAATTTCCTACAGAAAACCCTGCCCATGGGAATTATGCGACAAGCAAAATTAAAGGAACCCAGCAGTGACTGAACTCCACGTAATCTTACCGTGTCCACTGCTAAACAACCCGCAATCTGTTCTAACAATCTAGCCACTTTGTCGCTTGGTAACCTACAACAACCCGCAACCGTGTCTATCTCAATTCCCAAGTACGACAGACAGGAAATGGGACCCTCCATCTTATCTTGCGCAATGGGAACTCCTAAACTGCGAAACAGAGCTTGAGCGGAAAACAGGAGGTCTGCACAGACGTCGCTCTCCCCTGGACCTATGAAGAGAAAGTCATCTAAATAGTGTGCCACGCCCGCTTGTCCTGTGCCGGCATGAACACACCAGTGTAGAAAAGAGCTGAATTTCTCAAAATAGGCACAGGAAACCGCACAACCCATAGGCAAACATTTGTCAACAAAGTAACCTGACTCTAGTTTGAATCCCATAAACTGCATAGCGTCTGGGTGCAACAGCAATAAAAGGAAGGCTGATTCAATGTCTAACTTAGCCAGCAGCGCGCCCTGCCCAAAACTGCGCACTAAACCTAAGACTTCATCAAAACTTTGATATTTCACTCTACAAAAACTATCAGGAATGGCGTCGTTCACCGAACGCCCATCAGGATATGATAGGTGTTGGATCAAACGAAACTTCCCAGGGGCCTTCTTGGGTACCACACCTACCGGAGAGATACAAAGATCCTGCAACGGAGGAACAGGGAAAGGACCCTCCATCCTCCCCAGCAGCACCTCAGCCCTAACTTTCGCTTGCACAACTTCTGGGTAGTCCCTGGCCGAGCGCAAGTTACGGGGAGACCGGACCCATAAAGGACCCACTATTGGCAGAGAAAAACCGAACGAAAAACCTTCTAACAAAAAAGAAGCGTCCTCCTTATGAGGATATAGACCCAACCAGCGAGCTAGTGCAGCTAAACAAATAGGCGAATGAGCCTTAACCAGCTCCTTTTGACCCTTCACGATCCTGGGTGGCACTAGCAGACCCTCTACGGCAATCTTTGGCTGGATGTTCCCCCCCGCAGAGACGACAGGAGTGACGAAAACGACAGGACGACCCCCGTGTACACCGGGAGTCGTTGAAAGCAAAACACTTGCCCTTCATAACTCCCGTCGCCCCCGTCCTACCACTAGCATAACCCTTGCGAGGATGCATCCCGTCCAAAGGGGGCCTACGCTGCTGCGACACCTCTAACCACACCTCTACGTCTTTTGCTCCGAACGGAATAATCTTGCTGCCATCATGCTTTCTTCTAAATTGCACGTCGTATTCCCGCCATGCCAAGGCCCGCGAACGGACAAACATGTCTAGCACTAAAAAAATATATCTCACTATGTTTACATGTTCATCCGCTCGCGTCTCCAAATAGCACGCCGCAAATACCAGCATGCCCTTCAACCAACTGGTGAAACTACAGAAAGCCTCCTCGCCCATACCCCCCGCCTTCTTAGCCTGACCAAAAGCCTTTTTCATATCTTCGGTAAGCGTAAAGAAGTCGTCAAATTTACCTTTACGAATTCTCCCCCTCACACTCTTTCGCAGGCCGCGAAGAACGGCGGTGTTCGCACAATGCACTGAATCAGCCCCTGCCGCCACTGTAGCTAGCTCCACACTAACGCCCTGTGCAGCTGTACTCACTGACTTCTTGGCTAAACGCCTGGCAACCATTTTGGCTATTTTACGAGGCGCGCGCAGGGGAACCAGAAGAATGAGAAGAAGAGGAGGAGTCAGACATAGACGAACAAGAAGACTCATGCTCACCAGCACCAGATGGACCCGGAACAGCTCCCTCGACTTGCTCATTCGTCGTGGCCGAAGACTCGCCTGTCGTCCCTTTCTCCGCGCTCACCGGATCAGCTGCTGCAACAGTGATTGGTTCGCTTGACGGAGCCTCGATCGCCCTCCGATTATCTGCAACCGGGGTAGACTGGTGAACAACAGGACTGGAAGTCACTACCATCTGCGCGGGGGGGGTGGGAATGCCGGGCGTAGGCGGAAGGGGTGCAGGCGCGGCTAACAGACGAGCCGGAGGCACCAGCGTGAAGTCGGGCGTCGCGGACAAACTGGTGGAGGTTTGACTGTACATGACAGGAGATGCGGAAGGTAGCATCGGCATGGGAGCCGATGATGCGCCTTGCTGCGAAATTGGCAAATAAGGGAAATAAAGCTGCGGATGAAAACCTGAGAAAGGGTAAGGTCCAAAAGTGACCCCAGAGTAGTTGGGATAAAAAGGCGGAGAGGACACAACTGAGGTGGAGGGATAAATGGGGGGGCCGCCCCGGAGCTCCATGAAGCCTGACCCCAGGATGAGCCGACTGACAAGGGGGGCGCATTATAAATGGGAGGTGGGGCACTGTTGGCGGGGAACCATGGATTCTGATAGGTGGAAGGGACAGCTTGCCTAGGCCAAAATTGGGCAGGTTGACTAAGCATGGGGCTGATAGACCCAGGGGTGCTACTCAAAATGGCCGCCGGGGTTAAGATGGCCGCCGGGCCCGACGTGCAGACCCGGCCTGCGGGACCCCCCGCTCCCCGGGGACCAAAACCTAATGACCCCACGTGACCCGCGACGCTAACCGCCGGCGGGCCCAATGCAGAGTAACCAGCGGGAGGCGCGAGCACTTGCGCCCCCGCCGGTGCAGCGTAAGCGGCAGCCGCCGCATGGCTGATGGGTGCCAGCAAGGAGCGTCCATCGGACGCTCCCGTCGGCGGACCCGAAGCAGAGTAACCAGCGGGAGGCGCGAGCACTCGCGCCCCCGCTGGCGCAGCGGAAGTGCCAGCCGCTGCGCGACTGCTGTGGGACGGCGAGGAACGTCCATCGGATGCTCCTGCCGGAGCCGCGTGGGGAGTGAGTCGGCCCGGGGAGGTTGCCGAGTGCACAACCTCCGCCGGGGTAGCAGGACCCGCATGATGCGCTGGTGCAGCCGCACCAGCGTGCACGGGAGGAGGGGGAGCCGATGGGGAGGACGGCAGCATCAGAGGTGAGGTGGGGGGGGGAGGAGGACGTGGGGACAGCACAGGTGGGGAAAGGGGGGGGCGCGGACGCGCAGGGGGCAAGCTGAGGGGGCTAGCATAATCAGCTAGCTGACGGGGTGGGGGAGCAGAGCGACGTGGGCGAGGCATGATCAAACTAAGCTGCTTGGGCTATGGCACAGGGGCACTGGTACTTAGCTTTCAAAATTTCTTTCAAAGAGGCTGATCCCAAGGACCACAGGCTCCTATATAGTCCCCTATAACCACTCCCCCAAACTATATGACTGGCCCTTGGAAGCAGCTGATCACACCCAAACTAATACTCAATTTACCCAGCAACAAGGCTGTCATTCAAAACACACTGTCAGTAAAAACTAATAATCTTAACACTCCTCAATCCTATTCATATTTCGTCATTCATTCTGTGAAGTATGCATAGACTAGCTGCATGAATACAATCTCCTTTTCAAATCTCAATGGGGCCCATCACAGGTTCTAATACTTGTATGTTATGTAGAAATTAATTATTTAACCCACTGTTTACATGAACTAATCAGCTTCTAGCTATCATTTATATAGCACCTTCTATTAAATGCTGACTGGTTGCTATGTCCAATTTTTCCTAGAAAGCAGAACTTTGACACCAGCTTCATGTGTTTATAGCATTTATATCATTAGGTTGGCTTAGTCTATTATTATCATTTACATCAGGGCGTACATTGGGTCTGATTCAGCGAGCAAAGCAAAGGAGAGAACGCACGCACTTAGCCGATGTTCTTGTACTGTGCATGCATATGCATCGCACTGTGCGTGCGTAAACAAGCCAGTGCGCTCGGGTAAGTGTACGCAGACTACACGCAGCGTGCACGCAGACCCCTTCTGATATTGATTGACAAGAAGTACCGTTTGTGGCTGGTGACAGGTGGTGGTGGGACAAACGCAGGCGTGCCTGTGCATTGGGCTGACATTTTAGGGGCGTCCATAATTAAGCCAGTGCGGCAACGGACGCAGTGATGAGACTCCGTGCACACAGGAAGTTGCCAAGATCCTGAGCGAGGTCTGGTCAACCACTAGTATGCAAATGTGGTGGATGGTTCTCGATGTTACCGATGTTTACGCTATCTTGCGCACCCATCAGGCTTTGAGTAAAGGGAGATGGGAGGCTTAATATAGGGCTGGACGTCTGCATCTTGTACTGCTGTCTCCGTGCGTAAGCATTGATTAGCATATTCTGGCAGCGGATGGGTGCGTGCGTTCTCTCCTTGCGTTGCTTGCTGAAGCAGGCCCATTATCCCATATAGCTTGTATAGAAATGGAAAAAGACTAATGAACAGGTAGGTACAGCTCACAAGAAATAAAGCCTACACATTGTTTATTTATAAACATAGGGTAAATCGATTTGCCGAAGACATGTCACAAACATTCTCAAGTCTAATTAGCATTAATTAAAGAGAAAATAGTTTCTAATATAGAAAACACATTGAAGCCCACGGATGAGTAATGAACACTTATTACAACCTGATTGCTTTTTATTATAGTCATTGACTGTTCCCTGCAGGTAGAAGTACTGAGCTTCGACAGGAAAACTAGTTTAGCTAGATCTGTGTGTTATCTGTGCTTTATATGCATGTTTGTATGGAGCTGGTTATATCGCTTACAAACATAAGGTGCATTTATGGGGGAGTCTGCTGATTGTTATTTGCTTGCACAAAGAAACAAAGGGCCTGATTCAGAGCCGGACGCGCTGAAAGAGCGCTCGCTCTGAATCAGGGCATTTTTTTTTTTTTTTTTGGAGCGGCCCCCAGGCCGCTCGCATCGCTGTGGGTTACCACCCACAGCTATAGCGAGCGGCCAGGATGATGGTCGCGATGGTCAAGACCATGCGACCTTCGGGCTTGCGACAAGACCCTTGTGGTAGGGTCTCGTGGCCGCAAGCCCCAGAGAGCTTTCGGCTCTAACAGTGCCAGAAGCTCTCCCACTGACATCACCAGTGATGTCAGTGGGGCCGCCCCCAAATGGCAAGCGTTCCGTTGGGAACCTCTCCGTTTGGTTGGCCACCCCCCCGGCCCGCCCACCAAACGGGGGGTGCTGTCACTCACCATCGACAGCTCGCCCCCTTTGGTGCGAGACCCGGAGCAGCGGAGCACTCGTCACTAGCCGGGTCTCGCGCATGTGCACGACGGAGCCGGCTCCGTCGTGCACATGCCCAGTGGGCAAACATCGACCCGGTTGCGAGCGCTCAGCACTTGCGACCGGGTCTGAATCAGGCCCAGAGGACATTGGGGCTACTTCTACTTAAAAATGTAAAGTTTATTCATTTTATCTTTTAAAATATGTTTTTGAAAGAACCGCTCTATCTCCCCACTCTGCCAATCCCTCCCCTGGTTCCCTAACCTCTGCAGGATTCAGTTTAAACTTCTTGCAATAAACTACGAAGCTCTCTGACCCTCCACACCCACTCCAGGTTATGATGAGAAGATGAGAGCTGCTGTCCAGGTGGCTAGTGTCCACTGTCTACCCACTCTTCCAATCCCTCCTCTGATTCCCTATCCCCTACAGGATCCACTTTAAACTTCTCGCCATAACCTACAAAGCTTTCTCACTGTCCTCTCCCTCCTACATCTCCACCCTCATTTCCCTACATGGCTACACACCCCCTTCCTTTCACTCCGCATGGTCAGTGACCGCTGACTCACCTCGCCATTGATTACCACTTCCCACTGCTTCCTCCAAGACTTCTCCCGTGCTGCCCCTAATCTCTGGAATACTCTCCCTCATTCTATTAGACTCTCCCCTAACATCCATAGCCACAAGCGCTCCATCAACACCCACTTATTCACCCAAGCCCAGAGTCGGACCTAGGCATAGGCATTCTAAGCAAATGCCTAGGGCATCTGGAATGCCTAGGGGCAGAGCCGGCCCTAGCCATTTTGGTGCCCTAGGCAGGATTTTGTCTGGTGCCCCCTAACATTTATATCACCACCAATCTTAGTGTTTATACGTGGACGCCACAAGATATTTTATATCTATATATATGGGCCATTCTCGGCATAAGATTCTATATTGCCATAGTTGTTAAATCCTCTTCCAGTGCCTTCTTTCCCTGGAAGCAGCCTCTGCTGCCTACGTATCCTCTCCCTGCGCCTGCAGCCTCTGACCCCAGTCTCCTCTCCCTGCGTCCGCAGCGTCTACCCCCAGTGTCTCCTCTCCCTGCATCCGCAGCCTCTGCCCCCGGTGTCTCCTCTCACTGCGTCCCCAGGCTCTATCCCTAGTGTCTCCGCTCTGTGACTGCAGCCTTTGTACCCGGTGACTGCTCTCCGTGCCTGCAACCTCTGTCCCGTGTCTCCTCTCCCTGCGCCCACAGCCTCTGTCCCGTGCCTCCTCTCCCTGCATCCACAGCCTCTGTCCGGTGTCTCCACTCCGTTCCCACAGCCTCTGTCCTGTGAATCCTCTCCGTTCCCACAGCCTATGTCCCATGTCTCCTCTCCGTTCCCACAGCCTGTGTCTCCAGTGTCTCCTCTCTGGGCCCACAGCCTGTGTCCCTGGTGTCTCCTCTCTGGGCCCGCAGCCTGTGTCCCTGGTGTCTCCTCTCTGTGCCCGCAGCCTGTGTCCCTGGTGTCTCCTCTCCGTGACCGCATACTCTGTCCCCGGTGTCTCCTCTCCCCACACCTGCAGCCTCTATCCTCAATGTCTCCTGTCCATCTGCTCCATTCCTGCAGCCTGTCCCCAATGTCCTCTCTCTCTCTCTACATGCACAAACATTTGTATATATATATATTTATATAATATATACACATATAGTGTATGTAATATATATATATATATATATATATATATAGAAAAAATGTTCGTAGGGGTGCACTCACCAGACTTCAACCACAGGTTCAAATGGCAGCATAACAACTTTATTTCATCAGTTATAAATCCGACGTTTCGGTCCTCTTAGGACCTTTGTCAAGGTACAATGATCAACCACAAACGACACCATTAAATACCCATACGCCCTCCCCCCCCAAAACAATGTGCAAAAAACATATAAAAAAACAGACATGGAGACATTTAAAATAGACAAACAAAACATCTATACATTCTTGACCTGCATGTCAGCGGGATACGCTAACTCACATCTCTCCGTGGTTTACATCTCTCTAGGACATCATTGCCAGCTGGCAGCCGCGTGCAGTATCACCCATAGCACACGTGCTTCGCGCACAGGGTTCGCGTCACTCCCCGCGACCAAGGGCACGTGACATACACATAGTGTCCTGTAACCTAGCAACCACTGTACCAAAGTACCAGCCCCTTTAGTGGCTGGGCTTAGATATCAGCATTATAGGATTCATAAGCCTATTAAAATACACTTGCATCACGGGATCATTCTCAAAACCAAGGCATGCAGGTCTCATAATAAAAACAATACAGTACGGGGTGTGTATATTTGTCAATCACAGATATTCCTAAAAGGATATATATCAAAAAAATCCCACATAATGCACACCGATATCAGCGTATATACATAGCTATCAATCATGTACTATGTATTATGGGCACCAACTATCCAGAGGCCATTAGGGAATCGCTAATAGAAAAACACTATTAGAAAAAATGAAAAATAAAAAATAATAATAATAGTAACCACAATAGTTCCAAATTTTCCAAATATTGTCTGGAGAGTGGAAATTCCAGCACTCCAAGTCTCATCATATCCAGAGAAGTGAAGCATCTTCAGTCATGTAGTATAGCACAAGCTGATTTTCACAAGATGATTTTCAGAGTGCACCCCTTATAGAAAAATGTTATAATGAATGGCTTCATTCAGCCCTTTGGGCCAGATAGTATTGAGTCTGTCTATCCACATAGCTTCTTTACGTAAGAGTAGTTTAGCTCTATCACCTCCCCTTAGTAGCGGTGGTATTCAATCTATAACCATACATTGCAGGGAGGAAAGCTGATGTTTACATTGAGCGAAATGTAAACTGGTTTATCTGATTCACCTGAGCTTAGTGCCAATCTAATAGTAGAGCGATGGTTAGCAAATCACTCTCTAAACGAACGAATAGTTTTGCCGACGTACACCAAGGAACATGGACATATCAGTATATATACCACAAAATCCGATGTGCAGGATAATTGATGTTTAATCATAATTTTCTGTCCGTTGTGAGGGTGAGCAAAATATGCACCAACATTCATGCTTCTGCACGTAATGCAATTTAGACAACGAAAACATCCCTTCTTGGTGGTTGTTAACCAGTTATCCTTGGAATTCATCATCGGCATAGTAGGACGCATCAACATATCCCTCAAGTTCGGACCCCTTCTGTATGCAATAAGGGGTTTTCTCTGCAGAACTTTGTTGAGAGCAGGATCAGTCTTAACCAGTTCCCAATTCTTCTGAATCGCTTTCCTAGTGGCGTAACTCCCAGTGTCAAAAGTTGTCATAAATACAAATTGTCTCTCATCATTGCTAATCCTACGTGGATTACCATCCTTATAGACGTCACGAGCTCGTGAAAGACATCTGTCAATAATATTAGGGTAGTAACCCCTATCCAAAAACCTCTTATACATTTCACATAACTGCACTTCCATTGTATCAGGATTTGAATTATTCCTCATAACTCGAATAAATTGGGATATTGGCAGACTTTCTTTAAGAGGCCTTGAATGGTAACTATTGTAGTCCAAAAGCGTATTACGATCAGTGGCTTTTCTGAACAGTCGATGCCCATAACCGAAGCCGGTGGCGAACACAGTCACGTCCAAATAATTAATCTGACATTTATCATAAAGCATAGTGAAGCGAATAGGTGTCTCTAAACCATTTAAAAATCCAAGCATCTCCTGAGCAGAAACTTCATCACCCCGCCACACGATGAATACATCATCAATATAGCGCTTGTAATACTCGATGCTACCTCCAAACCTCGGGTAGATATATTGTTTCTTGTACTCATTCATATAGATGTTCGCATAAGCAGGGGCGATATTACTCCCCATCGCAGTACCAGAGGTTTGGAGGTAGCATCGATCACCAAATCTAAAATGATTACAAGTGAGGGTTAGCTCAAGCAGTTCAAGCAAGAAGCCAATCGGGGGTGAACCAGGGTAGTATAATTCCAATGCTTTCTTGACTGATTGCATACCCTCAGCATGAGGTATTACAGTATACAGTGAGGACACATCCATAGTTATAAGCAAATGAACATCAGTATCTATTACCAGGGAACTGAGATCCTTAACAAAATCACCAGTATCCCTAATAAAACTTTCTATATGTCTCACACATGGCTGTAGAAATGTGTCCAAATACCGTGCAACTGGTTGAAACAGAGACCCCCTCGCCGAGATAATAGGTCGGCCAGGGGGTCTCTGCAGGCACTTATGCACCTTCGGCAATGTGTAAATTATTGGACAAATGGGAAAATCAACATGTAGATATTCATATGTACACTCAGAAATCCAACCTTGTTTCAATGCTCCGTCCAATACAGAATCCAATTTGTTTTTAAATTTTATTGTAGGGTCAGTATCAAGTATCTCATACGTATTAACATCAGCTAATTGGTTAAGGATTTCATCATTGTACATAGAGGTATCCTGTACCACCACGGCTCCTCCCTTGTCTGCCGGTCTAATAGTAATCAGTTTATTTTGCTTTAGTTCACCTATTGCCTCTCTTTCCAATCTGCTAAGGTTATATTTAGTTAATCGACTTCGTTGTATCATCTCTTTCACGGATGTATCCATCATCCTAGAGAATGTTTTGATGTTATGATTAGCCGATATTGGATCATACGTACTATGGCCCTCATTCAGAGCCGCTCGTTAGCGGCAGTACGCTCGTTCTGAGCGATGTTCGCACATCTGCGCATGCGTACGGTTTTTAGTACGCATGCGCGAACCAGTCAGTGCGTCCGAAAATCGTTTGTACGCTATATAGCGAGTGCCTGCTATTTTGAGTGACAGAATGAGGCGTATGTGGGTGGTAACGGGAAGGTGCTTGAAAACGGGGGAGTGGAATTCGAACGCAGGCGTGCTTAAAGGTCAAAACGGGCGTTTTAAGGGTGTGCATAATTAATCCAGCAGCGTCATTGACCACGTCACTTGTTTTTTTTTAACTCAGAACTGCTCGCAAAATAGCGGTTGAAAAAACCAACCACAAGAATAGCGAGCAGTTCATATGCTGTACGATGTACTCGATTAATCAAATAAATAGCAGACATGACGTATGGTGCGAGCAGCCAGGGGGCGTTTTTATCAAATAAACGAGCGTATGTTTTGCTCGCTCGTTCAGACTTAGAGGTGTGAACAGACTGCAATTTGCGAACAGATCATTTGAATAGCCACCCCTTGTTTTTGAACAAACGACCGCAAATAGCGGCTCTGAATGAGGGCCTATGTTTTTTAAAAGGGGTATTTTTCATTCAAGGGTTAGAATCTCTAAACTTCTCAAGTAGCCTCAATTTACGAGCAGTACAATAATTGTCAACATTCCATCTTAGTCTATCAAATTTGACAGTAGGTATAAAGGATAAACCTTTAGAAAGTACACTCTCCTGAGCCCCAGTGAGTGTCACAGAGGAAATATTTAGGACTTTATCCGAGGGGTTTTTGGCGGTTTTCTGGTATTTTTTGGTATTGCCCCTTCTAGGGTGCGGTCTCCTATGTTGGCTGGTCCCGGGTCTACCTGTGACCTGGTAGTAACCCGAGAAAAAGGTTGGTATTTCCTCACCTGTGAATCTGAGTTCTCCCTATCAGAGGATGATACCGTAGAGTAGTAGTCATATTGACTTGGGCCTCTCCTATTGTATTGATACCTAGATCTTCTTATAGGCATCTCAGCACCAACCAACCAGCCATACACTCTATGATCTTTATAGTCTTTATCGACCTTATCCAATTTATTTCTTTTAAAGTTAACAAGATCACTTCTGTAACGGTCAATCTGAGTTTTCAACTTAAGTAACCAATCCTCAGTTTTATCGATCTGTAAGACAGGTTCAGTTTCACCACGGACTACACCCAATTCACTCCTAACCTTTTTAAGTTCTGAACCCACCTCCTCTATGACAAGCAATAAAAGGTCAAAAGAGCATTTGTTCAATATCCCACACCATCGGCTGCAAAATACAGGATCATTGCAGCCGATGGTGGGGACATATTTAATCATAAATCCTCTCGGGATTTGTTTCTTTCTGAAATAGTCAGAAAGAAACTGACCGTGTAACAATAAATCGGTCTCACGTTTCTCGAGATTCAACAATTTGTGAAATATATCAATAGGTTTATCACCTGGAATGCTTTTAAAGTCAGAGACATCAAATAGGACCCTTGCAGCTTCATCATCAGTAAATGAGACTAATTTATACTCTGCATCTGACAACAATTCAGAGTTAACCAAACTCTCCATGGACTTAATAAGTGACTGTGCCACAACCACCAGCTCAAAAAAATGAAAAAATAAATAAATAAAAGATCACAAAAAATAAATAAATAAATAACAAAGGGATATCCGTGATCCACCAGGTATCCAAGGAAATGCCTATGCCTAGGGCCGGCTCTGCCTAGGGGCATCGCATGGCTCTGCATCTCTCCCCATGCACTGCTGCAATGATCGGAGCTCAGCTTCAATCAGGCAGCGCAGCAGTCAGTGGCTGTGATGATAGTCACTGACTGCCGGGCACACCATTGGAATAGGTCCACAGGGCAGGGCTGTTGGGAGACAAAAATAAAATAGTTTCCTATTACAGCCTGGCTGATGGATGCCACCGGCCACCCAATACCCGCCCACTGAAACTCCCCGCTTGTGCACCCCACTGGCGGTTCGGGCAAAATACCAGCAGGGGCAGACTGCTGCTGCTGATCGGGGACAGACTGCTGCTGCTGATAAGGATGGATCATTGTGTGCATATCCTGTAGCTTGAACCTCAGTGCAGTGCCTCTGAAAAAGGTATGCTCCACTCCCTGTGAGTGCAATGCTACTGAGCAAATAATTTAATAATATAATTGTATTGTGAGTAATATATATTGTGATCTATGCCTATATGTGTATATATATATATATATATATATATATATAGCAAAACCAGAGTACCCGGCACTCTATCAATATATGCAATGCTCCGGTGCCCTTCCAAACGGGAAGATGTGTAGAGTAACGGACGGGCCGGCACTCAGTGAGACTCCATAAACAGACCACAAGGAAGCAACTGTGCTTATAAGTAAGCAGAGGGGGCGATAGGGGACGCACCCTCTTACAACATGAGTCCAGATGGATACATGACCTTCAGACTTTGAAACCATTGGGCCTGAATGAAACTCTCTTCCGTGCCAGTCCAGAACATAAGTATGTCATCTATATAACGGAAATATGAGGCGATGAGACCCTGTGTGGCAAATTTAGAAAAGAATAGATCATTCTCAACCTCGCACATAAATAAATTCGCGAAGCTGGGAGCCACACAAGAACCCATCGCACAACCCGATTTGTTCCTGCTTATCCAGGTTGTCATGGTGATAGTTGCACTTGGTGTTTGGACCCGCCCCCCAGGGATGACGGTGACGCCGGCGCTGAGGCGCGATACGTGACGTCATCGGACTCCCGTCGGGACGGATCAGCATGGTGTTGGTGCACGGGGTGAGGAGTATATAAGGTATGTTTTTTCCTTTGTTCTGTATGTCTTGACAAAAGTGTTAATACACTGAAACGTTGACTTATAAGCACAGTTGCTTCCTTGTGGTCTGTTTATGGAGTCTCACTGAGTGCCGTCCGGTCCGTTACTCTACACATCTTCCCGTTTGGAAGGGCACCGGAGCATTGCATATATTGATAGAGTGCCGGGTACTCTGGTTTTGCTGCATTTAGCCTGGTTTACACATCGTCTTGTGTACGGGCTGTATTGACCAAGGCACCTATCTCTGCATTATCAAGTACCTATTTCTTCTTCTTTGTGTTACATTCTGTGATTTCGTGATATGGCACCTTTCCACCAGTTCTAGTGTTATCTTGGCTCCTGCACACCAGTTAGGGGCTATGTCTGAGACACAAGAGGACAATGATATAGCAGGACTGTCCAACATCGTTTTACCACTTGGTGAGATCCTTGGCTTCTCGGACGTGGAAGCTGAGAATATTCTGTTTAAGGATAACCTTGAAACAACTGCTGGCGAAGAATCCATAGAGCAACTCACAGCACAACTTTTAAGGCTCAAGAAACGTGAGGTGGATTTTTATCTCCATGGTGTTACATTATCCGACTATTACAGAGAGAAAAAGATCCCAAGAGGGTTTCGGATCAAGAACATCCCCACTATTGGCCGTTACAACCCTACCTTCTGTAGAAGATGGGCTGCTGTACTTAACAGATGTTCGTTTGATTTAATTCTCCTGGTGATAGAGGAGTCAGCGAGGGAACTTGCGATAGCCAAAGAGAATATAGCCAAATTTGAATCCACACGGATCAAACATCTACAAACAGATGTTTTAACCGAGTTACTATCAAAACTTTCTTCACAAATAGATCAATATAAGGTGGATTTGATCAAGTTTAAAAAATCTAAATTATACACTGTGAACCGTGACTATGCAGAGTTGAAAGTATACAGCTGGATCAACAACAGGGGTCCCAATCCAGATAGGAAACAGAGATACAGGCCACGTAAGTTTGCATTGGAAACTGATTCATCTGCCACAGCAGCATCATCAAGTGATACAGAATGTGCCTCGGCAGCCGGCAGCAACACCAAACAGAGACCCCCTTTAGGGGTACGTACTCGGGCCAGGACAGATATCCAGGCAGAACCAAAACCCGCCAGGGAGGCCAGTGGGCGAGGACGATCAAGAAGGGTCTACAAAAAGAAGACGTAGTTTTTAATCTGTCCACACGAGCCCTTACCGATGATGAAATAGCGGTCCTGAACAAAGGACTGTCGTTTGTTCCAACCCATGGCTCTGATGTGTTTAAAAACAAAATTGACCTACATAGGTTCACGAGGAAGGTGAAATTAAGAGAACATTTTGGCCCCTTTATTCAGTCCATACAGTCAACGCTTCCGTTCACCAAAAAATCCAAATTCGATCCCATTTCCAACAATGCAGCAATTAAGCATTTCACCAACAATATGGAGCTGCACATTGATTCTCAAGTGGGCAACACTAAAGATTGTAGACTGAACTCTGGTACATCTAATCTATCTGGCAATGAATGGCTGGCGCTCAAGAATCTGAGTGGGTATAAGGACATTGTTATCCGCCCGGCGGACAAGGGGGGTGCGATTGTGGTCCAGAATATATGCGACTACAAACAAGAGATCTACAATCAGTTATCGGATCCACTCGTTTACCAACAACTCAGTGGTGATCCCACACAGAAATTCAAAAAAGAGTTGGATGAAATCTTGACCATAGCACTATCTAAAGATGTGATTTCAAAGAAGGTGCATGACACCTTGATTTCAGAGTGGCCCAAGATCCCAATATTATACACAATCCCCAAGCTGCATAAAAATGCCATTACCCCTCCTGGCAGGCCAATAATTTCTGCAAGAGATTCTTTGTACTACATCGTATCTCAATACCTTGACTATATACTACAACCAGTAGTGCAAGCTCAATCTACTATTTTACGTGACACCACAGCTCTGATTTTACATTTACAATGGCTATCACCCCTGCCAGCCAAATGTTTGCTGTGTGTGGTTGATGTAGTAAGTCTCTATACCTGTATTCCTCATCAACGCGGGTTGCAGGCTATTAGACGTATTCTCACTAACAACTCAGCATACTCGGGACCAGATATCTCATTCTTTCTAACACTTCTAGAGCTCACATTAACCAGGAATTATTTTCTATTTGACAATAAGTTTTTCATACAGAAATCGGGTTGTACGATGGGTTCTTGTGTGGCTCCCAGCTTCGCGAATTTATTTATGTGCGAGGTTGAGAATGATCTATTCTTTTCTAAATTTGCCACACAGGGTCTCATCGCCTCATATTTCCGTTATATAGATGACATACTTATGTTCTGGACTGGCACGGAAGAGAGTTTCATCAATACCATGTCGGAAATCAATGCATGTGATCCTGCAGTAAAATTTACATTTCAGTACAGTTATACCTCGGTTAATTTTTTGGATGTAGCCATCACCATAGGAGAGGACCTAGAGATCAACACCTCGGTTTTCTTTAAAGCGACTGACAGGAATACTTTCCTACGAGCTGAGAGCTTCCATCCGCCGGCTTTAAAGAAAGGGTTACCCTATTCACAATTTCTACGGATCATACGGATCTGCAGTAACCCGCAGGATGCGAACATACAAATAGACAACATGTCTCTTAAGTTCATGGCCAGAGGATACAACCCTAGGGCATTAAAAGATGCAAAACTGAAAGCATTGAAAGTCTCCAGACATGCAGCCTTACAGGCTACTAACAGAACTGCCGACCAGAATAAGATGATCTGGGTACAGGAATATTCTCCGGAATCGCGGGAGATCATGTACAAGGCTAGACAGATGTGGCCCCTGATATCTCAGGACCCCTCGCTCCTCATGCTAAGAGAAACTAAAATTACTCCGGCGTACAGAAGGGGACGCAACATCAAAGACTGTGTTGTGCACAACGACGTCTCATTTCATATTGACAGAACACCTGAACATTTTTTAACTAAAAAACCTGGCAACTATAAATGCACAGGCTGCATTACCTGTAGTCATTTAGAGACAGGCAATGCATTTTCACATCCACGTTCTGGCAAGCAATACTTTTTAAGTTATCCGGTCACCTGTACTAGCCGTTTTGTGGTGTACTACATCAGGTGCCCCTGTGGGCTCCTGTATGTAGGCAAAACAACACGTCAGTTGAAGGAGCGCATGGCCTTACATCGCTCTAGCATCAGAGCGGCACTAGATGGTAAGCCCATGGACCAACCTGTTGCTAAACACTTCAGGGATCACAAACACGGGTTGGCTACCCTCCGCTGCAAAATTATAGATTGGATCCCACCTCAGAGCAGAGGGGGCGATAGGGGACGCACTCTCTTACAACATGCGTCCAGATGGATACATGACCTTCACACTTTGAAACCATTGGGCCTGAATGAAATAAATTCGTATTCATGCTTTTTTTAACTTGATTTAATTTATGCCCGCTAGGTGATCGTTTAAGCCCCTGCTGGGTCTCTCCATTATGTTCTGGTCAACAGTGTTACATGAGCGTATATGGGCTCATGTACACTTAATGACCTGTATAGTACAGATGCCGTTAGATCGGTGATTGCTGATCTGATAAAGCTATTCCTCTATGTGATATTTTTGCCTATTGTGACTCTTTAGGTTACGTTAGATATAGTTTATCAGTTGTTTTCACATGTATTTAATATATGTTATTAAATGTGGTGCACGATGTTTTAGAATTTCGTGTTTTTGGCCGACTGGTTCCAGATGCGCCTGCATCGGCATCAGGTTGGTCTGCCGATTTTCCATTGTCCTTATTTGTTCCTGCTTATCCAGGTTGTCATGGTGATAGTTGCACTTGGTGTTTGGACCCGCCCCCCAGGGATGACGGTGACGCCGGCGCTGAGGCGCGATACGTGACGTCATCGGACTCCCGTCGGGACGGATCAGCATGGTGTTGGTGCACGGGGTGAGGAGTATATAAGGTATGTTTTTTCCTTTGTTCTGTATGTCTTGATAAAAGTGTTAATACACTGAAACGTTGACTTATAAGCACAGTTGCTTCCTTGTGGTCTGTTTATGGAGTCTCACTGAGTGCTGTCCGGTCCGTTACTCTATATATATATATATATATATATATATATGTGTATGTACCTGTATATATACACATATACATATGCCAGGGCACCTACTTTTCTGTACTGCCCTCCGATCTGGCCAGCCCACCCCCTCTCTGCTGTTCTGACCCCATGCTGCTCCCCTTTGTACCCCCCTGTTGCTGGGCCTGTACACCTTCAACATCACTAGCCACACCCCCGCTGTGTTGGCCACACCCCTGTGGCAGCACACAATAGGCCCAATCTCAATTTCAGCTCCAGTCTCATGTGGACCTTAATCTGGCACTGCGCGGGAGGGCATGCTGCACATACCCAGCAGTGGCCACTCCTCCCTTGCCTCCATATTAGCCACCGCTGCGACCCAGCACCACCCAACAGACCGGGGAGCATCTCTGTATCAAGAAAGAAGGCAGCAGGCAGGCACGAGGCACCAGTCCGGCCAGCACAGCCCAATTGGGCAGATGGTCCTAGTGACTCACACTCCAGCCTGGAGAGTGAGGACCTCATTCAGAGCTTCTTGCAAAAAGCGAGCGCTCGCTCTGAATGAGGGCGGACGCTTTTCTTTTGATAGGTGGCCTCCTGGCCGCTCACTAAGCTGTGGGTTAACACCCACAGCTTTAGCGAGTGACTAGGTGATGGTCGCGATGGACGAGACCATCGCGACCATCGGGCTTGCAACGAGACCCTTGTGGTAGGGTCTCATGGCTGCAAGCCCCAGAGAGCTTCTGGCTCTAATAGAGCCGGAAGCTCTCCCACTGACATCACTGGTGATGTCAGTGGGGCCGCCCACAAACGGTAGGCGTTCGCTTGGGAACTCCTCCATTTGTGAAGCCACCCCCCGGCCACGTCTACCAAACGGGGCGAGCTGTCAATCACCATCGACAGCTCGCCCCCTTTGGTGCGAGACCCAGAGCGACGGAGCGCCCGTTGCTAGCCAGGTCTCGCGCATGCGCACAACGGAGCCAGCTCCGTCGCGCGCATGCCCAGTGGGCAAACATCGACCCGTTTGCGAGCGCTCAGCGCTTGCGACCGGGTCTGAATCAGGCCCTGAGTCTCCCACAACACTCCCATAACATGCCCACTACTGAACGGCCCATGTTTGGGGCCCATGTTTGTATGAACTACTCACCACCTTCCTGTTACCGTCCAGGATCGCCCATCACTTTCCGTCTCATTTCTGGTACCGTCTGACCCGATCACAGCAGAACCTTTGTGTGGATGCTCTGTGTAGCGACTGCGCCGTAGGGGATTCCCGAAAATGTTGTACATGTGCAGTTGCAGAAAATCGACCAACTATGGGAACATCAGCATTGCGTGCGACTCAGAATCAGGTTCAATATCTGTTTGGTACGGGGATTAACATTATTATTTTATCCCTAGTGGTGTTGTCACAATTTATTGCGCTAGAAGGCTGTTAGGCTGTCGCTCTTAAAACAGAGGAGTTAAAATGCACATAATACATTTATAACATATATTTTTTTATAACTGGATACTATATAATTGGACTAAGGGCCCAATTCAGACCCGCTCGCTAGATGCGTTCGCACGCAACCAAAGTATGGAAATCCCGCGATCGCACGGCAAGGCATTAGCCCACCCACTATGTCTTGGCGTGTGATCACGGTGTGTATTTAGACACTCACCAGCCTGTCTTAAGACGCCCACTTTCCCTTAGTGATATACGTCATCTCCAGGAAATGTATGCAACAATTGGTAATATCGAGTACCATCGGAAGCGTATGCAGCACTTGTGGCGAGGTGACTAAACGCAGCGAGCAAACGCTTCCTGATCGCATGGACTAGTTTGTGCTCGCACACTGTGATGCATGCGCATATTGCAAACATCGGCAGGCTACGTGTGAACGTAGCCTAGCGAGCGGGTCTGAATCGGGTCCTAAGTGCCAGGGTTGTTTGTATTCCCATTCTCCTCCTGTTTCATTCCTCCACCTAGGACTATAGTCCTATATATATTTGTTTAACATTATAGTTTACAGTATGTAAACTATGTTACTTTCTTGCCTTCTTTATCTTGCTTTGTGCCTTTACTATGTATGGAGTTGCAGAAATTTGTTGTGCCTTATAAATAAATGCTAATAATAAAATGCTTATCTTCTTCCTCTTCTTCTTTTTCATTCATCCACCTAGGACTACAGTACTAACTCAAGGCCTCATTCAGAGCCGGACGCTCTGACCAGAGCGCTCGCTCTTAGTCAGGGCCCTCCTACCTAAAAATGGAGCGGCCTCTTGGACGCTCGCATAGCTGTGGGTTAGCACCCACAGCTTATGCGAGCGTCCATGATGATGGTCGCGATGGCCAAGACTATCGCGACCATCGGGCTTGCGACGAGACCCTGCGGTAGAGTCTCGGTGACCGCAAGCCCTGGAGTGATTTTGGCTCTATCAGAGCCAAAATCACTCCCACTGACATCACTAGTGATGTCAGTGGGGCCGGACCCAGACGGTAGGCGTTCCCATGGGAACGCATCCATCTGGCAGCCACGCCCCCAGCACGCCCACCAAAGGGGGCGTGGTGTCAGTCACCATCGACCGAACGCCCCCTTTAGTGCGAGACCCATAGCGACAGCGCATGCGCATTAGGGCACCATTGACCCGCTTGCGAGCGTCCTACGCTCGCGAGCGGGTCTGAATTAGGCCCTCAGTGTCTGATTCAGCAAGGATCCGTCCTAAGCTGAATCAGGCCCTGTGACCAATGTGAAGGGACTGAGGGCCCGATTCAGACCCACTCGCTAGATACGTTCGCACGCAGCCAAAGTATGCAAATCCCGCGATCGCACGGCAAGGCATTAGCCCACCTGCTATGTCTTGCCGAGCGATTGTGGTGTTTATTTAGAATCCCACCAGCCTGTCATAAAATGCCCACTTTCCCTTAATGTTACACATCATCTCCAGGAAGTGTATTCAACAATCGGTAACATCGAGTAACATCGGACCCATACGCAGCACTTGTGGTTGACCATACCCTACCGCAAGCACTGCGAGTGCTGCTGTGTGTAATTCAGCCATGTGACATGTACTATGACGCTGCGTATTAATTATGCACGCCTCTGAAACAGCTTTCAGACGCACAGACACCCCTCCGTTCGCACCACCACACCCCCGTTTCCATCAACCAACCCCTGTCACCACCTAAAAATGGCTCATCCTGTCACTCATTCTAGTGAGGCGTCTATGTGCAGGGTGTGAACGCTTCCCGACCGCATGGACTAGTTCGCGCACGCGCACTGTGTCTTATACGCATGCCCAGATTGCAAACATCGTCAGGCTACGTGCGAATGCAGCCTAGCGAGCGGGTCTGAATCGGGCCCTGAGCCTGTAAACACGGGTAAATGTATTAGTACTTAAAAAAAAAATTGTGATGTACATGTGATTTATCCTTTTAAAAATTAAAAAAAAAAAAAACATACTTCATGATTGTCTCCATTGTATGAAGATCTTGTGTTAATTAATTCTTCACTCCAGACATAATTGTAAATAGACTGAAATCAATTAATAACATTCCAATCTGCCCAGAATCATCCATCATCCTGTGTAAAGGTGCCCATACACGGTGCGATAAAGCAGCCGATCCGACGGATTTGTACGATATCGCTGCTATATCGTACCGTGTATGGGCATGATATAAGAGAGTGCGCGCTCCCGTGGGGTCGTACATCGCACCTCCAGATCTTACTGCAAGATCACTTGATCTGGGGATGCGATGTGCGATCCCATGTAGCGCTATGTGGGTGGGGGAGGGGGGTGCTGGTATATCGGGCAGTCGGCCACCCGATCGCACCATGTGTGGGAAGCACCCGATATGTCGGCTGTCGGATCCCCCGTCGCGTCTCAAGGTGCATATCGCACCGTGTATGGGCGGCATTACAGTCAGCTCTGTTGCCAAAAGTACCTATTTGTTGAAAAATCAGATGCAAAGGTTCAGTGCTGTAGCAGGACGGCAGTGCGCCCTGTGCTGCACTGCCGCCCCTCTCGCTCACCCCCCCCCCCCTCCCTTTGAGTGCTTACCTTTTCCTCTGGGAGGGAGGGGATCTTCGTCGGCATTGCTGGTGCTGGTGTGCGCCGCGCAGCACTGCAGGTTTCTTCCTGCAGACATCTCCGGAGCCGGGCAGTTCGTGGCCGGTGCCGCTAGAGGATGCTGCCCAGTGCGGAGGCACCAGCCGCACCACCCTCCCTACGGCCCTGCAAAGGTTAAAACATAATTGCAAGAACAGATATTTTTAGCACAGTCCTGTCTGTTTGTAACAGAACTCCACGGTATCCAGATGTCTTTTGATGTTAATTATATGAACAAAAATTAAAAATTTAAACATTGAAAAATGTTTAATTTGCTAGAAATTTTGATTAAATGAAGTTACAAATAACATTTAATATATATTTACAGGTAAAGCACACTTCCAATTTACATTAAACAGGATTTTCTGTTGCACTTTACAATTGGGAAGAAAAACACAATAAATTGAGACTGGGTAATAACAGAAATTAGGAAACAGGAATTTTATACACAAGGATAAGTGGTAGTGTACGTATTGCAGATGGTCCAGCCAGATTGCAGAGGTTCTTGGTGGGCTGTCTGATCCTGTCACACAGCAATGTACAGAAAGCCTGGGGTCAGTGTGATGTGTGAGTGAAGAAAGAGAGCAAGTTATGTGGGGAATGTGTAGGGTGGAGGTAATTAGTAGAATAGCTTATGGAGGTTATGTGGGGGGTTCTGAATTGGATAAGCTGCCTGAAGATGTGAGTTTTCAAGGAACACTTGAAGGTTTGGAGGCTAAAAGAAAGTCTTGTTGTATAAATGGGTGTCCACCATGCATTCATAAAAATTGCCCATTTTGTTTGTACATAACCCCCAAAAAGAATTTGGAAGTTGACCAAGATTATCAGCATGAAAGTAGAGGAGAGAACACAGATTTCTGGATACCATTTGCATGGCCGAAACTAGGATTTTTGTGACCAGGGGCAAGACAGTAATTTGGCGCCCCCCATGTAATTCCCCCTGCAGTAGTGCCCATATTGTAATGCCCATATGTTAATACCCCCATAGTAATGCCCCTGTAGTGCCCACCATACAGTAATGCCCCTGTAGTGCCCATGCTCCCATATTAATGCCCCTGTAGTGCCCATGCTTTCATAGTAATGCCCCTGTAGTGCCCATGCTCTCATAGTAATGCCCCTGTATTGCCCATGCCCCATAGTAATATCCCTGTAGTGCCCTTACAGTAATGCCCCTGTAGTGCTCATGCCCCCACAGTAATGCCCCTGTGGTAATGCCCCTGTAGTGCCCATGCCCCAATAGTAATGCCCCTGTAGTGCTCATGCCCCATTAGTAATGCCCCTTATTGCCTATGCCCCCATAGTAATGCCCCTGTGGTAATGCCCCTGCCCCCATAATAATGCCCCTGTAGTGCAGCTTATTAAAAAAAAAAAATACTTACCTTGAACCCCGCTCCTGCATCCAGCGTCGCGTCCGGTCCGCCAGCTGCTCACTGGAACTATGGGGGAGATGTCATGATGTCTCCCCCATAGTGCCCGTGGGGAGAGCCGGAAGCTGGAGTTCGGGAGAGAACTCCAGCCTCCGGCTCCGGCTACACCGCGTCACTGCAGAGAAGGAGCCGGGCGCCCGCTGGTAATAAATATTACCAGCGGACGTCCGGCTTGGAGCCTCTCTGCAGCGCCGGGCTGGAGGTCACTGGCACCAGGTACAGCGGCTCACCCGGTGCACGTGCACCTCCAGCCCCCCCCTAGTTGCGGCCCTGCCATTTGCAGTGAGGAAGGGGGAACCGGCTATTTCCACTCTGCAAAAGATCTTCTAATTTGCAATGCTGTAAATCAAAGAAGTCTTCTAAACTTTTATTGGGACTGGTTTTGTACCTCCATGGTACATTTTGTTGCCATGTCGATGATTTCTAGGCAACTGGTTACCATGGCAACAGTTGCTAGGCAACTGGTTGTCATTGTGATGGTTGCTAGTTAACTGGTTGCCATGGTGGCACAGCTGCTAGGCAACTGGTTGCCATGATGATGGTTACTAAGCAACTGGTTGTCATGGTTGCTAGGCAACTAGTTGCCATGGTGATGGTTGCTAGGCAACAGTTGCAAGGCAATCGGATGCCATGAAGATGGTTGCTAGGCAACTGGATGTCATTGTTATGGTTGCTAGCCAACTGGTTGTCATGGCGATGTTTGCTAGACAACTGGTTGCCGTGATACCATTGCTAGTCAACGCTTTGCCATCACGAAGGTTGCCATGGAAATGGTTGCTAGGAAACTGATTGAAATGGCAAAAGTTGCTACGCACTGGATGCAATGAAAATGGTTGCTAGGCAACTGGTCGCCATAATAACCATAGCTAAGCAACTGATTGCCATGGCAATGGTTGCTAGGAAACTACTTGACATGGTTGCTAGGCAACTGGTTGCAATGGTGATAGTTACTAGGCAACTGGTTGCAATGGCAGCACAGTTGCTAGACAACTGGGTGCCATGATACCATTGCTAGTCAACGCTTTGCCATTGTGAAGGTTGCCATGGAAATGGTTGCTAGGAAACTGATTGAAATGGCGAAAGCTGCTACGCAACTGGATGCCATGGCAATGGTTGCTAGGCAACTGGTTGCCATGATGACCATAGCTAAGCAACTGGTTGCCATGGTGATGGTTGCTAAGAAACTACTTGACATGGCTGCTAGGCAACTGGTTGCAATGGTGAGTTACTAGGCAACTGGTTGCAATGGCAGCACAGTTGCTAGACAACTGGTTGCATGATACCATTGCTAGTCAACGCTTTGCCATCATGAAGGTTGTCATGGAAATGGTTGCTAGGAAACTGATTGAAATGGCAAAAGTTGCTACACAACTGGTTGCCATGATGACCATAGCTAAGCAACTGGTTGCCATGGCGATGGTTGTTAGGAAACTACTTGACATGGTTGCTAGGCAACTGGTTGCAATGGTGACAGTTACTAGATGACTGGTTGCAATGGCAGCACAGTTGCTAGGTAACTGGTTGCCATGGGGACAGTTGCTAGGCAACTTGTTGCCATGATGGAACAGTTGCTAGGCAACTGATTGCCATAATGATGGTTGCTAGGGAAGTGGTTGCCATGGTGATGGTTGCTAGGCAACTAGTTGCCATGGCGAAGGTTGCTAGGCAACAATTGCAACATTTCGAAGGTAATCAGTTGCCATGGCGATTGTTGCTAGGCAACTGGTTGTCCAAGTGATGGTTGCTAGGCAACTGGTTGCTATGGTGACAGTTGCTAGGCAACTAGTTGCCATGGTGATGGTTGCTAGGCAACAATGGCAACAGTTGCAAGGTGATCGGTTGCCATGGAAATGGTTGCTAGGCAACTGGATGTCATTGTTATGGTTGCTAGCCAACTGGTTGTCATGGCAATGTTTGCTAGACAACTGGTTGCCATGATACCATTGCTAGTCAATGCTTTGCCATCATGAAGGTTGCCATGGAGATGATTGCTAGGAAACTGATTGAAATGGTGACAGTTGCTACGCAACTGGATGCTATGGCAACAGTTGCAAGGCCACTTGTTGCCATTATGACCATTGCTAAGCAACTGGTTGCCATGGCGATGGTTGCTAGGAAACTACATGACATGGTTGCTAGGCAACTGGTTGCCATGGTGACAGTTACTAGGCAACTGGTTGCAATGGCAGCACAGTTGTTAGGTAACTGGTTGCTATGGGAACAGTTGCTAGTCAACTGGTTGCCATGATGGCACAGTTGCTAGGCAACGGGTTGCCATAATGATGGTTGCTAGGGAACTGGTTGCCATGGTGACGGATGCTAGGCAACTAGTGTCATTGCGAAGGTTGCTAGGCAACAATTGCAAGGTAATCGGTTGCCATGGCGATTGTTGCTAGGCAAATGGTTGCCATGATGACTATTGCTCCGCAGCTGGTTGCTATGGTGATGCTTGCTAGGCAACTGTGTTGCCATTGTGACCCAGTTGCTAGGCAACTGGTTGCCATGGTGATGGTTGCTAAGAAACTACTTGACATGGTTGCTAGGCAACTGGTTGCAATGGCAACACAGGTGCTAGGCAGCTGGTTGCCATGGGGACAGTTGCTAGTTAACTGGTTGCCATGATAGCACAGTTGCTAGGCAACTGGTTGCCATAATGATGGTTCCTAGGGAACTGGTTGCCATGGTGATGGTTGCTAGGCAACTAGATGCCATGGTTATAATTGCTAGGCAACAGTTGCAAGGCAATCATTTGCCCTGGTGATTGTTGCTAGGCAACTGGTTGCCATGATGACCATTGCTCCACAGCTGGTTATTTTGGCGATGGTTGCTAGGCAACTGGTTGCTATGGTGATGGTTGCTAGGCAACTAAGTTGCCATGGTGACCCAGTTGGCTACTAGGCAACTTATTGCCATGGCGATAGCTGCTAGGTAACTGGCAACGCTTGCTAGGCAACCAATTGACATGGTGATGGTTGCCATGGCAAAGGTTGCTAGGCAACTGGTTGTCATTGCGATGGCTGCTAGGGAACTGGTTGCCATGGTGATGGTTACTTGGCAACTAGTTGCCATGGCGATGATTCCTAAGCAACTGGTTGCCATGGCAGTGTTTGCTAGGCAACTGGTTGCCAATGCAATGGTTGCTAAGGAATCAGTTGCCATGGCAATGGTTGCTAGGCAGCTAGTTGCCATGTGTAATATCCTGGTAAGAAGTGTAAGGGGTGAGGTTACCTGTACCATACCAGGTAAGTATGGACTGTCACACTCCATTTTGGTCTTTTGTATCCTCTTGGTCCATCAGAGAGGTAATGAGGGTTACACTGAATGTGAATAACTATAGCTAATGTCTCAAATAAGTTTCACTTTATTCCAGTATGCTGCTATTCTAATAAATTGTATCAGTCACAGTTACATGTACAACTTTTCAATGTTTCAGATTAGTACAAACTAGGAACACTGGGGGAAATTCAGACCCACTCGCGAGCGGCAGTACGCTCGCAAGTGGGTCGATGGTCCCCACTGCGCATGCGCACGACGGAGGGAGCTCCGTCGTGCGCATGCGCGAGACCCGGCGAGCAAAGGACTTTCCATCGCTCCGGGTCTCGCACCAAAGGGGGCGTGCTGTCGATGTTGATTGACAGCATGCCCCCTTTGGTGGGCGTGCCTGCCAGACGGAGACGTTTCCATGGGAACACCTACTGTCTGAAGCCGGCCCCACTGACATCACTAGTGATGTCAGTGGGAGTGATTTTGTCTCTGATAGAGCCAAAATCACTCCTGGCCTTGCAGCTGGGAAACCCAACCGCAGGGTTTCCCTCGCAATTCCGATGGTCGCGATGGTCAAGACCATCGCGCCCATCTTTTTGCACACTCGTATATGCTGTGGGTGGTGACCCACAGCTATACGAGCGTCCAGGAGGACGCTCCATATTAATGGAGGAGGGCCCTGATTCAGAGCGAGCGCTCTTATCAGAGCATCCGGCTCTGAATCAGGGCCACTATTCACACTTATAACATGTTTAACCATTTATTTTTACTGGAACTCAGCAATGTTCATGACTTCTTCCTTCACGTCTAGTAGATGTTACCTGACCCTTATAACACAAACCAGGCTCAATGGTGCAAAGGTAACTATTTATTCCATGTACTGTACAATTATATTACTAAAGGCTTTACTATCAATATTTACAGGTGACCTTTAACGGACTAATATGCTGCTCCTAAGACTATCTTAAAGTTTGTCTATAGTGACTGAAACTTTTCAAACAATGCCTAAATAAAATAACTCAGTTAACGTTAACATATTTTTCTACACCTCCTTCCCCTTTTGTGTTAATTCAAATTAACCAGTACATTTATAATGATGGGTCCAGCTGGGTCTTTAGAGGTGGTGCACGTACAGTTTGATATAGCTCTGATTATACTATTGGTGTTGCCAACGTGATTGATCAATTTTAGCAGATTGTCCTTTACGAGTAACTGGGCATACAATGTAATTTGTCCTGCAACTGAAGGTGATACTTGAAAACCCATCCGCAGTCCGGGGGTCTTATATCCTTGCTAAATCTATGTGGTAAAGGGATTTTGCACGGTTACGTCTATGCTGTAGGCTCAGGGAAGATATCTACTTATGGGTACAGTATGTACAGTTTATCTTACTTCTTCTTTTCTAAGGGGAATGGAGTAAGCAGAAATAAAGTTGATGTGGAACCAGTTGCACTGGGCTATGCTGGACCATACTATAAGTCACTTCCTGTGGAAGCTGGAAAACAATAACTTTTACTTGTGGCTGGTGAATTATTCACTATATAATTTATGGCAGCTCCTTACCGCACCAAAAACACAAGTCTGCAGAGGCTTACAGCTATCAGCAGGATACTTAGAGCCACTGGAGTGAGGTGGACTGTGGTGTGTTCTGGGTACGGAACTATCCTGCACACTACCAGTCATTGTGATGCTGTCTGTGGAGGCATGCTAGTAGCTTTACTGTGGTGAGGAGAGCTGAAGAGTACTTTCTGTGTGCACTATCCTTCCCACTACACAGTCAGCTCTAGTATAGTAAGCAGCCAGCGGAAGTAAAGCATATTATCAGGGTGTAACGCTGTGAGTGGTGTGCATTTACAGACCTCTCTGGGCATCTCTCAGAGGGGAATCACCTCCCTTTCTCGAGCTGCTCCTTTATAGGTTCTTTTCTGCCCCCCACTGACCGACCTCAGAGGAGGAGACTCAGCCTGCTCCGTCACAGACACAGACCCTGCTGCAGGGAAAACACTGCTGCACCCAATCCCAGGATTAATGCTGCCACTTCCCCTGATTGGCTGCTGGTTACCTCTGGAGCGCTGGTAACACTACAGCATACCTCCCAACTGTCCCGTATTCAGCGGGACAGTCCCGTTTTTCTGGGACTGTCCCACCTGCGGGCCGCAGTGTCCCGCAGTGGGGGGAAGTTGGGGAGAGCACATAGCAGAGCAGCGGGTGTGTAGAAGGTGAACAGACGCCGTGCGCACGGCATCTGTAAACCTGAGAGTGCTGGGTACGCCCCCTATAGTGACATCAACGGGGGTTGCCTTCAAGTGAGGCCCCGCCCCCTTTTCAGGCACGCGTGCTGGAGGCGCGCGACATGTCCCTATTCATGATGAACAAAAGTTGGGAGGTATGCTACAGTGCAGATCCGATCCTTTCCTCAGACAGTGCCCCAGCGCAGGACTGCTCCCTCAGGACTCACTAACTGCCCGTTACCTGAGGAGAGACCCTCTGCAATTGTCATAACTGTCCCCCTCAGCCACCTGTCATGTGACCTGCTGCTGACTCACTACATACTACCTGCACAGTACATACTGTATATAGGGGTCTATTTATTAAGCTGTGTTAGGAGATAAAGTGAACGGTGATAAGGTACTAGGCAATCAACTCCTAACTGCCATTTTTCAAACAGCCTGTAACATGACATTTAGGAGCTGATTGGCTGGTACCTTATCACCGTTCACTTTATCTCCTAACACAGCTTAGTAAATAGACCCCATTGGTGGGGAATCACACATGGCAACGGTTGCTAGACAATGTTACTAGGCAATTGGTAGCAATTGTGTCACCATGGCAATGGTTGCTAGGCATTTGGTTGCTATGGCAATGGTTGCTAGGCAACTGGTTACCATGGTGATGGCTGCTCAGTAACTGGTTTCCATGTTGATGGTTGCTAGGCAACTGGTTGCCATGGCACCAGTTCCTTGGCAACTTGTTGCTATGGTGATGGTTGCTAGGCAACTTGATGCTAGGCAACTGTGTCACCATAGTGACATAGTTGCTAGGCAACTGGTTGCTATGGTGATGGTTGCTAGGCAACTGTGTTACCATAATGATATAGTTGGTAGGGTACTTATTGGCATCACAATGGTTGCTTGCCAACTGTGTTGCCATGGTGGCTGTTGCTAGGCAACTGGTTGCCATGGTGACTGTTGCTAGGCAACTGGTTACCATAGGGACAGATGCTAGTTGGTTGCTATGGTGATGTTTGCTAGGCAATTGGTTGCCATGGTGACTGTTGCTAGGCAACTGGTTACCATAGGGACAGATGCTAGTTGGTTGCTATGGTGATGTTTGCTAGGCAATTGGTTGCCATGGTGATGGCTACTATGCAACCAGTTGCCGTGGTTACGCTGGTTGGGGAACTGGTAGCCATGACGACGGTTGCTAGGCAACTGGTTGACAGTTACTGAGGCAAATGGTTGCCATGGCGATGGTTGCTAGGCGACTGGTTGCCATGGCGATGGTAGCTAGGCAACTGGTTGCTATGGCAAAAGTTGCACTACACATACACTATCAGCCCGGCACACACTGCCCTAGGGTCACAAGGGTGACCTCAATTAACCTTCTGGTTACAGCAGTAGATACAATGTCGCGGTTCCCAGCATATAGACTTCAATGGAGAATGCTCCCCATAGAAGTCTGGGTCTCCAATAGCAGCACAGAAAGTCTATATATTATCCAATACAGTGGTGGAACTAGCGATGGTGCAGCCGGTGCCTTGTGCAGGGGCCTGCTCTGGTGCAGGGGCCCATAACCGCCTGCATCCGACAGCGCCGCAACTCGCAACTAATTGGATTGACCCTTATGTATGTGCTTTATTTTATTTTGATTTACTGTATGTACATAAATGAAACGGTTAGCTGCAATGAAGAGGAAAACAACATGGATGTGGCCAGCGTAAAATAAATAATTAATTTTATATAGTATAGTGAAGAAATAATGGTAACCACAAGGAAAACATGGTGTTACTCGTAGCAACCAAATGGCTGATTTTTCAATTTCTAAACTGAGCTACAAATATGTCAGGAACCTTATGATTTGTTGTCACCTGTGTCAGTGGGGGGCTGGGCCGGGGGGCAGGGTGCCATCTGCCCCCCGGGCCGGTACAATTCTAATGTTTCAGGGCCGGCAGGCACTGGCAGACAGGCACAGGATGCGATGCGACGCTCTGGCTCCAGAGCTGCTGCACAGTAAGAGATCTGATTCAGGTAACAGGCTAAAATAAAATGGCTGCCCCCATATCAGGCTTCAAAAAGATGGCCGCTGTCGACCAATGGGGATCCAGGTTTCCCTACCCACAACTCCAAGAGGCTGGAGAATGAGAAAGGGGGCATGGCCTATCGGGGGAGTGGGAAAAGCTTAAGAGGAGCTGAATGATAAAGTAAATTTTTTATCATACCCATGGAGGAGAGAGGGCAGAGATGAGGAGTGCCTGCTTCATGTCTTCTACACCCATACCAGGTAAGTGGAGGGTGAAGTGGGGCATATAAATGTAGTGTGTCACAGTGGCATAAACGTTTTGTTATTTAAAATGTGTGTGCTGAATAAGGGTCTCATTCAGAGCCGCTCGTAAGCGGCCGTTCGCTCGTTCCGAGCGATGTTCGCACATCTGCACATGTGTACGGATTGTAATACGCATGCGCGAACCAGTCAGTGCAGCCGAAAATCGTTTGTTCGCTAAATAGCGTATGCCTGCTATTTTGAGTGACAGAATGAGGCGTATGTGGGTGGTAACGGGAAGGTGCTTGAAAACGGGGAGTGGAATTCTGAACGCAGGCGTGCTTAAAGGTCAAAACGGGCATTTTATGGGTGTGCATAATTAAAACAGCAGCGTCATTGACCACGTCACTTGGTTGTTTTATAGTCAGAACTGCTCGCAATATAGTGGTAGGAAAAACCAGCCACAAGAATAGCGAGCGGTTCATACGCTGTTTCAATGTACTCGATTAATCTAATAAATAGCGGACATGACGTATGGTGCGAGCGGCCAGGGGGCATCTTTTACAAAATTACGACCGCAAGTTTTGTTCGCTCATTCAGACTTATAGGCGTCAACAGACCGCAAAGAGCGAACGGTTCATTTGAATAGCCACCCCCTTTTTCTGAACGAGCGAGCGCAAATAGCGTCCGGCTCTGAATCAGGCCCTAAGTGTGACTATATGTGTGTGCTGACTAAGGTTCTGATTCAGAGCCGGATGCTATTTGCAGACGGTCATTCAGGAAAAGGGGGTGGCTATTCAAATGAACCGTTCGCTCTTTGCGGTCTGTTGCCGCCTCCATGTCTGAACGAGCGAACAAAACATGCGGTTGTAATTTTGAAAAAGACGCCCCCTGGCCGCTCGCACCATACGTCATGTCCGCTATTTATTAGATTAATCGAGTACATCGAACAGCGTATGAACTGCTCGCTATTCTTGTGGTTGGTTTTTCCTACCACTATATTGCGAGCAGTTCTGACTATAAAATAACCCAGTGACGTGGTCAATGACGCTGCTGTATTAATTATACACACCCATAAAACGCCCGTTTTGACCTTTAAGCACGCCTGCGTTCTGAAATCCACTCCCCGTTTACAAGCACCTTCCCCTGTTACCACCCACATACGCCTCCTCCTGTCACTCAAAATAGCAGGCATTCGCTATATAGCGAACTAACGATTTATGGCCGCACTGACTGGTTTGCGTATGCGTACTAAAAACCGTACGCATGCGCAGATGGGCGAACATCGCTTGGAACGAGCGTACTGCCGCTTACGAGCGGCTCTGATTCAGCCCCTAAGTGTGACTGTGTGCGCGTGTGCTTACTAAGAGGGGTATTCAATATGGGAGCGTAAAGTCAGTTCTGGACTTTTCGCTCCACATCGGAGATTTTTCTGGGATAAAGTATCGGGCGCGCGCCCGCTTTATCCTCGTATTCAATATCAAATCAACGAAATCGGGACCTGGCGAAGTGGGATTTGCGATAAACTACAAAATGTTCCTGGAAAAAATAGTTGGACCCCCCTAAAGCTGTAAAACATGGGGGATCACTATGGGTACCCCCGTTTTAGCCTGCAAATGAAAGTCGGGGATTTAAATAGCTGCGGCAGGTGGTTTTTTTCCCGACATTGAAGAAGTGATGCAGAAGAGCACTTAAGTTATTTTTTTCTTTTTTTTAAGTGGTCCCATCAAATTTGGGGTACATAAAAATGGGTACTAGCATAGTTTTATGTCCCTAAAGTAATTTTTTTAAAATTCTGCAACTGTGCACCTACCGCTATTAATCTATTCTAGAATACACCTGCCGCATACTTGCAGAATAGAACCTGAACCTATTTCCCTATTGTTAAACTATTTTTTTCCATTTTTTTTTTTTCACCCCAATTTTTAAATACATTTTTTGGGGTGTCCCTATTTTTATTTTTTTTGACACAGTTATTTTTAAAATGTCATTCCCAGGGGTGCAGGCTATTTTTTTTTAAGCCTGCACCCCTAAACCCCAATTCTGCACTTTTTTTCGACACCTATTCAGTGGTGAAAGTTATCCCCGTTTTTTTTCAAAGACTTTTCGAACCTGAGAAAAGTCTTTGAAATTGAATACGGTGTAAAACTAAAACCTGCGATAATGACGTCATAGGTGCGAAATTAACGCAAAAACTGAGTTTTCGCTCCCATATTGAATACCCCTATAAGTGTGACTGTGTGTGCATGTGCTTACTAAGTGTGACTGTGTGTGTGCTGACTAAGTGTGACTTTGTGTGTGTGTGCTAAGTGTGACTGTGTGTGCGTATGCTTACTAAGTGTGACTGTGTGTGCGTGTGCTTACTAAGTGTGACTGTTTGTGCGTGTGCTGACTAAGTGTGACTGGGTGCGTATGGTTACTAAGTGTGACTGTGTGTGCGTATGCTTACTAAGTGTGACTGTGTGTGCGTATGCTTACTAAGTGTGACTGTGTGTGCGTGTGCTTACTAAGTGTGACTGTGTGTGCGTGTGCTTACTAAGTGTGACTGTGTGTGCGTGTGCTGACTAAGTGTGACTGGGTGCGTATGGTTACTAAGTGTGACTGTGTGTGCGTATGCTTACTAAGTGTGACTGTGTGTGCGTGTGCTTACTAAGTGTGACTGTGTGTGCGTGTGCTTACTAAGTGTGACTGTGTGTGCGTGTGCTTACTAAGTGTGACTGTGTGTGCGTATGCTTACTAAGTGTGACTGTGTGTGCGTGTGCTTACTAAGTGTGACTGTTTGTGCGTGTGCTTACTAAGTGTGACTGTGTGTGTGCTTACTAAGTGTGACTGTGTGTGCGTGTGCTTACTAAGTGTGACTGTGCGTGTGCTGACTAAGTGTGACTGTGTGTGTGTGTGCTTACTAAGTGTGACTGTGTGTGCGTGTGCTGACTAAGTGTGACTGAGTGCGTGTGCTTACTGAGTGACACTGTGTGTGCGTGTGCTTACTAAGTGTGACTGTGTGTGCGTGTGCTTACTAAGTGTGACTGTGTGTGCGTGTGCTTACTAAGTGTGACTGTTTCTGCGTGTGCTGACTAAGTGTGACTGTGTGTGCGTGTGCAGACTAAGTGTGACTGGGTGCGTATGGTTACTAAGTGTGACTGGGTGCGTGTGCTTACTAAGTGGGACTGTGTGTGCGTGTGCTTACTAAGTGTGACTGTGTGTGCGTGTGCTTACTAAGTGTGACTGTGTGCGTGTGCTTACTAAGTGTGACTGGGTGCGTGTGCTTACTAAGTGTGACTGGGTGCGTGTGCTTACTAAGTGTGACTGTGTGTGCGTGTGCTTACTAAGTGTGACTGCGTGTGCGTGTGCTTACTAAGTGTGACTGTGTGTGCGTGTGCTTACTAAGTGACTGGGTGCGTGTGCTTACTAAGTGTGACTGTGTGTGCGTGTGCTTACTAAGTGTGACTGTGTGTGCGTGTGCTTACTAAGTGTGACTGGGTGCGTGTGCTTACTAAGTGTGACTGGGTGCGTGTGCTTACTAAGTGTGACTGTGTGTGCGTGTGCTTACTAAGTGTGACTGTGTGTGCGTGTGCTTATTAAGTGTGACTGTGTGTGTGTGTGCTTACTAAGTGTGACTGTGTGTGTGTGTGCTTACTAAGTGTGACTGTGTGTGCTGACTAAGTGTGACTGTCTGTGAGTGTGCTGACTAAGTATGACCGTGTGTGCTTGCTGTCTGAGGCCCTGACTCTGAGCCGGACGCTCTGACAGAGCGCTCGCGCTGAATGAGGGCCAGTCTTTTTTTTTTTTTTAAGAACGGCCTCCTGGCCGCTCGCATAGCTTTGGGTGACCACCCACAGCTATAGCAAGCGGCCAGGAAGATGGTCGCGACGGTCAAGACCATCGCGACCATCGGGCTTGCGACGAGACCCTTGTGATAGGGTCTCATTGCCGCAAGCCCCAGAGAGATTTCGGCTCTAACAGAGCCGAAATCTGTCCCACTGACATCACTCGTGATGTCAGTGGGGCCGTCCCCAAACGGAGGCGTTCACATGGGAACGCCTCCGTTTGGGCAGCCACTCCCCCGGCCCGCCCACCAAAGGGGGCGTGCTGTCACTCAACATCGACAGCACGCCCCCTTTGGTATGAGACCCGGAGCGACGGATTGCCCGTCGCTATCCGGGTCTCGCACATGCGCACTGGCCCACCATCGACCCGGTTGCGAGCGCACAGCGCTCGCGACCGGGTCTGAATCAGGCCCTAAGTGTGACTGTGTGTGCTGACTAAGTGTGACTGTGTGTGTGTGCTAAGTGTGACTGACTATGTGTGTGTGCTGACTAAGGCCCTCAATCAGAGCCGCTCGCTAGCGGCCGTACGCTCGTTCCGAGCGATGTTCGCACATCTGCGCATGCGTACGGTTTTTAGTACGCATGCGCGAACCAGTCAGTGCGGCCGAAAATTGTTTGTACGCTATATAGCGAGTGCCTGCTATTTTGAGTGACAGAATGAGGCGTATGTGGGTGGTAACAGGGGAAGGTGCTTGTAAACGGGGGAGTGGAATTCGAACGCAGGCGTGCTTAAAGGTCAAAACGGGCGTTTTAAGGGAGTGCATAATTAATCCAGCAGCGTCATTGACCACGTCACTTGATTTTTTTTAACTCAGAACTGCTCGCAAAATAGCGGTTGAAAAAACCAACCACAAGAATACCGAGCAGTTCATACGCTGTACGATGTACTCGATTAATCTAATAAATAGCGGACATGACGTATGGTGCGAGCGGCCAGGGGGCGTTTTTATCAAATAAACGAGCGTATGTTTTGCTCGCTCGTTCAGAATTAGAGGTGTGAACAGACTGCAATTTGCGAACGGATCATTTGAATAGCCACCCCTTGTTTTTGAACGAACGACCGCAAATAGCGAACGGCTCTGAATCAGGCCCGAAGTGTGACTGTGTGTGTGCTAAGTGTGACTGACTATGTGCGTGTGCTGACTAAGTATGACTCTGTGTGTGCTGACTAAGTATGACTATGTGTGTGTGCTAACTAAGGGCCTGATTCAGAGCCGGACGCTATTAGCGCTCGCTCGTTCAGAAAAAGGGGGTGGCTATTCAAATGAACCATTCGCTCTTTGCGGTCTGTTGCCGCCTCCATGTCTGAACGAGCGAACAAAACATGCGGACGTTTATTTGATAAAAACGCCCCCTGGCCGCTCGCATCATACGTCATGTCCGCTATTTATTAGATTAATCGAGTACATCGAACAGCGTATGAGCTGCTCGCTATTCTTGTGGTTGGTTTTTTCTACCACTATATTGCGAGCAGTTCTGACTATAAAACAACCAAGTGACGTGGTCAATGACGCTGCTGTATTAATTATGCACACCCATAAAACGCCCGCTTTGACCTTTAAGCACGCCTGCGTTCTGATCTCCACTCCCCGTTTTCAAGCACCTTCCCCTGTTACCACCCACATACGCCTCATTCTGTCACTCAAAATAGCAGGCATTCGCTATATAGCGAACTAACGATTTTCGTCCGCACTGACTGGTTCGCGCATGCGTACTAAAAACCGTACGCATGCGCAGATGGGCGAACATCGCTCTGAACGAGCGTACTGCCGCTTACGAGCGGCTCTGAATCAGCCTTCCCGGGAGCTCCGTCGTGCGCATGCGCCAGACGCGACGAGCGAAGGACTTTCCTTCGCTCGTTGTGTCTGATCAAAGGGGGCGTGCTGTCGATGTTGATTGACAGCACGCCCCCTTTGGTGGGCGTGCCAGGGGCGTGCCTCCCTGACGGGGGCGTTCCCAAGGGAACGCCTACCGTCAGAAGCCGGCCCACTGACATCACTAGTGATGTCAGTGGGAGTGATTTTGGCTCTGATAGAGCCAAAATCACTCCTGGCCTTGCGGTTGAAAACCTCAACCGCAGGCTCCGGCTCGCAGTGGCGATGGTCATGACCATCGCGGCTATCAAACTGCACGCTCGTATAGGCTGTGGGTGGTGACCCACAGCTATACGAGCGTCCAGGAGGGCGCTCCATAATTATGGAGGGCGGCCCTCATTCAGAGCGTGCGCTCTGCTCAGAGCGTACGGCTCTGAATGAGGGCCTAAGTGTGACTGTATGTGTGTGTGCTAACTAAGTGTGACTGTGTGTGTGTGTGTGTGTGTGTGTGTGACTGTGTGTGTGTGTCTGACTAAGTGTGACTGTGTGTGTGTGTGTGTGTGTGTGCTGACTAAGTGTGACTGTGTGTGTGTGTGCTGACTAAGTGTGACTGTATGTGTGTGTGCTGACTAAGTGTGACTGTGTGTGTGTGTCTGACTAAGTGTGAATGTGTGTATATGTATGAATATATATATGTGTGTGTGTGTGTGTGTGTGTGTGTGTGTGTGTGTGTGTGTGTGTGGTCGTAGTAGACATTTTGATGTGGGGGTATGGAAATATCAGGGGGGCTTTACTTAGGCAGGCCCAAATCCAGAGACCCCTGATATTTCCATACCCCCACTTTCTCTTAAACGCAGCACACATTCCCTCACAGTCACAGCACACCACACACCATAGCTCATAGCATACTTCACACCACAGCACACTGCCCACCTCACCCTGCTCTGCTCTGGTGACCGCGGTCGCGGCGCTCCCTTACCTGGGCCCTTCCCCAATCTTTCTACTTGGTGGCACTGGCATTTTGAATTCAGCGCCGGCTGTGAGCAAATGACAGCTCGCGGACCGGCAGCCAATTAGGGGCGGCCACGTGGCCGCTCCTCATTGGCTGCCGGTCCGTTAACCTTGATTGGCTCGCGACCGGAGCCAAATTTAAACATGCAGCTGCATGGTGACCGGCGCTGAGACAGTGATAGACCCAGCGCCGGCCTCCCCTGATTGTCTGCCGCTCCGCGAGCCATGATTGTTTTGCGGCCGGAGATAGATTTAAACAAGCAGAGAGGAGCCGCTTGCTGACCGGCACTGGGACAGTCCTAGTGCCGAACAGGTGCCGAAGTGAAGTGACAGCATGACATCCCATTTCATATCAGCAAACTTCAAGCAATATATATATATTAGGGGTGAGCGGGTTCGGATTTCTGAAATCCGAACCCCCCCGAGCCCCCCCGATCCGAGCCCGATCCGAGTCAGGCTTGACTTTTCCCGCCTGACTCGGATCTGAAATCGAGGCAAAACGTCATCATCCCGCCTTCCGGGTCTCGCGGGTTTTGGATCCTATATAAGGTACCCGCGTCGGCGCCATTTTCTCACTCGGCTGTGGACAGTGAAGAGGGAGGGTGGGAGTTAGGGCTGGCTGGGCTGTGTAGTGTAGTGTAGTGCTGTGCTGCTGTTGTCCATAGGGGCTGGCTGGACTGTGTTGTGCAGTCAGTTGTCCACAGGGGCTGTGTCCACTCCAAAGTCCTGTGCAGTGTCCCAGCCCTAAAGGGGTGCTGTAGTGTTGTCCAGGGGGTGCTCTGTCCGTCAGGGGTGCTCCGCCCAATATATTTTTTCTGTGTTTGTGAATTGTGTGCACTGTGGCTACACGTGCATCAACAAAGAAGCAGCGCCAAGCGTGCGCCTGTGTCCCATAAGTAAAAGGCCGGCTGGCTTGTCCGTTAAAGGGTGCTGTAACCCCTAAAGGGCACTCCAAACAAAATAAAAAAAAATATTTTTTTGTGTTTGTGAATTGTGTGCGCAGTATCCGCACGTGCATCAACAAAGAGTAGTGCCAAGTGTGCGCCTGTGTCCCATAAATAAAGGGCCGGCTGGATTGACCGCTAAAGGGTGCTGTAACCCCCAAAGGGCACTCCAAACAAAATAAAAAATTTTTTTCTGTGTTTGTGAATTGTGTGCACTGTGGCTGCACGTGCATCAACAAATGAGCAGCGCCAAGCGTGCGCCTGTGTCCCATAAGTAAAGGGCCGGCTGGCTTGTCCGTTAAGGGTGCTGTAACCCCCAAAGTACACTCCAAACAAAATAAAAAAATATTTTCTGTGTTTGTGAATTGTGTGCACTGTGGCTGCACGTGCATCAACAAAGGAGCAGCACCAAGCATGCGCCTGTGTCCCATAAGTAAAGGGCCGGCTGGCTCATTTCTTAAAGGGTGGTGTAACCCACAAAGTGCACTACTCTCCAACAAAAATAAAAAAATATTTTCTGTGTTTATGTGCGCCTTAGCCGCACGTATATATCAATATAACATAAATGGAGGACCAAACTTTCTCCGATAAAAATAAAATAGGGAAAGATCAAGAACCACTTCCTCCTAGTGCTGTTGCTGCTGCTGGGAGTTGTTCATCATCCCAGAGAGGAAGTAGGAACACCACTACTTTTACTAAACAATTGACCCTCCAACAGTCCCTAGCGAGGAGGATGAAGTACGACAGCAGTCATCCTGAAGCAAAACGTATAACTGAGGCCTTGACTGCTATGTTGGTGTTAGACGTGCGTCCGGTATCCGCCATTAGTGCAGTGGGATTTAGACAATTGATGGAGGTAGTGTGTCCCCGGTTCCAAATCCCGTCTAGATTCCACCTGCATCCTCAAAGCAGCAGCGACAAGCATGCGTTTGTCTGTTAAAGGGTGGTGTAACCCTCAAAGTGCGCTCCACAAACAATAAAAAAATTCTTTTTTTTTCTGTCTTTTGAAATGTGTGGGCTGTAGCCGCACCTGCATCCTGAAAGCAGCAGCGACAAGCGTGCGTCTGTCTGTTAAAGGGTGGTGTAACCCTCAAAGTGCGCTCCACAAACAATAAAAAAATTCTTGTTTTTTCTGTCTGTGAAATGTGTGGGCTGTAGCCGCACCTGCATCCTTAAAGCAGCAGCGACAAGCGTGCGTCTGTCTGTTAAAGGGTGGTGTAACCCTCAAAGTGCACTCCACAAACAATAAAAAAATTCTTCTTTTTTTTTCTGTCTTTGTGAATTGTGTGGGCTGTAGCCGCACCTGCATCCTCAAAGCAGCAGCGACAAGCGTGCGTCTGTCTGTTAAAGGATTACATCGGTGACAGCATCCAAGTAGGCATGTCAGACAGTCCGTACATGTACTGGCAGGAAAAAGAGGCAATTTGGAGGCCCCTGTACAAACTGGCTCTATTTTACCTGAGTTGTCCCCCCTCCAGTGTGCACTCCGAAAGAGTGTTTAGTGCAGCCGGGAACCTTGTCAGCAAAAGGCGTAGGAGGTTGCTTCCACAAAATGTGGAGAAGATGATGTTCATAAAAATGAATGATCAACTCTTCCAGGGAGACCAGCCTCCAGAACATACAGAGGGACCTGTGGTGGTGGATTCCAGCGGGGATGAGTTAATACTCTGTGAGGATGTACACAACACTGAAGAGGGTGAGGAATCGGAGGATGAGGATGACATCTTGCCTCCGTAGAGCCAGTTTGTGCAGGGACAGATTAATTGCCAGCTTGTTTTGTGGGGGCCCAAACGAAACAATCATTTCAGCCACAGTCGTGTGGCAGACCCTGGCGCTGAAATGATTGGTTTGTTAAAGTGTGCATGTCCTGTTTATACAACATAAGGGTGTGTGGGAGGGCCCAAGGACAATTCCATCTTGCACCTCTTTTTTTTCTTTGCATTATGTTCTGTTTGGGGCCTAGTTTTTCAAACTGCCATCCTGTCTGCCACTGCAGTGTCACTCCTAGATGGGCCACGTGTTTGTGCCGCCCACTCGTATCTCTTAGCATAGTCATCCAGCTACCTCGGTGCAACCTTTTGGACATAAAAACACTATTGTGAGGTGTTCAGAATAGACTGGAAATGAGTGGAAATTAAGGTTATTGAGGTTAATAATAGCATAGGAGCAGAAAAACCCACAAATTCTGTGATTTTAGCTGTTTTTATGCTTTTTTTAAAAAAAATACAGATCCAAAACCCAGAACCCAAAACACGGAAGGGTGGTTTTGGCAAAACCAATCCAGATCCAAAACACGAAGAAAGATCCAGATCCAAAACACAAAACACGAAAAGTGGCCGGTGCACACCCCTAATATATATACATATATATATATATATACATATATATATATATATACATATATATATATATATATATATATATATATATATATATATATATATAGTACCAGTCAAAAGTTTGGACACATGAAATAATTGAAATTATTTTCAACATAGTAAATTAATACTGAAGACATTAAAATTATGAAAGATCACATATGGAATTGTGCTGTAAACAAAAAAGTGTTGCACAAATCAAAATGTTTTATATTTTAGATTCCTCAAAGTAGCCCCCTTTTGCTTGGATGACAGCTTTGCACACTCTTGGCATTCTCTCAATCAGCTACATTTGGTAGTCTCCTGGAATGGTTCTCCAACAGTCTTGAAGGAGTTCCCAGAGGTGCTAAGCACTTGTTGGCTGCTTTTCCTTCACTCTGCCGTCCAACTCATCCCAAACCAGCTCAATTGGGTTTAGGTCGGGTGATTGTGGAGGCCAGGTCATCTGACGCAGCACTCCATCACTTTCCTTCTTGGTGAAGTAGCTCTTACATAGCCTGGAGGTGTGATTGGGGTCATTGTCTTGTTGAAAAACAAATGATGGCCCCAGTAAGCGCAAACCACATGGGATGGCATGGCACTGCGGAATGCTGTGGTAGCCATGCTGGTTAAGTGTGCCTTGAATTTTGAATAAATCACCAGCAAAGCACCCCCACACCATCACACCTCCTCCATGCTTCACAGTGGGAACCACACATGCAGAAACCATCCGCTCACCTTCTCTGCGTCTCACAAAGACACAGCGGTTGGAACAAAAAATCTAAAATTTGGACTCATCAGACCAAAGTACAGATTTCCACTGGTCTAATGTCCATTCCTTGTATTTCTTGGCCCAAACAATTATATTCTTCTTCTTGTTCATCACGCAGTCTCCTCTGAACAGTTGATGTTGAGATTTGTCTGCTACTTGAGCTCTGTGAAGACTTTGGACCTTATTCAGAGGCGGCCGTACGGTCTTCGACCGCACGGCCGCCTCGTTGTTTTGCCAGTGCGCATGCGTGAGACCCGCTACGACCGACAGCGCTGGTCGTAGCGGGTCTCTTTCCAAAGGGGGCGAGCTGTCGATGTTGATTGACAGCTCGCCCCGTTTGGAAGGCGGGCCGGGGGGGTGGCAGCCCAAACGGAGGCGTTCCTATGGGAACGCCTGCCGTTTGGGGGAGGCCCCACTGACATCACTAGTGATGTCAGTGGAGAGCTTCCGGCTCTGACAGAGCCAGAAGCTCTCCGGGGCTTACGACAAGTGAGACCCTACCCTAGGGTCTCGTCGTAAGCCCCAATGGTCGCGATGGTCTCTGACCATCGCGACCATCACCCAAGCGGTCATTAGAGCTGTGGGTGTTAACCCACAGCCTAACGACCGCAACAGAGGCGGGCGGTCAGGATGCAAGTGGCCGTCCAGTTTCTGAGCGACCGCTTGCATCCTCCGACCGCCTCTGAATGAGGCCCTTTATGTGGTCTCTAATCTGAGGTGCTGTTAAGTAGCAGTTTCTGAGGCTGGTAACTCTAATAAACCTATCCTCTGCAGCAGAGGTAACTCTTGGTCTTCCTTTCCTGGGGCGGTCCTCATGAGAGTCAGTTTCATCATAGCGTTTGATGGTTTTTGCAACTGTACTTGAGGATACGTTCAAAGGCCCTCATTCAGAGCCGGACGCTCTGAGCAGAGCGCACGTTCTGAATGAGGGCCGCCCTCCATAATTATGGAGCGTCCTCCTGGACGCTCGTATAGCTGTGGGTCACCACCCACAGCCTATACGAGCGTGCAGTTTGATGGCCGCGATGGTCTTGACCATCGCCACTGCGAGCCGGAGCCTGCGGTTGAGTTTTTCAACCGCAAGGCTCGGAGTGATTTTGGCTCTGTCAGAGCCAAAATCACTCCCACTGACATCACTAGTGATGTCAGTGGGCCGGCTTCTGACGGTAGGCGTTCCCTTGGGAACGCCCCCGTCAGGGAGGCACGCCCACCAAAGGGGGCGTGCTGTCAATCAACATCGACAACACGCCCCCTTTGATCAGACACAACGAGCGAAGGAAAGTCCTTCGCTCGTCGCGTCTGGCGCATGCGCACGACGGAGCTCCCGCCGTCGTGCGCATTCGCAGTGCACAACATCGACCCACTTGCGAGCGGACAGCCGCTTGCGAGTGGGTCTGAATCAGGTCCAAAGTTCTTTAAATTTTCTGTATCGACTGACCTTAATGTCTTAAAGTAATGATGGACTGTCATTTCTCTTTACTGAGTTGAGTGGTTAATGCCCTAATATGGATTACAACAGTAGTCAAATAGTGGTGTCCACTGTGTACTAACCCTACCTCTGCACAACACAACTGATGGTCTCAAACACATTAAGAAGGCAAGTAATTCCACAGATTGACTCTTGACAAGGCACACCTGTTAATTCAAAACCAATCCAGGAGATACCTCATGAAGCTGATTGAGAGAATGCCAAGAGTGTGCAAAGCTGTCATACAAGCAAAAGGGGGCTACTTTGAGGAATCTAAAACATATTTTGATTTGTTTAACAATTTTGTTTACAACATAATTCCATATGTGTTCTTTCATAGTTTTGATGTCTTCAGTATTAATCTACTATGTTGAAAAAAATTTAAATAAACAAAAACCATTGAATGAGAAGGTGTGTCCAAACTTTTGACTGGTACTGTGGGCCTGATTCAGAGCCGGACGCTATTTGCACTCGCTCGTTCAGAAAAAGGGGCTGGCTATTTAAATTGAGTGCTCGCTCTTTGCGGTCTGTTGACGCCTCTATGTCTGAATGAGCGTCCGAAACATGCGCTCGCTATTTTGTAAAGACGCCCCTTGGCCGCTCGCATCATATGTCATCTCCGCTATTTATTAGATTAATCGAGTACATCGAAAGGCGTATGAACTGCTCACTATTCTTGTGGTAGCATTTTCCTACCGCAATCATGCGAGCAGTTCAGGCTAAAAGACAACCAAGTGACGTGGTCGATGACGCTGCTTTGTTAATTATGCACACCCTTAAAACGCCCATTTTGACCGTTTGGCACGCCTGCGTTCGGATCTCCACTCCCCGTTTTCAAGCACCTTCCCCTGTTACCACCCACAAACGCCTCACTCTGTCACTCAAATTAGCAGGCATTCGCTATTTTGCGAGCACACGATTTCCGACCGCTCTGACTGGTTGGTGCATGCGCATTACAACCCATACGCATGCGCAGATGTAGTGAACAAGCAGCCGCTTACGAGCGGCTCTGAATCAGGCCCTGTGTGTGTTTGTGTGTGTGTGTATATATATATATATATATATATATATATATATAATTTGACAGAAGGTGAAAAACAAGCTCCTTAAGCTGCCCATCCACTAGGCGATGCGGGAGACGACGGCACGATTATGACGCCGTCGTCTCCCACGTGGTGAACTGCATACACTGAACGTTCAGACGTTCAGTGTATGCAGATCAATCATCCCCGAACATGGCAACCTGACGGCAGTCGTCAGGTTGACCGTCATGTTCGGGCGATGGTTGACGTTAAAAACGACCAGCGGGTGCGCGCATCGCTGGTCGTTTTTAACCTTTTACTCACAGATTTGCGGGCGATTACCAAGCGATGGAGCAATAACGACCGTTGTTATCGCTCCATCGCTAGGTTTAATCGCCTAGTGGATGGGCAGCATTATAGTGTAGAAATTCAATGTCACTGAAGTAAAAAAAGGTAATTATTATGTGTACCATATAGGTTCAAAAATCAGGCATGTAGTAGTTTACTGTGGTACACACCCCCAACATTATTGTTATGCCCATTTTCAAAATTGCATTCGTCGGTAGAAAAGCTGGGCCACTTGCTCTGGTTTGCCCCCCAGGCTGAAAGTTGCCAGCCAGCCCCTGACCTGTGTAACAGTTATTAATGTCCCCCTGTGTCATTCTTGAACATATAACGATAAAGTGACTAGAATCTTCTTTAGATCTCCTTTACTGTGGTAGAAGCCGAGTCACGTGGGAGCACTACATATATGTATCATTATCTATTTGGAAGCTGTTTTATTATCAAGAATCCTTTGAAGTGTATCTGTAACCGAATAGTGTTTGTTAAATTATTTAACTTGAGCAATACATAAATAATGTCTTCACATCCCCAAAACAATTTTACAGCTATTGTACAAGTGGAAAATTGCAATGCTACAAGGACTATTGTTCATTGTCAGCCGAGTCTGAATTATTACATTAATCTAAAATAGCAAATTGTGCAAAAGCAGCACACATATATGGTGTATATATATATATATATATATATATATATATATATTCATGATCACTAAAGGACCTTTTACACATGTAGAGATCCTTCCTTCAACATCTGTATTAGCTAACGGGATCATTCATTATTAAAGTTTAAAGTTTTCAGCGTTTGCCTGTGGGTACCTACGTCATCTTCAGATGGTGTTGGTTTCCGGAGCCCGCTTCTTCCTATGGGAACAAGGTCAGGGTTGGGTAGAGGGATCAGATCGCACTTCTCTTCCCCCTTATGGCCCTACATTTCCTCCAGCAGCGTGCATTCATGAGCTCACTCACTGCCATGGCGGTTCCGGCAGTGTTAAGGTGGAGTTATTAGTGGTAGGTATTGTGGGGATGGCTGATTTGGGAGCATCTGTCACCACAGAAGAGCAATATTTAATTGCTCTGGTATTTTAGTATAAACTGCCGCAACTCAGGGTGAGTTGGATACTTAACTATCCCCAATAAGGAATAGGCCCCTGTGGAACCTATTTATCAAATTCAGTATATGATTAGAAAGGACAGTGCTATACTGAATATCACTACTTACAAAACTTTTATTTTACTGTACACAGTTTTCAGAACGCCAAGTACAAACTTGCCATGTTAACTGAAAATAAGGGACCATTTATCTAATGGCAAAAGCACTATTAGCAATTGGGTGCTGCTGGACATAACCCCGTTTGCATTCGATGTTGATCACCAGTGATGTTAGTAGTGAACTGCCTGCTCTATTAGAGCAGGAAGTTCACTGAGGCTTGCGGCAGACGAAACTCTACCACAGGGGTCTCGACGCAAGCCTGATGGTCGCGATAATCGCGACCATCACCAGGCCACCTGCTAAAGCTGTGGGTAGTCATCCACAGCTTAGCGAGCGGCCTGGAGGTCGGGTTAAAATAAAAAACGGACCGCCCAGATTCACAGCGAGCGCTCGCATATTGCGAGTGGCTCTGAATCAGTGCCTTAGTGTGTAAGGAAAGGAGGTTGGAGATGGGGTCTTTGTAGTACAGAAGGGAGAGGGAGACACTGTGAAAAGTAAAAAAAGGAGTGCAATACAGTAGAAGACAATGTACAGTAATGTACAGTACAGTACTTGTACAAAATGGAGTGCTTCCATTTCCACTCATCTAATAATCTCATCTGGTGCCCTTCTGTGCCTTGCACTGTGGGTAAAAAAAACATGTCATTTTGCGTGAAAACAATGTGGAAAAATGTCAATAAATTCAGCCTGACAGTACTATTACTACTGTATTATTACACTTTACTGACAGTATCCACTTACTGTACAGTGTGGCCCATGGGCATTAGACCAGGTATACAGTATATGAGGCGATAATGTTCGCCACGGTGCCGGTGTCGTCAAGTGTACTCTATGCGCACTTGCTGATGCCGGCAGCAAAGAAAGACAAGGGGGTGGGAGGGTTAACAATATCCCTAGATAGACCTGCATGTACAGCCCACTGGGGATTTCGTTGATGCCTTTACTGCATACACACTAGACGATATGAACAACACTGTATAATGTACTATACTGTATCATTGAACAATATTGTTAGCGTTCATCCATATCGTCTAGCGTGTATGCAACTTAAGACATGTCACCAAAACATACTGTACAGTACTGGAAAATAAGAAAAACACAAGGACAGAAAGAATTAGTGTGTAAGGAGAAGAGGTTGGAGATGCGTGGAGAGAGAGAGAGAGAGAGAGAGAGAGACAGTAAGTACACAGTGGTAGAACAATGTAATGTACACTACTGTACTTACAGATCGGGCAGGGCTGCTGCCTTCCTCAATGACAAAGCAGTCATCTGTGTGTCAGAGAAAAACAAATGTTGACAAGTCAAAAAATTACTGAAAACACACGAGAGAGAAAAAGAGAAATAAAGAGAGAGAAAGAGAGAGAGAAAGAAAAAGAGAGAGAACAATGTAGTGTAGTGTACAGTACAGTACTGTACTTACGCAGACTCTCAAAGTCGCTGGGGCCGGCTGCATCCTGCTGGGCAGGTAGGGGCCCTACGGTTTCTCGAACTGTGGGGAAAAAAAACATGTAATTTTCCCTGAAAACAAACGAGAGAGAGGGAGAAAGAGAGAGAGAGAGAGAGAAAAGAGAAATAAAAAGAGAGAGAAAAAAAGAGAGAGAGAGAGGCTGACAAGGGAAAAAAAGGATAGTGATACAGTACTGTAGAAAACCATGTGGTGTACAGTACTGTACAGTACTTACGTGGCATGGGGAGGCCACTGGGGCCAGGTGGGGCCTGGGGTCCTATGGTTACCAGAACTGTGGCAAAAAAAAAAACATTTTGTCATTTTGACTGAAAACAATGTGGAAAAATTTCAATAAATTCAGTGTATAGTACGCTTGCTGTACAGTATGGCCCATGGGCACTAGACCAGGTGTGTATCAGTCAATATTGTTCGCCACGGTGCAGGCGTCATCAAGTCTACTCTATGCACACTTGCTGATGCCGGCAGTGAGGAAAGACGAGGGGGTGGGAGGGTTAACAATATGCCCAGATTGGGCTGGGTCACTGGAGTGAGCGAGCGAGCACATCGTTGGTGATTGACTGCATACAGTACACTAGATGATATAGTATGAACAATATATAAAAATGCTAAAAGAAAATATAGTGGAGCGCTAACTGTGACTGGCCCAATGTATAAGGTAAAAAAATATTAAACAAATAATTTATTTCAAAACAAATTAAAAACTGTAATTAAGGGGTCTATGTACTAAGCATTGATAAGAGACAGACTGAAAAGTGATACGTCTGTGATAAGGTGCCAGCCTGTCAGCTCCCAACTGTCATTTTTCAAACACAGCCTGTGAGATGACAGTCGGGAGCTGATTATAGACAGAAATAATTATTGTGTAAGGAGAAGAGGTTGGATATGTGTTGAGAGAGAGGTACAAAAAGAGAGAGAGGTACAAAGAGAGAGAGAGAGAAATAGAGAGAGAGAGAAAGAGAGAGATAAAGGGCTCTATTTACTACAATCCGCATATTGAATGCGGATTGTAGTGTGATATTACCAAGTGAATTCGCATCGCTAAGCCCCGCCCCCCGCGATCGCGGACCCCCGCGACCCCCCCCTCCCTTCATTACACTTACCTGCATCCTCCTGGTCGCCGGTGATCTTCTCCGGGCTTCCCGATCAGGTGATCTCCCATACTGCACTGGGACCCGATCACCTGATGACCGGGCCGCAGTGCACTATGGGAGACCAGCTGACTGGAGAGGAGCCATCACCGGAGGCCCGGTCCCTGGATTCAGGTAAGTAAAAAAAAATGTTTCAATTTTTTTTTTCTTTTTTTTACAGCAATCAGCTTGCGGTCTGTTTAGACCACATAGCTGATTACTGGTACCAGCTCCCGCCTCTGCTCTCCCCCCTTAGAGCAGAGTGGGAGCCCGGTAACCGAGGGAGACCCTGGATAACGCCACCTCCAGGTGGCGTTATTATCACAGGGCTTCCCCCGGTATTTTTTTACAATTTATTTTTAGTAACTCTGGTCGGATCACATTTCCCATTACAGTTATGGGAAATGCGATCTGCTTTACTAAAAATAAGTGATACTAGGGGTTGAAGTAGAATTTTACTAATTCTACTCCAATTGCCCTGTAATAACTACAGGTGAAACTAAAATAATGTGAAAAGGGTGTGAAAACACCCTTTTTCACTTTATTTTAGTAAAAAATAATGTTAATAAATAGAGCCCAAAGAGAGAAAAAGAGAGAGATGCGTAGAGAGTTGCAGTGTGAAGTGGCGAAAAAAAAAGGCTGGGCAGCAGGGCACCATTGGGGGGGGGGGCAAAGAGCATATTCTTGCACCTGGGCCCCCCACTCTCTAGTTCTGCCACTGATCCAATAGCACCTCTGCATATAGGGGTGCCAAGAGGGGATTTTAGTGAGTACAAATTGCCCAGCTATGCTCGTGGACTGAAGTTGCCAAGAAGGACCACTCATGTCCCAAGACTCCTTGACCACATACCTTTCAGCAGGCTTGTAAAAAAGAGCTTGATATTCACAATAGCCACACCCCCACACATGGTGCTCCACCCCCGAATACCAGACCAGATAGATCTCCTTGTGTGGATAGGGCTCTTTTCATCACAACAGACATACAGTACTGATTTACTTACTAGGATTCATCCAAAACATCCCCTGATTTGTTCCGCATGTTCTTTGAATGTCTTACAGCACACAAAAGGTGCACAAACCCAAACATGACTCAGTAAGTAAACAGAGCGAGGTATTAGATAGGAATTGGAGACCAAATCCAGCTGAAATTTGCAATGTATGCCTAAAACAAACACACCTGTGATAGTTCTGCAAAGCCAGGCAGCGTGCCAGTGAGTGGGAGAACAGGAGTACTCACAGTGCAGCACAGGCAGCTGCTTTGCATTAAAATAGCACATAGGGAAAACTGAGATTTCTGAGCAGTAAAGAAAATATTGTCAGCAAAAATGCTGTGAACCTCACTAGTGTATTTTACAATTTTAAACTAAAGATAAAACTTCCTGGTATCCCTGTCATATTATGTTGCTGTACGCTACTGTATATCAAAGGGCCAAAAATAATATGAATTTTATTCACTTGTGGGTACTATAACAGGAATGAATGGGAGCTTTCTGATTGGTCAGAGTGTAGAAGCTGCTGCACTTTGATCAATCAGTGTGATCCTATTCATTCCTATGAGAGTTATCCTGAAGTGATTTCACCATCGGGCTCCCATAGGGAGAAGTAGCATGTCAGGTTTTTTTTTGTATGTGGGATGCCTACATAGAACATGTATGTACTGTAATTGAATACAGGATTAGTAATTAACCTATTTATTAGATCATGAAACAGCATTTACTGTAGCAATACAGATTTTGCATTTTTGGTAACATTAGACTCTGTTCACCACATGACATGGAGGGGCCACAGGAGACTGATGTAAAGAAGAGGAATGGGGCAAGCCATACAAGGAGTGGAGTGGTGGAGTGGGGTTAAGGAGTGGTAGGGCAGGCCAGAGGAAGAGTGGGGTGGGCCAGAGGAGGAGTTGGGTCTGGTGGTTGGATGAGACAGGTAGCTGGGACGCCGCCACTGCACACGACCTAACTTACAGCAGGTTCAGTTAGTCTGTCACAGAGACACGATCAATCATTAGAAGTCGACAGACACCTAGCAACCAATGAGATTGGGTCTGCATTTTGAAATTGATTTTATTGCCTAGTGTCTAACCCTAACCCTAATACTCACCATCAGGATTTATCTGTATTTTGACCATCGGTCACTGCCAGGATTCTGACTACATCCCCTATATTGTAGTATTACAACATCTGGTAGACTTGTTGGTGCACTTGTGCAAATAAAGAAGCATTGTGTGACTTCACATTTTTTGTGGCCTGTAAATCAACCTTACTGACACATCTGAGCCTTTGTGGTCCTGACAAAACTCTAGGCCTGATTCAGAGCTGGACGCTCTGAAAGAGCGCTCGCTCTGAATCAGGCCATTTTTTATTTGTGCGGCCTCCTGGCTGCTCGCATAGCTGAGGGTAACCACCCACAGCTATTGCGAGCGGCCAGATGAAGATCGCGATGGTCTCGACCATCGCGACCATCGGGGCTTGCGACGAGACCCTTGTGGTAGGGTCTCATTCCCGCAAGCCCCAGTGAGCTTTCGGCTCTATTAGAGCCGGAAGCGCACCCACTGACATCACTCGTGTCAGTGGGGCCGCCCCCAAACGGCAGGCGTTCCTTCGGGAATGCATCCGTTTGGCCAGCCACCCCCCTGGCCCACCTCCAAAACGGGGCAAGCTGTCAATCAAAATTGACAGCTGCCCCCTTTTGGTGTGAAACCCGGAGGGACGGAGCGCCCGTCGCTAGCCGGGTCTCGCGCATGCAAACATCAACTCACTCGCGAGCGCATTGCACTTGCGAGCAGGTCTGAATCAGACCCTCTGTTTCTAGGCAGTTTGTTCTAGCTCCGTTCATGTGTACTCAATTTTAAATAATGGTTGCAATAGGGGCACTGACCTTAGTGAGAAACTAAATTCACAGAAAGAGTGCAAGCAAGTTAGGTGGGCGGTTGCCAGGAAGGAGTTCCGGCTCGATGTTTAAGGTGAGCAGGGAAACTATGTTGATGACAGAAAAAGTCCTATTTAGAAAACAATGCAGATGGCAGAAGGCAGGCAAACAGGCTTCCCGGGTGCCACCAGGGCTTAGCAGGAGCATAGCGAATGATCTCGATCTGCATGTGTCTGAGAAAGAAAGATTTTTAAATAAGATACTCTTAGAAGAAGATTGAATGTAAGAAAAGACTGCTCAGAAGAAACACAGTGAGATAAATAGTTTGTATATGCAGGTGACATTCTGAGATGTCGGATGGCCCCAAAATTACAGAGGTGCCCAGTATTGATCTTCTCAATATCTAATGAATCTGTATTAGGCACTTTGGTGAATATGTACTGACGATGAGTGCTAGCTGCTTGGAGAAATCAGTACCTTGAATGGGAGGTAGTTGAAATCCTGGCTGTTGGGATGGCGGCGCACAGAATCCCGGCACCGGCATCCCGACTGCGAGCACCCTGACGTTAAGTAGTATGGTTAGATGGCGGGTTAGACACTAGGGGGAGGGTTAGGCACTGGGAAAGGGTTAGGTTTAGGCACTAGGGGGAGAGGTTAGGCTTAGGGTGTGTGGAGGGAGGGTTAGGATACATACCGACAGTTGTCGGTACCTTAACCCTGTTGGGATGCCAGCATCGGGATTCTGACCGCCAAGATACCCAGCTTTATATTTATACTGCAATTTGTTGATAAGGGAATGCGCTACTGCGCAGACTACATTTTGCTCCTCTGGGGAGGCTTCATTCCTTGTTGCAAGATGGCCGCCATCTTGGAACAAGGAATGCAGAGCGCCAACTGTGCCACTGTGTAAGAGTGACACAGTGGGAGATATGCATCTACCACTTAGCTCCCCTTTAGACCTGGCATATTACCACCATCACCGCTGTTCCAACATCCTGAGCTGTATCACACCCGGCTCCAGGCAAGCTCTGTGTATAACAGTGAGTACGGCTGTACATCACCTATCTTCTAATAAACCATCCCACTGGTTAAGCAACTTGGCTGTCTGTAGTGATAAGGTATCCGCTGGTGTGTACATACCCCTCCCAAATCTAAAGGTGCATATCCACTACGCGAGTAATGAACGACTGTACAATTATGACATCATTATCGTACAATCGTTCATTATACTGTGCAGTGCCCACACTGAACGATATGTCGTTCAGTGCAGGCATCCTCCCTCATCCCCGAACATGCACAACCTGTCGATATCGACAGGTTGGGAAGTATGTTTAGGAGATGACAGATGTCGACAACGACCAGCGGGAGCATGCATCGCTGGTCGTTGCCGGCATATTCACCACACGATTAATGAACGATTGAACGATAACAATGTTGTAATCGTTCAATCGGCCATTTATATTGTGTAGTGGATATGCGCCTTTAGTCTCTCTGCACATTTTAAACATGCCCCACCTGCACTGCAACATAGTTTTGCCAAGGTGCAAAATGATTTGCTTTTTATTTTCCTTCACTCCCAATTCAGAATCAGCCCAAATATGTTCCTTGAAATCTGGAGAATTTGTATGTTATGAGCGTAGTCTCGGGAACTGTGTCAGTCTTGGGCTGGATCACTTGCCGTGAAATTAAAATGACTTTTTCATGCAAGTGCTCTTCGAGCAGACGTGGATCTTTACCGTTCTGTTTAAATGAAATTAAACAAACAAAATGTAGAGTCAACAAATTGCTGTTTGAAGTTACAAATCACAAGTTTTCATGGCATCCCCCGACGTTCTTCCGCAGTAACAATCTTTGAATCACTTTGATGTAATTAAATGTTCTGTCGCTTACAAGAAACTCAACTATCATTCAAGACAAAAGTCTGCATTTTATATTGTAAAAGTACAGCAAGTAAGAAAAGACAAATATAATGTTTAAGAGATGACAGTGAATATGACAAATCATATTTTCATTCCAGTGTTCATCCGTTTGTGATACATTCCAAGGATGGCGGCGTTGTCACTTTATTGCCACAAGAAAAACTTGTTCCTAACTAGACATATGAATACATTCCCACCTGTACAGTAATAATAAATGAACACATTTAGTTTGCTTGGTGACAAATTTGAAGCCCCAGCAGATTTCTGTGAGAAGTTTGTCTAATTATCACTGATTACCACTGAAACTCAAAGCCAACTGTGAATCAATATTGTTCACAATGGACCTGATTCAGAGCCGCTCGCAAGATGCGCTCGCTTGCAAAAAGGGGCCGGGTATGCAAATCAAGTGATCCCTCTTTGCGCTGTAAGGACGCCCTCTATGTCTTAGTGAGCGACAGCAGTTAGCGTACGCTGGACTATAAAACCTCCCACCTGTCACTCGCAGCACACGTCATCTCCGGGAAGTGTCTGATTAATCGTGAACATCGAGGGCCATCGGAGCTGCTCGCAGCGCTTGGGGTTAACCTAACCTACCCCAAGCACTGCGAGCAGTTCAGGCAAAAAAACAACCAAGTCACGCGTGCAATGACGCTACTTTGCTAATTTTGCACACCCATTAAACGCCGTTCTGACGGTCAGATACGCCTGCGTTCGCACAGCCACACCCCCGTTCACAAGCACCTTCCCGTTACCACCCACAAACGGCGCAATCTGTCAGTCAAAGTAGCATCCTGTCTGTGTACTACGAGCGCTCGATTGTACAACGCAGACGCTAGTTTGCGCACGCACACTGTGACTTAGACGCATGCGCAGACGGGCGACAATCGCTCCTAGCGAGCGAGCGCAGATTAGCGAGCGGCTCTGAATCAGGTCCAATATCCATTATTGCCAGATATCAGTTCACATTTACATACATAATCCAAACACAACTCCCCGATTTTCCATCTGATAGGGTTGCTGGCTTACGGCAACATCTTTAACCAGTGCATAATTGGTCCTCTTGGTGGTTATTGCCACTGTAATGTGGAACTTCCAATAAATAGTTGTCTTAATTTACATACTTACGATCTTAATTAGTGTTGTATGAAGATCCAGCATTTCTGTTTTCAGCTCACAAGATGGGAGTCATGACTCTCTTCAATTCCCAGGATCCGATAGCTTCTGCAGGCATGGTCATAAGCGGGAAATCACCGGACCATTGGAGCTGTCTATTATCCGACTGTGATGTTTGGAGGCAAACCTAAAATTTATACAGTGCAGTTGTCCGTAATAGACAGGAAGAACAAGAAGAGATAAAAGGACATGGATTCAGTAAATGACATACAGTATGGTTGATAGGCGTGTGGACAGGGCATGCAGTGTGCCTGCACATCCCTTAGGTAACCTCAACCCCTACTTAAAGCATCTCCGTCCCGCTGTTGCGGGCTCCCAGGGATGAGGCAGCCTCTCTTTCAGTCCAAGATGGCCAATGTGAAACTGCTGCCTCCAGATAGATCAGTTTCACATTGCTCATCTTGGATTGAAAATGAGGCTGCCTCTTCTCTGGGAGCCCGCAACAGCCGGGAGGAAACAACAGCAGCAACTGCCTCCAGGGTGAGTAGTTACTGTCCCTGGGGACAGGAGGAGGTAGTCTATGTTTGGAGGGGTAGAGAACATTCTTGTAGAGAGGAATGGTAGTGTTTTCCCCAGGGGATGCGTTGGTGAGGTGGGGGGTATATGTCCAGGGAGAGGGAGATATTAGGATAGGGAATGTATTATACATCTGGGGTTTAGGGGTCTATTTACAGTGTTAGGAGACAGAGTGAAAAGTGATAAGGTGACAGCCAATCAGCTCCCAACTGTCATTTTGCAAACACAGCCTGTGAGATGGCAGTTGGGAGCTGATTGGCTGGCACCTTATCACTTTTCACTCTGTCTCCTAACACTGCTTAGTAAATAGACCCCTTAATCTTATGTCCAAGGTGGGGAAGGGAAGACATGCACACTCTTTGCCACGACCTTGCGCATACCAATGATATAGTTACCACAAGGTAAGAAGCAATAAATAATGTATTGTATATAATGTATATAATATAAAATCTCTAATTTTAATAATTTAAAACTTAGCTAAGACAGTTAAATATATGGAATTATGGTGTAAATATCAGATGCAACTTGTATAATAAACAACAAGCCCTTTAACTAAACTAAATTCATCTATTAATATATGTTATAGTTCAGACTCCAGCATGGGGTGCTCCTTCGGAGCTAGTTTTTTTAGAATAAATCAAATTTTTTTATCCAATCCTCATTAATATTTGTTTTATAATCTACAGTATTTGAACTTTAACTGAAGATTTAAAAGTCTGCTATTCCTGTAATAGACCTTATGCGATTAGCTGCCTAAAAATTGTCACAGAAGATGCTGGGTCTCAGTCCTGGTTGTAACTATTGAAGTCTCTACATCATATGTATTATTATTAATGTGTTTTAATTTATTTAAAAAAATGAATGCATTTGTATTTAGTTTAGCGTAACTTGGTGTATATTATATTGAATTCCTGATGTTGATGTCCAAACAGGTGTGTCCTTAGATTCTCATACAGAACATCCATCTTTTTTGTGTCATGTCGCAAGACGTCTAACGCAACTTGTCACGGTCAGCGATTCCGGTGCATGAGTACTACTTCCTAAATTTTGCATCTTAATTCACTAATAGTGTACTAAGGGGTCTATTCATCATCTCTTAATTGTTACAAAACCAGGTGAAAATTAGCATTTTCACCTACTTTTGTATAAATAAAGTGTCAGGTCCATTCATCATAAAGGTAACGCAGGAGATCACTGATATCTCCTGCTTACCTTTCAGTCCCGATCTGGCCCTCTGCCCCCATACACTAGTATGGGGACCTAAATTCATTAAGCTCCGAAATTACAATTTGGAGCTTGACTGCGGGAACCTTCACCATCTATGCTCCCACAACCCAGCTACTTCCCTATGGTTTGTAAAGTTTCACCACTACTATAGTGAAAGGATTTGCGGGGACAGATGATCTTCTTCGTTCTCTGCACCAGAGCAATGTTAAATAGCAGGTAAAAGGCCTGGTTCAGATTTGGGAATAAGAAAGAGCCAGTAACTTTGCATCTTGATAAAACCATGTTCATGCTGCACTGCAGGTGGGGCAGATGTAACATGTGCAGAGAGAGTTAGGGGTCTATTTACTAAGCTGTGTTAGGAGATAAAGTGAACGTTGATAAGGTACCAGCCAATCAGCTCCTAACTGCCATGTCACAGGCTGTGTTTGAAAAATGGCAGTTAGGACGGAGCTGATTGGCTGGTACCTTAACACTGTTCACTTTATCTCCTAACACAGCTTAGTAATAGACCCCTTAGAGTTGGGAGGGGCGTGCCCTAACTGACATCTAAATTGCAGTGTAAACATAAAGCTGTCCAGCACATACATGCCTACCCTCCCGGTTTTCGCGGGAGGCTCCCGATTTTTCGGGTAACCCCCCGCACCCCCGGAAGGGTAGGCATTTCTCCCGCATTCTGCCCACTTCCTAGTGAAGTGGGCAGAATTAGGAGAATACCCGCGGCAATCGCGGGTCTCCGTGAAGGGGGCGGGGCTTAAGCTGTGATTCTGCATGAATCACAGCATTTGGCCCCGCCCCCTATGTAAATTGTGCCCAATCGTGGCAATTTTACCGTGAGGGGGCGGGGCTTAATGACACGAATCGTCAAGCTCCGCCCCCGTCGGCCCCCTGCTGCATCTCTTACCCGGGCTTCTCCCGGGAAGAGAATATTAAAGGTAGGCAACCCTGGTCCAGCATCTGTGGGCTACATGCAACAGAAGCCAGTATTTACCTTGCATGCAAATAAAATGTATGTATTTGCACTCCTTACATTGCAATATGGTTTGTCCAGGTGCACAGTTACTCTATTTCCAAAGCTGAAACAGGTCCTAAGACCATACTTGCCTACTTTTGAAAAAGCATTTCAGGGAGATAGTGAAAGCACCACCTACAGTATGAGCGCGGCGGTAATGTGGACGTGTACTGCTATATCTGAGAGGCGTGCCATAACACTGACTTACATCCAAATGTAAACGAGCCCAAAAGCAGTTAGTAAGATCTACTTGTTGATGAAAACACACTAATACATTTCAGAAAATACATGTAGCCATTAGGGATCATTGTGCCTTATAACTAGGGATCTGCAATGCAGGAAAATTATACTAATGATCCCATTTGAATCTATATCTCTGGGGTTTTTTTTTTAATAGAACATCTTCAAAATGGGGGTAAGGTGCAATCAGGGAGATTACTAGCCTCTTCAGGGAGACAGGGATATTGCTGCTATTTCAGGGAGTCTCCCTGACAATGAGGGAGAGTTGGCAAGTATGCCTAAGACACATACTGTACGTACTTTAAGAAAAAGACACGGCTAAGTCAAAAGGTTTGTGGTGCATCAAACGGGATTTTCTGGTCCGATTTGGGGACAGCTGTATGTGGACACATTCCTACATCTAATTAAAGTATTAGTTGATGAATGTCAGTTGCAAAGTTGAAATTAAGTAGAAATTACTTCGTTTTCATCACACAAAACAAACAAAATGTGCTGACAATGAAATACAACTTGTGAAACACCCGACAACCTAACACAAGCAGAGAAACCTAACATTACACTAAATCCAAGCACACTCGGTTTGAATTCATCCTAACAAAGACAGAAAGGAAGAAGCTCTATTTTAGTAACCAATCAAATTCTACTTATCATTTATCTAGCACATTCTAGAAGATAATAGCTAGAATCTGATTGGTTGCTATGGGCAACATCTCCACTTACAAAAATTCTCACTTTAGTAAATATACCCCTAGCCTCAATACGCCATATGGCGCAAGACACCTGGCGCGAATGATCAGCTCTGATAGGTGTAGAGTAGTATCTATCCCTTTACATTTTGCATCTTATACGCATTACAGATGCAGCAAAACACCACAGTGTACCAGAAAAGCCAGGCTGCGACTTTAACTGCACAGGAATTAATTTTTAAAATGTACAAAGTCTCAGATGAAGCACAACAGAACTTGGCCTGAGGAAGTCACGGACACTTCGTACATGGATGCACACACACAGAGGTACAAATGTCACACAAACTGATGAGTGCAAGCCAGCAAAGTAATTTTGTCCCTTCCAGCTGTTTCGTTTCACAAATGAGATGGCCTTTTTGGGCGAAAAAGACGCTTGGTGCGGCCAAGTAGGACCTGACGCGCCGTGATGGGAGCGACTGAAGCCACAGTGTATATCGACACTTCTGTATAACACATAGATTGCAATAAAGAACACAGTCAGTGATGATGCTATTTACCTTCTTAAAACTCCATTTCAGATATATACAGTACAGGTTGAGTCTCCCATATCCAAAATGCTTGGTACCAGGGGTATTTTGGATATCGGAATATTCCGTATTTTGGAATAATTGCATACCATATTAAAATGTCTTAATGTCTTAGGTATAGGGCCCAAATCTAAACACAGAATGCTTTTATGATTTATATACACCTTATACACACAGCCTGAAGGTAATTTTATACAATATTTTCAATAATTTTGTGGCTCAAACAAAGTTTGTGTACATACATGAAATTTATTTATGTGTCATGTACGCTGGGCAGAACTTACACCTGGGGGCACTGGGCAGAACTTTGACCCAGGAAGACTGTTCTGGGCCTTCAACTGGATGGATTTGGATGAAAACTTCACAGATGCGTGGTGTCACATTTGGCTTTGTGGAATCCCCTACTGAGGGAATGGAAGCTGAGGTCCCTGGATAAGAGAGGAGCTGTAGGCGTGGGTCCTGGATATATGACCTCCTCATCCACGAGTATCAAACGTTGACGAGACCTGTCCAAAGTCTAACCAACTGGTAGGTGTTCACCAGTGACCTCTCCAAGCGGGATATGGGTTTAAGCTGCACGCAGCTGGCAGGTCGCGGCCCTTTGGACAGGTACTGATACTGTGGGAATAGAGATAAAAAACCAGTGGCCCTGGAGATATACTTCTACAAGAAGTACTGAGAACTGGTACTCGTATGGGTAAGGAAGCAAGTGCTTGAGGCACTGTTGGGTCAAGGTGTGGCACTAGCAGCTTTACACTGGAGGAATGGTGTATGTACAGTTGCATCAGCAGGTGGTAGTATAACGCACACAGGCGAGATGTTCCGACGCACTGTTGCGCAGTGAGGTGGCACTTGTATCGCACACAGGCAAGATGTTAGAATGCACTGTTGCACAAGGAGTTGGCTCTTGTAACGCACACAGGGCCTGATTCAGAGACGGACGCAAATACGACTGCAACTGCATCTCTGTATGCAACGCAGTTGCAAAAGTATGCTAATGTTAGCAAAGATCACCCGAGCATAAAGACGCCCACTGCTGCCTTCTCGTCTGCGTACAACTACGCATACCTACTTAAACATCGGTACCATCGAAGTACATCGGTGGCCATTTTACCCTTGCGGCAGGTCTGACCTGACGCAGGCCAGGGAGCTCTTCTGCCACGCAGAGCTGCGTATGCAATTGTAGTGGCTAATTTATGCACGCCCACGTAACGGCGTTCAAACGGCCAGGCACGGCTGCATTTCGCTAACCACCCCCTGTCTCCACCCCCAAACGGTCACTTCCTGTCAATCAATCTGCAATGGGCCTCTGTTGTCTGCGTGAATGCACAGCGGATGCACTGCTGCCTTCGCGCATGTGCACTGCAATGCATACGCATGCGTAATGGCAAATAATCGCTCGATCTGCGTACAAATTGCAGTTGCGTTTATCTATGAATCAGGCACACAGGCAAGATGTTAGGATGCACTGTTGCACAAGGAGTTGGCACTTTATACCCTAAGGTAGCAGGTTATTGGTGGACTGGGTCAGCTGACCAACACCATGCTACCATTGGATCAAGGGTAGTCAGGTGATGTGAGCTGTCATGGCTGCGTCCGTGACGGCAATCGTAGCAACCAAGGCGCAGCACATAGATGTCCACATGGCTCTAAGTATAATACTCAGTGTGTCACACGCCACTGAATCTGGCGTCTGACCTCCCGAGGGATCAGGGAAAGCCGGCGCTGTGGTGAGTAATAGCCGATCCTAGGCCGTAACCTGACAGGGGGCAATTGGGATGCCTAGTGGAGTGGTTGGGGTCCGGGTTGGACCTCACGTTGGAGTACATTGGCCAGAAGTTTGACCCAGGGAGCCTGTTCTTGGCCTTCTACTGGATGGCATCAGATAATAAAACTGAATGATTTAAACTCGGGAAGTGCCGGGTGTTGCGCTGTAACCACCTGTTTTCAGCACCTCCTTTATAAGGTAAGCACCTTTCCTTACACGTTTCTTGCATGTACAATCCCGATGAAAAGGCTTTAGAGCCTTGAAACGTTGATTACCTGTATCAATGCCATTATTTCTTTAAACACTTTTTTTTGACCCCTTCAACTGGTAGTGCCGCCTCTTTTTTTTCTTACCATAAGAAAAAAAAAAAACATATATATATATATATATATATATATGGTCCTGGTACAAGCGTTTGATTTCAATTGGATGCGAATTGCCTCCTGAGTCACCTCCAGGGTGTCGGAAGGTACACTTACAAAGAGAGAGGCAGACATGGGCTGATAGAGTTGAATATAGAAAGGTAACCTTTGTTAATAAAATTTATAATCTTCAACTGGGTACACAGTATACGATGTGTGTACCCAGTGACAGAACAACCATGCAACAAAACCATGCACTCTGTACAGATGGGATGATGCAATGAATGACGAATCACGCATACACCCTACACTATATGTAAGCTATATCATTCCGATCTGCTCGTGAATCCAGGGTGTCCCCGCACTGCACTGGGAGCAAGAATGAAGAGGGTGCCGCTCTCAGGTATGGGGTGGGGCCCCTGCAATGTGAGGGGGTCAGCTGCACACAAGCACCCATATCTCTTAAATGCCTCTGATTATATTTCTAAGCCTACACTCCAGTAAAAAATTGAGAGGGGCTAACGAAAGGGATATCAGTGATAAGATTTTAAATATACAAAAAGGATTAAGGGCCCTAATTATTACATAAATATTCACATAAGAGGGTTTGGGAAATTAGTATTTATTTAATAAAACAAATCCAGTACATACAGATTGCTGCAGTCGCTGCAAACAGCCTTTCTCTGTGCGCCAGGTCACGTGTGACTCGGATTGCGCTGAGCATCTTTTTGCGTCATGAGACTGTGCTGATTAATTTGATATGTGACCCTTGTGTATCTGTGTACGTCTGGGTCTGGATCTGTATATGCAGAGGCGGGCTGGGCCGGGGGGCAGGATGCCATGTGCCCCCCGGGCCGCATTGTCACTGTGACACAGACTGCACCGCGTGTGTAGCTCTGACCGGACGGAGTTCGGTCAGCGCGACACAAGTGACAAACACACAGCTGCCGGCTCCGGCAGCTGTGTGTTTGTTTTGATCAGCAGCCAATGAGAGTCTGTCAGACTCTCATTGGCTGCTGCTGCACCCACTGCAGGAGCCGCTCCATCTTACGGCTCCCGCAGTGGGCAATGGGAGAGGCGTCATGACGTCATATGACGTCTCTCCCATAATGCAGAGCGGCCCGGCCCGGGAAGGACAGATGGAGGAGCGGATGGCGACACGGGAGCGGGGATTCAGGTAAGTGTTTTTTTTTTTTTTTACTACGTTTGTCTACTGGGGGGGAGGCTGGCACTACAAGGGGGAGACCACTACTGGGGGAACTGCAAGGGGGGGACTACTACTAAGGGGGGGACTACTACTACTGGGGGCACTACAAGGGGGGGGACTACTGGTGGCACTACAAAGGGGGAACCACTACTGGACTGGGGGCACTACAAGAGGGAGGGACTACTACTGGGGGCACTACAAGAGGGAGACCTCTACTGGGGGTACTACAAGGGGGAGATCACTACTGGGGGAACTACAGGGGGGAGGGCACTACAAGGGGGGACCACTACTGGGGATTATAACTGGGGGCACTTCAAGGGGGGGACTACAACTTGGGGGACTACTACTGGGGGCACTACAAGGGGGGATTACTACTGCATTACTATTACAAGGGGGGACTACTACTACTAGGGGCACTACAAGGGGAGGGGACAACTACTAGGGGCACTGCTTAGGGGGGTTCACTACTGGGGGCACTACTGGAGGCCTGCATAAGGGGGTCCTCTCCTGGGGCACAGGGGGGCACAGCATATGGGCACCACGATGGGGCTGTTCCTAATCTTTATTTTTACTTTACATTAATCCCATTATGGACCCGCCTCCTCCCTGGAACACTTGAGGGGGGGGGCCGTAGCACGCACGTTCTTCGGGCACCCTGGCTACACGCTACCCCTCTGTCAGGGACGCCTGCATGCATTTGCCCCCCAGGCTAAATGTTGCCAGCCAGCCCCTGTGTATACGAAGTGCTGCGATGCAGTGGTCGTGTGTTTTTTTCACGCCAAGTTCCGTTGTACAGATTGAGACTCGCACCCCACACAAATATACAAGCGCGGCATATAAAATTAATCAGTGCAGTCACGTGAAGCGGTTTTGTTGCATCACGTTGCAAATAAGACGCTCATTCGAGCAAATAAAGATGCGAAAAAGCTGCTACACCCCTCGGCTCATCTCACTCGTGCCGCATGGCGTATTGGGGCAAGGCATATGAGGACACAGCTTTATGGACGGGATGTAGTTATGTGTCACAAACCCGACAGCAGAATGCCGGCTAGGGATTTACGATAGGCGCCAAAATACCGACTTCTATCATAATCCCGACGCTAGAATCCAGGACGACGCTTGCCCATAGAAGGTAAGTCCAGGACGTCCGTCCTGCTAGCCGCGTGGGGGGAGGGTGGATGGTTGGTTAGGGTTAGGCACCCCTAGCATAGGCAAACGCAGGGGGGGTTTCCGTCTACCTGGAAACCCCCATCCCCAGCAGACACCATGACCACAATAGAAATAGTAATATAATAGAATGTTACTAGCGCTGCATGTTCTTCTTAGTATCACAAATGAAATGATTAGCACCAATTGTGGATCTTTTAAAATGTGTTATCCAGTAATAAATATACGGTACCTGTGCACCAACTAGGATATGTGGAAAACATGCACTGTTAGGGGTGCACTGCTATAGACCATCAATAAGGTTAATAATTAATACTGTATAATAATACACTATCCAGTACATAAGGAGACCGAAATGTACATGTATGTCCAGGGCAGTGCCAAGTTGTTCTGCTGCTCCCTCAGACTCCCGGACTTGCTCCCATGCTCAGGAATGGTGCCCGCATCTGAAAAAAAACATTCTGCTCAGACAGAATGGCCCTACTGCTGCCTCTAATGGCTTACTGTGATCGCTGGTCCTGTATATGCTGGAATTATGCAACACAATATACTTTGTAAGTAACATATTAAAGCTGGATAAGTGCTTATTATACCCTCTTCATGGACTGGCCACACTCACTCTAAAATCAAGCATTTGGAAACCCCCCTCTAAAAATCCTGTGGTTGCCACTGCCTAGGGGGGAGGGTTAGGGTTAGGCACCCCCAGGGAGAAGTTAGGGTTAGGCACCCCTCCAGGAGGGTTAGGGAGCGGTAAGGGGGACCTAGGGTTAGGCACCTCCGGGGGGAAGTTAGGGTTAGGCACCCCCCCGGGAGGGTTAGGGAGCGGTAAGGGGGGCCTAGGGTTAGGCACCTCAGGGGGGAAGTTAGGGTTAGGCACTAGTGGGGAGTTTAGGGTTAGGCACCAGTAAGCGAGGGTTAGGGTTATTGGGGGGACAGGGGAGGTTAGGGTACTAACCTGCCTCTGTCGGGATTTTCATCCTGTCGGGCAGCAGCTGACGGGATTTGAACCGGCTAAACAGCCGCCGGCATTGCAATCCCATTCCGTAGGGACACACTGTGATTTGGAGGAAGGAAGACTGAAATGTTACAGTACATAAGGAAAAACATTTTTTTTTAGAAAGTATGATGGATCCATGGAACAGTCACCCAGACACAATAAAATAATTCAGGAATGCATTGAAGCATCATATCGGCTTTGCTAAGACTTAGATAGACATTATTAGGGAAACAAAAAATCCTAAACAACTTAAAAAAATAAAAAATCCCTACAAAAAAAATACACGACACAGGAAAACTTTATGGATAATATGATGTTTTTTACTGCCATAAGTTTCTATATTAGTTGTACTCAGGGGCGTATTAGGAGAGGAGGGGGTCCGTGTGCAGTCTCTGTCCGGGGCCCCCTCCTCTCTACCCGGTGGCCGGCAGCGTACTGAGCGCAGCAGTAGATTCTGGGCACTAGTAGACTCTAGCACTGTGCTAGAGTCTACAGAGCATACGCAGGTCAATGCAGAAATGGCGCAGCAGCCATTTTCCCTGCATTTTCCCTACTGCGCATGAGCGAAACGCTGGGAAAATAGCCACCAAGCTGATTTGTACATTGCTGCTACCAGTGGCATAACTATAGAGGGTGCGCTTGCTATGGGACTCAGCGGCTATGGGGCTCAGCGGCTTAGGGGGCCTGCCAGCCCAGCAAGCGTCCCCCTGCACCATCTGTAGCACGGCCGGCCAAGTTGCTAGTGCAACTGGGTACGCTGGTTTCTGAAGCAATCGAGACTAAAGACACCTCTGATTTGTTCAGAGGCCAGCGTTCCCAGTGACGCAGTGCGCGGGTGACGTCATGACGTCACCCTCGTCACCTGCGGTGAGAGGAACTTGAGCCTGCTGCTGGATCTAGTTAGATCCATCTAATTAGATCCAGTCAGTGGATGAATGGAAGAGCTGACGCCGTGGACTGGAGCGTTACCCAACGGCCAGCGGGAAGAAAGTTAAGTACGGCACAGGGGAGGGGGGCCACAGTATAAGGGGCACTACTAGGGGCATTACTTGGGGCACAACATTAGGGGCAGTACTAGGGGTACTACTGGGGCACTGCATAATGGGGCACTACTGGAGGCACTGCACAAGGGACTTTAATACGGGGGCATTGCATAATGGGCACAACTACAGGGGCACTGTATAGGTAGACCTATGGGGGCCCTAAGGAAATTTTCTATGGGGCCCCCATACCTCTGGTTACACCACTGGCTGCTACCACAGATGCGGGACCCCGGAGAGGTAAGTATTGAATAAATGGGTGCAGGGTGTGCGATTTGGGCCCTCTCGGACCAAGAGGTGCACCGCACACCCTGCACCCATTATAGATACGCCCCTGGTTGTACTTCTACCTTATAACATTTCCGCCTTGGATTTGGTTTACTAAGTTACATGTTATAACGAATGCTGTTTCAGCTCGGTGATTGCAGTCTGCTGCTTCGTGTCTTGTGGTAATTATGTGATAGTCAGTGCTGAGATACAGCGTCCTTGTTGCTTAGACTTGAATATTTCTTTTCTGTCTTTTATTTTATACATATATACAAATAATGGTATCCATGGACCTACATTTCCTCATCATGAAACATCTGCATCTGCAGTATAATACTCCTGGTAATGAGCACTTCTTTAGACTCCCCCTGTAATTATTTTTTCTTCCAAAGTATAATTTTTATGTTCGCTAAAAGCATTCATAATTAGTTGGTAACATTGCAGCATGCAGTTTTGTATGGAGCACACTGTATAAAGAAAGGGCATAATGAGATGGTGTTTTAAATATCAAACTTAACTAAGGGGGTAGCACATGTGTGCCCATTGTGTTACAAATCACTTCTGTTAAGTTGAAACTTTTAAAGCCTAGTGTTGCTCTACCGTCCTACTTTTATTATAGTGGAACCCCATCCTTGAGGCCTGGTAGAAAAAATAAGGATCTCAAAAGCTGGGGATGTGATGTATCAAGCCTTGGGGCAGGATGTACTAAAGGAAAAATGCGGTAAAAACCCTGTTTGGGGGGTTTTTACCGCATTTTCGTATGTACTAAGCCCCGGCCGCCCTATTAACAGTGCGTAGGGTAACGGCAGAAAAACCCTATAGCAGCCTATGGGCTTCTTACCGCATCCCGCACATGACGCTTCACCACCGCCCATCACTGGCCCTCACTCACCTTAATCTCTTGGCCCATGCTCCTCCTGGGTCCTCCGCCTCCTTCTCCTCCTAATGTTCTTCCTGTTGCAGGGAGTTCCCGGGGCTCAGAGGGGGCAGAGACCCACGGAGACCCCCTCACCCGGCGTCGGCTGCTTTGCAAAGGGCAGCTCTTATCGCAAGAGTTGTCCTTTGCTATACTAATCGCATATGTTAGTACATATGCCATTAGTAAGGTTGCGGTGACTGGCGGAATGTACACCTTAGTACATCCCGCCCTTGGAGAGAAATAAAGTGGAGAAGTTGCCCAGAGCAACCAATCAGCTTCGAACTATCATTTCAAAGACTGTGCTAGACTAATTGTTGGAAGTAATGCGCTCCTGCGCTGCCACCCTCCAGCATCTGATAAGTAGGGCTGAGTCGGTGGTCACTAGGACCTGCTGGAGCTCAGTCAGACAGGACTGACCTCAGACATGCGTACTGGGCATGCGCAACATCTCTGCGTGTTGTTACTCCCCGAAGTTCCATGAGGACGGACGGATCTGGAGACTCTCACAGTATAGAGCAACCCAGGGCCACATTGGTGGACTGCAAGTATTATATAACACATCATTATAGTAATGGGAAGGACCGCTATCATCCACCAGTGTATAAGTCACTAACATGCTCGGTGCACTACAATGCCCTGAAACACCCTGAGCTCCAGGTTGCTTATATGTGTCATCTGCATACTGCTGTTACACCTGTGATATCCCTGTGTCATTTGCCACTAGTTGTTCCCAGGGGCGCCGAGAGGGGGGGGGGAGCGGGAACAGATTAGCACCTCCTCTAGCTAACAAATGATAGCAGTTAGCGATCGAGTCGATCGTTGTCAGTCGCTGTCTGTCGCTGTATGTTAATTTTCTTCTGATGGTTGCGATTGTGTTGTGTGCAAATTACACCAAAAATGAACAAAAAAACCTCATAGAATAAGCAATCCCCCTGAAATGTATCTATTCTTATTATTCGCTAATGCAAACGCAACTGAATCAATTACAAGCCAATTAGCAGTGTTATTAGCAACAACAAACGATTATTAGCTGCTTGCATTTTGTGGCTCAAAACAGAAACATCAAACATAACATCAGTCACATTCGATAGTATCGATTGTACTCTGGGGCTTGAGAGAGCACGTACCCAACCTCAAGCTGTACGATCAGCAAGGCCTCTAACCTGCTCGCAGAGTGACGTTTTACTACTTCCGGCCTTCTATGTTGGTCGTAGCAGGTAATTTATGTATGCCCCTGAAACGCCCTGAAAAGGTGAGGAACACCTGCGTTTTTAGACCACCACCCCCGTCAACACCCACAAACGGCCTTTCATGTCAATCAACTCCCGGAAGCCACTTCCTGCTCGCAAGCCGTACGCTCGACAGCATTTTGGATCGCAAGGTCTCGTACGCACATGCGCACAACTAACCGTACGCATGCGTGGTTTGGAAACATCGGATGCATACGACCGAGCGGCCGCTTACGACCGACTCTGAATGAGGTCCAGAGACACTGCAGATGCCATAGGGCTGGAGCAAGTTTGGACGGTGTGAACAATGGTGGCGTATAAGGAGGTACCAATCGTGATTACTGCGTGTCTCGGCACTAAAAGTGTGCGTCTCAGTCCTGGCACGTTCGTCTGCACAGATGTACACAAGGGATGGGGTTTCCAGTGGCATTTGCATAAAGTCGCAGATGGGTGACCACCAATAGATGCTGCTGTGTGCACTTATACATGCCACTCATCAAATCAGGCCCTATGCCACATTTTACTGCGCCAGGTACACATTATGCCAGAGCTCGACAATTTTTTGTAAAATCTAGGAGCCAGCTTAAAAGTTCAGGAGCCATACCATTGTCCACTACCAAAATATATGTAAACTTGTATAGACCACCGCAACATGTCCCATCAATGCCCCTCAACCTCCTCACATGCCAGCATACCTGCACCAATTCATATTATGCCACACACTATGCCCCAAATTCATATTATACCACACACTATGCCCCAAATTCATATTATGCCACACACTATGCCTCAAATTTATATTATGACACACACTATGCCCCAAATTTATATTATGCCACACACTATGCCCAAAATTTATATTATGACACACACTATGGCCCTCATTCAGAGTGGATCGCTAGATACAAGCGGTCGCTCTGAATGAGGCCGGCCGCTTGTGGTGTGAAGTGCGGCCTCCTGGTCGCTAGCTAAGCTGTGGGTTACCACCCACAGCTCTAGCGAACGACCAGGTTGATGGTCGCGATGGTCAGGACCATCGCGACCATCGGGGCTTGCGAGGAGACCCTAAGGTTGGGTCTCGGCAAGCCCCAGGGAGCTTCCTGCTCTGATCGAGCAGGAAGCTCCCCACTGACATCATTGCTGATGTCAGTGGGGCCGCCCCCAAACGGCAAGCGTTCCGCCGGGAACGCCTCCATTTGGCCAGCCACCCCCCCTGCCCGCCTTCCAAACGGGGCGAGCTGTCAATCACCATCGACAGCTCGCCCCCTTTGGTGCGAGACCCGTAGCGACGGAGCGCCCATCGCTAGCCGGGTCTCGCGCTTGCGCGCATCGTGCGCATGCCCAGTGGGCAAACATCGACCCGGTTGCGAGCGCTCAGCGCTTGCGACCGGGTCTGAAAAAGGCCCTATGTCAAAATTCATATTATGCCGCACGCTATGTCACAAATTCATTGAAGCCTATTCACACTACTACACACAGCAGAGACCTGTTCCATGAATTAATAAAGTGCCCATACTTAGAGGAGCACTAGCAATGGTTTATCGATCTAGCACTAGCTAGCTACAGGGGTAGGCCACATGTGGCCTGCTAGCTGCTGTGGAACTACGCATACCAGCATACCCTGCAACAATTTGGCTGCTTGGGCATGCTGGGTAGTGTCGTTCCACATCAGGTGGAATGCGACATGTTGCCTACCTCTGGTCTAGCACATCTGTAAGAGCCCCAGGACGGGATTACAGGTCTATCTACTCTACGATGTGTTAGCTAGGAAGCGCTAGAAAGGCACCGAGCCCTGGCCTCTTACCTTCAGTCTGAAGCATCGGAGTCCTCATCCAACCCCTCCATGTTGGACACAGTCTGCATAGGCTCCCTGACAAAGTTTAGTCTGCGGGCGTGAGCCCGGGAGCCGCAGTGGCCCCTGCGTCATCTTGCAGCCGGGTCTCCTTCAGGATGGTGTAGTGCACCCTGCACAGCGAAGTCCTCCAAGTCCTTAGGTCTCTGAGAGAGGACCTCTACCATGTGGCCCTGCAGCAACTCCGTTAGGCTGGGTGGGATCTCAATACTCATCGTCCCCTGTGGGGCTCTGTACCCTCTGGCTGGAACTCAAGCACAGTGATGTGGCCTGGGAGAGAGTTAGCCTGTCCTTTGATTCCCCCATTACATGCTGCAGCCACTGCGGGAGGCAGCTCTGGCTTCACCTCTCACAGTCACATGGTAGTAGAAGGTGGAGCCACACTGATTGAATGTGGTGGGTATGCACTATGAACTGCCTACTCCTTTACAAATATAATTATTTGTACTTTTGTAGTACACCTGGCTCTAATAAAACCTAGTCACCAGGACTAGAATCTTGGTCGCCATGGCGACCTGGCCCCCGGGATTTGTCGAGCCCTGCATTATGCCACATGGTAGTGCACCCCAAGACGCATTATGCCACTTTGTAGTGTCCCTGTTACACATAAAGCTACTTTGCATTGCCCAAAGTACAATATATGACACTATGTCTTGTCCCTGTTACACATTATGCTACTTTGTAGTGCCCATGGTACACTATATACCACTGTGTCCCAGTACATATATGCCACATTGCAGTGTCCCGATACACATTATGCCACATCGTTATGCATCCAAAAGACTTTATTTTACATTCCAGTGCCCCAGAAACACATTATGCCACATTGTAGTGCCCCAGATACACAAAAATACACACAAAGTCGCTACTCGTCTATAGTCCGTAAAATATATGCTATAACATGTATGTGTGCACCCTGACGCATTTGTATATATATATATATATATATATATATATACATATATATATATATAGTCAGGTGCATAAATATTGGGACATTGACAGAATTTTCATATTTTGGCCTCTATTCACCACCACAAAGGCTTTGAAATGAAACAAACAAGATGTGCTTTAATTGCAGACTTTCAGATTTAATTTGAGGGTAATTACATCGAAATCAGGTGAACGGTGTAGGAATTACAACGGTTTCTATATGTACCTCCCACTTTTTAAGGGGCCAAAAGTAATG